>JAMPIO010000012.1:0-1472262 GCA_024699865.1 Aphelenchoides fujianensis | reverse complement strand
GACCGTCGAGACGCCGATCGTCGCCGAGATCGCCGCTTCGTGTTGGTATTCCGAGTGGAAAGAAGGGGCGACTAACTGGAGCGAACCCGCCGACTTGTTGCACGTGGACAAGAACGGGGCGATCAGGGTGCACGTGCGCACTTCTCATCGAGAAGCGAACGGCCGTCACTTCGGGCTGGGAGAGCCCCCGTACACGTGGCGCTCCTATCGACTGCCCGGGTAAGCGGCAAAAACGGCCACTGCTTAGCCGCCTGTTTGTTTCAGCCAACCGAAATCTCTGCTCCGCTTCGCCTTCGAAGCGCTTGACCTCGCTGATCCCCACCGGCGCCCGCAGACCATCACTATTGAACGAATCTACCGCTAAAGTCCCTCCTTTTGTATCCGTTTGTAGAGTAAACCGTCCGCAGCGATGGGATTTGATTAAACCGGGCCTCTCGCCGTCAACTGCAGCCCGCTGACGGCCGCGAGTTGCACACTCTTTTGCCGACTGATCGGTCAGCATGAATCACGTTTCGTCGGCAACCGGCGGGCGGGGCTTCTTGTTCGCTTTGGGAGCGTACGCAACTGCCGACTTGGAAATAAGACCCAGCGACGACTTGGAGAAAGCCGAGCGTAGCGGAGACGCCCCAAGTGGTGGGGGGCCACTCCGACGGTCGCTTTCCTCCGCCGTATCACGTGCAGCGCGTGGGCCGCCTAGGGCACGTGAACGACGGCCTCCAGCAGCGAGGAGGACGAGTGGACGGGCGGCGAGTGATCGGTGCTCAAGGAAATTGCTCTTTTGTGCTGGTCGCCGAGTGGGCGAACGCTCGCCGAAACGACGAGTCGGCCTGCTTGCTGCACGTGGGCGCGGGCGGCGAGCTCACGTCCACGTTTGCCGCTTCCAATCGGCCGCGAACGTTTCCGAGTTCTCGACGACGAGCCCACTTATGCGTAGAATTCCTACCGATTGGTCGTTGGGTGCAGTAGTTGGAGCTCAATCGTCCGTTTCTTTCAGCGATTCCACCCCGCTGCTCCAACCGGCGTCCGCCGCCCGCCATCTCGCCGATTCGCGTCCACTGCCGAAGCATCTTTACTCGAAAGCGTTTACTGCTGACCTGCTTCTTGGTGAAATGATGGGAATAAAACGCTTCGAAACATGCGGTTTCAATGATCAAAAGCGAGGTCCGTACGAGCGCTCATTGCGTGTGACGAATCCGTTCCTCTCGCAAAGGTGTGAGGATTGATCACGATAAACATGCGATCGTCGACCGACCGCACCCTAAACCTTTCCCTTTCCTCCCTCTTCCTCCAAGTGAATCGCTTGGACCTTCGAAACATCGAGCCGTAGGGAACACTAGTTTATCGCGAACAGAAACCGACACGTGGGCAACACACGCACGATTCAACAGAAGCCGCACTGCGCGAAGAAGGAATCAGGTCTAATTGCCGCCCGCATCGTCCACTTCGTCCTCGCCGTCGCTCTCGTCCATCGTATCCTCGCCCTCGTCCTCGTCCATCGCGCCCTCGCCGTCGCTCTCGTCCATCGCAGCCGCCATCAACGTGGCCTCAACAATGCTGAGCGCCATCTGGTACGTCACGTTGGCGGGATCGCGCTGGAGGGCCAAAACGGCGGCAGCCCTGGACATCGTGAACAAATTCTGCTTGTAGTAGACGATGTGCATCAGGGCGAAGGTCGGGGCGAAGGCGTCGTCCAAATCGATGGCCCGCAAACAGTCTTGGATCGCGAGGTCGTACTGCTCCAGGTGGCAATACGCGGTAGCTCTGGAGAGCGAAAAGTGAACAAAGGAATCAACGAAAGGAACTCGCCGCTTCACCAAGGATTGAGCGCGTTCTTGGAGCGCGAGAGCGGAGGTGTACGAAGCAATGGCCATCGTCCAGTTCCAATTCGCCATGTGCTCATCGCCTTCCGCTACGCGTAGTTCGGCGTCCGGGTTCAAGTCCATGACGCCTGCAGACTGCGTTCGAGGGTTAAACGAGCGATTCGAGCAAATTTAACGGAAACGGGCCGAAAGGTCGCCAGAGTTATGCAACTAGTATTCAAGAATCCCGCCTTCTTCTTACATCGCATTGTTTATTGTTCAATCAAGTGAGAACAAAAGTGAGAGCAATGGGAGAAGCGAGTAGTGGGAGGTGAACAAACAAAAGTGAGAGCAATGGATGGTTAGGAGCTGTTGCTGTCCATCGGTCGATCCATCGGTCCGTCGATCGATCCAACGACCGGCCGACAGCCTCACGCGAAAAAGGCGGCCATCTTGTCGGCGAAGCGCTGCACCTGGGCGGCGGAGGGGCGGCGCGCAAAGTCCACCTGCAGGCAGAGGTGCACGAGCAGCTTGAGGCGCGGCGTGCGGAGCTCGCCGTCGGGCAGCGACGTGAAGTCGGCCGTCCGGATGCGCAGATTCAGCGCGAACTCGTTGGAGCGCTCGCCGACGAACGGCGACCCGCCGCACGCCATCTGCAACGAGCCGACCGATCAGTGCGCTCTGTCGCTTCTCCCGCACTCACCTCGCACAGGATGCAGTCCAACGACCAGACGTCGGAAGTGAAACTGTAGCCCGACCGAGTGGACCGCTCGGGGCGCACGTAGTGGGCGTGCGGGCGCGCGTGTTCGAGCGCACGATGTTCTGCGAGAAGAGGCGACACAGCCCGAAGTCGCACACCTTCACCGTCATCGGCGGCCCGTCGAAGAGCACGTTCGCCGGCTTCAGGTCTGCAACGAGCGGGGGAAGGGATTAGTGGGTGGATCGATCACTCTTTTGCACGTACCGCGGTGGAGGATCCGCCGCTCGTGGACGTGGGCGATGGCGGCGGCGATCTGCGAGAAGAGGCCGCAAATCTGCGCCTCGAGCAGGCGGCGCTGCTTCGTGAAGTACGTGCTGTGGATGAGCTGCTCGAGATTGCCGCCGTTCGCGTACTCGAGCAGCAGCACCGAGCGCGCCCGCTTCTGCGCGTCCTGCAACACGCGAACGATTAGTCGGGTGCTGGGCGGCGGCCGGTGATCGGGGGAAGACGGGGGAAGGCGGCGGAACGCGGCGGGTGAGTGGTGATCCCCGCAAAGTCCGCCCGCACTCACCTCGTCCTCGATGTAAGCGTAGCACTTGAGGTGGGGTGGTCGAGCTGCGGGAGCGCATGCACCTCGGCGCGGCACAGGCGCGCCGACTTCTGATCGTCGAAGCCGGTTAGCTGCAACAAACGAGAGGATTAGAGGATTGACTCTTTTGCACGATTCTCGCTCACCTCGATGGTCTTGAGGACGGCCTTCTGGCGGACGGCGCCGCGCACGTGGACGAGGTCGGCGGTGGCGAACGAGCCGGTGCTTAGCTCGCGCACCTTCGCGTAGCCGCGCGCCTCCTGCGGCCAGCGGGCGGCGTCGGCGGGCGCGCGCGGCGGCTTGCGACCCGCGGCGCCGTTCGCGTTGTCCGTCGGGAGCATCGGGACGGCGGCGGGTGGCGGTCGGCGGTCTGCAACGGGAGGAGTGAGCGGGCGGTCGGTCGGCCGATCTGCACGAAGGTGAGCGGACGGAAGGGCGATCGCGTGGAGCCGAGCGGCCGACTGCTTGACGAGCGGCTATCAACAGTCGGGCCGGCCGAACGGGGCGGCGAGAGCGATCCCGCTGACGGCGAGCGGGGGCGCCCCGCCGACGGGCCGAAGGTGAACGGGATTGCGTATTGTTTTTGAGAGCTTTTCGGCTCTTCGAAGCAAACAAAACAAGAAGGCCCGCGTGGGAACGTTCGAACGGAATGAACTTTGTGCTTTGGATCGAATGCTGATGAAACAAGTCGCAACGAGATCCCAACCAGTGGTCACTCAAAGGAACACGTTGCAAACTAGCCGGTGGACGAGTGCGGAACGAGTCAAGAGGAAACGGGAGTGATTGCTGGGCGGAGGCCGACGGATGTCCGCTTGTTTTCGACTGGGAGAACACGCGCAATGCGAAGGTGATCGTGAGTGTTCGTTGCCCGCCCCCTCTCGCCGCAGAACGGCGCCCGACCGAAGTGCGGCGAGCGGAAGGGCGTTGCCGCCCTCTTCTTCCCTCCGTTTCACCACTGGCTGCATTCAAGGAAATCCGACCGAATTCGTTTCTTTACGAGCAGCAATCCGAACAATCCGCTCGTTCTTCCGTCGGTTGATCGGAAGTTGCGACCGGAGCGGCGGCGGAACGTGCGGAATGCTCGGCGCCCTGCCGAATTTTGGGTCTCCGCTCGGCTCGGAATTCGCAGATTGTCCGCCGGACCTCAGTTCAAAGTCGGCAGTGGACACGGAGAAGGAAACTTGATTGAAGCGAGGTGAATGCCGGGTTACTGCCGCCGGTCGTCGCGGTCAATCCTCAACGAAATCCCCGTGCGGGTGGTCGGCGGAGGGCTCCGCGTTCCCCGCTCGATCGTCGGATCGCCGCCCGTCGCGGATTCCGTTCGTCGGCCGCTCGCTCCCCGCAAATGCGAGCGGTTTTTTCTGCGGGCCGGCGGCGGGCGGCTCGTCCGTCGGGTGATCGGCGGCGAAGGAGCGGGAGCGAGACGGGCGGGCGGGTTATTTCGTCATGATCGGCTTCCGCTTTCACGGCGAGCACCCGCTTTTCGTCGTCCGCCGCGAATTTGGAGCCCCCTCGGCAATACGCGGCCACTTGCGGCGAGCGGACGCCGATCGCTGGAGGCGCGCCCACCGCTCCGGTCGGTCGTCAAACGAGCGGGCGGGAGTGTTGGACGAAATGGCGGACAAATTCGGCGGCCCTCGAAGAGCACGCGGATCGTGGCGGCGGCGAGCGGCCACTCGGTTGAGCGCCGCCCACGCCTCGTTGCTGATCGCCTCCAAACGAGTGGGCGGAAAGCGGGGTGGATTCACGTGAAATTGGGGGGCATTCCGCACAGATCGCCACTTTCCATTCGCCGACGTTCAGGAATGTGCCGGCCGCGAATAGCCACAACAAACCCACCACTTCGAACGTTTCCTTGAGCGTCGCCCACGCCCACGCCCAAAAGCCCGGCAGCTTTGGCAAGTTGCCAGCGGATTTCCGGCAGTCGTCTTCTTCATTCCCTTCGTTTCGAATGAACACGCCGGAGTTGTGCAAAGAAAGAAGGTCGGCCGGCAATCAAAATGCGGCCGGCGAGTACAAGACGTCTGCGGTTCCCGAGGTGATCGTCGAGAAGAACGGACGAGAGACGAGGATCTGTTGGGAGACGAGGTTTCTTCAATCGATGCGGTTTGCTTTCGATTGGTTGCTTGGTAGTTTGCAGTAGTTTCGACAATGACAAGCAAAAACGTTTATCAATCCACTCAATCTCCAAGAAACAAAACGAAGTTCTTCAAACAGATCCAGAAAGCAGCACAGACCTCCGTTCATTCATTCCGCGGCCGGTACGGCTCCAGCTCGGCGTCCAGCGTCCAGTGGAATCCGTTGGCCACGATCAAAAGACTGCAAGTGAGAATTGAACAATTAGGGGCCGGTAGTCGTCGTTCGGTGCGGAAGAATGGGAAGAAACGACCCGATTTGATCAATCACGCCTACTCGCCGTTCAAACGGGGAAGGTGGATGTCTACCGCGGATGTTTGTTGCTCGTAACTCATGCTTCTTACACGACAGAAGCGACGAGCAAGCGGCCGAAGGAAATGAGAGATCATCAAAGCGATTCTGATCACTCGAAGTTTGTTCCGACCGTCGACAAGCGCGAGTAACCTATTGATGCCCCCCGATCAGCAGAACACAACGTTTATTCCAACCCACAATCAGAGTAATCCAACAAAGCTACCGCGTCAGAATCCGGCCCCTTGGGCGACACCCAACTCCGGCATGTCCTGCTTGACGCGGATGCCGCAGTCGCACCTTGTGACGTTGTCCAGGTCGACGAGCGGCAGGCGGACAACGTTGAAGTCGACGTTCGTCTCGGTCCAAATCGGGCGGTCCAGCTTCCGTAAGCAGGCCCACTTCTTGTCGCTGCATTGATGCCGGCTGCAAGCAAGAAAGAGTGAGTGGAAGGAGGGAAAGCGTGAGAAGCAACTCACATGTACACGAGCAGCTCGACCGCACAGATCAGAGAGCCGTCGTATTCGGCGTCTTTCGCGTGCCGAACGCCCCGCTGGTCGCTGCCGCCACGAAGCAGAAGCCGCCCTACACTGCAAGCAAGGGAGTGAGCAGAAGGACGGGCGGCAGTCACTTCGATCGTACTCGTAGAGCGCCACTGTCTGCAAGCGGGAAGTGAGGAGAAAAGAGGGCAGTCTCAAGGGCTTATCGCGTCCGTGTACGGCCACTTCCTGCAGCAAAGCTGTTGCTCCACGTTGTAAAAAAGAGAGCCACACCTCCGCCCCGAACATCTGACTGCTGGCTTTCATCGAAGAGTTAAAGTGACTCCTGCCAGGCTGCTTTCCACTGCCCGTTCTCGTCGATGACCGCAACAGGCGACCGCTTTTTGTCCGCCGCTCTCCGTTGTACCGCCGAAATGGCTCAGTTGGAAGAGCGTTAGACTGAAGATCGAAAGATCGCCCGATCGTTCCCGGCTTTCGGCACCACTCTTTTGCCGCGCGGAAGGCAGCAAGATTATGAGGTCGTCGATTCCTTTTTGTTGAACGATGAGCTCGCTTTTTGCTCGTTCGTTTGATCAAAGAAGGCAGCGATCAGCAATAGAATTCCGACTGCCAAAGCGCAAGCAGCCACGATCGCAACGCTCGGCTCCTTTCCACGCGATGTTCTCTTCTGCACACAGCCGCCCGTCTATTTGCTTGAGGCGAACGAACCTGTTTGACTCCAAATTTTTGAGGTCGTGGTTCGAACCGTCAGCTCGTCGTCAACTGGACAAAAAATCCCAGCTGCTGTGACTGCTTCTGCTTACAACACGACGTTCACCCATTTCTCGCCGGTCAGAAAGAAACACTCGCGGCATTCGCTTTTTGTACTTCGCGTGCGGCGGCTTGTTCTTTTTGCTCGCCCGTTGATTCGCACCGTCGCTGTCGTCGCGGATGCGTTGCCTGTTGCTCGCGTTCGTCCTCTATTGCGGCTTTGTGCTCCGCGGCGAGAAAGCGAGGGGTCTCTCGTGTGCCCTATCGCCTTCCGCTTGCTCGACGAACACGGCGAACAGAAGACAAACACGTATGAGTCGATTGAATCCGGCCGAGCTGAAGATTGAACGAATGCACCCGCTTTCTGCCCCTTCGGTCGGCCGCTTTATTCTCTTGATCGAGCACTCCGGTGGCCTCGTGCCCTTTGTTGCTGCCCACGAACGATTGGGGCACGCGACGACGGTCAATCCGGGAGAATTGTTGCTGTCGAAAGTGCCGAGTGTAAACCCGACGGTCGGACGAGTCGCCCACGAACGAATGCGAGTCCTCTCCGCTGTCTCGTGTTCGGTCGCCTGCGCACTGTGGAGGAAGCAGAAAGAAACTGCGGGATCCGTGCACTCGTTCTTCTTTCTAGCACAACAATCAACGCCAATCAAAGCACACTCATCGACGGTTTATTCCCCTCACTCATTGCTCAATCGACGTACACGTAGACGAGGGCGTCCTCCACGTGCTCTTCCTTCACGTACTGCAGCTCGACGAGGCGGGCGGCGACGCGCGCGAACTGCGCCTCGTCCACGGGGCAGCGGCGGCGGACGGCGGCGAGCGTGCGCTCGAGGAGGTCGGCGTGCGGAAGGCGGCGGGCGGCCTTCAGCAGGCGGACGATCGCCGCCAAGGTCGTGTGCAGGAGGTAGTCGCCCTGCAAGCGGATGAGCGAAGCAGAGCTCCCCGCACTCACCCCCTCGTTGCGGCCGCCGCGAGTCGCCTCCTCGGGCTGCACGACGGCGGCAACGGGCGGCGCGCTCTTCCGCAGGTTCACGAGCGGCTGGGCGGCGCGGAACTCCTCGTTGATCACGAACACGTCCACCGACTCGGCGCCGTCGTCGGGCTGCTCGCCGGCCGTCAGACGGCGCAGGACGCCCGCCTGGAGGACGGCGGCCAGCGTGCGCTGCAGGACGCGTTCGGAGAGCTCCAGTTTGTGGAGTTCTTGCAAGAGGGCGTGTGTCTTCTCTTCAATGCTCGACTCACCTGAAGGTCCACGAAGAGGCGCTCGTTGAAGACCGAGAGAACGGCGGCCTGGTACGCGTTGACGACCAGCGAGCAGCTCGCGGTCGTCCGCCCAGCCGACAGCTCGAGCGGGGCGGCGTCGCGCTGCAAGCGGGCGAGTGAGGGGACAGACAGAAGGGGGGACTCACGGCCCGAGCGCGCTGCAAAGTGGCGATCGCCGCCTCGGCGCCAAAGAAGTGCGCCTCAAGCACGCCGCCGGAGACCGCGCTGCAGCAGCGAAGGTGCCGCTCGCGGTAGAACGCTTCGAAGTCGGCGCACAGGCGGCCAAGTGGGGCGGGCAGGCGGACGGCCAGAAGGAGTTCGTGAGGACGGCGACCGCGAACTGCACGCCGTCGGCCACCGTCCAGCCCTCCGCGTCCACGCGCACGCCGCGCTTCTCGGCAAACGCCCGGACAAGGGCGCGTCTCTCCGCCGCGTTCGCGACCATCCGCTTGAGGCGGCGCGCGAACGCGATGCCGCCAGCCCGCTCCAGCCGCTCCAAGACCGCCGCCTCGACGTCGCGGCGGGCGGCGCCGAGCGGCTGCGCGCCCACCAGCCGCGAGGCCAAGTGGTGGGCGTACGCGCTGCAACAAGCGAGGGATTGAGCAAAAGAATGACCGAGAACTCATTGCTCGAAGCCGTCCCGGTCGGCCACGTGGCGCAGGAAGTCGACCGCTTCGTGCACGCGCTCCACGTCCGGGCGCGTTTGCCGCAGCTGCCGGTCGACGTGGGCGGCCAGCTGGTGGGCGAAGCGGGGCGTCGCGGCGACCAGCCGGCCGAGCTCCTCGTCGAGGCGCGCGCCCGCCGCCGTCTCGCCGCCGACCGCCGCGACGAGCAGCTCGAGCAGGAGCGCGTAGAGCGGCTGCAGGGCTGCGAACGGGAAGAACGAGAGGAACAACAGCTTCTGTAGGTCACCAGCACTTACCGCTCTCCTCTTCGTTGCGCACGAGGGCGGCGAAGCGGTCGGCGCGGCGGAGGAACGGCGCGAGGAGCTTGCGCACGACGAACGCGCCGATCTCTGCGTCCACGGCCGCCAGCTGCCGCTCGTCGGCGGCGATCAGCGCGAAGGCGGCGTGCTCCGCGCGCAGCCACCGGCGCGCCACGAGGACGACGGCCGTCGTGTCCGCGCCGCGCGCCTCCAACTCGGCCGCCCGCGGGACTCGCCGCCGTCCACCGCGTTCAGGACGCGCGTCACGGTCTTCCTCTCCTCCCTGCAAACAACGAGAGGGATGCGGGAAGGGCGGAGGGGACTCACGAGTTCATCTGCCCGCTCTCCAGCCGCCGCAGCCCCTCCGTTCCGAGCGCCGAGCCGAAGAGCACGTGCCGCTTGAAGGCGGCCAGCGCGTCGGCCTCCAGTTGAGCGCGCAGTTCGCGGCCGCGCGCGTCGTGCGGAACGAAGAGGCCGACCAGGAGCTCGAGGTTGCGGCCGTGCTCGCGCCACAGGTCGCGCAGGAGGCCGAGGTCCGGCCGCTCCGCCTGCAACCAGAGGCTCGTGGGGAGGTCTCATGCGTGTCTTGCCTGATGGACGCTCAGCTGGACGACCACCTCGCCGAGCAGCCGGCCGTAGTGGCGGGCGGCGGCGGCGTTCGCGAACACGTCGACCAGCGGCTCGGCGGTCGCGCTCCCGCTGAGGCCGCCGAACGCGCGCGCCCGCAGCGAGCTGCTTGCAGCGTCCGTGCAGCCGCTCGCTCATCTCCGCCGTCTCCAAGCGAGCGGGCGGGCGAGTGCGCGAGCCGAACGGGGCGAAGAACCTCCGGACCGGCCCGCGGCTGCAACTGCTCGCGGCTCATCAACGCCAGCAGTCCGTCCTTGTCGTCCTGCAATTACGAGGGCTCTCTGTCGCCCGGGGAACTCACGTGCAGCGGGTCTTGCCGGCGCCTCCACTCGCTGAGCATCTGGCGGTTCACGCGGCGGGAGCTCATCGGGAAGGCGGCATTGAAGCGACCGACACGAGTGGGCGAAAGGAGGCTGAAAAGGAGTGTGGGCGTGGGTGGCTGTTTCTCATTTAAATTCTTTTGTCTGCTGTTGGCAGTGTGTTGTTTGTTGCGGTTAGTCGTCCTGAGGCGAGTGCAAAGCTGAAGAAGTTTCTACGCAAGAAGGAACAACAGCCGAGCACCGGCCGTCTGATTGCTTGCAGAAATCGAGTGCTGACTGAAGAGAAGAAGGAATGCGGGGAAAGAAGAACACGCGAGCCAACTCCAATCATTCGGTGTTTTAACGACTCGAATCGCTGGCCGTCGTGAAACAATCGGGTTTCTGTTTGCGAGAGGGTCAGAGCAACCGTCAGCAAAGAATTGAACACGCTTGATCGCCAGTTTAGAGCAGTGGACGATTTGAAACCGACTGAGCAGTAGTGAAAGCAACCCCTTCCTTCGAACTCGTTCGCTCGTTGTTCCGCTTCCCATTTTTCAGCGCCCAGCCGGCCGACCGCTCCATTTTTTCAACGCACGAGAAGAGCGGGCCGGTCGGTCGGGCGGGAATCGCGATCCCCGCTTCTTCGATCGGCTGCAAACCGCCGCCCAACCACGAGGAGCCGGCGTTCAGCGACAAGTGCTCGGTGAGCGCTTTCTTTCCGTGCAGATCGCTCCGCTTTGATCCCCGCCTATTGCAGACGCTGAGCCCGCTGTCCGAAGTGGCCGAAGTGCGGACGGCGATCAACATCCACTCGAAGGCCCGACTGTCCCGCGTGTCGCCCGAGAGCCCGGGCAACTACAGCGAGGAGCTGCAGGCGGCGCGCGAGGAGCTGCTCGTCGCGCCGTACAGCCGGCCGCCGCCCTCACGCTGGAGCGCCGCTGTCTCGGGGTCTCGGTTTGTTCTTTCTTCTCACTTTCGTTGCAGGCAGTACGGCGAGGGCGCGAGGGCTGTTTCCCGAAGATGGGCGAGCGGCAGGTGGCGAACCCGTTTCGTCGCTACGGCGCCCTCTGCAAGCTGCGCGACATCGGCGGCTGAGTGACGCCGCGCGAGAGGGGCGGCCGTCGTGTGTTGCCGTCGCACCGACCGAAAAGCGCTGAGCACTCGTTGCACGACGCCGCCGACTGCCGCGTCCACCGACGAGCGAGGCGGCCGATCGCTAGAAGCGGCCCCGTCGGCCGCGCAAGGGCCGCACGGACAGCGGCGCCTCCTCGACGTCCGGCAGTGCGGAGCCGCCGAAGAAGCGGCCGGGATTCGTGAGCCGCTTCTGCCACCACTTTGCGTCGTCCAAATAAACACGCGACTCTTATCGTTGTTCGCTTGGTCCAAGCGGTTGAGTGGGTTGAGGGAGGCGGTTTCGAATTGGTTGTTTGTCTACAGCAAAATGGAACGCTTACTTCTTGTGGGCGGTGGCAATCAGCAAAGCGAAGACTGGAATAAAAAGAAACTAGGGAACTCCAAGGCAAGCGAGAGAACACACTCGAAACGTAAATGTGGCCCGCGGAATTAACGCGATCAACAGAGCAGCTTGCGGTCTCCGTGTTGCTCTCACGCTTGCTCGTGTTGACCACAAACGACTGAAAGCAACGAGCGGGATGACCTCTGATTCTGCACACCGAAGGTGTGTAACGACCAAACAGTGGACGAGTGGTAAATCGAAGAATAAAAAACGCTTTAACGCCTGCCAGACTCTCGACCTCTGGGCTTGTTTCTTCCACTGCAAAGGGGCACGAGAAATTTGTTGAACTCCACGCGGCCCCGCATTGCGCCTGTCCACTTCATCAACAAGCGCGCTGCTCTTTCAGAGTGAGGATGTAGCTGAGCGAGCGGATTACGGCGCCCGTGTCGCGTTGCCAATCGTCTCGTTGCCGGCTTCTCGAACAAGCCAACGATCTCTTTGAATTTTGCAACGAAACGAAGAGAAGTGAGTGAGTGATCGAAAAAAGAAGAGCGTAGCGCTCAATTGCTTGCCGTTGAAGTCGTAGGCGCTCTGGATTGCTGCCCGGCCGTAACGGAGCAAAGTGGGCAGAAGTCGGCCGAACAGTTCGCAGCGAAATCGAAGCGATCGGAAGGAACGCGAGCGAAGCGAACGAAGAGAATCGCCGCTTGTCGTTCAGACCATTGCGATGCAGACGGGAAACGAACAAACGAAACAAAAAGTAGTGGAAAAGCGGGGCGATGCAGAAGTCGGGCGAATCGCCGCCCGACTGGTGGAGTGCGCCGTTTTGAACGCGGGAACGAGCGAGCGGCCAAGCAGCGATGTTCCTTGCACTCCATCGAGTTTCCATCGTCAAAAGGAAGTGAACAGCTGGAAGGATCAACGGAAACAAGCGGAAGACGGCGAAAACAAACGAACGGCTGCGGACTTGCGCGCAAACGCCGTTCTTTCGACCTCTACGAAAGAAACTTGGAACAGAAAGAAAAGAACGCACTTTCGTTGACTAGAAAAAGTGAAATCCGAACAAAGAAGAAGTGGAGTGATCGAAGGTGAGCGGCAGCGATCGAAAGGCGGCCGGCCGCTCGTCCGCCGTCACTGTCGACTCGCCTTCGTTGTTGCGCAAAGGAAGGCATCAAGAAGGCGGCCTCCAGTGTCCAATTGAAGGATTCCGAACGTTCCAGATGTCTCTGTTCGCGTTTGAAAGAAGTGCGGCTTGCTGGAGTCGACCTGAAACAAACAGATCAAGTGCAGAGTGAAATTGAAAAGAAGAACTCACCGTTGACCGAAACGCTTCAGAAATCCCGTCCAATCGTAATCTAAAGCAAACAAACGAGTGTGTACGTAATTGAGAACAAGCCGCCAACGAATCCGAGCTTTTGACGAGTTCTGCAAGTCGTTTCCTGCAATTTGAAGGAAAGGAAGCGAAGCTTGTGACCGACTGATGCTACCGACGAATTTCCGCTTCTATTTGATTGTATACGCTTTGTAGAACGTTCCGCTAACTGCTGGCTTCAAGCAGGCTTTACAGAACGAATTGGAGGGATTCGGAAAGCAACGGCGGTGATGCAAGCAAACTTTGCGTGGGAAGTGCCGAGCGGAGTAAACAGCCGTTTGCGGAGACGTTTCTCCATGCAAAAGCGGCCGTTCGAGCGCGTATAAAAGCCGAGCTGCTCGCGCCGTTTGTTGCCTTCCGGTCCTCTCCGCTCTCCCTCCCGCTCCTCTCGTTCTCCGCTCCTCGCCCGTCCGCGATGTCGATCTCCGGTTCGAGTGTAAAGCCGCTCGGAGATCCGGCGAAGCCCGGTGAGTCCCTTCCGTCCCCTCCTCTCCTCTCATTCTTTTTCCTGTTCAGATGGCGGCTACAAGGTCGTGATGAAACTCCTCTTGGACAAGACGAACCCGAAGCGCTGCGACCGCAAGGAGGTCACCTACGAGTTCCCCATCTCCGCCACCCACTACGGCCCCATCCACCAGTACGGAGCGGAGCTCTCCGAGCTGAAGATCGGGGGCATCAAGATCGAGCCGGTGAAGGACGCGCCCGCGCCCAGCGACGAGCCGAAGTGATGCGCTACGCGAACTCTCTCCCTTCCCTCCGCTCCCTCTTCTCCCTTTTGCGTGTGTCCTCCGTTCGGCGAATAAACGCTCCTTTCCAACATGTTCCTTGGCTGTGGTATCCAAAGAAACGAAACCTCAACACTTTTAGTTGGTAATCAAGATTGGTCGCAAAGGAGTTAGGAAAGAATAGAAATTAATCGTTTTTATTTTCGTTGCAGTAAAAGAGTAACATACGCAAAAGTATCTACTTTACGTTCAAGCAAGAAAAGAAACGGCAAACGTGGACGAGCGGAAGTTTGTTTGAACACAAAGACCGAACAGGATGCGAATGCCGTTGTGAACGGAAGAACATGCGTGAACGTGCTCGTGGATCCGCCACCACCAGATTTCTCCTTCGCGTTTCCACTGCAGCCAGTCGAAGAACGGTTCCCGCAATTCGCTCCACTTGGCCTAAGGAAAGTGATGCAGGAAGGAGAAAGAAGAACGAACCCATGTAGCGAGAGTAACGTGCACTTCTCCCTTGAGTTCTTTATTTTTTTCGATTTCGTCGGTTGAGCCAAAGCCAGCTGCTTGCATTTGAGCAGCAAAACCATCCGCTTCCTTTACGATTCTCGCAAAGTGATTCCAGGGGCCTGACGGCTGTAAAAACGAACTGAAGGTTGCCAGCACTCTAAGTCACGTACAGGACAAGGCACCACTTGATACAAGTGGCACGTGAGTTTGAAGCGCTCGTTGACAGTACGCAGGTGATGGAGGGCGGGTTGGTTGTGGTCGTGTTCTTCCCACGCCACAACTTCGAGCTCCCGCAAGTGCTCGTTCGAAGCGAACGGCCCGCTGTCGCGCAAGTGGTTCAGATAAAGCGAAGCGTAGCGCGTGTAGACGAACGAAATCTTCGGAGTATTCAGCGCGAACACGTGTGCGAAGTCTGAAAGCAAGGAGATATCGTTCACTCGTTTTCTTCTTTCGACTCACATTGATTCGTTCGACCGTCGGCATCGATTTCGAACGACTCGAGCGGCGTCTTACGTTTTAGAAGAGAAGTGGCGATGCGGAGGTCTCCTTCAACCTTCACACGCGTCAGCTTGTCGGGCAACGAGTCGATCACGAAGTGAGTGTACGGCGGTTTGCGGAAGAACGTGTAAACGCTGCACGTCAACACGATCGACGACAAGGATTGGCGATCTTAAAAAGGCACGATTAATCTAAGTGAGAAATGTTTACCGTGCAGTGGAGCGACGACACGCATCCAGTCGGCCATAAAACGGACATTCATTCGCTTACACCAAATTAACCATTGGATTTCAATCGTCTTCAACTCGCGGACAAGCCCAAGAAGAGTCACGACTCCTTCGACGCCGAGAGCAAACTGGATTGTCGGAGAGAACTTGCCAAAACCAAAATGGCTGTCGCAAGTGGTTACAATCTTTGCTGGCCCGAAGTTGTGGGCATCAAAGAACGAGTTCAGGTACCGCTGACTGGCGAGCAGAAGGCGGGCCACGGGCAAGGGATCCCTTTGCTCGCGTTCAGCCTCTGCCGCGAGCTTCGCCACGTGGTACTGAACGAACTGCTGTCCTTTTGCGTTCAGACGGGGCGGCGGCCCGGCGCTTTGCTTATTGACGAGAGTTACCGGAAATGAAGCCATCGTGCTGCAATCAAACAGGTAAAAGCAGAAGATCGACCTGAGAACGGCCTGCGAAAGAGCACACGAAATCGAAGCAATTCGAACAAAAATAAATCGAAACGGACAGATTTCATACAACGACGCCGCCCGCAGGCCCACCGACCACCTTCAATGCGAGCAACCGAAAGGTCGGTCGGCGATCAAGCGGCGTGCGCGGAGTGAGTGACCCAAACGAGGCAGTCGGCCTTCCACCTTGCGGGCGGTCTGCTTGCCGAGTGCTCGGGTCAACCCACCCACGCGGCGTCCATCTGCCCGCCCGATCGCCAGTGCAGAATAAAGTGCGCACTGGCGCATGCAGAGCGAGGTGGGTGGACTGTCGACTCCAATCCCTCTGCTCGACCTTTGCTCCCTTAACACAATCGAACGAACAATGTTTGCAGCGGCTCGTCGAAATTCCAGCGCTTCCGCTACTGCCCAATCGAGAGACCTTCCGCGGCATGGCCGAGCGCGACCAGATCCCCGCCCTGCAACAACCCGCAAAGAAGCCGGCCGCCTACGAGTCGCTCTCGGACTTCAACGGCTTCTCATCGTCCACCGCCACCTTTACGCCGTCCAGCGCGTCGTCGGCCTCGGCGCTCGGATCGCTCGACTATGCGATGTGAAAGGCCGAGCAGCGCGCCGGTCGCCGCAAGTGAACGAATCTCTCGAGCATCAACCGAAGACTCGAATTGCAGTGGATTTATTTACGAGCACAAAAAGCAGCGGAAAGAATTGCTACCAGCCATTTCGGCTTACTGCTGGAAGACCTTGAGCGAGTTGATCAACCAGTGAGCCTCCTGGAAGGCGGTGGGGTTGTTTTGGACGAACTGCGTGCAGGAGGGCGCCTTCGAGCCGCAGACGGCGTCCTGTTGCCACACGTTGCCGGCCCAGTCGCCGCAGAAGGTCACGTCGAAGATGAGGTGCTGATCGGCGAAGTGCGCGTCGAAGTCGCAGTCGCCCGTGAAGAAGGCGACCGGCTGCGGCCACGCGTCGGGCGTCGGCTGGCCGCTCGCAACGTCGGCGGGCAGCGCGGAGCGGGCGAAGAACCAAATTTTGATGCCGCCGGAGGTCCACTCGATCGCGTAGACGCCGCCGCCCACTGCGTTGAAGCCCGCCCCGTAGGTGCGCGTGTCCGTCGTCCCGATCGAGCAGCCCGCGTTGTTCGGCTGCCCCGCAGCGTTCACGTCGCAGTTCGAAGTGCCGACGCGGCCGCTGAAGCCGTCCGTCTGCCGAATGCTGCAGCCGGGCGTCGTGTGCAGCGCCATCCCGTTCGTCGTCTGGCTGTTCACTCCTGCAATCAACGGGATGAGAAGATGCTCCTCATGTTCCACTCGCCTTCGATCACGTCGATCTCGCCCTTCTGCGGCCAATCCGTGAGCGCCGTCGACCAGAAGGCCGGCCACGTGCCGCACACACCGCCCGGCTGATGTTGCAGGTCGAGCAGGAAGAGGCCGTGGTTGTACGCCTTCTGCGAGTGGATGCGCACCGAGTCCCGTCCGCGAGCACCGTTTTGGACGACGTTCGTCGAGTCCACGCCGATGAAGAGGCTTCCGTTCAACACTTTCGTCAACCCGCGGGCGGCCGCCTCCTCTGCGGTCACGTAGTTGACGAAGCCGTTGGTCGGGTCGTTTGCGTTCTCGAAGACGAAGTTCTCCAGCAGATTCGTCGGTGTGAAGTCGTCCACCAGGCGGTAGGCGGCCTCGACCGGGACGAGCAGCAGAAGAAGGCAGGAGAAGTGGGTGAGCATCCCGTTGGGTTGAGTGTGTGTTCTTTCCGTTCAATCTACTCGCTTTTATACACGAGTGAACGGATCAAAGCAGAACTTTTTGGTCGGTGTTTGTCGTGAATAACGAGCACTCGAGGCAGGATTATGCGCTAAACGTTTACCCTTTCCCTTCCGCTCGCTACGTTCGGATTGCTCACCGAAAGCAAGCGGATTATAGACGAGTAATCGCGCTGTTTTGAGCGAACTCGTCAGTGCGCATAATTCGGCCCGCGTTCGCCGGACTCGCGACCGCTCACGCCGACAAAGCGGAAGCAACATTCGAGAGTGCTTTCTGTACGGAAGATCGAACGGCAAGAATGGCTTTAATTTGTCTAAAGTCTGCTTCACAGCTTGTATCGCTTTCTATTTGCAGGTTCGACCCAATCAATTCGACTTGATGCTCGTGTTTATTGCAGAGATTGGGAGAAGGCAGAGATTACAACTTCATTGATTGGAGTAGGAGGTTGGACGGAGCGGAGTGCTCAGCAGATGAATCCCTCCGTGATGTACGAGTTCTCGTCGTGCATCAGGCCGTAGATGTCGAGGATCTCGCGGTGGAAGGCGCGGTAGCGCTCGAGGAACGCCATCGGCTCGGGCTCCTCGTCGATGACGCCCGCGCAGTAGACGGCCGGGCGCGAGTCGATGGGGATCCTGAACGAAGAAAGTGAGTAGAGGAGAGACGGACGGGGAACTCACTTATTGCACTCGAAGAAGTTCTTCGAGTCGGCGCACGCCTTCGCGAACTCGTCGAACATGCGGCGGCCCTGCTCGCGCGCCTCCGACCGGTTGCTCATGACGGCCGCCTGCAGGTGGCGCTTGTTGAAGTGGCCGCAGCGGTAGTCCTGCGCGTCCCAGGCGCACTTGGAGTCGGCCATCTGCAAGCGAACGATCGTCAGTTGGGGACTCGCAAGAGGGAAGGGACGAACCTCGTGCTCGTGCAGCCACTCGCGGGCCAAATCGGCGATCTGCGGCGACAATCCGCGTTCCGAGTCGGCCGCGAACTTCTGCAGCAGCTGGCGCGAGCGTTGCGGCGAGACGCGCATTCCCGGAAACTCCGCACGACCGGCCGACTTCTCGGCGAACACACGCGACAGCTTGCGGAGCAGCTTGTAGAGCTCGAGCTGGTAGTTGAAGGAGATGAGCCACTTCTCGCCGTGCAGCAGGTCGAGCTGGGTGGCCTCGTCGATCATCGAGCTCTTCGGCATGTCGAGGAGGCGCTGCAGGACGGCGTCCGAATAGACGAAGCGGGCGAACGCGAACGCGTCGTAGTTGAAGATGTAGGCGGCATCGTCCAGCTGGAGTCCCGCACGGCCGTCCGGAATGCAGAGGCCGCCCTCCTTCAGCAGCCACACGATGGCCGGCTTCTCGTTGGTCCGGTTGCTCCACACGAACATCGGCACGTTCCAGCGGGTCTCCGCCGGAGCGGACGGCGACTGGGCGAACACGAACGTCCGCTTCTTCTCGTCCGCATCCACGTGCACCACCGGGTAGCCGCGCTCGTAGAAGTAGTCGTGCACGAAGTCGCGAATGGAGAGCTTTCCGCACAGCATCTGTCCGTCCATCTCCTCCAAACAAACAAACGACCGTTGATTGCTTCTTCCCTTGCTCCTCACCTTCTCGAAAGCCTTGATCAGGTCCTCGGTCATGTCCTCGGAGTGCTCCGAAGCGAGCAGGAACTTGGAGATGGCCGAGTAGAAGCGCTCTTCGCCCATCACCTTCTTGATCATGCAGAAGACGGACGCCGCGTGCAGACTGCCGATCTCCAGCGTGGGGGCTGCAATCAAGTCTGTTCACTCCCTCCTCCTTCCTTCCGCTCACCTTCGAGGTCCGACTGCTCGGCGAGCGGGATGAGCGGCAGGTTGGGGTCGGCGAACGCCTGCTCGTGCGCTCCGACCATCTCCGACTTGAGGTACTCGTCGTCGTCGATCACCGGCCGGAGGGCGCGGTACTGGAAGTAGCTGGTGAGGCCGCCGCGCACGAAATCGTAGCCGGTCGAGTTGTGGCGTTCGGCGAGAGCTTCCCCGAACCTGAAGAGCGAGGACATCTTAATTCGTTGCTCCCGCACGGAACTCACCATTG
The DNA here is from genome assembly GCA_024699865.1 of Aphelenchoides fujianensis. NCBI lineage: Eukaryota > Metazoa > Nematoda > Chromadorea > Rhabditida > Aphelenchoididae > Aphelenchoides > Aphelenchoides fujianensis. The sequence continues at coordinate 1,453,326 of JAMPIO010000012.1, read as the reverse complement.
GTAGGCGACCTCGCGGCAAATGCGGAGCGGCGTCTGCTCGAAGCGGGTGTTCATCGCGTCCATCGACGCCTGCAGGTTCATGCGGCCCTCGGCCAGCGAGAAGTAGGAGAAGATGGCGAGTTTGGTCGCGTCTGCAATCAAAAGGGATGAATACTCAGCATTCTTTTGTTCATGCACTCACCATTCTCCAGCTGGATGTCGAGCAGTTTCTGGATCTCGTCCACGCACTTGCCGGCGATGTCCTCCGCCTCGTGGTACATGGACTTGATGAACGAGGAGGCGGTGTTCTTGACGAGGAAGCGGGGAACTTCTTCAGCTCCGGCTTCTTCTCCTCGTTCTTGGCGGGAGCGGCGGAGGTCTGCGGGAGTTCGGTGGTCGAGGCTTCGGCGGTGGTCGCTCTAAACGAAGGGGAAACAAATGAGTGCTCGCTTTCCAATCTCTCCGCTTACTGTTGGGTGGAGTCCTCCTTCTGGGGAGTGGTCGAGGACGGGATTCTGAAAGAAGAGGGAATGAAAGACGGGAGGAAAGAAAAGCGGATTGCTCACTCGGTGGTCTCAATGGGGACCTTCTTCACGACGATCGTCTTCTTGGTGACGGCGATCGGCTCGAGGGCGACGGCGGCGCCGACGAAGAGGAGGAACACGACGGCACTCCTCATCCTTTCGGTTGGATGGAGGGGGAAGAGCGGGGGAAGGCGGTGAGGTGCTCGATCGAGGGAATTCGATCGAATGACCAAAACGGGCGAACGGGAGGTGCTTAAATGAGGATCGAAGGTGGGCGGCCCTCCGCGCGCTGCCCCTCGGCCATTCGGCGCTCGACGCGCACCAAAGACGGCCTTGATCTTCGGCCTCCGACCGAACGATCGGATCTCCGCAATGCCGAAAGATTTACGATCCGCGCAGCGGCACAAAAATCTCCTGCGAGTGAGATCGGAGTCCAAAGGTCGGCATGCGCGGGCCCGAAAACAACGCCAAAGAACACACGAGAACCTTCGGGGAATCCGCTGGACTTTGCGCGGACAAACAACAAGCTTTCGGCACCAAGCGACGAATGGTAGGTTCGAATAATCGATTGAGAAATGTGATGACTGGTCACTTGTTTTTGATGGCCGCCGTCAATCTCTCGTGTGCTGTTCGGCTCAAGTGCCGAATCTGATTCTTGTGAGATGAACTTCTTGTGCAATGCTGCTTTCTATGCATACAAAGAATCTCTTCTTCCCTCTTGCGTCTGTATTTTGGTCCCGGCGTTGGGACGATCAAAATTTCCATCCGCTGCAGGGAGGCGGAGCCGGGACCAAAGATGGGAGACGCGCAGCGATTGCTCGCTGCCTGCGTCCGCGCCTCCCCCGAACGCACACACTGCAACCGCAGACGCTGGGCCACTCGTTGAACCCCCGACGCCCCCGAGAGGGCGCCGAAGACCGGAGAACACGGCGGTCGGCCTGTTCTTCTGCTAACCGGCAGACGAGAGGTCGATGAGAAGCACGGGATTGGGCGGCCCCGTTCTTTTCGTCTAATGGCCTCTTCGATCGCCGCGCACTTCTTTGCCAGCTGTGACTCATTGTGAGTCACTGCCAGAAAGCGGGCGGCGCGACGAAGGAAAGCGCTTTGCGGTCGAGCGGAGTGCCGGACAGCAACGGGTGAAAAACAACGAGGTCAGTCCGCCTTCTATCCTGGTCAACGAGCAATCGGTCAGCGCTTTGTGATCGCTCGTTGTCGACGGATGAAGTGACGAGCAAACTCCCCAGCCAGTCCTTCTTTTGTTTCTGCCTGCTCCAATCAACAAAGAACCGTCGAGACCGCCGCAACCACAAAGAAGCCACCAAACATCACTGTTTTCCTGCCGCTCGGACCGAATGCCCGCGAGGCACCGCGATCTTTCCGGCAGTCGAGTGTTCTCATCGAACTCCACACAGCCCTCTTATTGACCACTATTTAATTGACTGGACTGGAACGAAACACAACAATCGGAGAGAATTGGCAAACATTGGGAAACAATCGAGAAATCGGAAGGAATCTCAGCTTCAGACCATCGGCTCGTCGCGTCCGCCCGCCACGGCCATGTTCGAGAAGCAGTTCTGAACAAAGAAAATGAATGGAAGAAAGGGATTAGAAGACGAACCAAGAAGTTGGCGCTGCCGAAGTTGGAGGCCGCGCGCTCCAAGCAGGCGGCCGCGTCCGTCGAGGCGAACAGCACGTGGGCGACCGTCGCGCGGCGGCCGTGGGCGACGATCACGACGACGGCGTTCGAGCACTCGCCCCACTGAAAGGTTGGATGAAGAAGAGGAAGAAGAGGGAACTCACGGTCACTTGGCGGACCTCGGCGCACTCGACCGAGTGGGCGGGAATCTCGGCGATCTGCTCGCCGCCGTCGGCGCGGAAGACGGCCACTCCGCGCTCGTTGATCCCGACGACCGCCTCTTCCGCGCCCTCGGGGACGAACTTGATCTTTGCGAACTCCTGCAGCAAACGGAGGATTGGAGAACGAGAGAAAAGAGTTCACGGGCTGCAGGTAGTTGGGATCGTAGCTCTCATTCGCGCTCCAAAAGTTCCACGCCGTCTGCAGCACAAACGGCGAGTTCGCGCCCGCCGCGAAGTGCAGCGAGCCCACGTGGAAGGCGGCCAGCTGGACGGGCGGGCGGAAGGCTAAAAGCGAGCGGGAACTCGTGAACGAAAGGAAGGAACTTGCTGGGCGCGCGGCTCCACGCGTCCGGCGGGGCGAAGTTGGCGTCCATCGAGCGAAAAGGATTTGTGGGCTGCAAAAGAGATCGATCGGGCTGAGGAGAAGAGGGAGAACGCGCGAGATCGGGAGAAAGAAGGAATGACCGCAAAGAGGAACCTCCGTCCACTTTCGATCCCCTCGTCCGCAGCAGAAAGCGCCGAGCAAACGCGAGGAAGGAGGGAGTAAACAACGAGCGCGGGCGGCGAACTCCTCCGCCGGAGAACGCGGCCGTTCGAAATCGCCGCGTTTTCGCGCTCGAATTCGACGCCCGCAAAAAGGCGTGATGCTCGCGCTCGGGCGGCCGCAACGAGGCGGGCGGCGGCGCGGCAATGACGTTGCGCGTTCGTCATCTTTTTGTACAACTGGACGAGCACGCATTGCTGCAACCGATGGCACGAGGTGACAAGACGGTCCGCCTGGTCAAATGTCATCAATTCCCTTCGCAGAACGAAACGAATGAAGCATAGAGCATTGGGTTGTTCTCGACGGTCTGCAGCTCCGGCTCGCCGCCGTCCGTGCCCTCCGCTTCGTCCTCGTCGTGGGCGGTCGCTCGTGCAACGTGGCGAAATCGACGAGTGGGTGCGCGAGGTGGAAATGCGAAGCAGAAGCGGCGGCTCGTCAATCTCCGCGTCGTCGAATGGCCGCTCGGAGCCGGAGCGCTTCGACGGTTTGGACTCCTATTCCGCCGGCTTCTTCTCGTGCTGTGGCTTTTCTTTGGCCGGCTTCTTCTTGCCCTTTCCCTCCCGCTCTTAGCGCTCCCGTTCTTCGACTTCCTCATCGACAAGAACAGCCACTCTCTCCCGGCTCCTTTGTGGTCTTTGCGGCGGCCACTTCCGGCAATCTAAACCCCAAAGATCACCAGTCACACAGTGGGCATCCTCGCTGTTCGTTCACTTTCTTGATTCCCGGTTGAACAAAAGAAGTGGTCATTGCGAAAGGAAATGAGTGCATCAGACGAACTGCTTTCCATCGCCTTCAATCGAATGGATCACAAATGAAAGTTGAGGTCGTTGGCAAGTGCTTCCGTTTGTCCACCAACCAACTCCAACATCAATCGCTAAGATGCGATGAAAGTGCAGGTTTCTCGCATCAACCTGTAGCAAAAGAAATCCACCAGCAAGCAGACGGGTCAAGTGTGCGCGCGGAAGACTCGACACGCGACGCCGACCGCCCGGCCTCGCCGCTCGCGATGCTGCAATCCGCTCCCAATCGGCGAAATTCAGCGGAGAAATCGTTCGTTTCCGCGATGTCCCTCCCGCCGTTGGGCAAAAAGCGAGAGCGGCCGCACACGAACGCCGACCTGTTCCCGTTCTACCTGAAGACGCGCGGCCTCGTCAAGCAGCACATCGCCAGCTTCGACTATTTCATCAACACGGACATCAAGAAGATCGTCGAAGCGAACAATCAGGTCCGTTCGGATGCCAGCTCACAGTTCTACTTGAAGTGAGTCATTTCCTTTCGATTGTTTCCACTCTCTTTTGCTTGCAGATACCTGAACATCTACGTGGACGTTCCGTCGAGCGAAGAGGGCTTCGGCGTGAGCAACGCGCGCATCACGCCGCACGAATGCCGCCTCCGGGACCTCACCTACTCGGCGCCCATCTTCGTCGATGTGGAGTACAGTCGGGGGAAGCAGAAGGTGCGCAAGAACCGGCTGATGATCGGCCGGATGCCCATCATGCTCCGCTCCTCGCGCTGCATCCTCTCCAAGCTCACCACCGAGGAGGAGATGGCGCACGCGAACGAGTGCCCCTACGATCCGGGCGGCTACTTCATCGTGCGGGGCGCCGAGAAGGTCGTCCTCATGATGGAACAGGGCTGCAAGAACCGCATCATGGTCAATCGGAACGCCAAGAAGGAGCTCGTCTGCGAAGTCCTGAGTGCGACCACCGAGCGGAAGAGCAAGACGAACGTCGTTAGCAAGAAGAAGCGGATTTACCTGAAACACAACCAGCTGGCCGAGGAGATCCCGATCGTCATCATTTTCAAGGCAATCCTTCTATTTCTTCCATCCGATTGTTCGTTTCTTCTGTTGCAGGCCCTGGGCATCGAATCGGACTTCTCGATCATGTCGGCGATCGGCGAGGACGACGAGTACATCGCCGCCATTGGACCGTCGATCATGGAGTGCAAGAACATGGGCATCTTCACGCAGGATGACGCCCTGGATCACCTCTCGATGAAGGTTCCTTTCCACCGATCATTCTTGTGTTCATTCGGTTGTTTGAGGTGAAAACCCGCGTGACGGGCGCCATCCCCCGAGCGGCGGCTCCGCGCGAGCGGCTCCAGTCGGGCGTCGAGTTCCTCCGCTCGTCGCTCCTCTGCCACGTGCCCTGCCAGACGGGCGTCATGAAGTCGAAGGCCATCTACTTGGGGCTGATGGTGCGGCGGTAAGCGCGGGGACTTTCGTTCGCTCAATCTCTCGCCTGCTTGCAGCCTGCTCGCCTGTGAGAGCGGACTCGCGGAGCCGGACGATCGCGACTACTACGGCAACAAGAGGATCGAGTTGGCGGGCTCCCTCCTGTCGCTCCTGTTCGAGGACCTCTTCAAGCGATTCAATCAGGAACTCCGGCGGGCCGCGGACACGCACCTCTCGCGCAACGCCGCCACTCCCGTCGACATCACGAAGCACATGCGACAGGTTGGTTTCTCTCCTTCTTCCCGCTCATCTCTCGTGAATTCAGGACATGATCACGAACGGGATCGCGACCGCCCTCTCCACGGGCAACTGGTCGATTCGGCGCTTCGGGATGGAGCGGCAGGGCGTCACGCAGGCCCTCTCGCGGCTCTCCTTCCTCAGCATGCTCGGCATGATGACGCGCATCAACTCGAACTTCGAGAAGACGCGCAAAGTGAGCGGCCCCCGCTCCATCCAGTGCTCCCAGTGGGGCTCGATTTGCGTCTCGGACACGCCCGAAGGAGAATCCTGCGGTCTGGTCAAGAACCTCGCCCTCATTAGCCACGTGACGGTCGACACCGAAGAGGCGGTACGTTCTTCCCTCACACCTCCTTCCATTGATCGCTTGCTTCCAGCCGATCATCCGCGTGCTCCACAACTGCGGCGTGCAGGACGTGGAAGACCTGCGGATGAATTTGATCCACAATCCGTGAGTTCCCTCTGCAATCCTTTCCTATGCTTTGTGTTGCAGGAAGTACTTCATGGTGTTCCTGAACGGCGCCCTGATCGGCCTCATCCAGTACCCGGAGAGCGTGGTGGCGACGCTGCGGGACATGCGCCGTCGCGGCCTCCTCGACCCGTTCGTTTCGGCGTCGTTCCACCAGTCGACGCGGTCGGTGCTCGTCGCCAGCGACGGCGGCCGCCTCTGCCGCCCGTACGTGATCGTCGACGCGGAGGGACGCTCGGCCCTGACCACGAACCACATTCGAGTGAGTTCCATTCGCTGTTCTCTTGTATCAACCCTCCGCTTTGTGCAGGACGTGAAGGAGGGCCTCCGCGACTTCGACAGCCTGATCACGGACGGCGTGCTGGAGTTCCTCGACGTGAACGAGCTGAACAACTGCAACGTGGCCGTGTACGCGAAGGACATCCAGCCGGGCGTCACCACGCACATGGAGGTGAGTGCGGCGAACGAATGGAAGGAGCATTCCTCATTCCTCCGTTCAGATCGACCCGCTCTCCATCCTCGGCGTGTGTGCGGGCGTCATCCCCTACCCGCACCACAACCAGTCGCCCCGCAACACGTACCAGTGCGCCATGGGCAAGCAGGCGATGGGCGCCATCGGCTACAACCAGCAGAAGCGAATCGACTCGCTGCTCTACCTGCTCGTCTACCCGATGCGCCCGATGGTCACCACGCGGACGATCGAGTTCTGCGGCTACGACAAGCTGCCCGCCGGCCACAACGCGATGGTCGCCGTCATGTCCTTCTCGGGCTACGACATCGAAGACGCCCTCGTCCTGAACAAGGCGTCTCTGGACCGGGGCTTCGGCCGCTGCATCGTGAACCGCCAGTCGAAGGCCACTGCCAAGCGCTACCCCAACCAGACCTTCGACCGACTGATGGGCCCGCCGATCAACATGCAGACGCAGAAGGTCCTCCCGCGCTATCGCTACATCGAGTCGGACGGCGTGGTGTGTGCCGGCGCGAAGGTTTGGAACAAAGACGTGAGTTTTCTTCCACGAATTGATTGTTTGTGATCGATGGATTGCAGGTGCTGGTCAACAAGCACATGCCGACGGTGCAGAACGAGTTCGGCAGCACGTCCGTGACTCAGACGAACCAAATGGTCGAGTACAAGGAGGCGCCCGCCTGCTACCGCGGTCCCGTCCACTCGTCCATCGAGCGCGTGATGCTTTCGTTCAACCAGGACGAGGCCTACCTCGTCAAGATGCTCCTCACGCAAGTGCGGTGAGTGCCGAAGAGAATGGGCATTGAATTCATTTCTTTCGATTGATTGCAGGCGCCCCGAACTGGGCGACAAGTTCAGCAGTCGGCACGGGCAGAAGGGCGTCTGCGGGTACATTTGCCCGCAGGACAACATGCCCTTCGACGGCTCCGGCATCGTGCCCGACCTGATCATGAACCCGCACGGCTACCCCAGCCGCATGACCGTCGGCAAGCTGATGGAGCTGCTGAGCGGCAAGAACGGACTCCAGTGCGGTCGCTTCCACTACGGGACGGCGTTCGCGGGCGATCAGGTGCGTTCTTTCTATTGATCGAAGGAATGATCGTGTGTTCCGCTGCAGATGGCCCAAGTGACCGAAGAGCTCGCCTCCTACGGCTACAACTACCTCGGCAAGGACACGCTGACGTCGGGCATCACCGGCCAGCCGATCCCCGCCTACGTCTACTTCGGACCGATTTACTACCAAAAGCTGAAGCACATGGTGCTGGACAAGATGCACGCGCGTGCGCGAGGTCCCCGGTTCGTCCCCATTCGATTCTATTCGATTGTTGATCGTTCGATTGACTTCAGGGCGGTGCTCACTCGTCAGCCGACCGAAGGACGCGCGCGGGAGGGCGGCTTGCGGTTGGGCGAGATGGAGCGTGACTGTTTGATTGCATACGGAGTGGCCAACCTCCTCACCGAGCGCCTGATGATTTCCTCCGATCAGTTCAAGGTTCGTCCCGCTCCTTCTACTTGCTTTAATCGAATGCGGGTTGCAGATCGACATCTGCAAGACGTGCGGCCTGCTCGGCTACCTGAACTGGTGCCAGGGCTGTCAGTCCTCCACGACGATGGCCCAAATCCGCATCCCGTACGCGTGCAAACTGCTCTTTCAGGAGCTCCAATCGATGAACATCATCCCGCGCTTCACGATGAAGAGCTTCGCCGACGACGTTTGATCGCGTGAATGGTGCGCAGATTCCCACGGTTTGCATCCAACTTCGTTGTTTTTGTTGATTCGAGTAAATGATTGTTTGTTGAACACTTCGAATCATTCTGGAGTTTGCCTCTAACAGAAGGAGGAAGTGGGAGAGGGGAGAAGTTACTCGGCAAGGGAGCAAAGAGAGCTCGCTGAAAGCCACCGATTGATCGTCCCGGCGGGCGGCTGTTGATCACGAGCGAACGGCCGGCCGCCAAAGGGAGCAAAAAGAAGGTGGTTTTTGCCTTTCGCTCTCCGAACTCCCGTCTTTTTGCCGCCGATCGAACCGACTGATCTTTTGGGTGTTGTCGCTCGCGAATGGCCGGAATGTCTGCGAAATTTCGGGCGTGATTTCCGTAGATCGAACGATTCCCGTCACTCTACGTGTTTTCATTCATTAGGACCCTAATTAGAAGTAGAATTCCACTTTTTTCCTCGCTTATCGCTGCGGAACGGACGATGTTTACACGTTTCTACCGGCCTTTTGTCCCGCGTTCTTCGTATTCCACCGATTGACTTCGCCCGCCCGCCCGCTACTCCGTTCGTTTCAACGTCAACCGAAGGGCCGACCGCTTATCAGCCGCTCTTTGGACACGCGTGAAGCGCGTTGCGACCTCCTGTCCCGCTCGCTGGCTCGTTTGAAGCGGCCGGCCGGGCGGGCGACTAATTGACTGATAAGATAAACAGAAGAGGGCAAGGGCCGACTGACTGGAAGCGAATTGCCGGCGAACGTTCCGTCTAACCCCATTGACGCAAAGAAGCGATCTCTTGTGCTCTCGGCGTTGCCGAATTTCGTTAAACCGCGGGATTCTGCTCGAAGTCATCGCTTCTTCGTTCTTTTGACGCACATTTCCACCTTCTTTTCAACATAAAAGCCGTGGATTATTCATGAGCGGCACGCGCTCTCTCGCTCAAACAATACTCCGTTCGATTGCAGCGAAATGCGGTCGCCGTTGCTGATCGCCGTCCTGCTCGCGGCGACTCTCGCAGTCGGGCGAGCGGAAGCCGGCGGAGAGGCGGAAAAAGTGCGCACGTGGCGCGAGATCGCCGACCAGGCGGCCAACTTCGTGGATCCCGGCGAGCGGGTGGACTGCGGGCCCGAGCCGGACATCTCCGAGGACAAGTGCAAAAGTCGGGGGTGCGTTTGGTCGCCCACTTCCACTCCGGTAGGCAACCGCGGCCATCGAACGGAATGAGCGGAAGCTTGCAGGTGGAGCAGAACGTTCCGTGGTGCCACTTTCCGGCGAGCACCGGCTACTTCGTCGCCAAAAACAAGAAGAACGCCGTTTGGACCAAGTCGCCCAAATCGCCGCCCAATCCGTTCGGTTCCGATGCGCAGCAGGTGAACTTCAAGCAGCAGAGCTTGGACGCCGGCCTGCGGTTGACCATCGACACGGACGACAGGCGAGTGATCCCTCTATTCGTTCTCTTCACCCGCTCTCGTTCAGCTTCGTGCCGGACGTGGACCTCAACTACACGCCCACCATCCAATCGACCGAGCAGCTCGTCCTGAACATCAAGAACACGTCCGTTGCGTCGTTCACGATCGAGCGGCAGAGCAGCGGCGTTCGGCTCTGGGACACGAGCATTGGTGAGTGAACTCAAGAGATCTCCGCAGTCAAACAAGTGCTGTAGGCGGCCTGTTGTTCGGCGACAAGTACATCCAGCTGGCGACGTTCATCCCCACGAACAAGCTGTTCGGTTTCGGCGAGCACATCCACCAGACGCTCAAGGTTCGTCGGAGAGGAAGGAACCAACGATGATGTCTTGCAGCACGACCTGAGCGGCTACCGCACGTGGCCGATGTTCGCCCGCGACAAGCCGCCGAACTCCGCCGACGGAACAACCGAAAATCTTTACGGTTCGTTCCATAATTTGGATTTTTTCACTTCTTTTTCATCTGCAGGCGTCCACAACTTCTACATCGCAATCGAAGACGACGGGAAGGCGCACGGCGTCTTCTTCCTCAACTCCAACCCGCAGGAAGTGGTGACCGGTGAGTGCGCGAGCGGAATGAAAGGAAGAAGGAGTGAATGAAGGTCCCGGACCGCACATCGTGTATCGCGCGTTGGGCGGCCGCTTCGACTTCTTCTTTCTGCCCGGCCCCACGCCCGCCCAGGTGGTGGAGCAGTACCAGCAGATCGTCGGCCGGCCCTACCTGCCCGCATATTGGGCTCTCGGCTATCAAGTACGTTCTCCAACGAGCATTCAATCCGATGATCCCTCTTCTTGTTGAAGTTCTGCCGCTACGGCTACACTTCGGTGGACGAGGTGAAGGCGACCATCGGCCGCATTCAGAACGCCCAGATCCCCATTGATGTCGTTTACGCGGATATCGACTACATGGAGCGGTAAGCGACTCAACAGATGACTATTAGTCATTCTTTCTGTAGGTACAAGGACTTCACGACCGGCTCGACGAACTGGAGCTCGTTTGCCGCTTATGCCGACGAGTTGCACCAAAAAGACATGAAGATCACGCTGATCTTCGATCCGGCCATCGAAGTCGACTACGACTCGTTTCAGCGGGCGGTCGATCAGGTGGGTGAGCAGAAGAAGAAAGGAAATGTAGCGTGCGGTTGAAGGACGCGAACTTCATCAGCTGGCCGGCCGCTTCGTACGTGGACCACGAGATCCAGGACTTGTACCCGCTGGCCAAGGAAACGAACTTCATGCTCGCCGTCGTGTGGCCCGACAACCACGTCGCTTTCCCCGGTTGGTCTTCGGTTCGTCGACCGAATCAAACTCGTTTTAAGATTTCTACGACGACACCGGGAAGACGGACAAGTGGTGGTACAACGAGTTCGACACGTACCACAAGATCGTAAGCGAAGCGCAGTTGCCGATCGATCATTCATTTTCCCTTCTTTGTAGATGGGCTTCGACGGCGTTTGGATCGACATGAACGAGCCCTCGTCCTTCGGCACCAATCAGGACAAGTGTTGTGATGGAATGTGAGTGAAGCCGGTCGGATTTGAAGCAATCGATCGATTGCAGCGCCGGTCATCCGGACGACAAGCCGCTGCACTGCCCGCTGGAGGGCGACGACTCCGTTTGGGAATATCCGCCTTACCGCACCTGGTCGGCCTATCACTACGGCGACATTCCGCTCTCGGACAAGACCGTCTGCATGATCGGCGTGGTGAACAGGGGGAAGCAGCGCGTGTTCGAGACGAAGAATCTCTACGGCCTGAAGGAGACGATCTCGACGGCGGCGGCGATCAAGGGCGTCATCGGAAAGCGCAGCCAACTGATCTCCCGCTCGACGTTCCCGTCAACCGGCCGTTACGGCGGCCACTGGTTGGGCGACAACACCGCGCGCTGGGAGGACCTCCGGACGGCCATCATCGGCGCCCAGGAGTTCAACATGTTCGGTGAGCACTTGCGAGTCTTCCATAAACTTTCCTCTTCCGCAGGCATCACGCACGTGGGCTCGGACGTGTGCGGCTTCATCGGCGACACGAACGAAGAGTTGTGCCTCCGGTGGCAACAGCTGGGCGCCTTTCACTCGTTCTTCCGGTCCGTTCTTTCCGTCCTCCTTCTTCTCATTCGTCTATTTTGTTGGCAGGAATCACAACACGATCGGTGCGAAGCCGCAGGACCCGCCGCAATGGAATTCGGTTGCGCAGGCGACGCGCACGGCCAACCTCTTCCGCTACCGGCATCTTCCGTACTTGTACAGGTGAGCTCTTAACGATCAATAGAAGTGTGCATCTTTCCTCTCGTTTGCAGCCTCCACTTCGCCGCGTCGATGAAGGGCGGCACGGTGATCCGCCCGGTGGCCTTCGAGTTCCCGCGCGACCGGCGGGCGTTCGACCTCAGCCATCAGTTCATGTGGGGACCCGCCGTGATGGTCATTCCCGTTACGGAAGACGTGAGCACTCCTTTTTTCCTTTCTCTTACTCGCTTGGTTCAAGGGCGTCGACTCGGTGGACGGCTACCTGCCCGAAGACGCCGAGTGGTACTACATGTACGACGGGACCACGTACTACGGAACGCGCATTGAGTCGGGCGACGTCACGGTCGATGCGCCGCGCAACTCTTCCGCTCCGGCGTTCATCCGCGGCGGCTCGGTGGTACCGCGCCAGGTGCCCGGCCTCACGACCACGGCGACGCGCAAGAACCACTTCCAAGTGTTGATCGCCGGCAGTACGCTCCACTGATTCCATTCGCCAATAATCCTTCCGTTTAGACAAGAAGATCGCGCCGATCCAACAGGCCAGCGGGACGTTGTACTGGGACGATGGGGAGTCGCTCATCGACTTCGACAGTGCGTCCGGCAGCGGCGAGTACTACCAGTTCGATTTCAACTTCTCGTACACCAACATCGTCGCCCAATTGAACATCACGATGGTCAAGAGCCCAACGGTAGGTGTTTATTCGGCCGACAGTCAATGGGGAGCTCACTGGTGCTTCTGGGGCGGCGTTTCCGTGGCGGAGATCGACATCTGGACGGGGGCGTACGAGGAAACGACGGCGCCGGCGGTCTCGCGGCTCGACGTGGCGGGCGGCGCGGGCCCGATCATCGTGGGCGTCGCGTTGGGCAGCGGGCCGGGCGTGGACGTCGGGACGGCGCCGGTGGGGCGCTGCGATCCGAACGGCTCCTTGGCGGCGGCGGCGGGCGGAGGCGCCGGCTGCGTGGCGGCGGGCGTCTGGGTGGGCGGAGGCGCTTGGGAGGCGGCGGGCGGTTGAGTGGCCGGAGCGGCGGGCTTCGCGGCGACCCAAGCCTGCGGCGGTTGTTGAGCGACGGCGGGCGTCGGCTGCGGGACGACCGCGGGGGCCGGCGGCTGGACGACGGGGCGGGGCTGCGGCTGCTGCACGGCCGGAGGCGGCGGAGGCGTCTGCTGGCCGACCGCCGGGACGGCCGCCTGTTGCACTTGCGGCTGGGGCGGCGGCGGCGGCTGGTAGACGGCGCGCGGGGCGGGCGGCACGACGGCCGCTTGCTGGACGACGGGCGGCGGCTGGTGGACGGCCGGAGCGGGCGGGCGCGGGAACGCTTGCGGAGCGAACGGCTGCGGCGTCTGCTGGACGGCGCCCATCGGCTGCGGGAAGGCGGCGATCTGCGGCTGGGCGGCCGGCGCGACGAACACGGGCGGCGGCGGCGGATTGCGCACGTACGCGGCGTAGTCGGCCGCGAACTGCGAGAGGGCCGGCCGCTGGAAGCCCTTGGCTTGGATGTACTCGCAGAGCGTCCGGTGGATGAACAGGTATTGGCCCTCCGTCTGCACGGCGTTGTGGCGGCGGCAGCGGAGGTCGCGCACGTTTTCGAACACCTACAGCGAGAAGAAGCGAGTGTGCAGTCGGCAGTACGAAGAGCTCACCGGGTAGGGCTTCTTGTCCTGCAGGCGGCTCATCAGGATCGCCAACGCGACCACCGTCCCCGTGCGACCCACGCCCGCCGAGCAGTGCACCTGCAAACGAACGAGCGATGAACGAAAGAACGGTTGTTTCTTACGACGATGGTCGGTTTCCCCTTCGGGTTGCGGAAGCGCTGCAGATGGCGGAGGAGGCGGAGAACGCCCATTCCGCTCGACGGAACGCCCTGAACGAGAGGAGTGGACGGGAAGGCGAAAATCGAGCACCTTGTCCGGCCAGTCCTTCCACGCGAACAGCGTGACCTTGTGGACGGGGCCGCCCGACCGCTCGGCCATCTCCAGGTGGATGCACTCGAACATGCGGTCGAAGTTGCGCTCCGACTTCAACGAGGACGAATGAGAAAGTGCAAGGGAGGTTGGCTTGCCTTCATGTTGCGCACGACGAAGAGCCCGTAGGGCCGCGTCTCCCCTTCGGTGATCGGATAGTAGGGGTGGCACTTGGGCTGTCCGCCCTCCTCCCACTTGCACAGCATGATGATGGCGGGCGCGCGCTCCTGGAAGATCATTCGCCACCAGTCGCCCACGGTGTCCGGCAGCGGGCCCTGCAACGAGCAAACAAACGAGTGAGTGGGGAGTGGAGAGAGAGGACATGCCTGCGCGCAAATGAAGCGATGCGCGAGGTCCGGCAGGTCGACGACGTTCGCGTGGATGTAGTCCGTGTCCGGCGGCACGTTGTACGTCAGTTTGACGCGCGTCACGTCGTAGCACACCTGGTCCGTGTAGCTGCAAGCGAGGGGATTGTGATGAAGACGTCGTCGTTGAACTCACCGATTGCGCGTGCGATTGGCGGCGAAGGCGGTGAACGTGCGGTTGGGCGGCAGGAAGGCCTTCAGTTGCGCGTACTCCCGCTGCAGTCCGGCGACGCCGGCGGCCGTCAGTCGGTCCACGAAGATGTTCATGTGGGCGGCAATCTGGCGATCGACGGAGACGCGGCGCGGGCGCGGCGTCTCGCCTTCGTCCACCTGCAAGCAATGAGAGGAGTGAGGGGAAAGGAGTGCGAAGACGAACGGTCTCCATTCCCTGGTTCGACTCATCGACCGTCCCGCCGTCGCCCTGCGTCTCCGTCCCGTTCGTCGGGTTCTGCGCGCGTTTCGTTCGCTTCTGCAAGCCGGCGGATTTTTTCCGTTCTCTCGAGCGCCCACTCACACGACGACGCGCAACGTTCGAGCGGGCGGGCGAGGGCGGCGGCATTCGCGGACGAGCGGGCGAGCGCTGGAGCGGAGCAGCCGGCGGAACGAAACGAAGGCGGCAGTTCGGGCAACGCGAGCTGCGAACTGGAGTTCCGGGCGGGATCGAGCGCTCTGCTTGCGTTCGCTCATGCAAATTCGGGGTAGCGCAACACACGAGTGATGCAAACTACGCGATTCATTCGTCCCAACTCACTCCTCTTCGTTTAGAACCGCCTGACCCTGCCGCCGATCGAGGAGATCGAAGTCTTCGGCTACATCGAGTCGGCGTCGATCAAGAGCGTCACCGTGAACGGAGCGCCCGCCCAGCTCTCCGCCAAGGAGTCCTTCTACAGCGGCATCACGAACGTCCTCCGCTTGAAGCGGTCAGACACCGGCTTCGTCCAACTGAACGACCACTTGGACCAATGGACGATCGAATGGCACAACATCTTCTAAACGCCCGCTTGTTACTCGTTTGTTTCGCGAATAAATGTAATTATTTGAGTGGATGGTCGTCCTTACAGCGGACTGAGCACTAGACCAAGCAGGAAAGAAGCGGCTTCGTCTGCCCCCAAACTCTACGCCTGCGATACGGCAGGCAACAAACGAACGGTCGAACGAATGAGTGAACTCTTGTTGCAAATGACCGGTTCATTCCGACTCGTCCACTTGTTTCTTACACGGCGGCCGTCTTCGCTCCGCACTGACCACTCCCGCTTTCTGCTCCTCGCCTGCTCGAGTTCCGTCGAGATGTTCGAACTGACTCGATCCTCGGCCATCTTCAATCGACTCGGCTGCTCGCTGCTCTTCGTTCTGCTCGTCGCTTTCGCTTGTGAGTTCCCCGTTCAACATTCACCCCTCTGCCCTCCTCGTTCAGCTTCGCTCGGTTCTTCGGGAGTGCTCGCCGTCGATCCTTGCGCGACCACCACAACGACGACCACAACGACGACCTCGATGACCACCACGACGACGACGACCACCGAGAAGCCCGTCCTGAGCGTGGAGCAGAAGCTGATCGGCTTGTGGATCGTGGTCGGCATCTCGGCGGTCTTCGTGCTCCTGATTTGCGCCGCCGCCATCGGCGGTCTCGTCTACCGGCTCGTGTTCTGCAAGGAGAAGCTGCGCGACATCTTCGCCGAATAAACTCGTCACTTTCCGCTCACTACTCTGAAGCGAGTGCTTCCTGATCGCTCTCGATTGTGTGGCCCGGACCGAAGTCCGAGCCGATCCAAAATTTGCGCAAGCGAAACGCCCGGCCGCCTCGACCGTTTCGCTGCAAACTTACCTTCGAGAAAGCGGCGCGCCGACGCCCCTCCGCCCCAAAAGAACGCCGGCGAACCGCAGAAGGCGGCGGGCGGGCGGCTTTTCGGCCGACTGGCGGGCGGGCGGCCGATGAGAAAACCGGGGCGGGGGCCGTCCGATCGCTCCGCCTCGTCGTCTCTTCGATCAGCTCGTCTTTTCGGCTCTCTCCTCCGCACGGCTTCTTGCAGCGGAAATGACGGAAAGGAATGACGGGGGAGCGCTCGATTGCAATGGGAAGTAAACAGATGAGGTGCTTGTCTTGTCTTTGCGTCCAATCATCCGTCTGTTCACCACTTTACAACAACCGAGGAGCGGCGATCCCCAGCAGGAGCGGAAAAGAGCGGCTAAACGTCCGGAACGTCCCGCCGCGAAAACAGGGCGCCGGCGCTCCGTCGGGCCGCTCGCCGCGCCGCCGCCCGCCGCGTCCAGTCGGATTTTCGCTCCGATTTCGGCCGTCGAATCGCGAATTTCCGCTCGTCGTCGCGATGGATTCGACTACGGAAATTCCGGTCGAGGAGGACAAGAAGAACATCCGCCTCATCCACCGGCCGGCCGTCGCGTCCGCCGCCGCTCCCGCCGCTCCCGCCGAAGCCACTGCCGAGCCCGCCGCCACGCCCGTCGTCGTGCCCGCCGCGCCCAAGATCGAGCCCGTGGAGCCGCCCGTCGAGCAGCCCGTGGAGCCCGTCCCGCCCGTCGCTGTCGCGGAGCCCGTGGCCGCGCCCGTCGCCGAGCAGGCCGAACCCACCCGCAAACGCCGCGAGTGGCACACGGACGGCGAGGAGGAGGAGGAGGTCGAGCGGAAGCCGCCGGTCAAGAAGTCGAAGAAATCCGCGCCGAAAAAAGCCGCGACCAAACGCCCCAAATCGACCCGAACGGTGAGTTCTCTTCGTTTCCTCGTGGATTCCACCTTCTTCCGCCGATTCCTCGAATTTCGCCGCCACTTTTCGTTCGAATCGCCTCCTCGATTTCATCATCGCGATTATCGACCGATTTCTTTCAGCAGCGCCGCCCCGCCAATCCGTTCATCGCGGACGACGTGGAGGTCGACGACGAGGACGAGGACGACGGCGAATGGATCGACGAGGGCGCCGGCCTGAGTGCGGCGGAGCGGCGCGAAGTCGAGCGCGCCCTCCGCCAGCAGCAGAACGCGCCGCCGCCGCCCGCGCGCCGCAATCCGCTCTTCGACCTCGACGAGGAGCAGATGGCCGCGTACTTCGAGCAACGCCACGCCGAGGAGCGCGAGAACCGCGCGACCGGCACGGACGCCTTCGACGGCGAGCTCCAGCAGAACGCGCTCCAGCCCACCACCAAGGACCCCAGCCTGTGGATCGTCCGTGTGCGCGAGGGACAAGAGCGCGCCATCACGCTCCAGCTGCTCCGCAAGTGCATCGCCTTCGGCAACAAGGGCGAGGTTCGTTCAAGCGGGATGTCCTCGTTCATTCCTGCCGCTTCCAGCCGCTGAACATCAAGTCGGTCGTGTGCAAGGAAAATCTGAAGGGGCGGCTTTACGTGGAGGCGCGCTCGAAGGACGACGTGGCGCGCCTGATCCAGGGCATCATGACGATTCGAATGGACATTCAGGTGCGCCGCCCATCCCTCCCAATCATCCCGCCTTCTTGTTTGCAGCGAGTGCCCATCGATCAAATGGTCGACACGCTCAAGGTGGTCAAGAAGACGCCCAACCTGAAGGCCGACGACTACGTCCGCGTCACCCGCACGATGTACAAGGGCGACCTCGCCCAAGTGGACTGGGTGGACGTCGCCCAAAATCAAGTCTGCCTCCGCCTGCTGCCGCGCATCGACTACAAGAAGAAGCGGGCGGCCAAGCAGGAGGTGCGGCCATCTTACCCTCCTTCCTCTCATCCCTCGTGTGCTTCAGAGCCAGAGCGAGGACGAGGACACGAAGGACGTGGAGCTCGCGATCTTCAAGCAGGCGCTCGGCCGCAAGGGCGCCAAAAGCCGCGCGCTGCCCGCCCCCTTCGACGCGGAGAAGATGCGCCAACTGGGCGCGGAGAGCACGACCGACGGCGACTTCGTTCTGTGCAAGGGCCAGCGCTACCGGCGAGGACTCCTCTACAAGATCTTCCCGCTGATCTCCGTGGTGAGTGGAGGGCAGAAGGAAGAAGAGATCACTCATTTGTTCGTTCAGACGGACGAGAACATCCAGCCGACGCTCGAAGAGCTGAAGAACTTCCAGGAGAAGCCGTCCGCCGATCCCGAGTTCCTCGAAGAGCGTGAGTTCTCTCGCCCATCCTCCGGCACTTATTCCTCCGCTTGAAGTCGCGAAGACGACCATCAAGGCCGACCCGAACGTGTTCGTGGTCGGCGACGTGGTCGAAGTGATCGAGGGCGAGCTCGTGAACCTGCGCGGCGCCGTCCAGTCGGTGGAGAAGGACGGGATCGTGCTGCTGCCGGACCACGCGGACCTCAAGGTTCGTTCTTCCCTCCTCTCGTTCACTTCTTGCTCTTCCCTTTCGGAAACCGCTGAAACTCAACGCGGCCGAGTTGCGGAAGTTCTTCAAAGCGGGCGATCACGTGCGCATCACGGGCGGCAAGTTCGCGAGGCTGACCGGCAGCGTCGTGAGCGTCGACGGGAACGTGGTGGTCGTCGTCTCGGACCTGAACCTGGACCACGTGCGTTCTCGCCAGCTTCGATCAACCATTCGACTTTCATTCATTACAGATGAGCGTCCGCCTGCACGACGTCCGTCTCGACGCCCACGTGTCGACGGGCGTGGACCAGCTGGGCCGCTTCCACTTCCACGAGCTCGTGACGCTCGGCGAGAACGAAGTGGGCGTGATCGTGCGGCTGGAGCGCGACCTCGTCGAAATCCTCAACCAGCAGGGCAACCTCGTCCGTGTCAAACCCAACAGCATTCAGCCGCGCGGCGTCCGCATGGCCAAGGCGTTCGATTCGGCCGGCAACACGATCCAGCGGGGCGACCGCGTGCGCCTCAACGACCAGTCGATGGTGAGTGCGGGGGACGAGCAAATGGAACACTCCCGTGCTTGCAGCGCGGCTTCCGCGACGGGGACGACGAGCGAGTGGCGGAGATCAAGTACATCTACCGGAACGCCGTCTTCCTCTTTTCCCGCATGTACGCGCTCAACTCGGGCATCTTCGTGTGCCGCAACAAGCTGCTCACGCTGCTCGGCGCTCCGAACGCGCCGCCCAACACGCCGGCCAACGGTCGGTTCAACGGAAGAGCGCCTCCAACCCCTCCGTTTTCAGCCGCCTTCGTCGCGAGCGCCCAGAGCCCGCGACACGCGGCCGGAGGTGTCAGCGGAGAGCCGACCGCCGCCCCGCAGCCGTTCGCCCAGTCGTTCGCTTCGCCGCAAATCGGCCGCACGTTCGGCGGCTCGACGCGGACGCCCGGCCGCGATACGTCGATAATCGGCAAGACGGTGCGCATCACGCAGGGACCGATGAAAGGCGAGTTGGAGGAGCAAGGGGGGCGATGGGTTGGACTGTGAGGTTCTTGATTCCACGAACGAACTTCTCTCATCGACCCGCTCACTTCCTGCGTCGTTGCAGGGTACCTGGGAATGGCGAAGGACGCGACCGAAACGACCGTCCGCGTGGAGCTCTACGCCCAGCCGAAGGTTCCGTTTGATCGCTCATTCCACTCGACTTTGGCTCGCTTCAGACGATCAGTGTGCACCGTTCGCGCGTGGACATCGTGGGCGCCGCCTCGTCGTCGACGTCCGCCCGCCCGTCGGCCGCGGCCTTCGGTGCGGAAAGCCGAACGTCGAGCGTTGCCGACCGCGCGGGCCGCACGCCGCTCTACGGCGCCGCCTCCCAAGTGCCCATGTACGGAGCGGGAGCGCAGACGCCGGCGCACGACTCGATCGCAGGTTCGTTCCAAGAGAAGACTCAATGGAATTCGTGCTCCATCAGGCGACCGCTCGTCGCAGTTCTCGGACACGTGGGACCCGTCGAACGTCGCGGCCACGCCCGTCCGCTCGGTGATGCACGAACTCGAGGAGGACGACGGGGAGGCGGTCGAAATCAACTCGTTCGGGCACTCCGAAGCCGGTGGGTATTCGTGGAGGACATTGACCGTCTGATCGCCTGCTTGCAGGCCAGTCGTCCATGAACGCGCGCACGCCGTCGGCCGGCAGCCATCACGACTTCTCCCGCTCGGGCGACGACTCCGCGAGTTTCGCCCGCCCGCAGTCGCCGCCCTCGACGGCGCCCATCGCCGAAGCCGAAGCCCGTAAGCGACTTCTGTCCACTCGCTTAAACATCCGCCGGTTTTCAGCGGACTCGTTCCTCCGCAAGGGCGAGTGGGTGGTTGCCGACCTGCTCGTCCGCGTGCTGCCCACCTGCGAGGACGAGGAGATCCGCGGTATGCAGGGCTCCGTGCGCGACGCCGCCAAGGACCAGAACGCCGTTGAGTTGTACTTCGAAGACCTCGAGTTCAGTGCGAAGGGCCCCGACCGCCGCGTTCCGCTCACGGCCGTTTGCCCCGTGCAGCCGGAGGTCGGCGACCGGGTTCGTTCTCCCTCTGCTTCCGTCCATTCATTTCTCTTGTGCTTCAGGCCCGCGCGCTCTTCGGCAGCGCCCAGGGTGTGTCGGGCGTCGTGCGCGAGGGCGAGCCGGGGATCGTGCGCCTCGAGACGGACGACGGAAAGACGCGATCGGTTCCCGTGCGCAACCTGTGCAAACTGTATTGAATTCGACGGCCACTAATCACTCCAAATATTTTCTCTCTAATCTCCTCTAAACTCTCATGTGATCTTCCCCCTTCTCTCAAGCATCTCTACTCTCTTCCAGTCTGTTGCAAATCGTAGGTTCTCGTTTCTTCCCAACTGTTTCATCGTTCTCAAACTCTTCTCGTTGTTCCCAATACCCTTTCGTTGTTCTCGCAATCCCACACGGAATATTGCTCTGGTTCTGGTATGAAAGGCGGTTAGGCAGCAGCCCATAAACCAATACAGACTGCAGCCTCTTTCGGATTGGAGTGATTAGAAAAACGGTTTACTTCACTTCGTACACACAACAAACAACAAGCAGAAAGCGATCACTCCGGATAGCACGGACCGCCCAACCGTAGGCGTCCGTCCTCGAACTGCTTCTCCCAACGCTTCTCGCACGGAATGACCGGCTGGTCGCTCACTTCGATCGTGCCCGCCGAGTAGCTGGAGGAAAGGAGTGGAAAGCAGGAACAGGGAGAACTCACGTCTGCTTCGCGTTATTTTCGCCGCTCTCCCAAATCGAAAGCGGGAAGTCGCGCCGGAAACAGGTGGTCTGCGCGTTGCACTCGTGCCGGCTGCAAGCGACAAGCAATGAGATGATTGCTTCTATTCAATGGAGAGAATTCACACGACCATGTAGAGGACCTCCGGCTCGTTCTCCACCTCGTAGCCGCGCCAGTAGAACTGCCCGTCCTGCCGCGAGCGGGTCGTGCCGCAGAAGTCGTCGCGATCGAAATTCGCCTGATAGCCGCCGTCCGTTTCGTACAGACTAACTTGCTGAATGGAAGGAATGAGTAGACGGAAGAAAAAACTCACCGCTCCCTCCAACGGCGCGCCGCCGCACGTAAAGAATCCTTTGACCGCGTACGCGTGATGCGCCCACGACAATGCGCCTTCTGCGGGCATCGGGGACAACGAGAAGACGGCAAGAAGGATGCGAATTGGCGGCATCCTTCGTGAGCGAACGGCCGACTTTCTTTCGACCGACCGAACGAAGTGAGTGCGGACGAACGCCTCGCTGTTGTTTGCTCATGCAAATTTCTTTCCGGGGTTTGTTTTGGGTTGGATTTCAAGCAGTGACAAGGAGGAAGCTGGCAGGAGGAACAAACTGAATTTATTTTCTCCTACACAACAATTAAAGCCAGTAGTCGACAGTAAGTGGTCACTAAAAGTCAGGCCAGGCTCACAGCTTCCGCACGGCCCGTTGCTGTCGGCAGGAGAGGAAGACGAGGATGACGGCGAGAAGGACGGCCGCAATCGACGCGATCATCCCAACGAGTACCATCGCTGGAATCCACAAGCATTAGCTGCGATCAAGTGGGAACTCACCCGCCATCCGCTTCATCCACGCCTCCATCTCGCCGCCGCCGTGCGGCGGACCCGGTGGCGGTCCCGGCGGCTCACCGGTGGGTGGCGCGCCCGTCGGCTGGTCGTCGTTGACAAGAGAAGAAGCGAGTTGAAGAATGAGGAAGAGGAGGCCGACAATAAGAAGGACCTTCATTCTGTTACGAATTAAGAGACAACCACAATAAATGAGGAGAGTGGACGACCTACAGCTACAGGCGGCCTTTTATTCGTTCCTGCCGCCTCGAAGTACACTCCACGGCCGCCGGCTTATCAAGCGGCAGGACGACAGACCGAGATCACCGCCCTTTCTTTCTGCAAGGCGTCATCTCGCTCAGGTGACGAGTGGACGGGGCGCTCATTCGATGCAACAAAAGAGGATTTCTTGCCGCTTGTTCGTCACATCGATTCATCTTACTCGCCAGGGAACATTGCAGAATTCGGTGAAGAGATTAATTGCGGTTAGAACGCCAAGAACGCGGGCAAGTAAATTCTTTCACTGCGAACTACGAGCAAACAGAAGCCGAAAAGGCACTTCTTCGCTCTTAGTCGATTAAAACGACCGCCTTGCCCTTCGGGGAGGTCCGTTAATTGCAGACCGCCGTGCAGTGCAGCAGTCAAGAGAGCGGGACGGCCCATTCGTTCGTCCGTTCGGGCAATGAGCGCAATTTCTTGACTGCAGGCGGGCGGCGGCCAAACGAACGAACGAGCGAGTGGGTGGACGGCCGCTCGAATTCCACTTTTTTCAAGAAAAAAACGGACTTTTGAGTAGGCAGCTGGTTTTTGCCGTGGATGAGCATTAGAACGTTTTGGATTGAAGAAGATGAGAGTGTTCTCGTTTGTTTACATCCTCATTGCCTCCTTCCAATCTAGTGGTGATGGACGAGGAAAGACGGATGATCCCCCAGCCGGCCGTTGCGATCATGCGGCGGAAAGACGTGAATCCAATCCGCTCGCTCTCGACCTGCTCGCTTCCAATCGGCCGGCGGCTTTCGTTCGGCGAGCGGGCGTGTGGCCACGAGTTTCGATTTATGGCCGCCTAATTGATTTCTTTCGGTTGCTCGTGGAATTGAGAGTTCGGTGAGGGAATGACGTCTTTTCCGTTCGTTTCGTTTGATTGTTGCAATCAAGAGATCTTCTTTCCACCCGCCGCCCGCTCGCAGCTGACGAGTGACGTCCGCGAGCGGACATTCCGACCGTCTTTCTGCACCCGCCGACCGGCCGGCCGGCCAGCCGTTCGTTCGATCCAAGAGTTCAACGGGTGCTCGTCGTTCGGCTGATCGCTTCTTTTTGCTCACTCGTTTGATCTTCGGCGATCTCTGCTGGCGTTTGAATTCGGCGTCAAAGGCGAACGATGCCGATAGACGCGCGCGCAAGGATTCTTGACGTCTTGTGCGGGAGTCCGCGGAATTCGCTGCACGCCGTGAATGCGCGGCTAATTGGCGCTGGAACGTGTGGAGGGCCCGCTTGCACGAGGCCTCCGACCGCGTCGTCTGCAAGGACGCTGATTTCTGATTTCGGTGGACGTCTGGCGGCAGGTGCGGCCGCAAACTCTCAAAAGAAGCGAACGAAAGCCGTTGGAGATCCCCGAACCCACTCGCAGAGCGGTTTTTGAAAAGCGTGTGGTGTGCGCGAAATTCGCCCTCCGCGTTTCGTGCCCACTCGAATTCGAATGAGTTTTTTGGTCGACGAATTGCGTGAACGAAGCTCGTTGAAGTCCAGCCGGGCGGGCCGCTCTTCCCCCTTTTTTGTTTTCCTTTCATCGACCACTCGACTCGCGCATTTCGCGGATTCGCGGATTCCAGCGTCCAAACGTTGCCGCACGGCGGTCGTCAACGCGAGAATCCGCGCGGCGAGCGTTTGGCCCGAATCCAAAACGTCAATTCGACGCCTCGTTTTCTCGTCGTTTGGACGCCGCGCGGTCGACGGGCGCGTCTTCGTTTGGCCACGCCGCCCAAACGGCCGCCGGCGGCGTTTGTTTTCGGCCGGACGGGCCGCGCTGCAATTAACGAAACAAATTTCGTTGCGCTTCTTTTCGAATTCGCGGCGAGTGACGGCGGCGGCGGCAAAACGAAGCCGAAATCACGTCGTTTTTCTTTTGCTTCCAATTCCAACGAAATAATTTTGCCGGCGCTGCGCTGCCCGTTTGTGTTTCCGGGGAATTGAAATTTGAAGTGGGTCGTTAACGAACGAATCTAACGGTGAACGCGGAGGCCGGCCGGGCGTGCGGGCGGCTCGTTGCGAAACGGAAAGCGGAGAACGTGGAGGTTGTTCGTGAAGCCGGGAGGTTTTCGATCGCGTCGAATGAACTTTTCTTCTTTGCCCGATGACGTTTCTCATTCTTTTTGTTTGCGGACGGTTCTTTGATGCACCGGTTGGCCGTTTCGCGGATTTCCGCTCGGATTGGCGCCGGCCGAGTGGCCGGCGGGTGAAACCGACACCACTTTCGATTCGATTCGATTCGATTATTGGCGACACGCCGCTCGAGAGCCGCCGGAAGTTCGAAAAACGGCGAGCGGAAAGGATTCGAAAAAGCGTTCATTCGTTGACTCGTTTCGTTGATCACCTCCACGCGGCCTCTTTGCTCCAATCCGCGAGCCCTCCGCTCCCGCCTCGTTTTCGTCCAATTAGTCGAACAGCCGGGGGGTTTTGCGAAGTGGGCGAGTGGCCGTCGACGCGCAAATCTCCGCGACGAACCGTCGGGGTCGGATTTCTTTTGGTTGGCTGCAGGAGAGAGGCGGCGGGGGGTCGGTAGTCGACTATCGTTTGGAACAAGCGGCATTCCGCAAGTTTTTCGGCAAACAACAGTTCATTCCCCCCTATTGCTACCGAAACGAGAGCTCTCCTCAGCCATCCCCCGCTTTTCCCCGTGTTTCCAAGGAGCTCGGCAGAGATTCGTGGTCGGAAGATGAGCTTTTCGATAAACGAGGACGTTCTTTCGTTCGTGCGGGAATAGCGGCATTTCGATTCTCTTGGTCTCTTTCGTGTCTGCCCTTCATTTCAACAACAATCGACCGTTTGTTGCAGCCTCCACGTCCTTTCCGCATCGTCCGAACACCAGCTCCGCCCTCCGTCCTTCCCTTCGCTCCAGCTGATCGATCGACGTTCACTCGATGCAAACGCGAGACCCGCCGGCCGCAACCGCGCGCCCGACCTCCACCCACCGACGCAGCGGGCAGCCGATCGGACGGCCGCTTTCGAGTTGAACGCTCCGTTGGATTCTGCTCACTCCTCTCTTCTCTTCCTCGTTTCTGCTCGAAGATGCCGTTCAACATCAACTACGCGACGAATCGGCGAGCGGCGTGGCTGCGGAATCGCGGCTGGACGTTGGGGCCCGTACAGGAATGGTAAGTCTTCTTTCTTCTCTTTCTTTAGACAGTGGTGGAGGTGAAGAAGCGGCATGAAACAACTCTATAGAACACTGGGAATCAATTGGAAACAAGAAGCACGCACGCTCTCGCTGTCCACTTCTTTCGCTTCCTCTTCGTTTGCACCTCCGATCGATCGATCGGCCTTCGATCTTCCTTTCGTTCAGTCATCACTTCTTTCTGCCTTTCGATTATTTTGCGTCATCCCCGCAGTTCTTTCTTTCTTTTCAAGCCGGTGGGGCAATCGAATTAGTGGCGACTTTTCAACTCGTCCCCTCCGACCGTCTTCTTTCTTCTGGCCGGCATTCACGACCGCCCTCTTGCGGAAATTCGAATCAGTCGCCCGTCGGGACAAAAGCCGGCCGGCTGATTGGATTGTGGACTAAAAAGGACGACCTTTCTTTTCTTTTGGTCTGTCGGAGTGTTTCGGAGGGTTGACGTAAACAGGAGGTAAGATGGATGGAAGAAGTCTAGAGATCACAAGTCAGGAGTGATCGGAAAGAGAAGAACGCGGAACCAGCGAGCAAACACCAGCACCCAGCAAGCACTCACTCACTCGCACTCACTTCACTTAAAGAAACGAACTCCGAGGCCAATTGGAACGAACTTGTTGGGCGCTTCTTTTTCTTCCGTTTTATTGCCCGTTTCGCCTTTCAATCCGCCCGCCCGCTGGCCGACCGGCCGCTCGCTTGCTCGTGAGGAGTTTCCGCTTGGGCGACGAGGAAGACGGAAGATTTCTGCTCCTCAATCCTCGCCGCCGCCGCGGCCGCTCGCTCGCTTTCCGGCCGGCCAGACGGCGTCTTCGGTCGGTTTCGGCGTTCTTCGCTCCCGCAGGGCCGGCGGGAAGTTCGGGGCGCCTCCGGGGGTCACTCGTTGCGACGCGCGCCCTCGACGGGTCCCCCGAGAGCTCCGCCCCGATTTCGACTTCTTTTTGTCGTTGTGGTCGCTAATCGGAGATCACTGGTCGTACATTCGATCAAGCGAGCATTCGATCGAAGTTGCGTTGGAGCTGCTTGTGCTCCTAGAAGAGTTCGAGCTCATTCCTCGCGGTTTGTTTGTGCGGAAATTGAGTTCGGCTGTTGCTTCCTTCCTTTGCGGGCGACGTCTGAATCAAACCTCCTCGCAATCTTCCCTTCAACGGCCGTCTGGATTTGATTTGGCCGTCTGTCGGTCGGTCGGCGGCCGGAAGAACTTCGAGGACGAGCGGCCGTCAACTCGGGCGGCCGGGCGGCGCGTAGAATTGGCGGGATTTCGGTCGACGGACGTCCGCCGACCGCCCTTGCCGCTCAACCTTTCGCTTTTGTCCCCGCATGGAGTTTATTTTCGCTCGTTTGCCCTCCGTTTCGTCCCTCTGATTCATCAGGAGAAAGATGAGTGATTCCTGCGGTTCGTTCCAATTAATTCGCTCGTTCATCAACGACAACATGCATTCCTTTCCTGAATTCATTAGCGAACGCAAGAAGAAGCTTGTTGGCCTTGATTGTTCTCCAACTTGGGGAAAAAACCGCTGACTTCTCTGGCAAGAGCAAAAGCCATCTGCTGCTTGCTGCTTGCTGCCGACTGAAAGCCGAACTCCCGACTCGTTTCGGCGATGAAAAGCGGCCGTTCGCGTGTCGTCAATTGAATTCGTTCGGCTTTTTGTTCGCTGTCCATTGATTTGTTCGTTGAAGGAGGGCAATGGAGTCACTCTCGCAGAAAGTGCGTTCGAAATCGACTCCAGGAGAGCTGCGCGTTGTTGTCTTTGGTTTCTGATCTTTCCGTTGGCGTCGACGAGCGGTTTTCCATAAATCTTGTGTTGATTTCACTTGATCGCCGTCTGTTTGCTGCCGGCACTGCAAACGATCCGGTTTGTGCGGCGAGTGAAAACAAACAGGCGGTTGATCAACAGTTGGCAGCACACCGGTTGATCGGGGAGCTTTTGGCGGGACCGACACTTAGTTGGGGGAGAGGGGTTTTCTTACTTGTTCTCTGCTACAGAAAGCTTCAATATTTCGATTCCTGTCCCCAGCGATCGTCCAATTCCACATGCAATGCGGAAATCCATTTGTTTTTGCCCCAACGATCCAATTTTGAGCTTTGAATTGCGATTCGAATTGGCGCTTCGAACGGTTCGCTTTACGACCGCCGGAATGCGGCCATTCGGCGACGGGAATCCGCGTTAACTTGCGGCCATCTGCCGGTGGGGATCGCGGATTTTATTTCGAATCCAACGGCCTCTCCGTCCGCTCGATCACGTGAACATTGAGGGCATTTGTGTGGAAATGAGGGCTTGCTGTCGTCCGAAGTCATGGGAAAGACGAGCAAACACCCCGTTTCGGTCGTCTAATTGTCCGCCTTCCATTTTTAACCCCCGATCCTCGCGCTCTCGCTCGTTGTGGCCAACGAATTGCCTGCCGACCGACCGACCGAACCACTCAACAAACAGCCGCCCTTCTCCCCTCCCTTCGAGCATTGCGCATCCATTTGGTCGTTCGAGCGGAACAATTGGCTTCCAGCGGACATCGCCGGCTCTCGCTTCCGCCTTCTCCGCTTGCCGAAATCCACGACACATTCGAGACAACTCGTTGCTCAAAAGAGAGGTGATCAAAGAGAAGGGGAACACCCGCTCCTTGCCGCCGTGTTTCTCGTTCGTTTGCCGCCCGCTTTGACGCGTGAATTCGTTTCGACGCTTTCGGATGGCCGAAACGGGCGGCTCCTTTCGAATTCGCCGCTCTTTTGTTTCGCGAGTGAGTGCACGTGGAATTCGGGCGGATTTGCATTCCGAAACGACCACCCGCCGCCCGCTCGCTACTCGTTTGTTTGATTCGACGGAGATGCTAGGAAGCGCTTTCCTGTTCCACTGATCGCTTTTTGTAGGGCAGCTGGAAGCGATTGCTCGTGGGTTAAACGCTCGTTTCTCTCCTTGCAACGAGCAATCGATCGGCTGCAGATGTTCTCTGCTCGCATCGTTCGTTTACCGTAACGATCGGAAGCCATCCTTATTGACTTCCGCTTCGTTCCGTTCACTCCGCGAGTTTCGGCGGTTTCCGGAAGCGTGCGCGCAAATTAGCGGCCGCTCGATTTCACGCGGCGGCGGCGCGAATTTGAAGCGACCAGAGCGAGTGAGTAAACGAAAAGTAGAAAGGAGAATACCTTGCTGCAGCTTGTTCGAATTAGAGAGCACATCAAGTGAGTCGTCTCGCTTCCTCTTGTGCCCGTGAATGCGAGAAATTCGAACAATTCGGGGCGCCGTCTTTTGATCGCGACCGACGGCGGGCGCCCGCCGCGCTTCTTTCCGCTCCGGCGCGCTCACTTCCGATCGATTCGGTTTGGTCTTTCGTCCGCTGCGCTCAGCAATCAATCTCGATCGGTTGTTGTTTGCGCAAACAAGTGGGCAGGCAACCGGAAGCCGCTCGTTGCTTGCAGGCATCTGCGGAGTGGTTGGAATTCTGAAGCGAAACAAACGGGAGAAAGGTGGTGATAAGAAACGAGGACGAGCATGCCTTCGATTCTTTTGAGCAAAAAGAAGATGTCGCCGTTTGTCGACCGAACGCTCAACCCAAACGATTCGTGGGGGAACAATCAAATGATTTCTCTTCGGTTTTGTCTCGTCCAGCTTCGCTTTTTGTTGGTTTCTTTTCGTCAGTTTACGTCGTTTCGCTTCGATTTCAGTTCACTCCGCCGTTCACTCACGTGCACGCGTATTCTCCGTCCTTTCCTTCACGCGTCTCGCCCTCAACAAAAGAAAGATTGTCGCTAACATTTCCCGCCTTTAATTCGTGCATCCCTTCGATCCAATCGATCCCCGCCCGATCCAACCGATTTCTCCCTTCTGCAGCACCGACCGCCCGCAAGCGTCGCTGGACTCGGAGGACGAACCGACCGCCTTCCCGATGGACCCGCCGCCGACCCAACTGCTGCAGCCGGGCGAGTTCAAGGCCCAACTCTCGACGGCCGTCGCCCCACCGCTCGGCCCCAACAGTCGGCGGCACACCGTTTGGTTCGTCTCGGGACGGAGGTGAGTCGTCCGTTTTGCTCGCTGGTTACTTTTCGGGTGTTCCGAGTGGTGTGTTCGAGTGAGTGAGTGGTTGGAGCGGTTGATTGGAGTGGTGAAGGACAAACAGAATAATATTGAGTAGAGTTCGGTGAAATCCACTCACTCACTTCCGATTACTCAACTCGTTAGCTAAACAATAATAACGTGCAAAGTGGCCCTGATTGTTGGAGCGAGCGAGCGAGCGGGAGATTGCGTGCAGGAAACGAATTACAAGCAGCGGGATTGAATTGCGCTCCAAGCTTCAGCTTAATCGAATCCAAGCAGGTTGTTTGCACACACGAGTGAGAGGTCGAAGATCGCCGAGTTCACGAGCAAACCGCCGATTGTTTGGATTCTCGGACTTGAACTTGCGATTCGTCACCGCCGCCCGGCCGCCCGCTTGTTGCCGGCCGGAAACGTTTGCAAATTTTGTTGACTCGACGCTCCGGCCGAACGGCACGCAATCCAGTTTGCATCCGAAACGACCGCACGGCCGCGTTCTTCGCGTCGCCGGAACTCCCGGCCGTTCGGCCGGCCAACTTCTGCCCTCCACTGCGGCAGTTCGAATCCCCCGGAGAACGTCGAAGTACGCGGTTTTGTTTCGTTCGAGTCGAGTCGAGTTGAAAACGCGCAGTTTGAGGCAACGGTCGCATCTGAGGAGGACATTTGAATTCGTTACCCGTTGCATTCGATCACTAGTCATCCGTTGCACTCTTAAAGCCCTGCAAGCTCCGCATTTATTTGACTGAATGCCAATGATCGCCCCTCCGTTCGTTCGTGCAAGCGAACGAAAGAACGAAGAACGACGTCGTCCGTCAAATCGCCCGCCGGCCGGCCGGCCGCCGACTGTTGCCGTGGGAGTTCGGCGGCGGCGACTTCGCACGTCGTCCCCCGAGTAAACGGTGAGCATAATGGATTACCGACTGTCCAATTCCCACACCCTTCTGCCGCCTCTCTTCCTTCCACTCTTCTGTCCTTTCGGCCAGCCGCTTCTTTCCGCTCGACTTTTGTCGCCGCGAACGGGCAGTTTGGAGGATTCTGCACGGGTTTGCCACTGCCGACTGTTTCAAATTGAATCAAGCAACAATTATTCTTTTCGTTTGTAACCGGCCGCTATTCTCATTACTTTTCGTTTGTTTGCTCAACGGGCAATTCACGTGCATGCGCGCGCCAACCATCAACGCCGCCGAAAGGGCGCAATAAAACCGAAAAGCGGGCGATTTCGACTCGAATTTGTCGCCGGTCGCCCCGAAATGAGATTTCTTTGCGGATTTCCACCAAACCGCTCCGAATTTTCGTCGTTTGTGACCTCCAAGTTCTCACGGACACGAGTTTTTGTCGGCTTGCACGTACTTTGCTCCTGTTGACCGCTTGTTCTCGTCGTTACGCAACGGCCGGGGTTCCTCAAATGAAGGCGGAAATCTGAGAAATCGACGAACAGTCGGCGGATTCGCGTCATCTCTTCGCATTCCCCGACTCCGGGGTTCTTCGGGCGGGATGTCAGTTGGAATCAAAACAACCCGCCGCTCTCCCCTCGTTGGCCACCCGCCGAGTTCACTCCTCTCTGCTTCGAGTGATGCCGGCGAGCGGCTACTGGGGACTTCCGGACGCTCAATTTGCCTCCTGCCTTTCTCGCTGTTAATTAAGCGGAAATCCAATTAAAAGCGGAGGAACCCGGAAGAGACTTGTGGCTTCGCGTCGTCCGGCCGCCGTCTTCTTCGTTTCGAACCCGCCGGTTCGTTCTTTTGCTCCCGGCCGTCTTCTCTCCGGATCCAATGGAGACGAGTGGAGCTGGAAGTCATGAGTTCGCACGTGAACGGACGAACGAAACGAACACCATCGTGACCGCCGTCCGCAAACAGCCGGCCGTGCGCGCGAACCCATTCGAATCGTTCCTCTCTTCGTTTAATGGCCGCCCCCATGCGATCGTTCGCTCCTGCAAAAGCGGAAGGTTGTTTGAAGAGCACGTGCACGTGTATTCGGCTCTCAAGCAAACACTCCTCTTTCGTTTGTTGCTCGATTCCATTGGATTCTCCGCTCTCCTGCTCACACCTTTGGACTCGAACCGAAACATCGCTCTGCCGCCTGCTGACGTCGTTTTGTCACTCCTTCCGCGTGCTTTCGGCTGATGAGCAGCGGCGAGTGACGTGCAGAACGCCCGCCCGCCTTTCGGCTTCCTTTGTTCTGCGGGCGGGCGGCCAAGTGCGAACTCGAAAGACGCCGAAAAGCAGGCGAATTTCCGCTCTGCTTGCAGCGCGCTCGCTCGCTCGATTGTATTCTTCTGCCAATTGCCTCGGGCACGTGCCATTTGCTTCTTTCTTTCCATTGTAGTTGGATTGAATCCTCGTAAGTGTGGAGTTGGGCGTCCAGGTGATCCCTTCCGACTTCTTCTCTCTTTTGCTCTCACTTCTGCCTTCTCCTTCGGTTCAACAAGCCGTGAGTGATCACTCGCGGGTTAAATTGAGCGGAAATTTGACCGTTTGGACGAAACAGCGGCGGTTTTCCGCCGTCCACAAGCCGCTTCCCTTCGCGCCGGCCGTTCTGCCGGCTTTCCGCCGCCGGCGGCTTCGGAGCGGCGGGCCGAAAGCGCGGAGCGGCGGCGAGGTCGGGCGAGCGTTTGGTGTTGGGGTCGTTTTGACGGTTTTCGTTGCGCTCGGCGGACGGCGGGCGCCCGAAACGACCATTCGGACTTCCGTTTGACTCGGCGGACGGTCGGACGCGTCGACGAGTGTTGCCGTTTGGAACTGCAAGCTTCCGCTCCGCTCATCGGCTGCTTCATTCGTTCTCTCGATCTCTTTCCTCCGTTCGCTCGGAGGCGATCTGTCGGAAGAAACCGAGCGGTCGGACGGCCAGCCGATTAGACCGCGAGTCATCCCTCCGCTCATTCGTCCGCTAATCCGCCCACCGGCCGGAGGTGGCGGGCGGATTAGCCGGCCGGTCGGACGGACGGCCGAATGGCGTCAATTGGGCGCGTGGGTTCGCTGATTCGATTAGACGAGCAAACAAACGGCTTCCTTCGATTCCGGAGGGCATTTGTTGCATCCCGGAGGTCCAGTGAGCTCCAAGGAAGAACTGCCTTGTTTCTCCTCTCCGCGGGTCCTCATTTTCACGTCTCATTGACGGCGGGCGGGCGCGCGTTCATGCGCGACATCCGAGCGGCCGGAAAGACGACTCCGCCGGCTTCTCGGCGGACATCGCCGCCTGTCGCTCGCCCGCCCGCCGTCCCCATCGTCCAGTTGGTGGCCGGCCGGGCCAAAGACCGTCCTCGTTTGTTGGGCGCCGTTTAAAACGCCCCAAAAGGCGCGAAGATGTCGCCGGGAACACGCGCGCGTCCTCGCCGTTTGTTTGCCGCCGGCCCGAAGGACGTCCTCCGCCGGCCGGCCGTCCGGCTTTCTTCCGAGCGGTTCGAGCTGCGCGGCCTTCACGCTCCAAACGTGCAAACAAACACGAGCGGAGGCAGTTGGCAGTCGCAGATTCCCCATTTTCTTCTCCTTTTACTCGTGAACCCTCGTCTTATTGGTTGTTCAGTGATCTCATCCACCTGCTCTCTCTTTATCCATTGATTAGCCAACGGAATGTTACGTCTTTTCTTTCACACTTCTGTTCGGCCGATCGGATCGGAGGGCCGAACGGACAGCAGCGGGCGGGCGGGGGCTCCGTTTGATTGATGCCCGATCCCGATTCGAATTGGGTCGTTCGTTCGGGCGGGCGGGCGGCCGTCGGATCGCCGCTTTGCGACGTGGCCGTTCGCCCCGGCCCGCTTTCATTTCGCTTGACGTCTGCCGCGTTTAATTGGCCGCGATGTTCGTTCCGGGATCCCCGCTTGTTTGCTTCCTCGTCGTTAAACGAGGATTCTTTGGGCAATCTACGGTTGGGGGTTTCTTTTGCTTATGGATCGCCGTGGATCGCTGCGGGATCGAATAGCTTCCAGCAAACCCGCTTAGAACAGCTTCCAGTAATCTCTGTAAAACATCTTGATCCCCTCGATCTTCTTTTCGATTCATCGTACGTCATTGTCCTCCAATCCGCCCGCCCGGCCGCTCAGCCGGTTGTCCTCCGACTACGACGGCGACCGGCCGGCCGGCGAGCGGCGAGATCAAAAATTCGTGAGCGTCAGAGCGGGCGGCCCGGATGAATTATGAAAGGCGGGAGGGCAGTCGGGAGGATCGATTGGGGCGATTGGAAGAGGGATCGTTCCGCCGGCCGTCCGCCCGCTGCCACTCGGCCGGCCGGCCGGCCGGTCGGGCGAAAGGCCGAAGGCGTTTTTCGCCGTCCCTCCCGCCGCTCTCGGCCCGTTTGGACGGGCGTGTTCCGGCTTTTAGCCCCCGCTGGCCTCCTCCTCTGCTTTCTTGTCGCCTCTCCGCGCCGCTCTCCCGCTTGCCGCCGCCCGGCCGGCCGGATTGACGTCGTCCGGCATTCGGCCGCTCGCTCACGAAGCCTCCAGGCCGACCGGCAGCGGGCGTTTGAGCGGCGGAAAGCCGGCAGAAAGCGGAGCCGACGGAGAGTTCGAGCGAGCGGCTCATTTCGTCCGTCGACTCGCGCCGTCCTTCAAAATTCGCGGTGTGAAGTCGGGCGGCCGGAGGGCGCGGCCGGCGGGATGCGTCGAACCGCCGGGATGGCAGCCGGGAGTCATCTCGGGGCTTTCCGTTGCCGAAAGTAACATTCGGACTCCACTTCTTCCTTCTGCTTTCCTTCCTCTCGCTGATCACCGTTTGTTTCGTCCATGACGCTCGACTGTTTGCTCCCGACGCGTTCGATTCGAACCGCAAACAAACGAGAAGTTCCCCGAACTCCGTCGAGTCAATCGTTTGGATTAAAATCCGCGTTGCTCGCTGGACGTCATCGTTTCCTTTCCGCCATGTCGGCGCGTGTTTGCACTCGGGATCACGAGTTTCAGCAGTCGAAAAGCGCGGCGATTTGTGACCTCATCGATCGATCCGCTCGCTCGTTTGTTTGCCTTGTTCCCGCCGGTTGCCAACTCAAATGAGTTCCCTTCACTTCCGTTGATTGATTGATTGTTCATTGGACACGCGTCCACCTCCATCTGTTTCGTTCAATTGTTTATTCCGTTTGGGAGTGACGCGAACGAGTCGCCCGAAATGAGCGCTCGTTCGTGTCCCCGACTGACCGCCGAATGTCGCCTTTGATTTTCGCTTGTCCTCTCCATTCGATTCCTCCGTTTCCCGTTGATGTTTCTCTGGTGTTGATCGAAGCGCGTAAACGAACCCGAGGAAACGAATTTCGCTAACCGCTTTTCGTCTTTTCGCCCACGCGCCGCTTCGACTTCGGCGGTCGCGAATTGCCGCCGATCGCCCACCACGCGACGAGCACGACGACGGTTCGGGTGCTCAAGTTCACCGTTGGGTTGGAGGACGGGAATGCGGGTGGGCCACGCGCCGGAGCAGCGGTCGGCCCTCAACTCGTCCGCCATCACGCACTGCCCTCGTCCGCCTCCTACCCGTCGGCCACTCCCTCCGCAGCCGCTCCCTCGACCGCTCCCGCGACAGCCGTGAACGGCACGTCGAAGAAGCCGCCCGAGCGGCCGACGGCGACGGCGAGCGGCACACGCGCGGCCGCCCTCCTGGAGCAGTCGGAGGCGTCGAAGCGGGGCAGCTTTCGGCAGCGTTTTATGCGCCGACCGGCTTCGTCGAGCGGCGGGCAACATTCCGCTCCACATTCCTCCGCCCAACATGTGGGCCCGACGACGCCCACGACTCCGACCGCCTCCACGCCGACGACCACCAAGAAACACCATCCGTTCGGCGCGTTGTTGCGTCGCGATCTTCACCTCCACCACTTTTTTACGCGACATCACGCCTCACAGAGTCGCCGTTTCAGTCCGCCGGTGAGTGGGCAGCCGGCCGCCTCGTCGCGCACCGGCTCGCCGGCGAAGCGCGTGGCCGGCGGGCAGACGACCGCCGACTCGCAACTCAACGACGCCCTCCGCGAGCTGTCGGCCGTTGCGGGCGATCGCGGGAGCACGAACGCCGGCTCGAATGCCGCCACGCCGCCGCTCTCGGCGCCCCGCTCGGGCGGCCGCCTCGCTTCGTCGTCCTCGTCGGGCGGCTTCCACCCGCACCTGCTCGGCGTCGACGGCGGCGCGCGACCACCGCACGCGCGCCGCGAGTCCTTCCTCTACAAGCTGGACGATCGGGACTCCCTCTACGCCGCCGCTCCGTCGATCTTCGCCGCCGCGGCCGCCGGCTTGGGCGGCCGGCCGGTGTCGCGCGCCTCGTCGGTCGCCTCGCAGGATCCGCTGTGAGTTTTTGATCTTTCGTTCGGGATTCGTGGAACAAACGAAGTGCATGAATGCCCGCTTGTTTGCACAAACGACGACGAATGTTTCTCGTGTTTGTCTTCGCCAATGTTTGCTCAAACACACTTCTTTTCTTTCGTTGTCATGAGAAGACCGAGAGCGCGTGAGAAAGCGAGAAGTGAGCCGAGTGGAGCGAAGGGAGGAGTGTGTGGAGTGAGTGAAGAGCGGAGTTCATTTCAACTCAAACAAACAATCCTTTCGGATATTCGAACGAACGAGAGTCTCCTGCCTTCCAGAGTGTGTTTGAATCCAGTGAAAAACTCGTGAACAAACAATCTCGACGGAAGTTTTAAGTGATTTCGTTGAAGGACTCCTTTGAATCGGTGGACGGACGGATGAAAAGAAGTGATTTCTCGCCGGAATTCGTCGAAAGTTCACAAAAGAACGCGAGTGAACAGGCGGCCATTGAATTCGAGCCGCCTTGCCGCCATTCAATCCCGCCTCTCCTTTGTTGTCGATCCGCCAGGAGGTGGAGTGTTCACTTCACTCCAGTCACTCGCCCAACCGTTCTCATCATCACTTCGGAACGGGAGAATTTTTGATGGACCGACCGACCGAACGGACGATTCGTCTTCGTCGCGCCGTGCGGCCGGCCGACCGGGCGGTCGGCCAACCGTACGCGAAATTCGCCGCTCGACTGGCGGCTTTTCGTTGCGGCCGGCCGGTGGAAATCGAATTCGCATCGGGTTTTTGCGCCCATTTTGTTTCTTCTTTCACGTCCCTCATTTTGTTGCGGCAGTTCGAAGCTCCCGTGCGGGCAAGCAACGACTCTTGCTGGTGGATCCCTCTGTTTGTCGAACGAGTTGAACCAATTGGAGCGACTTCAACGAACTCGACGCTCATTAGCGACCCGGCAGACGGACGGAACGAAGGACGTCCTCGTTCGTCATCCACCTTCCTTCCTTCCGCCCGTCCGCCCGCCCGCCGAACGCATTCCCACACTCCTTCTCTTCGCTTCGGCTTCCTGTTTGTTCGAGTGGGAATCGGAGAACAAAACGCGGATGTCCGCCGGTCGGCCGTCCGCGTAGGTCGACGGACGGCCGAACAAACGGAAGACTCGTGGCTTTTGTTCACTTCTTGTCGCTTCGTTCGAACCAAACCTTTGGGTGTTTCGAGTCGTAGTGGATTCCAACGAGCAGCGAGTTCTCGTTCGTCATCCTCCGTTCGTCTAGACGCTCGCTTTTGGGAGATCGCCGTTTTCGGATCAAAAATGCGTGCGCTTCCCACGTCCCCCGCTCGTCATTCCGCAGAACTCTAATCCCCTCGCATTTCTTTGAGGAATTCACACGACGGAGCGGCGAGCGAGCGGCCGATTGAGTTAGCGGGCGGCATCTGCGGTTCCGCCGCACCATTCGGTCGGCTAATTGGATTCCGGGGATCGTTCAACAGTTTTATTTGCACCATAGGAAGGCGCATTGGTGATGTTTCTCGCTCTAATCTCTCCGTTCTTCCGTTTGATCCCCCGCGCCTTCCGGGCCGCTCATTCACGTCGCTCGCTGTTCGCGGGCGGGCTGCAAAAGGCGGGGGTTGTCGCGGAATTTGACGTAACGAGCGACCGGACGCGCCCCGAGGGAACGCCGCGATTTCGACTCCAACCCCCGCTCGCTCGCTCGCTCCAGAAAGATGCCGGAGGTCAAACCCCCACTGCGGTCTGCAAGGCGGCCGTCTTCTCTTCGTCTTCCTGCTGCTGCTGCTGATGCTCGACGGCCATAAAACGTGAAGCCACCAGCGGGCGGCGAATTTGCTTTCGGTTTATGACCACGACGGAGCGAACGAGACGAACGGGGAGGGCGACCCGATGGTCTCTTCGTTCTGCAACGTTCGTTGAAGAGACTCCTGGAAATCCTTCGAATTCCTTCGGTTTGCATTCAACGGAGTTCACACTTCTTCCTCGTCTGCTGATGACGACAGCCGCCGCGAGTCTCCTGACCTCATCGCCACTCGAGCGACGCGCAAACAACCGGCCGGCGGGCTCTCGGTTTCGATTTCGAGTGCCCGAACGGCCGGCCGTCGAGTGGCGCGTCCTCGAACGCGTGGCCACTCGGCCGACCGCTTTCCCGGAGCGGCGGGAAGAAGTGGATTGATCGTTGGATTGGTTTGTTTTGAAACAGTCGGACTGCAGGAGTGAGAAGAAGTAAGGTGCGTGGAGCTGGAAGCACAGCGTTCTTCTTCGTCTTGCTGTCGTCATCCAACAGCTCGTCTTCCACTTCTGAAGATCCTGAATTCGCGGAAAAATCCGTTTCGTCGCCTCTCGCCCGGCTTTCAGATGGCGGCCGACGCGAACGGACGTTCCGCCCGCCCGCCCGCCCGTCGAACATCAATTTCGACAACAAAAAGGCGGCCGTGAAGCGAAGATTTCGCGTGCGTTTCGAACGTAAATTTTCCGTCTTCTTCCCACTTCGCCCGCCCGGTTTATCGGCCTTGATGCACGAGACGAGACGAGCGAACGAGCAGGCGGGCGGGACGGAGCGGGGAGAAGCCGGGAGAATGGCCTCTCATCTCCGTCTTCTTCTTTCTTCTCCGCGGAGCTCCGGATTCTTTTCGATTTCGTTGTTCTCGCCGCTCCGATGGCAAACCGTGTGGATGTGCACGTGGTTTTGACGTCTGGACGAGCAACGAAACGGAGCATTTGGCTTGCTGAAAGGAAGAAAGGAAGGTCGCTCGAATGTTGTTTGCTTCTTCCGGAGCGGTCGAACGAAAGAACGGTTCCGAGTAACGAATTTGCTTCGAATCACTTCGAATTACCTTCCTTCCTTGCTTCCTTCCGATCGGCGCCTCTGCTCGTTGCTCCCGACCGCTCTGCACGTTCGTTCGGCGCTCGCGCACGCGCCCGCCGCTCGCTCGTGTTTTTGACACGTGCGGACGGAAGTGACCACAGAGCACGGACGAGCGGCTTCTTTCTTCTTTTCGTCTTGAACACTTCAACAGACGGTTGGCCGGGCGCTAATTCGCGTTTCGAATTCCCGCAGCGCTTCTCAATTTCCGGCCGCCACTTTGCGTCTTCGACGTCATCCTTCCACTCTTCCACGTTCGTTCGTTTTAATCGCTTCGATGCTCGACGAACTTGCGGCCTGGACGTCCGCAGGTTCGCTCGAATCTCGGCGATATTCGGCGGGCCGACGGAAACCGCCGGGCGGGCCGCAGGAGCGGCGGGAAGAACCGGAAATTGGGTTCGACACCCGCCTTTTTCTTCTTCGCTTCTCCGTTCTTCTTCGTTCCCGCCCGTCTCCAGCATTCTGACCGCCGGCGTCCGTGCGGCCCGGCCGGCTGTTTGGCCGCGGGCGGCGCCGCAATTAAAAATGCGGGACGATCCGGAGGGCGGGAAAGCGGCGAGTTTGCCGAATGGTTTCGAATGCTTGGCAGTCTGCACTCTGTAGCGAGGAGTATTCTTCTTTTTTTCCCTCTCTTTCTCACCGCTTTCTTCTAATCGTTCCGACGTTCATCTCGCCGCCAAAGGTCGAGCGGTAATCGCCGCCTTTGCTCCCACGACTCCAAATTGCCGCCTTCTGCAAACTGCTCGCCGTTGCTCCTTGACCGTTGCCCATTCATTTGACTTCCGGTCGATGTTTCAAGCGATTCGCTTCCAATGATGCCTTCAGCTTCTTTGCGTTCACGTGTTCGTTCTCTCGTTTATTCAGCGCCTGTTTGCAGCCCCTTTCTTTTGCTTTCGTTTGTTCCGCCCGATGCCCGCGCGTGAACGATCGGGATGGTGAACACGCAGCTGATCACGTTCGACATGGACGACGCGATGCGCCGCAAGTTCTCCTGCGCCGCCACGCTGCAGCCGACGCCGCCCGCGCCCAACGCGCTCCAGCTGCAGCAACACCTGGCCGGCGTGAAGCGGCGCAAGAACTCGTGCTGGAATCTGGACGCCGGGCGAAGGTACTGAGTAATGAGTGGAGAGGGCATTGGAGGAGTGAGTGGAGAGTCGAAAGAATCCAAGGAATGCGCGGAGGAATGAGAACGATCGATTCCTTTGACTTCCGCGTTCACCGAGCCCAAAAATCAGCTCCGCCGCTCGTCGACTGGCGCCCGTCTGCTCGCTCGCTCGCCCGCTTCGTTAATTCGATCGATTCCACTTTGCGCGCGCAAAATTCGAAGAAGCGGCGCGTGTTTTCGGCGGACGGCCAGCTGATCGCCCGCTCGCTCGAGCGACCGACTGGCGGCGGCGGCGGCGGGCGGGCGGCGGCGGCGGGCGGGCGGCGGCGGCGAGTGTAAACGAAACGACTTCCGTTTCGTTCGTTCCGCTTCTCCTGCTCGTCGTGTCGTCGGCGAGTGCGAAAGAACATGAACGCGAACATCAGAGAGCGAAGAGAACTTA
Organism: Aphelenchoides fujianensis; assembly: GCA_024699865.1. Taxonomy (NCBI): domain Eukaryota; kingdom Metazoa; phylum Nematoda; class Chromadorea; order Rhabditida; family Aphelenchoididae; genus Aphelenchoides; species Aphelenchoides fujianensis. The sequence goes on along the minus strand of JAMPIO010000012.1, from coordinate 1,413,368 downwards.
CTCGTTGCGATCTTTCAAAGAATCCTCCAACCCGAAACAAAAAGATGAACCACGGCGGTTTGCCCACCTGCTCCACGCGCAACTGGGTCATCCGCCCGCCCGCCCGCTCGTCCGTCGGCCGGATGATCGGCGAGCGTTCTGCCGGAACGGAGCGGGTGTTTGGGCAGCCGCCCGCAAGGGTGTTCGCGCAGCTGCTCGCATTCAAGTGAACGGCCCGCCGTGCACTGCACAAGAAGCAGAGCACAGCGTTGTGGAGTGTTGATCCAACTGCCGGCCGCCGTCCTCCCCACCGAGCGGCCGCACGCGGATGCCGGCAGCTGCGCAAACGGACGCCGTTGCTCGTCGTTCCGCCTATCCAAACCGGCAGTCGGCGAGGAGTTTGGCCTTCGTGCACTCCGTTCTCTCCGCCATTCCTCTCCATTCGCTTCTCTTTCTCGTCTCTTCTTTTTGAGTGAATGTGTGTGCAAAGGTAAGACGGGGGAATCCGCGAGCACGTGTTGCGATCGACGAGAATTCGATGGGTTTTGTTCGCAGCGGAGAGCAATTCGAATCACGCGCGTCTTCTGTCGTTTCCTTTTTTTTGTATTTCACGCGCCACGCGCATAATCACGACGTCTTTCCATTGAATCGCGGCGGTTGGGAGCGCCGCCGGAAGGTCAACAAGGTTGTTTTCTTTCCGCCGGCCGCCGGTTGCAAATTTCCGGAGAGCACGTGCGGCGACGAGCAGCAACAAACATCCACGAAATGCGGGCAATCCCTTGCTTGCTCATGACTTGCTTTCGTCATCTCGCGAATCCAAACAGTCAGGGTGGACCGCCAGCTACAAAACTGACCAGGGAAGTCACTTTTTTTACCGTGGAGTTTTTACTCGTGCTGTATACCATTCGATTCGTCTCGTCACGCTGATTCCACGTATGTAATTTGTTTCTGCAGAACGTGATCGCACGTGGAGTTACGGCCACGCAAAGTCCACGTTGGAGCCCCGTGCAAATCCTGTGGAAACTTCGCGCGGAGGCCAAAAAACGCAAAAAATGGCGAAAATTTTTTTGCGCCCGTCCGGGGGCGTTTTTGCACAGGAGCCGTGGGTGGAAGTTTTGCTTTGACGTCCGAGATTTTGACGCATTACTGTTTGGGACGAATGGCCGAGTGGTCTACGGCGCTGCTTGCAGGGCAGGCAAGCGGCGGCCGGCCGGGGCGGGAGTTCGAATCCGCCTCGGCCGCAACTTTTCGCTTTTTGATGTTTGAAGTTAATTTCTTTTTGGTCTAATCGACTTGAATGATGATCAGAAGTGCATTAAACCTCTTTTCTGGCAGAAACCTCAAACTTGGAAATTTTTTGTACGATTCTGCAAGGCGAAGTCCACGCAGACTGGCACGTTACTCAGTGGCATTACAAGTACAGTCGATGTGTTATACATCAAAATGTTGCTCTTTGTATGCTCTTTCTACGTGGAAAGTTTCACGGTGTGAAACGCAAAACAAGCGGAGAAACGTGGGCACCTGCGTGAGTTTCTGCGTGAGCCCCAACGTGGACTTTGCGTGGCCGTAACTCCACGTGCGATCACGTTCTGCAGAAACAAATTACATACGTGGAATCAGCGTGACGAGACGAATCGAATGGTATACAGCACGAGTAAAAACTCCACGGTAAAAAAAGTGACTTCCCTGGTGACTGCCCAGCAGCGAGTGTCGTCAACGCTTCCACTCGGCCGTCTACTCGCTCAAAACTCAAACCACAGGTCCCGTCGGCCGCACGCTCGTGGCCGCCGACCGACCGGACGGCCGGCCGAACTCAATCATCGCCGCACTCTCGGCGGCGGCCTCCGCTCCGCTCTGTTCGTCGTTTGATTGCATTTTTGTCGTCAAGGAGGACGCGAAGAACGTCGGCTTCCGCCGTTTGCCACCCGCGAAGAAGAAGAGGGAAGAAAGGACGGGCAGGAGTGGAGGTCGAATCAAAGCAGAGAGCGAAGAGTGGGGCGAATAAAAGGTGCGTCGATGGGAGAACTCGGCGGAGATTGCCGACCATTGAGTTCGCCCGCAGCTGCAGCAGTTGTTTGTTGATTGAAGTGAGCTTTGAGTGACTGCCGGCTGCAGTTGAAGCTGAAGCTGGAATGCCCAAGAGGTGAGTGGAGTGTTAGAGAACGAATAGCGAGCAGGGTGAAAAGCAGCGGGTTTGCTGTGGAGTGCGGTGAAGTAAGTGAGTGTGCGGGGTAATTGAATCCAAGGACAATACCGCTTACTCATTCTTTAGCTAACTTGTTCACCCCTTCTCGTTGCAGACACGGCGACGACCTGATCGTGACGCCGTTCGCCCAACTGTTGGCCTCGCTGCGAAACGTGCGCGCCAACCTGATTTCGATCGCCAACCTGCCGAACGATGAGGAGAAGTACCGAATGCCCCGCCGACCGCCGCTCCACAACACGCCGCTGCCCGAGCCCGCGCAGCAGTGCGCGCAGGAGACGCTCGAAGAGCTGGACTGGTGCTTGGATCAGGTCGAAGCGATCCAGCTGCACCGCTCCGTTTCGGAGATGGCGTCAAGCAAAGTGAGTTCTTTCTGTTTGCTCTGTCCGGTTGTTACACTCCTTTGCTCCCTCCTTCTCGCCGCTCGCCTGCAAGCGGATTCGAAGATCGCCGTCGGGTTCGGAGCTACGAAACGGAGGCGCCGATCAGCGTTTCGTTTTGTACCTTCGACTCGGAGGTCCCTCACGTCTTTTGGAAGTTCACGTACCATACGCTCGCTTTTCGAAGAGCTCCTCGCTCGCTGTCATTCCGCAAGCACGTGAAAAATGCGGAGATTTCGAAATTCGCGCCGAACTTTCCGCTCGGTTTACCCACTCGTTTTCGCTCGCTCTCCTGCGCTTTCCGTCGCTCCGCCCACCACTTCCGCCGCTCGCCGCACTGAACGGTAGACGGCTTGTTGCTCTCCATGCTGCTGATCGTCCATTGATTAGATCCCGCGTATTCATCGACTGCTTTCAGTTCCGAAAGCTGCTGAACAAGGAGCTCTCGCAGTTCGCCGAGTCCTCCAAGTCGGGCACCCAAGTGACGAAGTACCTGATCAACACTTATATGGACCGCGAGGAGGAGGAAGAGGGCGCTCCCAATCGACCAGCCAGCAAGAACGTGAGTCTGCTTTCGATTCCAAGGATTGTGGGATGAACGTCGTCGAATTCTGGGGATTGATCGAAGAAAGCTTTGATTTGAAGCAGAGGACACTCACTGGCCTCATCGCTTGTTTCGTGATCCGTTCGTCTCGCCTCGTTGCCGCCCAATGATTTATGGCTGCAATCAACACAACACTTGTTCGCCGCGGCCGCTCGTTCGTTCGCTGACCTCACCGGTCGGGCCCGAAATGCAATAAGGAAGTGGGGATCCGCCGTCGAGGCCGCCGCTTTGTTTCTCGCCGCTGCAAATCAGTCGGTCGTCCGCTCGGCGGGGATCGGCGACTTCCGAATCGAATCGACGGCCCCCGCGCACTCGTTTTCGGCGAACGCAGCCAAATTGCTGTCCGCAGTGCGCATTGCGCGAATCTTTGAGCTCTTGAGGCCAAGTTCTCTTCTTCTCTCGTTTGTGTTTCAACACTCGCGTTCGTTTAATTAATTTCCATTCGGACAAGGGAGATAATCCTTTGCGGAACTTCCACCGTCTTTTGGAGGATCAATGCGTGTGTTCGAAGGCGGAAGCTGGGGAGAACAAGCGAGGACGAGCAAGGACGATACGCGCGCGTACGTCCACCCGTCTAATCCATCCGTCCGCTCATCTCATCGGTTGTGTGTGATGAACGGCACGGCAAAGGCCAAAAAACAAACGAGTTCGCTGAAAGGCCGCCGGATTATCGAGCGTTCTTCCCCGCGGCATCGATCGCGTATTTCTGGCACTCGTTCGTCTTCGCCTCGTCTTTTGTTATCGACGCCGTTCGGCAACAATCGAGCGGGCGGCGGTGAGGAATGGGCGCCTGTCGACCTTCCGCCTTCATCTTTCTTTCTTTCGGCCGCCATTACATCCGCATTCATTCCTTCTTTCCTTTCTTCCCGCTTCCTGCTTTCTTGTGGCCGCGCGAATTGCATTAACCCCCACGCACATGAGGACGTCGAGGAGGGCGCTCGGAGAACTTCCGCCTTCTCTTCACTTCGGTGGGAAGTTGCCGTCCAGCAGGTCCAGCAGGAAAGGAACTTGACGCTGAGCTCTCCGCCGAGCACTCGTGCACTCGCTTGCACCTGCGGCCTGCTCGTTTGCAACTCGCCGCCTAATCGCCCGTCCGCTCCACGTTGTGAACCGCGGGCTCTCGTTATCAGCCGGCCGGTCGGCGGAATTCCTCGTTTTCTTTGCGTCGCGTTGCGGGCATTCCGCTCGACGTCGGCCGGCGTCCAAATTGCGAAAGAAACTCGACGGCGCGTTTGCACGAGCGACCTTCGGGCTCGCTCGGCGCGGCGGCCGCGATGATGCGTGAATATTCGGGCGGAATTTTATGCGAGGATTCGTGCGCCTCTTCCTTCCGCCGTTCCTCCGGCCGCCGGCCTCATGAAAGAAACATTCGACCGAAGGGCCGACATTCCGCTGCGTCTTCCTCGACGAGCTTTTCGTTCGCTTTCGTCGGGCTGTTTGCGCGTGATCCCCACCGTTGATCCTCTTCGGCTGCTTTCATTTGGCTAATGGGCGCAGTAGGGGGATTAGACGGAAGAACGGACGGCAGATGGCTTCATTTTTGTTGTGTTTTGTTTGCTTTTGATCACTTCCTCTCCTTTTCGCTCCACGCTCTTCGGAAGTCCCGCACGCTCGCCGTCGGCCGGTGGCACTCGACGCGGGCGGCACGTTGACGACGCGAACGACGGCGATTAGGCGGCTGCAGGATTACGAACGGCGCGGATTTCTTGCGGTTTCCGTGCAGCCCGTGGATGCGGAAGTGGTCGCCGCAAATTGCCGTCGGTAGACGTCGTTTTGTTTTGCGGCGTTTTGATTCGATTATTCGGCCGCGGAGTCAAAAAAGTGGATTACTCGTGGCGGCAACGGTCAGGCGGCGAAACGGGTGGCCTCGCCGCGGCCACACGCTCGTCCACGGACCCCCGAATGCCGTTTTGACTTCACGCCGCTTTTTGCGGCCAACGGTCATCTCCGCTTTCTTCCCGTGAAGCGTCCACATGCGAACGTGAAAGCCGCACTTTTACGCGGCGTGTTTTCGTTCGAAGCACGCGAGGATTCTTTTCGTAATTTCCGCTCGCCGAGCGTGCGAACGAAGCGAACACGCGAGATGGTGAAAAGAAACCAGAACGCGGTTTGTGGCCGAAGAACGGCGCCTTTTTACTCGAACGCAGCGGGCCCCATCCGGGCGTCGTAGAAGCGGGCCGCTGCGAGAAGAAACGTCCAGCGCGCTTCCGCCGCCCCGTTCGTTCGTTCATTTCGCCGCCTTTCGCTCTCCGTTTTGTGGCCGCCGGATGGGCGCCGCCGCGCATTGCGAACGGCACCGACCGCGCGGCCCCCGCCGTCTTGACACGCTGCCAAACGGACGGGGCGAAACGCGAGGCCGAGGAGTCGTGTTCGCCGCGCGGACGTTTGGCATCTTTTCCGGCGCCTTCTTCCCGTCTGTTTTGTTTTAGTTCGTTCGTTCGTATCTTTTCGTCGGACGAACAAAACGGAAGATTCGAGCGGCCGAACATCCGCGCCGTCCGTTCCGCGAAGCCCACCACTTTTTTTTCGCCGGCGCCGCTTCGTAGTCGGCCGTTTTTTGGAGTCGTGATTCTTCGCTTCGGGGGCTCCAATCCGCCGTCCGTCTTCTTCGTACTCGCGGGCGCGTGATCGCCGCGACTCCAATTCGCGCTTGCCGGTGGCCGGCCGCCGCGTGTTCTCTTCGACTCACCACTCCGACCGCCCGCTCGCCCGTTACGGTCGACCGCCACTTCTAATCGTCTTCGGTTGCTTGAAGCCACCGCTCTTCGTCGAACACTTCGCGCCTCTCCGCCGTCTCCAATCATTTCGTCGAACAAAACGGCGCCCGCGTGGACGTCGCTCGAACGGCAGCCGGCGGCCGACGCGAAGAATCGAGCGGCGTGGATCGACGGCATCGCCCGAATGGTCGGCTGCTGCTCGCTCGTCCGATCGAAGTCGACGGCGCCCGCCGCCTCGGCGTTGCCCGCGTCGTCGTCCAAACGATCGCTCCTCTTCCACGCGCCCTCGCTGCCGCTGGTCGCCGCCGCCCGCCCGCTGCCCGACTCGCTGACCCAAGTGCTCGCCGACGACGATCGCGAGCGCCGACGCCAACGCCGACGTCAGGGCTTCCCCGACTTCCACGCCTTCTTCGCCACCATCCCGTCGACGTCGACGGCCAGACACAAAGTAAACGGGGATGAAAGAACGCGCTCTCTTCATTGGAGAGCTCCAATGACATCAATTGAGTGCTGATTGCAAGCTGGAAGCTCCAATTACCGCCCGCTTTCTTCTGCTAACCGCCACCTTCGCGAACAAGCGGCCCCAATTGCTCTTCGATCCGCCGGGGGACGTCACCCGGAAGCGGCGTGTGCAAACCGGCCGCCAAGAACGTGGGAGCGCGGCGATTAGCGCGAAGCAAACGCTCGTGAATTCCGTTCGTTACGGCCGACGGGCCGGCCGGCGGGAAGAAAGAAGGCGGAAGATTTCGTTCCGTTTTGTTTCTTTGACACGAACCTGCCGGCCGGCCGGCCGCCGAAGTGTCCACTTTTCTCATGCCGGCGGGCGTCTTGATTTCAAGCCGCCCTCCTTACTCGCCGCTCCCTCGCCGCCGCGTTTCGTAGTCGCCGCTCTCGTTTTTGGTCGAAATTGCCGCAAAACGCCGCCTTTCCGTAGAGTTTTACGATCGGCGGGCCGTCTCGCTTCTTTCTTCTCCTTCCGCCTTCAAATCCAATCATAAAACCGAGGGGCTCGGCCGGGGACTCGTGCTGCCTTTCCGCTCACTTTCGTTTTCCACCTGCCGCCCGCCTCGTTTTTGTCCCACGAGTTTCACCTGCGTTCATCCACAAAGAACTTTCGGTTTCTTCCGATCATCCGGCGAGTGGAATCAAAAGTCGTCGGGGTTCGTACAGTTTTTCGTTACGAAACGCGAGAGGGGCGGGGCGTTCGGCGGTCGAAAGAACTCCGAGGGCTTCGTGTTTTTTGCCGAAGAAGTACGCAGATTTCGGCGCCCACGACCTGCAAATCCAATTTTCGCACGTTGTCGTCAACGCGCGCCGGCGGACAAGCGGACGTCGTTTGTGATCCGCTCGCTCGCCCGCTTCCGTCAAAAAGAAAACACTTGGACGACGAAAAGAAGGCGGAGATTTCGAGCCCTTCCGGTCGGGCGGCTTCGTTGCCGTCGCCCTCGGGCTTTCGCTTTCTCCGGGGCCGTCGACTGCGGCAGGGGTAAACTTTATCTAAATACTCGACGACGTTCATCTCAATCAATCTTTAGATTTCCGTTGTTTATTCGTCTGTTTGCAGGAACCCTACTCGCCGGCGAGCGGCTCTTTGGCCCACGACTCCGCCGTTACGACGCCGATCGCCGCCGCTGGACTGCCGACGATGGCCGCGTGTGCGTCGCCGCAGCTGTCGCTCTTCAACAAGGCCAAAACGGCCGCCATGTCGCGCATCTCGGGCGTGCGCCGACTGCGCGCGCAGACGCACGGCGGCACGCCGCCCGAGTACGGCGTCGAGTGCAGCAAGGAGGTGGCCGTCTACATGAGCCGCGTGAGTTCGTTCTTTCCTTCTAGGAGGGCAGGTGTTCGTTGGGGGGAATCCATTAGCGTTGGTCGCTTTCAAAAGAACGAAGTCATGACATTCGGGCATCCGCGGGGCATCCGGCCACTCGCCCGCTTTCCGCCGACTTCCGATCGAATTCGGGCGAACGTCACTCGCCGTGGGGGATCAACCGGACGTCTTAGCGGAAGAGAAGAGTGAGGGGATTCTCCCGGCTTTCAATTAATCCGGCCGCTGGCCGCTGCAGCCGTAATCTCGATCACGATGTTCGTGTGTTTTGTCGGCGGATTACCGTAGAGTGCGGCCGTCTAATCCGTTTTTCCGGAGCGCCGCCGTCCGTTCGACCGCGTTCGCTCGAGCGAGTGCGCCGTCCGGCCGCCGCAAAGAAGCCGCTTGGCTTCAGACGGGGTTTGGCGGGGTTTGGGGTGATTAGACGGAAGGTACAAAGCGTTACGAGCTTCAATGGAGGACGTCCTCGAACACTCTGAACCGCAGGTGTTGCTTCCTGCTCGAAACATCGCCGATTCAAACGTTTGAATTCGATTGGCGGCCGTTCGCGTGTGCAACGACTTCCTTTTGTTTTGATTACGCAGTTTGGGCTTCGCGGGGCGGCCGGCTGTGCGAATTCGATTTTCATTCCGCCGCCGCCGATGCAAAACAAAAGTGACGTAAATCCCGGAGCGGGGCGAGGCGGCCGGCCGGGCGGGCGGGCGGCTCCAAGCGGCGGGTTCCGCTCGACGCCGCGCCGCTCGGATTTCCGCGAAATTCGCGCCCCAAACAAACGAGAAATCCGTCCGGGCGGCCGTTCGTTCGCCGTTTGATTCGCCGAATGACAAACGAGGGCGTTCGGTTCGCTCGAAGCGGAACGGTAGCGAGCAGGCGATCGATCTTTCGAGCCAACAGAAAAAACTGCTCGATTTTCGTGTCGGTTTGTTCGTTGATCGTTGTTGCCGGCCGGTGCACTTTAGACGTCCAACGACCACCGGCCGGCCGCTCGTTCATCCGCCGGATTGTTTCGAGCGGCTCCGTCGGACCGACCGGCCGGCCAGTCGACCGCGAAACGAGCGCTGCAAATCGAATTAGGCGGGCCGCAAAGCGGAGATTTCCGTCCGCCTTCCGTTCCGCTCGGGGCCGCGTGCCCGCGAGTGTCGTTCGGCCATTCCGACCGTCTTTTTGTCCGAAGCGGCCGTTTCCGCGAACCCGGCCGCTCGTTCGCTCGTCCGTCGATCGAAGCGAAGGAAGACGCTGCAGAGAGCGGAAAGGAGCGGAAGGGAATTCTCGAGAACTCACCGTCAAATTGACACAATTCTTTCTGCTCTCCGCACTTCGAACTCAACGGAAGGAGGATTCCGCGAATCCGCCGGTCCACAGTGAATCCAATCGAGTGAGTGACGCAACGGACGGCGGCGAGTGCTCGCTGATCTCCGCGGGCATGCGGACGGGCGGGCGGAAGGAACGAGAACAATTCGAGTGCACCTGCAGACGGCCGACGTGATCGGCGCCCGGCCGGCGATTAATGGCCGTCCGTGCAAGCGGCTTTCGCCTTTGAACCGAACGATCGGGAAGCAGAAATCGAACAGCTGCTCGCTTCCGAGTGATTCCAGCGGGCGATTGGGAGCGAATCGGAGCGATTCGGAGCGATCCGAAATGATGAATTCCGATCGATTGTCGTCATCGTTTTGGAGTCATCCGTTCTCGCTTTGCTGCCAGTTTCGAGCAATACTTATCGCAAAGGACAACAAACAATCGAGGGAACAAAGCAGAGAACAAACGGCGGAGTACGTGCGTTTACTCAACTCGTCGTGTTCGTCAAACGAACGTCGCCCGAAATACACGCCTGCGCGGACGTCAAATCCGCGGCGAACGGCGGCGACTCCCAGCGGACGGACGGGCGGCGGCTCGCGTCCCGAAGGAAAGCGGGTTCGTGTTCTCCGAATCGACGGCCGACTTTTCATCCGCCCGCCCGGATTGTTTCGATTTGGGTCGAACGGCGGCAGAGGATTCAATTCGGGGGATCCGAGGGATTCGAAGGAGTCGAGAGATGCGGGGGCCGTCGAACGAAGAAGTGGAAATACGGTGGACAGTCGGTGGTCGTTGGCCGGCGGCCGTCCGGGAGTTCGAAAATCAAAGCCGGCCAGCTCCGCTCCGATTGTAGCCGCTGGGAAAACAAACATCGAACAACGAACAAAAAAGAGGCGAACAAGAGATCATTCCGACCGCTTGCAGATCAACGATTGGGGCATGAACGTGTTCAAAGTGCACGAGCTGTCCAAACAACACGCCCTCACCGCCGTCACGTACACGATCCTCCGCGAACGGGACCTCCTGAAGCGATTCGACATTCCGCCGGCCACGCTAGTAACCTACCTTCTGCATCTTGAACATCACTACAAAGACAATCCGTACGCTCACCCCTTTCCTTTTACTCACTCCTCCCCTCGCTTTCAGCTACCACAATCAAATCCACGGAGCGGACGTCGCGCAGTCGATCAACGTCCTCATTTCCTCGCCGGCATTGGAGGTTCGGGAAGGATTTGTGGAATGATGAGTAAACGAGTGGATTGCAGGGCGTGTTCACGGAAATGGAGACGCTGGCCGCCGTGTTCGCCGCCGCCATCCACGACGTCGATCACCCGGGCTACACGAACCAGTACCTCATCAATTCGAGTACGCTGTCGTTTATTGATTGCTCTCACTCACTCCCGACTGTTTAGATTCGGAACTGGCGATCATGTACAACGACGAGTCCGTCCTGGAGCAGCACCACCTGGCGGTCGCCTTCAAACTCCTCCAAGACCCCTCCTGCGACTTCCTCTACTCGTGGAGCAAGAAGCAGCGGCAGGCCTTCCGCAAGATCGTCATCGGGATGGTGAGTGGAACGAGCGGAGAGCGTTTCGATTGATCCCGTTCGTTCAGGTGCTCGCCACGGACATGAGCAAACACATGAGTCTGCTGGCCGACCTGAAGACGATGGTCGAAGCGAAGAAGGTCTCCGGCTCGTCGATCGTGCAGCTCGACAAGTATAACGACCGGGCACAAGTAGGGACTTTCATCCTGTTCCTTCTGTTTATTCTCGTCGTTGCAGGTGCTCCAATCGATGATCCACTTGGCCGACCTGTCGAATCCGACCAAACCGATCGAATTGTACCGGTGCTGGAACGAGCGGATCCTCGAGGAGTACTGGCGGCAAGGCGACAAGGAGAAGGAGCAGGGGCTGGAAGTGAGTCCGATGTGCGACCGGGGCAACGTCACGATCGAGAAGAGCCAAGGTAGGGGAGGAATTAAAGGCACAATCATTGGATTTCCTTGTTCAGTCGGCTTCATCGACTACATCGTCCATCCGCTGTTCGAGACGTGGGCCGAGCTCGTCTATCCGGACGCGCAGGAGATCCTCGACCAGCTCGAAGACAACCGGCAGTGGTATTTGTCGAGGATTCCGGACGAGCCGGAGAGCGCGCGCGGCAACGCGACGCAAAACGCGGAGGGCGGCGGCAATCAGCCGGCGACCGGCGCGGCGCATCCCGTCTCGTTAACCTCGATGAAATCGACCACCTCGTCGACGGACAGCCCGCGGATAAGCCGGCAGTTGGCGCCCATCCCCTCGCCCGACCCCTCCATCGGCGAGGAGGAGGAGGACGCCGGCGAGACGAGGAAACACTGAGCTCGATCGTGTCCTCCTTTCTCCGCACCTCAATCGACAAGCGGTCTTCGCTCAAGGCCCGACTCTCCTCGCCTCCGATTAGCTCCCGCCTTTCCTCCTTCCACCCAACCGAGCATCTTTCGTCTTCCTATTCGGTGTGAACGCGGTACTCTCCTCTCCGTTTCTTAATGCGGACACTCCCGCCTCGTCGCCGACTCGGATCACGTGCGGTCGATTCGGTTGGGCGTCGGCGTCGCGAGGCGGGAGTCCTCTTGCGATACGCGGGTATTCTTCCTTCTTCCCTCTCGGTTTCCTCGTTCGGTCTCCACCCACTCGCCCTCCGTTCGGTTCACTTTGTCCCCGCCGTGCAGCAGTTATACACAACCGTTTGAATTGGAATGACACTCCCTTGGTCGATCGATCAGATATCCCCGTCCGCTTCGTGCACTTCCCCCTACTTACTACTCGCATGGAAACAAAATCAACGCCCAAGGTGCTTTTCGTTCGTCCCCCATTCGAACTCCTCCTCGAAGTCCACCGACCAACACGAGAACCGCAGCTCCCACTCGACTGTTTACTCGATCACAATCATTAGTTCTCCTCCTCCCCTCTTCATTGCTGTCCTCTTCGTTCGTTCTTGCTTTCGGAATAAAAGGAACATTGAAGAGGCGATCAGGCCGGAGGGTTGGGAAGATGAAGGCCTCTTGGTTTTCACTAAAGACTCGTGTTCCCGCTGTTCTTTGAGACAAGCCGAAGGAGATTCTTTTCGAAGAGTTCATTGGGCGAAAGGAACACAGAAGACGAGAGACGAAGAGACTACTTGGGCGCGAAGTAGGCCGACTGGGCTCCGCCGCCCGCGCCGCCGCCCTGGACTCCGAAGTACGCGGACTGAAAGCGGGGAGGTTAGAGGGAGGAAGGGAGAGGAGGGCACTTGCCTGGCCGGGGATCGGAGTCGGTCCGCCGCCGCCGCCCACGGGTTTCGAGGCGCCGCCACCCGTGCCGCCGCCCACACCGAAGTAGGCCGACTGCGCGCCTCCGCCGCCTCCGCCCTGGACCCCGAAGTAGGCGGACACCGCCGCGCCTCCGCCCGGAGCCGTTCCGGCCGTCACGACAGTTCCCGGAGCGGCCTGCACGGTCGTTCCGGCCAGCGGGCCCCCGACAGCCGTGAGCGTCGAGGCCTGCCCTGCAAGAGGAGGGTTATTGAGAGGAGTGGAGCAAGGGGACACGAACCGGGCGCGCCGACGGCCGTCATCGTGCTCGTTCCGCCCGGAGCTCCGCCGATCGCCGTCATGGTGCTCTGGCCGCCTGTAAGCAGTGAGAGATTAGCGGGCCGAAGGGAAGGGCGACTCTTTTGGGGCCGCTTCACAGTAACGGAAAACGGAACGGAAAATGGGCGGTACAGGCTTCTGTTCCACACTTCACGCCCACTTTGCGTTCCGTTTTCCGCTGCTACGGGACACTCGCTTACCCGCGGCGGGGGGAACTCCTCCGATCGCAGTCATGGTCGAGGTTCCTGTAACGGGAGGAGATTAGTGAGAGGAAGAAGGGCTCGAAACTCGCCTCCGGCCGGCACGCCCCCGATCGCAGTCATCGTGCTCGTGCCGCCTGAACGAGAGCAAGTGAGAGGTGGAAGGAGTGAGCGGAAGGCAGGGAGGCGGACGCAAGGAAGCGGAAGCGGCCGGAATGCAGGGCAGCAGAAGTGGGATGGACGAGGGAAGAGGCGGTTGAGGGGGATTCACTTACCCATCGGCTGGCCCACGGCAGTCATCGTGCTCTGGCCTGAATTGGGACGAGTGAGTGGAGGGAAAGAAGCTTCTCTGCACTCACCTCCGCCCGGCGCAGCGCCCACAGCGGTCATGGTCGAGCGGCCGCCTAAACGAAGGGATAAGAGGTTAGAACGAGCGAGATGGGAGGTGAGAGAGCGGATAGGAGGAAGAATGGACCGAGAGGAAGTGGGAACAGACTCACCGCCGGGCGCGCTCCCGATCGCCGTCATCGTCGAGGTTCCTGCAACGAGAGGTTAGCGTGAGAGTGCGAAGGAGACTGCTTACCGCCGCCGGGCGCACCGCCGATCGCAGTCATCGTGCTCTGTCCTGAAAGCGGAGCGAGTGAGCGGAGGAAGAGAGGAGATTCCGAACGAACCGGGCACTCCTCCGATCGCCGTCATCGTCGACTGGCCGCCTGGAACGAGACGAGTGAGTAGAGGGAAGAGAGGAGAGGACGCCGAACCCATCGGCTGGCCCACGGCGGTCATGGTCGAGGCTAAAACGTGAGATTAGTGGGCGGAAGGGAAAACGGCGACTCTTTTGAAGCCGCTTCCCAGAAGCGAAAAACGGAACGGAAAATGGGCGAAATGGAGTTGGACAGCCCGCTTTCTCTTCGCCCATTTTCCGTTCGGTTTTCCGGTGCTATAGACAAGCTTACCGGCGGGCACCGCCCCCACAGCGGTCATGGTCGATTGTCCGCCTGCAAGCGAGAACGAATTAGAGGTGGAAGAGAGTGGAGGGGACGAGTGGAAGGGATGTGGACCCGCGGGGTTCGACGAGAGGAGCGGGGATCGGACGGGAGCGATGGAAAACGGCAGGGTGGACGAGAGGGAGGATGGACGAGAGGGAGGATGGACGAGAGGGAGAAGGGCAGGAGGTGTTTGGATGGGCTTCACTCACCGATTCCTCCGGACGCGGGGCCCACAGCCGTCATCGTCGAGGTTCCGCCGGGCGCTCCGCCGATCGCCGTCATCGTCGACTGGCCCAGGACCGGCTGCCCCCCGACCGCTGTCATCGTCGAGAGGCCGCCTGCAAGCGAGACTGAGTGAGTGAGCGAGCGAGCGAGGAGTTCCGTTCACTCACCGCCCGGCATGGGGGCGCCCACCGCAGTCATCGTGCTCTGGCCTGAAGCGAGACTACGGAGTGGAGGGAAGCGGAGAGGAGTCCGGACCGACGGGCGCCCCACCGACCGCCGTGCGAGTCGATTGTCCCGGAGGAGCGGCACCACCGCCGATCGCCGTCATCGTCGAAGCCATTGGGTCGCGAGGAGAACGAGCGAGAGAGAGGAGAGGAGCAGGAGAGGAAATCCGACGAGCTGGCCGCAGATTGAAGTCGGCCGCCGCTCTCTGGCCGGCTTTTATACGCGCCGATTCGCCCGCTTTTGCATGAGTGCGAAAAGCAGCCCGCAATACCCCGTCCGCCCTCTGGGAGTTGCGTTCCTGCTTGCGCCACGAGCGCGCGTTTCATTCCTGCGGTCTCCCAATCGGCCGCGGTCTGCGCTCCACAACACTTCTGCTTGCTCACATCCTCTCGTTCCTACGGCTTCAATCCAAACATCTCTTCGTTTAATCGATCCGCTCAGAAACAATCAGTCCAAGTAGAAGGCGAGGAAGCGAATCACTTCCATCTCCGATCGCCAGTGCCCAACTTCGCCCATCCACTCGAATTTGCGGTGGTATTCGTCCGGCCGCTTCTCTCGTTGGCATCCGGAGAACTGGGGATCGTCCCGGTCGGCGTACAGATTGTAGAACAAATCGTTCGTGCGGTCGCAGAAGTCGCGGCGGGAGGGCGCGAAGACGTCGCCCGGATTGATCCGCGTGTCCGCTTCCAGCAGCTCCTTCCGCACGTCCGTGTGCCTGAAGTATTGGTGGCGGGGCTCGCATCTGCAAGCACTCGCATCACACCGCATTCAACAGCCCTCCAATATACCTCAAGAGCAGTTGAGTTCGCTTGTTGACCATCTGCAGCCCGTAGCTGACGGCGTACAGGAGTTCGAGCTGGAATTGCATCGTTTCGCAGCCCGCTCCCTCGCACTCGAGATGTTTCTTCATCGAGCAGTAGAGCGGCCACAAGTATGCGGCCATTTGTCTGCACAGAAGAGCAATCAATCCACCGTAATCCTTCCGCTCGCCCACCTGCAGACCTCCTTGCCGGTGGGGCAGTCGGTGGTGTTCCGGTAGTCCAGCTCCTTAATCATCCGCTCGAAGATGGCCGGATTGCACTCCTGAACACGGCCGACGAGCTCGTTGATTCGCGTGCGAAAGCGATCTCGATCCTCCTTGTCGACTGCAACGAGAGGAATTGGAAGGAAGAAGCGAGTGGTGGGTACTCCGGCCGAAGGCTCGAGCGACGTTGATCACCAGGTTCAGCGGCTTGTAGCGTTTAATTGTTTCATTTTCACACGCCCGAATACCGTCCGTGAACGTAGCAAATGTTCACGGCCGCAAACCTGAAGCAGCGAATGTGACGTTCGAAAACTGGGGAGTCACTCACAAGGCTTCCTTTGGGAAGCAAGTGCTGTTTAGAACGTTGCAGTCGCAGGTCTCCGTCTTGGGCTCTGGGGTGGGCAGAACCGCTGTCGTGCTCGTGTGGAGCAGGAAGGCGACGGACACGAACAACAGCGGGAACAAAAGCTTGAAGCCCGCGTTCATCGCTTCGTCCGTGAAGGGAGTTCGACGTTCCTCTTTTGGCTCTCGAGGATTCACTTTTATTCCCGTTCACCCACGCCCGTTGGCCGCCTCGAAGCACGAAGCAATCGTTTGATTCATCGCGTTTCCGGCCGCCTTCCGCTCGCTCGTTTGTTCACGTTCGTGTTCGTGTTAGAAGACGTCCGCCCGTTCGAGAGCGGCAGGATTCATTCGTGTCCGCTTATTCAGTCACTTCTTTTGGCTCACGTTTGCTGCTTGTTGTTGAAGACGAACTCTTCGAATCGGAGCGTCTATTTTCGCCTCGAATTTCCTTCGAACTGCGAGCCGAAAGAACCAAAGAACGGCGGCCGTCTGCGTTGATTGACGGCGGCGATCTTCGAGCAGCAGCGATCGCGACGGGCGTTCGTCAAATTCAATGGCGATTAGGCGATCAGAAGAAAGAAAGAAGATTATTCTTTTCGACTGGTGATCGTTGCTCATCGCCGCCGACTGCCCCGCTTTCCGCACCGCCGACCGACCGCTTCGCTCACGCTCTGAAGCATAACCTTGAGGTCGCTCTCGGTCGACCACAAAAGGCGGAAGAGAACTCGTTCTGCTTCACCGACCGCCCGCCCGTCCGCCCGCCTTGTTCGTCGATCACCCCGCCGCTTCCGTCCGCTCGCTCGCCGTCCGGACGTCCCGCCGACCGTCTCGTTCGTTCGCCGTAATTTTCGCGCATTGTTTTGATTCGAAGTTCGAAGGGCGGAAGTGTTGAGTGGCGTGGAGTTTCTCTGAGAATCGTCTTCTGACGCTCATTTGCGCGTAGAAGTCGTTTGTTAATAACCGTGCTGTTTGCGTGTTCTTTAACCTCTTTCGTCTTCCGTCGCTCACACCCGCTGTTCCAGATGCTCAATACGAATGGCGTCCATCTCTTCGTTCTTTTGTGCTTCCTGTACACAAGCGGAGAGGCCGCAAAGGCGAGGAAGTCCACCGCCGGGGCGAAAGTGCAATACCCGACGATCAAACTGAACTATTCCGTGGACCCCTGCGACGACCTCTACCACCACGTGTGCTCCCGCTGGATCGCCGAAAATCCCGTGCCGCCCGACCGCACGGCGTACAACAAGCTGACCGTCGCCGCCGACCTCATCAAACCGGTCATGGCCGGTGAGTTCCACGCAGATGATCCCTTTGGCCCACTTCTTTTTGAGGTCTCTACAACGACACAAAGCCGTCCAGCTCGAAGGCCATCAACGACATCAAGCAGTACTTCCAAACGTGCAACGACCTCGACGCCCTGAACGCCGCCGGCACCGACGAGTACTTGGCGGAGATCGACGTTCGTTCTCCACTCACTCCTCTTCTTCATCGATTTCTTCAGGAGTTCGGCGGGTGGCCGCTGCTGGCCGGCGACGCGTGGAACGCGAGCGACTTCGACCTGACCGCCCTGTTGATTCGAATCGCAAAGCAACGCTCGTACAAGGTTTTCGTGGACTTTGACGCCGGCCAGGACCTCCGCAACGTTTCCCGCTGGATCCTCAACTTCGACCAGCGGCAGCAAATCATGCCGTCGCGGGAGTACTACCTGAAGGACGTGTACAAGCCGAAGCTCCAGGCGTACCGCGAGTACATGAGCGACGTCCTCTGGCTGCTCACCAAAGACGCTGCGGCCAACCGGACGTTGTGCGACGTCTCGAAGGTCGTGGACGAACTCGTGGAGATCGACGTGAAGCTGGCCGGCTGGTCGAAAGCGAAGGAAGAGCGCTACGACTACGATCGTGTGTACAACCTGCGGAATCTCTCCGAATTGAACCAATTGGCGCCGGCGGTAAGCGTGGAAAAGCTTATTTTGATCATTTGAGTGTTTAGATCAACTGGACCCGCTACATGCGGGAGATCTCGCCGCCCGAAGTGCACGAGTACCTCGACGCCGACCCGCAGGTCGTGGTCAACGAGATCGAGTGAGTCGTCAGCAGAAGAGAAGCAACGAATGTTTGCAGGTACATCGAGAACGTGGGCAAACTTCTGCAAGAGACGGAGCCTCGCATCCTCGCCAACTACATCTTCTGGCGCTACACGCACGTGTTCGTCGCCGCTCTGGACAAGCGCTTTCACGCGCTCGAAGACGAATTCAACCGCAAGCTGGTCGGAAAGGAGAAGCGAGCGCTGCGTTGGCGCGAGTGCTTGACCTTCACCATCGAGTTCCTGCCCGCCCTCAGCGGGGCGGTCTTCGTGCGGGACAAATTCAGCAAGGAAGCGAAGCAAGTGGCGACGAACCTCTTCGAGGAGCTCCGCACCGCCTTCATCCGCAAGCTGAACGGCAGCGAGTGGATCAGCGACGAGGTGCGCGACTACGGGATCAAGAAAGCGAGCAGCAACGACAGCAATCGATCATTCTTTGCGTTGTTCAGGCCGAAGAGATGATCATGGTCGTGGGGGCGCCGGATTTTGTGTTCGACGACAAAAAGCTGGACGATTTCTACTCGGACGTCCGTTCAATCTTTCTGCATGCTTTTCACCGGTTGCTTTCAGCTGGACTTCAGCAAGAACGACTCCTTCTTCGTGCTCGAGCAAAAGGTGCAGCGCTTCGAGCAACGCCGCACCCTCCGCCACCTGCTGAAGCCGCCCGGCCGCGACACGATGGAGATCAGTGCAGCGATGGTCAACGCGTGAGTGTCCGTTTTGGTGGAGTGTGATTACCGTCAGTGGTTGCAGCTACAATGCGCAAACCAACAACAAGATCAGTGAGTTCCGAGCAGCAGTGGGAGAAACGAGTCTGCTCATTTCAGTCGCTCCTGCCGCCATCCTCCAAGAACCCTTCTTTCATCCCAAGTACCCCAAGTACGCCCTCTTTATTCGCTTCAAAATCTAAACAATCCCTACTTCAGGTCGGCGATCTACGCGGCGATCGGCCAGGTGCTTGGCCACGAAATGGGCCACTCGTTCGACGGGCAAGGCCGCCAGTTCGACACGGTCGGCAACCTCTTCAACTGGTGGGACAATCGGACGCTGTCGATCTTCAACAAGCGCACGAAATGCATCACCGAGCAGTACTCCTCGTACGCGATCAAAGAAGACCCGTCGGTGCACGTGAACGGCGCGTTGACTCGCGATGAGAACGTTGCGGACAACGTTGGGCTTCGACAAGCTTACCACGTGAGTTCTCTGGTGGATTGATCGAGGAGCAGTTGTTCGTTAGGCCTACCACCAATACCTGGACAAGCACGGGAAGCACGAGGCCGCGTGGCCGGGCTTCAAGAACTACACCGACGATCAGATGTTCTTCCTGAGTTTCGCTAACGTTCGTTTTCCCTCCACAATCTCTCGTTCATTCCTGTTTGTTGCAGTTGTTGTGCACATCGATGACGAAGGACCAAGCGGTGCAGGCGGCGATCGCCGACAGCCACGCGCCGTCCAACTGGCGCGTGAACGGCGGCGTGGCGAACATGCCGCAGTTCGCGCGCGCGTTCAACTGCTCCGCGAAGGCGCCGCTCAACCCGCAGACGAAGTGCAAGATTTGGTGAGCGGCCGGCAGTTCGCGCTCGTCGTTTCACTCAAGCAGTGATCTCCCCAATCGGTACTTGCTTTTTGACCCCTTCGTCTGCTTTACTCTACTCTACGTCCGATAAACCTTTCGAGTCGAACTGCTAGGCAGTTGGGAGTGTGAAGCGAGAGCTTAAAGGTCGTTATCCACTGATTTCGGTCGAATCGAGTGAGGCAGCAAGACAAGGAGCTTGCAGACGGCGACAGTCGTCAGTCAGAACTCCAGAAATCCTTAAAGACCTCACGTTTCGCGGAACACTTCAACAAGAAGTTGCGGAGAGCCTGCGGTTCGCGGAGAAAATCGATGGCCGACAACTCCGCCGCCATTGCCTTTGAGCGTCGATTGTTTTGCGGCCAAATTGGTCGATTTATTCGGGACGCTCGACTTCTTCCACTCTCCATCGTTCCCGATCGACTGTTGATGTGAACGGGCGGACAGGACGAGCGGCTTCGCGATGAACGACGAAGTTTTCGGGACGAGTTCGCTGGACGGCAAGGTTCGTTGGTTTCTTCCGTTCTCGACGAGATCTTTCTGCCTCCGATTCTGTCGTTAATTTCTGTTTAATCCCCTCGGTTTCCAGTTCACGATCCATGAAGATGAGGAGCAGTTCGCGAAGCTCCACGAAATCCTCGAGCTTCTCATTTCGGCCGGCTACTTTCGAGCGAAAATCCACGGATTGTCGGCGTTCGACAAGGTTTGTCCACTCCTTTTATTCCGTTGATCCCTCCGCTTTGTTCAGATCGTCGGAGGGATGTGCTGGTGCATTTCGTTGTGTGCCGAAGCCGTGGACGTCGACCTGCTGTATTCGGAGAATTCGTCCATCGGACAGAAGATGTTCATCTCTTCACACTCCTCTCATCCAATCCCTTCTTTGCAGTGCCCTAACGGAGAACATCGTGAAGGTGTTGCCGAAATTCAAGTGCCCCCACTCGATCGAACCGCATCAAATCCAGGGCCTGGATTGCATTCGCATCTTCCCGGTGATTCAAGTGAGTTCTCCTCTTCTTCTTTGCTTCTACCCACTCGTTTGCAGTGGCTGGTCAAGGAGGCGATCGAAGCAAAGAAGAAGTACGGCGACGAGACCCTTCGATTCTCCACGTACCAATTTGCGAGTGCCGGCTGGTCGCTGGACGTGCGGGAGGACGGCCGCCCACTCGCGCCGCCCCGCTCGACCGCCCGGCCGAAGCGGCAGTTCGCCCGCACCGATCAGACGAACACGCGGAACATCGAGGACGACGTTCGCTGCACTCTGCTGGAATACGGGCTGTAGGTGACCCGTTTGAGTGCTCGATCAATTCGGTTGCTTCAGGGACGCCTCGGACGTGGTCGTTCGGGCGCATTTGGTGGACGACGAAGAGCCCGGCCGGCACAAGAAGAAGGAGCTCGAAGCCCAGTTCCTGGAAAACCTCCAGGCAAGCATCTCCCACTCGTTTCTCTCGACTACTCCCGTGTTTCTTGCGTCCAGATCGCGGAGAAGCTGAAATCCGAGCTGCGCGACATCGAACCCCAAACGAACAAGAAGGTTTCCGCTCGTGCCGTCACGGAGATGATCGACGCGTCCAAACTGAGCGAAATCGCAGCCCACTCCGAAGGCCTGAAGGAAACCGTCGGGCAGGAGGAGGAACTCAAGAGAATTCGAGCGGAGAACGCTGAGGTTCGTCCTTCGATCCATCCCGAGCATCTTTCTCGTGTGTTTGCAGCTGGAATCTCGACTGAAGGCGACCGGCGACGAGGAGCGAGAGAAACGAACGGAAGTCGACGAGGCCGAGCGGCAGTTGGGCGAACTCCGATCGAAACTGGACGCGAACGACGAGTTCATGCGTTCCGTGGATCCCGAGTTCGTCTCTTCCGCCCATCGAAGCGATCAATCCTCCGGTTGTTCAGATTCCTACAAGAAACCCGCGAACTGCTCGAAGAGTGCAAACAAATCCGCGCGGACGAGTCGGCGTACAAGCGGGAGTGTCGAGCGAAGATCGGCGAGCTGGAGGCCGAAGTGGCGCGGTTGGAATCCGCCGACTCGTCCGTTCCGCCCGCCCACTCGTCGGCCTCCGCCGAGCATCTGGACGCCTTGCGGAAGCAGCTCGGCGACGTCAACCAGCAGATTTTCCACCTCTCGCGTCAAATCGACTCCAAACCGACGCAAATCGAGTTGAATCAATACCAGCGGCGATTCGTTGAGCTCTACAATCAAGGCACGTTCGCTCCACTTCTTTCCGATCATTCCTTTCGTTTGTTTCAGTGACGGCAAAGCACCTGGAAGCCCGCCGGCTGTGCACTCACCACAACACGCTGGTGGACATCTGCGAGTTCATCCGCAAGGAAATCAAACTCCTGGATAACATCGACGAGCAGAAGCATCTGTGAGTTCCTTCCATTGACCTCCTTTCTCTTGACTGCTGCTCGTCGATTTCAGGGCGATCTCCAAGTCGTACAACGAGTCCTTTCTGAAGAACCTAGAGGAGGTCGTGCAAAACGTGACCGAAAGCTTGAATCGCGTTCGTTTCTCCACCGATCCACCCACTCCTTTCGTCTCCTTGCTTTCAGTTGAGCAAACGGAAGCAAGCGGTGCAGCAGAAGCGGGACGAGGCGCTCTCCGGCGTCCAGCAACTCAAAGAGCAGCAGCGGCAATACCACCGGGCGATTGCCGACTTCCAGGAGGTCCTTTTGATCACGTGGAAGCAATCATTTGGTGCTTTCAGGAGTGTCAAATCAACGAGGAACTGCTGGCGGAAGAGGAGGCGGCCGGCTGAACGGACGGGCGCCGAACTCACTTGTTTCTGTGGACAGATGCGTGTACTCTTCTTTATTTCTTGTTTGATTTGTTTCTTGTGCTATTCGATTCGTGTCGAAGATTAAAGAGATTTTTTTTGACCATCGCTCACTTCGATTCAAACGTTTCTTTGCGAGCTTCGTCCAATCGACAAAGTATCTTCTCTTTCTTCCATCCACTCCGCATTTCGTGTGTTCAGGAATGAGACCACCACCGGCGGAATGAATTCCGAACAACTGGAGGCGTGGCTGACGGAATTCGGCGAGCGGGCGGCCGCCGCGCCCAAAAAGCCGCCCGCCGACGGCCCGAAAGCGTCCTCGTCGGTGGGCGCGACCGAACATCGGCGCGTGTTGCGCGAGGAGGCGGCCAAATCGCAGCTGTTGATCAACTACGTGGTGTGCAACTTCGAGGACGTGGACCGCGTGCATCCGCTCATCGGCCAGGTTCTTGCCATCTACTACCGAAAAGGTACGCTTCCGTCGCTCAATTCACTCACTCTTGTCTCATTTGAGGTGTTGGCCGGTTCTTCGCCATTCAACTGCTGCCCCAACTCGTCTACTTGTACCTCTGCGCGCTCCAGTCGGGTCATCAGCAGGCGATCACGATGTTCGAGACGTTCTTTCTCGCTCTCTACAACGAGGAGATCCTCGCGGGCGGGCCGGGCGCCGACGAGTTCACGAAGCGAGTGGACGTCTTCCGCATTCCGTCGATTCGCTGCCCCTCCGTCTACCACGATCCCGTGAAGCTGAACACCGTCGCCGACCTCCCAACTGCGGACTACCGCCTGAACTCCGCCGCCTCCGCCACTTTGGTTCGTTTCCTCTAATCATTGAATTCGATTGATTGCTCGCTTGTTTAGTGCTCAGTTCACATCGGCCCCTACCCGGCAATCGAGACGATCATCGGCGAGAATCGCTTCATCGTGTTGACTCGACTGATGACCTCCGTTCGTCCTCTACTCCTCGCCTTTCGTTCACTCCTTTCCGTCTTTTAGATCAGCAACTCGATCGACCACTTGGCGTTGGAGGTGATGTGCAAACCGTTCTGCGAGATGCTCCACTCGATCGCCAGCTCGAGCTTTCGGTTCGCGGAGAGCGGACTGCGCGAAAAGGTGCTCAACGATTCGCTGACGACCGTCGAGGCGTTCCCCGACTTGTCCGCGTACGTCCTTCAAAGCAAGGGGATTCCTTTCATCCGTTCTTTGGTTGCAGGAAACCCCGCTTTTTCGTCCCCTCCTACTTCTACGTGGAGGCGCTGACGGTCGTCAACTTCTGCGTGTTCAACGGCTACGCGGCCGCCGGACTGCGCGCCCTCGACGCCGTCCATCAGCGCGCCATCTTCGACATTTCGGCCGACGTTCTTTTGGTTCGTCCCCTCCGACTTTCGTCGCTCAATCGATTGCCTTCGTTCAGGTCACGAATGCGATGCGGGACCTGCTGAATCAGGACGAGACGCGCCGTCTGATCCAGGAGATCGAGAAGTCGCCGACCAAAACGAATCGACGGACCCACTGACCGCCCGCCCGGCCGCTTCCATCTTCTGCTTTCATTCCTTCTTTCGTACTTTTCTCATCTCCTACCGCACAGTAAAGAGTGATCGCTGGGTAATTGGAGACGGAAAGTAAAAATACACGGCCGGATGGGGGGATCGATCGTGAAATCTGAGCTTTCGGGCGTCCGGAAGAGAAACGAATTGACCTCGCGGATTGTTCGCTTTCGGCCGCCGAGTACAACGGAATGCGATCTCTTGCGCGCGCCCGACCGCACCGCTCGTTCGATCACGTTCCCCCTCCCGTCGAACACGACGGGCGGGCGAGTGCGTGTGGTGAGTAAATAAAAACAAAATAAACAACTCGACCGACCGAGCGGACGGCGGAAGGAACCAAAAAGAACCAAGAGATCAATTGACTCCTGAACAAACGGCCGGACGGACCGGCGGAGTGAGCGATTGCCCGTGCAGCCGGCAGGGCGGCCTTTCGCTTTCGGATTTCCGTTGGACCAAAGAGCGGCAGGAAGGAAAGGGATAAACAAAAGAGAAGAGTGGTGGGGCGTGATCACCCCCGCTCGGCTTTGTTTTCGTTCGTCGCCCTTAACTAATTACCCACCGACCCGCCCGCCCGTCCGCTCGCCCGCCCCGCTCGTCCGTCTGAGTGATCAACAAGCGGGCGGAAGTGATCAAAAGACGCCCGCCGATCGCTTCTGCCTTCATTCCCGCCGAACTTCTCGCTGCTGGTCGGCCGGTCCACACGCGACGATGGCCGCCGATCGAAAGCCGTTCGCTTTGCGCGCGGTCCTCCTCCTTGCGTCCGCCGTCCTGCTCGCCAATGCGGGCGTGATCGAGGAGAACGTGAGTAGACGAGCGGGTTGATTGATTGTCGCCTGTTGTTTGTAGTTCGGAGCGAGCGTTCACGACCTCATCGAGCACATCACGACGGCGAAGGAGTCGGTGAACACGGGATTCGAGTGGCTGGAGCCGCTGGTCGACGATTTCGGCAATCGGATGCTCTGCACTGATCGGCTGGAGAAGTGAGTCCTCTACGGAGTTCTATTGCATCTTCATTTGCAGGGCAATCGACTACATGTTCGAAGGCCTGCAAGCGGACGGCTTCGACAACACGCACACCGAAGAGGTGGCCGACCTGCCGAACTGGCAGCGCGGCGACGATCGCGTGTGGCTCGTGGAGCCCCGCCGCCAACTTCTGAACATCCTCGCGATCGGCGGCATCGATCCGTCGAACATCACCGCGGAGGCGGTGGTGTTGAACGAGTACGATCAAGTGGAGAACGTGGACGTCAAAGGGAAGATCGTCATCTACAACCAGCCCTGGCAAAACTACTTCGACGATTACCTCTACCGACGAGCAAGCGAGAAGGTGAAGAAGCAGGGCGCCGTCGGCTTGCTGGCCAAGTCCGTCGGTCCGTTCTCCATCGGATCGCCGCACACGGGCAGTGGAACCGGTACGTCTTTTTGTTCTTTCTTCCTTCCATCGATAGGATTGCAGACCAACACCTGCCGGCCGCCTCGTTGACGTTGGAGGAGGCGGAGATGCTGCAGCGTCTCGTGAAGCGCAACAAGACGCTCAAGATCAACATGGACATCCGGTCGAAGAACGTCGGCACGTGCACCTCGAAGAACATCGTCTTTGACATAAAAGGTCGGTTGAGAGAAAGAGGGACGTTCACTTCTTTCTGTTGATTGCAGGCTCCGAATTTCCGAACGAAATCGTCCTCCTCAGCGGCCACAGCGACACGTGGGACCTCGGGCAGGGCGCTCTGGATGGTGAGTTCAATTCAGAGGACCAGTTCGACGGTTGTTTGCTGCAGACGGCGGCGGCATGGCGGCCGTCTGGCAGGGGATGAAGGCGCTGCAGCGGTTGGCAAAGAAAGACAAACGGTTCCAGCCTAAACGGTTCGTCCTTCGTGCAGAGGAAAGCGAACAATCGGTCATTTGTTTGCAGGACAATCCGCGCGGTGTTCTGGACGGCCGAAGAGCCGGGCTTCCACGGCGCGAACGCGTACTACGCGGCGCACAAGAACACGAGCGAGGAGTTCGTCTTCGTCTCCGAAACGGACCAGGGCGCTTTCCGCCCCACTTCCAACGAGTCGATGTTCCGCTTCCAGGGCAACGCGACTCACGTTCGTTCCCTCGCTCATTCCTCCGCAATCCTCCGTTGTTTAGCGCGCCCGCCTGCAAGAAATCGTCGAGCTGCTGCAAGCGAACGGAATCCCGCTGAGCATCCAAGAGGGCGCCCAGGGCGACGTGCAGCCGTGGGCCGACGACGGCGTCCCGTCGATCAACTACGTGGCCGATCGGGGCATCGATTTCTACTTCTACTTCCACCACACGCAAGGAGTGGGTCCCCGCACTCCGTCGTTCAACCCTCAAGCGAGTGATTGCAGGATTACCTGAACGTCTTCAAAGAGGGCGACATCGACTTCACGGCCGCCATTCTGGCGACGCTCGGCCACGTGTTGGCCGGTCAGGACTCGTGGTTCTGAGCACGAACGAGAGCAATCATCGATCGATACAAAGCTTTTAATCATGTACACACACACTTATCCACAGGAATAAACTGCGTAGTCACAACCGAGAAGAAGGCGTGTGCACAGCAGATTTCATTCATTCAAGATCAATGGTTCAATGGCTTCAATGTTTTCCTTTCTCCTTCGCTTTTTTCGATCAATCGCGCACTCGCTGCTGAACGGCGGCGCCCAGCACGTCGTTCGCGATGTCGAACCAGCGAGCGACCGGAATGTCGATCGAACGATCGTGGACGGCGACCTCCGAGCCGAGCAGTTTGTTCCCCTTTTTGTTCACCAGTCGGAGGTTCCCGTCGTCCCATTGGATCCCTGAAGCAAACGAGTAAAAGGGAAAAAAGGACGCTCGTTCACCCCGCTCGTTCCACTTGTTGCCCGCCAAATTGGACCAAAAGTCCTCCGGGTCGCTAGAGTGCTCACTTAAAAAAGATCTACTTTGCGCCCAATGATCGTCTTTTTACCGAACGACAAAGCGGTCCATCTTGCCACCGCCCGTGTCGATCTGCTCGTGTTTCTTGGCGCCCAACAGTTGACTGTTGGAGTTGAGCGACGGGTCGAAGAGCGACCGCAAGCCGCCGAGCAGCGGCGAGTCGTCCGCCGGCTTCTGCGTGGTGGTGGGCGGCGGGAAGGGCGGGAGCGTGGGAAAAGTGGGCAGCGGCGGGAACAACGTCGGGAACATCGTGCTCGGCGCGGCGGTGGTCGGCGGAGCGGCCGTCGTCGTCTTCTCCTCGTCGCGACTGAAGAGCGGCCGGAAGAGGGCTGGGATTTGGAACTACAAACAACACGCAGATGAGTAGCTTCATAGAAACGTAAGGAAGAAGTGGAGTCACCGAGTGGTCAATGGAACGCTCTCCAATCAAACGAAACGCACCCGATCGGCCAAATTGCCGAAGATGCCGCCCATCGGCGGCAGCGGGGCGATCGTCGTCGTGGTCGTCGTGAGCGGCGTCACGGCGAGGATTTGCATCACTTCTTGGGCCAACGAGCCCCACACGCCGCCGCCGTTCGCGTTGGACTGCCCGCCGGACGCCCCCGAAGCGAAAGCCGAGTCGCCGCCGCTTCGGCCGCCCGCTCGGTTGATTCCGAAGGGCGGGAGGTCGGGCAGGCTGCTCGAAGAGCTGCGGGAATACGAGGAGCTTTGAGATCGGGAAGCTGGAGCGAAAATCTCCAGAATGTCGGCCATCAGCCGGCCGGAAGCTCGAAGTCCTCAACGAAAGAGGGATGAAGAGGAGATCGACGATGAGTGCTCACTGTCTTGCTCATCGGCTTGTTGTGCATCGACGACGACGGAGAGCAGAAAGAAGAAGAAAATGAGTTGAAATGCGCCGCCGTGCCTCCACGGGCGACGCCTCTCGACATCCAACGGCATCCTTCAAGTCAAATCATGGGTCATCGATAAATGAATGAGAAGCGCGCAAAGAACGTAGTAGAAACAGACGATTTGTTTCGAATCTCACTGCAAACGGAAGCCCGAAACGAGCAGCAGCAAACACGAGAGCAAACTATCGCACGAAATTCGCCAAGAGTTCACACGCCGGCGGCTGGCGGGCGCAAATCGACGCGCGACGCCCGCCGGCGCGCCACGCGATAGGCGGCGGCTAACCAACAAGTTTTCCATCCACTCGCTTCTTTCTCTCGTTCTCTCCTCCAACCATCCCGCTCTCTTCCACCGGCTTCCACTCGCTTCTCACTTCGGCGAGCGGCGAGTGACCGCGGCGATTCGCGCCGCCCGCCGCTTTCGTTCCGCGTCGAAAATTTCGCTTGTTCATCCTCCAAACAAATCCGATTAAAGCGGCGGTGAGGGCAGCGGTTGCCACTGATCACTCCCGCTCCTTTCCATCTGCTCACCACCAGTCAATGAATGTCTTGCTCGTTTATTTCTCGACCAAAAGCAACAGAAGAAAGGAGGGAGGACCTAATCGATCGGCTGTCTGTACACTCCGCACGCCGCGCTCAATGGTGGCCGCCCCAGCTGGTGTGGCCGTGCTTGAGCAGCGAGTAGCCCTCCTCGCACGCGATCACGAACGCCGCCATCGCGAGGCCGGGCTTGAAGCCGGGCCGCATCACCTGCAAGACGAGAGGCGAGTGGACGAAAGCGGGCGAAGCGAACTCACGTGCCACATGTGCTGGAAACGGTTCACGCGCGGCAACTTCGGGTCGTAGACGAAGAACGTGTTCCTGCAATCGGAGAGGAGTTGGAAGAGCGGATGAAGGGGAAGACGAACCGAATCCACGGATCCTTCAGCCCCAAGCGGCCGAGTCGCTTCTGGTGGGCGAGCAGCTCGGGCGACGTCTGCCAGTTGTTGTACACGCTGTAGTGCGGCACTTCGAACGGCTCGTGGTGTCCGTGCCCCATTTCGACGTCTGAAACGAGCAAGTGGAATCAAAGACGAAAGTCGAAAGAAACACGCGGAAATCGGTGATATACTGACGAATAAATAGTCAAAATTCACTGAAAATACTCGGGTACACGTGCTGAGTAAAGGAACGAGCAAATCGGAAAGTTTCAATCGAAATCCACCGAATATCTCCCAATTTTCTCTCCCAAAGCAGCTCGACAACAAATCGATGAATTCAACGGGGCACTCCGCCGTGTGGGGCGAAGTTTCCCGTTCGCCCTCCCGCTGCGTCCAGCGGGCGCCCGCTTTTTGCTCTTCGACCGACCGCCCGCCTTCCGGCCGCCCCGCCCGTCCGCTCGCCCGCCGTTCGCAAATCCACGTCGATTTCGGGAGTTCGCCGGCGACCAGCGAGTGGATTCGGAAGATCCCGCGGGCATTTGCGCGACGACGATGACGCTCCAACAGAACGACACCCTGCAGGACGCGAGTTTGGTCCAAGGTGAGTGCGAGACGCCCGGTTGGGGCCAACGCGGAAGCTCCACGTTGCCCCGCCCGTTCGGTTCGTTTCGCTCATTTCCCATCGAAATTCGTCGCGATTGGCGGTCGGAGATGCGCAGCGTTCTCCTCCGTTTGCTCAAAGGTTTCGCCCGAATTGCCGCAGGTTTACTTTCGTCCAACTCGTGTGCGGATTTCAGCGATGCTGACGGCGGTGTTCGTGAATCTGGTCTCCGCGTTCGTGATCCTCGTCGATGCGCTCTCCTTCCTCTCGTCCAAGTGCTCGCTGAAGTACGTGAAGACGCTCGTCGCCTCGTTCCTCGCCAAGGACAAGCTCGTCGATCCGCTGAAGATCCCGCACCACATGGCCGTCGCGTTCGGGGCCGACGAGTTCATTTCGGTGGTGAGTTCCTGCTTCTTTTTGTTCCATTTTACTCGTTTGTTTGCGACTTTAGACGCTCCTCTGCGACCTGATCCTCTACGCCGCGCGGGACGGCATTCGGCAGCTCTCGTTCTACGACCCGAACGGCCGAATCGCCGAGGCGGCGCCCGAGTTGGAGGTCGCGTGGCACCGGACGGCCAAGCGCACGAACTTGCGGCGGTACGTGTACTTCGACGCCGCCAAATCGACGCCCGGCACCACGACGACGGCGCCGCGCACGAGCAGCACCGGCCTGCAGGTGTGTGTGCTGAGTCGGCGGCACGGCAAGGAGGCGCTCGTCAACATTTGTGCAGAGGTTCGTCCCTCCACTCCCGTTCATCCATTTGTCGATTGTTTGCCTTCAGTTGAGTCAAACCAAGGACGAGATCACGGTCGAGGCCGTGCGCCGACAGCTGGAGCTGCAGGGCGTCTACGAGGTGGACTTCCTGGTGACCGTCGGCTGCACAAACACGATGCGCGACTTCCCGCCGTGGGCTCTCCGAGTGGCCGAAATCTGCCCGCTGGCCGGCTTCGCGGAGCGCGATCGTCTGCGGCCCGGCGAGTTCCACGCGCTGCTCTCCGCCTTCTCGAAGCGCGAACGTCGTCTCGGTTATTGACTTCCACTTGCCCTCTCCCTTCCATCCTTCTCTTCCCTCGCTTGTGAAGTGCTCATGAATTCGGGGTTCTTTCGTCCGTTCGTTCGTTCGCTCGAAGATTATTTATTCTCTCGTTGATGGTTTGTTCGCTTTAAGTCAGTAATTATCGGTCATTCGCTCTTATTCGTTCGTTGTTGGCCAAAGGTCTTAATCCCTCTCTCGTTCGTCTTTGCACACACCTCTTCTCGATTTAGTCACGAATTTCCTTCAGATTTACGGTTATCCACTACGAAAAAGAATTCTCTCGATCGATTGAAATCGGTGGTTGGACGGTCGCACGGCTCAGAGCTCCTTTGCGGAGTCGTGAGCTTGCGGCAGATGAGTCGACGAGGCAGTCGGGCGTTTGTTGTTGTTCTCCGCCCCGTCCTTCTGATCGCTCGGCTGTCCGCTGCCCACTTGTTCCTCACGGAAGAAACAACGAGAAATAAACGAATTCCAATCTTTCGTTCGATCGTCCCGACTTGCAGATGGCCGCTTCGAATGCGCTCAGTTTTGATTTCGATTCTGCTTCGTTCCGTTCGTTTGTGCGAGTGTGTTCTGCTTTCTTTCCTGCTTCTCGCGTCGTACGAAAGCGACGTCACCAGCACGCCGCTTTTATCATCACCGCTTTGTTCGGCCCGTCCTTGCGGAAGGAAGGCGGCGAGTATCCAATGGCTACGGACGCGGAAAATGAACCCGTTTTGTCGGTTGGCTTCCGTTTGATTCCGCGCGTATTTTGTGCGGAAGTCGTCGAGTTGTGGCTCGGATTAATCATCCACTTGCTTCTGCGGTCCGCTCCGTAGTTTGTGGTTTCTGGTCGGCCACTTGGTTTTGCGAAATTCGTCCCGTCGGCCGTCAAAGCGGCCACGACGCGACGAGGGGCCGCTGAAAAGCGGGACGAACGAGAGCGGCAAGTGGAACTCTCGTTCTGCGGTCTGCTCGTCGTTCGTTTCGTTCGGCAACTGGCAAGTGGTCTGCAATTTGTCCCGTGTCGCCACACGAATCAAAAGAAGCGACACGCCCGTCGTCTCGTTGCTGCCGGCGGAGAATTTTGATGATTTTGCGGTCGGGGCGGGCGGCCGACCGGCGGAAACGTGATCGCAACGCGCTCGCCACTCGCCCGCTTCTTCCCGATCGGCCGCCACTTCCGCTCGTCGGTGGGCGGAAGTCGGCGCTCTTTCCGTCCGACCGGCCGTCTGCTCGATTAATTCGAAGTGGAGTCTCTTCTGATTGTTTGATCTTCCGCTTGTTTGCTCTCCGATCGAGTGGACGGCGATGACTAAGCGGAGAGAAGCTCAATGACTGATGAAAATCGAAGCTATTTTGTTTGCTGCTTTCATTTCATCTCGCGAATCGCGAAATCCTTGGGATTCGACGACTGTTTCTCTTCTTTGTGTCTTTCAACTCGTTCTGATGCAATCCCAAGCCGACTTGATGTAAGCCGAGCGTTCGGATGATCAATCGGTCGAAATGCAAGCGGAAAGGTCATTCGCGCGGCGGAGGGCCCACTTTCCCACGTTCTTTCGCCTTTCGCCCGTCCACGGCGACGAGCACGATAGCCATCTTTTGGGTAGAAGGGCGGGAAGAATTCGTGCTTCTCCTGTTCGCTTTAGCCGTGACATTTGTGACCGAATCCTCGCTATCTTCACCACTCACTCCGTTGCTTCCAGATTACTCGGTTGTTTGTTGTGGCTTTCCGTTCCTCTCGGATCGTTTGCCAACGAACGCCCAAATCTTTCGCTCGTCCGTGATCCGCACGCCAATTTATGGGTCTCCTTACGAAGGGCACGCCGCTCAGCTGGGCGGAGACCGTCCCCTACTTGGAGTACATCAAGGTTCGTCCATCTTCTTTGATTCAATCGTCCATTCAATGGTTCAGACTCACGGGATCGCCCAATTCATCGCCCTCTAC
Source organism: Aphelenchoides fujianensis (assembly GCA_024699865.1). Taxonomy (NCBI): domain Eukaryota; kingdom Metazoa; phylum Nematoda; class Chromadorea; order Rhabditida; family Aphelenchoididae; genus Aphelenchoides; species Aphelenchoides fujianensis. Next base: position 1,381,480 of record JAMPIO010000012.1, on the reverse strand, counting down.
CACCGGCTGAAGAATCGCGAGAACGATCAGCTGCGATGGGGCGACGAGATCGAGTACACGATTGTGAAGTTCGATCATGAGAAGAAGAAGGTTCGTTCCTCTCTTTCATGCCCTCAATCCTTGGTTGAAGGTCCGTGTGTCGCTGCGAGCGGACGACCTGCTGAAACGACTGCAGGCTCAAGAGGAGGTGAACAACATGATCGGGACGGAGAACCGCGCCCTGTGGCGACCCGAATTCGCCGCCTACATGGTCGAGGGCACGCCCGGAGTGCCGTACGGAGGTTTGTCCTCGAATTCCGTTGATTTCGGTGCATTTCTCTCGTAGGATTGATGTCCTGCTTCAACATCGTCGAGAGCAACATGATCCTGCGACGCGCCGAAGCGGTGAACCTGCTGCGGTCGGACGAGTCGCTCCTTTCGGTCAGCTTTCCGTCGTTGGGCGCGCGCGACTTCACGGCGCCCGAAGCCAAGTGCACGCCGGACGATCCGGACGGTGCGGGTCGCTCGATTTTCTTCCCCGACGACGCGATCTACTCGGGCCACCCGCGCTTCCGCAACCTCGTGCGGAACATCCGCGGCCGACGCGGCCGCAAGGTGATCATCAACGTGCCGATCTTCCGCGACGCGAACACGCCGCAACCGTTCGTCGAGGAGTTCACGGACGCCGAGGCGAAGGCGGCCGCCAAGCCTGACTTCATCTACATGGTTCGTTCGCTTCAATTGATTGGAATGATCGATGGGTGGATTGCAGGACCACATGGGCTTCGGAATGGGCTGCTGCTGTCTGCAGATGACCTTCCAGGCGGTGAATGTGGACGAGGCGCGTTGGCTCTACGACCAGCTGACGCCCATCACTCCGATCCTCGTCGCGTTGAGTGCCGCGACGCCGATCTTCCGCTCGTACCTGGCGGACGTCGACTCTCGCTGGGACATCATTTCGGCGTCCGTTGACGACCGAACGCCCGAGGAGTACGGCGAGAAGCCGCTGGAGACGAGCAAGTTCGTGATCAAGAAGTCGCGCTACGACTCCACCGACTGCTACATTTACCCCTGCTCTGCGGCCTACAACGACATCCCGCTGGAGCACGACCCGAAGATTCTGCAGCAGTTGATTGAGGGCGGCATTGACGAGCACGTGAGTTCCGACTTGTTTAGTGAAGGATTGATCGTCGTTCGCTTGCTTCCAGTTGGCCAAACACATCGCCCACATGTTCATTCGAGACCCGCTTCAAGTGAGTGCATTTCGTGCGAATTCTCGTCGATTTCTCGTGCGTTCAGGTGTTCAAGGAGCGCGTGGAGCAGGACGACACGAAGTCGACGGAGCACTTCGAAACGATCCAATCCTCCAACTGGATGAACATGCGCTTCAAGCCGCCGCCGCCGGACGCGCCGGAGATCGGCTGGCGGGTCGAGTTTCGGCCCACGGAAGTGCAGCTGACGGACTTCGAGAACGCCGCCTACTGCTGCTTCGTCGTCTTGTTGACCCGGTAGTCCTTGAAGTTGGAGGCTGTTTTTAACCGGAGGTTGCAGAGTGATCATCTCGTACAAACTCACGTTCTTGTCGCCCATCTCCAAGGTCACGGAGAACATGAAGCGAGCACAAACCCGCGACGCCGTCCTCAACCAGAAGCTCCACTTCCGCTCCAAGCTGGTGAGTTCCTCTTTCGTTTGATTGATTCGCGTGTTCGGTTGCAGGCGAACTGCGACACGCCGCCGGACGCGAAGAACGGAGTGCCAACGAAGACGCCCGACCTGGAGACCACCGAGATGAGCATCAACGAGATCATCAACGGTATCTTGCTTTCTTCTGTTTGATTGGAGCAATCTCCATCTAGGCGACGGAAAGGAATTCCCCGGCCTGATCCCGCTGATTCGGCAGTTCCTGGACGGGGCGGACGTGGACGTGGACACGCGCTGCACCATCACGCAGTACCTGAACTTCATTCAGGTACGTCTTTTGATTGATTGCATTGCTTTGCTGATTGCTCGCACTCCCGTTTCTACCGCCTCTGTTGCAGAAACGAGCCTCCGGCGAAATCTGGACGTTGGCCCACTGGATGCGCGACTTCGTGCAGAAACACGCCGACTACAAGCAGGACTCCTTTGTGCCCGACTCGACCATCTACGACATGCTCAACTACGTGAGTCGTCTTCCTCTCGTGAAGGGAGCACTCGATGGTCGAGCGGGTTTTGGGCGGGAATTGGCCGGGCGATGCGGGCGGACACTCGCGGGTTCGATCCCACGCGGCGGATGTAAACCGATGATTACACATTCCATCAGAAGGCATCTGAAAGCTGTGATGACCGACGGGAACTCGTCACTACCAATGAAGGTTTACATTTTGGAGCATCAAAAAGAGGATTGGGGGATCGTTGCTTCCCACTGACCGTTGTGTTTGCAGATGGACAAGATCAGCAAAGGACAGGAGCACTGCACGAAGCTGCTCGGCTGCTTCCGCACCAAAACCGATCCGATGATCCCGACGGCCGTTCGTCGTGCCGAAGAGGCCCTCTCGATGAGCATCGCCCTCCGGAAGCACCATTGATTCAAGTTGATTGCTCCCTCTCTGTAGGCAGAAGAGTCCTTCCTCCTTGTTTTAATTAGACGTTTGGTTTGTTGAGGTAGCTGAACAAACTCCACTTACCTATTCTTTTTGCTCTCTACGCACTCCAAATGACGCCCACCTGTTCGCCCATGACCACTCGACTTCTTCCTTTTGCCCGTTTACGTTCGTTCGGTAGTTGTGCTTGTTGATTGATTGAAGTGAATAAACCAGAAGTTAGAGCTCACTTGTTGCTGGAACGTAGACGAAAGAAGGATCGTGGGTGGCGTTCGTTCAATCGGTTTTCTCAACCGACTACTTCCACTGCTCGTTCGCGCTCTTTCTACACGCAATCATTCAATTGTTTAAATGGGTTTACTCTACAACTGCACAAGATTCATTAGCTTCCAGTTAGATAAAAAGACCCGTCAATTCGATGAGGAGTTCAGACGTAAAGTGGGAGAGGATAAAACCCGTTTGTTTCGCTTAAACAATCGCTAACAAGGGATGCACCCCAGGTGTAAGTGGCCGTTTGGGACGAAACCACACTCATTTTGTAGATCTCGCCGAGAGAAACAAAAGTCATTTTTATCATTTCTGCTAAATCGGCCGTTCCAAGGAGCTACAGCCCGCCAAAGATCCGCGTTTTGACCGCTTGGTCCCCCCTGTGGTCCTTGTTTTTCTCCGTCCCAACCGCCTTCCGGCTCGTGGCCGACGTTTTCATGACGTCACTGTTGTGTCGCCGTGGCCGAGTGGCGAAGGCGTTTGACTTGCACGCTGGTTCGATTTTTGCGTTTTCAAACGCGTGCTTTTTTGCCGATTCCTGCATTCTGATCATTGTTTTTGCTTTTAAACGATGTAGTTTGATGAGGCGAATCGATTGGTGCCAAAATCTCAAATATGAAATTTTCGAACAAAATCGTCGATTGACCCCCTTTGACCCTCGATTTCCGTCGATGGAACGGCTCGTTTGAGCGGGAAAACGGGTACCAAATGGAACGCTTTTTGGTGTGGGACTTCTATTCAACCAAATAAACCTATTTGCAAAAGAAATCACCGAACAAACGATTGCGTAAGGCTACAAAAGCGACGACCCCTCCGTTTGGGCGGCGAGCGGCGGCTGCCAAGAGATAATAAGAATTCGGAGTTTCACACCCTGGTTTTGCGTCAGAATCAGTCAAAACAAGCCGAGTGCACGACAGAACACGTCCTTTTGGCGGAAACGCAGAAAAAATTTCGTCCGACCGCAGGGTCCCCCCTTTGGTCGTTCGGACAGTAATCTTTGGCGGGCTGTAGCTCCTTGGAACGGCCGATTTAGCAGAAATGATAAAAATGACTTTTGTTTCTCTCGGCGAGATCTACAAAATGAGTGTGGTTTCGTCCCAAACGGCCACTTACACCTGGGGTGCATCCCTTGTAAGAAGCACTGGATTGAAGGTTGCGGGAGGCAAGAGGGGTGGTCATCACAAAGAGGAAATCCGGGAATCAAGCCAAGGCTTTCGTTTCTTCCCCGGCTTCTCGCGCGGGCGTCGGCTCGTGGTCCATCTGAAGGATGGTCTTTTCCGAGGGGGCGACGCTCGTGGATCGCTTGTGTTCTTCCTGCAATCGAGCGGTCTTTCCCTTCGTCTTTCTTGCGCACGCACCTCCGGAATGGACTCGATGAAGTGGCGGTATTGGCGGAGGGCCGCGTGGTGGGGGCCCATCACCTGATGGAGGAGGATTGCGCACGGCTTCTCGGCCAGCGGGGCGCCCAGAAACGTTTGGGAGGCGCGGCGGAGTCGCTCCTGTGCCTCCTTGATCTTTTCGCTCGACTTCTCCTCCTCGGCCGCCCACTGGCCGCAGCAGAGGTAGCGCTTGATGAGGTCGCGGAACAGCTGAAAGCGGTGGGGGGATGAGTGGGCGTGAACTGGAGTGCTTTCTAGCTCGTTCTTTTTTTGTGTTCGCGTAAATGCCTTCAGTCATTTACTCATTGGTTTTTTTCAGCTCCGTGCTTCGAAAAGCGGCAATGTCGAGACGCCGCCGGAGTCCCGCTGGCGATCGAACGGAGACGACGGGCGGCGGTCGAAAGGTTCGTTTCGTTTTGATTCCCATGGATTTTCCCGGATTGTTTCTGCCGCTCACCTGCGGGGAGGCGCACAGGACGATCACGAGCATCCAGCCGAATAGGAAGCACATCCCGAGCACGAAGATGTGCTGCTCGTTCTCCTCGTTCTCCACTTTTGTTGCTTCGGGGAGCGGCGACATCGTCTCGTGGACTCGGGGCAAAGTGGGTACAAGCGGACGGAAGGCGGGGATCTAAACGGCGAGCATTTGGTGGATTGTTTCGGATCATCCGCGCAAACGAGTCGAAGCCGCGGCAAGAGGACAGAGTCGAAAACAGCGGGCAAACGCGAACAGCCGCTTGACCCGAGAACCCGGCGGATTTATGATCGATCAACAGGCCGCGGCCTCCACAAAGCGATCCGTCTTCCGGCCGCTCGGCGGAAGGCGGAAGCCGGCCGGACGGGCGTGATTTAAGGAGGAAAGAAAACATTGCGGTGACGTCAACACGTGCGCCTTCGCCTGCATCCTCTGATTAATGAGTGCAGTTCGAGAGTACGGTCTTGAAGAAACTGGTGGGCAGTGGGTGAAGAGTGCAAAAGTGGGTGCTTTTTTGACATCAACGGAGGCTTGGGCAGTTCGGAGTAATGAGGAAGAGAGGGCAACAAGTGCAAAGCTGTCAGTTACTTCCGCCTTCTTCCCTCCAAAAGCGGTGGAGATTACACGCCCTAACGAACGCACTGGACTCTTGCGGAACGCTCACTCGTTTGGAGCTAATTGAATGCGAGAAACCAATTAGTTTTCCGTTGAGGAGGAAGTAACGAGCGTCCCCGTTTTGCACTCGGAGGTTGGCGGACGGAAGTCGCCGAAATTTCTGCAAATTTCGGCCGGCGGGAATCAAGCGGCGTTTTTGTTCGACGGCCCATTGGGCGACGCGACTCGTGACGCACGTGTTCGCCGCTTGCTCGTGGTCGGCGGTCAGCAGTCGTGGTCGAAAGGTGAACAAACGGCGGAGGGCATCAAAGCACATGTGGCTTGAATTGGGACAATGGAAAGGAGGGAATGGGAAGAGCAATGCACCCACCCTATCCTGCCTTCTACTCGTCATGTTCTTCGCTCTTCACTCACTTCTAAAGACGATCCCGCTCCCCAGGGAGCGATCGCGTGTTCGACGTGCGGTGCGCGGATTCCGCTGGGGATTCCCGGCCGCGAGCAAACGCCCGCATTTCCGGACCGCCCGCCCGCCCGCCCGAAGGCGTCCGGGCGGAAAACCGCCGCGTTTCGAGCGAATTTCGCGGAATTTTGCCGCCCGTTCGCGGAAGAACAATCGAATTCCTGCCGATGTCCCACCGGGCAGCAAAAGCGGAAGTTTTGGAGTGAAAACCGAAGAGAACAATCGATGGTTGGAGGTGTCATCGGCAGCTGCTTGTGAGAAGCGAGATGCGAGTGGCACGAACAGACTTTCGGTTGTTTAAATTGGAGAGATTCGCGGAATGACGTGTGAAAAAGAGTAGTTGGGTAGATAGCCCATCAGCTGCAACAAACACGGCGCTTCCAACCCTCCAAAGCCAGTAACTGCAGCAAGTCCGGCAGTGCGCCCGACCCCAGCCGAAAGATCGAGTGTTTTTCTCGAGCAATCGGAGGGCATGTCCGGGATCCCATTTATTTTTAAACGCCGCTCGTTTGCGACCCGCTCGGCACGTCGCCCCGCTCCGAAGATTGACGATCGGGAGTGCGGCCGCCGATTGAAAAAACTTGCGGCCGACCGTCTTTTTCATTAGAGGGAAATGAGGTCGTACTGGCGGCAAGGTTGGCGTTGAAACAAGAAAGTTCGATCAAACGGGGCAAAAGGCTCGATTACCGAACATCCCGCGGCAATGTGGCGGAATTTTTCGTTGGCAATGGCTTATGAGGATGAATGGACGGTAATTTCACCCAATGCTTGCTACAAGCACGCGGCTTCTTGGAATTCAACTCCCGTTCTTGAGGTCACGTCTCAGACAAAAAAAAAAGAGCACGTGCCCGCCGTTGAAAGCACCAAATGACTTCACCGTGTGGGCGGAACGTTCTTGCTTTCTGCAAACGCATCAAAAGGCCTCTCAACCGCCGCCCACGTGTTTTTGCGCGCCAAACGACCGTCTTTTACGGTAGGCAATTAGAAAAAGTAGGAGCTTCCATCCACTCATCCCACTCGACTGGAAACTTTACGATCGGCGGGAGGGACAAGACGGCGAGCAGGCGGCTGTTCGGACGCGAAAGCGGGGGTTTGATTCTTGAACCCTCACTTTGAGAAGAGTAGTGAGATGTGAGTAGTGAGTGGACAGCCACGAGACCGCTTGTTACACCTCGAACCACCGGCTGCGATGCGAACGGTCGAGGTCGTTGAACCGAAAGCGAGGCACTTGGGAATTCGAGACAAAATTTTCCGCTTGGTTTCTCTTTTACGAACGCGATTCGTAGGCAGGTAATTTGCGTTCGTAATGCTGACTGGCCAACGTCCCTGATGCAAGCGCACGTTACAGAACGTCACAAGTGGTTGCAAAAGCCACACGCGCTTCAATTTGTGACGTCCATTGGCCCAAAAATGAAGTGAACTCGTGTCGAAACGCGGCGACCACTCACTCGTTCTTCTGGTCGATTTCAATGCCACAAATCGAGCTGATTGTGAGCTTTGAAACTTTTCAGCTAAGGCTTTTAAAACAAGCGAAGGAAACACGTGTCCCTGGAACAGACATCCGCTCTGGCCGTTCGGTGGACTGTGGAGAATCGAGAGTTGGAGTGAAATGCTCGCTGTTCGTTGAGAGCTGTGAGTTCGATGCCAGCGAGCGCAGTGTGCGGACGACAGTCGAGATGAGTGGACAGATGGAAGTGGCAAGTGAGAAACGGGATGAATGATTAGAAACCTCTGCGCTCTTTTCACTCCTGCCCGCTGACCACTCCACCCTTTCAATAATCTTCGATGTTCTTGTGTTTGAATCCAAACGAACACAGCGAAGTGAAGGCGGGAGTTGAAAGCGGACACCGTTTTCCCACGCATCGGTTGAAAAGCGAGTGAATTTTGAGTGCAGCAAGAACTGAAGGGCTGTGAAGAAGGGGACGAGTCAAGAGTAAAGTAACGACATCTACTCGTTATTCTTTTGAGCCAAAAAATTGTGCTAACTGGAGCACTTGAGTAGCGGTCAAATGCTTTATGGCAGCAAATCCTCGGACCCCCACAGTAACGCAAAAGATCAAGCGGAGGCGTCTCGTCCACGTTTCCTTCCCGAATCCACGTTCCTTTCGGCTCTTCACTCGTCCGCCCAAATCGAACCTGACATTCGAGCCGGCGGGTCGAACGACTGACGGAAACGAGCGGCTAATGGGCCCGCCGGACGGCCGAGTGGGTCAAATGACGCGTGTTTATCACGAACACGAGTCGAGTGCGGCGAGCGGCGAGTGGGGAGTAATTGGGTGGGTAATGTGAGCCGAACATCCAACCGAGTAATTGGGTAAACAATCACTAATGAACGCAGTGATGGGATCAAAAGGGAACGGCACAGCGGCCGTCAATCACTCACTCATCACTTCGTTGAGCTCGCCCCCGTTCGCTTTATGAGCGAACACGCCGCCAAACGATGAACGCGGTGGATCGAACTCGGGAACGAACTCCACCGAAACGGCCGCCGTTCGGCGCCGAACTCGTGGGACTTTCGGATTTGGTCGCGAGTTTCAAGTGCGCCGCTGTCGCCGTTTCGGTCGCGGGCTCGTTGCAAAGTCATCAGAAATGCAGGAGTTTCTTCCGGATTTGCAGCAATGAGAGGCTGTGCAAGAGAAATCACTTGGGAAACGGGAAAGGAAGCAGCGGGCTGGCTGAGAACGGTATTCTTGTTGATCTTCAAGCTCAATGCTCGAGTTCGTTGCAAAGAGGAAAGGAGAGCTCAAACATCTTTTGCTCCGCTCACTTCGGCCCTGGCCGCCCATTGCTTTCGACTCGGCGGCCAAGAGCACGTGGTTTACGGGCTGGTTTTATGAGCAACACATTCAGGAACGAGCGTACGAGCGAGGATGTTCGGTGGGTCGGGGAAGTGCGGGCAACCACCGGCCATCTTTGCGGACGCGCGTGTTTCGCGAATCCAATTTCCGTTGGGTTTCGAATCGAATCCACTCGTTCCGCCGTTCCCCCCACTCGCTCGTAAATGTCACTCCCGCAAAGGAACGCCCGAAACTGATGGGAAAGCGGGTGGGTCGAGTGGAAGGCGGAGAACAAAAGAACGTTCTTTTCGCTCCGTCTTCCGATTCCGCCGCTCGGCCGGCGCTTCGGCGGAATTCCCGCGGGAAATTTCATTTCTTCCCGTTCGCCCGCCGCCGTCCACAAACAAAAGAGCGAAGGGGGAGGCCGAAAATCGAATTTCACGCAGGTCTTTTCTTCCCGCTGTTCGCCAATTCGGAGAGCAGAAGTCACCAACGAGCAGTTGAAGGCAGCAAGACCATTAAGATCAATCGATCACATTGTCAGGGGATAAAAACATACCCTGATGAGAGCAATTGCTCGACTTATTGCGGTCCAATGCCCTCATCCTCAAGCCCGCACCCACTTTGCTCATCCGGGAGTGCAAAGAAGCGGGAACGCGCGCGCGTAAACGAGCTTCTTTTCGTTCGTGACGTAAAAGCCGGCTCGCCCGCTCGTGCCTTCGAAGACGGTCGGTTAATTGCGGAACGTTGCCCGCAAACAACGGAGAGAAGCGAGCAGAAAGGAGTGAGTGGCCGCGTTTCACTCGCTCCAACTGCAAAGAGGCCGATTTGTAGGCTTCGAATTCCAATTCGCCCGCCCAATCCACAATTCAATTCCCGAGTACAAGCGCGCGGTGCAAAGGCGAGAAATGAGGCGGAAATCCGCGAGCGAAACGCCCCCGTTCTGGGCGCTTCCGGCAAAATCGGCAACTTTCTCGAGGCGACTCCAAAACACACGCGTTTCCGCTTGGACTCTTCGCATGTCGAATCAAAACCACCGTATTTCTACGGTGCGAGTGACGTGCACAAGGGTGGGCAGAACGGAATGAAAGTTTGAGAGCAAGAGTGCAAAGTAGGGGCTTGAAGGAGTTGGAGCGCTTGATTTACACACCGATCTTCAGCAATGAAACAAGCGAGTAATGACCTCGGCGACGCACTCAAACCTTCAGCGGGCGGTCAAAACTCAACCCGTAACGTTTTTTTCGCTTGGCCGGATTCGCGTCACGACGCCGCGATTAGCCGCCGGCGACGGCCACTCGCCCTTCCGCTTCGTTTGCACCAAACGGTCGGCGTGCAGCCTGATGAGCGGAATGTTGCCGAATTTGCTTTCGGTTGGAAGAATGAAGCGTACTGCTGTGAGAAGTGAAGAAAGCAAATGTAACCCTGTGCAAAGCAATGACTTCGTTCACCCTTTTCCCACGACCAACCGACCAATCATCCCGCTTCGTTTCAGCACGCGGCGGGCACCTCGTTTCTGGAGACGTACAACGATGAGAAGCACCAAGTGGTCCACAACGCGGCCGCCTCCGCGTTCTCGGCGGCCGGCGGCTCCCGCGCGAACTTCGCGGTCGAGCGGCGATTTCGCTGCTCGTCGTTCGGCTTCAGCGGAAGTTGGCGCTCGACGTTGGCCGAAATCTTTCTGCCGAAAGGCTTCCCGTCGAGCGTGACGCCCGACTACGTCGAGTACCAAACGTGGGACACCGTCCAGGCGTTCGCTTCGTCGTTGAGCGGCACCTTCGCGACGGCCGCCGTCCTCAAAGGCGCTGGGGTCGGCGATGAGGTTCGTTCTCTTCCTTTCCGCTCATCTCCGATCGATCTCCCGCTTGCAGACGGCGACCGTGCTGGCCGCCTCGTTGTCGTGGGTGCTGAAGGACGGCGTCGGGATGATCGGCCGGATTCTGTTCGCGTGGATCTTCGGGACGGCGCTGGACGCCGGTGAGTTTCCTCCGCGCTTCCCTCACACATCTTCCAGTTTAGACTCAAAACGGTGGCGCTTGATCGCAGACATCCTGAACGACTTGGCGTTCTGCATCGACCTTACGTGCTCGCACACGGAGCGCCACTTCTTCATGGCGACCGTCTGCTGCTCGTCGTTGATGCGGGCGATCGTCGGAGTGGCCGGTGGGGGCACACGGATGGCCGTCGTTCGGCATCAGGCCCGCCGCGAGAACCTCGCCGATGTGGCGGCGAAGGACGGGAGTCAGGAGACGCTCGTCGGGATCGTCTCGCTGCTCACTTCGCTCGTCCTCCTGCCGCTCTTCGACTCCAACCCAATGGGAGTTTGGGCGATGTTCGCCGCCCTCACCGCCGTCCACCTGGGCGCCAACTACGCGGCGGTCTGCTCGCTTCAGTTCGACATCTTCAACGAGAGCCGGCTGCGGATTGTTGCTCGGTTCGTTCCTCCCCATCGTTCTTCATCCTTTCTTGCAGCGAGTTGATCGAAACAGGCCGCCTGCTGGACGTCCGCGAGGCGAATCGCCGCGAACCGTTGATCCCCGGCGGCCGTTGCACTCGCCGCTTTGGCTGCTCGCTGCTCGCCCTCAACGAGTGCACAAAGCGGGGCTTCTTTTGCGACGCCGACGGTCGAATCCGCGCCCAATTGGGGTGGCGACTCGAAGCGGACGGTCGGGATTTCGGCGTTTTGATTCGACGCCGAGGAGCGACGGCGGAGGACGTCCTGCTGGCCGCCTTCCAGCTGGAGTTCCTCATCCTCCACTCGTTAGTCCGCCGCCCTTTTCTCCAATCAATGCTTTTTTGCAGGAAGTTCCCGAACGCCCACGAACCGCCGGACACGAGCGAGTTGGACGCGAAACTGGCGGCCGCCGGCTGGAACACGAGCGCCCACTTGCTGCCGCTCGACGAGTTCGCTTACGAGGAGAACTCCTAATAGCGAACGGGATTGTGCTGTGTCCTGCTTCTTGCCCTTGTGTGTAACGTGTATCCTTTCCAATGGATTGTGCTTTAACGACGATAAATGCGGTCTTTGCTTAATACGAGACGGTTAGATGGAGAGCGGTTGCTTTGATGCGGTTTGAAGAAGAACTCTGCTCTGTGGAAATACGCAAGAATGAGGTCTTTTATCTTCTTGGCGGCGAACAAAGAACAAAAAGGATGTGACCTTCGAGCGAGCTGCCGCTTATGGTGAACCTCAGTTCGATAGAAGACGGCCTTGCCCTGAGCAAAGGGTCCCCGCATTTTTGGGCAAGCGAGCGAGTGGGTGTGCCCGCGTGCTATCTGCGGGTCGCTCGCATTTGCTTCGAAAGGCAGTTGAGCGTTTCGCAACAGGCAAAAGTGAGACTCCCCGCATGGAACAGCTAAGAAACAGCCGTGTTTCTTTCGAATGTCGCCTAAACTTGCTTCTTCATTCGTACGCCGAGCCAATGTTTTGAAAGATTTTAACTTGTTGTTTGCAATCCGCGAATTTAGATCGCCGAATCGAATGGGGAACCACGAGGAACGATCGAGTGCCTCCGACCGATCGGCCGACGTGAACGACGAAGACGAGAATGCGAGCGATCGAGCCGAGTCTCCCGTCGAATACAAACTGCCGATCTACAACAAGGGATATAACTCGACCAAATTCATCTGCAAGGTGGGTTGATTTCTTCGTCTTTCCTTTCCACTTCTTTCGCGTTTAGAGCTCGAGCGAAACCCGCTACTCCCGAGACGGCCGCTACGCGTACTGCTTGTGCGAGCACCTCTCCGAGTTGCGGATCGTCGACTTCGTTCGGCACGCTCGACTGTTCGTTTTCCCGTTCTTTACATTGATTTCCTTCGATGTTTAGCCTGCTGAAACCCAAACAGTCGTCCTTCGAGGGAGGCATCGAGGAATTCCTGCTCGTGAACCCGACCACGATCGTCGCCCTCGGAGATTGCGGCTTGTGGCTGCTGCGGATGCACCTGGAAGACGAGGAATTCGAAGCACTCCAGCTCGCCTTCCATGATTCCGCACCCACTTACGTGTTCATCGAAATCACAGGCGAGGATGTGGACGTAAAGCAAGGCGTGCTCCAGCGGCGTCGGGAGTACACGGAGCTTCTTTTTTGCCGCCTGTACGTAGACGACGCCCGTTTGGACGTGGACTGGACGAAGGCGGTGGACGGCACCGAAAACTTCTTCCAGCTGAGCAAAGACGGTCGGTCGCTGTTCGAGATCCCCGCCCTGGAGTACGACGTGTTGTCCGTCTACGACATCGAGCAGAAGAAGTGGACGACGAGGAAGACGTCTGGCTACCGCGTCGAATGGGTGGCTTCTTTTACGGAGGATACTCATTGCTTCCTCTTTCTTTTTAGTACGTGTCCTTCAAGGCTTTTCGATCGCCGGAAAAGGTGTACTTCCTTGCGACGGGCGAGGAGGATGAGGCCGCGCCGTTCAAAAGGTATAAACTCATGACTAACGCTTTGGCTGACCAGCTGGCCGGCCAGTTGGTCATTTGAACTCGTGGCCAGCTAGTCAACTGCCAACCTTAGAGCCGCTTATCGCTGCGACCTGAAAGAAGCCAAATGGGAGATGCTTTGGGGCGACGCCAACGAAATACGCGAAATTGTCCCGCTGGTCGACGCAGAAAGCGGCGATGACGAGGGATTCTTGGCCGTCCGATACGAGGAAGTCGAGGGCACGTATCGAGTCGACCGCTACCTCTTAAAGTTAGTCCATTCTACTTCTCCCGCATTGACCGCTTGCAGCACGGTCGACTCGCTCGAGCACCTCGCGATGGACGCTTTCCGCAAGCACTACATGAACGTGAAGGGCGATTTCAACTTCCACTTCTTTCTCAATGAAACGACGCCCGGCAAGAAGATTCTTCCGTCGATGTACGCGAACATGAAGCCGCTGCCTTGAACGCTTGTTGCTCGCTTCTTTTGCTGTCCATTGCGGTTGTTGAATAAACGTCTACGAACAGCTCGATGTCTGCTGGCAGGTGACGAGAGAGGCAGAGAAAACATTGGAATGGTCAGTGAAAGGAAGAATGCTCGAGCGATCTTTCAGTCTGCCGCGTGTTCTCTGTCGTCACTTCCGCCGAATGGCCGTCTCGCGTGAGGAGCGGCCGGTTATTGACGGGCAGAAGCGCGCGGTCCGCGTCGATTTGCGCTTCTCAGCCGAATATACCGTATTCGCTCTATTAAACGCCCCCTCTCCAATAGACGCCCCCTCTCCATTAAACGCCCCCCTTCGAGCCCATCTGAAAAATAAACGCCCCCTCTCCAATAGACGCCCCCTCTCCAATAAACGCCCCTTTCAGAAAAATGTCCCAAATGGAAGCTTTGAGCCCCTTGCTTTGTGCCAAAGGCGGCAATCCCGCCGCTCCTCCGCCCGAGCAGTACCTCGAGTGGGTGCTGGAGGCCTGGAAGCAGATTCCCAAGGAACTGATCGCTTCGTCGTTCAAACACTGCGGCATCTCGACGGACATCGGCGGGAGCGAGGACGATTTGATCCACTGCCTGAAGTTGATTCCCGGCGGACTGGACCTGCTGGCCGAGAAGCGCATCGAACAGCAGCTGGAGGAACTCGCCGATCAAGTGGAAGAGATCGATTTCGAGCAGGACCTGCTGAACGGCTTCGAGGACGAGGAGGACGAGATCGTCGAGAACGACTCCGAGTGATCAAGCATCCATCCGCTTCTACTTTGTGATTCTTTTGTTGCACGTGCCTGTTTCGCTTTTATTTTACGGTTAGAACACAATTCCTTTCATTCTCGCCCATAATCCAGTTGTTTCCCTTCAAAATCATTCATTTCTTGCGGTTTCCTCCTTTGTTTTGTGATTTGAGCGCTCGTTTTTCAATAAACTTCGACGCTCATCGCGACTGTGAAAAACAAACGCCCCCTCTCTAATAGACGCCCCCTCTCCATTAGACGCCCCCCCTCGGAGCCATCCGAAAAATAAACGCCCCGGGGCGTTTAATAGAGCGAATACGGTAAGTGCGTGCTCGAGAGGCCTCCACTGTAGTCGATGCCCATCTTTTTGGTTGCGATTTCCGAACTCTCAATTGACAGCTGCCCGCTCCTTTCAGCTCGCTATTGATTGGTTGATTCTTTCAACCGGACAGCGCTCAACGACGACGCACGACGGTGGAGCTCCCGACAGTGCGCGTGCCGGGCGTGCGGGACGAGAGCGTGGCGGCGGCGTCCAGCCGTCGTTGCTGGCCGGCGGCGCGCTCATCAGGTCCGGCGCGTCCGCTCCAGCTCCTGGTCGTAGGGCACGCGCCGGAGGCCTTTGAGACGCAGAGCGTGAGCTCGGCGGGCGGCGGGTAGACGGCGGCGTGCAGGCAGAAGAAGGCGGAGAAACTGGGTAGCCGGAGCGAGCGGAAGGCCGAAGAAACTCGTGCGCAGCGACTCCTTAAAGTCCACCCAACCGGCTGCCAGAAGGAAGACAGCATCCGCTTGGATAAAGACCGAACCCGAGGCTCGTACTTCTATCAAGAACAGAAGCTCTTTATCGATGAAAGCAAAGAACATGTAAGCAATGCGAAATTAAATGAAAGCGGATTGTGTTTATTCGGCGGGCGTTCCGGCGCCGCACGGACGCGGACGGTAGAAGGCGGCGGTGAAGACGGCGTCGCACACGCGCTCGGTGGGCGTCCCGCGTTCGTTGAAGTGAAAAAAGCAGTCGCACTGGTGTGCGATGTCGATGCAGCACTCCTGGACGACGTCCCACACGCGCGGCAGCGGTCGGCCTGCGTCGCGGCCTTCTGAAACGAGCGGAGGGCGGGAAGCACTCCAGTCTTTTGCCCGCGAACTCACCGCTCTCGTGTGCAACCCACATGACGGCGCTTTCTTTGACGTACGTGTCGTTCGGCAGACGCGTGGGCATCGGACGGGGCGCCGGCGGGCTGCAGCGCGCTTTGATGTAGTTCTGGACACTGAAACAAGCGGAATGAATGAGTGGAGAAGGACCGAATGTCCCCGATCCGTCTGTCAATTGAACTCACTTCTCCTCGCACGCGTAGCGCGGGCGCGGCGGAGGTGGGCGCGTCGAACGATCTCCAGCGCTTCTGTCGGCGCTGTGGGTCCCCGCCGTTTGTCGCCGTCGTCGTGGTCGCCGTGGAGGTCGTGGGAGTCGTGACAAAGGGGTTCGCCGCTCGGTTCCGGCAGGGAAAGGAAGGAACTGAAACGAAAAAGAGATGAACGGATGGACGGGACGTGTAAGAGACGTGCTCGTCTCTTACACTCTCTCTTCTCTGCCCCGCCCCGTTCAATCCGCACGCACAAGTGTTTATAAGCCGCTCGATCCAGTGAATAAACCAGAGTCAAGCCGCCAGTCGTGAGCGAGCGAGCGGCCGGGCGGGGAGCGGGCGAGGGGGAAGACCGGCGGGCGAGAAAGCGAAAAGCTAGGAGTTTCGGGCACGAATGAGGAATCAACCTGGAATGACGACTGGAAGAATGGGCAACCCCAGTCGATCATTTAACTGACGAGTGCCCCACCACTCGAAGCAAGAAAGGAAACTCACGTCGGCCAGCTCGATTTTGCCCAGCTGATAGCACTGGGCAGTAAAAGAATCGTACTTCGCCTCGATCAGAGGGCTCGGCGGCCGCGTGCGCACCCACGGCTCCTCGTCCTTCCACGCGCTCGTCACTGGAGCGGGCGCGCAGTCGGCGGTTTGGAGCGCGAAGACGGCGAAGACGACGAGCGAGTAGAGCGCGGCCATCGCGTTGATTTTGGAGGTCGAATGCACGAGTGGACGAAGAAGGGAGGAGTGACCGGAGAGCCGCCATCCAGCTTCGCTCCGAGTCGCCAACTGCCGCCTTTCCGATCGCCTTTCGCTTCCGCACGCCTCCCGCTTGCACGCCGTGAATAATCGCCGCATTCCTCGGCCAATTCGCGTCGTCTTCCGGACGAAAAAGAGGAGCGAGCAATCGCTTCCGCTCGCCCCCGCCTCTTCTGCGGCCGCGTTTTACGAATCGCAAGGTCAATCGGCGGCCGGCGGCCAGAAACGACGATCGGAAGGAACAAACCCCGTCCTCGATCGTAAAGTGGACAAACAAAAGGAAAGTTCGAAGATTTGAAACGCATTTACTTTTTTTTGGGTTGTGGAGGCAGGGGCGTACACTTATAGCCGACAGGCGACGGCGATCGAATTCGCCGAAGACGCAGCGGAGGGCCAACCTCACTAGTGAACTCATGAGCAAACAGCAAAAGGAAGACTCCAGAAGCAAGAGCAAAGCGGAACGAACCGAGTAGATCATCGATCGGATGATCATGAGCACCAAATGCGCCGTCTTCTCGTGCGCATCCAGCAGGACGCTCGAAAGGAACCAACCGGAGGATAGAAGGAACCTGAAAGCAACGACCGAACGGCCTAAACGACAAGCGAAGGACAGCGAATCACCCCGGTCGAGCATCTGACCAAGCGGAAGGTGAGCGAACAGTCAAAACCTCAAGAATTCGCCTCCCTGCCCGCAACGAAATCTGCGGCAAGAACGGAAAGAATTCGATGAATTTGGACCGCTGCTAATTGCTCAACGTGTAGCGTCAAGCAAGGAAGACATGGGAACGGAAGCATAGAGAATACCCAAGAGCGACAGCAACCCGCGAGTAATCAGCGAACGATCACCCACAACAAAAGGAATTAGAATATTTGAAGCGTTCCCCCCGATCGGAGGAACTCCGAAGGAGATCGCAAATTCACGAACGAGGAGTGGACGCCGAGAACTAATGATCCAAGCGGCCACTTGGACGGCGGACGAGCAAACTAGTCCGGCCGCGAGTTGAGAAATCGAACGCGAGATCCCCGAATAGGTAAATTAGACGGTCGGGATCATGCGGACGCCCGGCCGGCGAATGCGCGAGCGGAATGCGGGCGAACGTGACCCGCGGACCGCGTGAGCGACGAGCCGCGCTCCGAATGCGACGAGTCATCGAAAGGGCGAGCGCGCGAGAACTTGCGCGCCGCGGAGCGAACAACCGCTCGAATAGGTGAGTGGCTGCTGAAGGCCCGAACGGCCAGTTTCAAAACGACGGACGGAACGGCCGCGAAGCGCCGCCCGACCGACGCGTAAAATGAGGATCGACCGCGTCCATCCTTAAAGCTCTTCTGTCAGTCGCAGTGCGAGACCGCAGGCAGGAGGCCGCGGCCGAGAATCTCCGTGCATTCGCCTAATTGTTGTTGTCGTTGCTCTTGGCCCTTGGGCCCAGCCAACGAGTAAACGTGTCGCCAGTTTGAACCCTCGAGTTGTGGTTTCGATCCGCCGACCACCGAGTCGAGGAAGAGTCGTGTTTATTTCCGTGCAGGTAGCCTGGCAGAGACTGCAACCAGTTGGCAGAAAAAGACCCGTCGGGAGCGGACGTCACATTTATTTTATGTTTTGAAGCGACGATTCTCACACAAGACGACGTCAAAGTCCACAAAGGAAACGATTCCGCCTCGGAGCTCGGCGGTCTTCTCACTTCAATGGTCAGCGGCCATCCCTTTCCGTTTTCTCCTATTCCGTGGACTCTTCCCTCTTTCGGAAACTCAGCAAACCGATTTATTTCTACATTTTATACCGGAAAAAGAGCCCTCAACTCGGGGTGTACACACAAAACGAAACAGAACACAACGAGCGTCGATTGGACTTGGACTGGAGGCGGTCGTCCGTTCACTTCTTGCCGCCAACACCGCCCGTAAGGATGAGCTCTCGCCGGTTTATCCGAAGCGATCGAAGAGGATGAGAGGAAGGAAGTAGGAGGGAACTCACGTCGCCGGTGTTCTGACCCCGAAAAGCCTGCCCGCCCTTCGATTTGGCCTTCTGCGGCTTCTCGTCCGCCATTTGAGTCGCCTCCGTGTAGCCAGTCTTCGTCTGCTCGCCACCGCTCGGTTTCGTCTTCTTCTTTGCGGCCCGCTTGCGGATCACCAAGAAGTAGACCAGCGAGGCGACGATGCTGAGCAGAAGCACGAGAAGGGCAAGACAGCCGCTAAACGAAAGAATGAATGGAAGCGAGGAGGAACTCACCTGATCAAGCCGATCATCAAAGCGTTCAAACCGCCGTTTTCCGAGTCCTCGAAAGCAGCCGTGTCCGCAGCCTTCGTTCCAGCAGCCGGCGGGCGGAAAAGACCGACAGCGAGCGGATCGACCGTCGATTGCGCAGCGGAGCTCGTGAGGTCCGTAGCCGTCGAACTCGAAGTGCTCGAGCTCGTGCTGCTTGAGGTCGTGGGCACGGGCGTCGTGCTGGTCGACGGAGTCGAAGTGGAGCTGCTCGCGGAGCTCGTGGACGGCAGCGGAGTGGTCTGAAACGGGAAGTGTTGAGAGCGAGTGCAGAAATGGGCGACTTACGGAGCTCGTGGACGGGCTCGTCTGGAGCGTGGTGGTCAACGGAGTGGACGTAATGGGCGCGAGAGTCGTTGTGCTCGTAGACGTCGACGTCGAGGAACTCGTGGGCTCCGGCGTGGTGGACGACGTGGTCTGCACGAAAAGCGAGTCAAACGACTAAAACTGAGGGAACTCACCGTTGTCGTCGTGCTCGTCGACGTGGAGGCGGTCGTTGGCTCCGGCGTGGTCTGAAGATAGAGCGAGTAGGAGAACAAAATTCCGCTCAACTGACCGTGGACGTCGTTGTGGGGACCGGAGTGGTCGTGGAAGTCAGAAGAAAGAGCGGGTTGACGATTAAAAGCGGGGAAACTCACGGTGGTCGTCGTCGAGGTGCTCGTGGACGTCGGCGGGAGCGTTGTTGTGGTTGTCGAAGTGGTGCTGGTTGAGGTCTAAACGAGGGAGGAGAAGTGAGCTCAAACGAAAGCGGGCGGCTTTCGGTGGTCGAAGTGCTTGTGCTCGGCGTCGTACTCGTGCTGGTCGTTGCGGAAGTGCTCGTGTTCGGCAGGAAGGGATACTCGCCGAAATCGCCCGACCATCCGTTGCTGGTCGACGACTGAAACGTCCATTTGATTACGGATTGAACTCGTCGACAAATGCTTACGTAAACCATAACTTGTTTGACGGCTCCGTTCTTTTTGAACTCAAAAGTGGTGTGCCAACGTCCTTCCTCGGTTTTTTCGCGCAGCAAAGCCCCGTCGCAGTACTTTTTGCCGTCGTACTTCCGAACGAGATCGCCGTTTGGCTTGAACAACAGGCAAGAGTAATGGGCGGTGTACATGACGCCATCTGATTGGACAGGCAGTTTAATAAAAGGGACAATTTTCTCTTACCAAATTTTGTCGACCTTATGTTCTCCGGCAGACCCTCCACTTGAACCGTGCACTCGTCGCCAATGCTCCACTCGACACTAAAAAGCGAAGACGGTGAGATATCGAAGCGAGCAGAACTCACGTGTCCGATCCGTAGAGACCGTCGGCCCACAATCCGATCCCAACGTTCGGACCCCATTGCAGCGCGATCTTCGTCGAGGAGCATTCCGTCAGGTTGCTGAAAAGGTGGGCTCATTGACAGCAAAACAAACTCTAAAACTCTCAAAATCTGGCCTTTCGGAGACTTCTCTACGCACTTCGCGAACGCCGAGGTCATCGGGTTGTAGAGCAACTCCCGCCTTCACCAGCGACGGCCCGCACGCGAGCAGCAGGAGCCCGGCGAAGATCCACGGCGGCGCGCGCATTCCGTGAAGCAGAGCGACCGGTTCGATGGAAGGACGCTGAAGCGAGAGGAATGAGCGAGGAGACGAGGAGAGCGGGCAGCCGGCGGGAAGGCGGGAGAGCCGAATGGCGGCTGGCCGCTCGCCTGCCGCTGCTCTTGGACGCGACCGCTTGCGGCGAGATTGCGCAGCCCAAGAATGTGAGGAGAATAGCCGGTCGCTGCTCGCGCAATCGTTTCTGTTGCCGGCGGAGCACGGCCAGCGTCTTCTCCTTTGTTTACCGGACCGCAAGACACGTTCGAGACGAATGCCTGTTTGAAGCGATGCCGAGCGTTGTGATGTGAAGCAGTTCAAAAAATTCCTCTCGAGCGATCTGCCCGGCTGCTCGTTCACGACCGCTGCGACTCCACCGGTCGATTTCGAGAGCGTTCGCTCGAGTGGAGGGTTGAGTGGAGCGAGTGGATCGACGGCGATCAACCCGCCGCTCCGATGTTCCCGTCCGGCCGTTTTTTCGCTCGCTCAACGAAGCGAGTGGACAAGTGGCCGCAGCGAAGAAGATGAGAGGCCAAAACGTGCGCGAGCAGCCGCTTACCCGCACGAACGGGCGGACAGAAGACAGAGATCAGCGCGGTCTCTAAGACCAACTGCGAGAATGTGGCTGCCACTATTGCTCCGACAACGAGAAGTGCAAGTTGCCTGTTTGTTGGAGACGATCTCTCGCCCGCTTGTCAGGTGCACAACAAACGAGGGAGTCGTAAAAAGCGAGCACCAGTTTCGAGGCTCCTTACGAACAAAGCGGGCGATCATTCGCGCCGTCCCCACCACTCTTTTAAGCAAACTCTATTCTCACCAAGGAACAGAACAACACGCACATGAACTGCATTCAGCGGCTGCAGGTCTCGCCCTCCCACATCTGCCACATGGCGGCCTCGTCGCGGTTGCTGCACTCCTCGCTGTCCGGCCCCGACAGCTCGATCGGATCCAACTGCCAGACGTGCACGTCCGCCTGCTCCTTCGTCCACATGTCGCGGCCGATGTCTTCGAAGTGGCAGAGCCACTCGCCGCTCGCATGGCAGCGGTGGCGGCTGCAAACAAAGGGGATGAACGGAAAGAAGGGCGGGGGACTCACTAGTGGACGATCAGGCTGTCCGGCTTCCCGACGTTGTCGTCGCAGGCGCCCTTCGCGTGCCACACGCCCTGCCGGCTGCTGTTCGTCACGTAGCAGAGGTCGTTCTGGCTCACTGCAAGCGGGAGTTGGAAGAGAGCGGAGAGCACTCACGCAGGTCATATTCGTAGAGCGCGATCGTCTGCAACCGGGGATCAAGAGGAGGAAGCAAGTGCGTGGACTCACCGCCTCGGTGTACGGATTTCCGTTGCAAAGGACCGTCTGGTTCACCTCGTAGTACCAGAACTTGCCGCCCTCCACAACCGCCGCAAGCGAGAGCACGCAGAGCGAGAGCAGAACACGGGCAGCCGCCATCTCGACGAACAAACGAAACAAGTGAGCGAAGGGAATGAACGCCGGTTGTCCATCTGGGAATTTGCATCGGTCGGTCTGCCGATCGGCCGTCTTGACGGGCGTCCATTGGAGCTCGACGAAGCGGAGGGCGGGAAGTGGGTGGAAGACGAAGAAACGAGTCAATTTGCGACCGACCGGTTCGTTCCTTTTGTTGCTCGCAGAGTTGAGCGCAAATTCGACGGGCGACGAGAACTCGTGAATCCCGCTTTCTTCCTTTTTAGGACGGCCGCTCGCCATCCTCTTCTTCGGGATGTTCGTGCTGGCTGCGCCCTGTGGCAGAGGCGAGGGCGCCGGGAGGCGGAGTTGGAGTTCGACGTTCGTTCGCCCACCGGAGTTCGCCCTAGTTCTTTCGCTCTGCTCAACCCAGTCCTCACCAAACACAACAAACTAGGTTTATTCTCGAACGAATGCGGCAGAAGCAACAACTGAGATCGTTGAGGTCGACTGGCGTGCCGCTCGGTCAGGAAGACTCCGGCGGTTGGTCACCGAGTTCGCAGGTGTGCGAATACGGGAAGCGGCGGCCCCCGACCGTTTGGTAGCACCCCCAGCAGTCCACCTTTCGCACCGCGTACTGAAAGCAAAGAGAGATTGGCGGCAGGGAGAAGCAGGAAGAACTCGCCACAATGCACGCCACCTGAATTCCAACCAGGACGGAAAAGGTGCCTCCACAGAGCACCAGCGAGAGGCCGACCCAAAATGCGCTCGTTGGCGACGTGTCGCGCGATTGGAGCACCAGCGGGGACGTCGTCGTCGGTTCGTCTCGAAGCCCCGGGTGTCCCTCGACCACTCCGTTGAAGGCGAGGAGCACGAGCAGGAGCGGGGAAAAGCGGCCGATCATCTCGACAAGCGGTTGGTGAATGAGTGTCCAGAGCTCGTTGGAAGGCGTGAATGATTGGACAGACTGCAAATTCCTGCCGCTTCTCCGCTGTTGGTCCATGCGCCTCGCCTGCCGTATGAACTCGCTCGTCAAACGACACAACAAGTGACAGTGGTTGTTGTCTGGAGTGCGCGGAGACGCTCTTTTCAATCGGCATCAGTTTCTTGATCGAGTGAACGAAAGGTGGGCGAGCGAATGGGTCGTTCGTTGGACATCGAAGCCTTGCCGGACGCCTAGAATCGTCAGAAGGCAGAGGAAAGAACGACTGCAGGTTTCTTTGAGCAAGATTGCGATAAAGAGCGATTGCGTCACGTTAATAAGAAACGAATGACCTCTTGAGCAGACCTTCCGTCACGCAAGGCCCCTGCGATCAACTGCTCGCTTTCTCTCGACTGCGCAACAGCCGATTGGTGGGAAACAGCGAGGTCGAATGGGCGAATAGAAGCAGCAGCAAGCGGCTTTCGATTCCTTTCTTCCCTGCCGCCTACCGCCGCCCTCCCGCCTCCTCAAACATGCATCAGGGATCGACGATCGGCGCCCAGGCCCTGAAGTACGGGAGCTCCGAGTCGATCGTCGGGAACGACGACAACGGGGTGGTCTCGAACGTGTTCACTTGCGGCCGGCTGCTCGTCGACTTTCGCTGCGAGTGCCGCTACATCGTCGTTGTGGACACCTGCACCGGCATGAAGAAGTGAGTTCTCTTCGTTCTTCCATCCCTTCCAATCAGCCGCCTTTCAGGACGTTCTTCTGTGCGACTGCCGGGTTCTCTTTCCAGGAAGTCGTCGACTGCTTGGTCGTGCACCCGAACTGCCTGCTGGTCGTCACCCGGGAGAATCTGGCGCAAATCGATCTCGAACGGGAGGCCGGCCGGTTTCGGTTCGAGGTCCTCTCCGCTGAACTTTCTCCGCCCAACGCTCCGCGCGGCGAACACTACCGCCGGCTGATCGCACCGACCGACACTCCCGACTGCTTCTTCTTTCTGAAGCCGAACTCCTGGCCGTGCGCTCGCTTCTTTTCGGTCGACCTCCGCACGAAAAGCGTCAAAGCGGTGGGTTCACTCGACACCCGCCCGGGAAACATCGCTGCCTTCCACTTCCACTCGGGGCGGCTGCACGCGATCGTCCACAACTCGGATTCCATCCACTCGATTCACACGCTCAATCTGACCGACGGAGTTGTGACTCAAATGAAAGTCGAGGAGAGCAAAGAAGTGGGTTGTTCGTCATCGATCTCCCCCTTCATCCACTGCTTTAGGCGAACGTGGCTTCCAAGGGATCTTCCTTTTCTTCTATCGACTTCCACGACCACTTCGCCTTCGTTCTGGGCCGACTGAAGTTGCGGAAGGACGTCCACTCGGACTGGACTCGGCAGACGCAAGTGCGTCGACTGGACCTCGAGACGGGCGA
Organism: Aphelenchoides fujianensis; assembly: GCA_024699865.1. Lineage (NCBI taxonomy): Eukaryota > Metazoa > Nematoda > Chromadorea > Rhabditida > Aphelenchoididae > Aphelenchoides > Aphelenchoides fujianensis. Next base: position 1,357,607 of record JAMPIO010000012.1, on the reverse strand, counting down.
GTGGACGACCGTCGTGTGCTCCGTTCTGGCCGACCTCCCCACTTCTTCCACCTACGTGCAATGGAATTTGAAGCGGCGAGAAGCGCCGGAGATCACGACAAAACCGACAAACGCGCTGCACGTCGAGGAGAACGGCGAGCTCACGATCCACAGCCGCCATTCGTCTTCTGCGCACTCCGCCGACTCGAACGAGAAGCGCGTCTACACGTGGAATTCCTACCGCCTGACCGTCGGCCAGCCCCACTCACTCCTCCGCGCCTCCTTCGCCGCCCGCCATCCCGCCGATCCACGCCCCGTTCCGAAGAAGCTCTCCGTCGGAAACGTCTTCTATTGATTCATACTTCTGTTTTTGTGTAAATGATGCGAATAAACCTTGTTGTAAACAAGAACCACTCGGTAAGGGAAGGACCAATAAAAACGAGAAGTTAGTCGAACACGCTTTGCAGTCCCCATCCCGTTCGCTCACGAGTACGCTCGCCACTCCACTTCCGCCCTCTAGGCCGTACGACTCGCTTCTGCGGCACGCACGCGCCCGTTCGCTGGGTCTTGCGCCCTTCCTTCGTGCAGCTGGGGACCTCCGAGGTGCTGCAAAGCGAGTACAGGGCCCACTTTCGCCTGCAGAACCGCGTGCTCGACTGTGAGCAGAACTCTAGCTTTTACTCGCTTCTCCCACTTGCAGTCTGCAACCGAACGATCGCCGTGGCGGCCGGCGGCTACGCGGCCCTCTACTTCACGGCCACGGAGGAGGAGCGGCCGGACGGCTCGCGTTTCTTCGACTTCGCGCCCACCAACGAGCCACAGGCCGCCTACTCGGAGAACACGACTCAACGGTCCGCTCTCCCCGCTTGCAGGTGAACGGGACGGAGTGCGCCTTCCGCCTGTTCGTCCACTTGGGCGTTCGCTGGGCGCACTTCTCGGGCGCCGACCCGCCGCGCGAGTGGATCCAACCGCCGTGTCGGGTAGGTCGCCCCCGCCGCCCCCTGACCGCCGGTGCAGAACTCAACGCCCGAGAAGGAAATCCGCCCACCGGCCGGCGAGCACACCCTCTTCGCGTTCCGCTCGGACGCAACCGCTGAAACCACGGCCTCGGCCTGAAGGTCTCCTGGACGTGCACGCACGTCTCAACGCCCGTCTTCATGCTCGACGACTGGAAACTAACTTCGAATTGGATAGCTTTAAATGAACCTTTTGATTCGCTTGTTCTCGGAGTGATCGCAGGAAGAACACTACGAGACGAGACGCTCTTCGATTGAAACGCAACGACAGGACGAGAGTTTGGCGACTGCATCACTCGTTGAAAGCATTCTCTTGCATGCGTAGTGGGTGGCGTGCGACTAGTCGCCGTAGTTCTCATCCTTCGTTCATTAGCCCGAAAGCTCTCCGCGTCTCGCTAAAAACCTTCACGCTCCGAAGAATTGTGTTTATTCCCTCAATGAAACGACGCTTCACGACGACCCACGATGGCGACGTGCACGAAGCGCTTCATCGTGCGCACAATGCTCACGCGCTGGGTCCTCTGGAGAGCGGGCGTCGACGGGAAGATCCGCGAGTTGCCGTGCAGGCGGACGGGCGGCGGCGGCGGGCGCGCCAGCGAGCAATCGGCCGCCGTCAGCCGGCCGTCGAATTGGATCGAACTCAGCTCGAAGCGCTGCAATCGACGGAATCAATTGGAGGATGACGGGCGGGGAAACTCGCGTGTTGATCGTGCGGAATCTCGAGGGACTTGCTGAAGAAGAACGCGAGCAGGGCCTCCACGAACTCGGCCAGCCGGTCCGCGCGTCCGCTCAGGATGTACGCGCCTCAAACAAACCGTTGAGTAGAAGGAGGGATCGGCAGAAAGAGTACCGTTGTGTACGTGACGACTCGAGTCGAAGGCCGAAATCACGCCGTTGGTCCGCTGGAGAACGATGAGGATCCCGTGCCCGGGCATGCCGAAAATGAAGAAGAGCTGCGGGTGAGCGGCGAGGACGGGGCTGCAACGAGAGTGAGAGGGGAGAAGCTAGCGGAGCGAACTTCTGAATGGCTGCCTCGAGGTACACGTGCAGGCCGTCGTAGGCGCCCGTCCCGCTCAACTGGCACCACTCGATTTCGCGCATCTGCCCACCGGTGGCGCGCAGCGCGTCAGGCACCTTGACATTCTCCGGTTCGCCGCTCAGCTCGTAAGCGTGGTTGCCCTCGACGATGCCCTCGAGCAGGACGCTTAGGACAGCCGGCGGGCAGAGCTAGAAGGAAGCGAGTGAGTGGAAGAAAGGAGGGAACTCACGGCCGCCTCGCCCTCCAACGGGTGCAGCCCGAAGCCGCGGCTGTGCGGCAGCCGACCGGCGAGGTCGGGCACGAGCACGCCCCTTCGGAAGAGCCCTTCGGCCACGCAGCAGCAGATGAGGGCGCACGCCTTTGACGGAGTCAGGCGGCCGCCGAGACACGACTGCGAGAAGTGCGGCGGCAGAATCCAAAGAACGGTGGCCGTCTGAAAACTGCGGAATGGACAGAGGGCATTAAAGGGACTCACGTTGCCGATCTGGTGGGCGCGAATTGACGGTAAATAGGATGGCAACGCGAAGTCGGCGGATTTCGTCGAACATCCGGTGGGCGACGTGCAGCAACGGCCCGCGGACATCCGTGCGCCCATCGAAGGTCGTCGCGCGTCCCCGTCCGTGGAGTTCTCTGAGATCTTCGCCCGGGAGACAGCAAACGGCGAGCGACTGTTGGCAGGAGTGAGACCGCTCTCGCTGCTGCTCGGCGAAAGCAAACGAAAAAAGTGCAAATTCGGCGTCCGGAAATGCAAAGTCCTGTCGTTGACGGTCGAGTTCTTATGCTCAATACCTATTTGGCCCGTTGCGTTTCTTTCCGGTCGGGCGCTTCACGTGTGCGCTGTCCGCACCGCTCCGATGGCTTCCTGCCGCTCCCGCTTCTCCTCGCACTCGTGTTCGTCGGCTTCATGAGTGCGGGAGCGCCGTTCTTCGAAAGGCGCTTGATCAAAACCCCAAGGCGACGGTCCGCTGCAACGGGCGGCTGATCACGAATGCGATGAGTTCACTCTTCCCTTCAGTGCAGCGTCTGCGCTTTTAGCGGATGGCCATCAGAATGACATGTTCGGGTGGCGTTTCTGCAACATGCTCCGGACGGACAATGCGGGCACGTGCAGGCCACCTTTGTGAGTAAGCGGTCGGAAGCGCGCGAGCAGGGCCGCAGGGCGTTGAACTAACGAAGTGCTAAAAACAACAGGAGTACAACAACGACTGAAAACTTCTCGAAACGTACACAAACGTTGATGTCGGAATGTAAGCGGATGTCGTAGATATTGCAGCAAGAACTTTCTCTTTATTATACGTAACATTTGAAGCAAAACCTCGCAACAGTTTAGTCGAAATTCCGAGCAGTTTGACAACAAATCGACTGAAGACTGCCTCTTCTCGGTTCAAATGAAGTCAAGTCGTTGGAATCCCCGCGTAATCTCGAGAGCAGCGAACATCACTCGTGGCCTTTCGATGCGGGGCCGTACGGTAAACGCGGACAAACAGACGGGCCGTTTGTTCAGCGGTCGATCCACGCAACAGATTCCGCCAGGCGGCTGGGAACAAAGCGGAAAGCCGCCGAACGAGCAACACGGATGAGCGTAATTGGATGTTTTGTTTGCGTTCGATTCGTAGGGCGGTCTTGAATCGTAGGCACCCGCTCCCACGCTCTCTGCGAGACGTTGCGGAGCCCACAAACTCCACCTGATGGGCGAAGAGGAGGGCGGCGTTCTCCGGCGATCCGTTTGCTCAGCCGTTCGGTCGTTCGGCTATAAGAAGCGGAGCAACGAGAGGGATGATGCGTAAAACAGTCGGCCGTTCAGTTCGGAGCGCCGAATTGAAACGACCGCTTCGTGATGGTGAAGATGCGAGTGTTCGCTCTTCTCCTGCTCTTCTGCCTCCTTTCGCAGGCCCCCGCCTTCTTCTTCAACGAGACTCTGCAGCTTGCGATCGCAGATGACAGCGAGAAGCTGGACGTAAGTGAGCGAACGGGAAGTCCGGAAATGAACGAAAGAGCGTTGCAGAGAGCGTTGACCGAAGAGAAGGCGTTGGCGGACGAGGACGACGAGCAAGAGGAGGAAAGTGCCGAACGGAAAGAATCGATGGCGGAAGGCGAAGAAGGGAGTGCAGCAATCGCAACGGAGACCTTGGAACTGCGCAACGTGAAGCGAAGACAGCGGGGACGTGCTCGCGGTCATCGCTCGACGAAGCGCTCGACGAAACGCCGTCCTGCTTCCAAACACCGGCCGAAATCCAAGAAGCGGCCGACCAAACGGCGTCCGGCTTCGTCCAAACGGCGACAAGCCCGCAGCAAGAAGCGCTATTCGTGGCACAACCCGAAATGCAACGGAAAATGCACGAGAAGCGAGTGAGTGCTCTCCGAACGGCAGACCAGCCGCATCGCCTTGCAGCATGAAGACCCCGCCGCTGGTTGTCATCAGTTTCGACGGATTCGCCAACGAGTACCGCAAACGGAAGAAAGTCCTCTCGCTGGAGAAGATGGGCGAGTGCGGGGCCCGCACAAAGCAGATGTTCCCGTCCTACCCGTCCAAGACCTTTCCCAATCACTTTACGGTACGTTTCATGCGAATTCGGGAGAGGGTACTTTCAACTGCAAACGGCCCGTTTTAAGATGGCCACTGGTGTGTACCCCGAACAGCACGGCATCGTGGACAACGCGGTCTACGATCCGAAGATCGATCGCAACATTCAGGACGTGCGCGAGTACAAGGGCCGCAAGACGTGGGCAATCGAAAAGATGCAGTCGCGAACAGAAACCTTCAGATATTTCCGTTCCGAACCGATTTGGTCGGCGGCCGTGCGGCAGAAGAAGCGGATGCACTGTCTCTTCTACCCGGGCTGCTCCTACAACATCACCGGTGAAGCGGCAGCTGTTGCCACCGTACACAACTCTCCATCCGCTTGTTGCAGGCTACAAGCCAACTGTGGACATCAAGTACGGCACGAAGATGTCATATCATGAGCAAGTGAAGACGGTTAACAGATGAAAGGAGGATTGCAGTGACCGTTGCGTTCAGATCGTCGACTGGTTGCGGCTACCCACCCGCCGCCGCCCCCACCTCATCATGGCCTACTTCAACAATCCCGACGCCACTGGACATCAGAAGCGGACGGAGCAGGTGGACAAGGAGCTCGAGCACGTGGACAAGACGATCGACCTCCTGCTCACCTCCTTCAAGCGACACCGGCTGCTGGATTGCGTCAATTTGGTCATCGTTTCCGACCACGGGATGCAAGTCCTGCACAAGAAGTACTACGTGGACGAAATGGTGAACACGAGGGGGTTGATCGTCTCCAGCGGCGTCGTCGGGCGCATCTACCTGGCAAAATCGGGTACCGTTCGAGACAGACAACGGGAGTGAGCGTGTGCTTGCAGGTCGCTCGGTGGAGTCCGTGTACGAGAAGTTCCAGTGCAAGGCGCCGGACGCCTACCGCGTGTACGACCGCAAGCGGGTGCCCAAGCGGTATCACTACGCGAAGGACATGCGAGTGGGCAACGTGATCCTCGAGGGCCGGCCGGGCACCATGTTTTGGGCGTGAGTGGAAGCGAGAAAGAAGTCATTCGAGTGAGTGGTTGATTGCAGAAAGAGGAGCAGCGAGTGGAAGTTGCACGCCGATCACGGCTACGACTACCTGCACCCGAACATGCGCTCGATCTTCTTTGCGCGCGGGCCGAACATTCGGCCGCGCACTCAACTCCAATCCTTCCAGAACATCGAGCTCTTCAACCTCTTCTCCGGTTCGCTTCTCTGCGTCTCTTCTGCTAATACTCGTGTGTTTAGACCTGCTTCGACTGCGGAAGGACACGCCGAACAACGGCACCGAGGGCGTGATGCGCCCTGCACTTCGCGGGTTGAAGCCGAAGGCGCCCGTCCATCGGCAAGCTTCTCATCGTGTTTCGTACGTGCCCTCCGTTACAGCCGTTCATTTTGTCGTTCAGGGCGTGCACCCCAAAGACCTCCGTTGCGGCGGCCAAGTTCGTCGGCTGTGACGCGTGCAGTTCGGAGGCGCGGGCCGCCGAGCGGAAGCTGCAGAAGTGCGCGAAGAACGTGAACTACGAGAAGCTCGTCGGCACGGGCACCTCCTCGTTGTGCGTGACCAAAATGTGCGAGACGGGCGTCCTGATTGACGGCAAGAAGACGTTGGGCTCGCCCACGTTCGTGTTCGAGCGCCTAAAGGAAGATCAAATCCGGCGAGACGCGTCCGTCAACTGCGCGTTCGTGGACTCGCGCTTCGATTCGGCTGCTCGAGCTTCCGCGCACTCCGCAAACAGCAGCGAGACGCCCACTTGGAGTGGCAGAGCATCTTGACGGATTCGGGCAACAGTGAGTATTCTCTCCGCTTGCCCACTCACTCCTCTCTCTTCAGCGTTCACGGGTCTCGACCGCACGCAGTTCATGATGTACAAGAAGTTTGCGCGTGGTCCGTACAAGTACCTCCAACAACTCACGCACAAATACGTGCGGAAGTACTCGGATTTGCTCTCCATCACCGGCGCCATCTACGACTTCAATTTCGACGGGCTGGCCGACAAGGCGGACGTCGTTCGGTTTGCTCTCCATTTTTCCTTCTTTTTTACTCGTCGATTGTTGCAGAAGCCGCGTGAAGACTCGGCGGCACAGGAACGAGCAGCCCGTCCCCTCGCACATCGTCCGCATTTTGATTCGCTGCGAGAAAGGCGGCTGGGCGTCGAACGGGATCGCGTGCAAGGACCCGAAAGAGACGCGCATTCTGCCCTTCGTGCTCCCGAACGCGCCCGACTTGAACTGCTTGAGCGCAAACGAGTTCCTGCTCGCGAACACTGCCCGCGTGCGGGACATCGAGTTGTTGAGCGGCGTGAATTTCTTCGACGATGCCGCCCTCTTCAACGCCCAGCAGGCGACCAACTGGCGAGTGAATGTCGTCACCGAATTTGGTCCTAAGAGTCCAGCAGGACAATAAACCATTCTGTTGCACCTGACTGTGAGCAATTGGAACTGCATCTCTACGTCCGGTCGATTGGCTGAATTGTTGGGTGGAAGAAACGACCTCTCTTCTTTGAGTAGCGGCGGCGACGGGTAGTGTGATTGTGGAAAGGGTCGCGCTGCTCCACAAGCGGGCAAAAGCTTCAGAATCTGGCGCCAAAATGTAAAGCGTACGGACTGTCCGCTTTTGTGCAAACGGGCGGCCGGTCGGACAGGCGGCCCGCGCTTTTCTTGTTTCTTTTCGCGGGCAGCGCGCCGTTCGCTTGGCTTCCTTTCGACGCACAAAACAGCTCGATTAGTCGACTATAATCTTGCTTTTGGTAAGCGATCTCTTTGTATCGTGCGGAACGGAAAAAGCGAACGTTTCGCGCCGCGGGCGCACATGTTAATCACGACAAAAAGAGAGCAACCCCACGGATCACTCGCGTTTATAAAAGCGAGTGGATTGAACAGAGAGAACACCGACGCTCCTGCATGTCCACCGAGATGCTTACCCACTTCTCCTGCCTTCTACTGCTGCTCGTTTCGGTCGAGGCCGCTTACCGCCTGGTCGACGACCTCACGCCGACGAATCTGCTCGTGAACTTCGTCTTCGAGAACGCGAACGACCCGACCAACGGCTTCGTCAACTACGTGACCAAAGAGGAGGCGGCCGAGCGGGGGCTCACAAAAGTGCTGAACGGAAGCCTCTTTATCGGCGCGTCGTGCAGCAGGGGGACTCGTGGAGAGGACTCCGCCCGGATCCATTTGCAGAAGGCGTACAACCACGGCCTCTTTCTCCTCGACCTGCAGCACCAGCCGGGCGGCACGTGGTTGTCAAGGACTGGTCGCAGCAGGACGAGATCGACATGATCGAAGGCGAGTGAAACATGAAGAGCATCTTTTACTCGATCTGTTTCAGAAAGACGGCCAACGGTATGGCGCTGCACGCGACGCCCGGCTGCAGCATTCAGCAGACGGACGGCTTCAGCGGCCGCGTCGGCACTTCGAACTGCGACGTGCAGGCGGCCGACCAGCCGGTGAACGCGGGCTGCTCGATCGGGACGGAGGACGCGCGCACGTACGGGGCGGGCTTCAACGCGGCGGGCGGCGGCGTGTACGCGGTCGAGAAGACCTCCAGCGGCGTCAAAATTTGGTTCTTCGCCCGCTCCGCGCGGCCCGCCGACGTCCAACTCGCGGCCGCTCGCCCATTTCACGGGCGACTGCGACCTCGACGCGCACTTCTCCGCTGCTTCGACGCGTGTGGCTGCAGGACGCCGTCTGCGCACCAATGGCGTCCACCTGCCGGCAGTTCGTCCAAAACAAACCCGCCGCCTTTCAGGACGCCCACTGGTTGATCAACTCGCTCAAGGTCTTCCAGCAGTGAGGCGAGATGGCTGCTTCTTTTTGCCGCTTCCTTCGCTTTTTTCTGGCGACAAGCGATGGAACATTCGAAAGAACATTGGGCTAGCTTCCTGCTTTTGAATTTCGTACCGACCAGCATTGTCCGGCGATTTGGCGGCTTCGCGTCACGCACCCTAATCTTTCGGTTTTTACCGGAAAGGAACGAGTCGTGCTGGTCAAAGCCGCTTATGTGCCACGCTTTTGAGAATTTAGCGACTCGATTTCTTCGTTTTCGTTGATAAACGTTTGAAATGCGTGCGGGTTCGTCACGAGAAGGACTCATCTGAAGCATAGAACAAATTTTGAGAAAAGAGCGAGCGAAGTGTGACGCGCGCGCCCATAAGACGTACGGTGATTTTATTCTTTCCCAGGCACTTAAGTAATACAACTGATATTGCAGAAAGGACGTTGCCGGAAATTGACAAGCGTCTTCACTCGTGGACAGAAGACTATGCTCAACAGCTGGATCGTTTGGCTCTTCGTCGTTTGTCTCTTTGTTTCGAGCGTCCACTCATCACGGATTTGGACGGCCATTGCATACAGCCAGGTAGACATTTAAATCGTTCAGTAAAGATGTTAAAAGGTCGGCAGGATTCTGTCGATGAAAATTACGAAACACATTCTTTCTTTGTCACCAGTGTTAAATCGGCGGGTTTCCTCCACTAGACAACGTTCATGGGCGCCATCTTCTGAAGCTTCAAATTGCTCAATAGCCGCTTTTCAGTCCAACTGCGTCGCTGATGTTGGAACTCCGTCGCTGCCGCAAAACATTGGATTGTCCACCGTTCTCTCGGGATTGATCGTTCGGGATAATGCGTGTGATCTTCTACCCCAACGGTGCTCGCAAGTGTGCAAGGATGGCACGTCTGCTTCACACAATTCTGTGAGTAGACGCCTTGCTTGCAGAAGACATAGGACCGCTTGTCTGCCGTCCGGAGTGCCTGCCTGCGAGGCGGCAATTGTGGTGGAGAGATTGTACGGGAACGGTCCGGCACGTGCAAAGCAATCAATACAATTACTCGGAATCGACCAGCCACACCGAAACGGAGATCAATTGGACGCACCAAACATTTCCGTACTGGAAGGCGGAAGGCAGGGTGGTCCTCGATCGCATCGCGTTTCACGACAACGCGACGTACGGCGACAACTCCCCGAATGCCTTCGTTATGGAGAACGCGCAGTTGATGGTCGGCAAACTGGTGAATTATTTCTAGTAAGAAGTCTACACCGAACTTTGTCATCGCGAGTTTGCAGCGATGTGAACACAGCACCAAGCGGGTACTTGGGGTTGGCACCGGGCGAATACAACCTCGTCGTTCAAGCGTACAATCAAGGCCTCGTTCCCGCGTCGATAGTCGCTTCCCATCCAGCAGGAACGGAACGGCTGTTCTACTTTGGTGGACTGCCCAGTGATGCCCCGTGTGGGGATTGGGCGCACTTTCCGGCTTTCGAGAACAAGTGGGCGGTTCGAATGGACCGCGTAGAGTTCGTGAATGTCACGTACACGAATCCAATCGTATGCTTCCAACAGATGATGAGATCTTGCCATCACGAGTGTTTAGATTCACTTCACGTACGAATACTCCGACAACGATCTGATTTTTCTTTCCGACAAGATGATGCACCTAACACTTGCTTCCGGAGAGGTCGTCGTTGACCGCCAAAAGAAAGATGGGTACCGCGTCAGTTGTTTCACGAATCACCTGCCCGTCCGGATGGTCTGGAACGATCAGGAATTCGTGTTCAGAATCAGCTCCGACATATACGAAGACTGGACGTGTTCCTTTCGTCTCCGCAGCATCAGCCACTTCTTGGTGAGGAACAACGGAGTCGTGTACACGAACACCCCCACAATGATCTTCCCGGCATCCGTTTTGCACAAGAATTGCTTTGCCTTCGACTACGTAAACGAAACCATGAGCTTTGCCAACGCTACGTAAACGACGCAATTAACCGCCGTTCTTCGATGTTTTTTGTTATGCAGCTTTTAAATGTAGCGCTTAGCCGTTTTCTTATTACTAACCGTTTATCTTGCCCCTTCCCGTAGATCACTCAATAAAAAGCGTGACTAAACGCGAGAAAGACGTCGACTCCGCCTTCGAAAGACACGAACAGAACGGGAAAACAAATGGGCGGCGTTTGCGGTCGCTGGTCTGAAATAAAACGCCATCGGTCCTTACTCCTAAATAGAGTGCAGACCGTTTGAGCAGAATGTAACTAATGCATTCCATTTTTGTCGGTCTTTTTGTCTTCTGTGCCGCAAAAGCAAGTGATGTTTCTCTGTACAACGTCGTTCAATTAACCCATGGCGGCGAACACTCCGATCCCACGTTCATGTATTCGCTGTCATTTCACGCTCATCATTGCCTTTTTGGGTTCAGCATGGACGGAGGATCGATCACGTTCACGGCCAAGAGTGGCCCGTACGAGTCCAAGTGTCATCACGTCTACAAAATCGACCTGTTGGCTTCTCGTCACCCCGTTTCTCTTCTCTCGAGCGGCTTGGGAGAGGAAAAGGGAGCGGGCATATGGCGGAATACCTGGAACTACGATTTGATGTTCATGAGCAGTTGCGTGTTCATTCGTTCACACAATAATGATTTTATTCCAGCCCAACTGTTCGGTTCGAGCACCGTCTTTTCCGTTCGTCCGTCCTCTCGCGGAAAATGATTGGGTTTGTCCGTCGATTGCAGGCTCTACAAACCGCTGAAATGCACGACGACCTCACCGAGGCCGCCCTGTGCCCGCCTTCTGCATGCGATCAAACTGGTCTCAGCAAGGAGATGAGCGCCGCGTGTACTCTCGACTGCCTTTTTTCGGCCCAATTGAATTCTTTTGCAGGTGCGACAGCGCACGAAGAGCGTTTTCCGAATGAGGTCCCGGCTATGTTCTACACGGTGAACGACGATGTAGATTACAATCGCGGAGCCGTGCGCATGCCGATCGGCTACTCGACGTGGGGCAAGTGGCTTTTCTACAAAGATCGGCTGAGGATCGGGACATTTGCCGGCGAGAAGGCCGTTCGCTTGTACTTCCGCAATCACTCTCAAACGGTGAGCTAGACCGTCAATCTGATGCTTTGTCGTCTTTAGATCTCCTTCGATGTGTCCGGCTGGGCGGACGGCTTCGATGCGGTGGACACCAGGCCGGAAAGTCCCGTTCTCTTCCACGGAGTTCGTTTGCCCGAGGACGAGCGAGAAGTCGCCAGGTATTGAACGCTCTCGCTGCACTTACCGTTCGCGTTTAGAGCAGGGATCCTCACTCTCGAGGGAGCGGAAATCTACCGCACTTCCTTTAACGAACTCCAAAACAGAAGCTTCTCGATGGAGACTCCCTTCCTTGTGCATTCCGACTACTCCCTACTCGACCCGAAGTTCCTGCGTGACGGAAGCGGCCGGTTCTTCTTCACTCGTTTGGACACCCGGACGGGCAAGAGCTCCGTGTGGCTGCGGGATGGCGATGAAGAAGTGAGTTCATTGGTAGTTGATCAAAGATTAGTCGATTTAGACTCTCGTACTCGCCGGAGCCAAACAAATGAACACGATTCGGCTGCACAAAACGGACTACGTGACGTTCGTTGCTCGGGACGAAGAGGGCGAATTCCAAGTGTTCCTCGCGTCGTTCGGTCAAAATAAAACCTTTCCGTATGAAAAACGTGCGTTTACATTACTTGTATAGGTCTTTTGCAAGATTCTTTAGCGTTTAAACCCGTATCGAATGATCGGCTTTCAATGTACGTGAAAAATCCTATGACATTAAATCGTCCGGATTTTGTTTCGGCAATAGACGTGAGGTATGCAGTAATGCCTATCGAAGTAACATGCACTCCAATCATTTCAGCAGAGAAAACCACGTAGTCATGCTCACTCCTAATTTCGCTTCTCGGCGGGTAACATCTTTATGCAACGTGCGGGTTGTCGATCCGTAGCATTTCAGGTGCTTCAAATTGACGCAAACGAGGGTGACCCGCTCATTTCGGCGCGTCTGCTGGGGCCCGGCTTCTCGTGCATCTATTCGGCGCGGTTCTTGAACGAAGACGGCGACGGGGACGTTTTATTGGTTTCGCCCATCGCAAATTATTCGGCAAGCTTTTGTTACATGTCTGCAGCGAATTACTAATGAGCCGCATTGCAGCTGTATTCATACGATACGAACCCTACTTCATGCGCTGATGGGGGAGACCTAATTTGCGGCATTGACGATGAGTGGTGTTGGGAACTCGAAGCAGTCTGGTTACCGCAAGCGAACGACATCTTCCGAATGAACCGCTACGGGATAATCACGCAACGGTTGACCGACAACGAGTTCTTCGAGGGCGAACTTGCCGTCTCGCCCGACTTCCAGCGCGTGATCTTTGCGAGCAATCGCGACGGCGACTACGACCTCTACATCGCCGATCTGGACGACATGGGCAACCCGAAACGGGTGAGCAGTTGGGCAATCGATCGATGTGCTGCTTCGTTCAGATCACGAACACGCTGAGCTACGAGGGCGGCGTGCAGTTCGCTCCGGACGGGCGCACGATCGCTTTCTTTGCGTGGCGTCCGCAATCACCGGAAGGACAAAAAGTGTACCGTTGGCTTCTTTCTTACGACGTCACTAGCATGAGCCGAATGGAAGTCTACGTGTTGGAGCTGGAGAGCGGAGAAGAAACGAAGGTCACCGATTTCGCGGCTTTGTCGGGCCTGCCCGAACTCAACAATACGTGGGATGTTCCTTACTTTGCATTTGCTCCGACCGGGGAGCTGTACATCCGTCAAGACAGACAGTTTTACAGCTGGAATCGCTCGTCCGCTGCAATGGGCCTTAGTGCCGTGAGTCGCACGAATAAAGATGGTGAACACTTGTGTTTTAGCTGAAGTTTTTCCCCAATGACAACGAATTCGCCCACTTCCAGTTGCGGTCCAACAACACTATTTACGTTGTTACCGCGTACGATGACGCAGAGTATAGAGTTTTGCGTGGAGAGTACAACTTCTCGGCCACTTACGACATCCACATCCCGCAAATAGCTTCAGTCTCCTCTCGATATTCTTTCCAGTTCCAGTGCACGCTTGTTCTCTTCTATTCTTTTGGTTTGTGCCTCTTTCGTCTCCTTTTTTGAGTAACAAGCCATTGGCGAAAATACTCTCTTCATTCCATGCACATAACCTTCATGTCCCTCGTTAGCGTAGTCAAGTACAATAAACCGCTGCCAGGCAAGAAATCAGTTCAGTAGTCGAGGATCTGAAGCAATAACGCGGGGCATTCGGGCTTTAAAGGCGACCGTCCGGCGGGGGTCGTTCACGTGCTGCTGGACGAGCGGGCTGTCCGTGATCGTCGTAACTTCCTTCCCGTGGGCTGCAGCAACGAGCGATCACTCCACGGCTGCAGATTCGAGGAATGCAAGACACTCCATGAGGACCTCGTCGCGGATCATCAGCAGCTGCTTGGCGACCTGCTCGAACATCGAAAGCATGCAGCGCTTCGCGTAGAACCACGTGTCGATGCCCAGCTTCCGCTCGCACGGCTTCAGAGCGCGGATCACTCGCGAGATGCCGAACTCAAAGTTGCTCTGCCCGAACGACTGCATACTCGACATGTTCCACCCACTTTGGCGCGGTAGAGCGTGCCGATCACCAGGTTGATGATGCAGAGGTGGAAGGAACGGCGGTCGGGCTGCTGCAGCTCCTCCTCGGCCGTCTCGTTCGCATTGGTGAGGATGCAGCAGACGCACAGCGACGTGAGCGACGGACTTTCGATCCGCTTCTGCTCGTCGCCGTTTTGAGTCGATCGCAGCTTCTGCTTTGAGCTGCGTCGAGGGCCGCTCTCGTGGTCGTGAAATTAGGGGCTTCCGTTAATGAGTGGTCACGCATCTGCAAAGAACGTGCGGACATTTCGCCCGATCTTCCCACTGCTCAGGGTCAGCAGTTTTGTTTCATTTTGGGGATCGAACGTACGCCCAAACGAGTTCCAAAATCTTGGCTGCAACGCTCGGTTGCGGCTTTCAACTGCTGTCAGCCAGCTGCAGCGAACAGCAGCCGCATTACGAACCTCGTCCCTCGCGATTTCGCAAGAAGATAGCGAGCGGAAGCGAATGAGCGAGCGCGCGCACGGCCCGTTCCCATGCGGCTCAAACGCGCGCGCTTCCGCCTCCCGACCAATACGTTCCTGTAGTCCAGTCGGTAACGCGTCGGGATTGCGGGGCGGTCGGGTCGCCGGTTCGAATCCGGTGGGTCGTCAAAGCTGACAAAGTTAATTTGGCATGTGTTTGGGGTTCACATCTTCTCGGGCAACCGGTACGTATCCCCGTCAGCTTAGCAGTATCAGATCGACTAAATAGCTTCATCGCGCCTGGTCGGCTGCCTTGGCTACGGCGCTCTAAAAGTTCTTTTTGTTCCCTTTTTTTCCGCTCCTCGACCGGCCTTTTTGGGTCGTCGGCCGGCCGCTGCGGTCCGTTCGGTCAGTTTGGGGACGCCGAATGGAAGCCGCCGTCCATCGCCTCTCGTTCGCCGATGCTGCCGAGTGGCGCCGGAAAGCCTTGCAAAAGAAAGCGGCCAAACAGGCGAGCATCCCCTGCGAAAATTGCGGGTTTCGGGAACGAGTGAGTGGTCGATCGATCCTTCCGCTGCCGTATGGCTTCTTGCGTTCTTTCCCCCTCCCGCTCCCCGCTTTTCCGTTCGACTCCCGGGGCTCTCCGCTGGACGTCGCCCGGCAAACCGCCCAGCCGGCCGCCGGCCCGAGCGACGAGAAGCGCCGGCCACTCCACGAGCAAACGAACGACCGATGGAAGGAAGACCGCTGATCGAATGATGATAAAAGAGTGAATTGTTTTGATCGAGTGACGCTCGTCTTCTCCGCTGCCGCCTGCTTTCGGCCGTCTTCTTCGACGGGAGACTGCTCGCCGTTCTGCTCGTGCACTTCCGCCCGCCGATGGTCGTCGTGTTCCTCCGGTTGGATCTTCCGGTTAGGAGCAGTGGAGGGCAACAAGTGAGGGAGCAATGCATGGATTGAACGAACCCTCGTTTTCCGCCCTTCGTCCATCAGCTACGGCGAGTCTAGGCCCAGGAAAGTCCTGAGCAACGGAGCATTCGCCGCTCGTTTTTTGGACTCGCTTCGAGAACGAAGACGGCTGTCACGTGGGGGGCATTCGAACGGCGATCTTCGTCTTGCGGACCGCCCGCGCCAACCGGTCGGCCGCCGGTTGACTCCGCTGCCGTTCGAGCAGAACGAACGGGAGTGTGGGCCTTCGACCACCGACGGCTTCACTACGAGGTCCAGCACTTCGGCCGGCTGATCGGAGAATTCGTTCGCTGCAACGAGGAGTGAAAAGAACGAGTGGATGGGAGGAACGAACCCAACGTCAACGCGGCCGTCTTCTCGCCGCTTTGCCGAACGTCCACCGCGATTCGGCAGCACTCGCTCAGCTTCACTTCGATGCTGCTGCAAAACAGAGTGGGAGTGGATGGAAAAGAGGTGCTCACCTGTTCTCCGCAACGTCCGCGACGGTCATTCGAATCGAGAAGTCGAACTCGTTGCGATATCCGCCGAGTTCCAGCCGCCCGGCGTGCAATTCGGATTGTCGCTCCTCATCAAGCTGCAACCAACAGAAAACTTAGACACCTCCTTTGTTGTCCACATCGTCTTATACTCCTGCTGAGGGTTCTCGTCGGGGTTCTTCGTGTGGCGGCGAAAAACCTTCCGTTCCGTTTGCTTCTGCCGGAAGGTCGAGAAGATCGCTTGGGTTGTTCGACAGGGCGAACAAATCCAACGAAGGAAACATGACGAGCAAGAGCAGAACGGGCATCACGGACCAGTCGAACGAACAAGCGCAGAGCGCTGCCCCTCTTGAACGAAGAAAAAGCGAATGAGAGCATAACTTCGCGCTCTTTCTTTCTTCCGTCCAACAAGCCGACAGAGTGGAAAAAGTGTTTATTCTGCGCACCCGAAAGTCTATTGGAGGAACGCACGAAAGCAAAGAGGTCGCCGCGCAAGACTGCGACGCTTGCGGCACTGGTCCGGCGTGGAACGGACGTGCACGAAGCGCTTCATTGCGCTCACAATCCCGAAGGTCATGCGCTGTGTGGCCTGAAGGACGGGCGTCGACGGAACGATGCGCGAGTTGCCGGGCAACCGGACGGGTGGCGGCGGCGGGCGCGCCAGCGGGCAGTCGTCCGCCGTCAGCCGTCCGTCGAATTCGATTCGGTGGATCGAATACGGCACCAAGCGCTGCAATCAACCGAATTAATCGAAGGATGGCCGTAGGAACTTGCTTGTTGGTCGAGCGGACTCCCGAAGGACTCGCTGAAGAAGAACGCGAGCAAGGCCTCCACAAAGTCGGCCATCCGCTCCACGCGTCCGCTCAGGATGTACGCGCCTCAAACAACCACATGAAGAGAGAAATGAGAAGAGGAGCACCGTCGAGTCCGTGACAATGCGAGTCAAAGGCCGAAATCACGCCGTTGCTGGGCTGGAGGACGATGAGGATCGCCCGCTTGTGCATGCCAAAAACGAAGAAGAGCTGCGGGTGGGCGGCGACGAGGGGACTGCAAGCAAAGCGTTGGAAAGGAATGAAGCGAGTGAATCGAAGCACCGAAGGGCCGCGTCGAGGTACACTTGCAGGAAATCGTAGACGTCCGTCCGGTACCCCGACCGCCATTCGACTTCGCGCATCTGCAGGCCGGTGGCGTTCAGGGCCTTTGGGACGTTGAAGCCTTGGCCCTCCGGCACGCCGCTCAGCTCGTACGCGTGGTTCCCACCCAAGATGCCCTCGAACAGGGCGCTCAGGACGGCCGGCGGGCAGAGCTGCAAGAAAGGAGGGGGTGAGTGAGTGGGTGGTGGGGAGTAACTCACGGCCGCCTCCCCGTGTAACGGGTGCAGCCCGAAGCCGCGGCTGTGCGGCAGTCGGGCGGCGAGGTCGGGCACGAGGACGCCCTTTCGGAACACCCTTTCGGCCACGCAGCAGCAGATGAGGGCGCACGCGCTCGACGGAACCGCGCGGCCGCCAAGGTACCGCTGCGAGAAGTACAGTGGCAGGATCCAGAGGACGGTGGCGGTCTGGAAGCGGGCGGGGGTCGATGAGCGGGGACGTCCAGAAGACGCACGTTGCCGATCTGCTGGGCTCGATTCAACGGAAAGTGCGATTGCAGCAAGAAGTCAGCCGATTTCGTCGCGCAGTCCGTCGACGGCTGGCGGTCGGCCGGCGACGGGCGGCAGCGGCCCGCAGTCATCCGTGCGCCCATCGAAGGTCGTCGCGCGTCCTCGTCTGCGGGGTTGTTCGTGGAGTCCGCAAGGAGACGACGGGACACGGCGAGCGACCGTTGGCAGGAGTGAGGCAACAATCGTTGCTGCCGAGGCAAAAGCAAGCGAAGAAGGTGGAAATTTGCCCTCCAGACATGCAAATTCCTGTCGTAGACGGTGGAGTTCCTGTGCGCCGAATTTGAATCGTGGCTCTTTCCGTTCGATCGGCTCACGAGTGCGTTCTCCGCTCTGTTCCGATGGACTCCGCTCGTTTTCTGTTTCTCGCTACTCTCGCGTTCGTCAGCTTCATGAGCGCGGAAGCGACCACCTACTTGCGCACGCCTACAACAGGAACGCGATCACGAATGCGATGAGTTCTTCGCCCACTCGCCCCAACCCCTGCGTTCTCAGCGAACGGCCATTTATGAGAGCGGCTTCTTCGGGTTGGACCTTTTCAAAGTGCTGTTCGATTCCTTCACTTTGCCGACACAAAGAGAGTTTATTCCCGACGATCACAGCTGGACGGTTTTCTTCTAGACGAAACGCGGCGTGTGCTTGCGGCTCCGCTTGGCGCGCAGACGGCGGTAGGCGACGCTCACCTGCAGCTGTTTGATGGAGACGCCGGCGATCTCCAGACAAGCGCCCATGTTCACGTCTTTGGGGCCGCTGCCTTTGTAGCGGGCGCCCGCGAACAGCGTCAGCATGCGGCCGTCCGCAAAGAGCGCGTAGCCGTGCAGCGGGGCCTACAAATCGATTCATTGGTTAAAGGAGAGAACTTGCTTGATGGCCGCGAACGAAGAGGTCGACGCCCAGACGCTCGGCGGCGTCGCGGACGGTGTCGGCGGCGAACAGCTGCCCGATGCCGTTGAGGGGCTCTCGCTCGAGGTTCGGCCGGAAGCCGGCGCCGTCGGGCGCCCGGGTGTCCGGATCGGACCACACGAGGTCGCACTCCAGCGAGCCCACGTCAAAGTCGTCGATGAGGCGGCGAGCGCAGCTTCGGCGACAGCCCGCCGGCACGCGGCCGCCCGCCAACACGGCGAGCGGCAGGTGCATGAACAGGCGCTTGAACCGGGCGTACATCTCGTGGCCCCGACGGCCGCCTGCAGCTTGAGGGCGCACTGGGATCGTCCTCGTTGAAGCGGGCGCACACCTCGTCGTAGAAGGAGGAGGCGCGATTGAGGGACTCTTCCTCGTGGTTCCCCCGCACGACGTGCACGCGCTGGGCGAACCGCAGCTTCAGGAGGGCGACCTCCACGCCGTGCGTCCCCCGATCCACGAAATCGCCGAGGAAGACGGGCGTTCAGCGGTGCAGGTCCGAGTACTGGCCGTGCAGATCGCCGTACACGACGCACGGCACGGGCACTTCGAGCAGCGAGCTCTCGGCCGCGAACACGCCTGTCGCGCGCTCCAGCACGTCCGCGAGCTCCTCGAAGTCGAAGGCGAACTGCCGCGGGCCGTTGCGCACGAGCAGCGGGTGCAGCGAGTCCAGCGAATGGAAGATCTCGGTTGGCTCGTCTGCAAGCAGCCGAGTGGGCGGACGGACGGACGAGACGAACCGGCGGGCGCGGCTGCGGACTCCTCGCTCCACGTGACCTCGTCCGCCACTCCGAACATGACGACACGCTGGATGGCCGCCGTCCGCGCGCCCACCGCGACGCTCTCCGGCTGCCGGGCGCCGCGCGACATCGAGCTGCAATCCGCGGGATCAGTCGGCAGATGAACGGAGGACTCACTCGAGCAACACGCGCTGCTCCTCGGCGCTGAGGGCAGCGGGGACGAGCGTGTCCGTCCGGTCGAAGTGGAGCACGGAGAGCGGTGCATCGTTTTCTTTCGGGTGGTGTGGTCGGAGCGGCCGGTCATGAACGAACCGCTCTTCTGCTTCCCCCCGCAGTTGCGGGTTTGTGTGGCCGGCCGAATGCGACGCCGCCGACCAGCAGGCTTCAACTCGAGCTCGGGGGATCGAACAGACGCTTCCGGCTTGCAGACACGCCGTTGACCGCGCGACCGCTGGAGGCGCGGATCGTGGCGACGCCGCGCGCCTCGCAGTTGGCGGATAGCCGCTTCTGGACGCTCTGCTTCCGCGCGTACGACCGCCTGCACGCCGTCACGCTGCTGGAGGCGGCGGCGGGCGTCGCCGGCAGCGTCCTCGCCACGATGCTCGTCCTCCCACTTCTGCGTGCGCGGCGACGACGAGCGGCCGCGGGCGGACGACTCGGAGCTGCTCGCGTTCAAGCGCTCGTACCAGCGCTGCCTCCACTAGTAAAGTTCATGTGGTGAGAGAGCAGATTCCTTTTCAATCCCCGCCTGTTCGCAGCGCGTTCGTGCGCTCGGTGCTCGTGCTCGCCGGGACGCTGGTGGCCGTCTACGTGGTGCTGCCGCTCGGCTTCTTCCTCTTCCCCGCCCACGCGCAGCACGTCTTCTTCCTGAACTTCAGTCCGTCCGCCCGCCCGCCCACCCGCCACTCCCGCTCGCTCGTTGCAGTGCGCGCCGTCGGCATCAACTACGCGGGCCTGCAGGCGCACGGCCGCAATTTACCTTCAGGGGCGCTTCGCAGAGGACGAGGCCGAGCAGCCGATCCTCGGCTGGCCGCCCGGCTCCCCGTCGCCCCCACGGACGCGCAGATCGCCGAGCTGCTGGCCGCCTTCGAGGAGCCGGTCGTCGTCTAC
The DNA here is from genome assembly GCA_024699865.1 of Aphelenchoides fujianensis. Classification (NCBI taxonomy): domain Eukaryota; kingdom Metazoa; phylum Nematoda; class Chromadorea; order Rhabditida; family Aphelenchoididae; genus Aphelenchoides; species Aphelenchoides fujianensis. The sequence continues at coordinate 1,337,339 of JAMPIO010000012.1, read as the reverse complement.
TGCCACGGCAACTCTTACGACCGCACCTTCAGGCAGCCCTCCCCTCTCGCCCGCCCTCCACTCCCGCTCGACTGTCCATCCTCCCTTTCCGACGACAGAGAGACTGCAGTTGCCGGTTGTTTATTCACTTCACAATCTCGCTTTCGTTCAGTCCTTGAGGGCAGAGGCGGTGACGATGAAGGACTCGAAATTGACCTCGTTCGTGTTGCGGCGGATGCGGAAGAATCCCTTCTCGCCCCAAGCGGCGCCCCACGAGTTGCCCGCCGTCCAGTAGGGGACGCCGCCCGCCACGCCCCAGCCGACGATCCGCACCGCGTGGCCGCCCACGTACTCGCCGCTCGTGTGCGCGTAGATGCCGGTCGAGTACTGAAAGCGGGCGACTGAGTGGGCGGAAGGGAGGGAGGGGCGGCCGACCAGGTAGAAGTCCTCGTAGACGTCGAAGGTCGCAACCACGCTGCCCGCGGCGAGGATCTCCGCCTGCACGGCGGCGTTGTCCAGCGAAAAGGCGGAGACGCGGCGGCCGAAGTGCTTGTCGCGGGCGTACGTCTTCGCGGTGTACTTGGGCTGGCAGCGACGTTGGCAGGGCGTGGAGGCGGCGGGCGAGCGGCCGGGCGCCACGGCGTACGGCCGACAGCCGCCGCCGCCGAACGGGCCGCCCGTGACGACGCCCGCTTCGACGAACCAGCGGAACGCCTCCGCTGGCCAGCCGCCCGAGCAGCCGGACGCGTAGGGCGTGCAGGCGGCGCAACAGGTCGTCAGGTCCCACGCGCTGATCGGCAGCGAGGCGGCCGCCGACGTGCCGTTGAAGCGGATGCAGCGGCGATCTTGAATGGCGCTCGCCGCCGACACCTGCAAGCCGCCGCTTCGTCTACGCACTCCGCAGTCCAGCACTCACCGCCCAGCAGGAGCCGCAGCCCGCCTGGTCGGGTACGCGGTTGAACGTCGCCTTGCAGCGCGGCCACTTCGTGCGGATGTCGAAGGCGGCGGGCGGCGCGGTCGGCGGCGCGGCGGCCGCACTCGCGACCTTCGGGACGGCGGCGAGTTGGGCGGCGGTCGGGCGGACGGCGCCCAAGAAGCCGTTCAACTCGGCCCGCGTTTTGTTCTCGAACTGCGCGTAGCGGCGGGCCTGAACGGACGGGAAGGGGCGTGAGCGAACGAGTGGCCGCTCACCGTGAACAGCCGCGAGTTCGCGTTCAGGAAGGCCGCCAGTCGGGGTCCGATCGGCAGTTTCGTGTCCGTCGAGCCCACCGCTCCGATCGGGAGGAGCAGGAGGAGGAGGAGGACGAAGAGAGTGGTCATTCGGAAGGGGGTTGTCTTCTCCGTGTTCAGCGCCTTTTTTATACCCGCCGGCCTACCGTGGACGACCGCTGCCCCCGCTCGGCTTTGCATTCGTTGCCTGCCGATCCCCTGGTGTTCAACGCGTGTGGTGCGTGGCTCGTGGGCGAGTGCAAACGATTGCTGGGGACTTCCGGGTAAGTGGGGATTAACGGAGTGAAGGCAACGGTTGCCAGTCGAGTTCTCGTCTGTGTTTTGGACGAACGCCCACTTTCCAACGGTGTGGGGAAGGCGTTACGATCGTGAACACTTGGGCAGACTGCGCGCGAAGTGCGAAAAGATAGGACTCTTTTGACAATGGAGCGCATCATTTTTCCGTTAATTTGCGTTCAACATTTGACAAGAGCATTGTTTTAGGAGATTTATGTTGCGTGCAGAGTGAACAAAAACGTCCACTCGTGTGTTGTTCTCTGTGATTCTCGCCTTCTCCCGAATCTCCTGCATTTTTCCACTCCCCTATCTAAGCGGGATAGCCGTAAATTCAAGGAGGGGTATAGGGAGTCGGGCGAAGCCCCGAGCCGTATGGCAAGCCAGGGGCGGGTGGGGCCGGGGAAGATTCCCGTCTTTCCGTTACGAAGGTTCAAAAGCAGAAATTTCTAAAAAGCAGCAGAAAGGCGGTGAACACTCGGAATTCAGCACACTTACCGCCGCAGACTCTCGCTCGTTTACTGCTGCAAACAAACTGCAAAGATGTACACGTAACAATCGAGAGTTGTTTGTTGTTTACCGATGACGCGAAAAGAGGCTGCTGAAACGAACAGAAAGGATTTAATGATGACAAAAGCCGGTCGTGGGAGTGTCTGACAATAAGCAGGACGTTCTCTTCAGAAAAGTTAGCAAAACGACCCAAAAATGCCATTTTTGGCTTCCTCTCGACGAGCGGGAACAAAATCAAAACCACAAAGTGCAAAACCCTAGCGTGCCTGCCCCCATTCAGCCTCTTGGCGCCAGAGGAGCCCACGAAGTCTCCGCTGTTTGGGGTGTTCAGCCGACAAGGCGCGTCGAGCAACGAACGAGTCAACCAAGTCCGCAGCAAGTTTAGTCGTCTTATGCTAAGTTGAAAGGGATACGTACCGCCCAACGATCAATCGCGGACGGCGCCATGAACCCTAAACACGACCCGCCTTCACTTTTTCAACTAGCACGTCGATCTCACTAACCGGGTCCGAACCCGCAACCCGCACCGCACCGCAATCCGCGTTCGCAACCTTTGGGCTACGAGAACTTGTTGCTGGGTGACCGCAAGTTCGGGCTTTTAAGCTGCAGCTGGGCGTTCCAACCGTTAGGGAAAACTCAGTACGGTCGCTTGGAGAATCGATTCGAATGGTTTCGTGCGGTCTGGTTGTCAATCGAAATCAGCGTTTTTGGTTCGAATAAACGCGGCAGTTGGAGGACAGCCCACTTTCCTTGTCCACTTCCACTCGTTTCCTCATCGCAGTGGCTTTGACGCGAGATGAAGAAGAGCCGCTTGCCTGGGCGGTGATTGAAATGAACGAGCAGCCGGCGGTCGCGAGTCCTCGGGGATGTCTGCCGCCCCCGCGCGGAAAGTGAGTTCTCGACGGCGAGCAGCAGCCGGCGGCTTCCAGAGCGCCGACTCGGCCGACCCGATGATCCGCCGCGCGATCAACGCCGACAGTTGTGCGTCCCGTCCGGCCGATCGCTCTTGAATAAACGCACCACTTACTGGGGCCAATTGGGGACCGGTGGAGTCGAGCGTTCTTGTTGGATGACGACCGAGAGCTTCGCTCCGCCATCTTCCGATCCAGCCGATTGCCCACAAATTTCCTGCCCCCAACTCGCAATCAAAGTACTCGTTTATTCGCTCGCATCCGCACAGAAATCACCAATTGCGCCGCACAACAACGTGCTGGTTCGTGGGCGTCTGTTGGACGGTGTTGTAGACGACCACGTTCTCCCGCTCCCGTTCGATGCTCTGCAGGAAGACAAGGAGATGAGTGAAAGTAAGGAGGACTCACTTGATTCATGCAGTAGTACTGCAAGCCGATGATCCCGCCGACGATCGCGGACATCAGCACGAAGACGAGGGCGACTCCCGCGAACGCCCCAATGTAGGCGACCGAACCGTCTGCCTCCGCCTGGACGACGCCCGTCGAAGCGGAGAGCAGGAGGAGAGCGAAGAGGCAGCCGACCATTTTGACTCGATTGAAGAGTGTTGAATGAACCGAATGGACGTTGGATCGTTCGACTTCGCTTCGACTATGCAAACACGAAAGTAGCAACAGATAGATAGCAAACAAGAGTTGGTTGTTCCTACCGCTGCCGTCTAAGAAAGTTCATTGACAGCGATCTCCGCGGCCCCCCTATTCGTTGTTCCGCATTCATTCTGATCAAAAACAAAGAGGACACGCGTTTATTTCTTCAGTTCACGAACAGGAATCCCCACCACCTCCACCGCAAGAGTCTCCAGTAGCTCCGCCATCGCAGAACTGGCCGCCAGACCAACCCGAGGTGATCGGTGGATGAGAGGACGCCGAATGTCCCGAGTTGGAAGCGGAGCCTGTGGACGGTCGCACGGCAATCAAGTTTGTACTGAAAGACTGAATGGAGTGAGTAAAAGAACGTGAAAAAGAGAACTCACTGACGACGAACCAAATAGCGGCAGCAGCACGTGCAAGCGAAGGACAAGAGATAGACAGAACGATCGCCCCGGCAAAAAGGTTTGCCCAGAGACTAACATCGCAGTTGCCGATGCACGTGTACGCGTCGGCGACCTCGACGAAAGCCAGGAGCACGAACAAGCAAGCGTTCATTCCGATCGGAGTTCAGTCGAATGAACGGAGCGGGCATCAACTACTCACTTGTGAACGCGAATCGACTGATCTGCCTCTTCTGCTCGTTGCTTTGTTGTTGGCCGCACACTCTCCGAAAGGTCCTGCCTGTCCTTTAGAGAAAAGGGCAGCTCGATGATTTCTTCTTCTCAACAGCAATCGAACAACGACTGCGTCGAAAATAAGAGATGAATAATGAAGGAACAAGAAAGAAAATGCACGTAGCACACGAAAGAGTTGCAAAAAAAGCACGTCCTTGGGTGACTCACCGGCGAGTCATTAAGAGTGGACGATTGGACGCTGATGGCGGCAAATCCCGTAAGCTTTCTGAAACAAGAGGTTTTGAGCGGAGTTCATTGGAATGTGCGGAACGGCAATGGGACTGTTCATTTGCAGCTTGCTTGAATGTTTGTATTGGTGAAAGGAGACCAACTGTCGTGGTTCTTCTGCTTGTTGCTTTGTGTGCGCCACGTTCTCCTAAATCAGCGCCGACAAGCCGGAAGCCGGCCAGTGCAAAATGAAATGCTTCTACTCGCAGGCACTCGTCGCAGAGATGAGCGCCGAGTTTGGAGACGATGAGATTGCGGAAGTGGACGGACTGACTTCGAAACGAGTTCAATTTCTCTACAGTTGACCTTTTGCTTCAAAACTCTACAAACGTCATGAAGAGACAAGCGTTTTTTGAATTCTCCGACGAAGCACTCGACTTTTGTAGCGACGTGAAACGAATACAAACTCCTTGTCTAACAAGGAAGCTCAGACGTTTCGTAATCCTCATTCATTACTGATGTGCGCTGCTTGGCGCTGATATCTTGCCCTCTACTCTCGCCGCTCCGCCGATTGTAGCCGAGCGACCAAGTGGGATGAACTCCCCCAACGACGAGCCATCTGCTTCCCCGCGAACGCCTTTCCGTCCAACTCGTTCGCGATGAACAACCTCACGATTCCGAGCGCAACAGAAGCGGTGAGTAAACCGCCGATGCTGCCGCTGCTCTTCCGCGTCCAGTACTCGATCATCGTCCTGTTCTACTTTGTTTCTGGAGTCTCGCAATTCTTCCTCTTCTACAAAGTCTGCTCCACTCGTTTGAAGCAACAGCTGACTTTTTACCTGATCTTTAACATGTTTATTTGGTGTCTCGTTTGTCCGGCCGGTGTCATTCACATCGGCTACCTGCTGCTCTTTAGCTTCAGAACTGGTGAGAGGATCTAAAGAGTTAATTAGAAGCGTCACGTGGATTGCAGAGCCGTTCTCCGGACCGATTTCGTTCTGGACGGGCGAACTCCTCTACTCGTCGGGCATTTGTCTGAGTATTTCGTTGTCGTGTCTCTTGGCCAGCCGCATTGTGATCATCTACCGACCTCTAATGAACAACCGGCTGAGCAAGAGCCACTTCACGGCTACTGCAGTTGTTCTCACTTTTGTCTACGGATTCTTGTGTGCCGTTGCTACGGCCCTCATCGAGACCATCCCGCAGCAAACTAGTGGGTTCTTCTTGTCTTTGATTTTCTCAATTCTGTTTGTAGGCTGCGGCACGTTCTCCTGCCCGCTGACGAAAACTCGGGGCCTGATCTTCAGTGTGGCGCGTTTTGTCATCTCTTTCTTTAACATCCTCTTCGCGTCTGTCTTCTTGTTCAAATTCGCCCAACACGGGAAGCAGCAGCTGAACGCCATGCAGCAACAACAACGGAAAGCAAGCGAAAGCCATGCATTCTATTCGAATAGAGAGATTGCAGAACAATCTGATCGCGGCGTACGCAATTGTCAGCGAGATCCTCTTCAACTTCCTTCCACCAGCCATGTACTTCACATTGGCGTTGCTCATCGATCAGTCAGCACTGGGGCCCTACCCGACGGTACAGACTTCCTTTTACACAGTTCATGCTCCGTGTTCAGGTCTTCTATGCGGTGGACGCGCTCGTGACGTCCACCATCTACCGACGGGTGATCTCACGACAGTTCTCGCTACAATCGGTGTCCGTACAAGTTCTCTCGGGAGGCAAGAAAGTGTGACTCATAGCCCGTACTCGATTTAATCTTGCCTATGTTCAACTACTCAATTGTCTAGTCGTTCGAGTAAAATTGCTTAAAGGAGTTGAAGAGACCGACGCGACATCAAGCTGCCGAACGGTGCCAAGAACGAGTCCGCCGAGGCCACCACCACGCAACTACCACGTCTTGATCGTTTATTCACGTGCACAACAAACAAGAGAGTGCGGAAAGGATCACCAATTGCGAGGCGTCTGCCGCGTGTCCACTCCGTCGATAGGTTGGGCGGCCGCCGGCTGCTGCTGCACGTGGGTGACGGTCAGCACTTGCTGCGGTCTGTTCCAATAGCCGCTGTAGTGCCCCCAGCCCGTGTTGTAGCCGTGGTTGTAGTACGCCAGATGCGGATATTTCTGAAAGACGAGAGGAGGAATGCGGGACGAAACGAACTCACGATCAGGACGTAGACGTAAAGGACGATTGGACCGAATATACAGACGAGGACGCAGGCCAGAACGATGAGAGTCAGCACGGCGTGCGACAGCTGCGATTTCCAGTCCTTTCCGGTCATCAAATCTCCAGCGGCCATCCCAACAAAGACGAAAAGGAGCAGAAGGAGGCGGCCACTCATTTCGGTCAAGCTGTGAGCAAACGAATGAAGATCGAGCGACGGGTGGAAGCCTTTCGGTAAGGGGATGCAAATCGTCTGCCTCTTCTTTCGTTCTGTCTCGAGCTTTCCTGATCGGGGGAGGGTTTGTGAAGAAGTCGTCTTGTCGTTCTCTCGCTTCTGCTGACCGCGTCCAACGTTCCAGACGCCCGATTTAGGTGAGCAGCAAACACAATGAAACCTTCTCTTCTCATCGGATTGTTTATTCACCCACACAGCACAAGAAAAAGACAAGCAGGGATCACCGATTGCTGGGCGTCTGCTGCGTGTCGTCGCCGTCGGCCGGTTGAGCGGGCGGCGGCTGTTGGACGACGCGCACTTCCTCCGGTCCATTGGCGTAGCCGTAAGGCGCCCAGCCCGGATGGTAACCGTGCCCGTAGAATCCGGGGCCCCAGTAGCCGTAGCGATTTCCGTACTGAAAGAAAATTGTGAGGGGAGAGAAAGAGAGGAGAACTCACTTTGATCATCACGAAGAGGAAGGCCGCAATGAAGACGAACGGGCAGCAGGCGGTCAACAGCATGAAGCAGAGGACGACGACCATGTACACCGTGTACATCGTATTGAAGCTTGAGGAGGAGACCGATGACACTTGGGGCTCATCCTGTTCGAATCCAGCGACCGTTGCGACGAGCAAGAGAGCGAGCAGGAGCGACAGCAAGCGGCCACTCATTTCGATCGAGCGTTGAGCAAATGAGTGAAGCGGTCGAGCGGCAAGTGGTGGCCGTCAGAAAGAACGAAGGCATGCAATTCGTTTGTCTCGATCCTTGCTGATCGGCAGCAAGTTTGAGTGGAAACGCCTCGTTTCTCTGGCTTCTGCTGTCCGTGTCCAACGTTCCGGACGCCACGATTTAGGTGAGCAGCAAACACAATGAAATCTTCTCATCCATTCGTTTATTCACCCACACAACAGAAAAGACGAGGAGAGATCACCAATTGCGAGCCTTCTGCCGCGTGTCCTCTCCGTCGGCCGGCTGTCGAGCGGGGGCGGTCGGCGCTTGCTGGGGTCCATTCGCGTAGCCGTAGGGTCCCCAGTACGGATGGTAACCATAAGGTCCCGGCCCGTAGTAGCCGGGGGCCCACCGGCCGGGGCGATTCGCGTACTGAAAGAAGAACGCGGTGAGTAAAGAGGAAAAGCGGGAGAACTCACTTTGATCATCACAAACAGGAGGACCCCATAGAAGACGAACGGGCAGCAGCCGGTCAGCAGCATGAAGCAGAAGCAGAAGACGAGCATCACGGCGGTCGCGATTTGGGAGGTGGCGTCTGCCGATGATGCGGTCTCCGTCGTCGTCGTGGTCGTGGTCGTCGGAGCCTCGCCCACCTGCTCGCTGGGCATCACGACGGAGAGGAAAGCGAACAGGAGCAGGAGGAGGCGGCCACTCATCTCGGTCGAGCGTTGAGCAAATGAGTGGCGAGATCGAACGGCGAGTTGGAAAAATGTTGAGGATGCAAATCTTGTACTTTTTCTTCCGCAGGCGATCCGGTGAGCTGATCAACCCGGAGCTCTCGGTGGAGAACGCGATGCAGTGGCTGGAGCTGGCCGCCCTCTACGACCAGCCGACCGCCTTCAAGCGTCGAGTGATCGCTTTCGCCGAGGCGAACATCGCGGAGATCAAGCAGCTGCCCGAGTGGCTGCCGTTTGCGCGCGCGAACGTCGATTTCGTCGTCGAGTTTGTGTGACTCATTCTCATTGCCGCTTGTTTGTTGGATGAGTGCCCGGCGAAGAATAAACTCGTTTGTGTTGCTGGCTGATCGTTTGCGACCCCGAACAGTCAAATGTTCTACCGACAACAATGGACAACAACCTCTTCTTCCAACAAACCCGCCTGAACACACCGTTTATTCGGACACAAGCAAAGCGAAACAGAGGTCACCAACCGCGGGGCGTGTCCTGCTCGGCGGCCGCGGTGCTCGCCCACGTGCCGCCCGGCTGCTCGCTCTGACGTGTTTGAGCTCGTTGCTCCCGCTCTCGAACTTCCTGCAAAAAAGACGAAAGTGAACGGAAGGACGCAGAAAAGAGAACTCACCGACTTCCAGCACCAGTAGCGAAAAGCGATGAGAACCGCCGCGATGCAGCCGACCACGACGAGCACCGTCACGACGATCAAAATCGGGCTCACGGGCTTCTCGCGGGCCTCGACGACGTTGACCGAAGCGAAGAGCACGAGGAGGAGCGAAAAGAAGCGGCCGCTCATTTCGGTCGAGGTTTTGTGAAGTGAGTGAGTGGAAAGCTCTTGGTTGGGGTATGAATTGCTCGTTTTTGTGTTGACTGGGAACCTCTAATTTGTGAACACACAGTGCGTTGCGCTTGGTGGTCGTGATGCAGCCTAAAGCGAAGATGCACAAGGCAACAGTAACACTTTTATTCGTTTTGGTGCCGGTACGAAGCCCATCGCTGAGCCCGCTCTATTCCACAGTGAACTGCGCAACGGTGTGGCGGGTGTATACGACCACTGCATCCTCATGTTGATGTGGTTGTTGTCGTTGGGCCTAAAACGAATGAAAGATGCGATGAAGAGCGGAGAACTCACTCGTCTGACGCAGACACCAATGCTGCAGCAGATAGCGACCCAAAAGATTAGTGAACAAATGATGCTGACGATCGTCACAGCGTCTGAATCGTGGTGCGCCCGGACGGACGTGACCAACAGAAAAGAAATCGCAAAAGACAGACGGCCGTACATTCTGTTGAAAGACGAGTGGAATGAGGCCGCACGGTTGAGCAGCAACTTTTTAAGGTTTGTTCGGGCGAGTCTTTTAGACGAAGCGGATGTAGAGGGCGTTTAATGTTCTCCAGTCGGTGATTCACGGAGTTCACTCCTCTTTTACAACAGTTGAAAGGCTCAAGCAAACAAATCTTCGCGCCCTGCAGTCGCTAATTGCATTCTAAAGCGACGATGCATAAGGCAACAGAGCAACACGTTTATTCGTCTTGATGAGAACACAAAGCCCTACTGCCGGCATATTATTCCACAGTAAACTGCGCGAAAGTGTAGGAGATGTGCGCGACTACTACATCCTCTTGCTGCGGTGGCTGTACTATTTGGACGGGTTGAGCTGGTTCGGGCTAAAAAACAGACGAAGAATACAGGAAAGAAAAGAGATTACCTGTCTGATGCAGCAAACAGTAACAACACAACAGCCGGCGATGCAAACCCAAATCGCAACGGCTATGATGAGGATCGTCGCGGGCGCTAATCCGTCGGCCTGGACGGCCTTGACCAAAAGAAAAAAGGCAGCAAACAACAAGCAGCCACGCATCCTGTCGACAAACGTGGTCGAGTGAGGCAGTCGAGCAAGCGGGGACTTTTAATGTTCTTTCGGGAGAGTCTCTAGTGAAGCGGATGTTGAAGGCGTTTAATGGCCACCACTCCATGATTCACACGCATTACATCTTTTTACAACCGTTGAAAGGCTCAAGCAAACAAAGGAACAACTGGCCATCCTTGACGCTTTGCAGCCATGACGCCTCACTGGTGTTCGTTTAACCGCGCTTTTAGGCGAAGACAGATTGGTCGAAAAGGCGATCTTGACGTCCGTCGCCCGTTTAATACGATCGCAGAGAACGCGAACACCAGCCATTTCTTCAGTTTCTTTTGCCAATGAACTCGGCCATTGACGCAAAACGAGTCTTTTATTCACTCTCAAACGGACCCAAAGGAGAAGTCACCAACGGCGGCTGCGTTTTTCGCCCAGGCGCCGCTCCAGAACTTCGTCCGCTACCGGTCCACCATTCACACACAAAAACCGTTTCATTCGTTACGAGCAGCTTGCTGATTGCTGGTGGAAAACTGCGGGTTTTCAGCTGGCTGCCCTCCGCTGTGGGCGGGCGCAACGCTCGTGCCGGGCGGTTGATAAACGAGGGTGGTCGGAGGTGAAGGCTGGTAGAAAGGTGGCGGGGTCATGCCCGGCGGCATGGTCGAGTAAACGACCACCCCTTGACATTGCTGTCGATTTCGTAGGGCCTACGGAAAAAAGAGATCCAAGAGAACCTCAGTGGGCAGCCTACTCGCGTGTAGCAATACCAACGCGTTGCAGCAGCCGCAACTCCGACCATCACCCAAAAGAAGACGATGGGAAGGACGATGAACACCGCTGAGCCGTCGTCCTGCGCATCGACCGTCTTGATCAAAAAAGCAAAAAAAGAAACAAGCGGACGTTCATGTTCGTTGAGACGTTCGGGGAGAAATGAAGAAGCTCCGCGGAAAGCGAGAACGTTGTGAGTTCAATCGTGCAAGCCCTCGAAAGGGAGTGCCGGAGGTCTCGCGGCCGCAACGCCGGAACTCCCCGATCGAGCGAGAGGCTTATGCGAACGTCTCACTACGAACAAGAACAAGCTAGAAACGCGCAAACTGTCGTCTCTTGCGGCTTGCAGCGGCTCCGCAACACCCTTCATTGTGCGCTGGTCGAGGGATCGAACAGGCCGATCTGAACGCTCGCCGCCATGTTCTTTCCGCAGTCCGTTCAACACTGGCGCAGATAGTGGATTGGGACGAAAGGCGGCCTCGACGAGGTGTTGTTTCTTCGTTGTTTTACACAAATGAGCGATTGTTCCGCACACGCGTCCATCTTCGTATCTTCAATCGATCTGCCGAAAGAACAAGAAAAGAACTTTCAACGTTTATTTCTCACAGAACAGAGGAACAGAAGAGACACGACCAAGAAACTCGTCCGGCGATCAGCCCCACGACCAAATCCAATCCTTGGCATCGTCGTAGATTTCTTCGACCGCGTCCCTCGCCTCTTCGAACACTTTTCCGGCCGTTTTCGCGGCTTTCTTGACCTTGTCGACGGCACCGGGAAGCCAGGCCACGACTTGCGGAACGCCGTCGTCGCGGCACTGGTGCTCGTCGTAGCCGTCGGCGACGTCCGCTTCCATTCCGTTGGCGCAGCGGTGCTCGTGCGTGTCGTTCGCGAACTCGATGTCGCCCAGGTCCGACTGGAGTTTGTGGCACTTTCCCTTGCGCCAATGGTCGGGCTTCACCACGCGGAGCACACGCGCCCGTCATGCGGGTCGAGTGTGTGGATCGCAGCGATGCGCGAATCATAGCGCGCGATCACGTACATGACGCCCGCGTGGACGTGGAGGCCGCCGATCCGCTGGTATTCGAGCCGCACCGGGCCGATCAGCCGAACGGCTCGCGTGTTCACGTTCACTTCGTGGAGCGCCGCGTCGAACGGGCAGCGGAGGACCGCAAACACAAAGCGGCCGGGATCGGCGGCCGGCGCGATCAGACGGCCTTGGCGCCCCTCGATGCTGGAAAAGAAGCGCGGGAAGCGGTGGAGGTGGTCGCAGCGGAAGACGCCCGCTTTTCGATCAAGTTCGACGTGGACGAGCCGCTCGGCGGTGAGCGCCAGCAAGCGGTCTCTCCCGACGCGCACGCAGTCCACCGGTGCGCCCAGGGGCTCCACGGCCCACGCTTTCCGGAAGTTCCTGCAACGACGAAGGAATGAACGGAGGGACGGGACGATCAGAGCTTGCTTTTAAGCGCCCGTGTGCGTGTCCCCAACCCACAGGTTGTAGCCGCGATGGCGGAACTCCAGGAGCAGACGGCCGGACGTGAACGGAGTGTGCGCGTACGCCAATCGACGGAAGCCGCAAAACGACCACTTTCGGCTCGCGTACGCCAGTCCGCACGCCTTCTTCTTCGTCTTCATTTGCAGAGGAGCGGGAGAGGAAGCAGTCGAGGGGACAGGTGGATTTCAAACGAAAGGCGGCAATGATTAAAGCGCCCACTCGGACCGCTTTTTATTCGCTCCGTTTGACCCACCTTCCAACCGACGCCGCCCAATCAGTCAAATGCGCAACCGAGAGGGCGGTCGATCGCTGCGATGGGCTGTGTCAATAGACCGCATTCCCATTGGAGACGGCGAGAAGCGCTGCTCTCCGACCGGCTCGCTTTCATCGCGGTCTAAAGTTCACACAAAACGACGCTTGTTCACTCGTGGTTTATTCTTAAGGAAACAGGCAACAAAAGACGATCACCACAACGAGCGGCATCGGCGCAGGTCGTAGCCAGAGTCGAAGTCCTTTTGAAAGCGATCCGGACACGCCTTTACGTCGTCCTCGTTGAAGTCGATGACGCCCAGCTGTCGCACCGTCTTCGAGCACTTGCCCAGCTTCCAGATGTCGGCTTTGACCGCAAACTGCAGACAGCCGCTCTTCGCGCCGCAATGGGCCGCACTGAAAGCGAGGAGATGAGTTGAAGGAGGGGCGAGAAACGAACATCAAGACCTGCAGCTCGTCGGGGTGCAGGTGTTCGGCCTCCCAGCCCTCCGCGTGGAACATCCCCGTCTCGTCCGTCCGCAGCACCTTGCAGAGGTCCCAGAACACGAGATCGCTCTCATAGATGGCCATCCGCTGAAGGTCGTTGCATGAGAAGGACGAAAATCGGAGGGGAGAACACACCGCATTCGTGACCGGCCGCCCGTTGCAGCGAATCGTCGCATTCATGTTGTAGGCGTGGGCGTTCGGCAAGTCGACGATCGCTTCAGCGCCCATGAAGCCGACGAACACGAGAGCAATGAGGAGCAGGAAGCGAACGGAGGCCATCGGGGCGGAGCGGAACGATGAGCGCACTTGTGAGGCGACCGAACGAAACCGAGAGTCGCAACTCGAATGCCCGGCAACAGCAACCGATCGTCTACGACAGGAATTTGTATGTCTGGAGAGCGAATTTGCACTCCACCGCTCGCTATCGGCCGACAGCAGCGAGAGCGACCTCACTCACTTGCCGGCGGTCGAGCGCCGCGGTCCGCCGTCTTCCGCGCGAAGATCCCCAAGAACTCCGCGAACGAGGACGCGCGACGACCTCCGATGGCCAAACGGACGACCGCGGGCGGCTGCCGCGCGTCGCCCACCGACCGCCGGCCGCCGACTGACTGCTCGACGAAATCCGCCGACTTCTCCTCGCTGCGCTCTCAGTTTCCGTCGATCCGTGCCCATCAGATCTGCAACGTACGTCTTTTGGACGTCTTCCGTTCATTCCGCAGCTTCCAGACCGCCACCGTGCTCTGGATCCTGCCGCCGCACTTCTCGCAGTCGCTCCTCGGAGGCCGCACGACCCCGTCGAGCGCGTGTGCCCTCATCTGCTGTTGTGTGGCCGAAGGACTCTTCCGGAAGGGAGTCCTCGTGCCCGACCTCACCGGCCGGCTGCCGCACAGCCGCGGCTTCGGGATGCACCCCGTGGAGCGAAAGTCTGCTGTGAGTTCCCTCCCTTCCTTCTCCTACTCACTCCTACCGTTTAGTTGTGCCCGCCCTCCGTCCTGAACGCGCTGCTCGAGGGCATCGTCGAGGGCAATCACGCGTACGAGCTGAGCGGCGTTCCGGCGGGCAAGACGTTCAACATCCCGGACGCGCTGCGCGCCACCGGCCGGCAGATGCGCGAAGTCGAGTGGCGGTCGGTCGACCGGACGGGCGCCTACGACCTGCTGCACGTGTACCTCGAGGCGGCCATTCAGAGGTTCGTTTCACTCGCTTCTTTCCGCCCTCATCGCTCTCGTTGCAGCCCCGTCCTCGCCGCTCACTCGCAGCTCTTCTTCATCCTCATGGTGCACACGCGGGCGATCCTGCTCGTCTTCCAGCGCACCAACGGCGTGATTGCGGCCTTCGACTCGCATCGGCACGAACACAACGGTACTCCTTCGGCCATTCCTCCTTGCATTCAACGGTTTGTTTGAGGCCCGTACATCCTGAGCGGATGCGCGGACCGGCTGGCCGAATTTGCGGAGATCCTGCTCGCGTTTTGCGTCAGCGAATCGTTCGAGATTCCGCGCGATCAACACGTGTGTTCCCCTCGCTTCGACTCGATTCATCCCGTAGATTGCAGCACTTCGAGCTGAGTTTGATCCAATTCGACGGACGGCTGACGGCCGCCGACTGCCCGCTGGCGCGCCCGCCGCCGCCGCCCGTCCGGCTGCACGGCAACTCGCGGATCTTCCCGTCGACGCCCGTCCTCCAAGTGACTCAGCGCGTGGCCGTCGACATCGTGAGCACGATGAAGCGCTTCGTTCACGTCCGCCCCGCGCCCGACCGCCGCCGCCGCCGCGAGCGTCGCCGTGCGCGCGAGCGCGGCGGCCTCTTCGCCTTCTTGCGTTCCTCCAACTGACTCTCGTTCGCCAAGGATAAACACTCACTTCCACTCACTCGGCTTGTTGGACGGAAGAAAGAAAGATGCTCTCATTCTCGTCTCCTCTCTTCAGGAGGTGCAGCGGTTTGCTCTCGCCCCCACTCGACTGATCAGCGATGTCCGCTCTGCTCCTGTTCATCCTTCTTCCGTCCTGCAGCTGCTTGCTCGCTCAATCGAACACCGCGAGCGATCTGCTCAACCTACCGGCTGGAGCGAACGAAACGGAGTGCTTCTTCGTCGCCACCGCAAAGAATCCCGTCGAGGGCCCGCAGCAGGAGTACGAGGCGATGTGGGCAACAGAACGGAGCTCAATGCAATCAGTGCTGCTCGTTGCAGCGTGATGAGAAGCGACAATCCGAACTGCACGGCGGGCAACTGGAGCGCGGCGGAGATCACGCACGAATTCGACTTGTGGATTCGAATGGCCGTGAAGGACGTTGCGGAAAACACGTGAGCTCTCCCTTCCATCCTCCCACTCCTTTCGGTTTGCAGGACCATCAAAGTGAAGTTCAGCGAGGGCTGCCAAATCGCGGTGGACGTTCGGCACAGCGGCGAGAAGGCGGCCGCCTTGCAGTTGGGTTCGTCGCGCTCATCCCGCCTTCCTTTCACGCTCGTTGCAGCGAACGAGTTCTCCGATCCGCCGGCCGCTGTGTTGGACCTCGTGGTGAAGCCGTCGCTGGTCGAGGGCCCGCACTCCCGCTCCTTCTGCTCCAATCGGAGCGTGAGCCAACCGGCGACCGACCGCGCGGGGCGGGCGCTCCGCACGACGCGGGTCGCCGTCCTCGTGCCCGATCACGTGTTCGCCGTCTTCGTTCTCAAAGTGAGTCCAATGGAGCGGCGAGTGACCGCTTCGTCGTTCAGGACCTCGACTCGCCGAAGCTGATGGACGAAGGGACGGCGAAGAAAAAGGGTTCGTTTGATCCATCGATCGATCACTCATTTGTTGCTTCTTTTTGCAGGTCAACCGGCGATCACTCCCGCTTTTTACGCGACCTTCTTCGCCCTGCTGCTCTTGCTCCAACTGATTTGAAAGGCGAGAATAAACGACACGTTCTACTGATTGCTCTTCCGAGTTGCTCAACTCAATTCCTGCCCGTTTATTCCGCTCACTTCGTTCCAATCCTCCGACTACTCGTACAAGTCGAAACGGAGAAGCTTGGCGAGGTCGGTGGTCACGATCTTCCACTGCTTTTCGCTGACCGACTGCGAAGCGGCGCGCATTCCCGCCTTGATCGTTGGTTTGAGGAGACGGTCGGCGGCCGGGTAGCAGCCGTCCACCGCCTGCTGCTTCGACTTGCCGCTCTTCACGAGCTTCTTCGACTTCTTTTTGAGCTAAACGACCGCAATCAATCGATGGATTGATCAACGGAAGAACCCACTTTGTTCATCAGCTTCTGCACCTTCTTGCCGACAGCCGCCATGATCTTGCCGGTGACCGAATCGAAGTCGTCGCCCAAATCGTTCTTCAGCTTCGAGTACATCGAGAGGAAGGAGCTCGCTTGGATGGCGCTCACGCTGTTCACGATCTTGTTCTTCGCATCTGAAGCGAGGGGATAAAAGAAGCCTTCAATCGGCTCCTGCCTTCCTGAATGTCGGCCATCGACTTCTGTGCGTAAATGTCTTCGGCGACGACCGAGAGAACGGAAGCGAGTTGGTCTTTTGTGAGGAAATTGGTGAGCGAATCGTAGAGCAGTTGGGCGGTGTCCTGCACGGGGCTCCCTTCCGAGCGGACGAGCAGAAGACAGACGAACAAGGCGGAAAACAAACGGCCGTTCATTTCGGTCGATCGAGCGGGACGGTAGCGAGTGCACTTTCGAGCGAAAAGCACCGCTTTTTAAACTCGACCGAGCGAATGATCCCACGCTTGTTAACGGCCGCCTCCTCCGCTGCGAGTGCGTGGAGATGAACTCATTAGCGAGCGGAGGTTCGAACTCGTGTTTGTAACGAGGCGGATGATCCGCGCAGTGCGCCGACCATTGGAAATCCGGCGGCCGTTCTTCGAAGAGCGGCCGGCTGAAACATCGGCGATTCGCCGAACGCCCACCACTTTTGCACCAAACGGAAGCGAGCAAGCGAGTGCAAGGTTTAGCGCAATGACAGGAGGTAGTTTGTGCTCAACGCTGCCGCGGTCAATTAGCGACGGCGCTTCGTTCACTTGCCTCGGAATTATCAGCAGTCGCTCGGCCGGCAGTCCGCGGAATGCCGACCATTTGCTCCGTTTTGTCCACCGGTCGTAAAACAAAAACGAGTAATCACTACCGTTTTTATTCCGCTTTGCACGTTCCCGTCGACCTCCCTGCCGGCCCGGCGCAATCACTCGCCGCCCGCCCGTCTTCTTTCTTGCGTCGGCGATTGAACTCCGTCCTTTTCGTTCCCACGATCAATCGGCGGGAACTCACGAACGCATTGGGAGGCGGCAAGTCTTGAGAGAACGCGCTCGTCCGTTTTCTATTCGCTTTGGAATGAAATCTGCAGTAATTCTCGCCATTCTACTGGCACTTGCTGATGGCTACAAGATCCTCACTTACGCGCCCCAGTTCGGGCAATCGCACGTCTTCTTCGTCGGCTCCATTGCGAACACTCTGCAAGAAGCCGGGCACAACGTGGTTCGTTCACACACACCCTTCAATTCATTCCTTTCGTTCGTTGCAGACCTTCCTGCAAACCGAACTCGTCCCGAATTTCCGCAGTCGAGGCGCAAAGGCCGCTCGTGTGGTGCTCCGCGCCCGCGACTTTCCGCTGAACATGAGCGCGATCCTCGAGCCGAACGAAATTTGGGAGTCCACGTTCGGCCTTCGGGACACGATCGACCAATTCCGCTCGTGGGCCGCCCTCTTGAGCACTTCGTGCTATCGTGAGTCCCCCACCGAAGGCATCTCCTAGCTGCTTTCGCTCAGACCTGCTGCGAGACGACCGTCTGATGGACGAGCTGGCGGCCGAACGCTTCGACCTGCTGATCGGCGAGCACTACGACGCGTGCACCTTTGGGCTCGTCCGTCGGCTCGGAATCCGCAAGTACATCACCGCAATGGCCGTTCCGATTTACCCGGAGGCGTTGCGGGATCTCGGCCATCCGACCACTCGCTCCTACATTCCGCGTACATCCGATAACTGATGGAATGCTCATCGTTCGTTCTTTAGAGTACGGCAGTCAGCACGGTCAAGCGATGAGCTACGGGCAGCGCGTGCGGGCGCTCGTCGACTCCGTCGTTGGCCCGCTGCTCGCCGACTTCACGTTCGCCCTCCCGATGGTGGCGGCCGTCAATCGAGCGTTGGATTTGGACCCCAGGGAGAACATTTACGTGAGAACAACCCACTTCTTTCTTCTCTTAAGCGTCCGGTTCAGGAGATGGCGGTCGGCAGCTCGTACTACTTCGTGAACAGCGACGAGCACTTGGATTTCGTGCAGCCGCTCAGCCCGAAGGTCGTCCACATCGGGGGGTTGCGGATGGACAAGCCGAGGCCATTGGACGAGGTTTGTTCTCGCTTGAATCGAAAGATCTGTTGGGTCGCGTGCAGACGAGCGAGCGATAAGACCGAGCGGCCGTCTGGCGCTCTTTTGGTCAACAGACAAGTGATCTTTTTGGCTCGAAACTTGTCGTCTCTTCGGAGAATCCAATGAACCAGACGGTTTGCAGGAATTCGCGAGAATCCTCGACTCTTCGGTGCGGGGCGTCGTGCTCGTCTCCTTCGGCTCGGTGGCGCTCTCGTCGGACATGCCGAACGCGACGAAAGCGGAATTCGTTCGCTTCTTCTCGAACTTTCCGGACGTCACATTCGTCTTCAAATACGAGCGGCCGGCCGACGAGTCGATGCCCGAGATGCAGAACGTCGTTCTGAAGTCGTGGGTTCCGCAGGGCGACCTTTTGGGTGAGCGTCTGGTTTCTTATGGGGTGGAAAGCGAGCGAAAGGTTGACGAACTTGTGCCGCTGGTCGGGTCTTTTCTCGATGCGCTGGTCCCTCCTCAATCGCCGTCCGATTGTTTTGGGCCCGCACAAGGCAGATGGCGGCGGAGGTGATGCAAGCAAACAACGAACCCTTTTGTGCATCGAAAGACCATCCGAATTCTGCAAAACGAGCGGTGCGGATTATCGTTCGTGTTCGAAGAATTCGTGCGATAAGGCAACCGCTAGGGTTCTTCTTTCGGTTTCGTGCGCTTCTCTCCGTCCCGCTCGCTTCTTTTCGATCGGCAGACAACAAAAAGACCGCTAGGTTTGATCTTTGGGGTCAAACTCTAAGCCGTCGATTCGAGCAAGACAGACAACCACGATCCTTTTGATGACAACTTCGAAGTACGCGGGACTAGTGGGCACTCGAATTCCTCCACCGCTGATAATCAACAGGAATTTCATTCAATGGGCAATAAAATCGAGAAGAGAACGTCAATTGCGGAGACCGCACTCGTTGAATTAACGAGCGAGGGAAGCAGAGGGACACAATCAGGAAACAAAGAAGCTGGAAGGTGCACTTTGAAAGAGGGCAGGCAACAGAAATTATTGCCCTCCTAGAGTGATCTCTGCCTCAGCCACCTTTCATCGTTCTGTTTGCAGCCCACCCCAAGCTCTTGGCCTTCCTCACGCATAGCGGCCAAAACTCGATTTCGGAGGCCGCGCATCGAGGATGCCCCGCGCTGTGCATTCCACTCTTCGGTTCGTCGCCCTCTCCGCATTCAACCGATCCCCCCTCGTTCAGCCGACCAGCAGAAGAACGCGCAGATGGCCAAGCAGCGGGGAATCGCCCTCGTCCTGCAGCGATCGGAGATGACGGCCGAGCGGATGAGCGCCGAGCTCCGCCGGCTGATCGCCCCCGACTCGCCGTTCAAACGCCGCGCCCGCGAGTTGGGCGCGATGATCGAAGCGAAGCCGTTCGGCGCGCGCGAGCGAGTCGTCCGCTTCGCCGAGCACGCGATCCGCTTCGACGTCGCCGCGAACCTCGACCTCTACGCGCGCCACTTGAGCACCGTCGAGTTCTACGCGCTGGACATCTGGCTCCCGTTCGGCGTCCTCCTCTCATTCGTCCTTTGGGTCGCCTGGCGACTCGCCTGCTTCCTCGTCCGATCGGTGTGGAACCGACGAGGCGAGAAGGCGAAAACCGAGTGATTTCCGATCATTGTCCCGATCTTTCTCGTTTGTTTGTTGCCGATGTGTTTACGGGTTAAACGCAATATATCGTCTTTGATTCCGCGAATGCAGGCAAGACTCTGTTGGCAGTGGTGTGAACGAACAGCGCTCTTCTACTGCCCTAACGGTTGGAAAGCTGCACACGGATCGTGCGCTTTCACACCCACCAACCAACGAAGCGATACGATCAACGGCCAGTCGCTTGTCAACGCTGGCTTACCAACTTCGAAGATGAGCTCCGCCACGAGGGCAGAGCGGTCCAAAATTTGTCGCCGACCGGCCACTCCGAAGAGGGCGATGGCAGAAGGGAGTACCTTTGAGGACTCTTGAAAGTCGACGGTTCCGTTCCGCGAACGGAACTTGCGGACGGCGACCGGCGGGGCGGGCGACGGGCCGCCGGTCTCTGGTCGTCGAATGCTCTCTCCCGCTCGCGTGCTCTCTCGCCCGCCCGCTTTGCATGAGCGGAAAGGGCGGTTTCTTTCGCGAGTTCGTTCGAGCCGCCATTCACGTCCACTTTCGATCCCGACGGGCGGCCGAGCGGCGAGCCGAGCGCGCACACACGAGATGGCGTTCTTTTCGCGCTTCCTCCACATGTTCAACAAGCAGGAGGGCTCGAACAAGGACAAGGACAGCTCCAACCCGAACCGCTCCGCCTCGCAGCCGAAGAACGCGAGCAATCCGGAGCAGTCGAACAGCTCGAACAAGGCGGGGCCGGCGGGTGCGAAGCCGGGTGAGTTCCATCCTTCCTTCTTCTCACCTCTTCCTCGCTCCAGTGATCAGCGCCACCCAACTGCCGTCCACGCTGAACTCGCTGGAACCCACGGGCACGCAGCAGCAGCAGCAGCAGACGGCCGGCACGGTGGAGGACGGAGCGTCGAGTTCGCCGGTGGTCCAGCGCTCGCCGCGCCGCTCGTCCAACCCGCCGTCCGGCGCTCCGGCCGCTCCGTCCGCCTCCTCGGGAACGTCGGGCACTTCGGGCACCGGCAACACGGCGGCGACCAAACGACGTCCGCGCACCGTGCCGTCCACGTCGGCGCCCTCGACTGCGGCCACTCCCACTCCCGCTCCAACCGACGGAAAGAAGCGGGCGTCCAAGAACGAGCCCCGCCCGAAGGAGGACTCCCGCAAACGCCGCCGTCGTTCGTCGCCCAGCGGAAGCGGAGGCGGTTCCAAGAACGCGAATCGCCGCCTCAAAGTGTTGGCCGCGCGGCGCGGAGGCACGCGGCAGGCGGCGGTGCGGGCGGCGGCCGCCTCCAACGACCAGCTGGCCGAAATGGACGTTCCGGCGACGGCCGTCGTGCCCGCACTCGGCGCTCAGGGGCAGCAGAAGGAGAAGAAGAAGCCGAAGAAACTCGTGAGTTCCCACCCGCCTCCTCTCATCCCTTGCGGCTTGCAGCGAAGTCTCCGGAAGTCACGAAGCGGTTCGATTCGCGAGGGCGACGACAAATTCCCGGAGGAGGCGCGTTCGCGACGAGCGACCAGTCCGTCTTCTTCTCCTCTCCTTCTGATCACTCCTTTGTGTTGCAGAGAAGACGGCGCGCAAGGGTGCGTCCAAGGACAAAGCGGCCGGCAGGTCGAAGGGCAAGAAGGACGGGCCGACGAGCGGGCGCTCGGACCCGCTCCACTTGTCGATGACCGCCGCCGAGGACCCCCCGACGCCGCAGATCGAGGCGCCGCTCGTCGGCTCCCAATCGACGACGCTCACGGTCTCGGCGGTCGTCAACTCGCCGCGCGCCTCGCGCTCGCCCGGGCGCCGGAAGGCCGGCGAGAAGGCGCCCCCGTCGGAGGGCTCGACGGCGCCCTCATCCGCCGGCGCCGACGACCTCGCGCTGAACTCGCCCCGACGCGTCCGGCCGCGCTCGTCGCTGGACGACGGCGAGGCGGCCAGCGGGAAGCCGAAAGCTGCCGCCGCAAAGTCCGCCGGCTCCCTCTCGCCCGTCAAAGCCGAAGAGGAGAACGGGAACGACGAGCCGCGCGGCGAGGTTCGTCCTCATCCTTTAGCCCATCATTCGTTCGTTGCAGGAAGCGATGAACCGCGAAGAAGTCACCCGGTTGATGTCGCAGCTGACGCCCGCCATGCGCGACCACGACCCCACGCCGCACGACCCGTGGGCCGATCTCAACGTCCTGCGGGCGCGCGACGTCACGATCTACTCGCGCAAACAAACGCGCCTGAACACGGCGGCCACGTACGCGTTCCTGGTTCGTCCCTCCGGCCTTTGCAGCGTTCAACTCGTGGCTTGCAGCAAGAGAACGAGTTCTGCTCGACGAAGGCGCCCGACCCGCCGAAGCGCGAAGTGAAGATCACCGGCCCGATTGCGCGGCGCACGTTCAGCGTCGTCGATTTGAACAGACAAGTGGGTGCGTTCCCTTCGCTCTCGTCCGCCTCCCGCTCATTCCCGCCGAGTGTTCAGACGACGTGATCGACCTAAAGGACATCCGAATGCTGCCCACCCAGGTGACCACCGGCGAGTCCCTCCCGCCGGCCGGCCAGCCGAAGAACGCGCCCGCTCCAGCCGCCAAGCCGGCCACTTCGAACACGAACTCGGCGGGCGGTCGGAAGAACGTATAGTGGAGTGTCCGGCAGGGTGTTCAATAAACGTTTGCGGTCCGCTCCTTGCTTGGCTGTGAACTCGGAAGGAACGCTTGAATCAACAGGCATCACTACGAGCTGCACTGTACTTGTGTTGTACATCGATGCGGCAAACCGCGCGAAGTGGTGCCTGTCGAGATTGAAGACCGAGAGGAGGTGATGAGACCTCGAAATTTGCAAATGAGAGCGAGTGGAAAGGCGAATGAACGAAATCCGTTTCGTTCCCGCTCGCTCGTTCACTTGCGCTCATTTCCGTCGTCATGTTCCGGTCGGCGTTCTTCCTGCTGCTCGTCGTTTGGATCGCCGCTGGCGAAGCCGCCCGCCAGTCGCGCGGCCTTCCGTTGGACCCGCGGCAGCTGCTGCACGGCGAGGAGGTCGCCGTCAACCTCCACGGACGGCTCTTCTGCGTTCGCGACCCGAAGGAGGCGGGCGGCGTCACGATGCAGCTGTTCGACCTGTGGCAAGACGAGGAGCGGCCGATCGCGTGAGTTCTCCCTTCTTTCTTCCACTCACTCGTTCGTGTGCCTTCAGTGAAGTGAAGACGAACAAGGACGGCTGGTATCGCATCCAAATGACCACCCAGTCGCTCCTCTTCACCGGCCGCCTCCGCATTTTCCACGGCTGCGGTCGTCCGCACGTGCTCACCGTCGACCTGAAGCCCAACAGAGCGGACGGCCACCTGCCGACCATCCTGCTCGACTCGGAGCGGCCGGAGCGCCAGCAGCTCGCCGCCTTCCTGCGCGCCCGCCCGCGCCTCGTCGAGCGCCACGATCAGATCCTCCGCGCCTACGACGGGCCCGCGCGCTTCAAGCCGCCGACCCGCAGGACGCCCGCCCCCGCCCGCAAGCGCGTCCGCCGCTTCTTCCACCGTTGGGAGTGATCGCCGTCTGTTCTGTTGCTTTCTGTGTGCTGTTCGGGAATAAACCGTTGTATTAGTTTGAACGGGCGTTTGTTTGAGCGGAATTGCGTGAGCGAAAAGCAAACAATCCGTCTTCCTTCGTTCTTTGAGCTCGATGCCGGAGCAGGGAGAAATCCAACGAACTGCACTCATCGCTTGCTCGCAACAAGTCGCTTCTGTTTCAAACACAAACCGCTGTTCATTCAATGGAAACACATTAATCAATCGTTCACAATCGACTCGAATCAATCATGGTGCTTCTGAAGATGGCGAGTGCCGTTGCGGTAGTGCTTCGGCTTCTTCTCCTGCTGCTGGTCGCCTCCTTCGCCGCCCTGCTGCTGCTCTTGAGGTTGGTCGTGCTGAGGCTGCTGCTCGTCGTTCTCCGAAGGCTGATCGTTCGAGCCCTCGCCGTTCGCCTGCTCGTCGCCTCCGCCGTTCGAGGGCTCGGTGGTGGACTGCTGCTGGTCGCCGTGCTTCCGCGTGTACTTCCGGCTGCTGCTCTCCGGTTGCGGCGTGGTCGTCTCCTCGCTTCCTCCTTGCTGCTGCTCTTGAGGTTGATCGTGCTGGGGCTCCAATTGCTCGTCATTGTTATCCTCCTCCTGCGGCCGCTCGGTGGTCGGGCGCTTCGTGTAGCGCTTCGTGGACGACGAGGCGGGCGGCTCGGGAGTGATCGGCTCGTCGTCTTGGTGCGGCTGGTCGTGCTGCGGCTCCTCGGTCGTCGTCGTGGTCGGTCGCTTCGTGTACGGCCGGTGAGTGGTCTTCTCTTCTTGCTGCTCTTGCGGTTGATCTCGCTGCGGTTCTTCTTGCTGCTGCTGCTCGGTGGTCGGCTCCTCCGTCGTTTGAGTGGTCGAGGGCGCTTCGGTGGGAGCGGGAGTGGTCGAGGGCGGCGGCGTCCACGCGGGGCTCGTCGCGCGCGTCGGCTTGGGCGTCATCTTCGAGATGGGCGCGCAATCGTGGACCTCATCGCGGAAATCGCAGGCGCCCTTGTCCGTCGAGTAGAACAAATCGGTGGGGCAACGCATCCACGTGGACATCCCATGCGAGCACACGTAGTAGATTTGGGAGCAGGGCGTCTCATCGGGCAGATAGTTTCCGTCCTCCCGCACGGGGCAGTCGATCGGCGGCGGCGTCGCCGAAGCGGCGGGCGGCGGGGGAGTCGGCCGGTCGAACTGAACGGCCGGCGGGGTGCTCACGTGGAACGGCGGTCCGTTCGGCTGGCCGCCGGGCGGAGGACGTTGTTGCGGCTGTTGAGGCGGAAACTGAGGCTGCTGAGGGGGGAAATGGCCTTGCTGCTGCTGCTGCTGCGGTTGGACGGGCGGCTGTTGCTGCGGCATCTGCTGCCACGATTGCGGGGGTGGCGCGGGAGGTCCTTGCTGCTGGGATTGCTGCGGCATTTGCTGCGGGGGCTGTCCGTCTGAAGCACTCGAATGCTCGTTAGACACCTCGTCCAATCCAAAGAGAACTTACTCGGGAACTGCGCCCAAACGACGCCGACGAGCGCGACCAACAGCGCGGCGCTCACGAGTCCACGAGTCCGCATTTCGATTCCTGAAATCAGTCGGAAAAAATCAGAGGGACGGAGATGCGAGAACGCGCTCCTCGTCGCCTAAATGCCGGCCGATCGTTGCGGTTTCCCAACCCAAAGCCGTGACTTTCGGTCGAAACCCGACGGAACCGGCCGCTCTGCACGTCCGATCGGAACGAAGCCGCTTGATTCACGGCGGCCGGCAAAGAAGCGGCGGAGAAATCGTCCCGATCGCCGCGTGACTCAAATCGAATCAAACGATCGATCGAACCGAATGAAAACGAACGCTCGCGATCGTTTGTTCGGGCAGACGAGGGGCAAAAGATCACTCATTGCTGCTGCCGGTCGATCTCGTTTGAACACGAACGAATCACATGCATCTCGAGAGTAAATCCAAGAGTTTATTTCCTTTCATTTCGTGAAAAAACAAGCCGAAGCACGGAGATCCGGCCGGCTTCACGGCACCTGGGCGGCGGGCGCGAGCGGCGCCTCGGTGGGCGGCCGTTTGCGGCGGACCACGTACACGTCGAAGAACATCGAGCCCGAGATGCCGGCGAACACGAGCACTCTGCAATTCCCCATGGATTAATCGATCGAGAAAGAAGTGGACGAACCCAATGGCGAAAGACGAGAGAACGACGATGTTGTAGATGAGCGACTCCGTCCGCATTTCCGCCTCGTTGTCCTCGAACTTCCACGGATTCTCGAACTGAACGACGAGAGAGGATGAGCGAAATCGAGGGGGGAACTCGCCTTGTCGAACGCGGCGGCCGATCGAACGAAAACGAAGAGCGGGAGCAGAAGAACGACGTTCATGGCCGGGCGGGCGGAAGGCGACGAGCGGAACGAACCGAACGGGTGCGAACTGGAATGAAAGAGTTGGAATGCGGGGGCGTCAACGCGTGTTCGCTGTTCCATTGGAATTTGCATTCGCTCAACGGCTCCCACTTCAATCGTTTTCCGTTGGGTCGTCGCCGCACTGCAGAGTCGATTGATGAGGAGCGGCGTCGGGTGGTTGCAAGATACTAATCGGTCGGATCAATGAGCAGCCGCTAATCATCGAAAGACAACGGAATCACCGAACACGTCGGGTGATCTCCAGCACTTCGCTTTCAACCACCCGCCACAAGTCGAGTCGTCGATAAGAAAAAGGAGCTTGTGACGGACGAGAAGTTGAAGAGCGGGAGTTCGCTGGGTGTGGCTCGGCTTTGACAGTGGCCATCGTTCCGTTTAAAAGCGAGCGGATCGTTCGACTTGGCATCAAAGCAGAGCAGAAATGAAGTCGATTATCGTATTTTTCCTCTTCTTTGCCTCTTCGACCGCGGTCTTCCGTTCGAGCTCGAAGAACCCCAACGGCTTTCGGCTGGAAGCGCGGCGCCTCCGCCGAACGGCCGCCGACATCCGCGCCGTTCAGCAGCGACGACGGGCGGCCCGCGAGCATCGCGATTTCGTTCCCGGCTGGCCCTACGAGCCGATCACCTCGACGATTGCGATCGGCGACTGGGAGAACTCGACGGCACCGTTCTTCGAGATTTCGCTGGAGAACGGCGTCGACTCGGTGTTCGTTTTGAGCGCCGCCTACCCCGCGCTTTCGCCCGGCCAGGGCGGCTACGATCCCGCGTGAGTTCAAGCAGCAAACAGGCGACCATTCGAGTGTTTAGGGGGACGAACGCGACGTACAGCGGGGACTTCGAGAGCGAAACGGGCGACATGGGCGTTTGGGGGGACGCGTGGACCGACCTCGTTGCTGTAAGTTCCCTAACGAATGAAGAGAACATCCCATTTCTTCTGATTCCAGTTGATCCTTTCCGTAAACCAAACGTTCGGCTCGATCAAAGGAAGCGAGGGTCGCTTCTACGACGCCGCGTGGGGAAACGTGAGCGGAGTGTTCGGATTCGCGTGGTGAGTGCAAAGAAGAACGAAAGAAGCCTTTAGTGGATCGTTGATGTTTGCAGGGACCCCAGCAAGAAGGACGACGTAATCCACTCGCTTTTATTCAACGCTCGCTCGTTCTTTCAGCCGCTCACTCCAGCTTCCGCTCCAATCTTGAATCTTTTCAACGCTTTCGGTCGCGAGCATCCGCGCGTGTTCGCCCAAACGCTGTGGGGCGAGCGGGGCCGCTGGGAGGTTTCGATGATCAACTTCGGCGGTGGGCTGGACGTCTGCAGTCGGGAGCCGGTGGTCGTCGCTCCGCTCTCCTTCTTGCCGGCTTCGCGCGCGCTCAGCTTCCGCGTCGACTACGTGGCGATGGGTTGGCGGACGGCGGCCGGCGGGGCGGCCAAAGTGGACAGCGGGTGGGCGAACGGGCGAGCTTTCCAGTGAGAAGGCGAGTGTTCAGATTGCCGTCGATTGTGCTCACTTGGGACGCGGTGACGATCGTCTACGACCAGCTGAATCCGAGCTACGACTTCGGCCTCGGCCTGTACACGACCGATTGCTCGAATGCGAACGTCTTCCCCGACTTCGTCGTTTCGATCGAAGGCGTCGAGTTGCGAGTGCCCGCCACAAACTACATCGTTGACGTTCGCTCCTCCTCCACCTTCCATTCCTCTAATCACCTCGCTGGTTGCAGATCGGAATGCCGTTGGACTGCGGAGTGGCATTCGATCAACCGAACGAGTTCTCGCCCGACTTTGCGTTCGGCATCCCCTTCCAACTCACGTACTGCGTGCAGCACGACATCGACCGCTCGGAGATCTCCTTCTTGACTCCCGGTGTCTTCGAGCCGTCCACTGTTGCTCCTGCTGTTTGAAAGAAGAAAGGATTGGTGGAATAAAGGAGCTTGCAGTTGATTCGTGAGTTCGCTGCTCAAGCTTGAGGCTCTTTGGCTTTGATGCAAGCACTTCGTCTCTACTTCTTTCAGTTCGACCAACAGAACTCAATGGAACCGATTTTATTTGCCGCTCAAAGCACTACAAAACACGAGAGAAAGAAGCAATCACACCGCTCGTTGGCGGTTGCTCAGTTCTCGCCGCTGTTGTTCTCCTCGGAGCTGGTCTGGTTGTTCAGCGTGAGGCCGCCCATAGTGCCGTTCGAGCGGGCCGAAATCTTGTGGAAGCGACGGCCGGAGTCCCACTTGGGGGCGGGCTGCTGGAACATCGTGGGCGGGAGCTGGACGGGCGCCAGAGGAGCCGCGGGCTGCTGCTGCTGTTGGCCGTACGGAGCGGGCGCCTCCACAGCGATCGGAGCGGCGGGAGTCTGCTGAGCGTACGGAGCGGGCGTCTCAACCGGGGCGACGGGAGCCGGCGGCTGCGTGTACTGCTGGACGGGAGCCTGAGGAGCGGCGGGCGTGGTCGGCGCTTCTGAAACGAAGAGAAGCGATCCTCAGTCATAAATCCTTCATTCGAACTCACCGTACTGCTGGTAGGTGGGCTGCTCGACCTGAAAAGAGCGAGTGATCAGTCTCTGTGAACAACCGACTGCTCGAGAATCTCTCAGGTAAGTTTGAGAAGAAAAGGGGCCCGTTGAAGCCTGTCGTTTCGTGTGAATCAAACGGATTGCGAAGTGAGCAGTCGGCTTTGTTTGACCTCCCTGTTCGCTTCATCCCACTCTACTTTGCTTTCTTTTGGCCGGATGAACCAGAAACAAGAGGAGCCCATGAATGCCAACAACTCACGGCAATGGGCGCGACCGGCTGGTACTGTTGGACGGGGGCGACCGGGGCGGGCGCGACGGTGGGCGTCTCTGGAACGAGACACACCGATTAACCATCTTCTCTTCCTTCGCTCACCGTATTGAGGTTGGACGGGCGCGACCGGGGCGGGTGGCTGGGTCGTGGGCACCTCGTATTGCTGCACGGGGGCTTGCGGCGCGGCGGGCTGGTACTGCGTCTGCTCGTAAGCGGGCTGGACGGGAGCGACCGGAGCGGCAGGCTGGTACTCTTGGACGGGCGCTTGAGGAGCGGCGGGGGTCGTCGGGGCGTCTGAAAACAAGAGAAGCTAATCTCAGTGATTGATCCTTCTTCCGAACTCACCGTACTGCTGGTAGGTGGGCTGCTCGACCTGAAACAAAAGAGTAATAAGTGTGCGTTGGCAGCAAACGATCAAGAAGCTTTGAGATTAATTCGAGGAGCTAACCGATCGCCACTGCAGCCATCGCTTCGAACGAAGCGAGTTGCCAGCTTTTTTCGGCCATCTCGTCCGTCCCAATCCACTTCACCACTTGCGAAGAAAGGTGGTGGTCCGCGTTCTTTTCACTCACCGCAACGGGCGCCGCCGGTTGGGCGTAAGGGGCGGGCGTCTCGACCGGAGCCACCGGAGCGGCCGGCTGGTACTGCGGCTGCTCGTAGGCGGGCTGGACGGGCGCGATCGGAGCGGGGGCAACGGTGGGCGTCTCTGCAAGAAGACGTAGCGATCAGGAACGCTTCGTCTTCCTTCGCTCACCGTATTGAGGCTGAACGGGCGCAATGGGAGCGGCGGGCGTCTCCTGCGGCTGGTAGGCTTGCGTGTACTGCTGCACCGGCGCCTGGGGAGCGGCGGGGGTCGTCGGGGCCTCTGAAAGGAGAAGTGATCATCCTTCTCTTCTTCTTTCCACGCACCGTATTGCTGCTGGACAGGAGCGACGGGCGCCGCGGGCTGCGCGTACTGCTGAGCGTACGCCTGAGTGGTCGGCGCCTCGGTCACCGGCGCGATCGGTCCCTGGATCGGGCCGTGATACCTGCGGAAAGAAAGAAGGTGGATCAGCGCCCTCCAGTCGTGCACTCACTCGATCGGTCCCTCAGTCGCCTGCTCGTACTGCGGCTGCTCGACGGCGACCGGAGCGGGCGCCTGGGTCGAGGTTTGGTAACTGCAAGAAGCCGTCGATTACTTCTTTCAATCTCTCCTACTCACCTCTGCGGGTAAACGGGAGCGGCGGGCCACTGGGCGCACGCCACCGCGAGCGTCAGGCCGAAAACGAGAGCCGATTTGCCGCCGATCATCTTCGAGCTCCTTGGTTCGTGTTCGGGGGGTGAAGGCCGGAGAACACGAGGGAATACGATTGAAGCCTCGAGCCCGCCGGCTTTTATAGCCACCCGGCCGCCGTTGCTCTTCGACCGCCCGTGCGGGAGAAGGCGGAGCGAAGCGGCGACCGAGCGGAAGACGCGGCGATGCGCCCGGCCGCCTCGTCACCGCCGATCGATCGGAAGGCAAAGATCAGAAGAACGAGAGGACGGGCGAGCGGGCGTGAGTAAACGGCGATCCGTCGGCCCGACCGTTCGATCCGACGGAATGTTTTTGAACTTTCCGCTCGTTTCGTCGGCCGTCTGATCGGTCGGCGGTTGCGTTCGGTCGATCGATCGATTCTTCGTGTGATTCAAACGTTCTTCTTTCCATTTCGACCGAAAATTCGGTTGCGAAAAGGACAGCGGCTGTATTGCAACCGTTGAACTGAACGCAGGCGCTAAGCAGCAGTGCGAGCTGATGGTCGTTTCATCCACCATCTGCCGGAACGAGCAGCCGGATTCCCGCAAATCTGCTTCGGTCATGCCGAGTTCACGGCAAGCAGCAGGTCAAACGAAAGAAGGCGCTCGAGCGGTCATGCAAATCAAAACTCACTCCCGTCCACTCCAACCTATTCAGTTTCTCACCACCCGCTCTCCGCCGAGTGGTCGTCCCCCCGATGGGTTGCTGCGGGAGTCGACCGAGCGACCGGAGCGCGCGGAAGCCGCCGCTCTCGTCGACGATCGCCGCGAGCGAGCGGCCGAAAGAAACGAGGCGGGAGGCCGCGCGGTCGTCCGCCGAATCGTCGGCCGCTCCGGCCGTCCTGCCGGCGGCGATCGGGACGCCGACCGGCGAGCAGGAGGCCACGCAGTTCGAGAACAAGGGCGCCGGCGTGCACGGGAGGACGCGCCGACAGCGACGGCTCGATTTGACGCAGCAGACGCGCGAACTCACGACCACCACCGGGCCGCCGGCGCCGCTGCGCACGACGGCCGACCGCACCCAACAGACGACCGAGCGGCGCGCCGTCGCGGTGCTTTCGACTCAACAGACGGGCGACGAGCGAGTGAGTTCTTCCGTCCTTCTCACTCATTCGTTTGTTCAGTCGAAGCGGAAGAAGACGCTGAACACGCGCCAAACTCAAGAGAGCCGCCGAACGGAGACGCGAGCGGTGGGCGCTGAAGCCGTGAGTTCCGCCGCCTCTCCGCTCACTCTCGCCTTGCAGAAGAAGCAGCCGCCGGAATCCCAACCGTCGGGCGAGCAGGACGACGAGAAGACGCCCGTGTTGAGCGGAAAGGAACGCGCGAGTTCGCCGCCGTTCCTCTCCGGCAATCCGCCCGCTTGCAGCCACCCACCGAGACGAGCGGCGTGCCGCCCACGCCGCCCGCCGTCCGCGAACTCCAGACGGCCGTCGGGCGGACGCGCCGCAAAACGCGCCGACGGGAGCGGCCGCGCCGTTCGGCCGACTCGCGACGCGCCCGCGACGAGCGGCGGGCGGCGTTGGAGCGGCGCCGGAAGGAGGCGTGAGTGCAGTCGGCTTCCCCCCGAACTCATCAGTTTGTTGCAGCCGCCAGCAGGACGGCGAGGACGCGGACACGCTCCACGAGGTGCCCGCCCAGCGGATGCCCTCGAACGTGTACGCGAGCGAACGCGAGGCCGCCGCCCGCCCCAAGGACTCCAAAGAGCACCTCGCGACGCCGCTCGCCACCGACTCCACGGCCTCAAGCGGCGAGAAGCCGGCCGCCAGTTGATTGTGAGCAATAAACAAGCTATCGTTCTTTGGCGAGGAAGTGGAGGCAACCGAACGAAACGTTCACTTGGACAAAAAAAACGATTGCGCTCGTCTCCGGGGGCAATCGCTTGTTTCGGCGTCGCTTTTCGCTCAGTATTGGGGACTTGACAGAGGGCGGCAGGAAGGTCGTGAAGCGGTGTTGGTAGAAATGAACACGAGCACGTGAAGGGCTGCTTCAAAGAAACACCCAACCGTCCCGATGGAGGGCCGACCCAAGAGCTGCCTGCTAATGGCTGCTCTCCGTTCACGATAAATTTGCATACGACCGCTCGAATTCTTGGAAGCGTTCCAGCCGAGCGTTCGTTTTCCGCAAGTGCTCCGCGCGTGCGGTCGTGTGCTCCCCGCTTTGCGCCCGGCGATCGTTCGGCTCGTGATGTTCGACGCGGGGCTGCTGCTCGTGGGCGCGCCGCTGCTGCTGTCCGGCGTCCTCGTTTCGAGTGTCCAGTGCGCCAAGCGAGTGAGTTCTCCGCCTTCCCTCCGCTCATCCCCCGCTCCTTGCAGCGCCAACCGCCCGCCGCCGCCCAAGTCGCGCCGCCCGCCCCTCCGCCGGCCGCTCCGGTCGCTCCCGTCTCCGCGCCTCCGAAGCCGCCGGCCGACGAAAAGAAGGCGGCGGAGGAGAAGAAGGCGGACGGCTCGAAGAAGGAGGCTTCCAAAAAGGAAGCCGGCTCGAAGAAAGAGAAGTCGAAGGCCGCGGCCGAGCCCGCGCCCGACAAGGACGGCATCCGCGCGCCCGCCAAGAAGGGGATCGTCGGGGCGCAGGATCCCAACTACCAGGCGACTCCGCCGCCTTCCCGTTCCGCTCATCCTTTCCGTTTGTAGACACTCGCCGGGATGGCCGACGGCGAGGTGTTCGGGGACGACAAGAAGAAGAAGGAGGGCGAGAAGGACCTCCCGAAGGCGCCCGAGAAGAAGGGAATCGTCGGTGAGTGCCCCCAGCAGCCGTCTAATGAGTCCCTCGGCTGCTGCAGACACGCACGACCCAAACTACCAGACACTCGCCAATGTCGGGCAAAACGATCAGGTGTTCGGCGACGACAAGAAGAAGGACGGGGACGAGAAGAAGGAGGGCGGGCCGAAGGAGCCGGAGAAGAAGGGCGTCGCTGGTGAGTTCTCTCCGAAGATGCCTTTCATTCATTCCTCCGTGCAGAGACCCACGATCCGAACTACCAGACACTCGCCAACGTCGGGCAGAACGAGACGGTCTTCGGCAAGGACAAGAAGGACGAGAAGGGAGCCGTGAGTGCACTCTCTTGTCCACCTCTCACCCTCCTGACTGCAGAAAAACGAAGACAAGAAGGACGGCCCAAAGGCGCCCGAGGACCAACAGAAGAAGGCGGGCACGTTCGACCCCAACTATCAGGCAGCCGGCCGATTCCTCCGCTCTCCAACCTCTCGCTCGATTTCAGACGTTGGCGGCGGTCGGAGCGAACGATCAGGTGTTCGGCGGCGACAAGAAGGCGGCCGAAAAGAAGAGCGGAAAGGAGAAGAAGAGCGCTAAAGAAAAGGGCAAGGCGACCTCCAAGAAGGAAATCAAGGCGCCGGACGATCAGCAGAAGAAGGCGGCCACCTTCGATCCCAACTACCAAGTGAGTCCACCCCTCACTCAATCCTCACTCTCCTGCAGACCCTCGCGAACGTCGGCAAGAACGAGACGGTCTTCGGCGGCGACAAGAAGGACGCGAAGAAGGCCGAAAAGAAGAGCTCCAAGGAGAAGAAGAGCGGGAAGGAGATCAAGGCGCCCGAAAAGAAGGGAGTCGTCGGTAAGCTACACAAGAATACAAGCACTAATCGATCGAACGATTGCAGGAGCGATGGACCCGAACTACCAGACACTTGCAAATGTCGGCAAAAACGATGCGGTCTTCGGGAAGGACAAGAAGGACGAGAAGCCGGCTGTGAGCCCTCTCCGCTGTCCCCCACTCACTCCCCTCGTTGCAGAAGTCGCCCGCTCCCGCCAAGGACGAAAAGAAGCCCAAAACGGAGGAGAAGGCCGGGAAGACGGAGGACGACAAGAAAATCAAGGCGCCCGAAGACGTCAACAAGAAGGTGGGTCCATCGGCAATCCACGCGTACAATCTTTGCATTTGCAGGCCCACACGTACGATCCGAACTACCAGACGCTGGCCAATCTCGGGAAAAACGACGCCGTCTTCGGCGCGGACAAGAAAGCCGGCGGCGGCGAGAAGAAGGCGGAGACGCCCAAGAAGAAGTGAGCCGCTCGCTTGTTCGTTGCGCGCAATAAACCGTTGCTTCGTGCGATTCTTGGGAGCGTTTGGATGTTTGAACGGCAGCAAGCGATCTCGAGTCGAATCGGAGGCTCGCTCGAGCACTCGGCAAACAGATTTCAAGTAGATTGGCGACTGTTCACGCGCTGCGGCAATCAATCGCATTCATGTTCTGGCTGAGTGGATTCCTTCAATTCACTCCGCAGTCTACTAACTGCCGTTCAAACAACGCGAGTGCGTGGCCTCTCTGTCTCCATTACACCCAAGAAACAGTTTTATTCGGATTAAAGCAACGAGCAGAAAGAACGGCTGATTGTGGCCGTTCGTTGGGGCAGGGCGAATCGTCTACTCAAGAAGCGGCCGACCGTTCCGACGGTCGAATGGCGAGCAGAGGCGAGGGCCAAGTTCACAAGTC
Organism: Aphelenchoides fujianensis; assembly: GCA_024699865.1. Classification (NCBI taxonomy): domain Eukaryota; kingdom Metazoa; phylum Nematoda; class Chromadorea; order Rhabditida; family Aphelenchoididae; genus Aphelenchoides; species Aphelenchoides fujianensis. Next base: position 1,302,947 of record JAMPIO010000012.1, on the reverse strand, counting down.
GATCGGGCTTTCTGCAAGCGAACGATCAAAGAAAAGCAGTGGACTCACTGGAAGGGAATGCGCTGAATGGCGAACCGATCGGTCTGCTCGCGTGTCGCTCGTTCGTCCCCGCTCACCACAATCAACACCCTGTCGTCCACGCTGAACAACGAAAAGTGCAGGTGCCACGAGCAGATCGAAGCGAGTCGAATTGGGAGCAACACGTCCAGCCATCTCCTGGCCTCAAGGTCCATGATGGCGACGTGCTGAATGCAAGCGCAGTGGTGGCGGCGCGGGCGTTCGTTGCACGAGCACATGACCGTCAAGTAGAACGTCTTTGCCTGCCACATCCCCGAGTAGCAGTAGTACTTCGGCTGGAATTGAACATGAACAGCTTTTTCTGTTGTTACCGTTTTGTCGTAAATGGCCGTGCACAAGATCGTGGGCAGTGGCTTCAAATCGATCACTTCTTGTTCGCAGGTGCTGAGGTCGGCGCGGCGGACTGCGGACAAGCCGGAGATCATTTCTGATGCTGCGCGGCTGTGCGGGATGAGAAACGACCAGAGGGTGTTGCCGAAGACGTGGTAGTGCACGGCTTGCAAGATGTCCGTAGCACTTAGCGGCTCGTTCACCGAAATTGGCGCTCCAATCGGCTTCAGCTTGTAGTCCTCTTGAAGCTCGTAGACGAAACTCGTCTTAGCCTCGTCCTCCTCTCGCTCCAGGATGAGCCACTTGCCGTCGTCGAACGACGACTTGCAACAGTCTTCAAAGAGGTACTCTTTGAGGATGGTGGCTGTTTGCCGTTTCAAATCCAGTCGGATAAACAACACGACCAGAGGGCCTACAAGAACCTTACTGATGGAAGTGCATTCAAAGATACCTGGAAAGTAGTCCTTTAATATTTTGATGAGCAGCAAGTGGACGGTGTGTTTCGTCAAGTTCTCGTAGAGCGAATGAAAACGCCGCCCGTACCCGAAACTTCCCTCCCACGCTCACTCCTCCAGTCTTTTGATCTGGAAGGACCTGAAAAGAAGTAGGATCCTCATTTAAGGCCGATGCAAAGGCACCATTGTTGCTGTGTGCTCGCATGGAGAGCGAAGAACTGCCCGGTACGCGGAGAGCAGTAGTAGACGAAACTGCCCGCCAGCATGCATTCGTCAAGAGAGAACGTCATGCCGTCGGGAATACGAGGGCGATATTCCGCGATTTGCAACAAGTGCAGCGGCATTTCAGACATTTTCGAACGCGGCAAGGCGCAGCAGCAGCAGGACGCGCGAACGGACGAGCAAGCAGGTGCACAGCCCCCAACTCTCCCGAATAAGTGAAGTGAACACTCTCCGATTGCCCTCAAAGCAAATGACTGCGAGGCATCGTTGAAGGGCGGCTAGAAATATTCTTTTGTTCGTCAAACTGACCCTCTCTCACAACCAACGAACGCCAACCGGACAGTCGTCGCGTTTGAAGGAAAGCAATGCCGGATGGAAGGAGAGCGCTCACACACGTCTGTCTCGTCTAATTGCGTTTGCTACTTTACCAGTGCAGTTTGAGTTGCGGCGGACGGCGGCTCAGAACGCTCTTCCACAATCACGAGCGGCCTCGAACCTTCCGTCAAAAAGCAGTGATGCGGGTTTGCGGTCACTTATTTCGTCCAACAAAAGTTACGAGTTTATTTCATTTACAACAAGGAACAAGAAGAGGAGAAGCGACGAACGTTCTTCGAGACGGAGCGAATCTTCTGGCCGAGCGACGGGCGGGTCTTGTGACGAACCAGCCGGGCAGAAGCAAGCGCCAAGTTGACGAGCCGATCCGGCTTTCTAGAAACAATCGGGAAGAGTGATTGCTGTCGACAGAAGACTCACTGAATAGGAACACGAAAGATGGCGAGTCCTCCGACTTCTTTTTGCAACGATCGCTTGTCCGATCCCACCCGTTTGTCCGCAGCCGCCACGACCAGCACTCCGTCCTCCACGTCGAACAGCTTCACGTGAAGGTAGAGGAAGAAGGCAGGCGGGACCCGAATCGGAAACAGGAGGTCCATCCATTTTCGATTTTGCAGATTCAAAAGAACAACGTGTTGAGTGCAACCGCATTGCTCGCGTCGTGGGATGTCCCTGCAGTTGCACAAGATCGTTAAATAAAAAGTGTCCGCTTTCCAGTCGCCCGAGTAGCACGCGCAATAGACCGGCTGCAATAAAACGACGTCTAACACTTTTGATCCGTGTTTGTGATACCAGTTTTTCTTCTAGGACGTCGCACAACGCCGTTGGCAGAGGCTTCAAATCAACCACTTCTTGTTGCCGAGTACTCAAATCGAAGCGGCGAATGCTGGACAAACCGGAGGCCAATCCGAAGAGGCCGTGAGGAATGAGAAACGATTAGAGAGCGCCGTCAAACACGTGGAACTGCGGAGCTTTCAGCACGTGCATCCCGCTGCGTGTTTCGTTCGACGAGATCGGCGCTGCCATCGGCTTCAGCTCGTAGTTCTCTTGAAGCTCGTAGATGAGTCGGGTCTTCGTTCTTTCCGCTTGTCGCTCGGCAATCAGCCACTTGCCGTCGTCGAAAAACAGCCAGCAACAGTTACTGAAGAAAAACTCTCTAAGTGTAATGGCCGTCTGGTGCTTCAGGTCGAGCTCGATCATCAACACGGCCATAGGACCTACAATGATGCTGTGACTAATGAGAAGTGTCTAACGACCACCTACCGGGCAGTAAACCCGACAACGGTTTTATAACAAGCAAATGCACGCTTTCATTCGCCAAGCTTTCGTAAAGCGAGTGAACAGAAAGCCCATAAGCAAGACGTTTCGTCAAAGCCCACTGCTCCAGTCGTTCGATCTTGAATGACCTGGAATGAGAACAATTACCGGCGTGTTCGAAGAAGTTCGTAGAGACCATTGTTGTTGTGTGATCGGATGAAAAGCGAAGAATCGGCCAGTTCTCGATTGGCAATAGTAGACGAAACGACCGGCCGCCATGCATGAATTTAGAGAGAACGTCACACCGTCGGGTATATACGGGCGATATTCCGCGATTTGCAACAAATTCGGCGCCATTTCGAGCATTTTCGAAGGCGGCAAGGCGACGGAGCAGAAGGACGCGCGAGCGGTCACTCGAATCGAAGTGAGCAGGTGCACAACTCACGCTTGCCCTGTTGGGTCGAAAGAACTCCCCCAGATAGCCTTCGGTAAACGTCTGCGGGGCATCGTAAACGGGCGGCAATTTTGTTCGTTGTCGCCGCTATCCCGTTCGGGTGTTCGGCAGCCGGCCAAAACAATTCGGTTGATTCGGTTGGAACGGAGAACACGCGTGCGGGTGGGATAGCAGACAAACACCAGCAGCTGTCTTCTCTCGCCCTTCCCAGACGACTCCCACACTGCTCGTCAACTCTCAATCGTTTGTTTATTGCCACAGAAGAAGAAAAGAGGGAACAACAGTTCTACGAATCGATTAGGTCATCTGGATGGCCAGCTGGCGGTAGACGTCCTGCTTGTACTCCTCGAGGCCGCCCTTCAGGTGCGTGATCGTGCGGTCCTTCACCACCCACAGCTCCTCGCAGACGAGGTCGATGAGGCGCTCGTCGTGCGAAACGAGCACCACGCCGCCCTGCAACGAACGATGGGCTCAATCAAACGAATGAAAGAGCGAGGAAACGAACGGGGAATTCGTTGAGGGCGGCGCCCAACGCGTCCACCGTCTCCACGTCCAAATGATTCGTGGGCTCGTCGAGAATCAGGAAGTTCGGCCTGCAAACACAAAGGAATGCACCAAACGAAGAGGAAGAGAACTCATTTCTGCAGCCACAACAAGGCGAACGCCAGGCGCGTCTTCTGACCGCCGGAGAGTGTCTCGATCGACTCCCGGCTCGTCTCGCGGGAGAGGCCGAAGCGGCCCAACGCCGACCGGTAGTCGTCTTGGTTGAGGCCTGCAGGAGAGCGAGAAGAATCAATGGATGGATGGAAGGAAGGGGACGTACTGGGGAATCGCCGCATGCACAAGCCCACCGAGGACACCATCTCCAGCCCGTCCACGTCGCTCTGCGTGAAGTAGCCGATGTTGATGCGGCGGTTCACGTGTCGGAGGCCGCTCGAGGGCGCCAACTCGCCCATGAGGATCTTCAGCAGGGTCGTCTTGCCGGAGCCGTTCTCTCCCACCTACAAGCGAGTGGACTCATCGATCCTTCGGAAGGGGAACTCACGATACAAATGCGCGAGTTGTTCTGCAACTTGATGCAAATGTTTTGGAAGATCAGGGGCGACTCTTTGGTGTACTGGAAGGAGACCTCGTTCAGCCGGAGCACCGGATTGGTCAGGAGGTCGCACTTGGGGAAGGAGATCGGCTCGTACTCGCGCTGCTGCAGGGTCAGCTTCTCGCGCATGTTCTGAACCACGAAGAGGATCAAAAGAAGAGGAGGAGTGAACGAACCTTCTCGTACGAATCGTAGTTTCCTTCGTATTGATCCAAACGCTGCGAGTGCAGGTGAATGATGTCCGTAGAGATGGCGTTGAGGAATTTGCGGTCGTTGGAGACGATGAGGATCGTGCTCACCCACTCCTGCAGGTGGTTCTCCAGCCAGTAGACGGCGCGCATGTCTGCAGACGAGCGATTGGATGGAAGGAAGGATGACGGGGGAACGAACCCAGCATGTTGGTGGGCTCGTCGAGCAGCACGAGGTCGGGCTTTATGAAGAGGGCACGGGCCAACGCGACGCGCATGCGCCAGCCGCCGGAGAACTCGCGCGTCGGCTTGCGCTGCTCGTCCGGCTTGAAGCCCAGGCCGAAGAGGATGGTGGCGGCGCGGGCGGGCGCTTTGTCCACTTGCAGGACCTCCATTTCCGCGTACACCTCGGTGATGCGCGCGCTCACAGCCGACTTTTGCGCGTCCGAGATGGCGGTACTGGAAGCGAGTGAACAGCGGATTTAATCGATCAACGGAAGGCGAGAACTCACTCGTTCATTTGCTCCTGGAGCCGCCGCTCCTCCTCGAGGATGGCCGTTCGTTTGGTGTCGCAGGCGAGGACCGAGTCGATGACCTGCGTGTCGTCGCCCTCGACCTCCTGCTCGACGCTCAGCATCGAGATGTTGTTCAGGATGAGCAGTTGGCGGCTGAAATCGACGGAAAGCAGTGAATTCAATCAAAGAAGGGAACGAACCTCGCGACCTTCTTCAAGAAGCTCGTCTTTCCGATTCCGTTCCGTCCGACCAGTCCGTACTTGTGGCCGAAGACGAGGAGGCACTCCGCTCCGCTCAACAACGCCCTGCAACAAACGGGGGTGAGTGGACGAAAGCGGAGGGGAGGACGCACTTCGTTCCGATCGAAATGTCGACACCCTCAAATCGGATGTCCTTGGTGCCGCCGGAGCCGCACCCATACCAGGCGGCGACCATCCGATCGTACTGGACGATCGCGGCCAGCTCGTCCACGTACGCCGGCGCCTCCTTGTGCTCGGGGTTTCCGCGCGGCGCTTGGGGATTCGGGCGGCGGCGGGCGCCAAGTCGGCGAAGGCCGTCGAGAACGCCGAGACCCGCCGCGCTTATCCTGCGGCCGATCGTCGCGATGTTTGCGCGCAGTCGGCGCGACGTCGCCGACGACTGGTGGTCGAAGATGTTGGTCGCGCCCTGGGCGAACGGAGCGGCCATCTGAAAGCGGAGGAATCAACGGAGAAGGAGGTGGACGGACGTGAAAAACGCGGCCGGGAAAGGAAGCGAAAGAAAAAAGCGGCGATTTCCGCTTTCAATCGGCCCGCTCGCTCGGTCGAGAAAAAACAATCGCCCCCGCCCGCTGCCCCCCGCCGCCCGCTCGCCGCCCGCTCGCCGCCGTCCGCCGTCGCTCGCAATAATCGGCGGACTCCCGAGCGGGATCGCGGCAAACAGAACGCGGGCGGCAAGTCGGCGCGTGTGCCTCGATTCGGATCGAACAACTCGCCGTTTATTGCCGTCCAAGGGGCGAAATCATCCGGCCAAGAACGAAACGAGTGACCAGCGGAAAGATTGAGAACAAGTGGGCCGAAATGACGAAACGAGTTGCCATCGAGTGACCTGCAAGCACACGAATTGAAGAAAAAAAGAACGCGTGCCGCCAGTGCAGCCCGTCTGCACGAGCGCCCTGTTGATCGCTTCGATCTTTGCCGCTTCTCGAAACCTTCCGCCGGCCGCCAATTGGGAGTCTTCGACTGACAACGAACGAAGCGGAATGGAGGGAGCAAGTGGGCGAACATCCAACGTGATCAGCATCCCAATGCGCGCCTTCTTGTCGCCGCTGATCCTAACGGTCGTCTTCATCCAGTCGGTTCAATCGTCGGTTGCCGCCGCGAGTTGCGGGTGCGCAAAGGCGGCCGAAATCCATCTCGCCCACGTTCGCCAATCAGTCGTCGTTGATGCGGCGGAACAGGGCGTTGCCGACGGTCATTCCAGCCTTGTGATCACTCGCTGGAACGGGCGAACAGAAGAATTTAAACCGAAGACCTGAAAGAACACGTCAACGAGCATTTCCGTCGATTCCCCGTTGCCTTCTTCTGTTGGAATCGTTTCCACTTGAACCTTGCGTTTTGTTTCGAAGGGCATTTCGAAGCTGAAAGCAACACACGATTGCGATCGCTTCTTTTCACAACGACGCTCCCGTTCGGCTTCGCAAACGCGACGATCTGCAGCCACAACTGGGCGTCGAATGTGAGTTCTGTTTGGATGGTGTTCGTCGAGCGGTCATCGCAGTGAGGCAGCGCGTTCAGAAACAAGCTGAAATAAAGGAGTGAGTAAAAAGAAGAGAAAGAAAACTATGCAGCGGTGTCCTTTGGCTTCTGCATCGTTTCCTCGTACTTCATGCCGAGGAAACCCGAGTAAAGGCCGGCGTATTCCGATGGAATGGTCGACAGAAAGTCAAGTGAAATCTTTGCCGAATTCCGGCAGCGTGGAGGCATCGGAGGCGGTCGGTTGGACGAACCGAAGAGCGAACAGGACGCGGCCACTCGCATTCCTGCCGTCAGTCGATTGATCGGAGCAGAATGGACGCTTTTCTTTACGCAAACCTCCCCGTTCGCACCTCCGCGCTTCCTCATTTTCCACCCGTCGCTCTCGTGGGCGATCGTTCGTTTGCTCGATGGACACTCCGCTTTCGCTTCTGCTCGTGGGGATCGTGGGCGCGTTGTGCGCGGGGCGCTCGTCGGCGGCGGCGACCGAAGACGCCGACCAGTCCACGTACAGTGAGCGGCAAGAACATCGCCTTTTCTCTGATGACTTCCTTTCAGCCCTGCAAGTGTTCTTCTTCCTCGGCCTCGCCCTCTGGCTGTCGCTCCTGTGCGGGACGGTCGGCGGGCTCGGCGCGCTGCTCCGCCTCTGCCGACGGGCGCGCGTGGAGGCGGACGAGTGGGAGGCGAAGTTGGCGCACCTCCAGCGGCAATTCGACGTTAAACACCGCGAGTGCGAGGAGTTTTGCGCGCAAGTGAACAATCAGGAGCGCGAGGAGCGGGAATTCGCCGTGAGTCTCTTCCGCTGCTCGTCCTCGATGCCCTCCGTTCAGAAGCGAGTTGAGCGGCTGCTGAAGGGTGCCGACGAGCACATCGGCGAGCTGCGCGAGAAGATCGAGCAACAACGCGCCCGCTTGGTGCACCTCCGGACGCCGCTCGTCTCCTCCTCTTGATTCGGCTGTTTGTCGTAAGAAGAATGAATAAACAGCTCGCTTTGCTCTGAAGGGTGGCCACTTGTTTCGAACGGCAGTCCACAACGAGCGATCGTTAGGGTCTTTCCAGGCGGAAGACGACTTTCCTCTGCCTCTTGCTTTTCGTCTGGCGTGTTAAGCCAACGTCATCCACTCGGAACTCAACGTTCCAATCGAAATAGAAACGAGCCGAGAGGGAAGGCGCGGCGGTCTCACTCTTTGATCGCCTCTCGCCGCCTTTGTGGGCGGCTCTACGCCACTCCGAGCACAAAACGGTCAAGCATCGTGGTCGCTCGTTCGCAGCAACCAATGATAAGAGGAGTGACTCACGTTCACTGTTGAACGTTTCGGTGATGCGATTTGTGTCGGGTGTGCAAACAGTCGGCCGTCTCGTCGAAAGGCTAACAAATGCACGTTAAAAGTTGAACTGGGGTCATTTCGGTGTTCCGCAAAGAGAAGAATAAGTGATAATTTAGTATTACGTTTTCTTTGAGTTCCAGTTCCCCCTCCAAAAACTGTTCACCGAGCAGGATGCGGCCGAAGATGAAACGTCGATGCGCTCTCGCCCTTTTGCTGTTTCTTTCCTTCATTTTCTTCGTGTACTTCAACGCGTCCGAAGAAGAGCCGCAGCGAGTTGACCAGGAGTTCGAGCCATGGGAGCAGTGAGTTCTTTTCTTCGCTTTCACTTCCATTCTTCTTTTGGAGGCCGTTGATCGTGGACGAGCGGTGTCTGGGGCGACTGAAGACGAATGACAGCTGCGAGTTTCCGATCGAGGTGGCCGTCTTCGAGCGGGACGGCCGAACGTTCGGGCAGCTCGCCGCGGAGCTCCGGCCGCACTTCCGCGCCGTCCACCGCGCTCAGCACACGCGCGGAAGTGACCACGTAGCGTTCTTCTCGGTCGACGACGCGCAGCAACGTTTGATGCCCCTGCAAGTTCACTCGCTTTCGCTTCGAATCACGAGCGTTCAGGAAAGCGATTGAAACCCGGCTGCACGCGCTGGACGAAGCGAATGGTCGACTCGTCCGTGTGCCCGCGAACACCCGCCGCTTCCTCCGCAATTGGTCGAACGCGCGCTTCGTCGAGTGCTTGAGCCTGCGCGTGGATCGGCGGCGAGCGAGGCCGCGCATTCCGCTCTCCGCGTGGACCGAAGCGACCGGGTTGTGCGATTTCCTCGACGACAACGACGCAACGATGTTCCTCCTGGGCGGCACACTCCTCGGCCAGTCCTCTCGTTTCTTTCGGCTTCAATCCGTTGTTTTAGGTTGGTACCGAGAGTGCGGCCTCATTCCGCACACACGGGACCTCGATTTCGGCCTCCACTCGAACGAACTAACCGCCGAGTTGTGCGAAGGATTGAGCGGAGGCACCGCCTGAAGCACAAACTCGGCGCGTTAGAGGACTCCTTCGAGTTGACTACGTGGTTGGCGGGCGTCCAGACGGACTTGTTCGCCGTCTACCCGCTGAAAGAGACGCTCTCCTACGCGACGGTCGTGGATTTCGAGCGCCGCCGGACGCTTCGCGCCGTCTACCCGCGGATTTCCGGCCTCTGCACGGGTCTCCTGCTCGGCGCTCTCGTGCACGTTCCGTGCAACGTCCGCGAAGTGTTGGAGGTGAGTACGGGCAGAAGAGCCGTTTATTGAGTTAGATTGCAGGCAGACTACGGCCCGAACTGGCGGGAAGATCGCTGGTCCGCCGGCTACTCGTATCTGAACGCCCCGAATCTCGTGCCTTTTCTCGAGCACACGGATGAGGACTGGGAGAAACGGATGGCGATTTTGTACAAATGTTTCTGGTTCATTTGCTGGTGATGCGGGAATAAACGAGCAGAATGTGGGACGGGATCATCGGCGGGTAACACGCCGGCTCTTTTGCGAGTTCGCAGGCGTCTTTTTGTGTGTTTGTTCGCCGACTTCCGCTGATTCCAACGAGCAGGCCTTGAAAGACCGCACGGGAGCTTCCTTCAAACAACACGCTTTCGAACAACTCGTGTTTATTCGCTTCGTTTGCCGAAGACCTGTTCGACACTCTGGCCGTTGCGCAGGCGGGCGTGCGGCAGCCGGCGGACGGGCGACGGGGCGCCCAGTCGGGGCGGCGGAGTTCGGCCCGCAAGCAGAAGGCGGCCGCCCAGTCGATGTCCGCGTGGAATTTGTGGTCAAAGAGCGCGCGGACGGCGGCGATTCGCGGCAGGTTGTTCAGGCCGCAGGCGAACGAGTACCGGCAGTAGGCGCCTGCAAACAAATGAGTTGGAAAGCGAGCTGTCCGACCTTTGCACTCGGCTTGCTTCCAAACTTAAAAGCGGGCGAGTTGTGGGCGGCGGAGCGGCCAGTCGGCGGGCACCGGCGGGTCGCCGGCGGACGTCCAACTCGTGATGTTCGCGCAAATCAAGGCGAGCCCGTCGAAGCTGCCGAAGACCGATAACTCTGCAGAGAGGAGAGGAGAATGAGGGCGGATCTCTCGCACTCACCGTTCTTGTTGGCGAACAACGTGCTGACGAGCAGCTCTTCGCGGCAGACCTATAAGAAAACAGAACAACAAACCAAGAGAATGGAAAGAAGCGAGCAGATATTCTCCACGATTTCCACCTTTTTTTGGCTTTTTAACACGCGCTTCGTTGTGATTGCCGTCCATCCATGGCTTTTATTGTCAACTCGGGCGGCGAGAACATCTGAACGGCGCGGACGGGCGAGTAATTGCGCAGAGCCCCCGGCAACCAAAGAGACCCGCACAACGACAAGGGCGAGCCGCCCGGCGGGCGTCGCGTCGCCGGCGACCAGTCGCGAGCACGTGAAGCGGTCGGCCACGTCGAGCAGCCAGCCGGAGCGATCTGAACGGCGTGCGGAGAGCGGAAGACGGAGCGGCGACTTATTTTTCGCCCACACCGCGGCGCCCACTTTGAGCAGCGGATTGGAGGTCGGTCCAACCGCAAGAGCAGCAGGAGGCCCAAGAAGGCGGCCGCAAAGATGAATGCGCGCCTGGGTGGGGGCAGTCGCGAGAGCATCGCAGCGACGCCCCGACAGCCGAACTGCTCGACCCTCACAAATAAAAACTCGTCCGGCCGTTGCCTTTCTTTTCTTCTGAGTTGGTCCGTTCGATCGACAACGTTTGCTTGTCAAGAATCAAAGGCCGACTTCCGTCTTCGTTGCTCCGCCTGCCCCCAACCAGCCGCGCAACGGTCGAGAAGCGTGGCAGAAATAGTACGATTGCAGAGGAGAGCCACTGAGGGCCAGCGTTCGGTTTTCTCATCGGCCGCCCGCCGAGCGATCGGGGGAAGAGGAGCCCGCCCGTCGGCTTTTTCGGTCTTCGGCGCCCTTTCGGGGGCGTCGGAGATTCGCTCTCCAGTGTCCTCCAGTCATCCTCCATTTGTGTGTAGGGAGGCGCGGGCAGGCGGCGAGCAATCGCCGCGCGTCGTCCTTGTGTGTGCCTCCAATCCTCCAGTCCCGGCTCCGCGCCCTGCAGCGGATGGAAATTTTGATCGTCCCAAAGCCGGGACACACAAAGCGGTAGAAAAGAGGACGGCGTGAACGTGTGAGAGGAAGCAAAAGAAACAAGAGTCGAACTCTTCATCAAAAATCACACAAACGAGTCAGAACAGGAAGCACGTTGTTCTGCTGCTTGATTCTGCTTTTCTCAATGCCCAGTTGTTCGTTTCAACAGCAGCACGTCATTGGAAACATCGGAGTGACCGCATTGCTCGGGGAGAAGTTCCCGCCCGAACGTCTGCTCGCCGATAAGCGGCGAGAAAGCAGAGGAGTTCCGGTCGTCGGCAAGCAAGAGGCAGCACTCTGCATCGATTCCTCCACCAAGTCCTCGTCGAAATGAACCGCCGCTCGGGTCTTTTCTTTCTTTTCTCTTCCGCCATCTGCTCAACTGTCGCCCGGATCGACTGGACGTTCACTGCGGACACCACGGGCCAACTGCTGAAGCCGAGCGTTGGGACTCCGCGTGCGCAAGCTTTCTTCCAATCACTCACTCTCTTCTTTCTTTCAGCCCAATCTTTCCGCGTGGACCTCGGCGACCTGACGGCGCCGGACGACCTGCGGGTGAGCGGCGGCGTGTTTTCCATCGAGTTCATCTCTTGGAGCTCTCTCCGCTCACTTCTTTTTGTTCAGCCAGTCGACGAGCTTCGAGCAGACCGGCGTGATCTACGCGCCGGACGACGGCGAGGCGATCGGCGCGTACGGGCGAGACGACTTCGTGGTTTGTCGCCCGAAGAATCCGCTCGTCCACTCGCTTCTTTGCAGATCGGCGACGGCGGAGTGGCCGTCCAACAGAAGCCGTTCGAGGTCTTCGACGAGGAGCACTGGTTCGGCGAAGTGAGCGGCTTCCTCGCGTGGATGCGGCCGCTCGACGGAAGCCAGTCGTTCGTGATGTCCGTCCTCGCGGACTTTCACGAGTGGATCGCCGTCTTCTCTTTCGATCAGTGAGTGAGCGGATGGGAAATGGGGACAAGGCAACTCAAGACGAAGTCGGAAGAGAAGGCGCACAACAAAGGAAGCAGCAGCAATGAAAGAGCGGCTTGCAGATTCGTTCGGACCGAAGAGTTCGGCGGCTCGGGCGTGGTCACGTTGGGCACCCGACCGGCCGACCGCTGCGGCGCCGACTGGAAGTACGCGGCTGAAGCGACGAGCGACGACCCGCACGAGCAGTGGACGTTGAACGTCACCGAGTGAGCGGCCGGCAGTCGATCGTTCCATCATTCATGTTGCAGGCTCTCCTTCGGCGCCTACTCGTTCGACGCGCCCGGCCGTCTGTTCCTTTCGCTGCAGTCGGCGGACCTCGTGCTGCCGTCCGCCTTCCGCTCGGCCTTTCTGCAGACGCTGGGCGCGGCGGACGAGTCGAACGTCCCTTGCGACGCGGACGTCGAGCTCGTGTTCACGATCGACGAGGTGGTGCTCCGCCTGACGGCTGCCGACTACGTGGACCGCGAGCTGGAGCAGTACGGAACGTGCGCCCTCTCGCTCAGTTCGTCGACTTCCCCGAGCTCAACCTCCCGTCTACCGCGTGGAATCGCTACTGCTTGCTGCTCGACTACTCGACCTTCCGCCTGGGCTTTGCCGACCGCCTCCACTAATGAGTTTCGAAAGGAGCAAGCAGAATAAACCATTCATTGCTTTCTTTCATGTGTTCCTTGCCTGTTCGCTGAAGCACCGAACCTTCTCGTGCGTGCACGCGGAAGAGTCATGACACCAGTGGAACTCTCGAACGTTTTCCGCAGTTTGCGTCAGTCGGGCGTTCTTCCGCTTGGTCGGGCGTCTACCTTAAAAGCGGGCGCGCAACGGGTGAGAGGAGTGTGATTCCTCGCTGTTTCTCACTTGCTTCCTTGTTCTCTTGTGTTTCGGTGGCTTCGGGGATCGAGGAACACATGCAATAATACTTTATCTTTTGAACGTTTCTTTCCAGCTGCCAGTAAACAAAAAGCGGTGTTCCGCCCGCTTTTCAAGCCGCCGCCACGCCGCATTGCGCGGTCCGCTTTTCTGGCGATGACTCCGCGTGAGTCACGGCCGGCGAGAAAGTGCGCGGCGATCGAAGAGGCCCTTAGACGAAGAGGATGGGGCCGCCCGACCCCGTGCTTCTCATCGAGCACTCGACCGTCAGGGAGCCGAAAAGCCGCCCGATCGCCGACTTCTCCGGTCTTCGGCGCCCTTACGGGGGCGTCGGGGTCCACCCATCACGCCGAGCGGGCTTCGGAGGAGACGTGGATGCAGGCGGCGAGCGATCGCTGCACGTCTCGCTCACAACAAGTTTTCATCGTCCCGGCTCCGCCTCCCTGCAGCGGATGGAAATTTTGATCGTCCCAACGCCGGGACCCATAAACGAAGTAAGAGCAGACAGACTGGTTGAATAGGCAGCTGGTTTTGCACCTTACAACGGAGCGCAAAATAACGAGGTTCGTTTCAACTCCCGACCAACAAAACGGCCAGACGGCCTGAATGCGAACAAATGAGTAACTCGACGGTTAATCGTCGCCCGTAATCCCCCAACTGCCCACTTGCTCGCCAGCCGCCTCGCGTGTGGCGTGCGGAACGTCTGACTTCCAATCCGAAGGTTAATTACCTCCTGTTTGGTGGGTGGTGAAAGGGCGGTGGACTGAAATTGGGCGTTCTTCCTCATGTTCTTTTTTTTTGTGTTTGTTCGGTTTCTTCTCGGGTTTTGTAACCAACGACGACGTCAATTGGAATTTCCGCAGTTTGGTCTAGATTACTCGTCATTTATGCGACGACAATTCCCGCTTATTCCGCCTCGCTTCTTGCGGCATTCCGCGATTTCATTCGTCTCTTATCACCTCGACGCTTCCCACGACGACTCGTCGCTTTCCGGAAGTTTTCGGCAACAAAACGTGTCCTTCACTTCGGATTCAAATCTCCGAGTCGGTTTCAATTTAGTTCCTTCGCAATAGCGAAGTTTTGTCTAAAGGCAAACGCCTTCTGCTTTTCTTTTGTTCTTGCTGAGAACGTTGCCCAGTCTAAAAACCACGCCCGTAATCCCTCCCTTCACCGCTATCTGCAAAGTAATGAGTAGCAACCAAGCGATTCCTTCCGTTCGGCTTCTTTTTATCAAGAACTCCCGTCGTTGATCTCCGCCTGTCGGGTTGGACGGACGGGAATGCTCGCAAATTCCACGTAGTTCCGCCCGCTTGCCCGTCCGTTCAGGCGTCAATGACAACGCGAACGGATGACTCGTGGCAAAAGAGGGCAGAAGTCACTCGTGAACCGAAAACGAAGCGAGTTCCGTTCGGTTGCCAAGTGGCTGCGGTCGGCGGGAATTTCGATGATTTCGGCGTTTTGTTTGCGACATGCGCGGATTTTTTGATGTCTTCGTTCTATTTGGCGGCCTTAGTCAGTCGACTCCGTTTTATTGAACGATGAGAAGTGTTCAAGCAGTGGAATAAGCGGCTTTCTCCTTGCCGCCGGCGAACGGCCACTTTGCGTTTGTTTTCGTAACTCGTTCGCCTAATTGAATTGCTCGCAGAACGTTCGGCTTTGTTCGTTCAGCCAACGGCGGGAATAAGCGGATTGCCGAAGCGGCCCGACGGGATTACGCCTTCTGCCCACGACTAATTACCGTTGAATTCATCCGCCGGCTTTCTTCACCCCTCGTCCGCCTGCTGCTTGCCGGCGGGTTCGGACGTCCGCCGCGTTCTGCCGTTTCGTCCGCCGGGAATTTCATTCGAGGTAGCGCGTGGAACAAACGCTCTGAATTCTTTACCGCTTGCGTGTCGAACACCCGTCAGATGCTTGTGCTAAAGAGTTCACTAGCCTTGGCTCTTGTTACTTTCCGCTTGCTTTTTGTCCACTGGCGCAAATCGTTTCTGAACTTTCTCGAATCTAAAAACGCGTATCGAGCGTGGCTCGGAGCACCTGCTTTTTGATCAAATGAACCGCGGCGAAAACCGGGACAAAAGCGGTCAGAGGTAAACTACCGCTTTCTTTACCTAATCGTTCCGTTCCGTATGCGGCTTCTCCTAATAGCATTTGTATCTCGAACGGGGATTTGTCGAGCGGAAGTCGATTTGTAGCCGCAGACCTTGGAAGAAGAAGGCAAAGAAGGGGAACCGAAGCCACTTCTCGCTTTACTCGTGCAAGTGAAGCGATTTCCGTCGATTTCGGCTTCGCATCGTTCTTTTGTCGAAATCGAGAGGGCGGGCGGTTGGGTTGGTGGGTGAAAACGAGCGGGATTATTCGCCGAATGGATTAGAGGGAACACGCACGAAAGGGGCAACTGCAAGCGAGCATTCGGTTCTGCTCGATTGTTCTCGCCGGCCCCCACGAATCGGAAGTTTCTTGCGGATTCTCGTGACCCAAACCGGGAGTTTCGATTCGTTTTTGGAAGCGCGTGTTTAAGCAGCTTTTTTCGTGCTGTGGTGGATGGCCAACGCTGTGTGACGGCTTGAACTCTCTTTTGTGCTTCGTTTCGCAATTCTTTGCCCTGCACTGCCCACGGATGTCCTGCCATATTCTAATCGAATGTACCCGCTGATCTTATTGCTGTGCTATTCCTTGGCTGATCACACGCCGTAAGCCGAAAGCGGCCGGAAGACGACGCCCGGTTTGCTCCGCCGCCTCTCCTGTTTGCCCAACTGCGCCCTTCGGCCGCTCGCCGGTTTGGCGTTTGGACGCGAAGCCGCTCGATTTGGACCGAATTCAAAATTCCGCTTTCCCTTTCTGCCTTCGTTTCAATGGGCGGGTTTGACCACGTCCACTCGATTGCCTCCGCTTCTTTGCGCCTCGAATTGACGTCTTTTCGCACAAACCTCGCTTCAAACCGAGAGGATGGGAGGCGGTTGATCGGCGGCTGGAAGGGAGGAAGTGAGCGGCGGTTTGCGATAAGACGGAGTGATTCCTCTACTGATCATTCCCCTCCTCCTTTCTTCTCGTTTGAATTCGAAGCATCAAAACGTCTTGTTCGCCACGTGCCACTCGAAAGACGGCCGTTTGCTTGCGTCAATTCGGTGGGCTTTGTTTTCTTTCTTTTTGCTTGTTTTCCTTTTGGAATCCAAATGACGAGCGACGTTCAAATCGCGGGGATTGTTGACGCCGTTCTTTCGCGGTGACTCTCGCTCGTTCCATCTTCCCTGCAAAACGTGAGTAAGCGGGCGGGGCCGAGGGGCGCGTTCCGTTCATTCCGGCCGACAGGCAGGCGAGCGCGATGTTTGCACGTCTTCGGCGGCGGGTGATGAGTGTGATGGACGAACGAACAAGCCGGCCGAAAACGCGCGATTCATCGCTTGACCACGAATCTCCTGATTTTTGGCCCTTCTCTTCGACATCAAGCGACCACCTCTCGCGGTTCTTTCGAGCATCTTCTCGCCCTTTCCGCAAATCACACGTCACGCACAAAATCCACGAAGAAATTCGAAACGTTCGGATGGGTGCGCCCCGAATACGAACCGCCGAAATGCGGCGATTCACGCGAAACCCAACGGAAAGTTTCGTGGAATTCGATTCACGTGCACGACGCCCGGCGGCCGTCGTTCCGCGAAACGGCTCGAAAGAAACCCGCCGCACGTTGGATTCGATTAGCGGCGGCGATCTCGAGTCCAATCGTCCGTTGATTCCATTGGCCATGCAGACGTCAACGCTCGAGCGAAAGGACGAAATGTACGAAAAGCAGGTGTTTTACTCGCTTTCTCGTCCGTCTTCCTCTCGCTTCTCTTTGTTCGTCGATGCCGCCGGCCGTCTTGGCCGCCTTCAATTCGATTTGGAGCGACGAGACGGCCGCTTTTCGCTCTTTCCGCTTCGATTCGAGTCGATCGGAACGAAAGGATTTTGGCACGCGTCTGGAATCCGTTCGCTGCGTGCGTGTTCGCCGCTCGTTCGTCTGCGAGCAGAAACGGGAGCTCGACGTTCGCGTTTCGTAGTCCCCCACTCGCGAACATCTGCGTGCTTTATTTTTGGCACGGGATCTTTCGCAATTTGTTTGTTTTGGATTCTTGCTCACGTGCTCCGGTTGACAACCACTGCTGACAGACAGTCAATCCTGCTATTTTCTTGGTGTCCTTTTTGGTTCGTTTTCTTTCGATTTCTTTCCGTCTTGTCGCCGCCGAAGTGACTCACGGCACGCGGCGCCCAAAACCGACTCCGCCGTCCGCCTTCCCCGCTTCCGGCGATTCGAACGCGGCGGCGGCGATTTGGGCGCGTGAGTCAGCCGCCGCTTTCCGTCCGGTCGACTGGCGATTGGCGACTTTTTTGAACGCGATTGTCGCGTGGACACGCCTCGAGTCGCCCGCCGCCCGGCCGGCAGAACGAGAGGTTTTTGATCAAGAAGCCCGGCGGCCGGCCGGTCGGGCGCCCGAGAGGATCGACGAACAAAAAAGACGGCCGGCGGGGGAGTGGTCGTGTTTATTTTTGTTAAGCGATCGCTTCGCGTACACGTGTTTTCGATCGTCTGCTTTTCTTTTCGTTTTTGTTCGTTGCTCGAAGGCTTGCCTGTCGACGGATTCGTCGTTGGAATCGGCCGATCATGAGCGATTCGTGTGATTTTTGTTTCTTTCTCTTGTCTTCGTTATTCCACCTGCTTTTTTGTTGGATTGACGTTTTCTGCTTCACCGTGAACTTTTTAAACGCGACCAAGCACCCGATTTTTCTTTCTCGTGTTTCTAATCGTGGCTTTTCGACATTTCGCGTCCAGCATCAGCTGTCGAGTCCCGCGTCGTCCCACGACCCCCGTCGATTTTTTGCTGCTTTTCGGTTCTCGCGGGGACCTCTTCGACGGTACAAAATTGTCGGCAAGAAAATTTCTCCGACGCCGCGGGCGACGCCGCCCACGTCGATCGGGTTGCTCGACGCCAAGCCGCGACTGTCGGGCGCCCCGGCCGCCGGCAACGGCGTCCATCGCGCCGCCCACGCTCGATTGCCCGTTTCCGTGGGCACTCCGTCGGCCGGCGGCGGCGGGATGCACACCAACTTCTCGTCGCGCTCCACGACGCCGCAGATTTCTCCGAGCGGCGATGCGGCCGCCGTCTCCACGCCGACGACGACGACAAGCGGCGGCGCCGGCGGCGGGAAGCAGCCGGCCGTCCAAACGCCGACGAAATCGACGACGTTCCATCGCCGCAATTCCTCCCGTTGGATCCCCGCAACGGCGCCGATCTACGAGCGCGCCCTCGACTTCTCCGCCCAGTCGTTTCGGAATCCCTTCCGCCGCTCCAGCCGGGGCGACGCCCAGGACCGCGTGATCGAGCCGAACTGGACCCAACTTCACGTGCCGCGCTACCGCCTGCCCAACTACAAGAAGTTCCCCAGCAACAAGATCTCCACCTCGAAGTACACGTGGCTCACCTTTCTGCCCAAGAATCTGTGGGAGCAGTTCCATCGATGGGCCAACATTTACTTCTGCATAATCATGGGTGAGCGCGCGTAGCGCAGTGGAATCGTCGATGATTTTCGTTGGATTGCAGGCATGAACTGGGTCCCCCAACTGCAAGCCTTCAGCAAGTATCTAGGGATGATTCCCGTGATCGCCGTCTTGTCGATGACGGCGGTCAAGGACGGCGTGGAGGATTGGCGGCGGCATCGCGCCGACCATCGGCTCAATCACAACACCGTTCATGTGTGGGACAGGTACACCTTGACGGAATCCTCTGCTCACTGCTCTCGTTGCAGCACAAAGAAGAGATTCCGCAAAACGCTGTGGGAGTTGGTGCTCGTCGGCGACCTCATCCACGTGTCCTCCGACGAGAAGCTCCCCGCGGACATCGTCCTGATTCGAAGCTCCGCCGCGGACGGGTGCGTGTACGTGGAGACTTCGAATCTGGACGGCGAGAACAACCTGAAGCAGAAGGTGGTGGTCGCCAAGTGCAAGAGCTTGTGTTTGGTTCGTCCCCTCCATTCCTGATTCTTTCAATCATTCGGTTGCAGTCAGACACGTTCGATCCTTCCTCGTTGCATCTGCGCGTGATGTGCAACCCGCCGGACAACCGCCTCAACCACATCGCCGGCAATCTCGTCTACGAAGCGGGCGACACGGACAAAATCACCAAAGAGAACGTGATCCTCCGCGGCTGTCAGATTCGAAACACCGCCTTCGCCGAGGGGATCGTCATTTACACCGGTTTGTTCCCTCTTTCACCCCAAACACTTCCTGTGTTCAGGGAAGGAGACGAAGCTGATGCTCTCGAGCGGCTCCGTCAAGTACAAACGGTCGTCGTTGGAGCGCATCACGAACTACTTCATCCTCTTCTGCGTCTTCTTGCTCGTGTTCATGGTCGTTGCCGGGGGCGTGTGTTCGATGATTTGGCTGAAGGAGTACCACGCACACGAGAAGACCATTCCCTTCATTGTGACCTTCGCCCACTCGGCGATCGCCGAAGGAGTGCTGAACATGCTCGCTTACATCCTCGTTTATCAGGCGAGTTCTTCACTTCATTGCTCGCTTCTAACCATTGGATTGCAGACGCTGATCCCCCTGTCGCTGTACATCTCGATCGAAATGGTCAAGCTGGGGCAGAATTACTTGTGAGTTCCCCGCTTCCTTCGTCCGTTTCATTCGTAGATTGAAGGATGACGCAAGATCTGGACATGTACGACGAAGAGCGGGACAAGAAGCTCTTGTGTCGGTCGCTGAACATCCCCGAAGAACTCGGACAAATCAAGTACATCCTCTCGGACAAGACGGGCACGTTGACCGAGAACAAGATGGTCTTTCGGTGAGCATCCTTTCGTTCCGCTGATCACTCTTTCGTTCGTTCAGCTCGTGCGCAATCGCGGGCGACGTCTACGAGCCGGAAAGTCGGCCGCGGCGTCGCTCGACGTTGCGGCGGCGCAACTCGTCGATCACCGCCGCGCCGCCGCCGCTCGTGATTTCGGCCGACGACGACACGCCGCACATTTCCGCTCGACTGCGCGCCGAGTTGGCCGCTGCGGCGGCGATGGCGGCCGATCGAACGGCGAAGTTCTACTTTCTGCTCAACATGACCGTTTGGTTCGTTCCCGTGCATTGGGCGATCTATTGGATTGGTTGCAGCAACACGGTGATGGTCCGACAGAAGCAAAAGGTGGACGACGTGGAGTTCGGCTTCATGGAGGACAACGTGTACAACGTGGGCAACTCGGCATTCTTTGTGCCCGCCGAAGGCCTCCAGACGGCGACCACCGCCACGCCGCATACGTGAGGCCTCTGGAGAAGATGATGAGGTTGATGGACGGGAATTCAGAGCGGGATTGACGCCCAACTCCTCGCTCAAACAGTTCACGTTCGCGCCGGCCGAGTTGTTGAAGCGAATTGGGAGTTTGTCCAAGTGAGTGCACTCGCAGAGAAGAGCGATGATTGAGAGATTCAATGACAGGATCTTCCAAAAGCGCCAAACCATGACGTTGGCGGCGACCGCAGCGGACACGAACAACTACGATGCGGAGAGTCCGGACGAGTTGGCGCTGGTGAAGGCGGCCGACGCCTACGGCTTCACGCTCGTCTCGCGCTCGGCCACGGACATCCGCGTGCGCCTGCCGAACACCTCGCCCGCCTTCACGAACACGCTCTACGAGGACGAGATCGAGCTGGAAATCCTCAAGATCCTCCCGTTCGACTCGAACCGAAAGCGAATGAGCGTGATCGTGCGCTTCGAGGACGAAATCCTGCTGCTGTGCAAGGGCGCCGACGAGCAGGTGTTGCCCAACCTCGATCCGCTGACCAACGACCCCGAGCTCATCGAAATGAACCGCGAGATTCTCGCGAACTACGGACGAGTGGGCCTTCGAACGTTGTGCATGGCGATGCGGGTAGTCAGCGAGGAGGAGTTCGCCGAGTGGTTGGAGACGCGCGAGCTCGTGAGTCCTCTCTTTCGTTGCTGCTACTCACTTCTGTTGGTTGAAGGTGGAGTCGGTGTGTGCGGACGAAACGGACGAGTTGATGAGCGAGTCGTCGAAGCGAATCGAGCAGAAACTCCAGCTGTTGGGAGTGACCGCGATTGAGGACCGGCTTCAAGTGAGTTCTCCTCTCTTCCTTTCACTCCTCTTGTTTGAAGGCCGGGGTGACGGAAGCGATCGACGACCTCCGCCGCGCGGGAATTCTCGTTTGGGTCCTGACGGGCGACAAGTGCGAGACCGCGGTGAACATCGCCAAAGCCTGCCATTTGTTCAACGAGCAGCTGGAGATCGTGACGTTCAACTCGCTCGAAGACGTCCGCCAATGCCCGCCCGAGCCGAAGTACTTCAACGCGGTCTTCTCGTCCGAAATCATTCGGTTGATGAAGGAGGGCGCGCCGGAGATCTTCGCCTTGATCCCGCGGTTCGTCCACTCCTCTTTCTTCCGCTCATCGCCTTTCTTTCAGTTGTGCGGCCATCGTCTGCTATCGAATGACCCCGGCGGAGAAGGCGGAGGTCGTGAAGGCAGTGAAGACGAAACTCAAAGGAAAAACGCTCGCGATCGGCGACGGCGCGAACGACGTTCCGATGGTCCTCTCGGCGGACGTCGGCGTCGGGATCTCCGGTCGGGAGGGACTCCAGGCGAGTTCACCTGCAGCAATCCATCCAATCTCTTGCGTGTTCAGGCGGTGATGGCCTCCGACTTTGCGATCTCGCGCTTCCGCTTCCTCCGCAAGCTGCTGCTCGTGCACGGCCACTGGAATTACTACCGACTAGCCAATGCGATCCTCTACTTTCTGGACAAGAACGCCGTCTTTGTGCTCGTCATCTTCTGGGAGCAGCTCTTCAACGGCTTCTCCAGCGGCTTCTTCATCGATCCCATCTACTCGATGCTCTACCCGATCATCTTCACGAGGTACTCACTCGCATCTATCTTCATTCATTCTTCTCTTTAGTGTGCAACCGATGGTCTACTCGATTTTCGACCAGGACGTGGAACGAGACCAACTGCTGCTCTACCCCCATTTGTACGAGCAGGGACGAGAGAGCGAGCTGTGCACCTTCAAGCTGTTCGCAATCAACATGCTCGATTCGTTTTGGCAATCGGCGGTCATCTTTTTCATTCCTTTCTTCGTGAGCAGAAAGATCATTCAATTGACCTTCTTTCTTTCGTTCAGTGCTTCGAAGCGCGGGAGGTCACGTTGTGGCAGTTCGCGTTCCTCATCTCCACCGCCATGTTCTTCACGAACAACCTCCACTTGGCGCTCCTCGTTCGTCGTTGGGTTCGTTCTTCGAATTCCTCCACGAAGTGATTCCTCGGCTTCAGACCACCCCGTTGCTGACGATCATGCTGATCTTCGCCATGATCCACTTCCTCTTCTTCCTCGTCTACACGTCCGTCGGCGCTCCACTGTTGGGCACTCCGGACACGCCGCTGCGGGCGGCCTTCGTGATGATGGGCCAACTTCAGTTCTGGTCCGCCCTCGTGCTGACGTTCATCATTGCGCTGTTGCCGAGGTGAGCGACGAGGAATTTCGACCAAAATCGAGCAAACATTCTTTCCATTTGATTTCAACACTCGCCGATCAATTCGGGCGTATTTTCGTCACGAAAACGGAGGCGAAAGAATGCTCAATGACGTCTAGAGACCGTTCGGACGGGATTCCACGAGAATAAACGGGGGCAAACAACGATGACTGTTCGCATTTAACGGCTTCTGCTTTTAGGTTCACCCTCCGCCTGCTCAACAACCGCTTTTGGCCCGACTTGGCCCAACGAACTCTGACCGACGAGCGGCATCACGCCGAACGACTTTGAAATCACGATTCCTCTCTTCAATCAGAAATACGGTTCTCCCCACTTCCATTGCCCGTTCTCCGCTTGCGATCACCACAAATCTTTGTTCTTTCGTGCGGGTACAGTCGCCTTCCCTCTCTCGCAGCTCGTGGCCAAAACCCCGTTTCTATTCGTGCATTTCGGTCTGCTCGTTTCTTCCCGTTGATCTCCTTCAAACTCACCGGTTTCTCTCGTGTTTCTGCTCATATCACCAGTTTCTTCCAATAAATGCGTGTACTCGTCGGTTCTTCACTTGTGAACCCACTAATCGGTCGGCTGAGTAGAACGCACTATACACCACGGAAAGTTCGAGGTCAGCGACTACCATTGCGATCGTGCAAAGTAAACGTTAAACGAAGGTCCTTGTATGGGAAGAGGCAAATGACTGCCAGCGTTTCTCATAATGCGCAATCGCCTGCACTGACTGGCGCTGTGCCCGTCGTTGAAAGGAAGCGGCGATGTGGGTCATTCGACTCGAATAGCGGCAGTTCGTTCGCTCTTCCAGCTGCTGCCGGTCGACTGCAGCGGTCCCTCCGGATCTGCGCGCCCACTATTCCCTTTTACAGCAAAATGGACCTCTCCTGTTCGCAAACGAAACTCCCGAAGCTGAAAACGGACGGCCGCTGGCTCGTGATGTTCCACGCGACGCGCACCGGGCAGCAATTCAACACACTCGTGCAGGAATCGCCCACCTACCTGCAAGATCGAGAAGCTCTTCGACTGCAAACTCTTCGCTTCGTTTTCTGCTCCTCCGCATTCGCCAACGTTCTCTTAGACTCGAAGCAGAAGGGCCGAGTGAAAGAAGCAAACGTTTGGGTGGGCGGTTGGTCGCTCATGGAGTCGACGCGGACTGGACAGGCGGTCGTCAAGCTTACCGACGACCACTGGACCGGCGGCACTCGCGTTCGCTTGTTGAAAGTGGCCCGACTGGAGCGCATCGGCATCATGATCGCGCTTACTGCACGACTGCTCCGGCAACCGAACAGCGATTGGCGTGCAATGCTTTTGGCTTTGAGAGGTAAACGTCGTCTTCTATTCTTTACTGCTGTGTTGTTCAGAACATCGAACGTTGAAGGAAATCGTCCTGCGCAAGAGTACGTTGTAAAAGCCGTTGTGCAGCACATGATTCGTGCGTTCCTGTCCGACAAGATCCATGCGGCTACATTTGAACGCTCCTTTTGCGGTGTCCTGTTCCTTGGTTTTGCGGGACGACTGGAAAACGCGGCGATCCGAGCCGAAACTGAGATATTTCCCAGTTCGTTGTTCATTTTTTACGGAAAAGTGCCGCGAATTTTAGATTTTTCTACGTTTTTCCGCGCTCGCGCTCGTGTGCTCCACCTCGCTGCGCGTCGAAAGCGTCGTTGCGCACGGACCGTAAGCTAAACAGGTCTCGCCAAACCACTGCTTGTACAACAGGTGCGAACGGAACGAAGCGGTGGAACGAATGATCCTCGCAGTGTGTCGCTACGAAGCACCTCCGCCCCATCTTTACGGAATCCAAACATTCGGCGATGTGACCGGACCGTGGCGCGAGAAAGAGGCCCTCGACTTTCGGGCGGCCTTCAAAAATCTCCGCTCGTTAAACGAAAATTTTCGCTTTCGCTTGATCCTCGGAGGCGCTAATCTGACAATCACGGATGTACGTCAGTCTCTACTCGAGAATTGTTCTTATGAGTTTTTAGACGCCGGCTGATTGCCACCAGAAACTGAACGGTCTCGTGGACAGGTGCTTGCTCCTCCTTGAGTGGGGACAGCAAGCGGGCGTTCGTTTGGATCAAGTGCAAGCTCAGATCTATTTGGGGCACACAAATCCGCAGAATCTGGTTCGTTCTTTTGGATAAGGAGTTCGATTGGCTGTTGTTTAGCAGCCGAGAACGGAAGACGTTAAACGATTCTTTGCCGATCACACAAAGTTCGGCGTTCAATCCGAAGATTTCGATGTGGAATTGGCCAAACGCTTCGCTAAACGTTACACAAAACTTTTGGCCGTGTTCCAGCTCACTGTCGATTCTACCGTTGTGTCTTTCGGGCTCGTTTGCCACGCTGCTCCGCTCTACTAACTGCACAGTCATTCTCTTACCAATGCTTCTCTTGTTCTTTGTAACCTCAATAAAACGTTTCTGCTTGTAAACACACAAATCGAATGGGTAGCGCAGGGGGAACGTCGAAATCGATTAACTTCCCGCAAGTGAGAGCGGACGAGCGAGCTTTGAACTCCGCGCACGTGCATTCCCGCTCGCCTCGCTTGAACGGCGGTCGAGCGATCGATCATAATTGCACTCGTTGCGTTCGTCGAACAGAAAGCGGCGGCCGGCCGGTAGGTGGGCGAAAACAAGCGGCTGAGTGTTCAAAAGCGGATGACATCAAACGGAAACAAGTCAAGACCGACCAGCCGCGCGTCATCGAACTCCCGGAAAGAAAGAAAGACCGAAGATGCGCTCGAATTCGTTCGATCTTGAGGTCGTTTGAGGTAGTCGGTCGAACTTGAGGACGAGCAGTTCGAGTATAAAAGCCATGAGTTCTTCCAGCATTCCTCCTTTCATTCGGTCAATCGATCTTCTTTCTGTTGATTGACTGCCGCAATTGCTGCCTCGTTTGTACGTGACTCCGCCGACGGCCGCCGTCGCCGCCGCCTTTCGAACTTTTGATTCATTGACGCAAACGGCGGCGCTTCTTTTTCGTCGACGAAAATCGCGCGCTTTCCGCCGTAAAACGGCGGTGAGTGCGGCGATGATCGATGGCGTAAGCAAGACGAAGAAGTGGTGGGTCGCTTGGAGCACGCAGTTGCTCTCTTTTTGTGGTCATTTGATGGCAGTCAGACAAAATTCCTCTGCTGTCCTCTGTGGCCCTCGAGAAGCAACGGCGAGACGTTCCAAAAGAAATCAAAGATCTCGCCGAACTCATTTGTGCGGTCGTTTGTTTCGCTTTCGTCACTCCGCGAATCTAACGGGCAGCTGTTGGATTGCCCGACGGCCGATTGGCGCCCGATCAAACGGAAAATAAACAATCGTCTGCACTCGCTCACTCGCGAGAGAACGAAGGCGGGTTCATCGAGAGGCGTGCGTGTTTATCGAAGGGTACCCGGATGTTTTCGCTCCATCGACACATGACTCCGCTCATCGCCGCTCGTTCATTAAACTCCTGCCAGAATCTTCCGCTTCGTCTTCGCACTTGTTTGTTCATCTTTCAACGTTCAAAGACCATGTACGGGGCTTGTTTTCGCGTCCACCCGTCCGCTGGGTTGCGCCCGCCGCTCGCGCGGATTTGCCGCCCGCGCCCCACACGGCGGCGATCTTTCTTATCGCCGAGCAGGCCGACCGCCTGCTGCTCGCCGCCTGCCCGCCCGCCCGCCCGGCTTGGTGTTTGCGGTGGACCGTAAATCAAGAGGCGGGGACTTTCGGGCCGAGGTGACCACTCTTTTGTTCGGCTCGCACCTTGCACTTGGACCGCGTTCGATCTCCGCGTTCACACGTCCACTCGGTCGCTCGTTCGAGTGCTCGCTTTGCGCAACAAAGAGAGATCGGCCGAAGAGGACAGTCCCCCGATCACAGCGGCTTGTTTTGCACCGGCTTGTTCGTCAATCGACCGCCCGCTTTCACTCTCGCTTGACCTCGTGCTTCGAGTCATTCGTTTAAAAACGGCGCCGTCCGAAAACATTGACGCCGCGCACTCGCCGCCTCGGCTGATCCGCGCGCGCGATAAGGACGGGCGGACGGGTGTTGGGCGAGAGGAACCGGCGGCGAGTCGTCCGATTGGGGAGCTTCTCGGAAGTTTGAACTCCCTGGAGATCACGCGCTCACTGCTTGTTTGTTCGGTGGATGTTTGCAGCTCGAATTCCGCTTTGATCGTTCCTCTTCGCCGTCCATTACACCGCCCGCAGATGGGCGAACGGAAGTGCGAAAATAAACTCTCGCCGTCGTCGTTGTGGTCTGCGTGCACTCGGTCGGTTGCGCAAATCGTCGTCGTCAATCGTTCGCCCGGCCGCCGCTGTCGTCTTCTCGCCGGCCGTTTCGCTCTCGTCTTTGATCGAAAACCTTCCAGTCGAGCGGCCATCAAAAGCGGAGCGGTCGCGAGTGTAACGCCCGTCATTGCCCCTGCTTCGTTTGATCACTCCCGGGTCTTCTGGCGGGTTGAGCTCCACTTTGTGTTCAGCTGTTTCTCTCGCATTCCTCGGCTCGAACGCGCACTCTCGTTCGAAAGACTCGAGACTCCTTCCTCAGAGCAATTAGCATAATTGACCGCGCGCACTTCGCTTCCGACCGCTCGTCATTCGGCCGCTTTCAGTTCTGCGGGCCACTTTCGCTCATTTCCGTCCCCTTCGACCGGCGGCTCGCGCTCCAGCTCCTCGTCGACTGACCCCCGCCGAACGGCCGTCGTCGCCACCGGAATGACCGAATCGCACGACGACGCGTCGCCGCCGCCGAAGCCCGCGGCCAAGCCGCCCGCCGCCGCCGCCGACCACCCGAAATTCCACGTGGAGCCCGCGCCCGAGCCGGACGAGCAGCCGTCCCACGAATGTGAGTCCTTCGGTCTTCTTTGCGGTCAGAAGTGATGTAAACCGCCAGTTGTTGCTTTAATTAATCGTGTTTGTTTTGGTTGCTGCTCGAATTAGTCGCTTGTTTTGCCGAGAGATGAGCAATCAGGGCACAAGAATGTGGTGAATCTTGGGGCAAAAGAAATGACGTCCATCTCCACCTTCTACGGAGTCTAATCCCCCTGCTTGCAGCCGGCACAAAGACCAACGGGAGCGCGACGGATCGCGGCCACCTGCACCCGAACGGCGCGCAGCAGGCGAATGGCGGCATGAAGAAACAACACTCGTCCGGCATCTCGCTCTCGCGCCTCACCGACAAGTTCAAGAAGTCGGACAGCTCGAACGGCCTCAAGCACAGCGGCTCCAAGGCCAACGATCTGAGCAGGTGAGTGCAGCAGAAGAGGTTGATGTCTGGGAGTCTGGGGGTGAAAACTGGGGCAATCCACCCACTTCTCCCGCTTGCTGCAGTCCGAAAAGATGTGAAGTCCCCAGTCGAGTCCAAAGTACCAGTTTTTGCTCCTAAATTCACTGCTCACTATTCTCGTTTCCTCCCGTTTTCTTCCGTTCCGTGGGCAATCAATTGAAGGAAAACAAAAAAAGCCGGCGACGGCCAAAAGGGCGGAGCGGGCGGCCGGGAATCGTGGGCCACGCACAAAACGACGAACTTTGGAAAACAAAAGGGGAGAAGCGGAGAATTCGATTGAAACTTCCAACCGTTTCGCTCGTTCCTTTTTGCTCCTAATTGATTCGAGGGAAGATGGGCGCAAAGCGGGCGAAATCCGAGGAAACCGAGGCGTCCACCGTCCACCCGTTCTTCTCCCAACGTTTCGCCATTCACAAGCACCACCCGAAAAGGAAGAGGCCAAAGATTGTGGCTCTGCACAGGTACCCTTGGGGCAGACGAAGGGATCAAATGAGTATCCGGTCTCCCAATCCCCTTTGTGCATTCTCCCTCATTCACTCTCCTGCTTGCAGCTTGTACCACGAGCACACGTGGGACCTGAAGCGCCTGATCGCCGAGCACCCGGACTCGCGCATCGATGCCGAACATCCCGAGCGGAGCCAGGGACTCTCGACGGAGAAGGCCAAGGAGCTGCTTGAGGTTTGTCTTCTTCTCACTTCCTTGTTCACTCCTTGCTCGTTTGTTTGCAGAGGAACGGCCCGAACAAGCTGCCCGAAGCGAAGCACGTCAGCGACTTCAAGCTCTTCTTCATGCAGTTCTGCAACCTCCTCTGGCTGCTCATGATCGCCGCCGCCACCCTCTCGCTCGTCGGCTACATTCTGGACCCATCGTGAGTGATCACTCGCTTACACTCGGTTGATTCACGGGTGTTCAGGGATCCCACCACGCTCTACGTGTGCATCATTCTCTACGTGATGATTGTGGTCATGTGTACGCTGTCCTGGTGGCAAGAGCGGGAGGCTCGAAAGGTCGGTGCACTCCTTTCATCCCTCACTCCTCCGCTCTGCAGGTGATCCGCGGCTTCGAGAACCTGCTGCCGATCAACACGGGCGTCATTCGGGACGGGAACGAGACCACCGTCACCGCGGACCAGCTCGTCGTCGGCGACATCATCAAAATCAAGTCCGGAACTCGAGTGCCGGCCGACGCCCGCGTTCTCGTCTGCTCGGAGCTGAAACTCGAGACTTCGGCGATCACCGGCGAGGCGGAGCCCGTGGAGACGCACGCGCAGGCCGTCAAAGAGGACGTGATCATCTTCGACGCGCACAACGTCGCCTTCAACGGCTCGATGTGCGTGGACGGCGACGGCATCGGGCTGGTGATCAAGACGGCCACCGACACCGTGAGTTCCTCTCGACTCTTCCCCTCAACGCTCTAGTGCAGATCATCGGTCAAATCGCCGTGATGACCACCCAGCAGTCGGACAAGAAGAGCCGCCTCGAGTACCAAATCAAAGTGTTCGTCAAGTTCCTCACCGTCCTCGCCTTCGCCATCGGAGTGATCGCCTTCGTTGTGGGCGGCTTGAATCAGCACTGGAACAAGATCGTGAAGCTGCTCGTGACCTCGTTCACCGTCTGCGCTCTCGCCATGATCCCCGAGGGTCTGCCCGCGACCGTCACGTCCATCCTGACGCTCGTCGCTCGTCGGCTCGCGTCGAAGAACGTGTACATCAAGCGGCTCGACATTGTGGAAGCTCGTGAGTTCTCGCATTGCCCCCGATCACTCGTTCTCTTGGTTTGCAGTGGGATCGGCAAACATCATCGCATCGGACAAGACGGGCACTCTGACGAAGAACGACATGACGGTGACGGACGTTTGGTACTCGAACGAGTTCGTGACCGGTTCGTTCTTCTCTTCAGTCTCCCTCAAGCACCTTTTGTTCGTTGCAGACATCCCCGAGCACAAGATCATCGGCAGTCAGCGGACGATGACCGTCAAGACGATCTCCAAGGTCGAGCACCCGATGTCCGACTTGTTGATCGCCATGTGAGTGCTCCAAGGCAAGAAGAGAAAGACCTTGTGGCTTGCAGGACCATCTGCAACACGGCCTCCTTTGACGACTCCAAAATGCCCGAGTCAGAGCGCAATGCCGTCGTTTCGCTGCGCAGCGACAAACGCTCCGTCCGCATCAACATGCCGTCGATCAGCGAGAACAAGTGAGCGCTCTCTCATTGGTTGTCCACTCCTTCGCTCGCTTGATCGTTCAGGTCCACGAATCACACGGTCTCGAGCATGAGCGGCCAGAATGCCTCGTCCAACAACAACACCATCTCGCAGTCGACGATCCAACGCCGTCGGCGGCGCCGCATCGAAATGGTCCAGGGAATGCGCGCCCACGGAGCTCGTGAGTGAACGGTGGAGAAGCACGGGCACTCCCCGCTTGTTTGCAGCCTCGGAGGTGGCGATGATCAAGTACGCGGAGCAGCTGATCAACGTGCACGACTTCCGCCGGCGCTACAACGTCGTGTTCGAGATTCCGTTCAACTCGAAGCGCAAATACCACCTCGTGATTGCGTCGATGCACTCGGTGGGCAACGGCAAACATCGCTACCAAGTGATCATCAAGGGCGCCCCGGAGATCATCATTCAGCGCTGTTCGTCTGCACTCGAACGATCCCTCTGATCTCCTCTCTGTTGCAGGCAAGCGAACGCTGACGTCGGACGGCGAGGCCGAGCTGGACGAGAAGAAGATGGAGGAGTTCCAGGTGAGCGCACCCCTCCGGCTTTTCCTCGCACCTCCCCTCGTTGCAGCACGCGTACAAGACGTTCGGCGAGCACGGCCGGCGCGTGATCGGCTTCGCGCACCTGATGTTCGACGCGGAGCCCGACAAAAAGTTCAACGCCGACGAGCAGAACTTCCCATTCGAGGCGCTCATCTTCGTCGGCGTGTGCGCGATCATGGACCCGCCGCGGTTCGTCCACCTCACTTGAATCCGAGTGATCCCCTCCGGTTTGCAGGGACGAGACGGCGGAGGCGATCCGCGAGTGCACGGAGGCCGGCATCAAGGTCTTCATGGTCACCGGCGATCATCACATCACCGCGACGGCCATCGCCAAGGACATTGGACTGATTGGTGGCAAGAACGTGAGTCCTCTTGTGTCTCCCTTCATCTAAGTGGTGTTCAGGCCAAAGGCGAAGAGGACTCCGAGGTGGTGAAAGGCGAGGAGATCTCCCGCCTCACGGAGGCCGACTGGGATCGTTTGGTGTCGCGCCGCAACCTCGTGTTCGCCCGCACGACGCCCGAGCAGAAGTGAGTGGAACGGAGAGCAGCCGCAGTATTCTCGGCTGTTTGAAGGTACCGAATCGTGGAAGAGTGCGAGAAGCGCGGCCAAATCATCGCGATGACCGGCGACGGCGTGAACGACGCGCCCGCACTGAAGAAGTCGGACATTGGCGTGGGCATGGGATCTGGCAAGCTCCTTCCTGTCCCTGCTCTCATTCATCTTTCGTCTGCAGGAAGCGACGTGGCCAAGCAGGCGGCCGACATCGTGCTCGTGGACGACAACTTCAGCTCGATGGTCAAGGCGGTGGAGGAGGGCCGGCTGATGTTCGACAACATCAAGAAGCTCATGATCTACGTGCTCACGCACGCCTTCCCCGAGCTGTGGGCCCTCTTCATCTACTACCTCTTCGGGATGCCCATCGGAATCACGACTTTGATGGTGGGTGATTCGCGCTCTCTTCAAGTGACCATCGAGCTTTCAGATCCTCTCCATCGACCTCGGCACCGAGATCCTGCCCGGCATTGCGCTCTGCAAGGAGCCGCTCGAGGGCGACGTGATGCAGCGACCGCCGCGCAAGTCGGGCACGATGCTGATCGGCAAGGCGATGATCGCCTACTGCTACGGCTACACGGCGCACGTCCAGGCACTCGCCTGCTTCCTCGCCTACATGTCCGTCTACTGGTGAGTTCTTTTCAGCTGTCCTCTGTTCAAACGATTCAATGGATTGCAGGGACAACGGCATCGGCATCGGCGACTTGTGGATGGTGAACACCCAGTGGGAAGATGAGAAAGCGGTGTTGACCTACAGCGGCCACGACTTCTCCTTCCACGAGCGGGAGCTCATCTCGCGCGAGGCGATGTCCGCCTGGCAGGTGGGCATCGTGTTCGGACAGGTACGTTCTCCTATCATGTTTCGCTCATTCCGTTGCTGCTTCAGATCTTCCACATCTTCTCCGCGCGCACCCTCCGCCAGTCCATCTTCACGCACGGCCTCTTCTCGAATCGGGTGAGTTCCACGAAGAAGACGAGCTGATTGGTTGCTCTCGTTCGCTTGCAGCTGATGATCGTGGCCGTCGCGGCGGAGCTCGTTCTGCTCCTGATCTTCGTCTACGTTCCCCGTACGTCCCCTCACTCGCTCCCACTCATCTCTCTCGATCTTTGCAGCGGTCGCGCACTTCCTCGGCGGCCACCGCGTGGGCTGGAAGCCGTGGGCGATTGTCGCCGTGTTCGGCCTCTTC
This sequence comes from Aphelenchoides fujianensis, assembly GCA_024699865.1. Lineage (NCBI taxonomy): Eukaryota > Metazoa > Nematoda > Chromadorea > Rhabditida > Aphelenchoididae > Aphelenchoides > Aphelenchoides fujianensis. The sequence goes on along the minus strand of JAMPIO010000012.1, from coordinate 1,270,719 downwards.
ATCCTCGCCTACAACGAGGTGCGCAAGTACGCCGTGCGTCGCTGGCCCCAGAACCCGGTCGTGCGGATATTCAAGTTCTAAACGCGTCCGATTGCCCCCCTTCCCTCAACCAACTACTCACTTTTCTCTCCCTCCTTTTTCCCTTCGCAAATGTCCACTGCTCTCGCTTCCGCCCTTTGGTTGGAAGAAGTAAACACATTCGAACATCGCGATGATTGAGTTGGATGGAGGAAACGAATGGTTCTGATGGACAGTGGCAGTGCAGTTTAAACAAAGAGGAGTTTCAAGGTTTGTCGCTCTCTGCTCGTCGACTGCACAAGGGTACGGCGCCGCTTTCTGTCGTCGACCTGCTCCCCCACCGGCAAGTGAATGCGAGCAGCCGTTCATGCAAATTCCAGCAGAAAGCAGGGATGAGGAATCACGGGCCTCTTTCTGGGCGCATTCGATTTGTGTCTCTCGCTCTCGGTCGGTCGCCTCACGAGTGCGCTCTGCTCGGCTCAGATGGCTCGCTTTCTGCTCGTCGCTCTCGTGCTCGCCGGCTTCGTGTGGCCGGAGGCGTCGGGAGCCGCCTACGCGTACAACATCAGCGGCGCGATCGTCTGCCACGGAGTCCCGGTGCCCCACGTGGTGAGCGAGCGGTTCCTTGGCTTTTCTAATCCTCTCCGTTTGTTTCAGCCCGTCGCCGTCTACGAGTACGATTTGATCGAAAGCGACCTCTGCCGCGTGACCTACACGAACGAGTTGGGCCGCTTCGAAGCCTACGGCCACGAGGACGACGGCTACGGCACGGATGTGCCCGACTATCTCATGGTCTTCGCGTGAGTCCTCCCTCCTTTGGTTCCAATCCTTCCTCGCTTCCTTGCAGGAACCTCACGTGCGGCGGCGTCACCGGCTGCGTGCTCCGCGTGGTGCAGCCCGACCATTGGCGCAAGGGAAAGTGCCACAAACTCCAGTCGGACCTGGGCGACATCGAGTTCGCGAACGACACGCACGAGCACCGCTGCGCCACGGGGATGGCGGAGGACGTCGCCGACGGCTACGACGAGCACCAGTGCCGCGACGACGGCGTTCCGCAAGTCGTGGCCTGGCTTCCCGGTGCCCTCGACAAGGTCAAGAAAGCCGCGAAAACGGCCGGAAAAGTGTTCGAAGAGGCGAGGGACGCGGCCGAAGAAGTGTTCGACAAAGGGATCGACAATGCCAAGGATTGGTGGGCGAAGCACTGGCCGTGGTGATTTCCGGACGTGTTTCTTGGTCGTGTCTCTTTGTTCCTCTGTTCTGTGAGAAATAAACGTTGAAAGTTCTGTTCTTGTTCTTTCGGCAGATCGATTGAAGATACGAAGATGGACGCGTGTGCGGAACAATCGCTCATTTGTGTAAAACAACGAAGAAACAACACCTCGTCGAGGCCGCCTTTCGTCCCAATCCACTATCTGCGCCAGTGTTGAACGGACTGCGGTAGGAACAGCGCGGCGAGCGTTCAGATCGGCCTGTTCGATCCCTCGACCAGCGCACAATGAAGGGTGTTGCGGAGCCGCTGCAAGCCGCAAAAGACGACAGTTTGCGCGTTTCGTTTCCTCCATTTTCCGTCGTGATTATGCTCGAATAAGACTTTCGCTCGATTTGATCGTCGGAGTTCCGGCGTGGCGGCCGCGAGACCTCCGGCACTCCCCTTTAAAGGCTCGGCCGATTGAACTCTTGGGGTTTCCGCTCGCCAGGGAGCGTCTTCCATCCCGCTCGTTTCAACGAAGATGAACGTCCAATTGTTTCTTTTTCTTGCTTTTCTTTTGATCGAGACGGTCGATGCGCAGAACGATGGCTCAGCGGTGTTCATCGTCCTTCCCATCGTCTTCTTTTGGGTGATGGTCGGAGTTGCGGCTGCTGCAACGCGTTGGTATTGCTACACGCGAGTAGGCTGCCCACTGAGGTTCTCTTGGATCTCTTTTTTCCGTAGGCCCTACGAAATCGACAGCAATGTCAAGGGGTGGTCGTTTACTCGACCATGCCGCCGGGCATGACCCCGCCACCTTTCTACCAGCCTTCACCTCCGACCACCCTCGTTTATCAACCGCCCGGCACGAGCGTTGCGCCCGCCCACAGCGGAGGGCAGCCAGCTGAAAACCCGCAGTTTTCCACCAGCAATCAGCAAGCTGCTCGTAACGAATGAAACGGTTTTTGTGTGTGAATGGTGGACCGGTAGCGGACGAAGTTCTGGAGCGGCGCCTGGGCGAAAAACGCAGCCGCCGTTGGTGACTTCTCCTTTGGGTCCGTTTGAGAGTGAATAAAAGACTCGTTTTGCGTCAATGGCCGAGTTCATTGGCAAAAGAAACTGAAGAAATGGCTGGTGTTCGCGTTCTCTGCGATCGTATTAAACGGGCGACGGACGTCAAGATCGCCTTTTCGACCAATCTGTCTTCGCCTAAAAGCGCGGTTAAACGAACACCAGTGAGGCGTCATGGCTGCAAAGCGTCAAGGATGGCCAGTTGTTCCTTTGTTTGCTTGAGCCTTTCAACGGTTGTAAAAAGATGTAATGCGTGTGAATCATGGAGTGGTGGCCATTAAACGCCTTCAACATCCGCTTCACTAGAGACTCTCCCGAAAGAACATTAAAAGTCCCCGCTTGCTCGACTGCCTCACTCGACCACGTTTGTCGACAGGATGCGTGGCTGCTTGTTGTTTGCTGCCTTTTTTCTTTTGGTCAAGGCCGTCCAGGCCGACGGATTAGCGCCCGCGACGATCCTCATCATAGCCGTTGCGATTTGGGTTTGCATCGCCGGCTGTTGTGTTGTTACTGTTTGCTGCATCAGACAGGTAATCTCTTTTCTTTCCTGTATTCTTCGTCTGTTTTTTAGCCCGAACCAGCTCAACCCGTCCAAATAGTACAGCCACCGCAGCAAGAGGATGTAGTAGTCGCGCACATCTCCTACACTTTCGCGCAGTTTACTGTGGAATAATATGCCGGCAGTAGGGCTTTGTGTTCTCATCAAGACGAATAAACGTGTTGCTCTGTTGCCTTATGCATCGTCGCTTTAGAATGCAATTAGCGACTGCAGGGCGCGAAGATTTGTTTGCTTGAGCCTTTCAACTGTTGTAAAAGAGGAGTGAACTCCGTGAATCACCGACTGGAGAACATTAAACGCCCTCTACATCCGCTTCGTCTAAAAGACTCGCCCGAACAAACCTTAAAAAGTTGCTGCTCAACCGTGCGGCCTCATTCCACTCGTCTTTCAACAGAATGTACGGCCGTCTGTCTTTTGCGATTTCTTTTCTGTTGGTCACGTCCGTCCGGGCGCACCACGATTCAGACGCTGTGACGATCGTCAGCATCATTTGTTCACTAATCTTTTGGGTCGCTATCTGCTGCAGCATTGGTGTCTGCGTCAGACGAGTGAGTTCTCCGCTCTTCATCGCATCTTTCATTCGTTTTAGGCCCAACGACAACAACCACATCAACATGAGGATGCAGTGGTCGTATACACCCGCCACACCGTTGCGCAGTTCACTGTGGAATAGAGCGGGCTCAGCGATGGGCTTCGTACCGGCACCAAAACGAATAAAAGTGTTACTGTTGCCTTGTGCATCTTCGCTTTAGGCTGCATCACGACCACCAAGCGCAACGCACTGTGTGTTCACAAATTAGAGGTTCCCAGTCAACACAAAAACGAGCAATTCATACCCCAACCAAGAGCTTTCCACTCACTCACTTCACAAAACCTCGACCGAAATGAGCGGCCGCTTCTTTTCGCTCCTCCTCGTGCTCTTCGCTTCGGTCAACGTCGTCGAGGCCCGCGAGAAGCCCGTGAGCCCGATTTTGATCGTCGTGACGGTGCTCGTCGTGGTCGGCTGCATCGCGGCGGTTCTCATCGCTTTTCGCTACTGGTGCTGGAAGTCGGTGAGTCCTCTCTTCTCCCTTCATTCCGTTCATACTCTTCTTTCTTGCAGGAGGTTCGAGAACGAGAGCAACGAGCTCAAACACGTCAGAGCGAGCAGCCGGGCGGCACATGGGCGAGCACCGCGGCCGCCGAGCAGGACACGCCCCGCGGTTGGTGACCTCTGTTTCGCTTTGCTTGTGTCCGAATAAACGGTGTGTTCAGGGGGGTTTGTTGGAAGAAGAGGTTGTTGTCCATTGTTGTCGGTAGAACATTTGACTGTTCGGGGTCGCAAACGATCACCCAGCAACACAAACGAGTTTATTCTTCGCCGGGCACTCATCCAACAAACAAGCGGCAATGAGAATGAGTCACACAAACTCGACGACGAAATCGACGTTCGCGCGCGCAAACGGCAGCCACTCGGGCAGCTGCTTGATCTCCGCGATGTTCGCCTCGGCGAAAGCGATCACTCGACGCTTGAAGGCGGTCGGCTAGTCGTAGAGGGCGGCCAGCTCCAGCCACTGCATCGCGTTCTCCACCGAGAGCTCCGGGTTGATCAGCTCACCGGATCGCCTGCGGAAGAAAAAGTACAAGATTTGCATCCTCAACACCTCTCCAGCGCTTCTTTCGTCCCCGCAGCTCATTTGCTCAACGCTCGACCGAGATGAGTGGCCGCCTCCTCCTGCTCCTGTTCGCTTTCCTCTCCGTCGTGATGCCCAGCGAGCAGTGGGGCGAGGCTCCGACGACCACGACCACGACGACGACGGAGACCGCATCATCGGCAGACGCCACCTCCCAAATCGCGACCGCCGTGATGCTCGTCTTCTGCTTCTGCTTCATGCTGCTGACCGGCTGCTGCCCGTTCGTCTTCTATGGGGTCCTCCTGTTTGTGATGATCAAAGTAAGTTCTCCGCTCTCTCCTTTCCACCCACCGCGTTCTTCTTTCAGTACGGAAATCGCGGCTACCGGGGCCCCGGATACTACGGGCCGGGACCTTATGGCTACCATCCGTACTGGGGACCCTACGGCTACGCGAATGGACCGCAGCAAGCGCCGACCGCCCCCGCTCGACAGCCGGCCGACGGAGAGGACACGCGGCAGAAGGCTCGCAATTGGTGATCTCTCCTCGTCTTTTCTGTTGTGTGGGTGAATAAACGAATGGATGAGAAGATTTCATTGTGTTTGCTGCTCACCTAAATCGTGGCGTCCGGAACGTTGGACACGGACAGCAGAAGCCAGAGAAACGAGGCGTTTCCACTCAAACTTGCTGCCGATCAGCAAGGATCGAGACAAACGAATTGCATGCCTTCGTTCTTTCTGACGGCCACCACTTGCCGCTCGACCGCTTCACTCATTTGCTCAACGCTCGATCGAAATGAGTGGCCGCTTGCTGTCGCTCCTGCTCGCTCTCTTGCTCGTCGCAACGGTCGCTGGATTCGAACAGGATGAGCCCCAAGTGTCATCGGTCTCCTCCTCAAGCTTCAATACGATGTACACCGTCTACATGGTCGTCGTCCTCCGCTTCATGCTGCTGACCGCCTGCTGCCCGTTCGTCTTCATTGCGGTCTTCCTCTTCGTGATGATCAAAGTGAGTTCTCCTCTCTTTCTCTCCACTCACCGCTTTCTACTTTCAGTACGGAAATCGCTACGGCTACTGGGGCCCCGGATTCTACGGGCCCGCCTACCACCCGGGCTGGGCGCCTTACGGCTACGCGAATGGACCCCACGAGGTGCGCGCCGTCCAGCAGCCGGCGGCTTCTCAGCCGACCGACGAGGAGAACACCCAGCAGACGCCCCGCAATCGCTGATTCTTCCTCGTCCCTTTCTGTGTTGTGTGGGTGAATAAACGATCGATTGCTTGTGCTCGACAGTCAGAGGAGAAAAAGCTCTATTGTCTTTGCCGATCGACCAGACCGTGACGTGTGGAAGGCAAGACGTGGCCATCGAAAGCGAGAGAATAACTGAACAGCTTTTTCTTCAAACGTTTCCCCGATCGAAAATGCTCAAAGCAAGACGGAAAAGAGGGTAGGCGATTTGCATGTCCTACGAGTTTCACGTGCCGCTCATTTTTCTCACTCGTTTGCTCAACGCTCGACCCAGATGTGTGGCCGCTTTCTTCTGCTCGTGTTCCTCTCCATCGGAATTTCCAATGGATGGGGCAAAACCACGACGACGTCGGCCGCAACGTCGACCGACACGTCCTCGCAAACGATGGGCGTTGAGACGATGCTCGTCGTCCTCTGCTTCATGTTGTTGATCGCCTGCTCCCCGTTCATCTTTCTTGCGGCTCTTTTCTCCATGATGTTCAAGGTGAGTCTTCCCCGCCGCCTACTCACTGCTCACTCCTTTCAGTACGGACCTCGGTACGGCTGGTCCCCTCACTACGGCTGGTCTTCCCATCACAGCGTTGACGGGGCCTGCTTTCACTCGGGCTGGGGACCGCCTGACTACGCCAATGGACCGGAGGAAGTGCGCGTCGTCCAACAGCCGCCGCCCGCTCAACCGGCCGACGACGAGGACACGCAGCAGACGCCTCGCAATCGGTGATATTTTTCGTTTCTTTTGTTTGTTGTCCACGTGAATAAACAAACGATTGCTTGTGCTCGGCTGGAGAGTAGATACAATAGGTTCATTTTGGTGTCTCTCTGGCGGTTACCAGACGGCCGTCGGTCTCTTCGACTACTTGTAGCGATTTTCGAACGACTAGACGGATGAGTGGTTGAGAAAGGGTTGAACGCGAGTGCTTTGCGCACGACCCATTACCGCTTGTTGTGAGAACTGTCGTGAGATCACCCGTCGGTAGATGGTGGACGTCACGAGCGCGTCCACCGCATAGAAGACCTGAACACGGAGCATGAACTGTGTAAAAGGAAGTCTGTACCGTCGGGTAGGGCCCCAGTGCTGACTGATCGATGAGCAACGCCAACGTGAAGTACATGGCTGGTGGAAGGAAGTTGAAGAGGATTTCGCTGACGATTGCGTACGCAGCGATCAGATTGTTCTGCAATCCTTCTTTTCGAATAGAATGCAGTGCTTTCACCTACCTTTCGTTGCTGCTGCTGCATGGCGTTCAGCTGCTGCTTCCCGTGTTTGGCGAATTTGAACAAGAAGATCGACGCGAACAGGATGTTGAAAAACGAGACGACGAAACGGGCCACACTGAAGATCAGGCCCCGGGTTTTCGTCAGCGGGCAGGAGAACGTGCCGCAGCCTACAAACAGAATTGAGAAAATCAAAGACAAGAAGAACCCACTAGTTTGCTGAGGAATGGTTTCGATCATGGCCGTCGCAACGGCACACGCGAACCCGTAGACGAAAGTGAGAACAACAGCGGTAGCCGTGAAGTGGCTCTTGCTCAGCTGATTGTTCATCAGAGGTCGGTAGATGATCACAATTCGACTGGCCAGTAGACAGGACAACGAAATACTCAAACAGATGCCGGACGAGTAGAGGAATTCGCCCGTCCAGAACGAAATCGGGCCGGAGAAGGGCTCTAAAGTCCGCTTGTTGCTTCTAATCAACCGTTTAGATCCGCTTACCTGTCCCGAAACTAAAGAGCAGCAGGTAGCCGATGTGAACGACGCCGGCCGGACAAACGAGGCACCAAATGAAGATGTTGAAGATCAAATAGAAAGTCAGCTGTTGCTTTAAGCGAGTGGTGCAAACTTTGTAGAAGAGGAAGAATTGTGAAACTCCAGAAACAAAGTAGAAGACGACGATAATCGAGTACTGGACGCGGAAGAGCAGCGGCAACATCGGCGGTTTACTCGTGGTTTCTATTGAGCTCGAATTCGTGAGGTTGTTCATCACGTACGGATTGGACAGGAGGGCGTTCGCGGTGAGGCCTACGGCTTGACGTTGGGGAGTTCATCCCACTTGGACGCTCGGCTACAATTTGCGGAAAGCGGCGGAGGGCGAGAGACAAGCGACAAGCAGCGCACATCAGTAATGAATGAGGATTACAAAACACCTGAAGTTCCTGGTCGGACAAGAAGTTTGTATTCGTTTCGTGTTGCTACAAAAGTCGAGTGCTTCGAGAGGAATTCAAAAAACGCTTGTCTCTTCACGACGTGCGCAGTGGCTCAAAGGAAAAGGTCAACTGTAGAAGCAGGAGCATGAACTCGTTTCGCAAACCCGTCCGTCCACTTCCGCGATCTCTTCGTCTCCAAACTCGGCGCTCATCTCTGCGACGAGTGCCTGCGAGTTGAAGAATTCAGTTTGCACGGGCCGGCCGCCGGCGTGTCCGAAGAGAGAGATCAACGTGATGCCATTTGTTCCACTTCCTTCAACAGACAGGGTAGCTGCATAACGTGCAGCAGACAACGAAGCAGAAAGACGGCAGTAGTCGAACTCTGTCCAATAACCGGAACATTTAGTGCTTTTTCGCTCACCTGACTGATCCCAAATCAAAACTCTCGTCTCCTGAACGACTACGGGATTTGCCGCCATCCGCGTTCAATCGTCCACTCTTGATGACTTACTGGTGGATCACCGGAGGACGTGCTTTTTTGCAACTCTTTCGTGTGCTACGTGCATTTTCTTCCTTGTTCGTTCATTACTCATCTCTTATTTTCCACGGACTCGCTGTTCGATTGCTGTTGAGAAGAAGAAATCATCGAGCTGCCCTTTCCTCCAAAGGACAGGCAGGACCTTTCGCAGACTGTCGGCGAACAACAAAGCAACGAGCAGAAGACGCTGGTCAGTCGATGCCCGCCCATAAGTGAGGAGTTCGCTTGCTTTTCGTTCATTCAACTAAACTCCCATCGAAATGGCCGCCTGCTTTCTCTTTCTCTTACCCCTTGCTTCCGTCGCAATCGCCGACGCGTACACGTGCTTCGGCAAGTGTGAGCTTCCTGTCTCGGCGAATCTTCTTGCCGGTGGAATAGTTCTGTCCATCGTCATGTCCTTCGCTTGTACCTGCTGCTGCAGCTATTTGATTCGCCGTCAGTAAGTTCATTCTTACACATTCTTTTACTCATGCCGCTCGGTCTTTCAGTACAAATCTAGTTGCCGTGCAGCCGTCCACAGGGCGCGCTTCCAACTCGGGAGCTTCACCGTCCTCTCATCCGCCGATCACCTCAGATTGGTCTGGCGGCCAGTCCTGCGATGGCGGAGCTACTGGGGACTCCTGCGGTGGAGGTGGTGGGGATTCTTGCGGTGGGGGAGGAGGAGATTCTTGTTCGTGAAATTAAAGAATACACGCGTGTCCTCTTTGTTTTTGATCAGAATGAATGCGGAACAACGAATAGAGGGGGCCGCAGAGGTCGCTGTCAATGAACTTTCTTAGATGGCAGCGCGGTAGGAACAACCAACTCTTGTTTGCTATCTGTCTGTTGCTACTTTCGTGTTTGCATAGTCGAAGCGAAGTCGGACGATCCAACGTCCATTCGGTTCATTCAACACACTTCAATCGAGTCGAAATGGTCGGCCGGCTTTTCGTTCTCCTCCTGCTCTTCGCTTCGACGGGCGTCGTCCAGGCAGAAGCGGGCGGTTCGGTCGCCTACATTGGGGCGTTCGCGGGAGTCGCCCTCGTCTTCGTGCTGATGTCCGCGATCGTCGGCGGGATCATCGGCTTGCAGTACTATTGCATGAATCAAGTGAGTCCTCCTTACTTTCACTCATCTCCTTGTCTTCCTGCAGAGCATCGAACGGGAGCGGGAGAACGTGGTCGTCTACAACACCGTCCAACAGACGCCCACGAACCAGCACGTTGTTGTGCGGCGCAATTGGTGATTTCTGTGCGGATGCGAGCGAATAAACGAGTACTTTGATTGCGAGTTGGGGGCAGGAAATTTGTGGGCAATCGGCTGGATCGGAAGATGGCGGAGCGAAGCTCTCGGTCGTCATCCAACAAGAACGCTCGACTCCACCGGTCCCCAATTGGCCCCAGTAAGTGGTGCGTTTATTCAAGAGCGATCGGCCGGACGGGACGCACAACTGTCGGCGTTGATCGCGCGGCGGATCATCGGGTCGGCCGAGTCGGCGCTCTGGAAGCCGCCGGCTGCTGCTCGCCGTCGAGAACTCACTTTCCGCGCGGGGGCGGCAGACATCCCCGAGGACTCGCGACCGCCGGCTGCTCGTTCATTTCAATCACCGCCCAGGCAAGCGGCTCTTCTTCATCTCGCGTCAAAGCCACTGCGATGAGGAAACGAGTGGAAGTGGACAAGGAAAGTGGGCTGTCCTCCAACTGCCGCGTTTATTCGAACCAAAAACGCTGATTTCGATTGACAACCAGACCGCACGAAACCATTCGAATCGATTCTCCAAGCGACCGTACTGAGTTTTCCCTAACGGTTGGAACGCCCAGCTGCAGCTTAAAAGCCCGAACTTGCGGTCACCCAGCAACAAGTTCTCGTAGCCCAAAGGTTGCGAACGCGGATTGCGGTGCGGTGCGGGTTGCGGGTTCGGACCCGGTTAGTGAGATCGACGTGCTAGTTGAAAAAGTGAAGGCGGGTCGTGTTTAGGGTTCATGGCGCCGTCCGCGATTGATCGTTGGGCGGTACGTATCCCTTTCAACTTAGCATAAGACGACTAAACTTGCTGCGGACTTGGTTGACTCGTTCGTTGCTCGACGCGCCTTGTCGGCTGAACACCCCAAACAGCGGAGACTTCGTGGGCTCCTCTGGCGCCAAGAGGCTGAATGGGGGCAGGCACGCTAGGGTTTTGCACTTTGTGGTTTTGATTTTGTTCCCGCTCGTCGAGAGGAAGCCAAAAATGGCATTTTTGGGTCGTTTTGCTAACTTTTCTGAAGAGAACGTCCTGCTTATTGTCAGACACTCCCACGACCGGCTTTTGTCATCATTAAATCCTTTCTGTTCGTTTCAGCAGCCTCTTTTCGCGTCATCGGTAAACAACAAACAACTCTCGATTGTTACGTGTACATCTTTGCAGTTTGTTTGCAGCAGTAAACGAGCGAGAGTCTGCGGCGGTAAGTGTGCTGAATTCCGAGTGTTCACCGCCTTTCTGCTGCTTTTTAGAAATTTCTGCTTTTGAACCTTCGTAACGGAAAGACGGGAATCTTCCCCGGCCCCACCCGCCCCTGGCTTGCCATACGGCTCGGGGCTTCGCCCGACTCCCTATACCCCTCCTTGAATTTACGGCTATCCCGCTTAGATAGGGGAGTGGAAAAATGCAGGAGATTCGGGAGAAGGCGAGAATCACAGAGAACAACACACGAGTGGACGTTTTTGTTCACTCTGCACGCAACATAAATCTCCTAAAACAATGCTCTTGTCAAATGTTGAACGCAAATTAACGGAAAAATGATGCGCTCCATTGTCAAAAGAGTCCTATCTTTTCGCACTTCGCGCGCAGTCTGCCCAAGTGTTCACGATCGTAACGCCTTCCCCACACCGTTGGAAAGTGGGCGTTCGTCCAAAACACAGACGAGAACTCGACTGGCAACCGTTGCCTTCACTCCGTTAATCCCCACTTACCCGGAAGTCCCCAGCAATCGTTTGCACTCGCCCACGAGCCACGCACCACACGCGTTGAACACCAGGGGATCGGCAGGCAACGAATGCAAAGCCGAGCGGGGGCAGCGGTCGTCCACGGTAGGCCGGCGGGTATAAAAAAGGCGCTGAACACGGAGAAGACAACCCCCTTCCGAATGACCACTCTCTTCGTCCTCCTCCTCCTCCTGCTCCTCCCGATCGGAGCGGTGGGCTCGACGGACACGAAACTGCCGATCGGACCCCGACTGGCGGCCTTCCTGAACGCGAACTCGCGGCTGTTCACGGTGAGCGGCCACTCGTTCGCTCACGCCCCTTCCCGTCCGTTCAGGCCCGCCGCTACGCGCAGTTCGAGAACAAAACGCGGGCCGAGTTGAACGGCTTCTTGGGCGCCGTCCGCCCGACCGCCGCCCAACTCGCCGCCGTCCCGAAGGTCGCGAGTGCGGCCGCCGCGCCGCCGACCGCGCCGCCCGCCGCCTTCGACATCCGCACGAAGTGGCCGCGCTGCAAGGCGACGTTCAACCGCGTACCCGACCAGGCGGGCTGCGGCTCCTGCTGGGCGGTGAGTGCTGGACTGCGGAGTGCGTAGACGAAGCGGCGGCTTGCAGGTGTCGGCGGCGAGCGCCATTCAAGATCGCCGCTGCATCCGCTTCAACGGCACGTCGGCGGCCGCCTCGCTGCCGATCAGCGCGTGGGACCTGACGACCTGTTGCGCCGCCTGCACGCCCTACGCGTCCGGCTGCTCGGGCGGCTGGCCAGCGGAGGCGTTCCGCTGGTTCGTCGAAGCGGGCGTCGTCACGGGCGGCCCGTTCGGCGGCGGCGGCTGTCGGCCGTACGCCGTGGCGCCCGGCCGCTCGCCCGCCGCCTCCACGCCCTGCCAACGTCGCTGCCAGCCCAAGTACACCGCGAAGACGTACGCCCGCGACAAGCACTTCGGCCGCCGCGTCTCCGCCTTTTCGCTGGACAACGCCGCCGTGCAGGCGGAGATCCTCGCCGCGGGCAGCGTGGTTGCGACCTTCGACGTCTACGAGGACTTCTACCTGGTCGGCCGCCCCTCCCTCCCTTCCGCCCACTCAGTCGCCCGCTTTCAGTACTCGACCGGCATCTACGCGCACACGAGCGGCGAGTACGTGGGCGGCCACGCGGTGCGGATCGTCGGCTGGGGCGTGGCGGGCGGCGTCCCCTACTGGACGGCGGGCAACTCGTGGGGCGCCGCTTGGGGCGAGAAGGGATTCTTCCGCATCCGCCGCAACACGAACGAGGTCAATTTCGAGTCCTTCATCGTCACCGCCTCTGCCCTCAAGGACTGAACGAAAGCGAGATTGTGAAGTGAATAAACAACCGGCAACTGCAGTCTCTCTAGCGTCGGAAGGGGGTTGGACAGTCGAGCGGGAGTGGAGAGCGGGCGAGAAGGGAGAGCTGCCTGAAGGTGCGGACGTACGAGTTGCCGTGGCAGTAGACGACGACCGGCTCCTCGGAGGCGGCCGGGCGGGCAGCACATGCCAACAGCCGAGGATCGGCTGCTCGGCCTCGTTATCCGCCAAGCGCCCCTGCAGATGAAAATTGCGGCCGGGCGCCCGCAGGTCCGCGTAGTTGATGCCGACGGCGCGCACTGCAACGAGCGGGCGGGCGGACCGAAGTTCAGGAAGAAGACGTGCTGCGCGTGGGCGGGGAAGAGGAAGAAGCCGAGCGGCAGCACCACGTAGACGGCCACCAGCGTCCCGGCGAGCACGAGCACCGAGCGGACGAGCGCGCTGCGAACAGGCGGGGATTGAAAAGGAATCTGCTCTCTCACCACATGAACTTTACTAGTGGAGGCAGCGCTGGTACGAGCGCTTGAACGCGAGCAGCTCCGAGTCGTCCGCCCGCGGCCGCTCGTCGTCGCCGCGCACGCAGAAGTGGGAGGACGAGCATCGTGGCGAGGACGCTGCCGGCGACGCCCGCCGCCGCCTCCAGCAGCGTGACGGCGTGCAGGCGGTCGTACGCGCGGAAGCAGAGCGTCCAGAAGCGGCTCTCCGCCAACTGCGAGGCGCGCGGCGTCGCCACGATCCGCGCCTCCAGCGGTCGCGCGGTCAACGGCGTGTCTGCAAGCCGGAAGCGTGTGTTCGATCCCCCGAGCTCGAGTTGAAGCCTGCTGGTCGGCGGCGTCGCATTCGGCCGGCCACACAAACCCGCAACTGCGGGGGGAAGCAGAAGAGCGGTTCGTTCATGACCGGCCGCTCCGATCACACTACCCGAAAGAAAACGATGCACCGCTCTCCGTGCTGCACTTCGGCCGGACGGACACGCTCGTCCACGCCGCCCTCAGCGCCGAGGAGCAGCGCGTGTTGCTCGAGTGAGTCCTCCGTTCACCTGCCGACTGATCCCGCGGATTTGAGCTCGATGTCGCGCGGCGCCCGGCAGCCGGAGGGCGTCGCGAGGGGCGCGCGGTGGGCGACCATCCAGCGTGTCGTCATGTTCGGAGTGGCGGACGAGATGACGTGGAGCGACGAGTTCGCAACCGCGCTCGCCGGTTTGTTTCGTCCGTCCGCCCGCCCACTCGGCCGCTTGCAGACGAGCCAACCGAGATCTTCCATTCGCTGGACTCGCTGCACCCGCTGCTCGTGCGCAACGGGCCGCGGCAGTTCGCCTCCGACTACGAGGAGCTCGCGGACGTGCTGAAGTGCGCGACAGGCGTGTTCGCGGCCGAGAGCTCGCTGCTCGAAGTGCCCGTGCCGTGCGTCGTGTACGGCGATCTGCACGGCCAGTACTCGGACCTGCACCGCTGAACGCCCGTCTTCCTCGGCGACTTTGTGGATCGGGGGGCGCACGGCGTGGAGGTCGCCCTCCGGAAGCTGCAGTTCGCCGAGCGCGTGCACGTCGTGCGGGGCAACCACGAGGAGGAGTCCCTCAATCGCGCCTACTCCTTCTACGACGTGGTGTGCGTCCGCTTCAACGAGGACGATCCCAGTGCGCCCTTTTGCTGCAGGCGGCCGCCGAGGCCACGAGATGTACGCCCGGTTCAAGCGCCTGTTCATGCACCTGCCGCTCGCCGTGTTGGCGGGCGGCCGCGTGCCGGCGGGCTGTCGTCGAAGTTGCGCTCGCTGGCCGCTGCCCGCGCCATCCGCCGCCCCATCGACGACTTCGACGTGGCTCGCTGGAGTGCGACCTTGCGCGCGCCCTCGGACGCCGGCTTCCGGCCGAACCTCGAGCGCGAGCCCCTCAACGGCATCGGGCAGCGGTTCGCCGCCGACGCCGTCCGCGACGCCGCCGAGCGCCTGAGCGTCGATCTCTTCGTTCGCGGCCATCAAGCAATTCCAGCATTGAGTGCTTCCTGCCATTGATTGCTCTCGTTCAGGCCCCGCTGCACGGCTATGCGCTCTTCTCGGCGCCCGCTACAAAGGCAGCGGTCCCAAAGACGTGAACATGGGCGCCTGTCTGGAGATCGCCGCCGACATGCGCGTCTCCATCAAACAGCTGCAGGTGAGCGTCACCTACCGCCGTCTGGGCGCCAAGCGTAGCCGCAAGCACACGCCGCGTTTCGTCGAGAAGACCGTCCTGCAGTGATCGTCCGGGAATAAACTCTCTCCTTGTCGGAAGAAATCGAACAGGCGCTTCTTCGGCACGAGCGAGCGGAAGGAGGCCCTCGTAGCAAAGCGGAGCGGGACGACGCGCCACGAATCAAATGCCCGCCGACAGAATTTGACCGTCTACAAAAAGAATTTGCATGTCTGGAGGGCGAATTTGCATCGTCCATCGCTCGCATTCGCCAAGCAGTTGCAAGAGCGGCCTCACGCCTGCCAACGGCCGATCGCCGCGATCCGCCGTCTTCCGCGCGGACGCCACGAACAACCTCACGGACGAGGACGCGCGAGGACCTCCGATGGCCGAACGGACGACTGCGGGCGGCTGCAGCTCGTCGCCCACCGACCGCCGGCCGCCGTCGGCTGATTGTTCGGCGAAATCCGTCGAGTTCTCCTGGCTGCGGTCCCAGTTCCCGTTGATTCGCGCTCATCAGATCTGCAACGTGCGTCTCGTCGAGTTCGCCTGCTCATCTCACAGCTTTCAGACCGCCACCGTCCTTTGGATCCTGCCGCTGCACTTCTCGCAGTCGCGACTCGGCGGCCGCCTGACTCCGTCGAAAGCGTGCGCCCTTATCTGCTGCTGCGTAGCCGAAAGGCTCTTCCGAAAGGGCGTCCTTCTGCCCGATCTCGCTGCCCGCCTGCCGCACAGCCGCAGCTTCGGACTGCACCCGTTGGAGGGCGAGTCGGCCGTGAGTTCTCTGCACTTCTCTCTTTTCCTGATCCCTTTCGTTTAGTTGTGCCCGCCGTCCGTCCTGAGCGTCCTGCTCGAGGGCATCGTCGAGGGCAATCACGCGTACGAGCAGAGCGGCGTTCCGGCGGGCAAAAGGTTCAACGTGCGCGACGTGCTGCGCGCCACCGGCCAGCAGATGCGCGTAGTTGAGTCGAGCTGGGTGGACCGGACGGGCGTCTACGATGTCCTGCAGGTGTACCTTGAGGCGGCCATTCGGAGGTTCGATACACTCGTATGTTCCGCCCACTGATCTCGTTGCAGTCCCATCCTTGCCGCCCATTCGCAGCTCTTCTTCCTTTTCGGCATGGAGCCGCAGGGGATCCTACTCGTCTTCCAGCGGACCAACGGCGTGATTTCGGCCTTCGACTCGCATTTCCACGAACACAACGGTACTTTTCCTCCCACTGTTCTCTTTAATTGCTTTTTTGAGGCGCGTACATCTTGAGCGGCCGCGGGGACCGGCTGGCTGAGTTCGTGGAGGCCCTGCTCGCGTTCTGCTTCAGCGAATTCTTCGACCTTTCGCTCGAACAACAAGCGAGATTCACCCGCCCGCCATTACGCGATTGATTCGGTTGATTCCAGCGCTTCGTGCGGAGTGCGATTTATCGAATCGAATTCGACGGACGGCTGACGGCGGACGACTGCCCACTCGCGCGCGCGCCGCCGCCGCCCGTCCGGCTGCACGGCAACTTGCGGATTTTCCCGTCGACGTCCGTTCTGCAGGCCACCCGGCGCGTGGCCGTCGACATTGTGCGCACGATGAAGCGCTTCGTGCACACCCGTCCCACGCCCGACCGCCGCCGCTCGCGTCGTACGCGCGAAGGCGGCGACCTCGTCGCCTTCCTGCCTTCCTGCAAGTAACTTTGTGTGCAGGAAATAAACGCTCGCTTCCACTCGCTCGGCTTGCTTGGGGAGTGGGTGAAGGGAAAAAGGCGTTCTCATTCGGTCTCGTTGGTCCGAGAAGTGCAACGATCTGCCGTCGCCCACTTGACTGACTGTGATGTTCGTTCTGCCACTCCTCATGCTGTTTTCGTCTACTGCGTTGTTTGCTCAATCGAACAACGCAAGCGATCTTCCCGACCTCCCGGCGGAAACAAACGGAGGGCTTTTTCGCCGCCGGCACGAAGAAGCCGGTCGAGGAGCCGCAGCGGGAGTACGAGGCGATGTGGGCAACGGAACACGAGATCTCTTGAGCTTTCTGCTCGTTGCAGCGTGATGAGAAGCGACAACCCGAACTGTCCGGCGGGCGGCTGCAACTCGGCGGAGATCACGCACGAATTCGACCTCTGGATTCGAATGGCCGTCGCGGACGGTGCGGAGAACACGTGAGCTTCTCCTTTCACCCACCCACTTCCTTTGCATTGCAGGAGCAACGAAGTGAAACTGAGTGAGTTCTGCCGAATCGGCGTGGACGTTCGGCACAGAGGCGAAAAGGCGGCCGGCTTGCAGTTGGGTTCGTTCCTCCCGCCTTCTTTTCACTCCTCGTTGCAGCGAACGACTTCTCCGACCAGCCGGCCGAGGTGTCGGAGTTCGTGCTCTAGCCGTCGGTGGTCGACGGCCCGCACTCGCACTCGTTTTGCTCGAATTGGAGCGTGGAGCCAACCGGCGGCCGACCGGTCGGGGCGGGCGCTCCGCAAGACGAAGGTCGACGTCCGCCTCTCCGCCCCCGTGTTCGCCGTCTTCGTTTTCAAAGTGAGTTTGAGGAGCAGCGAGTGGCCACTCGGTCCCGCAGGATTTGGACTCGCCGAAGCTGATGGACGAGAGGCGGGAAACAAGAGTTCGTTCAAGTCATCCCTTGCTTCTCACTTGTTGCTCTCCACCGTCCCTAACCGAAAGATCCAACCGTAGGAACACGACTACCGCCGACCGGCGGGAGTGCACGAGCAGAACGGCGAGCGGACTTCCGCGGAAGAAAGCGGCCGAAAGCAGGCGGGCGCGAAGAAGACGGGCGTCTCACGATCGATCCACTTCACCGTTTGCTGCAAATCAGCAGGCCTTGCTTCCATCGGTCACTCTTTTGCTCGTGCAGTGACCGCGGCTTCTCTTCGCTCGGGCCGGCGGCCGGCTGGGCGGTTTGCCGGGCGACGTCCAGCGGAGAGCCCCGGGAGTCGAACGGAAAAGCGGGGAGCGGGAGGGGGAAAGAACGCAAGAAGCCATACGGCAGCGGAAGGATCGATCGACCACTCACTCGTTCCCGAAACCCGCAATTTTCGCAGGGGATGCTCGCCTGTTTGGCCGCTTTCTTTTGCAAGGCTTTCCGGCGCCACTCGGCAGCATCGGCGAACGAGAGGCGATGGACGGCGGCTTCCATTCGGCGTCCCCAAACTGACCGAACGGACCGCAGCGGCCGGCCGACGACCCAAAAAGGCCGGTCGAGGAGCGGAAAAAAAGGGAACAAAAAGAACTTTTAGAGCGCCGTAGCCAAGGCAGCCGACCAGGCGCGATGAAGCTATTTAGTCGATCTGATACTGCTAAGCTGACGGGGATACGTACCGGTTGCCCGAGAAGATGTGAACCCCAAACACATGCCAAATTAACTTTGTCAGCTTTGACGACCCACCGGATTCGAACCGGCGACCCGACCGCCCCGCAATCCCGACGCGTTACCGACTGGACTACAGGAACGTATTGGTCGGGAGGCGGAAGCGCGCGCGTTTGAGCCGCATGGGAACGGGCCGTGCGCGCGCTCGCTCATTCGCTTCCGCTCGCTATCTTCTTGCGAAATCGCGAGGGACGAGGTTCGTAATGCGGCTGCTGTTCGCTGCAGCTGGCTGACAGCAGTTGAAAGCCGCAACCGAGCGTTGCAGCCAAGATTTTGGAACTCGTTTGGGCGTACGTTCGATCCCCAAAATGAAACAAAACTGCTGACCCTGAGCAGTGGGAAGATCGGGCGAAATGTCCGCACGTTCTTTGCAGATGCGTGACCACTCATTAACGGAAGCCCCTAATTTCACGACCACGAGAGCGGCCCTCGACGCAGCTCAAAGCAGAAGCTGCGATCGACTCAAAACGGCGACGAGCAGAAGCGGATCGAAAGTCCGTCGCTCACGTCGCTGTGCGTCTGCTGCATCCTCACCAATGCGAACGAGACGGCCGAGGAGGAGCTGCAGCAGCCCGACCGCCGTTCCTTCCACCTCTGCATCATCAACCTGGTGATCGGCACGCTCTACCGCGCCAAAGTGGGTGGAACATGTCGAGTATGCAGTCGTTCGGGCAGAGCAACTTTGAGTTCGGCATCTCGCGAGTGATCCGCGCTCTGAAGCCGTGCGAGCGGAAGCTGGGCATCGACACGTGGTTCTACGCGAAGCGCTGCATGCTTTCGATGTTCGAGCAGGTCGCCAAGCAGCTGCTGATGATCCGCGACGAGGTCCTCATGGAGTGTCTTGCATTCCTCGAATCTGCAGCCGTGGAGTGATCGCTCGTTGCTGCAGCCCACGGGAAGGAAGTTACGACGATCACGGACAGCCCGCTCGTCCAGCAGCACGTGAACGACCCCCGCCGGACGGTCGCCTTTAAAGCCCGAATGCCCCGCGTTATTGCTTCAGATCCTCGACTACTGAACTGATTTCTTGCCTGGCAGCGGTTTATTGTACTTGACTACGCTAACGAGGGACATGAAGGTTATGTGGATGGAATGAAGAGAATATTTTCGACAATGGCTTGTTACTCAAAAAAGGAGACGAAAGAGGCACAAACCAAAAGAATAGAAGAGAACAAGCGTGCACTGGAACTGGAAAGAATATCGAGAGGAGACGGAAGCTATTTGCGGGATGTGGATGTCGTAAGTGGCCGAAAAGTTGTACTCTCCACGCAAAACTCTATATTCTGCGTCATCGTACGCGGTAACAACGTAAATAGTGTTGTTAGACCGCAACTGGAAGTGGGCGAATTCGTTGTCATTGGGGAAAAACTTCAGCTAAAACACAAGTGTTCACCATCTTTATTCGTGCGACTCACGGCACTAAGGCCCATTGCAGCGGACGAGCGATTCCAGCTGTAAAACTGTCTGTCTTGACGGATGTACAGCTCCCCGGTCGGAGCAAATGCAAAGTAAGGAACATCCCACGTATTGTTGAGTTCGGGCAGGCCCGACAAAGCCGCGAAATCGGTGACCTTCGTTTCTTCTCCGCTCTCCAGCTCCAACACGTAGACTTCCATTCGGCTCATGCTAGTGACGTCGTAAGAAAGAAGCCAACGGTACACTTTTTGTCCTTCCGGTGATTGCGGACGCCACGCAAAGAAAGCGATCGTGCGCCCGTCCGGAGCGAACTGCACGCCGCCCTCGTAGCTCAGCGTGTTCGTGATCTGAACGAAGCAGCACATCGATCGATTGCCCAACTGCTCACCCGTTTCGGGTTGCCCATGTCGTCCAGATCGGCGATGTAGAGGTCGTAGTCGCCGTCGCGATTGCTCGCAAAGATCACGCGCTGGAAGTCGGGCGAGACGGCAAGTTCGCCCTCGAAGAACTCGTTGTCGGTCAACCGTTGCGTGATTATCCCGTAGCGGTTCATTCGGAAGATGTCGTTCGCTTGCGGTAACCAGACTGCTTCGAGTTCCCAACACCACTCATCGTCAATGCCGCAAATTAGGTCTCCCCCATCAGCGCATGAAGTAGGGTTCGTATCGTATGAATACAGCTGCAATGCGGCTCATTAGTAATTCGCTGCAGACATGTAACAAAAGCTTGCCGAATAATTTGCGATGGGCGAAACCAATAAAACGTCCCCGTCGCCGTCTTCGTTCAAGAACCGCGCCGAATAGATGCACGAGAAGCCGGGCCCCAGCAGACGCGCCGAAATGAGCGGGTCACCCTCGTTTGCGTCAATTTGAAGCACCTGAAATGCTACGGATCGACAACCCGCACGTTGCATAAAGATGTTACCCGCCGAGAAGCGAAATTAGGAGTGAGCATGACTACGTGGTTTTCTCTGCTGAAATGATTGGAGTGCATGTTACTTCGATAGGCATTACTGCATACCTCACGTCTATTGCCGAAACAAAATCCGGACGATTTAATGTCATAGGATTTTTCACGTACATTGAAAGCCGATCATTCGATACGGGTTTAAACGCTAAAGAATCTTGCAAAAGACCTATACAAGTAATGTAAACGCACGTTTTTCATACGGAAAGGTTTTATTTTGACCGAACGACGCGAGGAACACTTGGAATTCGCCCTCTTCGTCCCGAGCAACGAACGTCACGTAGTCCGTTTTGTGCAGCCGAATCGTGTTCATTTGTTTGGCTCCGGCGAGTACGAGAGTCTAAATCGACTAGATCTTTGATCAACTACCAATGAACTCACTTCTTCATCGCCATCCCGCAGCCACACGGAGCTCTTGCCCGTCCGGGTGTCCAAACGAGTGAAGAAGAACCGGCCGCTTCCGTCACGCAGGAACTTCGGGTCGAGTAGGGAGTAGTCGGAATCCACAAGGAAGGGAGTCTCCATCGAGAAGCTTCTGTTTTGGAGTTCGTTAAAGGAAGTGCGGTAGATTTCCGCTCCCTCGAGAGTGAGGATCCCTGCTCTAAACGCGAACGGTAAGTGCAGCGAGAGCGTTCAATACCTGGCGACTTCTCGCTCGTCCTCGGGCAAACGAACTCCGTGGAAGAGAACGGGACTTTCCGGCCTGGTGTCCACCGCATCGAAGCCGTCCGCCCAGCCGGACACATCGAAGGAGATCTAAAGACGACAAAGCATCAGATTGACGGTCTAGCTCACCGTTTGAGAGTGATTGCGGAAGTACAAGCGAACGGCCTTCTCGCCGGCAAATGTCCCGATCCTCAGCCGATCTTTGTAGAAAAGCCACTTGCCCCACGTCGAGTAGCCGATCGGCATGCGCACGGCTCCGCGATTGTAATCTACATCGTCGTTCACCGTGTAGAACATAGCCGGGACCTCATTCGGAAAACGCTCTTCGTGCGCTGTCGCACCTGCAAAAGAATTCAATTGGGCCGAAGAAAGGCAGTTGAGAGTACACGCGGCGTTCATCTGTTCGCTGAGACCAGTTTGATCGCATGCAGAAGGCGGGCACAGAGCGGCCTCGGTGAGGTCGTCGTGCATTTCAGCGGTTTGTAGAGCCTGCAATCGACGGACAAACCCAATCATTTTCCGCGAGAGGACGGACGAACGGAAAAGACGGTGCTCGAACCGAACAGTTGGGCTGGAATAAAATCATTATTGTGTGAACGAATGAACACGCAACTGCTCATGAACATCAAATCGTAGTTCCAGGTATTCCGCCATATGCCCGCTCCTTTTTCCTCTCCCAAGCCACTCGAAAGGAGGGAAACGGGACGATGCGAAGCCAACAGATCGATTTTGTAGACGTGATGACACTTGGACTCGTACGGGCCGCCCTTGGCCGTGAACGCGATCGATCGTCCATCCATGCTGAACCCAAAAAGGCAATGATGAGCGTGAAATGACAGCGAATACATGAACGTGGGATCGGAGTGTTCGCCGCCATGGGTTAATTGAACGACGTTGTACAGAGAAACATCACTTGCTTTTGCGGCACAGAAGACAAAAAGACCGACAAGAATGGAATGCATTAGTTACATTCTGCTCAAACGGTCTGCACTCTATTTAGGAGTAAGGACCGATGGCGTTTTATTTCAGACCAGCGACCGCAAACGCCGCCCATTTGTTGTCCCGTTCTGTTCGTGTCTTTCGAAGGCGGAGTCGACGTCTTTCTCGCGTTTAGTCACGCTTTTTATTGAGTGATCCACGGGAAGGGGCAAGATAAACAGTTAGTAATAAGAAAACGGCTAAGCGCTACATTTAAAAGCTGCATAACAAAAAACATCGAAGAACGGCGGTTAATTGCGTCGATTACGTAGCGTTGGCAAAGCTCATGGTTTCGTTTGCGTAGTCGAAGGCAAAGCAATTCTTGTGCAAAACGGATGCCGGGAAGATCATTGTGGGCGTGTTCGTGTACACGACTCCGTTGTTCCTCACCAAGAAGTGGCTGATGCTGCGGAGACGAAAGGAACACGTCCAGTCTTCGTATATGTCGGAGCTGATTCTGAACACGAATTCCTGATCGTTCCAGACCATCCGGACGGGCAGGTGATTCGTGAAACAACTGACGCGGTACCCATCTTTCTTTTGGCGGTCAACGACGACCTCTCCGGAAGCAAGTGTTAGGTGCATCATCTTGTCGGAAAGAAAAATCAGATCGTTGTCGGAGTATTCGTACGTGAAGTGAATCTAAACACTCGTGATGGCAAGATCTCATCATCTGTTGGAAGCATACGATTGGATTCGTGTACGTGACATTCACGAACTCTACGCGGTCCATTCGAACCGCCCACTTGTTCTCGAAAGCCGGAAAGTGCGCCCAATCCCCACACGGGGCATCACTGGGCAGTCCACCAAAGTAGAACAGCCGTTCCGTTCCTGCTGGATGGGAAGCGACTATCGACGCGGGAACGAGGCCTTGATTGTACGCTTGAACGACGAGGTTGTATTCGCCCGGTGCCAACCCCAAGTACCCGCTTGGTGCTGTGTTCACATCGCTGCAAACTCGCGATGACAAAGTTCGGTGTAGACTTCTTACTAGAAATAATTCACCAGTTTGCCGACCATCAACTGCGCGTTCTCCATAACGAAGGCATTCGGGGAGTTGTCGCCGTACGTCGCGTTGTCGTGAAACGCGATGCGATCGAGGACCACCCTGCCTTCCGCCTTCCAGTACGGAAATGTTTGGTGCGTCCAATTGATCTCCGTTTCGGTGTGGCTGGTCGATTCCGAGTAATTGTATTGATTGCTTTGCACGTGCCGGACCGTTCCCGTACAATCTCTCCACCACAATTGCCGCCTCGCAGGCAGGCACTCCGGACGGCAGACAAGCGGTCCTATGTCTTCTGCAAGCAAGGCGTCTACTCACAGAATTGTGTGAAGCAGACGTGCCATCCTTGCACACTTGCGAGCACCGTTGGGGTAGAAGATCACACGCATTATCCCGAACGATCAATCCCGAGAGAACGGTGGACAATCCAATGTTTTGCGGCAGCGACGGAGTTCCAACATCAGCGACGCAGTTGGACTGAAAAGCGGCTATTGAGCAATTTGAAGCTTCAGAAGATGGCGCCCATGAACGTTGTCTAGTGGAGGAAACCCGCCGATTTAACACTGGTGACAAAGAAAGAATGTGTTTCGCTATTTTCATCGACAGAATCCTGCCGACCTTTTAACATCTTTACTGAACGATTTAAATGTCTACCTGGCTGTATGCAATGGCCGCCCAAATCCGTGATGAGTGGACGCTCGAAACAAAGAGACAAACGACGAAGAGCCAAACGATCCAGCTGTTGAGCATAGTCTTCTGTCCACTAGTGAAGACGCTTGTCAATTTCCGGCAACGTCCTTTCTGCAATATCAGTTGTATTACTTAAGTGCCTGGGAAAGAATAAAATCACCGTACGTCTTATGGGCGCGCGCGTCACACTTCGCTCGCTCTTTTCTCAAAATTTGTTTCTATGCTTCAGATGAGTCCTTCTCGTGACGAACCCGCACGCATTTCAGACGTTTATCAACGAAAACGAAGAAATCGAGTCGCTAAATTCTCAAAAGCGTGGCACACAAGCGGCTTTGACCAGCACGACTCGTTCCTTTCCGGTAAAAACCGAAAGATTAGGGTGCGTGACGCGAAGCCGCCAAATCGCCGGACAATGCTGGTCGGTACGAAATTCAAAAGCAGGAAGCTAGCCCAATGTTCTTTCGAATGTTCCATCGCTTGTCGACAGAAAAAAAGCGAAGGAAGCGGCAGAAAGAAGCAGCCATCTCGCCTCACTGCTGGAAGACCTTGAGCGAGTTGATCAACCAGTGGGCGTCCTGAAAGGCGGCGGGTTTGTTTTGGACGAACTGCCGGCAGGTGGACGCCATTGGTGCGCAGACGGCGTCCTGCAGCCACACGCGTCGAAGCAGCGGAGAAGTGCGCGTCGAGGTCGCAGTCGCCCGTGAAATGGGCGAGCGGCCGCGAGTTGGACGTCGGCGGGCCGCGCGGAGCGGGCGAAGAACCAAATTTTGACGCCGCTGGAGGTCTTCTCGACCGCGTACACGCCGCCGCCCGCCGCGTTGAAGCCCGCCCCGTACGTGCGCGCGTCCTCCGTCCCGATCGAGCAGCCCGCGTTCACCGGCTGGTCGGCCGCCTGCACGTCGCAGTTCGAAGTGCCGACGCGGCCGCTGAAGCCGTTCGTCTGCTGAATGCTGCAGCCGGGCGTCGCGTTCGTCGTCTGGCTGTTCACTCTTGCAACGAATGGAGTAGAAGATGCTCTTTGTGTTCCACTCGCCTTCGATCACGTCGATCTCGTCCTGCTGCAGCCAGTCTTTGACGGCCGCACGCCGCCCGGCTGGTGCTGGAGGTTGAGGGGGAAGAGGCGTGGTTGTACGCCTTCTGCAAATGGATCCGGGCGGAGTCCTCTCCACGAGTCCCCCTGCTGCACGACGCGCCGATAAAGAGGCTTCCGTTCAGCACTTTTGTGAGCCCCCGCTCGGCCGCCTCCTCTTTGGTCACGTAGTTGACGAAGCCGTTGGTCGGGTCGTTCGCGTTCTCGAAGACGAAGTTCACGAGCAGATTCGTCGGCGTGAGGTCGTCGACCAGGCGGTAAGCGGCCTCGACCGAAACGAGCAGCAGCAGAAGGCAGAAGAAGTGGGTAAGCATCTCGGTGGACATGCAGGAGCGTCGGTGTTCTCTCTGTTCAATCCACTCGCTTTTATAAACGCGAGTGATCCGTGGGGTTGCTCTCTTTTTGTCGTGAATAACCTGTGCGCCCGCGGCGCGAAACGTTCGCTTTTTCCGTTCCACTCGCTACGAAGGAATTGCTCTCACCAAAAGCAAACGGATTGTAGACGAGTAATCGATCTGTTTTGTGCGTCGAAAGGAAGCCAAGCGAACGGCGCGCTGCCCGCGAAAAAAAACAAGAAAAACGCGGGCCGCCTGTCCGACCGGCCGCCCGTTTGCACAAAAGCGGATAGCCCGTGCGCTTCGACTTTGGCGCCAGAATCCGAAGCTTCTGCCCGCTTGTGGAGCAGCGTGACTCTTCCACAATCACACTACCCGTCGCCGCCGCTACTCAAAGAAGAGAGGTCGTTTCTTCCACCCAACAATTCAGCCAATCGACCGGACGTAGAGATGCAGTTCCAATTGCTCACAGTCAGGTGCAACAGAATGGTTTATTGGCCTACAGGACTCTTAGGGCCACAATTCGGTGACGACGTTCACCCGCCAGTTGGTCGCCTGCTGGGCGTTGAAGAGGGCGGGATCATCGAAGAAATTCACGCCGCTCAACAGCTCGATGTCCCGCACGCGGGCGGTGTTCGCGAGCAGGAACTCGTCCGCGCTCAAGCAGTTCAGGTCGGGCGCGTTCGGGAGGACGAAGGGCAGAATGCCCGTCTCTTTCGGGTCCCTGCACGCGATCCCGTTCGACGTCCAGCCGCCCTTCTCGCAGCGAATCAAAATGCGGACGATGTGCGAGGGGACGGGCTGCTCGTTCTTGTGCCGCCGAGTCTTCACGCGACTTGTGCAACAAATCCATGAGAAAAGGAAGAAGCGAAGCAAGAAAGCGAACCGAACGACGTCCTCCCTGTCGGCCAGCCCGTCGAAATTGAAGTCGTAGATGGTGCCGGTGATGGAGAGCAAATCCGAGTACTTCCGCACGTATTTGTGCGTGAGTTGTTGGAGGTACTTGTACGGACCACGCGCAAACTTCTTGTACATCATGAACTGCGTGCGGTCGAGACCCGTGAACGCTGAAGAGAGAGGAGTGAGTGGGCAAGCGGAGAGAATACTCACTGTTGCCCGAATCCGTCAAGATGCTCTGCCACTCCAAGTGGGCGTCTCGCTGCTGTTTGCGGAGTGCGCGGAAGCTCGAGCAGCCGAATCGAAGCGCGAGTCCACGAACGCGCAGTTGACGGACGCGTCTCGCCGGATTTGATCTTCCTTTAGGCGCTCGAACACGAACGTGGGCGAGCCCAACGTCTTCTTGCCGTCAATCAGGACGCCCGTCTCGCACATTTTGGTCACGCACAACGAGGAGGTGCCCGTGCCGACGAGCTTCTCGTAGTTCACGTTCTTCGCGCACTTCTGCAGCTTTCGCTCGGCGGCCCGCGCCTCCGAACTGCCCGCGTCACAGCCGACGAACTTGGCCGCCGCAACGGAGGTCTTCGGAGTGCACACCCTAAACACGAGATGAAGGGATAGAACAGAGAACACGTACGAGACACGACGAGAAGCTTGCCGGTGGACGGGCGTCTTCGGCTTCAACCCGCGAAGTGCAGGGCGCATCACGCCCTCGGTGCCGTTGTTCGGCGTGTCCTTCCGCAGCCGGAGCAGGTCTGAACACACAAGTGTTAGTAGAAGAGACGCAGAGAAGCGAACCGGAGAAGAGGTTGAAGAGCTCGATGTTCTGGAAGGATTGGAGTTGAGTGCGCGGCCGAATGTTCGGCCCGCGTGCGAAGAAGATCGAGCGCATGTTCGGGTGCAGGTAGTCGTAGCCGTGATCGGCGTGCAGCTTCCACTCGCTGCTCCTCTTTCTGCAATCAACCACTCTTTCGAATGACTTCTTTCTCGCTTCCACTCACGCCCAAAACATGGTGCCCGGCCGGCCCTCGAGGATCACGTTGCCCACTCGCATGTCCTTCGCGTAGTGGTAGCGCTTGGGCACTCTCTTGCGGTCGTACACGCGGTAGGCGTCCGGCGCCTTGCACTGGAATCTCTCGTACACAGATTCCACCGAGCGACCTGCAAGCACACGCTCGCTGCCCTTGTCTGTCTCGAGCGGTACCCGATTTTGCCAGGTAGATGCGCCCGACGACGCCGCTGGAGACGATCAACCCCCTCGTGTTCACCATTTCGTTCACGTAGTACTTCTTGTGCAGGACTTGCATCCCGTGGTCGGAAACGATGACCAAATTGACGCAATCCAGCAGGCGGTGTCGCTTGAAGGAGGTGAGCAGAAGGTCGATCGTCTTGTCCACGTGCTCGAGCTCCTTGTCCACCTGATCCGTCCGCTTCTGATGTCCAGTGGCGTCCGGATTGTTGAAGTAGGCCATGATGAGGTGGGGACGACGGCGGGTGGGCAGCCGCAACCAATTGACGATCTGAACGCAAGATTCGCTGCAATTCTGCTCTTCCATCTGCTCACCGTCTTCACTTGCTCGTGATATGACATCTTCGTGCCGTACTTGATGTCCACAGTTGGGTTGTAGCCTGCAACAAGCGGATGGAGAGTTGTGTGCAATGGCAACAGCTGCCGCTTCACCGGTGATGTTGTAGGAGCAGCCCGGATAGAAGAGACAGTGCATTCGCTTCTTCTGCCGCACGGCCGCCGACCAAATCGGTTCGGAACGGAAATATCTGAAGGTTTCTGTTCTCGACTGCATCTTTTCGTTTGCTCACGTCTTTCGGCCTTTGTACTCGCGCACGTCCTGAATGTTGCGATCGATCTTCGGATCGTAGACCGCGTTGTCCACGATGCCGTGCTGTTCGGGGTACACACCAGTGGCCATCTTAAAACGGGCCGTTTGCAGTTGAAAGTACCCTCTCCCGAATTCGCATGAAACGTACCGTAAAGTGATTGGGAAAGGTCTTGGACGGGTAGGACGGGAACATCTGCTTTGTGCGGGCCCCGCACTCGCCCATCTTCTCCAGCGAGAGGACTTTCTTCCGTTTGCGGTACTCGTTGGCGAATCCGTCGAAACTGATGACAACCAGCGGCGGGGTCTTCATGCTGCAAGGCGATGCGGCTGGTCTGCCGTTCGGCGAGCACTCACTCGCTCCTTGTGCACTTTCCGTTGCATTTCGGATTGTGCCACGAATAGCGCTTCTTGCTGCGGGCTTGTCGCCGTTTGGACGAAGCCGGACGCCGTTTGGTCGGCCGCTTTCCGGCTTTCGGCCGGTGTTTGGAAGCAGGACGGCGTTTTGCCGAGCGCTTCGTCGAGCGATGACGGCGAGTACGTCTCCGTTGCCCTCGCTTCACGTTGCGCAGTTCCAAGGTCTCCGTTGCGATTGCCGCACTCCCTTCCTCGCCTTCCGCCATCGACTCTTCCAGTTCGGCACTTTCCTCCTGTTGCTCGTCGTCCTCTTCCACCAACGCCTTCTCTTCGGCCAACGCTCTCTGCAACGCTTTTTCGTTCATTTCCGCACTTCCCGTTCGCTCACTTACGTCCAGTTTCTCGGTGTCGTCTGCGACCGCAAGCTGCAGAGTCTCGTTGAAGAAGAAGGCGTGGGCCTGCGGAAGGAGGCAGAAGAGCAGGAGAACAACGAACACGCGCATCTTCACCATCACGAGGCGGTCGATTCCACTCGGGACTCCGAACTGAACGGCCGACTGTTTTACGCATCATCTCTCTTGAGCTCCGCTTCTTATAGCAGAACGACCGAACGGCTGAGCAAACGGATCGCAGGAGAACGCCGCCCTCCTCTTCGCCCATCAGGTGGAGTTTATGGGCTCCGCAAAATCTCGCAGAGAGCGTGGGAGCGGGTGCCTACGATTCAAGACCGCCCTACGAATCGAACGCAAACAAAACATTCAATTACGCTCGTCCGTGTTGCTCGTTCGGCGGTTATCCGCTTTGTTCCCGGCCGCCTGGCGGAATCTGTTGCGTGGATCGACCGCTGAACAAACGGCCCGTCTGTTTGTCCGCGTTTACCGTACGGCCCCGCATCGAAAGGCCACGAGTGATGTTCGCTGCTCTCGAGATTACGCGGGGATTCCAACAAATTGTCTTCATTTGAACCGACAAAAGGCTAAGCCCTAGTCGATTTGTTGTCAAACTGCTCGGGGTTTCGACTAAACTGTTGCGAGGTTTTGCTTCAAATGTTACTTATAATAAAGAGAAAGTTCTTGCTGCAACATCTACGAGTTCCGCTTACCCTTTGACATCAACGTTTGTGTACGTTTCGAGAAGTTTTCAGTCGTCTTTAGGACTTCGTTAATTCAACACCCTGCGGCCCGGCTCGCGCGCCTTGGACCGCTTACTCACAAAGGTGGCCTGCACGTGCCCGCATTGTCCGTCCGGAGCATGTTGCAGAAACGCCACCCGAACATGTCGCTCTGATGGCCATCCCGCAGAGGTTGGACTGAATGGAGGAGGAAACTCGCCGCTTTCGTGACCAACCGCCCGTTGCAGCGAACCGTCGCCTTGGGGTTTTAGCCATGCGCCTTTCGAAGAACGGCGCTCACGCACTCATGAAGCCGACGAACACGAGTGCGACGGGAAGCGGGAGCGGCAGGAAGCCGTCGGAGCGGTGCGGAGAGCGCACACGTGAAGCGGCCGACCGGAAAGAAACGCAACGGGCCAAATAGGTATTGAGCATAAGAACTCGACCGTCAACGACAGGACTTTGCATTTCCGGACGCCGAATTTGCACCTTTCTTGTTTGCTTTCGCCGAGCAGCTGCAAGATCGGCCTCACTCCTGCCAACAGTCGCTCGCCGCTGTCCGCCGTCTTCCGCGCGGACGCCACGAACAATCCGGCGGACGAGGACGCGCGACGATCTTCGATGGGCACACGGATGACTGCGTGCCGCTGCCGCACGTCGCCCACCGGCTGTTCGACGAAATCCGCCAACTTCGCGTTGCGATCCTATTTACCGTCAATTCGCGCCCACCAGATCGGCAACGTGCGTCTCGTGGACACCTTCAGTTTATCTCGCAGCTTCAGACGTCGACCGTTCTTTGGATTCTGCCGCCGCACTTCTCGCAGTCGTGTCTCGGCGGCCGCCTGACTCCGTCAAAGGCGTGCGCCCTTATCTGCCTCTGCGTGGCCGAAGAGCTCTTCCGAAGGGGCGTCCTCGTGCCCGACCTCGCCGGTCGGCTGCCGCACAACCGCGGCTTCGGCCTGCACCCGTTAGAGGAGGATTCGGCCGTGAGTTCACCGCACTTCTCCACCCACCCACTTCTTCCTTCCAGCTCTGCCCGCCGGCCGTCCTGAGCGTCCTGCTCGAGGGCATCGTCGAGGGCAACCACGCTTACGAGCTGAGCGGCGAACCGGAGAATGTCAAGGTGCCTGACGCGCTGCGCGCCACCGGTGGGCAGATGCGCGAAATCGAGTGGTGCCAGTTGAGCGGGACGGGCGCCTACGACGGCCTGCACGTGTACCTCGAGGCAGCCATTCAGAAGTTCGCTCCGCTAGCTTCTCCCCTCTCACTCTCGTTGCAGCCCCGTCCTCGCCGTTCACCCGCAGCTCTTCTTCATTTTCGGCATGCCCGGGCACGGGATCCTCATCGTTCTCCAGCGGACCAACGGCGTGATTTCGGCCTTCGACTCGAGTCGTCACGTACACAACGGTACTCTTTCTGCCGATCCCTCCTTCTACTCAACGGTTTGTTTGAGGCGCGTACATCCTGAGCGGACGCGCGGACCGGCTGGCCGAGTTCGTGGAGGCCCTGCTCGCGTTCTTCTTCAGCAAGTCCCTCGAGATTCCGCACGATCAACACGCGAGTTTCCCCGCCCGTCATCCTCCAATTGATTCCGTCGATTGCAGCGCTTCGAGCTGAGTTCGATCCAATTCGACGGCCGGCTGACGGCGGCCGATTGCTCGCTGGCGCGCCCGCCGCCGCCGCCCGTCCGCCTGCACGGCAACTCGCGGATCTTCCCGTCGACGCCCGCTCTCCAGAGGACCCAGCGCGTGAGCATTGTGCGCACGATGAAGCGCTTCGTGCACGTCGCCATCGTGGGTCGTCGTGAAGCGTCGTTTCATTGAGGGAATAAACACAATTCTTCGGAGCGTGAAGGTTTTTAGCGAGACGCGGAGAGCTTTCGGGCTAATGAACGAAGGATGAGAACTACGGCGACTAGTCGCACGCCACCCACTACGCATGCAAGAGAATGCTTTCAACGAGTGATGCAGTCGCCAAACTCTCGTCCTGTCGTTGCGTTTCAATCGAAGAGCGTCTCGTCTCGTAGTGTTCTTCCTGCGATCACTCCGAGAACAAGCGAATCAAAAGGTTCATTTAAAGCTATCCAATTCGAAGTTAGTTTCCAGTCGTCGAGCATGAAGACGGGCGTTGAGACGTGCGTGCACGTCCAGGAGACCTTCAGGCCGAGGCCGTGGTTTCAGCGGTTGGCGTCCGAACGGAACTCGAAGAGGGCGGGCTCGCTGGCCGACAGGCGGACTTCCTTCTCGGGCGTCGAGTCCTGCAGCGGCGTTCAGTGAGCGGAGGGGACGACTCACCCGACACGGCAGTTGGGTCCGCTCGCGCGGCGGGTCGGCGCGCGAGAAGTGCGCCCAGCGGACGCCCGCCCGTAGCCCAAGTGAACGAACAGGCGGAAGGCGCACTCCGTTCTGTCGATCTGCAAGCGGGAAGAGCGGACCGTTGGGTCGTGTTCTCCGGAAAGCCGCCCTCCGTCTCGTAGGTGGGCGCAAAGTCGAAGAAACGCGAGCCGTCCGGCCGCCACGCAGATCGTTCGGTTGGAGGCTGCAAGCGGGAGAAGTGAGTGAGGGGAATTATCCGCCAGTTTCTGCTCACAGTCGGGCACGCGGTACTGCAGTCGAAAGTGGGCGGTGTACTCGCTCTGCAGCAGCTTGGAGGTCACCAGCGGCACGAAGGAGGTGCGCGGCACTTAGGGGACGGGCGTGTGCGAGCCGCAGAAGCGAGTCGATCCGCCAAGAGGGCGGAAGTGGAGTGGTGAGCGTACTCGTGAGCGAACGGGATGGGGGCTGCAAAGCGTGTTCGACTAACTTCTTGTATTCACTGGTCTTCCCCGTACCGAGTGGTTCTTGTTTACAACAAGGTTTATTCGAAGCAACTGCACACAAACAGAAGAATGAATCAATAGAAAACTTTTCGGCGGAGAGGTGCTTCGGCATGAGGCGCGGATCGGCGGAATGACGGGCGGCGAAGGCGGCGCGGAGGAGCGAGTGGGGCCGACCGATGGTAAGGCGGTAGGAATTCCACGCGTAGATGCGTTCGTTGTTCGGTCCGAAGGAGTGGAGGCGATGCGAAGAGCGGACGTGAATCGTGAGCTCGCCGCCGTCGTCCACGTGCAGCAGGTCGACCGGTTCCTCGTGGTTGCGGACACCTTTCTTCCACTCGGCGTACCAGCAGGAGGCGGCGATCTCGTCCATGAGGGCGCATTCGATTGTTGTCCACTCGCGCGTGTTGAGGTCCAGTCGGCGCAGTCGAGGCCGCAGAGTCCAGGCCGAGTGGTCGTCCTTCCGCTCCTTCAGTTGGTCCATCGCGAAGAAAAAGTGGCCGTAGAAGGCGGTGGAAGACGGCGAAAAAGGGCGTGCAGTGACGACCGTTTTGTCGTGTTTCACCTTTCGTACACGTCCAGCGCGCTTCACTTTCAGCTTAAGTTGAGCGTCGGACTGATTGTAGCGGTAAATCGCAGCGATGCGCTTCTTACTCTGCGTGAGCACGTGCAGAACTCCCGCGTGGAAGTGGGCGGCCGCGAAGCTGCAGCGGACCATCTTGTAGCGGGCTACGAGTTCGACGGCCAGCGTGTTCGCATCGACGGAAAGGATTTCAAATCGTCGCTCGGCCTTGAGAACGAAACAAAGAAAACAGTCGGGATCGTCGGTGGCGCAAATCAAACGGCGATGGAGGCGTGTGAGCGGGACGCCGAATCGATGAGGAATTCGTTGAGCGCTCGTCTCGAAAGTGCCCGTCGTCGCGTCCAGGTCAATCCGAGCGAGGTGCCCGTGCGTTACGACCAGCAGGCAGTCGGGGCGCACCATCCAACAGTCGATCACGTCCTCCAGCTCCAGAGCGTCCGGCGCGCGAGTGAACTTCTCCGTGGTGGCGGTGCACGTGTCCAAGACCGAAATGAACCGCCCGCCGAACTGGAAATCGACGAGCAGGCGGCCGTCAGTGAACACGTTAGAGAGTTCCGAAAAAGCGCGCGTCCCAACGATCTTCGACTCCGAACTCGCGTACTTGAGGCCGTGGGCTCCGACCGCGGCGACGCGCTGCATCATAAAATGGACGGTGAGTGGGTGGAAGGTGAAAGAAAGACCTACCGTTGAGCAAAGATGAGCGGAGTAGTCGACGGAATGCGGAGAGTGGGCGAAGACTGGATGAGCGAGAAGGGAGAAGAGCGAGGAAATCCAACCGCTGCCGCCTTTTATCTTTCTTTTGAGGTCAGAGATCCCCAACAGCCCGCTGTTTCGAAATCAAGAGAATGCGTGCGGGTTGATCATTGATCGCAGGCGTCTTGCGTGAGGGGACCGACCAGGTGCTCCAAAGGTCGCGCGGTCGCTTCTCAAGAACGGGACGTGATTGTACTCTTGAACAAAGAAACCAACATCCGTTCTTTACTTTCGCCAAGCTTGGCCTGCTTGCTGCCGATGTCGTGCGAAGATCGACGCCCAACGGTCAGCCGAACGCCCCACTCGTCCGCTCTTTTTCTTCTCACTCGTTTGTGTCGTGTGACGAGCGAGTTCAGACGGCCTACGTCGTGCAAATAGCAAACGGAGCAGAAGCGGGCAGAAATTTGCAGTCTGTCCAATCATTCACGCCTTCCAACGAGCTCTGGACACTCATTCACCAACCGCTTGTCGAGATGATCGGCCGCTTTTCCCCGCTCCTGCTCGTGCTCCTCGCCTTCAACGAAGTGGTCGAGGGACACCCGGGGCTTCGAGACGAACCGACGACGACGTCGCCGCTTGTGCTCCAATCGCGCGACAAGTCGCCCACGGACGCATTTTGGGTCGGCCTTTCGCTGGTGCTCGTCGTATGCGCCTTTTCCTTCATGAGCGGAATCATAGTGGCGTACGTCCTGGTGAGTTCTTTCCGCTTCTTCCTGCCGCTAAACTCCGTCGCTTTTAGTACGTGGTGCGAAAGGTGGACTGCTGGGCGTGCTACACCGGACAACAGGGCCAGGAAGCTATCTTCCCGCCGTCCCACACCTGCGAACTCGGGGACGAACAGCCGGAGTTTTCCTGAGTGAGCGGGACGCTCATCGATCTCAACGAATACCCTATGTGATCGCCGTGGTTGCTTCTTTCGTGTTCGTTTGAGAATAAATGGTGCTTGTTCTGTTCAGCGAGCTTTTGATCGAACAGAGCGAAAAAACTCGGGCGAACTCCGGTTGGCGGATGAACGTCGAACTTCAGCTCCGCCTTCTGCCGAACCGGCCATTGCCACAGAGCGCAGACAAGCACGAAAGTCACGAAAGAGAGGACGGCGAGCAGGTGGCCCTTCGAAGAGAAGAAGGCGGTATTCACGTGTCCCCGTCGTCCATAAAACACGCCCTCAACTCTGCGAGCAGCAAACAAATAGCGAAACGGATGAGGTCGAAATTCACTCATTTCGTCGTGTTCCACACGCTCCTCGCTCTATGCTCCGTCGAGAACAAATGAACGCGCGGCAGACCGACCGATGCAAATCCCCAGCTGGAGACCCTCACTCATTCCCTTTGCTCACTTGTTTCGTTTGTTCGTCGAGATGGTGGCTGCCCGCTTTCTGCTCTCGGTTCTCGTGCTCTCGCTCGCGACGGCCGTGGAAGGCGGCAAGTTCTGGTACTACGAGGTGAACCAGACGGTCCTTTGCAACGGAAAGCCGTACACCGAGGCGGTGAGTCCACGCACTTGCTTCCTCCTCTTGATCCCCGGTTGCAGACGATCGCGCTCTACGAATATGACCTGCGTGAGTGCTCTCCGCTCTCTTCCAACTCCCGCTTGCAGTGAGCCAGAACGACCTCTGCTACGTGACGAACAGCAGCCGCCAGGGCGTGTGGCACGCAAAGGGCGCCTGCGATGACAACGTCGGGAAGCCGGACAGCCTGATCGTCCACTAGTGAGTTCCCCCTTCCCGCCCACTCATCTCCTCTGTTTGCAGCCGCCACCGCTGCCATGCGAGCGGCGAGTGGTTGTGCCACTTCGAAGACATCGGCCGCGACATGTGGACGAAGGAGCAGGCGGACGTGCGCGTTTGGCAGCTCGACCCGCTCGAGCTGTCGGGGCCGGACAGCGAGGAGTGCAGCAACCGCGACGAGGCCGCCATGTGGCAGATGTGGGAGGGCGAGACCTGCAGCCGCTGAGTGCAGTTCATGTGCGTGTTGTTCTGTTCCTTGGTGAGAATAAAGTTTGCTTCAAAGAGTGATGGGGACGGCGCGGATGATCGCCCGCTTTGTTCGGAAGAAGCCTCGGGATTGGTGCTCTATTATTACGACTCTCGTTTGTTGTGCACCTGACAAGCGACCGAGAGATCGTCTCCAACAAACAGGAAACTTGCACTTCTCGTTGCCGGAGCAGAATGGCTGCCATATTCTTGAAGTTGGTTCCGGAAGAGCGGATTTCTTTCTTCCGCCCGTTCGTGCGCGTCGGTCGGCCGCCCGTCTTCTTCCTTTTCGGAGGAGCACTCCCGTGGCCACTCACTCCGTCGTGCGAGCGGAAAGACGGCCGGACGGGAACATCGGAGCGGCGGGTTGATCGCCGTCGATCCACTCGCTCCACTCAACCCTCCACTCGAGCGAACGCTCTCGAAATCGACCGGTGGAGTCGCAGCGGTCGCGAACGAGCAGCCGGGCAGATCGCTCGAGAGGAATTTTTTGAACTGCTTCACATCAAAACTCGGCATCGCTGCAAGCAGCTGTTTAGTGCGAACTTGTCGCGCGATCCGGTAAACAAAGGAGAAGACGCTGGCCGAGCTCCGCCGGCAACAGAAACGATTGCGCGAGCAGCGACCGGCTATTCTCCTCACATTCTTGGGCTGCGCAATCTCGCCGCAAGCGGTCGCGTCCAAGAGCAGCGGCAGGCGAGCGGCCAGCCGCCATTCGGCTCTCCCGCCTTCCCGCCGGCTGCCCGCTCTCCTCGTCTCCTCGCTCATTCCTCTCGCTTCAGCGTCCTTCCATCGAACCGGTCGCTCTGCTTCACGGAATGCGCGCGCCGCCGTGGATCTTCGCCGGGCTCCTGCTGCTCGCGTGCGGGCCGTCGCTGGTGAAGGCGGAGTTGCTCTACAACCCGGCGACCTCGGCGTTCGCGAAGTGCGTAGAGAAGTCTCCGAAAGGCCAGATTTTGAGAGTTTTAGAGTTTGTTTTGCTGTCAATGAGCCCACCTTTTCAGCAACCTGACGGAATGCTCCTCGACGAAGATCGCGCTGCAATGGGGTCCGAACGTTGGGATCGGATTGTGGGCCGACGGTCTCTACGGATCGGACACGTGAGTTCTGCTCGCTTCGATATCTCACCGTCTTCGCTTTTTAGTGTCGAGTGGAGCATTGGCGACGAGTGCACGGTTCAAGTGGAGGGTCTGCCGGAGAACATAAGGTCGACGAAATTTGGTAAGAGAAAATTGTCCCTTTTATTAAACTGCCTGTCCAATCAGATGGCGTCATGTACACCGCCCATTACTCTTGCCTGTTGTTCAAGCCAAACGGCGATCTCGTTCGGAAGTACGACGGCAAAAAGTACTGCGACGGGGCTTTGCTGCGCGAAAAAACCGAGGAAGGACGTTGGCACACCACTTTTGAGTTCAAAAAGAACGGAGCCGTCAAACAAGTTATGGTTTACGTAAGCATTTGTCGACGAGTTCAATCCGTAATCAAATGGACGTTTCAGTCGTCGACCAGCAACGGATGGTCGGGCGATTTCGGCGAGTATCCCTTCCTGCCGAACACGAGCACTTCCGCAACGACCAGCACGAGTACGACGCCGAGCACAAGCACTTCGACCACCGAAAGCCGCCCGCTTTCGTTTGAGCTCACTTCTCCTCCCTCGTTTAGACCTCAACCAGCACCACTTCGACAACCACAACAACGCTCCCGCCGACGTCCACGAGCACCTCGACGACGACCACCGTGAGTTTCCCCGCTTTTAATCGTCAACCCGCTCTTTCTTCTGACTTCCACGACCACTCCGGTCCCCACAACGACGTCCACGGTCAGTTGAGCGGAATTTTGTTCTCCTACTCGCTCTATCTTCAGACCACGCCGGAGCCAACGACCGCCTCCACGTCGACGAGCACGACGACAACGGTGAGTTCCCTCAGTTTTAGTCGTTTGACTCGCTTTTCGTGCAGACCACGTCGTCCACCACGCCGGAGCCCACGAGTTCCTCGACGTCGACGTCTACGAGCACAACGACTCTCGCGCCCATTACGTCCACTCCGTTGACCACCACGCTCCAGACGAGCCCGTCCACGAGCTCCGTAAGTCGCCCATTTCTGCACTCGCTCTCAACACTTCCCGTTTCAGACCACTCCGCTGCCGTCCACGAGCTCCGCGAGCAGCTCCACTTCGACTCCGTCGACCAGCACGACGCCCGTGCCCACGACCTCAAGCAGCACGAGCTCGAGCACTTCGAGTTCGACGGCTACGGACCTCACGAGCTCCGCTGCGCAATCGACGGTCGATCCGCTCGCTGTCGGTCTTTTCCGCCCGCCGGCTGCTGGAACGAAGGCTGCGGACACGGCTGCTTTCGAGGACTCGGAAAACGGCGGTTTGAACGCTTTGATGATCGGCTTGATCAGGTGAGTTCCTCCTCGCTTCCATTCATTCTTTCGTTTAGCGGCTGTCTTGCCCTTCTCGTGCTTCTGCTCAGCATCGTCGCCTCGCTGGTCTACTTCTTGGTGATCCGCAAGCGGGCCGCAAAGAAGAAGACGAAACCGAGCGGTGGCGAGCAGACGAAGACTGGCTACACGGAGGCGACTCAAGTGGCGGACGAGAAGCCGCAGAAGGCCAAATCGAAGGGCGGGCAGGCTTTTCGGGGTCAGAACACCGGCGACGTGAGTTCCCTCCTTCTTTTTTCCTCTAATCCTTTTTGATCTCCAGATCAACCGACGCGAATTGATCTTAACTGGAGGTGTCGGCGGCAAGAAGTGAGCGGACGGCCGCCTCCAGCTCAAGTCCACTCGATGCCCGTTCTGTTGTCCTTTGTTTCCTTCCGTGTGTACACCCCGGCGTGGGGGTTCTTGTTTTTTGCGGTTTAATGTAGAAATAAATCGATTGGTTAGTTTACAAATGGGTGAGAAGTCCACGGAATAGGAGAAAACGGAAAGGGATGGCCTTTGACCATTGAAGTGAGACGACCTCCGAGTTTCGCGCGGAAGCGATTCCTTTGTGGACTTTGACGTCGTCATGTGTGAGAATCGTCGCTTCAAAACTTAAAATAAATGTGACGTCCGCTCCCGACGGGTCTT
The DNA here is from genome assembly GCA_024699865.1 of Aphelenchoides fujianensis. Lineage (NCBI taxonomy): Eukaryota > Metazoa > Nematoda > Chromadorea > Rhabditida > Aphelenchoididae > Aphelenchoides > Aphelenchoides fujianensis. The sequence continues at coordinate 1,232,020 of JAMPIO010000012.1, read as the reverse complement.
CTTCCGCCAACTAGTTGGAGTCACAGCCGGGCTCACTGCACGGAAATAAACACGACTCCTCGACTCGGTGGTCGTGGGATCGAAGCTACAACTCGAGAGCTCAACTGGCGACTCGTTTGCTCAAGGCTGGGCCCAACGGCCAAGAGCAACGACATAACAACACGGCGAAAGCACTGGAGACTCGAACGGGCTTCTTGCTTTTGCGGCCTCGCTTCACGACTAACTAGAGAGACTCGAGGATGAACGGATCGATCCTCATTTTATACGCGTCGTTCGGGCGGTGTTTGGCGACTATTTCGTTTGTCGTTTCACACCTGGCCGTTCGGGAGTCTTGCAATGAGACGGGGAGTTTGCCACTCGCTTATTCGAGTGGTCGTTCGCTCCGCGGCGCGCAAGTTCTCGCGCGCTCGCCCTTTTGATGACTCATCGTTTTGGGCTGTGGCTTGCCACCTAAGCGGCCGGCCGTTAGTGTTTGCCCGCATTCCCTTCGCGCATTCGCCGACCGGGCGTTCGCGTGCTTTCGCTCGTGTTAATTTTTTGGGGATCTTGCGTTCGATTTCTCAACTCGCGGTCGGACCTGTTTGCGCGTCCGTTTCGGATTGCCGGCGACCATGTTCTTGATCGCTTGCTTTCGCTCATTGCGCATTTACGCGTCTCCCATCGATTGCCAAGTGACCAGCGGGCGGCTCACACTGGGAATTCGCCCCGTGGCTTTCGATTCCGATTGAAGGAAACGCTCGGCGGCGAGTTTCGAGTTCGGTCGTCTGTTCTGGGTTGAGTCGGGGTTTTATTCGATTCTCTTGCCGGCTACGCCGAAACTCGATGGTCGCAGGCCGACCACCACGTAAGGAGGTGCAAATTTTTTAGGAGCAAATTTAGTCCACACTCAGCGGGTTTCCGCGGTGGAGCAACTGCCGGAGCGGTTGCGAGATTGGCTACTACACCCAGCCGAAGCTTGCGGTCGCCGAGCCGCGTGGGCGAGGGGGGTCGGCGGGGACTCGAACCAGCAAGCGGCGCCAACCCGACGGGAAGTCCGACCGCCTACCAGCTGAGCCACCACCGCCCGTAAGGAGGTCTGAACGGTAAGTGAAATCTCTGCGCTTGTTTCGTGTACGCACTTTCTCCACGACTCCAAAGAAAAGCACATTCGCATTAAACCTTACAACTTTCCTTCCGTATGTCCATTTTACGATCGTCGTTAGTGGACGCCCGAATTCTTCGTCACGCCGCCGCCGGCGCTGATCGACCTCGATTTTCGTAGATGGCGGCGAACCGCCCGCAGAAGAGGCGGGAGACAAACGGAAGCGATTCTTCGCTCCTCCTTCCGGAAAGACGACAAGAATTGGCCGAGGAATGCGGCGATTATTCACGGCAAGCGGGAGGCGTGCGGAAGCGAAAGGCGACCGGAAAGGCGGCAGTTGGCGACTCGGAGCGAAGCTGGATGGCGACTCTCCGGTCACTCTTTCCTTCTTCGTCCACTCGTGCATTCGACCTCCGAAATCAACGCGATGTCGCGATGCGCTCGCTCGTTGTCTTCGCCGTTTTCGCGCTGCAAACCGCCGACTGCGCGCCCGCTCCAGTGACGAGCGCGTGGAAGGACGAGGAGCCGTGGGTGCGCACGCGGCCGCCGAGCCCTCTGATCGAGGCGAAGTACGATTCTTTTACTGCCCAGTGCTATCAGCTGGGCAAAATCGAGCTGGCCGACGTGAGTTTCCTTTCTTGCTTCGAGTGGTGGGGCACTCGTCAGTTAAATGATCGACTGGGGTTGCCCATTCTTCCAGTCGTCATTCCAGGTTGATTCCTCATTCGTGCCCGAAACTCCTAGCTTTTCGCTTTCTCGCCCGCCGGTCTTCCCCCTCGCCCGCTCCCCGCCCGGCCGCTCGCTCGCTCACGACTGGCGGCTTGACTCTGGTTTATTCACTGGATCGAGCGGCTTATAAACACTTGTGCGTGCGGATTGAACGGGGCGGGGCAGAGAGAAGAGAGAGTGTAAGAGACGAGCACGTCTCTTACACGTCCCGTCCATCCGTTCATCTCTTTTTCGTTTCAGTTCCTTCCTTTCCCCTGCCGGAACCGAGCGGCGAACCCCTTTGTCACGACTCCCACGACCTCCACGGCGACCACGACGACGGCGACAAACGGCGGGGACCCACAGCGCCGACAGAAGCGCTGGAGATCGTTCGACGCGCCCACCTCCGCCGCGCCCGCGCTACGCGTGCGAGGAGAAGTGAGTTCAATTGACAGACGGATCGGGGACATTCGGTCCTTCTCCACTCATTCATTCCGCTTGTTTCAGTGTCCAGAACTACATCAAAGCGCGCTGCAGCCCGCCGGCGCCCCGTCCGATGCCCACGCGTCTGCCGAACGACACGTACGTCAAAGAAAGCGCCGTCATGTGGGTTGCACACGAGAGCGGTGAGTTCGCGGGCAAAAGACTGGAGTGCTTCCCGCCCTCCGCTCGTTTCAGAAGGCCGCGACGCAGGCCGACCGCTGCCGCGCGTGTGGGACGTCGTCCAGGAGTGCTGCATCGACATCGCACACCAGTGCGACTGCTTTTTTCACTTCAACGAACGCGGGACGCCCACCGAGCGCGTGTGCGACGCCGTCTTCACCGCCGCCTTCTACCGTCCGCGTCCGTGCGGCGCCGGAACGCCCGCCGAATAAACACAATCCGCTTTCATTTAATTTCGCATTGCTTACATGTTCTTTGCTTTCATCGATAAAGAGCTTCTGTTCTTGATAGAAGTACGAGCCTCGGGTTCGGTCTTTATCCAAGCGGATGCTGTCTTCCTTCTGGCAGCCGGTTGGGTGGACTTTAAGGAGTCGCTGCGCACGAGTTTCTTCGGCCTTCCGCTCGCTCCGGCTACCCAGTTTCTCCGCCTTCTTCTGCCTGCACGCCGCCGTCTACCCGCCGCCCGCCGAGCTCACGCTCTGCGTCTCAAAGGCCTCCGGCGCGTGCCCTACGACCAGGAGCTGGAGCGGACGCGCCGGACCTGATGAGCGCGCCGCCGGCCAGCAACGACGGCTGGACGCCGCCGCCACGCTCTCGTCCCGCACGCCCGGCACGCGCACTGTCGGGAGCTCCACCGTCGTGCGTCGTCGTTGAGCGCTGTCCGGTTGAAAGAATCAACCAATCAATAGCGAGCTGAAAGGAGCGGGCAGCTGTCAATTGAGAGTTCGGAAATCGCAACCAAAAAGATGGGCATCGACTACAGTGGAGGCCTCTCGAGCACGCACTTACCGTATTCGCTCTATTAAACGCCCCGGGGCGTTTATTTTTCGGATGGCTCCGAGGGGGGGCGTCTAATGGAGAGGGGGCGTCTATTAGAGAGGGGGCGTTTGTTTTTCACAGTCGCGATGAGCGTCGAAGTTTATTGAAAAACGAGCGCTCAAATCACAAAACAAAGGAGGAAACCGCAAGAAATGAATGATTTTGAAGGGAAACAACTGGATTATGGGCGAGAATGAAAGGAATTGTGTTCTAACCGTAAAATAAAAGCGAAACAGGCACGTGCAACAAAAGAATCACAAAGTAGAAGCGGATGGATGCTTGATCACTCGGAGTCGTTCTCGACGATCTCGTCCTCCTCGTCCTCGAAGCCGTTCAGCAGGTCCTGCTCGAAATCGATCTCTTCCACTTGATCGGCGAGTTCCTCCAGCTGCTGTTCGATGCGCTTCTCGGCCAGCAGGTCCAGTCCGCCGGGAATCAACTTCAGGCAGTGGATCAAATCGTCCTCGCTCCCGCCGATGTCCGTCGAGATGCCGCAGTGTTTGAACGACGAAGCGATCAGTTCCTTGGGAATCTGCTTCCAGGCCTCCAGCACCCACTCGAGGTACTGCTCGGGCGGAGGAGCGGCGGGATTGCCGCCTTTGGCACAAAGCAAGGGGCTCAAAGCTTCCATTTGGGACATTTTTCTGAAAGGGGCGTTTATTGGAGAGGGGGCGTCTATTGGAGAGGGGGCGTTTATTTTTCAGATGGGCTCGAAGGGGGGCGTTTAATGGAGAGGGGGCGTCTATTGGAGAGGGGGCGTTTAATAGAGCGAATACGGTATATTCGGCTGAGAAGCGCAAATCGACGCGGACCGCGCGCTTCTGCCCGTCAATAACCGGCCGCTCCTCACGCGAGACGGCCATTCGGCGGAAGTGACGACAGAGAACACGCGGCAGACTGAAAGATCGCTCGAGCATTCTTCCTTTCACTGACCATTCCAATGTTTTCTCTGCCTCTCTCGTCACCTGCCAGCAGACATCGAGCTGTTCGTAGACGTTTATTCAACAACCGCAATGGACAGCAAAAGAAGCGAGCAACAAGCGTTCAAGGCAGCGGCTTCATGTTCGCGTACATCGACGGAAGAATCTTCTTGCCGGGCGTCGTTTCATTGAGAAAGAAGTGGAAGTTGAAATCGCCCTTCACGTTCATGTAGTGCTTGCGGAAAGCGTCCATCGCGAGGTGCTCGAGCGAGTCGACCGTGCTGCAAGCGGTCAATGCGGGAGAAGTAGAATGGACTAACTTTAAGAGGTAGCGGTCGACTCGATACGTGCCCTCGACTTCCTCGTATCGGACGGCCAAGAATCCCTCGTCATCGCCGCTTTCTGCGTCGACCAGCGGGACAATTTCGCGTATTTCGTTGGCGTCGCCCCAAAGCATCTCCCATTTGGCTTCTTTCAGGTCGCAGCGATAAGCGGCTCTAAGGTTGGCAGTTGACTAGCTGGCCACGAGTTCAAATGACCAACTGGCCGGCCAGCTGGTCAGCCAAAGCGTTAGTCATGAGTTTATACCTTTTGAACGGCGCGGCCTCATCCTCCTCGCCCGTCGCAAGGAAGTACACCTTTTCCGGCGATCGAAAAGCCTTGAAGGACACGTACTAAAAAGAAAGAGGAAGCAATGAGTATCCTCCGTAAAAGAAGCCACCCATTCGACGCGGTAGCCAGACGTCTTCCTCGTCGTCCACTTCTTCTGCTCGATGTCGTAGACGGACAACACGTCGTACTCCAGGGCGGGGATCTCGAACAGCGACCGGCCGTCTCTGGTCAGCTGGAAGACGTTTTGGGCGCCGTCCACTGGCTCCCTCCAGTCCACATCCAGGCGGCCGTTTTCCACGTTCAAACAGCAGAAGTGAAACTCCGTGTTCTGCCAACGCCAATGGATCACCGCGTGCTTCACGTCCGCGTCCTCGCCCGTGATTTGCGTGAGCACGTACGACGGCCTCGAACCCATGTGGTCGGCCAGCTGGAGCGCTTCGAACTCGCCGTCCTCCACGTGCATCCGGAGCAACCAGAGGCCGTCTGCGCCGAGAGCGACGATCGTCGTTGAGTTCACGAGCAGAAGCTCCTCAATGTTGTCGTCGAAAAGCGTCTTGGATTTCAACGACCTGAACTTTGAACAGACCAATGGCAAATAGAGGGGAGCGGAGCGTACAGCTGGGAGCTGCGTACGAGATCGATGATTTGCAGCTCGGAGAGTTCTAGGCGCAGGCGGAACACGTAGCGGCCGTCCAGCGAGAAGCGACGGACGTGATGTGATTCCTGGACGCGGGAAAGATGTGGAAGACTGGAGGAAACAACTCACGATGCAGGGAAACTTGGTCCAATTTTCTCTTGTGTTGTGAATCGACAGGTCGTACTTAGCAAGAGAATCCGCTCGATCGCTGCTCTTCCCCCCGTAAATGGAGTAACTTTCGCCCGTTCAAACAGCTGCTGCGACTTCAAAAACTTTTTGGCTGATGGAAGTTGGCGAAAATAACCCGTGATGTGAAAGTTTCAAGCCGTTTGGCCCCGCGGTTGGCCCGTTCGAGCGTTCCGCAAACTCGCTCGCCGAAAGGGCGCACTCACGCGCTGGCACAAAAGAATGTGGCTTTCTGTTTGTCCGACACCTCCCCCTCTCAATCGTTTCATCTTTCGTCTAATCGATTTGAAATTTTTTCTGGCTAGAGGAAGTTGCCAGCGCGAAATCCGAAAATGTGCATTTCGACCGGCGGCGGGGACGTTGAACGTTCCGTGCCGTCGTTCGGTGCCGTACCGTTCTGCGCCGCCGTCCGAATTCACCCGCCCTGTGGACGAAAAGATGCGCCTTGAAACGAAGAACAGATTATCAGTTGACCGCATCATCAGAAAATGTTGTTGAAGAAAGTTGTGATCGCTCAAAGACGAAAGGTCGGGGCAGAAAATCGAAGAGGTCCGCACTCGAACGCACCGTTCGCGGCTCCCAGAATTTTAGGCGCCAAACAAAAAAAAACGTACCTAGAAAAAGGTCTTGCGCATCTTTTAAGCCAGCGTGTGTATTCGGAGGGGTTGCGCGAAGCTCAGGCTCATGGACCGAAAATTGTGTGTCGGTTCGAAAATTTCGGGCGAATTTCGACCTCGCCGTTCTCATCGACTATCGGGTGTGACGATACATGTGTGGGCTCATTTAAAAGCGCAGAATCTGGGCTTTCCAATGGTGCGCATTTTGTTGTCGTGTTTGGCCCGCTTGGCCCCCGCGGCTTACGCGAACCAACCCCGTGATATCGCACGAAAAGCGGGCGGATCGGGCATGCGTGGACCGATCACTCTAAAACTTGGCAGAAATGTCGAGCACGTAGTGTCGGACCTTTTCACCGTTTTAGATTTTAAAACGGTTGTGCCAAAGAGTGATGGATCGTTTTGTTGTGAGGGTTGTACTTTAGCTTTGCGGTCGCCTTCTTTAGGTGCCGCAACCTACACTCACCTTTTCCGTTTGCAGGGGTCAAAACCTACTATTCAGCGTTGTTTGCGGGTAAAAAACAGCGTTGTGCGCGCCGTTGTCCTCGAAAACTGCATTCCCGTGCGGCTCTCGCAGTTTGGATCGGTTTTCCTTGGGACCGTAAGAGCGTAATGGACGGACGGTGGCGTGTGTAGTGAGTAAAGGCCTCTTCGCAGAGCTTTCATTAACCTCGAGCGTTTGTGAAGCGCGACTCAGCGTTCTTCCGTTGCGACGAGCACGTGATGCGTCAACAAAGTCGACAAAAGCATTCGATACGCACCAGTCTAATGACTCCCCCAGCTGGGGACGGCGCGAAGCGCCGTCTACCGCTGGTCTCGTTTACGTGGGTCGAATGGTCAGGGCCCCCCGCTTCTTTATCGTCGTCCGCCATTCGATTCGACGATCTATATTCTCAGACTGCAAGCAATAAGGGAAAACTGGACAGGCGCGCGGATTTAACGGCAAGTTCCGGCGGTAAACTTCGAAAAAAGTAGGTAGTTGGTTGCTTTTTTTTATCAGAAAAGTTCCGTTCTTGCTCGTTGCGAAAGGGCAAACCGCATTGGGGAGCAAATTCGAGCGACTCGCAGATAGCACGCGGGCACACCTACCCGCTCGCTTGCTCAAACAAGCGGGGACTCTTCGCTTCGAGTGCGATGCGGTCTTGCATTTAACAGAGGTTTGCGGTCACCATAAGCGGGGGATCACTCGAAGTTCTTCGTTCTCCGTTCTCTGTTCGCTGCCCGGTGGACGGGAGAACTCACACTCTTGCTCGGACCGAAAGGCGAGTCGCCCAGCGAATCAACGGGATCTCGAGAGACAATTGCTTTCCTTCTCGTTCTTCAGCTGACTGACAACAACAGTTTATTTACCGAAAGCACATCAAGAAACAACAGATCTGCTAAAAAGCAGCGTTAGATGCGAGCCGTTGGCCGAACACGAGAGGGATCACACGAACTCGACCATGAAGCCGCCATTTCTCTCGGCGAATTCGGTCCACTCGGGCAGCGCCTTGACCGCTTCGCTATTCTCCTTGACGTAGCGGACGACGCGCTTTTTGAAGTCCAACGGCTGGTTGTAGAGGGCGGCCACTTCGAGGCGCTCGATGATGTTCTCGAGCGAGAAGTTCACGCTCAATCGCTTCGCGCAAATTTCCTCAACGAGCGAGTAGATGGAAGTAAAGAGTGAACGGAACTCACGATCAACTCGGGCAGCTCGTATTGGTGAGCGAGCGCGAAGAGGTCGGCCACCATCTCATCGCTTCCGCTCACTTTGCCGCTGTAGAAGTAGCGAAGGAAGTGCTCGACGACCTCCGGGTCCGCGTTTTTGATCTCGTACGCGCTCTTGGTACGCTCCTTGAAGTCGTGGTCGAAGGCCACCTTGAACACGTCCGATTGGCTCAAGACGCACTTGTGGACCTGCAAAGAGGATGGTGAGTTGAAGAAAGAATGAGGAAACTCGCTTTGAACTCGCGCTCGCCGCAGCTGATCGTGAAGTCCGCGTAGTCGCCCGAATCGAAGGTCTGCTCCAGGCTGCGGGCCAGGTACTCGCGCGGTTTGAAGAGCGGCGGGTCAACCAATTGGCGCACCACCACGATCAACTCGGCTTTCTTGAAGTCAGTAAGAAATAAAGAAAGACAGATGTTGCACGTGGATTGAATGCTGGGATCTTGTCGAGTGAACTCGTTCGGAGACGTCCAATCTTCTGCAAGCGGAAAGTAGGTACAACAATCCGAAAGCGATGATTCACAGACCTTGAACGGCAAAACCGCTTTCGGTTGACTGCTTCACGATCCACGCGCACATTTGAAGCTTGGTGTCCATGTGCTTGTGGAAGTCAACGACTTGAAGTTCCAACGCAAACTTCCACACCATCCACTTGTCAGCCTCGCAAGACAGGCTGATTTGGACGTCAATCTTTTGGGCCAGGTTCAAAGAAACGACATCGCTGCGGAAATTGAACGAACTGTTCAGATCGGGAATCGGAAGCTTGATTTTTGCCTTGTTGAGAAGCAGCTGAACACGAGCCATTGGTCCCTGAAGAACAAAGTGAATTGAAAGCAGAAGAGACGAGCAACACGAAGGCAACGCGACAAAAAAGCGATGATCTGGACGCCGCGCGCGAAGGGCGAATGGCAACGAGCGGGAGAAGCGGGCGGCGTCGCGATTTGCGCTGCTCGGTCATCTGCTCTTCATTCTGCCCGCTGTTAATGGGATCCTTCGTTCCTGCCCGCTCCAACTCGGTCGCGATTTGTTTATTTCGCCCCACGAGTGCGCGTCTCTCGCCGATCGGCGGCCAAAGGTTAACGACCTTTGCGCCGCGCATTCCATCGCCTCTCGATTTTGACGCCAAGCGGAGAACGCGGGTGACCGTTTGGCGATTAATGTTCCCCTCTTCTTGCCCCACAGGTGCATTCGAATGAGGACGACGACGAAGTGACTTGGGCAAGCGGACGAACTCTGCACGATCCGCGAACGCAAGCAAACAACCAAAATTTGCATGACCACCACTCTTCGAAACGAACGGAGCGAACGAAGGAAATCAGGCGAGCGCTCATTCAGCGCACTGTTGGAGTGGACCCGCGAACAGTCGAGTCGTCCGTCTGCTCTCCGCTCCTCCTCGAAATGAAGTGGCTGGCGTCCGCCCGTCTCCTGCGCATCCTCTGCGCCCTCGGCGTGATCGGCGGGACGGTCTTCTTCGATCAAATCTGCTCCCGCCCGAAGGTGACCGACGACTGCGCCGTTGCGGCCGCCGCGCTGGCGCACAGCGAACTCACGATCAAAGGTGAGCAGCCGCCGATCGTTGGCTTTTACCCGAGTTCGTTGCAGAGAACGCGACCATTGGACTTAGCGAGTACGAGCTGGAGAAGCGCGTGTGCGTGATGGTTCGTCCACTTCATTCCTCTGATCACTCACTCGCCCGCCTGCAGCTGGAACTCGGGCACGCGTTCAGCGACCTGCTGCGCTTGGAGCCGCAGGAGAACTCGGAGTTCGTCGCGTGGAACATGATCATCATCGGCGGCGACCTGCTGCTGATCCTCGTGCTCCAGCTGTGGCTGCTGTGCTCGGACACGCGCTCCCGCTGGCAAACGGGCACCGCCTTCGCGTTGGAGGCGTTGGCGTACGTCGGCTCCATCTTCGCCTTCCTCTCCGCCGTCTCGACGCCCGACAAGCACGTGCTCGTGGGCGAGCCGGAGGACTACGTGCCGCTCCAGCACAAGATGCTCTCCGTTCGTCCCTTCCTCCCACTCCTTTCATCCCTCTGCTGCTTGCAGATCTTCTTCTTCATCGCGTTCGCCATGTTCGCGCTGGACTTCTACGCGTGGATGTTCCTGGCGGATCGCGTCAAGTTCAAGCTCGTCTGCGAGAACAAACGCCGCGACCCCAGCGAGGAGCTCCGCCGCGCGCCCCCGAAGACCGCCGTGGAGCTCGTCGAGCTGTCGCCCTCGCCGCCCGTCGCGCAGCAGCAGCCCACGAGCGTCGTCACGCGCATCCAAATGATCGAGTCGACCGTCTTCGAGCGCAACGAGTCGACCGCCTGATCGCCGCTTCGTTTCTTCCCGCTTGTTTCCTTTGCCCCGTTCGATAAAGAGCTTCCTTTCTCTCTCGATCAACAACAACGTTTTATTACGAAAATACTCGGAGAAAGCAAGAGAATTCGGGGGAAATTCGTGCGGAAATTCGAAACCAGCAGCCGGACGGAACGCTCGCGGTCGTCCATCGGGGGAGTTCGAGAGAGAAAGTCGGGTCTTCGGGCAGCTTCTTCGTTCGCCTCCCGTTCGCGGGGTGCAGCAGTCCAACGGTCGTCCGTTGGGGCGAACGGGAGGGTCGGGAGACAGGCGGCGGAGATCCAACGGTTGAACGAAGCGGGCGGGAAGTGCGGGAGTTTCGACCGCGTCGCTCGAGGATCTTCGGTGCAACAGTCGGGCGGGTCGGTCGGAAAGTCGGGCGCACGCCCGTCGCTTCTTCGCTTCTCTTCGAACTCGTCGACGAAGCGGCAGGAGCGCAGCGATCTTCGGCTGTTGGTCAACGCGAATCGGAGCTCTTCGGTCGTCTTCGGGCACTCGGCGTCGTTGTCCGCTCGTTCGGGGGATCTTGGGTGCAGCAGGGAACGAACGAACGACGAGCGGAGCGCGGAGAACAGCGGAGAGAACGGCGGGTCGGTCGGTTGGCAACAGCCGGGGCAGCAATCGGCGGCTCTTCGGCTTCGGCTTCGGCGGATGGACGGCGGGGATTCGAGCGAGAGATGTCGGTCGACGGCAAGAGGAAGGAGACGAGCAGCAGCATTGATCGTCTTCCCTCTCCATCGGTCGGTCGGTCGGTCGGTCGTCGAATCGAAGCGTTCCGTCGGCTGTGGCTGGCTGGATCGAGAGGCGAATTTCCGCAACGAATCCCCCGACTACAAACAAGCACGAGCTAACGGCAAAGAAAGAGGACTACAGCTAGCGTTCTACGAAAATATGGGTGGCTGGTGGGTGGGTGCGTGTGGGTGGAGTCGCACCGAATCGAAAGTCGGAAAGGTCCAAAGCAGGTGGTGGGCGTTGTGGGGATTGCGAGAGTGCGGGCAATCGGCTGGACGTGTGGCTCGTGTTTTCCCTCCCCGTAGTGATCCCGCCGAACACGAGTGGAAGACGAAAGAATGCGGAGCGCTCGCGAACAACCGGGCGCGTGAATTGAGCAGCATATTGATCAAATAGGTAAATAGACAAGAATAGGCATTAAACAAAAGGAAATAAAGAAAGTAGAGAAGACAGGTAAATAGACAAGAGTGGGCATTAAACAAACTAGAGAATAAAGAAAGAATCAAGCACTATGTACAGGACATCACTTCGTTTCCACGGGCGTCGGCGAGTGCACGTTGCGGCAGCGGACGGTCAGCGAGCGGACGGACAGCGAACTGGAGGAGCCTGAAAGCCGACGGATTCAGTTGATTGTTCGCATGGGAGGAAGAAAGTGAGTACATTTGGAGGGTGGACACACTCGCCGCCCACACAATCCACTCAACAGCACAACGTTGCAGAAGGGCGAGCTGGAGAGCGCGGCTTCCATCCACGAGCAGCGAATGGGCGGCTAAAATGTTGACTTGCGAGTGGGATCAATGGAGAACTATCGAGTTAGAAACTACTCGTTGCTTTCTGCGGAATTCCGACGACTTTTGCACTCACCAAACGGGGGCGGAACGGGCGAAAATGTGAGTGGGCAGGGCAAGTGGTTATCCACCCGTCTACTCGCTTCTTTCGTTCGTTCGTTCTTCTTCGAGCACTCACCTTCGAGCAGCACTCGAGCGGAGGCCAACTCCTCGCCGCCGGCGTTCCGAATGGCGCACACGTACTCGCCCTGCGTTCGCTCGTCCACCGCGGCGATTCGCAGCAGGGCGCTCGTGGCGGTCGGCTGCTGGACGTCGAAATCGTCGCCGGAGAACACGCGATCCGCGCCGCGGAACCACTGGACGTGCGGCGCGGGCGTTCCGTCGAATTCGCAGCGCAGCTCGGCCGCTTGACCGCGCGCGCACTGGACGGCGACAGGCAGCCGCGTGAAGTGCGGAGGGTCGACGTTTGCGGGACTAAAAGCAACGCGTTGAACTGCGGGCTCTCGACAGGCGAAAGAAGCGGTCGTTTGGCAACAACCCGCTCAAATCCCCTCCAATCACTCACTTGTCGACGGCTAATCCACTGGAAACTTCGAGTCGCACGCTCTCGCTCGACTGCCCGGCGTTGTTCATCGCGAGCAGTCGGTAGTCGCCCGCGTCTTCGCTCGTTACGTTGTGGATGCGGAGGAGGAATTCGGGCGTCCTGTTCACCATCTCGTGCTTCAGCGAGTCGGGCAGCAGCTGCGCGTCGCCGCGGAACCACGAGATCACCGCTTCGGGTTTGGCCGCGACGCGAAAGCCCAGCTCGACGGTGGCGTGCGGCTCGGCGCGCACGAGCGGGCGGAGCGGCGTGAGTTGCGGCCGCGAGGCCAACAGCGGCGATTTCGCCTGCTCGACGACCGTGAGGTCGATTTGCGCCGTCGCTCGGCCGAACTTCGACTCCGCCACGCACGTGTACTCGCCTGCAATTCGATCGATTGCATTCGAATGCTCTCTTCTGCCAATGCGAACCGGAATCCTCGGGGAAGGGATCGACGATCACCAAACAGGCGCTCTTGCCCGCCCGCTTGTAGCGGAAGGCCGCCGAGTCCTCCACCGGCAGGCTGTCGTGCAGCCACGTGATGGCGATCGGTTCGGTTCCTGCAATCCACCCGATTGATCGTCTTCCATTGATTGGGACGAACCTTCGATCAAGTCGGCCTCGATCTCCAACGGCCGTCCGTCCATCACTTTGCGGTACTTCTGGCGAGTTTCCACGAACGCGGGCTTCTGGGCGTCCCGCTCGTTCACGTCCGGTCGGGCGACCTCGAGGTGCATCTGAAAGCCGAAGGATTCGGTTGATCGTCCAAGGGAAGAACGAACTTGAGCCATCACTCGCCCCATGGAGTTCTCGACGACCGCCGTGTACACGCCCGCGTCGGCCATCGTGATGCTCGCCAGCTTCAGCGTCGTGGATTCGCCGTCGAAGAAGATCGAGTAGCGGTCGGGTTGGGGCAACAAAGTGGCGCCGTTCCGCTGCCACGAGATCGCAGGCGTCGGGTAGCCGGAGATCGAGCACTCGACCGTCAGCTCCTGCCCCACGGTCGCCGTCATGCGGGCGGGCAGGACGTCGATGAACGACGGAGCGATCGGATCGCGGCGGATTCGCTTCTTGAGGTTTTCGAGCGGCGTGTCCGGTAGCGCTCGAACGACCACCTCCGAGGTGCACGTGGCGAAGCCCTGCAATCCTCAATTGAGAAAGGAGTGTTCCATTAAACGCGAACCTTTGAGTTCACGGCCGTGCAGTTGTAGAAGCCCTGGTCGAAGGCCGACACGTGGTGCACGGTGAGGTTGAAGAACTCGCCGTCGTTGAAGATCGAGTACTTGTTGCCCGTCTCGAGGATCACGCCGTCCTTGTCCCACTTGACTTCGGGCGGCGGGTTGGCGCTGATCGCCGTCTTCAACCGCAACGATTTGTGCTCTTCGATCTCCTTCCGCGGCTTCGGCTTCACGTGGAACTTCGGCGCCACCAGTTTTTGGTTGCGGGCGGCGATTGCGTGCCGGATTTCGTCCATCGCTGCAAGCACGCGAGTTAGCGGTGGTGTTTGGGTAGGGAAGAGTGATTGGAACTCAAAGCGATCGATCGAAAGTGGAAACTCACTCGTGTTCCCGCCGGAATGCCCGCCGTGCGAACCGCCGGAGTTCGTCCGCTGGTCGTCGTCGTCCACGGGCGTCACCAGCGAATCGCGGAGGTGTTTGGGGTCGTCGTCGTGATTCCGTTCGAACAGGCGGTGTTTTCGTTCTAAACCAAGGCGAGAGTGAGCGAACGGAAGCCGAAGGAACGCACTCTTGGGCTGCATCTTGCCGGCAACGGCGGCCGTCTGCCCCGCCTTCAGCTCCATGTCCTGGAGGCCGATGACGAAGGCGGGCGCCGCTCCTTTGCGTTTGATTCGATGCGCCCCGCCGACGAGCACGTGGTCGTCGTCCTGCGGGCCGAACGCGTCGCCCACGGTGCTGCCCAGCTCGGATTCCATCTCCACGTCCTGAATTTCGATGCCGGGCGGCCCGACGGAGGACTGCGGATCGAACGGGTCGCCGATGGTGAGCAGGCCGCTGGTCCGCACCAGCCCGTGCTGATTGTGGGCCTCCACCGAGTAGGCGCCGAGGTCGCTCAGTCGAACGTCCGCGATCTCCAGTCGGTAGGTTCCGGGAAGCGGAGTCGTGATCTGAAGGCGCGAGAGTGAATGGTGCACAGAACAATCAACGGTTACCTTCCGCCTTGCATCGCCGACTTCAATCCGCTGATCGTTGAAGTACCAAACGATTTCGGGCGTCGGAGTGCCCAGCACGTCGATGTCGAAGGCGACCGACTCGCCCAGCGCCGTCCAGCAGTCGCGGAGGCACTTGGCGAAGCGGGGCGGACCGGCGTGGCCCAAACGATTGGCGCCCTCGCCCACCGTCAAGTACGAACTGGTGATCGCGCGTCCGATCTTGTTCGTAGCGACCGCCTGGTAGGTGCCCTGTTGAGTGCGAACGGCTGCAACGCTGCGGATTTCCGCGCTCGTCGCTGTCGGCCGGTACTCCGTCCACACGTTCCGCAGCAGAGCGAGCGGGGTGGAAGCTTGGTTGTCGTCCACGAAGAACCACTCGATCGTCGCCTCTGGGGAGGATTCAAAAGAGCACGCGAGGGCCACCGGTTTGCCCAACGGCACGTACTGGTCTTTCAGGGGATCCACGAAGCGAGGAGCGAAGGTCTCTGTTGGAGCGGAGAGGACTGAAGAGAAGATGGATGGCGGAGAAGGAGGGATGGACCGACCTTTGCGCCCGCTCACTTCAATCCGCGTGTCCGCGCGCGCTTCGCCCTCGGAGTTGGAGGCGACGAGCGTGAAGACGCCGGCGGTTCGCTGGAGCGCGCACTCGATCTCCAGCACGTGCTCGCCGCCTGCGGCTACTCGAATTCGGTACGCTTTGTTCGTGCGGGCGATCTCGCGCCCATCTTTCAGCCATTTCATCGTGAGCGCGCCGCCGCCGCCCACGGCGTGGCCGCGCAGTTCGATCGGAGTGCCCTCGGAGACGCGAAGTTCGGCCGGTGGTTTGCGCGTGAACTTCGGGACTTCGCCGCTCGCATCGCTCGTCGCGCGTCGCGTCGACTCGACCGCCACGCCCACGAGGTGCCCGTCCGCGCCGCACGCCGCCGCCACGGTAAGGAAGCCGTCCGAACGGCTTCGGCCCGCGCGGTTGCTCGCGATCACCTGCACGAACAAAAGGATTGAGTAGACGGAAGCCAGGGGACTCACGGAATAAGCACCGGTGTCTTCGGCAACCGCCCTCGCGATCTTCAGCGCATAAACGTTCTCGTTCTGCGAAAATCGGAGGCGTTTGCTCTTGGTGAGCGGCTGCTCGTTCTTCAGCCACTCCACGTGGGGCGTGGGGTTCGCTTCGATGCGACACTTGAACGATGTGTCTTCTCCCAACACAACTGCCTTGTCCTTCAGTTCGTAGGAGAAGTGCGGGGCGACGTCCTGCTTAGAAGCGTCCGCCGAGGGCCGCTGCCCGTTTTTTTGGTCCTGCTCTTGTTTTGGGGTGGGGGTTTTCTCTGCAACGAACGATTGGGGATGAGAAGAAGTCCCCAGGGGACTCGTACCTTTGTCCTCGTCGTCTACGCCTTGGGCACGCCTCCCCCACTGCTTCGGTCCACCGCCGGTGTCCTCGACGGTCAGGAGGCAGCGCGTGCGGTCGCTGCCGACGCCATTCGTCGCTTCGCACTCGATCACGCCACCGTCCTCCGAGCGGCAGTCGATCAGATTCAAGCGGATGATGCCCGAGCGGTCGGTGTACTCCAGGTGGCGGCTGTCCATCCGCATCTTCTTTCCGTCGTGGAACCACTGGACGCGGGCGTTCGGCTTTGCCACGACGCGGCAGTCCAGCACGACGTCCTTTCCGACCTTCACCGTCGTGTCCGTCAGTTGCATTTCAAATTGCGGCGAGATCTCCGATGGTTCGATGGGCGAGGAGGTTCTTTCTGCAAGAGCGAGGGAATGAAAGGTTGATTGATTGAATGGCGGCTACCTGGTCGATCGGTTTCTCCTCCCTTTTCGCTCAAATCGGAGGTCGTCCGCTTCTTCACGAGTCGCTTCTTCTTCGGCGCCTCGGCGGATTTCGGCGGCTTCTCGTCGGCGGCCGGGGCGTCGGCGCCGACCGGCAGTTCCGTCGTTTCGGTCGGTTGTGGCGCCTGAACACACCGAAGGGAATGAGCGAAGGATTGTTGAGAGGAACGCACCCGCACGGTCAGTCGAGCCGACGATTCGCCGCGTCGCTCGCCGTCCACCACTTCGCACTTGTAGACGCCCGCGTCCTCAACGGCCGCCCCACTGATCACCAGTGACGCCTCGCCGTTCGCGAGGGCGCTCTTGAACTTGCGGCCGTTCGCGTTCCCGATTCGAGTGCCGTCCTTCGACCTGCACGAGGGGATTGATGGCTGGAATGAGTCGTGAGCAAACCAGTTGACAGAAGCAGTGGACGGGAGGTCGGCGAAGGTGCACGAGAAACGGGCCTCCGCGCCCAGCTCCACCTCGACGTCGCGCATCGGTTGGCTCAACTCGAGCGGCGCGCTGGAGGCGGCAGCTTGCGGTTTCGGCGGCTTGGCGGCGGCTCCCGTGGGCTCCTCGTCGGTCCTGCTCGTCGTCTTCTTCTTCACGACTCGCTTCTTTACGGCCGGCTTCTCGTCGGCCGTCTTCGTGGCGTCCGCTCGACTGGCGTCTTCGCTCGAATCGACGTTTCCGATCCCGCTGTCGTCTCGACTCCTCAATGTGGAGGCGCTCGATTGCTCGTCGGATGCGGGCGAGTCGGGACGACCGGCGAGCACCGACGAAGTCGACGAGGAGCGGCGGAGTGCCTGCGCTTCCACGTGCACCTCGGCCGTGGCTTCGGACGGAGTGGAACGTGTCTTCAGGAATTTCGCCACAATTCTGTAGGCGTAGGTGCCCGACGCGAAGACGGAGCGGTCGATGAACGTCGTGCGGTCCGTGATCGCAATTTCGAGCCACATCTCGTCCGGACCGGCTCGTTTGCGCTCCACTGCGTACTCGGTGCAGTTCTCCACGGGTTCCCATTGGAGTTCCGCTCGTTTGTTCACGATCTCCAGTCGGGGACGTTTCGGCTGTTCGGGCGCCGCTCGGTCGACGCCCAACGAGAGCGACGGGTTGGACATGATGGAGAGATCCTCGTCGTCGTCCGCCGGCGTCACGATGTCGACGCTCTTCGAGGGGTGGCCCTTGCCGACGTCGTTCACTGCGACCACGCGGAAGACGTAGATTTCGTCCGAAAAGAGCTCGTCCACGATCGTGCGCAGCGGGTGTTGCGGGCGGATCTTTGCGGACTGGCGCCATCGGGAGTGTTCGGCCGTCTTCCGCTCGACGATGTAGTGATCGACGGGCGCGTCGGGGCTTTCGGGCGACGGCTCCCACGAGATCTCCACGGCCGTTCCGCTCAACACTTCGACGTTCACGTTGCGCGGCGCCGCCGGCACATCGACGACGCGAATCGTGAACTTGCGGACGTCCTCGCCGCACTCGTTGGTCGCGCGCAACGACACCTGGCCGGCGTGCGCGGCCGAGACGGGCGCAATCCGCACGTGGATGTTCGATTCGTCGAAGTCGTCGATCGACGCGAAATGGCGAAGCGTCTCGGAGTTGAGGAGCGCCTCGAAGCGCGGCGTCGGGAAGCCCTCCATGCGGATGGTGAACGCGAGCTCGGAGCCCACGTACGCGACGAGTTCGCGGTCCGCGCGCACCTCGCGCGACAACTCCAGTCGGGGCGGGATTTGGAGGCGAATGTGGGCGGGCGCCGAACGCTCGCCGCTCTGCAACTCCACCACGTAGTCGCCCACGTCCTTCTCGTCGAAGTTCATGATCTCCAGCGTCAGCAGGTGCTCGTCGTTGATGGCGAAGTGCTTGCCCGAGAGCTCGTTCACTTGCAGTCCGTTCTTGAACCACGTGGCGGCGGCGACGGGGCGCGTGAGTTCGCAGCGGAGGACGACCTTTTCGTTGAAGCCGGTGATCACTTGATCTTGGGGGCCCAAGTGAATGTGGGCGACCTCCTCCTTCACGGCGACTCGCGAGCGGGTGTAGGAGCGCTCGTCGCTCGTCTGGCACATGTACGTGCCCGAGTCCTCGGCCAGCACGCCGGTGATCACCAGGCGCCGGAGGGGACCGGAGCGTTCGATGCGGACGCGTTCGGTCTCGCGCAACGGCTTCTCGTTCTTGAACCATTGCACGACGGCCTCCTCGTCCGACAGCTCGCACTCCAACTCCAGCGTCTTCTGCTCGGTCAGCTGCAGGTGTTCGGGGAACGAGCGGAGGAAGTGGGCGCGCACGTCGCCCACGGTCACTTCGGCTCGCGATTTGTCCACGCCGTGCACGTTCGAGACGCGCACCTCGTACGTGCCCGCGTCGTTGCCGTCCGTTTCGTGGCTGAAAGCAGCGGGTTGAACGAAGAATTGAAGGAAGCGGGCGTACATCGTGAGGACGGACATGAATCCTTCGTTCGAAATCGAAATGTTGTCGTCGTCGGCCACGCCCAACTCGCGCCCGTCCTTGAACCACGAGTAAATCGGGGCGGGCTCGCCCAGCGCGTGGCAGTCGAGGCGAAGTTCTCGCTTTCGAGGCACCACAATCGAGCGAATCGGCTTCGTGATCGTCGGGCGTTGGTAGGCTGAAGGAGAGGATTTGAATGAGAGCAGCAAAAAGGTTGACATACCGGAGATGACGGTCGGTTCGGTCTCGCCCGACGACTTGCCCATTCCGGCCTCGTTCTCGGCCGCCACCTTGAACACGTAGGCGACGCCCTCCTTCAGCTCGTCGATTTGAACGCTCGTCTTCTTGGTGGTGATCTCGTTCCAGACGGCGTTGCCCTCCGACTTGAAGTACACCTTGTAGCTGATGTCCTTCGACTGGTACTCGGCGGGCACCTCCCAGCTGACCTCCGCCGTGTCCATCGAGGCGACCTTGACGCTCGGCAGCGGCAGTTCGGCGCTGGGGACGTCTGAACAAAAAGCGGAGTAAGAGGATCGATTGGGAGGAACGAACCGAATGACTTGGGCACGTGAATGCTTTCGGAAGCGACATTCGAATTGGACGTGAGTCCCGCCTCATTCGAAGCCTCCACCTTGAACTGGTAGACGGCGCCCGGCTTCAATTGGTCGTGAATCCAGAAGCTGGTCGTGAAGCAGGGGTCGCGATTGACGCGCACCCAATCGGCGCCCTCCTCGCGCATGAACACGTCGTACGAGTAGATGGGCGAGCCGCCACTTTCGGTGCACATCTCCCACTCCAAGTAGCAGGACTGGAACGAAGGGGATGAACGAAAGGATGCGAGGAAGAGAGGACCCACCTTGTCGCTCACTTGCGAAACGATGGGCGACGTGTACATCGACGGGGCGACGAACGGAATGCCCGTGGAGACGACGACCGTGTCCGAGTACTCGCCGATGCCGAAGCGGTTGAAAGCGGCCACTCGGAACTGGTAGTTCGTCTCCATGTCCAGCTCTTCCACGAAGAGGTTGTTCTTGTGGCCGGAAACTTGGCCCCACGCGTTGGAACACGCGGCGATTCACGTCTTTCTGCAATCCACTTGTGAATCAAAAGGAATGAGGGTAAGAACGAACCTTCTCGACGATGTAGCCGGTGATGATCGAGCCGCCGTCGTGGCTGGGCTTGTCCCACGCGACCGTCGCGAAGTCGTGGCCCACCTCGGTGACCACCAGCCGCAGCGGAGCTTCGGGAGTGTCTGCACAGAAAGAAAAGAGTACAAACCGAAGGAATAAAGGGACGAACCGTTGACGACGACCTTCACCTCTTGCGCGCTCTCGCCATGCTCGTTCGTGATCTTCAGCTGGTAGACGCCGGCGTCGGCCTTGCGCAGCCCCTTGCGCGAGACGATGATCAGGTCGTCGGAGATCTCGATCGTGGTGCGGATGTCGGCGAAGAGCGACTCGCCGTTGAGGAACAGCGCGACGTCCGGCTCGGGATTCGAGCGGACGGGCAGGCGCCAGGTCATCGTTTCGTGGGCGTCCAGCTCGATGGTCTTCGTTCCGTCCGCCACCACCGGCTTGCCCTCCACTTCGAGGACGGTGGAGGTCTCCGACTGGTCGGCTTGGACGGCGTAGCGGCCTTCGAGCTCGTAGGCCGGCTTCAGGATCTGCAGCGCCTGCACGATGCCGTCCGAAACGAGGCGATAGCCGGGCGTCTCGGCGGTGATCTGTTGGCCGTTGAAAAACCAGCGAACTTGCTCGGCGTTGTGCGAGAGCTCCACGTTCAGGACGGTCACCTCGCCGGCGATCGCCGTCGTTCGGCGCTCCAGTTTGCGCACGAACTCGACGGGCGTCTCGTCCACCATGACGGTCGTCGAGAGGATGTCGTTGGCCAGCTGGACGGTGGCAACGGAACCGGAATCAGCGGGCACAATGTCCTTGATCACCAGTCGTCGAATGTAGCCGTAATCCTCGAGCGAGCAGCGGGGATCGCGGTCGATGTTCGCGTCGTTCCACGACCACTCGACTTCGTCCTCCTCGTTGAACAGCTCGCATTCGATGACCACCCGGTCGCCGCGCAACGCGTAGATCGTGTGTTCGGGCGGCGTGACGAAACCGGCTCGCTTCTGCCGGTGGCGAATCGCCCGCACGTAGGGCTCGGGAGCGGCCTCCGTCTCGACGGCGCGAGCGGCTCGTTTCTTCAGGTACTCCGAGATGTCGTCCAGCGTCTCCTCTTCGAAGGAGAGCGCCTTTGTGACCAAACGGCGCCGACCGGACTCGTCCTCCGACTCGCTCTCGGCAATGGACGAGCGATCTTCGCTCATTTCTTCGGCCATCTCGTCCGCTTTGGCCTCTCCGTCGGCCGGCTTCGTTCCGTCGTCCTTCTGCCAGCGCACCTCGCCGGTCGTCTCGTCGGTGAGGGCTTCGGGGCGGGGGCGGCGCTTTTTGATCACCTTCTTCTTCTTGATGCCCTCCTGCTCTTTGGAGACGTCCGCACTTTCGGCTTCCGGCTCGCCGCTGGGCGGCAATCCCGCGGCCGCTGCGTCCTTCGCTCCGCTCGTCTCGGCGGCCACTTGCTGTTTGTTCTTCTCGGCCATCGCTTTGAGGCGCTCCTCCAGCTGCCGCTCGGCGTCCGCCCGCTTCCGCTCGTCCTCGTCGTGCGCGGCGGCGGCCGCCAACTTCGACTGGCGCTCCCGTTCGGCGGCATCGGCGGCGTCCTGTTGGGCTTTGAGGAGGGCGGCGTCCTTCTCTTCCTTCTCCTTCAGTCGACGTTGCTCTTCTTCCTCCTTCTTCAGCCGGTCGGCCTCCTCCTTCTGGCGGGCGGCCTCCTCGCGTTTCTTCCGCAACTCCTCCAGCCGACGGGTGGCTTCGTCCTGCGGGGGCTTCGCCTCGTCGGGCAGTTGGGTCTTCGGCTTGCGGAGTTTCTTCGCCTCCTCGGCGGCGACCGCTTCGGCGTCGGCGGCCGTGAGCGACTTCTCCGCCTTGGTGCTCACTTTCTCGGCCGAGTCGACGGCCGTCGTTTCGGGCGTCTCCTTCGGGGCGTCGGGCTTCTTTTTGCTGGGGGCGGTCTTCTGCTGGGCTTCCAACTCCTTAGCGCGTCGCTTCTCTTCGGCCTTCTCTCTGGCGAGTCTGTCGGCCTCTTCACGTGCCTTGCGGGCCTCCTCTTCGGCTTGAAGCTTCTCGGCCTTCCTCTTTTCCATCTCCGCTCTTCGCTTCGCGATCTCGTCGGCTGCGGAGCTCTTGGCCGACTTTTCGCGCTCGGCGGCATCGGCCGCTTCCTGTTGGGCTTTCAGGAGGTCGGCGTCCTTCGCCTCCTTCTCTCGCAAACGACGCGCTTCTTCCTCTTCTTTGCGCTTGCGCTCTTCTTCCTCTTTGAGGCGTGCGGCTTCCTCACGCTTCCGTTTGAGTTCCTCCTGACGTTTCTGAGCTTCGGAAAGACCCTCGGCTTCGGGGGCGGGCAGCTGCTTGATGTCCTTCTTGCCCAACTTCCTTGGCGCCTCCTCCTCGCTGGACGGGACGTCTTGGGCGGCCGATTTCGAAGTTGCGGGTTTCTTCGTCTTCTCCAGGGTGTCGGCGGTCGGGGCGGAATCCTTCGGCTCAACCTTCTTCGATTTCTTCTGCTCGTCGGTCGGCTTGTCCTTGGCGGCATCGGAGGGCTTCCGCTTGCTCGCCGCCAACTTTTCGGCATCGGCGGCTTCCTTGGCGCGTCGTTTTTCGTCTGCCTTCTCTTTCGCAAAACGGTCAGCCTCCTCGCGAGCTTTGCGAGCGTCCTCTTCGGCTTGGAGCTTCTCGGCCTTCCGACGTTCCATCTCCGCACGTCTCTTCTCCAAGTCGGACTGAGCGGAAGATTTGGACTCCTTCTCCTTGGCGAGGGCATCGGCGGCGTCCTGCTGGGCCTTGGAAAGCTGGGCATCGCGATCGGCCTGCTCTTTGAGGCGGCGCGCCTCCTCTTCCTCCTTGCGCAGTCGTTCGGCCTCCTCTTTCTGGCGGGCAGCCTCCTCTCGTTTGCGTTTGAGCTCTTCTTGACGCTTCTGGGCTTCGGAGAGACCCTCGGCTTCGGCAGCAGGGAGTTGTTTGATGTCCTTCTTGCCCAACTTCTTCGCGACTTCCGGTTCGGCGGGCGCGGCGTCGGATGGAGCGGCTTCTTTCTTATCGACCGGTTTGCCCTTTTTGGCGTCGAGCTCCGCCTTCTTTGCAGCCAGCTCGTCTGCTCGCTTCTGGTCTGCTGCTTTCTTGTCCGCAAGGTCCTTGGCTGCAAATAGAGGTCGATCAGATGGGAGAACACGGCGTGAACACAAACCTTTCTTCTCCTCGGCGGCACGGCGGTCATCCTCGAGTTTCTTCGCGGCGGCGTCCTTTTTCTGCTGGGCATCGAGTTCTTTCGCCTTGCGCGCATCTTCGAGCTTTTGCTTCGAGGCCCGTTCGGCGGCTTCACGCGCCTCCTTTGCCTCCTGCTCTGCTTTGAGCTTCTCGCTCTTTCGCCTTTCCATCTCAACGCGGCGCTTCTCGAGGTCCGATTGAGCGGAAGATTTGGAGTCCTTCTCCTTGGCGAGGGCATCAGCGGCGTCCTGCTGGGCTTTGAGGAGGGCGGCGTCTTTGTCGGCCAAGTCCTTCAGCCGGCGCTGCTCTTCCTCCTCCTTGCGCAGACGGTCGGCCTCCTCTTGCTGGCGTTTCGCTTCCTCACGGCTGCGTTTGAGGTCCTCCATCTTCTGCTGGGCCTCGCTGGCGCCCGCATCCTCCGGCTTGGGCAGCTGTTTGATGTCCTTCTTGCCCAATCGCTTCGCTTCGGGCACGTCGGAGGAGTCGGCGGTTGTGCTCTCCGCAGCGGGAGTGACCACCTTCTTGTCGTCGGCCTTCGAGTCGCGGCGTTTCTTCGGCGTCTCCTCGACGGGCGGCACATCGGCGGGCTTCTCGGTCGGCTTCTTCCCGTCGGCCGCCGTTTTCTTGCTCGCCGCCAACTTCTCGGCATCAGCGGCTTCCTTCGCACGTCGTTTCTCTTCCAGCTTCTCCTTCGCAAGACGGTCGGCGGCCTCACGCGCCTCCTTGGCCTCCTGCTCGGCTTTGAGCTTCTCGGACTTACGAAGAGCCATTTCTGCACGCCGCTTCTCCAGGTCGGATTGAGCGGCGTTCTTCGCATCCTTCTGTTTGGCGAGGGCGTCGGCAGCGTCTTGTTGGGCCTTCGACAAGTCGGCATCCTTCGCCTCTTTGTCCTTCAGGCGGCGTTGCTCCTCGTCTTCCTTGCGCTTGCGCTCGTCCTTTTCCTTTTGACGGGCGGCCTCCTCGCGCTTTCGCTTGAGCTCTTCCATTCGCTTCTGGGCTTCGGACATTCCGGACGGCTCTTCGGTGGGCAGCTGCTTCACGTCCTTCTTGCCCAACTTCGACGGGTCGGCGGGCGGAGCTTCGGGTTGAGCGGCCGGAGGTTCTTGAGGCGTCGCGTCGGTGGGCGGCTTCTCGGTCGCTGCCTTCTTCGAGGCCAGCTCGTCCTTCTTGCGCTGATCAGCGGCCAGTTTGTCGGCGAGGTCTTTTGCTGAAACATGCGCATGAATAAAGAACTTAGTGTGAGGGCACGCACCTTTCTTCTCCTCGGCAGCACGACGATCATCCTCCAATTTCTTCGCAGCAGCGTCCTTCTTTTGTTGCGCCTCCTGTTCTCGGGCCTTGCGCGCCTCTTCCAACTTCAGCTTTGATGCCCGATCAGCCTCCTCACGCGCGTCTTTCGCCTCCTGCTCGGCCTTGAGCTTCTCCGCCTTCCGTTTTTCCATTTCGGCGCGGCGTTTCGCGAATTCGGACATCGGAGCGGCGTCCTTCGACTCGACCGGAGCGGCGGGTTCTTGGGCTGAAAGCGGTGGATAAATTAGAAGGAGTCGTTGTGATTAGTTGCAAGACGATTTGGCAGAAACATTGGCTGATCTCATGCGACTGTCAACAAGACAAATCAGAGCAAAACTTTCAGAGTGAGAATAAAAGAGAACAGAACGTACGTTTCTCGTCCGTGACGGCCGGTCCCACTGGCTGTTGCTCGCTCGGCTTCTCGGCCATCGCCTTCTTGACGTCGTCCGCATCGACGGTCTTCGTGCGCTTCTTGACCTTCTTCTTCTCGTCCTTGGGAGCGGCGGGAGTATCGGCTGGCTGTTGGACGGGAGCGGCCTCGTCCTTCGGCTCCAATTTGACGAGAGCGGCGGCGGCCTCGTCGGGCGCGACCTCCGCGGGCGCCTGCTCGCCCTCCTTGAGCTGCTTGAAGGCGAACCCGGCCGACTCGCCGGCGGGCTTCTCGCCGGTCGGGGGCGCGGATTCGATTTGCTTCGTGGCCTCCGCCTTCTCGGGCACCGGCGAGATCGACTCGGCTTTCTCGGCCGGACCGCCCGCAACGAGCTGCTCGTTGGTCGTCGCAGTGGAGACGGAGATCGAGGGCTCGCCGTGCAGCGAGTTGATCTCGTCAGGGATCTCCAAAGCTGCGGGGATCTTCTTCGCCTTCTTCTTCGTCTTCTTCTCGCCCGCATCCTCGCCGGCGGCAGGCTGTTGCTCGTCGGTCGGTGCGGGGGCGGTCTGCTTGATCTCCAACGAGACCGCCTCTTTCGCCTTCACGATCACGAGCTGACTGGCGACCTGCAACGACGAGAGCGATGAACAAAAGTGGGAACACGAGAACTGACCGCTCGCATCGGAGATTTCGGGAGGATCGCCTCGATCGAGTCGTCGCGGAAGTCGTCGATGTCCTTCACCGCCACGTCGACGTCCATGAAGTCCTCTTCGATGGTGATCGAGGACTCCGACTCGGCGTACTCCACCGGCTCCATTTCGATGATGCCGTCCGTGGAGGCGGTCTCCTCGCCCGCGTCGATGTCGATCTCCACGTTCATGTAGTGGGTGCCTGCAAGCGGGCAATGAATGAATGGAAGCAAGCAATGCACGTACCGAATGGACTCTTCTCGCGGCTCACGTTTAGCCGCGGGCCGGCCGCCTTCTTTTGGCGCCGCCGCTTGCGGTCGCGCGGCGAGCGGCCGTCCTGCAGCTCCAACGTGTCGTCCGCTTCGGTCACCGAGACGACCATCAGCGGCGTGACCTCCGACTCGACCACGTCGAAGGCGGACATCTCCATCAGGAGTTCGGCCTCCTCCTCTTCGGTGGGCTTCACGAAGTCGCACTCGCAGTCGACGTCCGAAATCTCGAGGTTCATGTTCAGCGTAACGCCGATGCCGATCCGCTCGGTGCGCGCCTTCTTCAGCGTGAACGTCGTGTTGGTCTCGCTGATCGAAAAGCGGCGGTGCGCGTTGTCGAACTTCGAGTCCACGTTCACCCGCTCGGCGCTGGAGTCGTCGCTGAAGGTCGAGTCGAACGAGGCGTTCATCGAAGTGGTCGCAATCTTCGGCTTCTTCTTCTTTTCGACCACTTCCTCGGCCGGGGCTGCAACGACGCGTGTGTTGAGAGAAAAATGCAATGAAATCCTACCTTTTTCTTCCACCTTCTCGTCGACGGGCTCCTTGCTCTTGGGCTCTTGCTCCGCTGAAACGAACGAGCGATTAGTGGATTGAACGTGTGTAATGAACGGCTTACCTTCTTTTCCTTTCGGTGGGACCTCCGGAACTTCGGCTTCTAAACACGATTCAATCAATGGACGTCAGCAAGTGTGAATGAAATACAAACCTTTGGGCTTCTCGATTTCCTTCTGCTTCTTTGAAGCAGCGTCCTTCTGCTGGGCTTCCAACTCCTTGGCCTTGCGTGCGTCTTCCAACTTCATCTTCGATGCTTTGTCGGCCTCTTCGCGAGCTTTACGGGCCTCATCTTCGGCCTTCAACTTCTCCGCCTTCCGCCGTTCCATCTCCGCCCTGCGTTCCGCAAGAGAGTCCTTCTTGGGCTCGGCGGGCACTTCAAGGGCGGTCGTTTGTTTCGGTTCTTCGACTGCAATCGAGAGGTGAGCGCGGGTCGAATATGAGGGGGGATTGCATCGAATCAAACGCTTGTAACACGAACCTTTCTCGTCCTTTGCGAAAGTTTCGGCTGGAGCGGCGGATGGCTTCTGTCCGAGGGCCTTCTTCGCTTCCTCCGCGTCCACCGTGCTCGAGCGTTTCTTTACGAGTTTCTTCTTGGGCGTCTCCGCACCGCTCGCCTCAGCGGCCGCCGCCTTTGCTTCGTCCTGGTCGGCGGTGGACGATCGCTTCTTGACGGTCTTCTTTTTGGTCTCGGGCTCTCCGCCGGCCGCTTTGTCGTCCGTTGCGGTCTTCTGCGCATCGGCCGGGGCTTCGGGAACTGGCGGCTTTTGATCTGCAAGATTGAAGTAAAGGCATGTCCATTGGTATAACAAATGGACGAACCTTTCGGCTTGGAGTCGCTTGGAGCAGCCGGTTCGGCGTCTACAAGGCACACGCGAATGAGAGCAACAGAGAGAGGCCGCCTACTCTTAAGCTTGTCAGCCGGCTTCGATTCGTCCACCCTCTTCTTGCTCGCGGCCGCCTCGTCCCTCTTCTTCTGCGCCTCTTGCTCCTTCAATTTGCGGGCGTCCTCCAACTTTTGTTTCGAAGCACGATCGAGGTCTTCACGAGTCTTCCGGGCATCTTCTTCGGCCTTCAACTTCTCCGCTTTGCGCCTCTCAATCTCCGCCTTGCGTTCAGCAAGAGAGTCCTTCGGTGGAGCGGGAGTGGCTTCCGGAGCGACTGGAGCGGCCTGTGGTTGTTCGGCTGCAATTGCGCGAGTGGTTGAATGAGTGGCCGTGATGCACGTACCCTTCTCGTCCTTCGGAGCATCCGGAGCGGCGGCGCCTTGCTGTTCTTTCGATTGGGCGGCCGCCTTAGCTTCCTGCTCATCGAGAGTGCGCGTTCGCTTCTTCAACGTCTTCTTCTTCTCGCCCAAGTCCTCCGTCGGGGCAGCTGCGGGAGGCGTCGCTTTCGTCTCGTCCTTCGGGGCGGCGAGCGGCTTCTCTTCTGCAATCGATCGTGATCAACCGATGAAGTGCACACGTGTCGTCGAACCTTTGACCTCGGCCTGCTTCGGAGGGACGTCCTTCTCGGTCGCTTTGCTCTTCTTGGCGTCGAGCTCCGCCTGTTGTTTCTTCGCGGCCAGCTCGTCTGCGCGTTTCTGATCGGCTGCCTGCTTGACGACCAGGTCTTTTGCTGCAAGTGCACGTCGATTAGAACGGGGGACGCGGCGAACACTAACCTTTTTTCTCCTCGGCAGCACGACGATCATCCTCCAGTTTCTTTGCGGCGGCGTCCTTCTTTTGTTGGGCTTCAGACTCCCTCAATTTGCGCGCATCTTCTAGCTTTTGCTTCGATGCTTTGTCGGCCTCCTCGCGCGCACGCTTAGCGTCTTCTTCAGCCTTCAACTTCTCGGCCTTTCGCTTGTCCATCTCTTCTCGGCGCTTCGCGAATTCAGACTGCGGACCGGTGGGCTTGGAGTCGGCGGTGGGCGGTTTGGTGTCGTCGGCCGGCTTTTCGCTGGCGGGCGGGACTTCTAAAATGAGTTCGGTGTGAACACGACTATTCTGCAGTGAGGGGGACGCACCTTTCTGCTCGGTGGTCGGAGCAGCAGCGCCTTTGGCCTTTTCGTCAGCGATTTTCTTCGCTTCCTGCTCGTCGAGAGTGCGCGTTCGCTTCTTGAGGGTCTTCTTCTTTTCGCCCAGGTCCTCGGTGGGGGCAGCGGGCGGGGGCTCGTCTTTCGGTGCGGTCGGAGCTGTCTGATCCTTTGCTGCAACAAGCCAAGCGCGCGATAAAGAGTGTTTGCATTTATCGAAACGCACCTTTCTTTTCGGCATCGACCTTCGGAACTTCTGCGGGCTTCTCGGGTTCTAAACGGGGGGTTTGAATCGACTAGTGGCCGAAGCGGTCGCCACGAACCTTTGGACTTCTTTGCGGCAAGTTCCGCCTGTTTCTTCTGCGCGTCGTCCTTTTTCTTCTGGT
Source organism: Aphelenchoides fujianensis (assembly GCA_024699865.1). NCBI lineage: Eukaryota > Metazoa > Nematoda > Chromadorea > Rhabditida > Aphelenchoididae > Aphelenchoides > Aphelenchoides fujianensis. The sequence goes on along the minus strand of JAMPIO010000012.1, from coordinate 1,203,312 downwards.
CGGCAGCCGCCTTCTCAGCGAGATCTTGGGCTGCAAACGGAACATGATAAAAGGTGCTCACACACCAACACGCACCTTTCTTCTCTTCGGCAGCACGACGATCATACTCCAATTTTTTGGCAGCCGCATCCTTCTTTTGTTGGGCTTCGAGTTCGCGTGCTTTACGAGCCTCTTCGATCATCTGCTTCGATGTTTTGTCGGCGTCCTCTCGTGCCTTTCGAGCATCTTCTTCGGCCTTCAACTTCTCCGCTTTGCGCCTGTCCATCTCTTCTCGGCGCTTCGCGAATTCAGACTGCGGGGCGGCGTCTTTCGATTCAGCAGGAGCAGCCGGTTGTTCGGCTGGAACGATTCGATTAAATCGAATTGAACCATTAGGGCATTCGAACGCACCCTTCTCGTCCTTTCCTGCTTCTTTGAGAGCGTTCACTGGCTTCTGGTCGACCGCCTTCCGCTCGTCCTCCACTCGCTTGGCGTCGGCCGCCTGCTTTTGCTTCAACTCCTCTTCGCGTTTCTGCTTGGCGAGTTCGGCCGGCGTCGCCTTCTTCTCGTCGACCTTGGCGGCAGGAGCGGGAGTTTCGGGTTCTGCAACGGGAATGAATGACCGATGAGAACGAGTGGGTGGGGCGAGACGCACCTTTCTTGTCGACAGACGGTTGCTCGGCCGGTGTGGCTGCCTTCGTCTGATCGACCGCTGTCTTCACGTCCTCCGAGTCGACGGTCTTCGTTCGCTTCTTGACCTTCTTGCTCTCGTCCTTCGGAGCGGCGGGTTCTGCAACGAACGAGGGTGATTAGTAGATGAGCGGTCACTCGATTTATTACCTTCGGCCGTTTCGAACTTCTCCTGACTCTCCGGCTTCAGCTTCTCGACTTCTAAACGGAAGAATTGTGAGTGGACGGATCCTCTACTCGCGAACAAACCTTTGAGCTTCTTGGCCGCCGTTCCGCCGTCAGCGGACGCTCCCTCAGCCAGCTCGTCTTCCGAAACACCGGCGAGCAGAGCATCGATCTCCGCCTGCTCGTCCGCTCGTTTCTTCTTCTCCAGCTCGCGCTGCTCGTCGGTCGTCGCCTTCTGGCCGTCGGCGTCCGATTTCGTCTTCTTCTGGAGTTGTTCGCGCAACTTCTTGAGGTCGGCGGTGTCCTTTTGGATTTGAAGGTCAATCGTTCGCTTCTTGTCGCTCTCGCCCTTGATCGCGATTTCCACCGAACGAATTTCCGCCTCGGTCTTCCGCAACTCGGCCGCCACTTGTTTTTTGCGCTCGTCGTCCAGACGGGACTGCTCGGCGATGGCCTTCTTTGCCTCCGCGTCTGCTTTCTTCCGGGCTTCAGCCTCCTGTCGCAGCCGCTCATCTTCGGCCTTGCGATCTGCAAGCTCCTTTGAGCGCTTCGCGGCCTCCTCCTCTCGCTTCTGCTTTGCCAACTCGGCGACCGTCGGCTTCGTGTGAGCGGCGGCGGGCGATTCGGGTTCTGAAATGAACAGGAGTGGGAATGGAACGGGCGATCAACTACAAACCTTTGGGTTGAGGGGTTGCCTCTACTCCCTGCTTCTCTGCCGCCGCCTTTCGCGCCTCCTCAGCGTCCGCCGTCTTCGTCCGCTTCTTGACCTTCTTGCCCTCGTCCTTCGGAGCGTCGGAAGCCGTGGTCGGTTTGGGCTCATCCTTGGGCGGTTCCCCAGCGGTCGCCTTTTGATCTGAACACGCGGGCATCAACCGGATTGAAGGGCTGAACGCACCTTTCGCCTTGTCCTCCGTCTTAGGCGCGACAGCGGGGGCTCCCGATTTCTGCGGTTCTTCAGCTGTAAACGGGCATTCGATCAGCCGTGATGCATTGATCGAATGTGTTCGACACTCACGTTTCTTTTGGCCGTCGGCCTTCGGAACTTCAGCGGGCTTTTCGGGTTCTAAACGAATGGATTAAAAGGATGCGTGTCCGAAACGGCCGCTACGAACCTTTGGACTTTTTCGCGTCGAGTTCTGCCTGTTTCTTCTGCGCGTCGTCCTTTTTCTTCTGGTCGGCAGCAGACTTCTCCGCGAGCTCTTTGGCTGCAACAAGTGCGTGATCAAAGCTGCACCGACACGAGCACGCACCTTTCTTTTCCTCCGCGACGCGTCGATCATCTTCAGCCTTTTTCGCAGCAGCGTCCTTCTTTTGTTGAGCTTCCAGTTCTTTGGCTTTGCGAGCGGCGTCTTCCGCTTGCTGCTTCTCGGCCTTCCGCTTCTCGATCGACGCCCGCCGTTCGGCCAGCGAGTCCTTCTTCGGCTCGCTCGGGGCCGTCGGCTCGGTGGGCGCGGGAGTTGCGGCCGCTGCTAAACGATTGCAATTACTGTGGAACGAGGAGGAGTGGTGGGAAACGTACGCGTTTCCTCGACCTTTGCAGTCGGCTGTTCACTCGCGGCGGCGGCGGGCGGTTCTTTCGACTGGGCGGCGGCCTTGGCCTCCTCGGCGTCCACCGTGCTCGAGCGTTTCTTCACGAGTCGCTTCTTTTTCGGCTCCTCGCCGGTCGGAGTGGGCGGGCGGTCGGCGGACGTCGAATCCTTTGGCTTCTCCTCAACGTTCTTCGACTCGTCGACAGCCTTCTTTACGTCCTCCTGATCAACGGTCGACGATCGCTTCTTCACGGCCCTCTTCTTCGGCTCGGGTTCGGCGGACTCGCGGGGAGCGACCGGCGGTTTCGTCTCTTCCTTCGGCTCAACGGGCGGCGGTTGAACGACGCTCGTCGGCTTCTCGTCGCTCGTTTCGAGTGGAGATCGGGGGCTGCGCGGGCTTCGCGGCGACGCTAAACGATCGAATTGATTGAAAGATGAGTGGGAAGTGAACGTACTTCGTTCGAACGCGCTGCTCATCGGAGAGCGCGGCTCGCTGTCGGGCGACAACAAGCCGGAGATGCGCTCGATGCGGCGCTCCTTGGCCTCTCGCCGCTTCTGTCGCATGTCCCACGCCTGCTGCCGGAGGGTCTCCTCCTGCTCGATGAGGCGCTGGATGTCCGCGTCCGCGTCGAACCGCACGTCCCGCACGATCGGGATCTCGGGCAGGTCGGGGATCTCCACGGCGATTGGCGACTTCGCGGCCTCTGCGGAGGGAGCGGCAGCCGGCGTGGAAGTTGGGGGCTTTTCGCTGGGCTCTTTCGACTTGGACTTCTGCTTGACGAGTTTCTTCGGGGCTGCGGGCGGTTGCTGAGCGTCGGCAGGCGTCTCCGCAGGTGCAGTCGGTTGTTCGATCGCTTGTTTGGCCTCCTTCTCGTCGACCGTGCTCGATCGCTTCTTGACGGTCTTCTTCTTGGGCGTCTCCGCGCCGCTCGTCTCACTAACCGCTGCGTCGCTGACCGCCGTTTTCACCTCGTCCTGATCGGCGGTTTGAGAGCGCTTCTTCACGGTCTTTTTCTTCGGCTCTTGTCCAGCAGGCGGCTTCGAATCACTCGCTTGCTGTTCGGCCTGTGCCTTCGCCATCAAGCTCTCGATCTCCTTGAGCTCCTCTCCACGTTGTTTCGCAGTCAGCTCGGCCTGCTCGCGCGCCTTGCGGTCGGTCTGCGAGCGGGCGGCGTCCTCGGCGGCCTCCTTCTGCCGCCGCTTCTCCTCGAGCTCGCGGGCGAGCCGCGCGAACTCGTCGCTGCTCGACTGCTTCGCCAACTCCGCCGGCGTCATCTCCTTCGAGGCGGGCGTGGGCGGGCGGTCTGCAATGGAGTGGTTAGGGGCCAAAGAGGACTCAATTTCTACCGCGTGGCTTCGATTCTGCTCGCTGGGACGCGGTGGAGGCTTCTCGCGCTACAAAAGGTCAGTTAAACGATAGTCGGCACACGCCCAGTAGTCCCTTGCCCGCTCCTCACAAGTCACCCGCCCATCGGCAATCACACTCACCCTTCCGTTCTTCCTCCTCGCGGCGCTTGGCTTCGAGCTCGGCCTGTCGTTTGGCGGCCAACTCCTCGGACTTGCGCTTGGCGGCGTCGTCGGCCGCCTTGAGGTCGGCGAGGCGTTTCTGTTCGACTGTCTCTTTCTTTGCGCGCTCTTCGGCCTCCTTCCGCTGGAGCTCGTCGGCGGCCTTGCGGTCGGCGGCCTCCTTTTGTTGCTGCAGCTGGAGTTCCTTTGCCTTTCGGACATCCTCGTGCTTTTGCATGGACGCGGCGTCGGCCTCCTCGCGGCGCTGACGGGCGGCATCCTCGGCAGCTCGCTGTTCGACCTTCCGCTTCTCGATCGACTCACGGCGAGCGGTCAGCGAGTCCTTCGAGTCGGCTGGTGCGCTTTCCGGTGCGGTGGGCGGCTTTTGAGCTAAACGAAAGGGATCAACGGATAAATTAACTATCTGACGAAAAGCTCACGTTTCTCGTCTTTCGAAGATGTCTCCGCAGACGGCTTGGGTTGCTCGACCGCCTTCTTGACGTCCTCCGCATCGACCGTCTTTGTTCGCTTCTTAACGCGTTTGCTGTCGTCCTTGGGCGTCTCCGGAGCGGCGCTCGGCTTGGACTCCTCCTTGGGCTTCTCGCCGACTGGCGGCTTTTGCTCAGCGCTCTTCGACCCATCCGCAGCGGGCTTTTCTGGTTCTAAACACAACGGAGGCATTCGGTAAACTACGATCGACTGTAGAAGCACGAACCCTTGGACTTGTCCGCCATTGTGGGCGCCTCCTTCTTTTGAGCAGCAGCCGCATCCCTCTGCTTCTTCTCTTCGACTTCCCGAGCCTTGCGCGCGTCCTCCTCCGCCTTCTTGGCAGCGAGTTGATCGTCCTTTTTCTTTTGGTCGGCTGCTTTTTTGTCCGCAAGGTCCTTGGCTGCAAACGAGAGAGAATTGAAGAGAATTGCGGGTGTAGAAAACAAACCTTTCTTCTCGTCGTCCGCCTTTTTCTTTTGCTCGGCGGCACGGCGATCGTCCTCCAATTTCTTGGCGGCCGCATCCTTCTTTTGCTGGGCTTCAGCCTCCTTCAGTTTGCGCGCGTCCTCGAGCTTCTGCTTAGAGGCGGCGTCGGCGTCCGCACGAGCACGTTTCGCGTCCTCCTCAGCCTTCAACTTCTCCGCTCGACGTTTGTCCATCTCTTCTCGCCGCTTCGCGAACTCGGATTGAGGGGCGGCAGGCGGGGTGTCGCTCGGGGGTGCAGCGACGTCCGTTGACTCGGCCGGAGGCCCATCCTTCGGTTGGGCACGTGGCGCGGCATCCTTCGGTCCCAACTTGACCGAGGCGGCGGCCGCCTGATCGGGCACCGCCTCGACGGGCGCGGCCTCGCCCTTCTTGAGCTGCTTGAACGCGAACTCGGCGGCCTTCGCTTCCTGCTCGTCCAACGTGCGCGTTCGCTTCTTCAACGTCGTCTTCTTTTCGACCTCCTCGACGATCGGGGCGGGCTCGGCGGCGGTCGGTTTCTTCTCCGCAACATCTGGAAGCACGCAGAGAGATGACTCGTATGATTCATGCAGGAACACACCTTTCTTTTCGACAGCCGGAGCGGGCGCCTTCGACACCTCGACCGCCTTCTTCACGTCGTCCGCATCGACCGTTTTGGTGCGCTTCTTCACGCGTTTGCTCTCGTCTTTCGGGGCATCGGGAGTGGCGACCGGCTTGCCGTCGTCTTTGGGCTGCTCAACAGGAGCGGACCCTGAAGAACACTCCTATCAATCGAAACATTCGATCAAGAAACGAACCTTTGGGCGTTTCCTCCGCTTTCGGTGGAGCGGCGGACGGTTCGGGCTTCTTCGGAGCGGCGACCTCGTCCTTCTTTTTCTGATCAGCGGCCGCCTTGTCAGCCAGTTCCTTCGACTTGCGCTCATCCTCCAGCCGTTTCTTCTCTTGGAGATCTTTCGCTGCAATCGGTCGAATGAGTGAACGGAAGAAGACACTGCGCGCACCTTTTTCGTCCTCTGCCTTCTTGCTGGCGGCATCCTTTGCTCGCTGGGCCTCCGATTCCTTTTGTTTGCGCTCATCCTCTGCCTTTTTCGTGGAGGCGGCGAGTTCGTCGGCCTTCCGCTGATCTTCGAGTCGCTTCCGCTCGTCTGCCGCTCGTTTGTCGTCTTCTGCCTTCTGCGCGGCCGTTTGATCGACAGCGGCCGACTGTTCGGCGGGTGCCGGCTTCTCGTCGGTCGGGACAGGTTCTACAAGAAGGATCAATGAGATGATCACTCCAGTCGGCCACTCACGTTTGCCTTCGGCCGGCTTTGTTTGATCGACAGCCTTTTTGACGTCTTCGGCGTCCACAGTCTTCGTCTGCTTCTTGACCTTCTTGCTCTCATCCTTCGGAGCGGGGGGCTCTGCAACGAACGAGAGTGATTCGTAGATCATAGATAGCACTCGGTTACCGGCAGCCTGCTCGAACTTCTCCTGCGCCTCCGGCTTGAGCTTCTCGACATCTGCAACGAGCGGCAAGATTGTGGGCGATTAGATCTGACGGTCTGCTCACCCTTCGGTTTCTTCACCGACTTCCCGCCGTCAACGACCGACTCGTCGCCCGCGTCGCCCTCCGGCAGTCCCGCCAGGAGAGCGTCGATTTCCGCCTGCTCGTCCGCTCGCTTTTGCTTCGCGGCCGCACGCTCCTTGTCGGTCATCGCCTTCTGACCTTCAGCATCGCTCTTCTTGCGTGCGGCGTCCTCAGCGGCCTTGCGAGCGGCCTCTAGCTGAGCAGACAGCCGTTTCTTCTCTGCAGAATCTTTGGCGAGTTGGGCGTCGAGCACGCGCTTCTTGTCCACTTCCGACTTGAGGGCGGCGTCGGTGGATCGAATCTCGCCGTCCAATTTCTTCAACTCGGCGGCCACGCGCGCCTGCTCGTCGGCCGCTGCCTTCTTCGCTTCGAGATCGCTCTTCTTCTTCGCTTCGGCCTCCTGTCGCAGTCGCTCATCCTCGGCCTTTCGATCGGCGAGCTCTTGCGCGCGCTTCGCGGCCTCCTCCTCTCGCTTCTGCTTCGCGAGTTCAATCGGCGACGGCTTCTTTTCCGCGGGCTTCTCGTCGGGCTTAGACTGAGCGGACGCCGGCTGGTCGGGTTCTGCAAACAATCGGGCGTTGATTAGATTGCGGAGAGAGGAGTGCGCAAGAGATACAAACGATTAGATCCACTCACCTTTCTTCTTATCGCCAGCCGGTGGTTTGGCTTGAAGGTCCTTGACTGCTGGAAGATCAACTGCGATCAAACGGCGAGTATAAAGGCGGAACGAACCTTTCTGCTCGTCCGCCGCCTTCTTCTGCTTCAACTCGTCCTCTCGCTTTTGCTTCGCGATCTCGGCGGCCGTCGGCTTCGCTTGAGCGGCGGGCGGTGCGGGCTCTGGAACGAGCAGGAATGGGAATGAAACGGGCGACGGTTCACGAACCTTTGGATTGGGCTGTCACCTCGACGCCCTGCTTCTCCGCTGCCGCCTTCCGCGCCTCTTCGGCGTCTGCGGTCTTCGTTCGTTTGGGGACCTTCTTGCTCGCGTCCTTGGGCGGTTCGGGAGCTGCGGGCGCGGGCTCCTCGACCTTCTCTTCGGGTTCTAAAGGCAGACGATCCCTTGAATGCATAAAAGATCGTTGAATGCGCACCTTTCTTCCCGGCAGACGGGGCGGTGGTCTTGGACTCCTCGACCGCTTTCTTGACATCCTCTGCATCGACAGTCTTCGTTCGTTTGGTGACTTTCTTCGGGGCCTCTTTTGGAGCGGCGGGCTGCTCGCTCTTCTGCTTAACGGGCGGCTGTTGTGCGGGAGTCGCGGACTTCGATTCCTCCACTGCCTTCTTCAGGTCATCGGCGTCCACCGTCTTTGTTCGCTTCTTGACTCGCTTGCTCTCGTCCTTCGGGGTGTCCGAAGCGGTTGGCTTGGCGTCTGAAAGGAAGCGGGCAAGTAAACCCCAGAGAGAAGCAGGGATACTCACCTGCTCCTTCCGCCTGCTTCAAGACGTCTTGCGGGAGTTTCTCGGGTTCTAAACACACGGGTTGCATCAAAAAAGTAAGGAGGGGACCGACCTTTCGATTTCTTTGTTCCCTTGCCGCCGTCAGCGGTCACTCCCTTCGCGGTCTCGCCTTCCGGCAGACCAGCGAGGAGAGCGTCGATCTCCGCTTGCTCATCTGCCCGTTTCGTGCGCTCGGCTTCACGCTGCTCGTCGATCATCGACTTCTGGCCGTCGGCGTCCGATTTCATCTTCTGCTGGAGTTGATCGCGCACCTTCTTGAGTTCGGCGGTGTCCTTTTGGAATTGGAGGTCAATCGCCCGCTTCTTCTCGCTTTCCGATTTGATCGCGGCTTCCGTCGATCGAATCTCGCCGTCCACCTTCTTCAGTTCGGTAGCGACACGTGCCTGCTCGTCGGCCGCCGCCTTTTTCGCTTCAGCGTCGGCCTTCTTCCTTGCGTCGGCTTCCTGTCGCAGTCGCTCGTCCTCGGTCTTCCGATCGGCGAGCTCCTTTGCGCGTTTTGCAGCCTCCTCCTCGCGCTTCTGCTTGGCCAACTCGGCGGGAGTGAGCTTCTTTTCTGCCGTCTTCTCTTCCGGCTTGGGCTGTGCGGGCGCGGCAGGTTCTGAACGAATCCAATCGATTAAATCGATTCAACGTTCGTCCACTCACCTGCGGCTGCAGCGGCGGGCTTTTCGTCCGACTTGGGCGGTTGTTTGTCTGCAACTGGACGTTGAGTGAATGCGAGCAGTGTTCGAATCGCAACGAACCTTTCGCGTCTTCCTCCTCCTTCTTGTGAGCGGCCAGTTCATCTGCTCGCTTTCGATCGGCCGCATTCTTTTGCTCGAGTTCTTTCGCTGCAACAAGTGGGTGCATAAAGCAGCTACGGCTGAAGTGAGTGAGCACACCTTTCTTCTCCTCTTCCAACTTCTTTTGGGCGGCCAACTCGGACTTCTTTTGGTCCTCGAGGCGCTTCTTCTCTTCGGCGTCCTTGCGGGCCTTCTCGTCCGCCAATCGCTTCTCTTGAAGGTCTTTGGCTGCAAATTAAAGAACGAAATGAACGAATGGTCAAGTGGATCGAATGCACGCACCTTTCTTCTCTTCGTCCGCACGTTTCTTTGCTGCGAGTTCGTCGGCCTTTTTCGTCGCTTGGACGTCGCGCTCCTTGAGCTGAGCGTCGAGTCGCTTCCGCTCCGCCTCGTCGCGTTGAATCTGCGCGGCGACCGTCCGCTTCAAGTCGGTCTCCAGCTTGATTTTCGCTTCGATCGCGCGGATTTCGGCCTCCAATTTCTTCAGCTCGGCGTCCACACGGGCGCGGTCGTCGGCCGCTCGTTTGGCGTCCGCTTCGGATTGCTTCGCCTCATCCAACGCTCGTTGCTTCTCGTCCACCACCTTGTCGTCCACCGCCTTCGCTGCGCGGCGGGTGATCTCGTCGGCTTCCTCCTTTTTGGCGGCCAACTGGCGAGCGTCCTCCAACTTCTTTGCGGCCGCCTCCTTCGCTCGTTGGGTCTCGAGCTCCTTCTGTTTACGCGCATCCTCCACCTTCTGCTTGGCGGCACGATCGGATTCTTCCTTCGCTTTGCGGGCGGCTTCCTCTGCTTTGAGCTTCTCGGCCTTCCGCTTTTCGAGCTCGGCCCGGCGTTCGGCCAGCGAGTCCTTGGGCGGGGCGGGGGCTTCGGGAGCGGGCGCCGTCATTTCTTCCTTCGGCTGATCGGCGGCCGGGGCTGGGACGGCTGGAACGATGGGAAATCAAGCATCAAAGCGAATTCGATCAACACGAGTACCTTTCTGATCCTTGGGCGGCGCCTCCTTCTGCTCGCTCTTCGACTCTTCGACCGCTTTCTTCACGTCCTCCGCATCAACGGTCTTGGTGCGTTTCTTGACCTTCTTGCTGTCGTCTTTCGGAGCCTCGGGAGCGGCGGCCGGCTTGCCGTCGTCTTTCGTTTGAGGAGTGGCGGGAGCTTCCGGTTTGGCTGCAACAAACACATTGGATTGCGGGAAGAAGTGAGAGCACGTACCGTCCTTCTTTTCGGCGACCTTCGGGGCTTCCGGTTGGGGCTTTTGGACTTCTAAACGCACTCGTGAATGGAGCACGTGTATGAGCGAGAGAACGAACCCTTGGGCTTCGACGCGTCCTTCTTCTGGGCGGCCAACTCATCTGCTCGCTTCTGATCTTCGAGGCGTTCCTTCTCATCGGCCGCCCGCTTCTCGTCGGCCGCCTTTTTCGCATCCAACTCCTTCTTGCGTTGAGCTTCGAGGTCCTTGGCCTTCTTCTCGTCATCCAACTTCTGTCTGGCCAATCGATCGGATTCCTCTTTGCTCTTGCGCGCATCATCTTCGGTCTTCTGCCGGTCGATCGACTCGCCGCGTTTGGGCGGGACCTCGGGCGTCGCTTTCGGCGCGTCGGCCGGCTTTTCGGTCGGAGCGGTGGCTGAAATCGAGTGCTTGTGATTGTGCTGCAATTCCCGCATGACTCGTGGTCATTTGGACTCTGTTGAAGTGAACTCTCTTTTGTTTCCCTTAGGACCCCCGTTTTCCCACCGCCCAATCTTTGACCCCCGACTGCTCGAAAACAAACGCATTCGAGGAGTGGGCGCGGCGTAAACATTCGAGCTCTCTCTCCATATAAACAAGTGGGCAGTCGATCGATCGAACGAGCAGTTGTCGTCCGCAAACGAAAGCGGGCGATCGTCCGTTGATCAACGCTCGTTCGAAACACGCGAACATCCGATCGCTTTCCTCCCCAATCCTCTCTTCTTGCAGGAATGTCCCGCATTCTGTTCACGACTCTCCTGCTGCTCGGCCTCGTCGCCCTCGCGGCGGCCATCCGCAACCAGGCGGTCGGCTGCAAGGGCCGCCTGATGTGCGGCGATCGGCCGGCCGTCGGCGTCAAAGTGAAGCTGTGGGATGAGGACGACGGTTCGTTTCCTTCTTTTCACTCCTCACTCATCCCCGGATTTCAGGCCCCGACCCGGACGACGTACAGCCGCTTCCATTCTCCCCCAAACTGCCCACTTGTTTCGTTTAGGTGCTGGACGAGACGCACACGGACTCCTCGGGCAACTTCGTCCTGCAGGGCTCCACGCACGAGCTGACGTCCATCGATCCCGTGTGCAAAATCTACCACGAGTACGTTCGTTTGGTTTTCGCTTCGAATTGGTTGCTCGTCCATCACCCACTCAAATGAAAGGAGTGGTCGACGAGCAACCGGAAAAGCGAAGACCAAGCGAACGTTTCGTGTTTGCAGCTGCGACGACGGCTTTAAGGTTCGTTCCGCCCGCCCTCCCACCCACTCCTCTCATCGCTTGTTCGTTGCAGCCCGGCCAGCGCAAGATCAAGCTGAAGATCCCCAGCCAGTACATCACTTCGATGGCGTCCCGCCCGAAGCGCATTTTCGACATCGGCGTCCTCAATCTGGAGACCTACTTCCAGGGCGAGGAGCGCGATCTGTTCTGAGCGCCCACTTCTTGAGGAATCCGAAGGGTCGTTTGTTGCTCCAAAATACTCACTGCTTCTCTCTCTCCTGTATTTTTGAATGATTCGTAGCGCAAAATAAACTCGATGGCGTTCAAGCAACCTTATTTGGAGTGAACGAAAGACTCACGTTTCTCCTCGACCGCCGGCTGGGCGCTCGGCTCGCGCGATTTCGATTTCTGCTTGACGAGCTTCTTCGGAGCGGCGGGCGGTTGCTGGGCGTCGGTCGGGACTTCGGCGGGAGCGGCCGGCTGTTCGATCGCCTGCTTCGCTTCCTTCTCGTCCACGGTGCTGGAGCGCTTCTTCACCGCCTTCTTCTTCGGTTCCTCCGCGGGCTTGTCGGCAGCAGCGGCTTGCGACGCCTCTACCGCCTGCTTGGCCTCCGCTTGATCGACCGTCGACGATCGCTTCTTGACGGCCCGCTTCTTCGCTTCGGGCTCCGCAGATTCCCGGGGAGCGGCCGGCGGTTTCTGCTCTTCCTTTTGCTCCACGGGAAGGGGCTCGCTGGTCGTCGGGCGCGTCTCCTCCGGCTTGTCGACCGGCGAGCGGGGACTGCGGGGCGACACTGGAAGCAAACGAATGAATTGAAGGAATGAGTGAGCAAAAGGACTAAACAACAAGACCACTGCTCTTTCATCCCGGGCACCCACCACCACCCACCACCCACTTACTCTTTCCGAACACGGTGGAGTCGCTGGGCGGCGATCGGAGCTCGCTGTCGGGCGACAACAAGCCGGAGATCCGTTCGATGCGACGTTCCTTCGCTTCCCGCCGCTTCTGTCGCATGTCCCACGCCTGCTGTCGGAGGGTCTCTTCCTGCTCGATGAGGCGCTGGATGTCCGCGTCCGCGTCGAACCGCACGTCCCGCACGATCGGGATCTCGGGAATCTCCACTGCGATCGGCGACTTTGCGGCCTCCGGGGCAGCAACTGGGGGCTTCTCGCTGGGCTCTTTGGACTTGGACTTCTGTTTGACGAGCTTCTTCGGAGCTGCGGGGGTTTGCTGGGCGTCGGCCGGGACCTCGGCGGGAGCGGTCGGCTGTTCGATCGCTTGTTTGGCCTCCTTCTCGTCGACCGTGCTCGATCGCTTCTTGACGGTCTTCTTCTTGGGCGTCTCCGCGCCGCTCGTCTCACTAACCGCTGCGTCGCTGACCGCCGTTTTCACCTCGTCCTGATCGGCGGTTTGAGAGCGCTTCTTCACGGTCTTTTTCTTCGGCTCTTGTCCAGCAGGCGGCTTCGAATCACTCGCTTGCTGTTCGGCCTGTGCCTTCGCCATCAAGCTCTCGATCTCCTTGAGCTCCTCTCCACGTTGTTTCGCGGTCTTCTCGGCCTCCTCGCGCGCCTTGCGGTCGGTCTGCGAGCGGGCGGCGTCCTCGGCGGCCTCCTTCTGCCGCCGCTTCTCCTCCAGCTCGCGGGCGAGACGCGCGAACTCGTCGCTGCTCGACTGCTTCGCGAGCTCCGCCGGCGTCATCTCCTTCGAGGCGGGCGTGGGCGGGCGGTCTGCAATTGGGGAGCGGGTGAGTGGAGGGTGGGCTAACGAACCTCGCGGTTTGGATTCCGCTCGCTGGGACGTGGTGGACGCTTCTCGCGCTGCAAAAAGATGATTAGCTCGCTCCTCTACCATTCCCTCACCCTTCCGTTCCTCTTCCTCTTTGCGTTTTGCCTCCAACTCCAACTGTCGTTTGGCGGCCAACTCCTCCGACTTGCGCTTAGCGGCGTCGTCGGCCGCCTTGAGGTCGGCGACACGCTTCTGTTCGACTGTCTCTTTCTTTGCGCGCTCTTCGGCCTCCTTCCGCTGGAGCTCGTCGGCGGCCTTGCGGTCGGCGGCCTCCCTCTGTTGCTGCAGCTCGAATTCCTTTGCCTTTCGGACATCCTCGTGCTTTTGCTTCAACGCGGCGTCGGCCTCCTCGCGGCGCTGACGGGCGGCATCCTCGGCAGCTCGCTGTTCGATCTTGCGCTTCTCGATCGACTCACGGCGAGCGGTCAGCGAGTCCTTCGAGTCCACCGGCGGTTCTTCGACTAAAACGTCATGAGTAGTCGAAGAGAATAGATGGAGAGACGCCCACGTTTCTCGTCCTTCACGGGAGCGGCGGCCGAAGTGTCCACGGGCGTCTTTGATTGCTCCACCGCCTTCTGGACGTCTTCAGCATCAACGGTTTTCGTCCGTTTGATGACCTTCTTCGAGGCGTCTTTTGTAGCGGCGGGAGCTTCGGCCGGCTGTTGGACGGGAGTCGCGGACTTCGAATCGTCGATCGCCTTCTTGACGTCTTCGCTGTCGACGGTCTTCGTTCGCTTCTTGACGCGTTTGCTCTCGTCCTTCGGAGCATCGGGAGTGGCTGCCGGCGTGCTCTTTTCGCTTGCTTGAAGAGTGGCTGGAGCTTCCGATTGCGGCTTCTCTACAGCTGAAAGCAATCATGAATTGAATCATTTGTGTGAGCAAAAGAACAAACCTTTAGGCGTCGGCTCGTCTTTCTTTTGTGCGGCGAGGTCGGCGGCTCGCTTCTGGCCGGCCGTCGTTTTGTCCGCGAGTTCTTTCGCTAAAAGAACACGCATTAGTGGTGAGAAGTGGTTTCAATCGTCCAAACCCACCTTTGCGCTCATCTTCGGCTCGCTTGGCGGCGGCAGCGTCGTCCTTCTTCTTCTGATCGGCCGTCTGCTTCGCCTTAAGCTCCTCATCGCGTTTCTGCTTGGCCAACTCGACGGGGCTCAATTTCTTCTCGCCGTCTTTCGGAGCGGCAGGAGCGGGCGTTTCGGGTTCTGCAAGTGACGAGCGACGGTTGCAGAGTTCAACGAAAGTTGGAATGAACGGACCTTTCTTTTCAGCAGGAGCAGCAGCCGCTTGCTGATCGCCCTTCTTCGAGTCGTCGACGGCCTTCTTCACGTCATCGGCGTCCACCGTTTTCGTTCGCTTCTTGACCTTCTTGCTCTCGTCTTTCGGGGCGGCGGGCTCTGCAAGGAACACACAAGTGATTAGTGAATCACGACCACCGATTACCGGCGGTCTGCTCGAATTTCTCTTGAGCTTCCGGCTTCAACTTTTCGACGTCTGCAACAAACAATCCAAATAGAACGATGACGATGAGCGTTCACTCACCCTTGACCTTCTTCGCCGACTTGCCACCGTCAACGACCGACTCGTCGCTCACATCGCCCTCCGGCAGCCCCGCCAGCAAGGTTTCGATCTCCGCTTCCTCGTCGAGTCGCTTCTGCTTTGCAGCAGCTCGCTCCTCGTCGGTCATCGACTTCTGACCCTCCAGGTCGCTCTTCTTGCGTGCCGCCTCTTCCGCAGCCTTGCGAGCGGCGTCTAGCTGGACGACAAGACGCTTCTTTTCAATGCTGTCCTTTTGGAGTTGGGCGTCAATGGTGCGCTTCTTCTCCGCCTCGCTCTTGATGGCGGCCTCGGTCGTACGAATCTCGCTGTCCAACTTCTTCAACTCGGCGGCGACTCGTGCCTGCTCGTCGGCTGCCGCCTTCTTCGCTTCGAGATCGCTCTTCTTCTTTGCTTCGGCCTCCTGTCGCAGCCGCTCGTCCTCTGCCTTGCGATCAGCGAGCTCCTTTGCACGTTTGGCGGCCTCCTCCTCGCGTTTCTGCTTTGCGAGTTCGATGGTCGATGGCTTCTTCTCTTCGGTCGGAGCTGGAGTGTCCGCTGGCTTTTCGTCCTTCTTGGTCGGTTCTTGCGCTGAAACGATCGATCGCTAGAATGAGATCAACGAATGAATGCCCACCTTTCTTCTGCTCGTCCACCATTTTCTGCTGCTCCGCTTTTTGTCGGGAGGCGAGTTCGTCGGCCTTGCGTTGATCTTCGAGGCGTTTCTTCTCGTCGGCCGCTCGCTTGTCGTCCTCCGCCTTCTTTCGGGCCGCCGCGTCTACCGTCGCCTTCTTCTCGGCAGCGGGAGCGGGAGTTTCGGGTTCTGAACACACCGAGCCGTTAGAACGTTCCAAGTGTTTAGAATTCGTTTCGCACCTTTCTTCTCGGCAGTCGGCGGTTCGGTCGAAGTGGCCGCCTTTGCTTCTTGCTCGTCGGCGATCTTCGTTCGCTTGGTGACCTTCTTGGACTTGGAGGAGTCGTCCTTTGGAGCGGCGGCGGGTTCTGAACATTCAAATGCGATCAGTACTCGTGCTAACATCAACCAATGCATACCTTCGGGTTTGTCGAACTTCTCTTGACTTTCCGGCTTCAACTTCTCGACTTCTGCAACAAGCGAAAAAATGAGAGAATGATTGTGAGAGTTCACTCGCCCTTGGCCTTCTTCGCCGACTTGCCGCCATCGACGGGCGCTCTTTCGGGCAGCTCGTCTTCTGAAACACTCGAGAGGAGGGCATCGATCTCCGCCTGCTCGGCGAGTCGCTTTTGTCGTTCGGCCTCGCGCTGCTCGTCGGTCATCGCCTTCTGGGCGTCCGATTCGGCCTGTCGTTTGGCCTGGAGCTCTCGCCGCTTCAACTCCTCCTGGAGTTTCTTCTTCTCGATCGTATCCTTGCGGATTTGCTCGTCGAGAGCGCGCTTGGTGCCGACCTCCGCCTTGATCTGACTGTCGATGGTCTTGCACTCGGCCTCCGCCTTCTTCAGCTCGGCTTCGATGCGGGCACGATCCTCGGCGGACTTCTTTTGCGCCAGTTCGTCTTCCTTCTTTTTGGAGGCTGCATCATCTGCCTGCTTCTTCGATTGGGCGTCTCGTTGGGCGAGTTGGGCCTTCAATCGAGCGATCTCAGCAGAGTCCTTGGCCGATTGGGCATCTATGGTCTTCTTCTTGTCCTGCTCGCTCTTCAAGGCTGTTTCGGTTGCTCGGATGTCCGCCTCGATCTGCCGGAGCTCGTCGGCCATCCGCTTGCTCGCCGCTTCCTGCTCTTTGCGTTGTTTCTCGACGTCCGCAGGGGACGGCTTCGCTTCTTGCGTCGTGGACGGAGCTTCCGGCTTCTCCTTGGGTGCTTCGACTGGCTGTTGCTGCTTCGATCGTTGTTGGAGCTGGGCTTGCAGCTTCGAGATCTCGGCTAGATCACGCTGGAGCTGCGAGTCGATCGCCTTTTTGCGATCCTGCTCGCTCTTCACGGCGGCTTCAGTCGATCGAATGTCCGCCTCGATCTTCCGCAGCTCGTCCGTGAGTCGTTTGGCAGCGGCCTCGGCATCCTTTCGCTGCTTCTCGATCTGAGCGGGGGACGGCTTCTCGTCTGAAATGACAACGAACAAATGATTGGGTTCTCGTGAGGTGCACTGACCTTTGGGGGCGTCCTCCGGCTTCTTCGGAGCAGCTGGCGGCTCGTCCTTTGGCGGAGCGGGGCGTTTGGCGAGTTGATCTTTGAGCTTCGCGAGCTCAGTCTGATCGCGTTGGAGTTGCGCATTGATCGACCGTTTCTTTTCGCTCTCGGATTTGATCGCGGCCTCCAGCTTGCGCAGCTCGCCCTCGATCGCCTTCAGGTCGTCCGCAAGCCGTTTGGCGGCCGCGGCATCCTCCTTTTGCTTCTGGACGTCGACGGCGACGGTCGGCGGCTTCTCGTCGGATTTCGTGGGAGCGGCCGGCTGTTCGACGGGGGTCTCGTCCTTCTTCGGCGTTTCTTGAGCTGAAAGCAGGTTGGTCAACGGAATGGACGAACGGAAGTCGAAGAACGCACCCTTCTTCTCGTCCTCCAGCTTCTTCTTAGCCGCCAACTGATTCTTCAAACGGGCGACCTCAGTTTGGTCTTTCTGGAGCTGTGCGTCGAACGTCTTCGTTTTGTCCAGCTCGGTCTTG
The DNA here is from genome assembly GCA_024699865.1 of Aphelenchoides fujianensis. Taxonomy (NCBI): domain Eukaryota; kingdom Metazoa; phylum Nematoda; class Chromadorea; order Rhabditida; family Aphelenchoididae; genus Aphelenchoides; species Aphelenchoides fujianensis. Next base: position 1,186,292 of record JAMPIO010000012.1, on the reverse strand, counting down.
ATCGCGACTTCCGTCGAACGAATCTCGCCGTCCAGCTTCTTCAGCTCCTCAGCGATCTTCTTTTGTTGCTGGGCGTCGACGGCGGCCGGCTTCTCATCGGATTTCGGGGGAACGTCGTCCTTCTTACTCGGCTCGGGCTTCTGCTGGACCGCTTTCTTCTGGATTTGGTCCTTTAGGCGGGCGACTTCAGCGCGATCCTTTGTCGATTGGACATCGATCACGCGCTTCTTGTCGTTCTCCGTCTTGATCGCGGACTCAACGGTGCGCAACTCGCCTTCGATCTCCTTGAGGTCCTCCGCGAGCCGCTTGGCCGCCGCGGCCTCCGCCTCGCGTTTCTGCTTCGCGTCCACTGCGGCAGTGTCTGAAACAGAGGGCGTTAGGACGCACGAATGTGGAATGTCTGTTAGCGGCAAGAACGAACGTAACGAACCTTTCGGCTTGTCCTCCGGCTTGGGCGGAGCGGCGGGTTGTTCGGCGGGGGTCTCGGCCGGTTTTTTCTGCTGATCCGCTCGTTGCTGGAGCTGAGCGGCCAACTTCGACTTCTGGGCAGTGTCGGTTGCGAGCTGAGCATCAAGCGACTTCTTCTTGTCCAGTTCGACCTTGATAGAGGCTTCCGTCGAACGAATCTCGGCGTCGAGCTTCTTGAGCTCGTCCGCAAGACGTTTCGTCTTCAGCTCGTCCTCCTTTCGCTGTTTCTCAACGTCGGCAGGAGCGGGCTTCTTCTCGTCGAGGGGAGCGGGTTCTGCAGAGAGAAACGATCGTTGAACTCCATGCCGAGCACTCACGTTTGGGCTGCTCGCCATCCTTTTGAGGCGCTTTCTTCGCGGCCGTCTCGGCCTGCTTCGCCGCCTGAGCATCGCGTTGGGCGAGTTGCTCACGAAGTTTCGTGGCCTCCGCTTGGTCGCGTTGAACTTGCGAGTCAATCGATCGCTTCTTGTCGACTTCCGCCTTGATCGCCGCGTCCGTCGATCGAATCTCGCCTTCGATCTTCTTCAACTCCTCGGTCGATCGCTTTTTGGCCGCCTCGTCTTCCTTTCGTTGCTTCTCGATCTCCGCAGGAGTGGGCTTTGCGTCTAAACGAGACGATTAATGCCTCAATAAACCGATTGCTCGATGCTCACCTTCCTGTTCCTTTGATTTTGGAGGAACGGCGGGAGTCTCGTCTTTGGGCGGCTCGACGGCTGAAAATCAGACGAGTTGGTCGAATGGGGAGGGATGAATGCGAACGCACGTTTGGACTCTGCCTTCTTGCTGTCGAGCTCCGCTTGTTTCGTCTGCTCACTCGAACGCTTCGCCAACAAGTCGGTGAGGCGCCTTTGCTCTGCGGAATCCTTGGCAAGTTGCGAATCGATCGTCTTCTTGCGGTCGCTCTCCGCCTTGATCGCCACCTCGACGGTGCGGATCTCCTGGTCGATCTTCTTGAGGTCCTCCGCAAGTCGCTTGACGGCTGCTTCATCCTGCCGCTTCTTCTCTGCGATTTCAGCGGGCTTGGTATCCACAGCCGGCGGAACGGACGCCTCCTCCTTCTTCGACGGCTCTTGTACTGCAAACACAGGAGTAATCAACCAAAAGTCCCGCATTCACTGCACCTTTCTTCGCGTCGATTTCCGATTGTTTCTTGTGGTCGACCTCTCGTTTGGCGACTTGCTCCTGCAAGCGCTTCACGTCGGCCGCGTCTTTCACAGATTGTGCGGCAACGGCCTTCTGCTTGTCGCCCTCGGATTTGATCGCCGCCTCGGTCGAACGAATTTCGCCTTCAATCTTCTTGAGATCCTCGGGAACGCGCTTGCCGGCCGCCTCCTGCTCTCGTCGTTGCTTCTCGACGTCCGCAGCGGAGGGCTTGGGCGGCTGCTCGACGGGCGTCTCCTCTTTCTTGGTGGACGGTTGCTCTGTAAGGAGTGCATCAAATGAATCGAGCGGGGTTGTTGTGCACGAACCTTTTGGTTGCTCTCCCGTCTTGGACTTTGCGTCGAGTTCTTCCGTTCGCTTCTTGAGTTGAGCGGCGAGTCGGTTGACTTCGGTGGAATCCCTCGCGAGTTGCGCGTCGATCGTGCGCTTCTTGTCCTGCTCCGATTTGATCGCCGCTTCAACGGACTTCAGCTCGCCGTCGATCTTCCGCAACTCCTCTGCGACACGTTTGGCGGCGGCCTCGGCTTCTCGTTTCTGCTGGGCGGCATCGGCAGCGGTTGGAGGCTTCGCGGAGGTCGATTCTGAAAGGCGTGCATTGGAGTCGATTTTTGAAACAAATGGACGACGAACCTTCGAGTTTCTCCTCCTTCGGCTTGGGCACCTCGTCCTTTTTCGCAGGTTCTTTGGCTGCAATCGAACGGAATCAACACCTCTGAACGACTGCAATCGTTGGGCACCTTTCTTCGCGTCCTCCTCAGTCTGTTTCTTCAACCGAGCGTCGCGTTCGCTCAATTGGGACCTCAACTTCGCGATCTCAGCGCTCTCCTTGGTCGATTGGGAGTCGAGCGTCTTCTTTTTGTCCAGCTCGCTCTTGATCGACGACTCGAGGGTCTTGAGCTCGCCGTCGATCCGCTTGATCTCCGCCTCGCCCCGTCGTTTCTGCTCGACTGCCTGCTTTTGGACGTCGGCGGCTGTCGGCTTCTCGTCCGGCTTCGGAGCGGCCACGTCTAAAAAAACACAGGAATAAGTGATTGAGCGATGTGGGAGAGCGCCCACCTTCTTTCTGCTCCGACGGTTTGGGCGCAACGACGGGCTGCTCGGTCTTCGTCTTCTCGAGCTGGGCGGACAACCGGGACTTCTCCGTCTGATCTCGCTGGAGTTGCGCGTCGATCGTGCGCTTCTTCTCCTGCTCCGATTTGATCAACGACTCGACCGTGCGGATCTCGCCGTCCAGCTTGCGCAACTCCTCGGCGACGCGCTTGGCGGCCGCTTCCTGCTCCTTCTTCTGTTTCAACTCTTCCTCGCGTCGTTGCTTCTCGACATCGACGGCGGGCTTCTCCTCGGGTTTGGACGGAGCGGCCGGCTGTTCGCTCTCCTTTTTGGCGGCGGGCTCGGCTGAAACACGATTGTGAGTGGACGAACACAAACGACAACCCACCTTTCTTTTCTTCCACCTTCTCGGGAGTCGCGGCGGGTGTCTCGGTTTCTGGAATGCAGTCAGTGATTGTGGAGCGAATGCGAGTGAATGAGCGCGTACCTTTCTTTCCAACGGCCTTCTGGACCTCCTCGGCTTCAACGGTTTTTGTCTGTTTGGTGACCTTCTTGCTCGCATCCTTCGGCGCCTCGGGGGTCTCCGTGGGGGGCTGGACGGGAGCGGCGGGTTTGAACTCCTCGACTGCCTTTCGAACGTCCTCCGCATCGACCGTCTTCGTGCGTTTCTTGACCTTCTTGCTGTCGTCTTTGGGGGCGTCGGCAGGGGCCGGCGGCTTGGCCTCGTCCTTCTTGGCGTCGGGAACGGCGGGTTCTGTTGCTGAAAGCAGTAGAATTGCGTGCTGCAAGTGGACGCAGGGCGCACCCTTCCGCTCGTCATCCGCCTTTTTCGCTGCGGCCTCTTGCTCGCGCTTCTGCTTTGCGAGTTCGGCGGGTGTCGGCTTCTTCTCGTCGACCTTGCCGGCCGGAGCGGGAGCTTTGGGCTCTGCAACGACAACCGTTGATGAAAGAGTTGTGAGATAAACACAAACCTTTTTTGTCGGTGGGCGGCTGTTCGACGGGAGCGGCTGCCTTTGGTTGCTCGACAGCTTTTTGGACATCCTCGAACTCGACGGTCTTCGTTCGTTTGGTGACCTTCTTTGAGGCATCTTCGGGAGCGCTCGGGACGGCCTGTTGCTCGTCTTTCTTCTCAACGGGCGGTTGTTCGGCTGGAGCGGCGACCGTGGACACCTCTACCGCCTTCTTCACGTCGTCCGCCTCGACCGTCTTTGTGCGTTTGGTGACCTTCTTGCTCGCATCTTTGGAAGTAGCGGGAGTTTCAGCCGGTTGTTGGACGGCAGCCGCGGGCTGCTCCTCTTTCTTCTCGACCGGCGGCGTTTGTTGAGCGGCGGCAGCGGCAGCAGCAGCGGCGGGTTGCTCTGCAAAGCACGTGAACGTCTGCAATCGTTCGATCGAACACGAACCTTTCGCCTTCTGCTCATCGAGTCGTTTCTTCTCGTCGGCCGCCCGTTTCGCCTCCGCATCGGCCTTCTGCTTCGCGAGTTCTTGGGCTAAACACAACGGAATCATGCGAAAGGAATGCATGCACAGTGTGTACCTTGCTTTTCGTCCGCCAATCGCTTCGTCTTCAACTCCTCCTCTCGTTTCTGCTTCTCCAGGTTGGCAGCAGACGGCTTGGGCTGATCGACGTCTAAATAGACAGGAGCAGTGAGAACGTTGCGGGATGCTCGTGAACGTACCCTTCTCGACAGCAGCCGGTTCGGTGGGAGCAGAAGGCTGAGATTCTTCGACCGCTTTCTTCACGTCGTCGGCGTCCACCGTCTTCGTTCGCTTTGTGACCTTCTTGCCGTCATCCTTCGGGGCGGTCGGTTCTAAACAAACAACGGTCATTCGCGCACTCCATTCTCGACGAACCTTCGACCTTCTTGAACTTCTCCTGGCTTTCCGGCTTCAGCTTCTCGACGTCTGCAACGAGTGAATCGTGAGCGAACGGATCCCCGATTCGTGAACGAACCCTTGGGCTTCTTCGCCGACTTGCCGCTGTCCACCGACAACGAACCGTCGGAAATGTCGCCGTCGCCCAGTCCAGCGAGGAGAGCGTCAATCTCCGCTTGCTCGGCGAGTCGCTTCTGCCGTTCGGCTTCGCGCTGCTCGTCGGTCATCGCTTTCTGTGCGTCCGAGTCGGCTTGACGCTTCGACTGGGCGTCCCGCCGGGCCAACTCCTCTTTGAGGCGCTTGATCTCCGCAGCATCTTTTGTGTTCTGCAGCTCGATCGCTCGCTTCTTCTCCTGCTCGGCCTTGATTGCGGATTCGAGGGTCTTCAGCTCGCCCTCGATCTTCGCGACCTCGGCGGCGACTCGCTTTCGTTCCTCGTCGTCCAGCCGCTTCCGCTCGTCGGCCGCCTTCTTCGCTTCCGCATCGCTCTTGCGCTTGGCTTCGGCTTCCTGACGGAGTCGCTCGTCTTCGGCCTTGCGGTCCTCCAATTCCTTTGCTCGCTTGGCGGCCTCCTCTTGTTGCTTCTGCTTCGCCAATTCGATCGCCGAGGGTTTCTTTTCGTCGGTGGCGACGGGAACGGACGGTTCGGGTTCTGCAAACAAAAGGATTGATCCGGAGACTTGCACTATCTATTCGAATGCAAGGTGAATGAAACAAAGGAAACAGGGTTTATTTTACAAAAAGTAAGAACTGACCTTTCGGTTTTTGCGCGTCGTTCTTCGCCGTCTGATCGTCTGCCGGCTTCTTCCGTTGGGCGTCTCGCTTTTGGAGATCACCTTTCAAACGAGCGACCTCAGCGGTGTCCTTTTGGATTTGGAGATCGAGGGCACGTTTATTGTCGCTCTCGGACTTCAGCTGGCCTTCCACCGACTTGATCTCGCCGTCCAACTTCCGAAGGTCGTCCGCAACACGCTTGGCAGCAGCGGCGTCGTCCTTCCGCTGCTTCTCGCTGTCGGCGAGCGAGGGCTTCTCGTCGGGTTTGGGCTGAGCGGGCGGCTGGTCTTTGGGCGCCGGCTGGCTCGATCGTTTGGTCAATTCCTGCTTCAACCGAGCGACCTCTTCGCTGTTCTTCGAATTCTGAGCAACGATCGTCTTCTCCTTGTCCAGCTCGCTCTTGATCGCCGCCTCGGTCGTGCGGATGTCGGTGTCCAGCTTCTTGAGGTCGTCCGCTAGTCGCTTGGCCGATGCCTCCGCCTCCTTGCGTTGCTTCTCGCTGTCGGCAGGAGTCGCCTTTCCGTCGTCCGGCTTGGGCGGTTGCTCGACAGGCGCCTCGTCTTTCTTGGCGGCTACCGGGGCTGTAAACAAACAAATGGGTCAAATGATCAAGCCACAACGGCCCACCCTTCTTCAACTCTTCGGTCTTCTTTTGCGCGTCGACTTCGGCCTGCTTCTTCAATTGAGCTTCACGCTGTTGAAGTTGGGCGATCAACCGGGCTCGCTCAGTCTGATCACGCTGGAGCTGAGCATCAAGAACACGCTTCTTGTCGCTCTCGCTTTTGATGGACGCCTCAATAGACTTGATCTCGCTCTCGATCTTTTTGAGGTCTTCAGCAAGCCGTTTGGCCGCCGCCTCCTGCTGTTGCTTCTCGAGAGCGGCCGATTTGTTGTCCGGTTTGGTCGATTCGGGCGCTGGAAACAACCGGTTGATTTATGGATTGGTAGATGCGAACACAAACCCTTCTTCGCTGCCTCTTCCTTGTGCTGAGCATCACGTTTTGCGAGTTGATCGCGCAAACGGGCAAGTTCTGCATGATCACGTTGGAGCTGCGAGTCAATCGTCCGTTTCTTGTCGGCCTCGCTTTTCACGGCGGCCTCCGTGGACTTGATCTCAGCGTCGATCTTTTTGAGGTCGTCCGCAAGGCGCTTCGACTTCAACTCCTCATCCTTGCGCTGTCTCTCGACCTCCGCAGGAGAAGGCTTTTTCTCGTCGGCGGTAGCGGCTTCTGAAACAATTAGCAAATGAGTAACCCCACTCAAATACCGTTGAAACGAACCTTTCGGCTGTTGAGGGGCCGCCGGTTCCGCTGGCTTCGCACCCGCTTCGGCCGGTTTCTGGATTTGCGCAGTGCGTTTCTGGAGCTCGGCGGACAAACGGGACTTCTCGCTCGCATCCTTCTGGAGCTGGGCATCAATCGACTTGTTCTTGTCCACTTCCGACTTCAGAGCGGTCTCGGTCGTTCGGATCTCGCCCTCAATCTTCTTGAGCTCGTCGGCGAGGCGTTTGGCAGCGGCCGCATCGTCTTTCCGTTGCTTCTCGATGTCCGCAGCAGATGGCTTCGTTTCGTCGGGCTTCGGAGCGGGAACCTCGTCTTTCTTGGCGGCCGGAGCCTCCGGTTGCTTCGGCTGTTGAGCTGCTCGTCCGGCCAAATCCTTCTTCAACCGGTCCACATCAGCGGAGGTCTTCGTATTCTGGGCATCAAGGGCACGCTTCTTGTCGTTCTCGGCGTTGATGGACGCCTCGGTCGCGCGGATGTCGGCGTCCAATTTGCGCAATTCGTCGGCCACTCCCTTCTTGGCCGCCTCGTCTTCTCTGCGTTGTTTCTCGAGGTCCGCAGCAGACGGCTTCGTTTCTTGCGGCTTGGACGGTGCGTCCGGCTTCTCCGTGGGCGTCTCGACTGGCTTTTGCTGCTTTGATCGCTCCTGGAGTTGGGCGGTCAATCGAGCGAGCTCAGCCGTGTCCTTGGCGATCTCCGTGTCCAACGTCTTCTTCTTGTCGTGCTCGGACTTCAGCGACGTCTCAACGGCCTTCAGCTCGCTCTCGATCTTCTTGAGGTCATCGGCGAGCTGTTTGGTGGCAGCTGCAGCTTCCTCCTTTTGCTTCTGGACGTCGACAGCGGCAGGCTTCTCGGCGGGAGTGGCGACCTTCTGCGGTTGGGCAGCGCGTTGGAATTGAGCGGCCAACTTCGACTTCTCTGCGGAGTCTTTCGCGAGTTGAGCATCAAGAACACGCTTCTTCTCGCCCTCTGACTTGATCGACGTCTCGGTGGTCTTCAGCTCCGCCTCGATCTTCCGCAATTCATCGGCAACGCGCTTCGCAGCTGCCGCGTCGTCTGGCTTCGAAGCGAGGGCGGTCGGCTGTTCGACGGGCGCTTCGTCCTTCTTCGTGGGTTCTTGAGCTGAAACAATCCACCTATATGTAAGCGGGGCACTGGGGGAGGTGACGGCAACGGTGAGATCTCGGGAACGGGTGGACGGATTTGGATGGGGTTTTTTGCAATCAATAGAGGAGCTCGAGGAGGTAGGGCGAAACGAAAACTATTTCATACGATTTTTGATTTAAGGTTTTTATTGAAGTTTGAAATTTGAACGGCCGTGGGGCAGTGGGCGGGAGGCGTGGCGCAGTGGGTTGCGCGTGGGGTTGGGAGGTGGGGAGGTCGATGGTTCGATCCCGGGTAACGGCGTTTTCGAAATCGGTAATGGTGAGGAATAAATAGCTGGAAATGGTCAAGAATGTTTGGATTTGACGATTGGCCAAGAAATGGTGCCATAAGAGCGGAAATGAAGGTTGGAACGAAAATGAGGAAATTACGATTTGAGGGAGCGGTAATGGAAAAGATGGATGACATGACACGAAACCGAAAAAGGTTGTGGGTTGGACGTCGTCAGTTTGCAGTATGTCGGATGTTTGGCGTGGTTGGGTGGGCGGGCTGGGCCAACGAACATTCGAGGAACCGAATAGTTGCAGTGAGTTGGGGTATGTGGTGGGCTGAACAGTGTATAATGATGTCTGTGAGTTGGGGATTTGGTCGCGTTTGAGTACGCGAGTTGATTTTGCGCGCAATGAAATGTGCGAGCATGATGTACGGCATGGTTGAAGGTTTTAAGAAACGAGCAGATGACTGAAATGCCGACTCGATGTGGCGTAAGCCGAACTGGAGAGTGACAGCGGAGTCATTTATCGTGAGGATTGGTATTTGTTTCGAGAATTGAACAATGGATTAACAGGATTAAAGCCGCCGCAGGCGGCTTTTAAGCCTACGTTATCACTAGCCGAGAGGGCCGAAGGCCCGTTTCGGCTAGTCAGGAATTAATTGCGCGAAAGTGTTGAGATCACTCTACCTTTCTTCGCATCGTCCGCCTTCCGTTGAGCAGTGAGCTCGCCCGCGCGTCTCGACAACTGCTCTTCGAGGCGCTTCTTCTCTGTGGTGTCCTCGGCGAGTTGCGCATCGAGTGTCTTCTTGCGGTCGTTCTCCGCTTTGATCGACGACTCAACGGATTTGAGTTCCGCTTCTATCTTCTTGAGGTCATCTGCAAGTCGCTTTGCGGCAGCCGCGTCCTCCTTCGGCTTCTCCGGTTCAGTTGGGGCGGCAGACGGCTTCTCAGCGACCCCTGTAACGAAACAGACAAGTGGATGAGCACAAATAGAATCAACGCACCTTTCGGCTTGTCCTCCGGCTTCTTTGCGAGCGCCGCCTCGTCCTTGCTCGACTGGGCGGCACGTTGGAGTTCCTCCTTCAAGCGGGCGACGTCAGCGGAGTCCTTCGAGATTTGAGCGTCCAGCGTCTTCCGTCGGTCGCCCTCCGATTTGATCGCCGCCTCCGTCGTGCGGATCTCGCCCTCGATCTTCTTGAGCTCATCAGCCACTCGTTTAGCCTTCAATTCGTGCTCCTTGCGCTGTTTGTCGACGTCCGCTACAGACGGCTTCTTCTCGTCGGGCTTGGGCGGGTGAGCGGGCGCTTCCTCCGGCTTCTTCGATGCTGCCGGCTCGTCTTTTTGCGGAGCGGGCCGTTTGGCCAATTGCTCTTGCAAGCGCTTCAATTCAGCGGCATCTTTGGCGAGCTGGGCGTCAAGGGCCTTCTTCTTTTCTTGTTCGGCCTTGATCGACGCTTCGACGGCCTTCAACTCGCTGTCGATCTTCTTGAGGTCCTCAGCGAGTTTCCTGGCGGCGGCCGCGTCGTCCTTCTTCTCGTGAGGAGCGGGCGGCTGGGCGGCCTCTGGTTTGGGCTGGACAGCTGCACGCTTCGCGAGATCCGCTTGAAGACGTTGAACTTCAGCAGAGTCCTTTACATTCTGAGCAGCCAGAGTCTTCTGCTTGTCCTGCTCGTTCTTGATGGCGGCTTCCGTCGATCGGATGTCTGCCTCGATCTTCCGGAGCTCGTCGGCGATCCGCTTCTTCGTTGCCTCGTCTTCCTTGCGCTGCTTCTCGTCGGGCTGCGCGGCGGTCGGTGCTTGCGCTGAAACTATGGAGTGGAATTCACTGGAATGCAGCTCACCTTTCTTCGCCTCTGCCTCACGTTGCTGAAGCTGTTGGGTCAACTTGGCCCGCTCGGCGGTCTCCTTTTGGATTTGCAGCTCGATCGCTCGCTTCTTGTCCGCTTCCGCTTTGATTGACGCCTCGACGGTGCGGATCTCGCCGTCCAGTTTGCGCAATTCTTCGGCGACGCGCTTGGCGGCCGCCTCCTGCTCCTTCTGCTGCTTCAACTCGTCTTCTCGCCGTTGTTTCTCGACATCGACGGCGGGCTTCTCCTCCGGCTTCGAGGGAGCGGCCAGTAGTTCGATCTCCTTTATGGCGGGTTCTTTCGCTGCAAACAATGCGCTTTGATTGAGGACGGATGGAAAGAACGAACCTTTCTCTCCATCCCCTGCTTTTGGAAGCTGAGCAGCGCGCTTTTGGAGTTCCTCTTGGAGCCGCTTGACTTCAGCAGAGTCCTTTGAGTTCTGGGCGTCCAGCCCTCGCTTCTTGTCGCCCTCCGATTTGATCGCACCTTCCGTTGACTTCAACTCGCTCTCGATCTTCCGCAGCTCATCGGCGATCTTCTTCTGGTCGACGGCGGCGGCAGCGGCTTTCTGCTTGTCCTGATCGGCGGGCGCAAGCTTCGTTTCCTCGGGCTTGGGCGCCTCCTCCTTCTTGCCGGCTTGTTTGGCTGCAAGAACGGAGCGAATGGGTCGAGTTAACTGGAGCGTTTAAACAAACCTTTCTGCTCGTCCTCTGCCTTCTTCTTCAAAACCAGCTCCTCCGCTCGCTTCGCCAACAACTCGTTGAGTCGCTTCCGTTCAGTCGAGTCCTTGGCGATCTGCGCCTCAACAGACTTCTGCTTGTCCTGCTCGCTCTTGATCGACGCCTCAACGGTGTGGATCTCCGCCTCGATCTTGCGCAACTCGTCGGCCACACGCTTGGCGGCCGCCGCGTCTTCTTTCGGCTTCTCCGGTTCACTGGAGGTGGCGGGGGCGTCTGAAATGAATTAAAGTGATCGTTGAAAGCAAATGGGAGTTGAAAAAGACGTGTGAAATGCTCAATACCGATCGTTCGCCCATCCCCACACAACTGCTTACCCTTCGGCTTGTCCACGGCCTTCTGGTCGCCCGCCTTCTTCGCGTCAGCGTCGCGCTTAGCCGCCAACTGCTGTTTCAGTCGGGCAACTTCAGCCGAGTCCTTCGAGATTTGAGCGTCCAGCGCCTTCTTCCGGTCGCCTTCGGACTTCAACGAGGACTCGACGGATTTGATCTCCGTCTCAATCTTCCGCAACTCTTCGGCGATTTTCTTCTGGTCGACGGTTGGCAGCGCGGGCTTCTCGTCTTGCGGCGGAGCGGCCACTTCTAAACGAAGGTGTTTAATCAAGGATTGACTCGAAAGGAATGGAACGTACTCTCATCTTTCACCGACTGATCGGCCGGCTTCTCTCCAGCATCCTTCGCTTTGCGCTCATCATCGGACTTCTTCGACGCGAGCTCGTCGACCTTCCGCTTCTCCTCCAACCGCTTCGCGTCCTCCGCAGCCTTCGTTTCTCGCTGTTGAAGCTGGGCGGTCAAGCGGGCCTTCTCTGCGGTGCTCTTTGTGATCTCCAAGTCCAACGCCTTCTTTCGGTCGCTCTCGGCTTTGATCGACGCCTCGACTGCCTTGATCTCGCTGTCAATCTTTCGGAGGTCCTCCGCAAGACGTTTGGCGGCGGCCGCGTCGTCCCTCGGCTCTTTTGGTGCGGGAGGTTGGGCAGGCGTCTCCTCGGGCTTGCTCTCCACTTCTAAACAAAACCGTTGTCAATTGAATCGAGCGAATGAAGTGCACGTACTCTGTTCCTTCTTCTCGTCAACTTTTGGAGCAACAGCGCTCTCGTCCTTCTTCGGCGGCTCGACTGCTGAAATCTCAAGGGTTGAACGAAGGAATGGAATGAACGCTCACCTTTTTTCGATTCCTCCGCCTTCTTCTGGTCGGCCGCTCGCTTCTGGAGTTGCTTCAGACGGTCGACCTCAGCACGGTCCTTGGTCGACTGGGCATCAATCGCTCGCTTCTTCTCGCTCTCGGCCTTCAGCTGGCTTTCGATCGACTTGATCTCGACGTCCAGCTTCCGCAACTCGTCGGCGATCTTCTTTTGCTGTTGGACATCGACGGCGCCAGGCATCTCGTTCTTGGGCGGCGCGGGAGTTTCGTCTTTCTTGCTCGTTTCGGGCTTCTCCTCCACTGGCTTTGGCTGGACAGTCGCTCGCTTAGACAACTCTTGTTTGAGTCGGGCGATCTCCGCGCGATCTTTGGTCGATTGGGAGTTGATCGACTTCAGCTTGTCGCCCTCCGTCTTCAACTGACCCTCGATCGTCTTGATTTCGGCGTCAAGCTTCCGCAACTCTTCGGCGACGCGCTTGGCGGCAGCCGCATCGTTTTGCTTCTGCTTCTCGAGGTCGGCTGCAGCAGGCGGCTTCTCTTGCGGCGTGGACTGGGCGGCAGGCTGCTCGGCAGCAGCCGCGTCTTTCGTCGGCTGGGCAGCGCGTTGAAGTTGAGCGGCCAGCTTCGACTTCTCCACGTTTTCTTTGGCGATTTGTGCATCAAGAACACGCTTCTTGTCGCTTTCCGCCTTGATCGCGGCCTCGGTCGAACGAATCTCCTGGTCGAGCTTTCGCAATTCCTCAACAAGGCGCTTGGCGGCAGCTTCCTGCTTCTTCTTGGACTTCAACTCGTCCTCTCGCTTCTGCTTCTCGTCGGTCGGTGGAACAACTGCAGCTTCTTCGGGTTTCTTTCCGTCTTTCGGGGGCTGCTGGGGGCGTGCTTGAAGCTGTTGGAGCAGTCGGGACTTCTCCGCGTTGTCCTTGGCGAGCTGCGAGTCAAGCGCTTCCTTGCGGTCTTGCTCGCCCTTGATCGCCGCTTCCGTCGATCGGATCTCGGCGTCCAGTCTCTTGAGGTCCTCGGCGAGTCGCTTGGCCGCTGCGGCGTCCGCCTCACGTTTCTGCTTCTCGTCGACGGCGGGAGCGTCTAAACGAATGGATTAGGAATTGCATTAAAAGCAGGGAACAATGCTGCATTATGCGCAACCCAATCGAACGAAATACCTACTCTTGGGCTTTTCCTCCTGCTTGGGCGGAACGGCGGGCTGTTCGACGGGCGTCTCGACCTTCTTGCTGGCGAGCAGGGCTTGTAGTCGCTTGATTTCGGCCGTGTCCTTCGCAGATTGGGCGACAATCGTCTTCTGCTTGTCGCTCTCCGTTTTGATTGCCGCTTCGGTCGAGCGGATGTCCGCCTCGATCTTCCGCAACTCCTCGGCCACTCGCTTGCTCGCCGCTTCCTGCTCTCGGCGTTGTTTCTCGAGGTCCGCAGCGGACGGCTTCGCTTCCTCCGGCTTCGATGGAGCTTCTAAACGAACGCACGATTGACCGTTGAGTAGTGCCTTGTGTCCACTCACTTTCGTCCTTCTTCGGTTGTTCACCGAGCCGCTTGGAGGCGGCGTCTCGTCGGGCGAGTTCATCCTTCAACTTTGCGAGCTCCGCACTCTCCTTGGCCAATTGCGAGTCGATCGACTTCTTCTTGTCCTGCTCGGCCTTGATCGACACCTCCACAGTTCGAATGTCGCTCTCGATCCTCCGCAACTCTTCCGCGTGACGTTTGGCGGCCGCTTCCTGCTCCTTGCGCTGCTTCTCGACCTCCGCGGGCGTGGGCGCCTTGTCGGCGGGAGCGGGTGCTGCAGAACGAAAGGAATAAATGATTGACGAGTCGGGAGAGTGAACGAACCTTTCGATTCCTCCGCCTTCTTCGGCTCGACTTCCGCTTGCTTCTTGAGCTGACCATCGCGCTTGGCGACCTGCTCGCGGAGCTTCGCCAGTTCAGTTTGATCGCGTTGGAGCTGCGAGTCGATCGCCCGTTTTTTGTCGCTCTCCGACTTCAGTTGTTGCTCGATGGTGCGGATGTCGGCCTCCAACTTCTTCAACTCCTCAACGAGGCGCTTCGAAGTGGCCTCCGCTTCCTGCTTTTGCTTCAACTCGTCCTCGCGCTTCTCCTTTTCGATCTCCGCAGGCGTGGGCGTGGCCGGAGCGTCTGAAATCAACGGGATCAATGCACGTGCAGGACTGCAATGCGGATGCGTACCCTTGACCTTCTCGTCCGTTTTGGGCGGTGCACTCGGCTGCTCGTCCTTCTTGGGCGTTTCGGCGGCTGAAAGCGACGAGTAAGAGTGATGAAAGGAATGAGGGGTGGACGTACGCTGCTTGGGCACGTTCGCACGTTTGGCGAGTTCTCCTTGCAAACGTTGGACATCAGCGGAGGCCTTCGCGTTTTGAACGTCCAGCGCCTTCTTTCGGTCGTTCTCCGACTTGATTGCCGCCTCCGTCGTGCGGATTTCCTGCTCGATCTTCTTGAGGTCGTCCGCAAGTCTTCGGGCAGCCGCCTCCTCATCCTTCTTTTGTTTCGCGAGGTCGGCGGGCGAGGGTTGCTTTTCGTCGGGCGTCGGTTGAGCGGCCGGCTGCTCGTCCTTCTTCGTGGGTTCTTTCGCTGAAATCGAACGAATGAACTAGTGAACGCGAGCATTCGCTCACCTTTCTTTTCCTCGTCACTCTTGCGCTTCTCATCGACGTCGGCCTGCTTTCGCGCCTGTTCGTCGCGTTGCTGGAGCTGAGCGGACAGGCGGGACTTCTCGCTGGCATCTTTCTGGAGCTGCGCGTCGATCGCCCGCTTCTTGTCGCTTTCCGATTTGATGGACGACTCGATGGTGCGGATCTCGCCGTCCACTTTCTTCAATTCGTCGGCAAGACGCGCAGCGGCGCCCTCCGCATCCTTCGCCCGTTGCACTTCGTCACCAAAAGGCTTGCTCTCCTGCTTCGGCGGTTGCGCGGCCGGTTGCTCGACAGGAACCTCCGTCTTCTTCAACTGGGCATCACGCTGCTGAAGTCGTTTGATTTCTGCGGAGTCCTTCGCAATCTGCTGGTCAATCGCACGCTTCTTGTCGTTCTCGGCCTTAAGGGCGGCCTCCGTCGTGCGAATTTCGGCGTCCAACTGCTTGAGCTCGTCGGCCACTCGCTTGCGCGCCGCCTCGTCCTCTTTCCGCTGTTTCTCGAGGTCCGCAGCGGGTGGCTTTGTTTCGTCGGGTTTGGGCGGAGCGGCCGGCTGCTCATCCGTCGGTTCGGGCGCTGCAAACAATCGATTGTTTAATGGAATCGGGGGATGCAACACGAACCTTTCTTAGCGTCGTCTTTCTTTTGGGCATCGGCGGGCGGCTTCGTCGAAACGGCGACATCCCGACTGGCCAGCAAGGCGCGTAGTCGGGCGAGGTCTGCTTGATCCTTCTGGAGTTGCGAGTCGATCGTCTTCTTCCGGTCTTGCTCGCTCTTGATCGACGCTTCGATGGAGCGAATTTCGGCCTCCAATTTCTTCAGATCTTCAGCGACGCGCTTCGCGGCCGCCTCCTGCTCGCGTTTCTGCTGCACGGCGTCGGGAGCAACGGTTTCCTTCTTTTCGACTTCTGCAACGGAACGAACGTCAATGAACGAGCAGGAGAACGCCGAACCTTTCGGCTTGTCCTCGGGCTTCTTCGGGACGGCCGGCTGCGTCTTCGCGCGTTCGGCCAGCTGCTCGCGGAGCTTCTGGAGGTCGGCAGTGTCCTTTTGGAGCTGCGAGTCGACCACACGCTTCTTGTCGCTCTCTGCCGTGATGGACGACTCGACGGCACGAATCTCAGCGTCCAACTTCTTCAGCGCGTCTGCGAGTTGCCTCGCTGCGTCCTCGGTCGCCTTCTTCTGCTTCAACTCGTCCTCACGCTTCTGCCGGTGCGCATCGTCCGTTTTCGCTTCAGCGGGAGCGGTCGGTTGTTCTGAAAGTGGATTCGGGGTGATTCGGATTGATTGAGGGCACGAGTACCTTTCTGATCCTTGGGCGGGACTTCCGGAGCGGTTGCCTTCGACTCCTCAACGGCCTTTTTGACGTCGTCCGCATCTACGGTCTTTGTGCGCTTCTTGACCTTCTTGCTCTCGTCCTTCGGGGCTTCGGGGACGGCGGGTTCTTTTTCTAAACGACGGCATCACTCTTCTTACAGCCGTTTCCATAACAAACCTTTGGGCTCCTCCGTCTTTGGGGGAACGGCCGGCGGTGCGGCCTTCGATTGAGCCTTCAATCGGGCGACCTCGGCGTTGTCCTTCGCGATCTGCGAATCGAGAGCCTTCCGCTTGTCCTGCTCGGCCTTTATCGACGTCTCAACGGTCTTGATGTCGCTCTCGATCTTCCGCAACTCGTCCGCAAGCCGCCTGGCCGCTGCGGCGTCCTCCGCCCTCTTCTGCTCCTCCAACCGTTTGGCCTCGGCTGCGCGTTGAGCATCAAGATCTTTCGCTGGAAGCATTCGAATGAGTGAACAAGAGAGATGGGAACGAGTACCTTTCTGCTCATCCTCCACCTTCTTTTTGTTTACGTCCTTTGGAGCGGACGGCTCGGCAGCGACGTCTGGAACGAATTCAGGTTGAGCAGAATGAAGTGCTCACAACAAACCTTTCTTTTCGACGGCGGCCGGTTCGGTGGGATTAGCAGCGTTCTTGGACTCCTCCACGGCCTTCTTCACATCCTCGCTATCGACAGTCTTTGTGCGCTTCTTCACGCGTTTGCCCTCATCTTTAGAGGTCTCGGGAGCGTCGGTAGGCGTCTTCGACTGCTCGACTGCCTTCTGGACGTCCTCAGCCTCGACCGTCTTCGTCCGTTTGGTGACCTTCTTGCCATCGTTTTTCGGAGTGCTCGGAGCGGCGGACGGCTCTTCCTTCTTTTCAACAAGCAGCTGTTGGGCAGCGGGAGCCGTTGGCTTCGTTTCGTCGAGGCCCTTTTTGACGTCGTCGGCGTCCACAGTCTTCGTGCGCTTGGTGACCTTCTTCGGCTGATCTTTCGGCGCTTCGGGTGTCTCCGTTGGCTGCTGAACAGGAGCGGCGACCTTGGACTCCTCGACCGCCTTTTTGACGTCCTCGCTGTCAACGGTCTTCGTCCGCTTCTTCACGCGTTTGCTTTCATCTTTGGAGGCATCGGGGGCAGCGGCCGGCTTCTCCTCGACTTTCAGCTGTTCGGCAGGCGCGACCTCTTTGTCTGAAACAAATCCATCGAATGATTGCTCATTCCAATGCAATCGCCCACCTTTCTCCGCCTTCTTCGGGACTTCGGGTGGCGACGGTTTGGATTCAGCCTGCTTTTTCTGGACGGCCTCCAGTTCCTTTGCTTTCTTCGCGTCCTCCAACTTCTGTTTTTCGGCGTCCGCACGTCGTTTGGCGGCGGTCGTCTGCTCGGGCGTCAACTCGACGTCCGTGCTCTCGCTTTCGTCCACCGACTGCTCGGCACTCGGCAGCGTCTTGCCTGAAACGAGGACGAATGAAAAAGAGTAGAGGAGCGGTGTGTGAATAGTTCAGCTGTTACAAACGTTGCCTTCTTTAAACAAAGTGAACTCACGTTTCTGTTTCTTGGGCTGCTTGAGATCCACTTCGAGTCCCTCGAACACGCTGTACAACGAGACCTCGCACAGGTCCTCCTCCTCCCATTGCTCGAGGATGAGCGTGACGTCGAACTCCTTGCTGACGGCGTTGAAGCGCCCGCCGACCTCCGCGAAGGTGCAGTAGAGCGAGACCTCGAGGAACTCCTCGTCGGGCAGCGACTCCAACAGCAGCGTGATGTCCATGTCGCGCAGCTTGTCGTCCTTCACGTCCGGTGCGGGAGCAGCTGGAGTGGCTGCCGGGGCGGGAGCTGGAGCAGCGGCAGGAGCGGGCGGTTGCTCGCGGCTCTTCGTGCGGCGGGCGGCCTTCGACTTCCGGGCGGCGGCCGCCGTCTTCAACTCGGAGGCCTCGAACATGTCGTAGAGCGAAGCGGAAATGTTCTCGTCGTCCGGCATCTGCTCCAACACAAGCGTCACGTCCATGTCGTTGATCAAATCGTCCGCTTGCTGCGGCTTCTCGATCGGGGCGGCTGCCTTTGGCTTCTGGGCAGGAGCGGTCGGTGGAGCGGCTGGAGCGCCAGGTGGAGCGGCTTCCTCCGCTTTCCGCTGTCGCCTGACGCCCGGCGCCTCGACGTCGCGCTCCACGTAGTCGAACACGTCGAAGAGGGCGACCGTCACGCTTTCGTGGTCGGGCATCTGCTCTAGCAGCAGGGTGACGTCCAGCTTGTCGAGGATCCCGTACTCGTCGCCCCAGTTCGACTTCGGCATGCCGGCCGGCTTCAGCGAGTCGCGCGACGAAACCGAGAGCGCCTCGCTCGCCGAACTCATTTCGTCGTCGTCGGGCAGCGGGACGATCGCCGTCTTCTTCGACTTCTTTTTCTCCTCTTTCGGTTCGTCCGCCGGCTTTGAGGCTTTTGGTTCTAAAAGAGGGATTGAGGTGAACTGAGTGGAAGCAAGCACTCACCTTTCTTCTCGTCGGTCGGCTTCGGCGGCGCGGGAGGAGCGGGCTTCTCTGCAAGTGAGTAGATGAGGAAGGAGTTTACTGAGCAGAACGAACCTTTGGGCTTCTCCTCCGCCTTCTTCTGCTCCTCCAGTCGCTGCTTGTCCGCGGCGGTCTTTCGGTCGGCGTCTCGCTTGGCCAAATCCCCTTGGAGTCGCTTCTTTTCGGCTGCATCCTTCTGGATTTGAACGTCGATCGACTTCTTCTTGTCCACCTCGGATTTGATCGACGTCTCGACGGACTTGATCTCGCCGTCGATCTTCTTGAGGTCCTCCGCGAGTCGCTTCGATTTCAACTCGTCTTCTCGCTTCTGCTTCTCGACGTCCGCTGCGGACGGCTTCTTTTCGTCGGATTTGGGCGGAACGGCCGGTTGTTCAGCGAAAGTTGCGCCCTTTTTCGGCGGCTGGGCACCACGTCGTTGCTGGAGTTCAGCGACGAGTTTTGACTTCTCGCTGCTGTCCTTTGCGATCTGCGCATCAATCGCCTTCTTGCGGTCCTGCTCGCTCTTGATCGCCGTATCGGTCGCTCGGATGTCGACCTCGATCTTCTTCAGGTCGTCGGCCACTCGCTTCGTCGCTGCTTCCTCCTCCTTGCGCTGCTTCTTGCCGGGTTGGACTTGAGCGGGTGGCTGATCGTCCTTCTTGCTTTCAACTGGCTTCGGCGGCTGGGCGGCGGCGGGTTGGCTCTTGAGGTACGCGATCTCAGCGCTCGTCTTCGCGTTTTGCTGATCGATGGCCTTTTTTCGGTCGTTCTCCGCCTTCAGCTG
Source organism: Aphelenchoides fujianensis (assembly GCA_024699865.1). Classification (NCBI taxonomy): domain Eukaryota; kingdom Metazoa; phylum Nematoda; class Chromadorea; order Rhabditida; family Aphelenchoididae; genus Aphelenchoides; species Aphelenchoides fujianensis. The sequence goes on along the minus strand of JAMPIO010000012.1, from coordinate 1,167,325 downwards.
GCCGTCGGTCGTCTTGATCGCCGCGTCGAGTTGTTTGAGCTCGTCGGCGACGCGTTTCGTCGCGGCCTCCTGCTCTTGCTTCTGCTTTGCGGCATCAGCGGGCGACGGCTTCGATTCCTCGGGCTTCGGGGCCTCCTCCTTCTTGCTCTCAACTGGCGGCTTCACTTGAACGGCGCGTTGAAGTTGGGCCGTGAGGCGGGACTTCTCGCTGTCGTCCTTGGCGAGTTGCGCGTCGATTGCTCGCTTCTTGTCGCCCTCCGCCTTGATCGCCGCCTCCGTCGACTTGATTTCCGCTTCGACCTTCCGCAACTCGTCTGCAAGACGTTTGATGGCGGCAGCATCGTCGGATTTCGGAGCGGGCGACTTCTCTTCGGGCTGGGAGGCGTCTTTCGGAGGCTCGTCCTTCTTCTTTTGCTGCCCGGCGCGAAGCTGGGCGGAAATTCGGGTCTTCTCTGCGCTGTCCTTCTGCACTTGGGCATCAAGGACCTTCTTTTTGTCCTGCTCGGAGCGGATGGCCGCCTCGGTCGATCGAATCTCCTGATCGATCTTTTTGAGGTCATCGGCGACGCGTTTGGCTGCGGCCGCATCGTCCTTCTGCGACTTCTCGAGGTCGGCGGCAGTGAGCGGCTTCTCTTGGGTCGGAGGCTGGGCGACGGGCTGTTCGGCAAAAGTCGCGTCTTTTTTCGGCGGCTGGACGGCGCGTTGCTGAAGCTCAGCGACGAGTTTGGACTTCTCGCTGCCCTCCTTTGCAAGCTGGGCATTAATCGATCGTTTCTTGTCCAGTTCGCTCTTGATGGCGGTCTCGGTTGTTCGAATGTCAGCGTCCAGCTTTTTCAGCTCGGCGTCGACGCGTGTGCGATCCTCGGCGGTCTTCTTTTGTTGCTCGGCATCAGCAGGCGCGGATTTCTCGTCGGTCTTCGGCGGGGCAGCCGGGGCCTCTTTCTTCAATTGGGCGGCGCGTTGGAGCTGCTCCTGGAGCCGCTTCACTTCAGCGGAGTCCCTTGCATTCTGCGCATCGATCGATCGTTTCTTCTCCTGCTCGCTCTTGACCGCAGCTTCTGTTGAGCGAATGTCCGCTTCGATCTTCCGCAACTCCTCCGCAATGCGCTTGGCGGTTGCAGCATCGTCCTTTTGCTTCTGGACGTCGACGGCGGCGGTCGGCGGCTTCTCGTCGGGTTTCGAGGGAGCGGCGTCGTCCTTCTTGCTCGCCTCGGGCTTCTGCTGTCCAGCTCGCGTTTGGAGCTCCTTCGTGAGGCGGGCGAGGTCCGCTTGGTCGCGTTGGAGTTGCGCGTCGAGCGCCTTCTTTTTGTCCAGCTCCGTCTTGATCGCCGCCTCGGTGGCGCGGATTTCGGCGTCCAACTTCCGCAGATCCTCGGCAAAACGTTTGGCAGCAACGGCGTCGTCCTGCGGGGTGGGCGGCTTCGCATCTTCGGGCTTGGGCTGGGCAGCCGATCGTTTGGCGAGCTCTCCTTGCAGACGTTGGACTTCTGCAGAGTTCTTCGCGTTTTGAGCGTCCAGCGTTCGCTTCTTGTCGCTCTCGGACTTGATCGCGGCTTCAACGGTGCGGAGTTCGCCGTCCAGTTTCTTGAGGTCCTCGGCCACTCGCTTTGCCGCGGCCTCGTGCTCTTGATTCTGCTTTGCGGCATCTGCGGGCGACGGCTTCGATTCCTGCGACTTCGGGGCCTCCGCCTTGCTCTCATCTGTCTTCGGCAGTTGGACGGCGGCGAGTTGGCTCTTGAAGGACGCGATTTCAGCGCTCGTCTTCGCGTTCTGCTGTTCGATCGCTCGCTTCTTGTCGCTCTCGGACTTGATCGCGGCCTCCGTCGACTTGATCGACGCGTCCAGCTGCTTGAGCTCGTCGGCGAGACGTCGAGCGGCGGCCTCGTCCTCCCGCTTTCGCTTCTCGTCATCCTTCGGGACGACGGTCGGTTCTTTGGGCTCTGCAACGATCGAACGGTGAATGTTTGAACGAGTGGTGAATGCACGTACCTTTCGGCTTTTCCTCCGGCTTCTTCTGCGCGGTCGCTTCCTTCGATTGAACGTCCCTCGCCGCCAATTGACCCTTCAGCTTCGCGAGGTCCGTTTGATCACGTTGGAATTGGGCATCGATCGACCGTTTCTTGTCGCTCTCCGCCTTCAACTGCTGCTCGACGGTTCGAATCTCGCCCTCCACCTTGCGCTGCTCGTCGGTGAGTCGTTTGGCGGCCACGTCCTGCTCTTTCTTCTGCTTCAACTCCTCTTCCTTTCGCTGCATCTCTAAGTCGGCGGGGGCGGGCGCTTTCGGCTGATCCACGGGGGCGGCTTCTAAAACGAAGGGTTTGAGTGAGCTGATTGATGCTTTCACTCACTCTCGTCTTTGTCGTCGGCTTTCGGCGGGGCGCTCGGAGTCTCGGCCGGTTGAGCGGCTTGTTTCGCTGCAACAAACGAATAAAACAACCGCAAACATCAAAAATAATACCTTTCGCGTCCAACTCGCCCTGCTTCTTCAACTGCTCGCTGCGTTGATGAAGTTGGCTTTCGAGGCGCTTCCGCTCCGCCTCATCCTTCTGGATTTGCTGATCAAGAGCACGTTTCTTCTCGCCCTCGCTTTTGATCGCGGCTTCAACCGAGCGGAGCTCGCCGTCCAGCCTTTTGAGGTCTTCGACAAGTTGTTTCGCGGCGGCCTGGTCGTCCTTCTGCGGCTTCTCGACTTGAGCGGCGGGCTCTGAAACAACGGAACGAGTGAGCGAATGGACGCGAGCGACGGACCTTTGGGCGCGTCCTCCGGCTTCTTCGGTGTAGCCGGCTGCTCGCCGCTCTTTGCTTGCTGGGCGGCGCGTTGAGCGAGCTGTTGGCGGAGCTTCACGGCCTCCGTTTGATCTCGTTGGAGCTGCGCGTCGACCGTCTTCTTTTTGTCCACTTCCGACTTCAACTGCTGCTCGACGGTGCGAAGTTCGTCGTCCAACTTCTTCAATTCGGCCTCCACGCGGGCACGATCATCGGCGGTCTTCTTTTGTTGCTGGGCGTCGGCGGGCGCCGCTGGCTTCTGCTCGGGAGCGGGCGGAGCGGCGGCCGCCTGGTCGCGTCGTTGGAACTCAGCGACGAGTTTGGCCTTCTCGCTGTTGTCCTTCGCAAGTTGGGCATCAATCGTGCGCTTCTTGTCCTGCTCCGATTTTATGGCGGCTTCAGTCGTTCGAATGTCCGCGTCGATCTTCCGCAAATCCTCAGCGAGGCGTTTGGCCGCCGCCTCCTGCTCGCGCTTTTGGGCGGCGGCATCAGCGGCAGCGGCCGGCGGTTCCTCCGGCTTCTTCGGCGGCTCTTCAACTGAAATGGGAAGCGTTGAATGAGCCCGCAACGGGGAGCAACTCTACCTTGCTTCGGCGCCTCCACCTTCTTTTGATCCGTCGCTCTCTTCTGGAGTTGCTCCTTCGAACGTGCCAGCTCCGCGGTGTCCTTGGTCGACTGGGCATCAATCGAGCGTTTCTTGTCGTTCTCCGTCTTGATCGCGGTCTCGACGGTGCGGATCTCCGCTTCAAGCTTCTGCAAGTCGTCCGCTCGCTGCTTGGCCGCTGCGGCCTCCGCCTGCTTCGCGTCCACCGCGGCTGTGTCTGTAAATAGGAGGTTTAAAATGTGCGGAACAAATAGAAACGTTATAACAACAACTGCTGGTCGTGAAACCCTTACCCTTGGGCTTCTCGTCCGGTTTGAGCGGTGCGGCCGGCTGTTCGACAGGAGTCTCAACTTTCTTCAGCTGCTCGACGGATTGCTGGAGTTGGACCTTCAACTGAGCGACATCTGCGGAGGCCGTCGCGTTCTGGGCGTCCAGCGACTTCTTCTTGTCCTGCTCGCTCTTCACGGCGCTTTCAGTCGACCGGATGTCCGCCTCGATTTTTTTGAAGTCATCCGCAAGCCGCTTCGACTTCAACTCCTCATCTTTCCGTTGCTTCTCGAGATCGGCAGAAGTGGGCGCCTTCTCTTCGGGCTTGGACGGGGCGGTGGGCGGCTCGACGGGCGGCGCGTCCTTCTTCGGCGGTTCTTGCGCTGAAATCAAGGGGATTGGATCAATTGAACCAATCTCCCGACAGCAAACTCACCTTTCTTTGCCGCTTCATCTGCCTGCTTCTTCTGCTGGGCGGCACGTTGCTGGAGTTGCTTGATTTCGGCGGCGTCCTTAACATTCTGGGCGTCCAGCACTCGCTTCTTCTCGCCCTCGGATTTGATCGACGACTCGACGGCGCGGATCTCCGCCTCCAATCGCTTCAACTCTTCGGCGATCTTCTTTTGGTCAACAGCAGGCGATGCGGGCTTTTCGGCGTTCGGTGGAGCGGCTGGCTCGTCTTTTTGGGCGGGCGATTCCACGGGCTTCGCAGCCTGGGCAGCTCGCTGGAGTTCAGCAGATAGACGGGTCTTCTCGGCGGTGTGTTGTTGGATCTGCCCATCCAGAACTCGTTTCTTCTCCAGCTCGCCCTTGATGGCCGCCTCCGTTGTGCGGATGTCGCCCTCGACCTTCTTCAACGCGTCCACCAACTGTTTAGCGGCGGCATCGGCGGCCTCCTTCCGCTGCTTCTCGTCGGCTTCGGGCTGGACGGCGGGTGTTTCGTTCTTCTTGGGCGCCGTGTCGACCGCCCGTTTGGCCAACTCCCGGAGTCGCGCGATCTCCGCTTGATCTTTCTGGAGCTGCGTGTCGATCGTCTTTTTGCGGTCGCTCTCGGACTTCAGCGAGGACTCGACGGATTTGATCTCCGCATCGACCTTCCGCAATTCATCGGCCAGTCGCTTGCTCGCCGCTTCCTGCTCTCGCCGCTGTTTTTCGAGATCCGCAGTTGATGGCTTCGCTTCTTCCGGCTTCGACGGGGCTTCCGGCTTCTCTTTGGGCGCATCGACTGTCTTTTGCTGCTTCGATCGTTGCTCGAGTTGGCTCTTTAAGCGGGCGATCTCCGCCTGATCACGTTGAAGCTGCGAGTCGATCGCCTTCTTGCGGTCGCTCTCGGACTTCAGTGAAGATTCGGCGGATTTGATCTCCGCCTCGAGCTTCCGCAATTCCTCAGCAATCTTCTTCTGGTCAACGGCGGGCGGCGCGGGCTGCTGGGCGGGCGACTCCACTTTCTCGGCCGGTTCTTGGAGTAAAACGCGAGCGGTGATCAATGGATGAGCGCGGAGCAATTCACCTTTCTTCTGCCCGACGCCTCGTTTGGCCAAATTCTCCTTCAAGCGCTTCACTTCAGCCGAATCATTCGCGGTCTGCGCGTCGATCACCCGTTTCTTCTCCAACTCGGCCTTTAGCTGACCGTCGACCGCCCTGATCTGCTCGTCCACTTTCTTCAATTCGGCTTGGAGTTGGGCGGCATCGACGGCGGGCGGCTGGGGCGTCGAATCCGCGGGCTTCTCGTTCGACATTTTTTGAGCGGCGGCCAACTGCTCTTGGAGCCGTTGGATTTCCGCCCGATCTTTGGTCGATTGGGCGTCGATCGCTTTCTTCCGGTCGCTCTCGGACTTCAGCTGACCCTCGGCGGTTTTGATTTGCGCGTCCAGGGCCTTCAGCTCGTTCGCGAGTCGCTTGCTCGCCGCTTCCGCTTCTTTCGCTCGCTGGACGTCGTCGGCGGGCGTGGGAGCTGCAGGTTGCTCGACAGGCTTTTCGTCCTTCTTCGGCGGTTCTTGCACTGAAACCACATGGATTACTTGATTGAAATGCAAGACGGAAGCATGCCTTTCTTCTCCTGATCCACTCCCTGCTTGGACGCGAGTTCGACCGCTCGTTTTGCGAGTTGCTCTTGCAGACGCTTGACGTCAGCAGCGCTCTGCGCGTTCTGCGCATCGAGAGCACGCTTTCGGTCGCCCTCCGCCTTGATCGCGGCTTCCGTCGACTTCAACTCGCCGTCGATCTTCCGCAGCTCGTCGTCGATCACGCGCTTCGCGTCGAGTGCTTTTGCTGCAACGAGGGGATTGTGTGAATGCAACAATCGAATGCAAACGAACCTTTCTTCTCGTCCTCCAACGTCTTCCGCTCGACGTCCTCTTTTTGTTGCTGGACGTCGAGCAGCCGAAGTTCTTCCTTGAGGCGGGCGATCTCAGCGCTCGTCTTCGCGTTCTGCTGATCCAACGCTTTTTTTCGGTCCTGCTCGCTCTTGATCGCCGCCTCCGTTGTGCGGATGTCGGCGTCCAGTTTGCGCAACTCCTCGGCGACGCGCTTGCGGGCCGCCTCGTCGTCCTTCCTCTCCTGCGGACTGGTTTGCGGGGCGACCTCCGGCTTGGGCTGGACAGCCGTTCGTTTGTCGAGTTCTCCTTGCAGACGTTGGACTTCAGCCGAGCTCTTCGAATTTTGGGCCTCGATCGTGCGCTTTTTGTCGCCCTCCGACTTGAGGGCGGCTTCCATCGTTCGAATCTCGCTGTCCAGCTTGCGCAACTCGTCCGCAGACTGCTTCGACTTCAACTCCTCCGCCTTCCGCTGGTCCTCGAGTTGTTTCTTCGCCTGCTCGTCGGCCGCACGCTTCGCCTCGATTTCTGTGGCTAGAATGCGGGAGTGATTATAGCGGAGTTGGAAGACGAAATGCCCACCTTTTGCGTCGTCCTCCGCCTTCTTGCGATCGGCCTGGTCCTTTTTCTGCGGCTGGGCGTCTCGTTGAGCGAGTTGGGACTTCAACGTCGCGATCTGCGCTAGATCACGCTGGAGCGACGAGTCGAGGACCTTTTTCTTGTCCTGCTCGCCCTTGATGGCCGCCTCGACGGACTTCAGCTCGCTGTCGATCTTCCGCAACTCCTCTGCGACGCGTTTCACGGCGGCCGCATCGTCTGTTAGAGCGAGCGTTTGGGCGGGCGTCTCGTCCGGTTTGGGGGCCGCGGATTGCTCGCCAGGCTTCTCGTCCTTCTTCGCCGGTTCTTGCACTGAAACACGTCGTTGATTCGACCATAATGCGAGGAATAAGCCTGCCTTTCTTTCCCTGCTCCACCGCTTGCTTGGACGCGAGCTCGGCCGCTCGTTTCTGGAGCTCCTCGCTGAGTCGTTTGACGTCGGCCGCGTTCTTCGCGTTCTGGGCATCCAGCGACTGCTTCTTGTCCAGTTCGCTCTTCACAGCGGTCTCGGTCGACCGGATCTCTCCGTCGATCTTCCGCAACTCGTCCGCAATTCGCTTGACGGCCGCCGCGTCCTCTTTTTGCTGAGCTTCCGTTGGGGCGGCAGGCAACTTCTCTCCGGCTTCTGAAATGATTAACGACAGTGATTGGGAGGGCACGAAGGGAATGAACGAACCCTTCGGCTTTTCCTCCGTCTTCCCCACAGCCGCCGGATGTTTCTTCTGCTGGGCTTCGCGTCGAGCCAACTCCTCTTTCAATCGCTTCACTTCAGCAGAGAGCTTGCCGTTTTGCTGATCGATTGTTCGCTTCTTGTCGCTCTCGGCCTTGATCGACAATTCGACGGTGCGGATCTCGCCGTCCAGTTTCTTGAGGTCCTCAACCACGCGTTGGGCCGCAGCGTCGTTTTTCTTCTCTTGCGCAGCGGGCGGTTGGGCGGGCTCGGCCGTGGACGGAGCGGGCTCTTTGGCTGCAATGAGAGCAAGTAATCACAAGAACTGGCACGTGTTCCTTGTACCTTTCTCTTCGACTTGCTTCTTCGTTTGGGCGTCGCGTTGTTGAAGCTGGGCGACCAGCTGTGACTTCATGGCCTGATCCTTCTGGATTTGCTGATCGAGCGCTCGTTTCTTGTCGCTCTCCGTCTTCAACTGCCCTTCGACCGTCCTGATTTCGCCGTCCAGCTTCCGCAACTCCTCGGCATGGCGTTTGGCCGTTGCCTCCTGCTGTTGCTTCTCGGGAGCGACCGTCTTGTCGTCCGGTTTGGTCGACTCGGGCGCTGAAAGCAATCGATTGGTCAATGCAATTGGTAGATGCGGGCCGCGAACCTTTCGTCGCATCGTCTTTCTTTTGGGCGTCGGCGGGCGGCTTCGTTGCAGCGGCGGCATTGCGCGCGCTCAATTGATCGCGCAGCCGCGCGACTTCCGTCTGATCTTTCTGGAGCTGCGAGTCGACGGCCTTCTTCCGGTCGCCCTCGGACTTCAGTTGACCCTCGATCGTCTTGATGTCGGCGTCGACCTTTCGGAGGTCATCAGCGAGCCGCGCGGCCTTCAGCTCGTCCTCCTTCCGCTGCTTCTCGATCTCCGCAGGAGTGCGCTTCTTTTCGTCGACAGGAGCGGCCTCTGGAACAAGACGCAATGACTAACACGAGCGAATCCAAACGGAACAAACCTTTCGGCTGTTGAGTGGCCGGCGCTTCAACTGGCTTTGTGTCGGCCGGCTTCTGGAGCTGCGACGCGCGCTGTTGGAGCTGAGCGGTGAGCTTCGCCTTGTCGGCCTGATGCTGTGCGAGTTGTGCATTGATCGACTTCAGCTTGTCGCCCTCCGACTTGATGGCGGCTTCCGTCGATCGAATCTCGCCGTCCAACTTCTTTAGCGCGTCTGCGAGTTGTCGGGCGGCGGCATCGCTCTCCTTCTTTTGCTGTTCAAGGGCAGCAGCGGACGGAGCCTCCTCGACAGGCTCTGGCGGGGCTTCTAAATCGAGTGAGTGAGTGACCAAATGCAGTGACTGATTAGACGGAGAGCAGCTCGTGTTTCAAATGCTTTGATGCACACATGACCGAACGCACCTGCTTGTTTCTGCTCTTCGACCTTCTTCTCGACCGGCGGCTCGGGTTTGGACGATTCTTTCGCTGCAACAAACGAATGGATGAAAAGAGAGCCGCCATTTGAAGAACGAACCTTGCGCTCGTTTCTGGAGCTGCTCGCGGAGTTTCTGGACGTCAGCGCTGTCCTTCGCGATCTGCGAATCAAGCGCTTTCTTGCGATCCTGCTCGCTCTTGATCGCCGCTTCGGTGGATTTGATCTCCGCATCGATCTTTTTGGACTCGTCGGCCACTCGCTTCCGTTCGTCCTCCGCCGCCCTCTTCACGGTCAACTCGTCGGCTTTCCGTTGATCTTCGAGGCGCTTGTTCTCGGCCGCCTCCGCCTTTTTGCGCTCATCGGCCTGCCGCTTTTCTTCTTGCTGTTTGGCTGAAATCAATGGAATGAAGTCGGAATCCAGTAGATCTTGAAACGAACCTTTCTGCTCGGCCTCTGCTGCCTTTTTAGCGACCTGCTCGTCGGCTTTCCGTTGGTCGCTGTCCCGTTTGGCGAGTTGACTCTGCAGCTTCTTGATCTCGGCGCTCTCTTTGGTCGATTGAGAGTCGATCGCCTTCTTCTTGTCCAGCTCGCTCTTCAGTTGGCTCTCAAGTGTCTTGATCTCGCCGTCCAACTTCTTGAGCTCGTCGGCCACTCGCTTTTTGTCCTCGACGTCCTCCGATTGCTTGCTGACGGCTTGCTGCAGCTCGTCCTTCCGCTTCTGCTCTTCCAGTGGGGCGGCCACGAGCTCTCCGACCAGCTGCTTCGATGCACGTCGCTGACCGCTCGGGATCGTGGCCTCGACCTCTTCGTAGGTGCAGTAGAGGGCGACCTCAACGGACTCCTCGTCGGGCAGCTGTTCCAGCAACAGCGAGGATTCGAATTCCGTTTGGAGGCGGTCTTCCGCACGGACGGGCGCCTTCTCTTCGGAGACGGCGGCCGGTTGCTCGGGAGTGGTCGCTTCTTGAGGCGGAACTCCTGGAGTTGTGGACGGAACATCGGCCGCCTTCTGCTCGACCGGCTGCTTGAAGCGACCCTCCGCTTGCTCGAAGTTGCCCTCAATCAAGACCTCCAAGTGGACCTCGTCGGGCGGCTGCTTGAACACCAACTCCACTTGATGTTCGGAAACGGTCGGGCGCTCTTTTGCGGGCTTCTCGATCGGAGCGGCTTCCTTCTTCTCCTCTACGACCTCCGGCTTGGTCGACGGGACTTCTGGCGGCTGCTCGACCGGAGCGGGCGTTTCCGTCGGCTGGGGAGCGGCCGGGATTTCGGCGGGCGGGATGGCGGCCGCGGGAACTTCTTTCGTCTCGAACTCGGCGGTCTCGTACGTGCCTTCGATCAACACTTCGAGTTCAACGTGATCGGCCGCCTGCTTGAACAACAGGTCGGCCTGGACGTCGGAGACGATCGGGCGAGTGGGTTGCTCTCGTTTCGGCTTATCTTCGACCAGAGCAGTGAGTTCTTCCTTCGGCTCGACTTGCGCTGGAGCCGCCTCTTCCGTCTGGACGACAGGAATTGCGGGCACATCAACTGGCTCCTGCTGTTCTTCGGCGGGAACGATCGGTTCTGGCGTTTTGATTTCGTCCGTTTTCTCCTCGACCGGAGCGGGCCGTTCCTCTGCGGCGACGGGCTGAACGGGAGCCGCCGGTTTCTGCTCATCCACCTCCTCCTTCGGTCCTTCGACGTGCGGCGGGATTTCGGTCGGTTTCTGCTCGACTTCCGCTCTCGGTTGCTCTTGGCTGAAGGCACCGGCAGCGAGCGGGACCTCTTCTTGTGCACGATCCTGCTCGACATCCTCCGCTTTCAGTTCATGTGGTGCGGGAGCGGCCGGTTCTTTTGTCTTTAGATCGCCCGTCTCTAAGTTCGCTTCTTCGATCGCAACTTCGACTTGGCCGCCGGCTCCAGCCTCTCGGCGGAACAACAACTCGACGTCGTGGTCGGAGATCGTCGGGCGCGGCTGTTCGGCGGCTTCCTGCAGCTGACGGTCGGCTGGCGGGAGCTCCTTCTCCTTCACGAGCGGCGTCTTCTCTTCGACGAGCGGCTCTTCGACGGGCGGCTGCTGGACGGCCGGGACTTCTGCTTGCTTTTCGCTCGGAACTTCCGGCCGTTCGTCATCCAAAAGAGCGGCCTTTTGCTCGACGCTCGCCGGCCGCTGGATCGGCTGCACGTGGGCGCTCGTCTCATCCACGGTCGTCAACTCGACGGCCACGTCCAGGTTCTCCGCACCGGCCGGACGCTCGATCGGCAACTCGACGGCGATGTCAGGGATGGACTCTCGTTTTTGCTCGACGAGAGCGGCGGGCGGGGCTTCGGGCACTTCCGATGGCTTCTGCTCGTCCGACGGGGCGGTGGGAGCTTCATGGACGATTTCCTCCTTCTTCGACGCTTCTTCCACTTGCGGCTGTTCGACCGTAGCAATCTTCTCGACATCCGGAGCGGCTGCCGGCTTCTCTTCGACTTTCGGCAGGTCGGCGACGGCGATCGCTTGCGGAGCGGCCGGTTCTTTCGTCTTCAAGTCGCCGCTCTCCGCGTTCGTCTCCTCGATCGCAACGTCCACTTGGCCGTCGGCTCCAGCGTCTTTGCGGAACAACAACTCCACGTCGTGATCGGAGATCGTCGGGCGTTGCGGAGCGGCCTCCTCGGGCTTCTTTTGTCGCGTCTGCTCGATCGACGGGACTGCGGCCGGCTTCTCCTCGACGCTCGTTTCTTTCTGTTCGTTCACGACCGGCTGCTCGACGCTCTCGACCGCAGGCTGCTGGACAGGAGCAGCGGGAACATCGGCCGGCGTGGTCGGAGCCACGTGCTTCACGTCCTGGCTGCCGGCCTCCGCATTCGCCTCCTCGATCAACACTTCGATTTCGTGCGTGTCGGCGGGCGGCTGCTTGAAGAGGAGGTCGACCTCGTGGTCGGAGACAATCGGACGGGCGGGCTCTTCAACCGGCTTTTCTTCCTCCTGCTTTTCGGCCGGCAGTTCGGGGCGGCGACTTCCGGAGCGGGCGGCTGGACGACCTCCGCTTCTTTTCGTTCCTCGACAACGGCGGGAGTTTGTTGCTCGATCGGGCGTTCCTCTTGCTTCGTTTCCTCGATCGGCGGTTGAGCGACCTCCGTTTGTTCTTCGGGAACAACGGCGGCAGGAGTTTCGACCGGCGTGATCTCCGGCTTGCTCTCCACGAGCGTTGGTTCCTCTTGCGGCGGTTGGGCGGCCTCAACGGAAGTCGGCTTCTCCTCGACGACTTCCGTGCGGGCCTCGACCGCCTGCGGAACTTCGGCGGTCTTCTCTTCGACAGCGGCCGGCTGCGCGTCGACGGCGGTCGACGGGAAAGGCCGAGCGGGCGGCTCGCGCACCTGCGAACTGCCGCTCTCCGAATTCGCCTCCTCGATCGCCACTTCTACGCGATTGTCGTCCGATTCGCGGCGACGGAAAAGCAGCTCGACGTCGACGTCCGAAACGACCGGGCGTTGCGGGACGTCCTCCACTTTTTCCTCGTCACGCACGGTCGGCGGGGGAACTTCGGGAGCAACGGCTTCGACGGCAGGCGGCTGTTGAACGTCGAGCGGGACTTGTTGGGCGGGCGCCTCACTCGGAAGGGCACTCGCCGGGGCACTTGGGGGTTGCTCAATGACTTCCGCTTCCTTTTCCTGCTCCCCAACCGACGGGGCGATCGGCTGCTTCACGTCCTGAGCGGTCGCCTCCAAATTCGCGTTCTCGACCACGATCTCCAGCTGCGAGTTGTCGGCGGGCGGCTGTTTGAACGACAAGTCGACGTCCTGATCGGAGATTACCGGTCGAGTGGCCTCTTCCTTCGGCGGCTCTGCTCGATCGCTCGAGAGCTCCGGCTTCTCGTCGGCAACGGTGAGAATCTCCTGCTGGTCTTCGACTGCTTGCTGGACGTCAGCAGCAAGCGCGACATCCTCCTGCTTCTTCTGCTCTTCCACAAGGATGGGAGTAGACGAGAGGTCTTCCCGCTTTCCTCAACGGCAGCGGGGGCTTCTTGCCGCTCGGGCTCACTCGGAGCGGCCTGCTCCTTCCGTTCGTCGCTCGGCTGTTGCTCTGCACGAATCGGAGTGTCTTCGGTTGCCTTCTGCTGCTCTTGTGCGGCTGGCGGTGCAGGAACCTCTGTTTTCGGTTCTTCGACCGGATGTTCGGGTGCGACGTCCTTCGTTCCCTGCGGCTCGGTCGTCGGCGGCACCTCCTGCTTGTCGCTCGGTTCGCGTGTTTGCAGTCGGGCGTCGTCCACGTTCGCCTCTTCGATCGCGACCTCAACGCGGACGTCGTCGGCCTCCGCTCGGCGGAACACCAATTCGATTTGATGTTCGGAGACGATCGGGCGTTCCGCTTGCTCAACAGACTGCGGAACGACATCTTCTTTCTGCTCGGCGGGCGCTTCCTGTGGGGTTTCCTGAGCAACAGACGGGATTTCGGCCGGTTTCTGCTCGCTGGGCGCTCCAAGCGAAACTTCGGTCGCTTTTTGTTCGTCGACTGGAGGGGCGGTTTGTTCAATGGGAGTAGCCGGTTGCTCGACCGGAGTGCTGGGTTGCTCAAGGGGTGCAAGGGGCCCTTCGCTCGGTTGACTCGGTTGTTCGACGACCGCTGGAGACCGTTCAGCAACTTCCGGACGCCCATCGATCTTCTCTTCATCTGCGGGAATGGCGGTAGGCTGCGGAACGGTCGGTTCTTGTTCAGGCGCCTCCTCACGAATTTCCGCTTCTTTCTGCTGCTCTTCGACGCGCGGCGCTTGCTCGACGGCGAGCGGGAGGTCTGCCGCCTTCTCCTCTTGCGGCAGGGCGGCCTTCGGCTCTCTCGTCTTCAACTCGCCGCTCTCCGAATTCGCCTCTTCGATCGCGACTTCCACGCGAACGTCTTCGGCTTCCAGACGAGCGAAAACGAGTTCCACTTGGTGGTCGGCGACGATCGGGCGTTCTTCGATCTTCTCGGTGGTTTCCTCGACGAGCATCGTTTCCTCCACGATCGTCGTCGGTGGTTGCTCGTCGACGGGCCGTTCGGAAGTGGGCGGTCGCTCGTCTTCCTTCCGCTCTTCTTGCTTCCGCTCCTCGACCACGACTTCCTTTGGCTTCTCAACCGGCTGCTGCTCTTGAACGGCCGGCTCCTTCTGCTCGATCGGTGCGGGTGGCGCTTGAACGGAAGGCTCCTCGAGTTTGACATCGCCGGCCGGTTGAACGACTTCTTCCCGCTGCTCCTCTTTGACTTCGGCAGTCGGCGCTTGCTCTTCGACGACGGCCGGCTGGACCTCTTGCGGTCGTTCTTCTTCACGTTCTTCTAGCGGGACGGTCGGTTTGTTGTCGACAACCGGGGCGGCGGCTTCAATTCGCTCCTCTTCCTTGCGTTCTCCAAGCGGCTTCTTTTCAACGATCGGAGCGGTAGATTCCGCTTGTTGCTCGACCGGCTTCGCTTCAACGCTCTTCGGGGGAGCGGGCGGCTCCTTCGTCTTCAACTGAGCGCTCGCGGCGTTCGCCTCCTCAATTCCGACGTCCAATCGGCCCTCTTCGGTCGGAGCGGAGAACTGAAGTTCGAGCTCGACGTTCGAAACGAGCGGTCGCTTCTCCTCCGGCTTCTGCTCGACGACGGCGGGCGGTGCGGAGGTTTCTTTTTGTTCGTCGGCTTTGCGTTGAACATCGACTGCTAGAGGGACGTCCTCTCGTTTCTGTTCGTCCACAGGAGCGGAGGTGGACGGAAGCTCTTCCGTCTTCTTCTCTTCAACGGGGGTGGCGGCTTCTTTCCGTTCGGGCTCACTGGGAGCTGCTTGTTCCTTCCGCTCGTCGGCCGGTTGTTGCTCGGCGGCAATCGGCGGGACTTCGACCGCTTTCTTCTGTTCTTCGAGCAGCACAGGGACCTCCGCCTTCGGCTCGTCGACCGGCGGCTTCACATCTTTGGGGGCCTTCGGCTCGTCGATCGTGATCGTGGCGGCGGTCTTCGCTTCGCCCCGCTCGTTCCGGGCGCGACACTCCACGCGCGTCCCCTCGGCGAGCTTTCGGACCGTCGCCGTTGCGCGGCCATTCGAGAACGAAACGCTGACAACGAAGAGATCAATGGAATGCAGCAGGAAGACGGGACTCACTCGACGAGCTCCACTCGCGGCTCGGTCGACCACTCCAGCTCGGGCGTCGGACGACCCTCGACCTCCACGTCGAAGCGGACGTCTTCGCCGAGTTTCGCGCGACGATCGGCGAGCGGCCGGCGGAATTTGGGCGCGCTGAAATCTTCTTTCGACTCACCTTCTGCGCCCGCTTCCGCCGGCTTCACCTCTCGCTTCTCCTCGCGTCCCACTACCTTCGGCTCGACTTCGACGGACGGCTGAACGGTCGAGGGTCGTGGCGCGGGAGCGGCGAGTTGAGCGTCGACTTCTTCCACCGGGACGAACGAGACCTCCGCTTCGAGGAGCTCCTCGATGGAGGGCGCTTTCTGGGGCGCGTTGAACGCAACAACGTGCTCCGACTCAAGGGCGTCTGCAAGCGGAAGCGATGAGTAGAAAGCAGGCAGTCGGCGGGTACCTTCGACGATCAACGAGCAGCCGGACGTCGTCGAGCCCTCCGCATTGCTCAGCGCGCACTCGAACTGTCCGCCTTCGTGCCGCTTCACGTCTTCCATTTCGAAGACTGCGGCATCCCCATCGCGCGTGATCGTGTAGCTGAATCCAAGCAATCAATGTGCAGAAGAATCGATCGAAGTGCTCACCGATCGGCCGGCAGTTTCTCGCCGTTCAGCGTCCATCGGATCGAAGGCGGCGGGTTGCCGCTCACGGCGAACTCGAAGCGAACCGACTCGTGTTCCTGCAACGGGCATTCGATCAATCCTTGAGGGGGAGAGGGAGGGACGTGCATTGCAGTAATGAATTTGAGGCAACGGCTGCACGAATTCGGGCGCTTTGGGCTCGCCTTCGATCTGCTCGATGCTTTCGGCCGCGGGCTCTTCGTCCTCTTCGGGGGCTGCAAAAAACATCGAATAAGAGGGTTGAATCCAGTCAATGAATGCGCACCGATCTCGATCGTGGTCGTCGTCTCCGCCTGCCCGGCGGGACTCGAAAGGGCGCACAAGATTTCGCGTTGATTCCAGTCGGCGGGCGTCTTCTCGACCACCAGCGACGACGATTCGTCCGTTTTGATCACGTGGATGTTCCTAAATGAGCACAAATGAAATGAATCCCTCTATTCGATGGAACTCACTTCGTTTCTTCGATCAGCCGATTGCCCAAGAACCATTGGACTTCCGGACGGGGCTCTCCGCCGAAGCGGCACGACAAAACGAGTCGCTTTCCACTCGAAGCGGTCGTTTGCTCCGCCGGCTGCTCGACGAATCCGGGCGCGGTGTAGAGCTGGTGCTCGATTGATCCCTCTTCGTCGGTCGCCGGTTCACGCGAAGCGAGGAGACGAGCTGCAAACACACGAGTAAGGGGTGAATTCCAGGCTGTTCAACGACACTCACCGGCATCGCTGATCGCGGCCTCGACGAGCACCTCGATCAACTCCTCCTCCAACTGCTGAGCGAAGCGGGCGCTCACGTCCACCTGCTCGCCGTAGGGCGCTTTCGAGTTCGTGTGGATCACGTGTTCCTTCAGTTGGTGCACGAAAGGAATGATCAACGTGGCGTCGAGTTCGTCGGTTTGCGGGCGAACGGCGAAGCGGAGATCGACGGCCGCGTGCTCGGGGCGGGCGGGCGGCTTGAAGGCGGCGGCCTCGTCGACGTCGGCGCGCGTGTCCGGCCGCTCCTCCTCCGCCTTCGGCTCTTCGCCGCCTACGAGGTCGAAGCCGTCGAGGCGGCGCTCCTGCTCTTCGATTTCGAGAATCTCGAAGGTGTCCGAGTCGTGGCGCGGCGACACGTCGTACTGGCCGCTGATGTCCACCTCGTTGCTCGTGATCTCGACGGTGATCTCCTCCATCGGCTCCACGTGCGTGAGGCGAACATCGAGCGAGATCGTCGTGGTGCCGTCGGCTTCGATCTCGACCTGGGGCGGGCCGAACGCCTCGGCGCCTTCCATCGAGTCGATCATCTCCCACTCGTTCGTCTCCTTCCCCTCCGAGTCCATGGGCTCCGTGTCTTCGGGCAGCGTGTCCTCGAGGATCGAGGGCTCCTTTTGGACGTTCAGGCGAGTGACCGGAATGTACGCGTCGTTCACCATCACGCCGTACTCGCCCCGATCTTCGTCCGTGATCGCCGAGATCGTCAGCGTGTGCTGCTGCCGGTTGGCGGAGGATTCGGCAAGGAAGCGCTCGTTCAGCTCCAAATCACGCCCGTCCTTGCGCCAAACGACGCGGTCCTGCGGCTGCAGCGTCTCGCACTTGATCGTCACGTTCGTGCTCTCCGGCACGACCGTCTCGTCCACCGCGTTCTCGTCTGAACAATCGGAATGATTGAATGAATAGAGAAGTGGACGTACCGGAAACATGGACGAATGCACGCGTTTCGGCTGTTCCGTGCTTGTTCACCTGCAGTCAGCCATTCATTTCATTGCTTAACTCGAGGAACCCACCGCCTCGCACGTGTACTCGCCCTCGTCTTCGGGCACGATGTGTTTGAAGCGCAGAATCGCCACTCCGTCCTCGTAGAGCATTTCGAAGTCACTGCAATCAAACAAATGCAAGGGGATCAAAGAAACAAAGGAACGAACGGGCTCTCGACGATCCGATCGCCGTCGACGAACCAGCCGATCTCCGGGTTCGGGATGCCCGTGACGATGCACTTCAGTTGGGCCGCTCGGCCGTTGCGGAAGGTCGCCGTCGCCAAACCCAAGCGGAAGCGAGGCGCCTGCCCGCCGTCGCTCAGCGAAACGGTCAAGCTGGAGGGCTCCTCGGCGACGTCCACTTGCGGCATGGGCGGCTGGAAGGGCGCCGTCGGGGTCTTCGGCTCGGCCGCAGCGTTCTCCGCCGTCTTCTGCAAACAAGCGAGCAAGTTGAAATGGAAAGGAGCTAAGAGGAACCTCGATTTGATTCAAAACGGAGCCCAACAGTTGAGTCGGCTCGAACATCCGCACTTCGGCCATCTGCTGCTGCTCGCCACGATGGGCGATCTCGAAGTCGCCGGCGGTGCTCGTGGTCGGCTCCGCCTCGTCGATTGCAGGCTCTCGCTGCAATCCGGAGCTTCAAAGAACCCAAATGGACGGGAACTCACCCGTTGCAGAGTCCAAACATCGTCCGTTTGCTCCACGTCGCGTTGTTGGGTTTGAATCCACTGGTAGTTGACGTTCGTGCGCAGGAGGACGGGCGTCTCGACGACGACGTCCACTTGGCCCTCCGCTTCGCCGCGCGCGAACACGTCGGCCAACGAGACGGCGCGCTCGCGCTGCACGCCCGCCTCGACGGTGAGGTCCACGGCGTAGATGAACAGCTGCGGTTGGACAATGCGGAGGCGAAACTCGAAGCGCGCATCCGGCCGCTCCGCCTCGACGTTCGTCTCCGCTTCGGCGGCTCGAGGGCCCGCGTCCGGAGCGTCGAGCAACATGGCGACGGCGCTCACTTCGCGGTGCACCGGTTGGCACACGATGCGCACCTGTCCGTACTCACGAACAGTCGGTGCGGCCACCGCGCGGTGTTCGCCCGTCTCGAGCGTCGCGGCCGCTGCCTCCGCGCTCGCCGTCTGCTCGCCTTCGTGCGTGGTCGTTGCGGTCGTCTCGCGGATGTCGGGCTGTCGTTGGGTGTCGTAGAGGAGAGCCTCGGCGCTCTCGACCTCGTCGGTGGTCGTTTTGCTCACCAGCTTCACGGTGTTCGGCTGGAGCACCGCAATGGAGCGGCTCTCGTCCGCCGCTTCCGGCCGCCACTCGTGCTCCGCGTACTCGGGCACGAGAATGAGGAGTTCGGTGAGGATTTCGGAGGGCGGCTTCTCGATGTTCACCACCAAGCCCACTTCGAGAGCGGCCGAATCCAAGGGTTCGCCCGGAATTTGCGGCTCCTGCTGCAGAGTGGGCGTTTGCGGGACTTCCGCCTGGAAGATCACTTCGGCAGTCGCTGCTTCGGGTGCACCGCCGGTCGGCTGCTGCGACTCGACCGGTTGGCTTCCCACTTGCTGCTCGACTGCGCTCTGCTCGATCAGCTCGAAGTCGGCGGGCGACTGCGCACTCGACGAGCGCTCGCCGCCAATCGGCTGCTGCTCCGATTGTTCGGCGGGCGGTTGAGCGGACGCGGTCGGGGTTTCCTTGGGCGCTCCCGCCTGTTCGGCTGCCGGAACGGGCGGTGCGGCTTCGATGATGGTCGTCGGCTCCGTTTCGTCGTCGCTGCTGCCCAACGAGCGAACGTCCGCACTCTCCACATCGACGAAGGAGTCCGGCTGCGAGGACTGGGCGGTCGAAGGGCGGGGCTCGTCGCTGGGGGTGGCGGCGGTTGGGACGAGTTCGAAAGACGAGTCGCTGCTTTCTCGTCGCTCGCTCGAACTCGACGGTCGCTCCGCTTCGGTCGGCTTCGCCTCGACGGCCGACTGCGGCGGCTGCTGCTGTAGTTTGGCCTCCCGGGCTTCGCGGACCTTCCGCTTGAGGACGAGCTCGACGACCTCCAGGAGGTCCTCGACGATCGTCGCTTCGGCGTGCTCCGAGCGGGGCGGCTTTCGGTCCAAGCGGACGTGCGCGTTCACTTGTTGCGGCTGCTGCTCGCCGCCTTCCGCCGTCCGCTGGGCGTCCGTGATGCGAATCGGGGTCGTGGCTTCTGCAAATGAATTTCGATGAGCTCTTCTCTTGATCGTTCTTACCGGAATCCACGACCAAGTTGCACGTGTACTTGGCGCAACCGAACTCGTTTTCGGCGCGGCACTCAAAGACGCCCGCCTGCTCGGGCTGCACGTTTCGAACGACCAGCTGCGAGTGGCCTTCGGTCGTGATCACGTCGGCATTCCTTCAAGCAAAAGGAAGGAGTCATGGAAGAGAGGAGAGAACCCACTCGTTCCGCTCCACCTGGCGGCCGTTCGCGAACCATTGGATCGAGTGGCAAGGCGGTCCTTCGATGCGCGTGTGCAGGGTGAGCGTTTGGCCGGGCGCCAGCGTGTAGCGCTCGCTCGTGACGTCGAAGTGGGGGGCCAAGTGGTCGACCGCTTCGACTTCGATGGTCACCCGCTCGGCCTCCTCGTCCTCCTCCTCGCTGGAGTGGACGGCGCTGCTGCTCAGCTGGTGCGCGGCGTCCCGCACCGCCTCGATGATGATGTTCGCGACGAGGGCGGCGGCCAGCGACTCGGACACCTTGACGAGCAGGGCGTAGGTTTCTGCAAAGAAGAGGGATGAGCAGAAAGAGCGGCAATCCACGTGCCTTCTCGCTTCTTGATGGCTGTCGTCTTGCTCAAATCCTCCTCCTCTTCGTCCTCGACGATCGTGATTTGCGGCGGCGGAATTGCTGCGGGTTCCGCTTGCTGCTCTTGCTCGTGTACTAGCTGCTGCTCTGGCTCTGGCTGGACGTCTTCGGTCGCTGCAACAAACGAGATGCACAAAATGAAGAAAAAGGACGGAAACAAACGTCCTTGAGTCGCAATTTCTTCGACGCGCTCGTCTTCCTCCGTTTGGAGCACCGCTGCTGCTTCGGCGCTCTCCTTCGTTTGCTGCTGATCGGAGGAGGGCTGCGCGTACTCGACGATCACCTTCGTCGATTGAACGCAACAACCGAGCGGATTTTCGGCGCGCGCCTCGAAGCGGCCCTCGGCGGCGCGCTCGACGAACAAACGCGAATGGTTGGGCGCGTCGCTCGTGATGCGGACGCCCCGTTGGCCGTCGTGCAGCTCGAAGTTGTTGAGGCGCCATTGGATGCGCGCCTCCGGTCGCGACTCCACGCGAAGCTCCAACTCCAGCGGGTGGCCGTCGGCGACGCGCAGCTGCGGCGGGAAGGCGGCCGCGTCGTCTGCGAGCCGCGGGCCGTGCGGGAGGTCGTCCTTGACGCCGGTGGAGCCGCGCCGTTCGGCTTTGAATTCGCGACCGGCAGCCGCCGCGGCTTCGTTGCGCTCGACGGACTCGCGGTGGAGCCGAGAGGCGAGCAGGGCGGCGGCGTCCGGCTCTTCGCTGGGCGCCCGATCGACGGCGACGACGCGCATCTCGAACGCCGCCATTCCGTGCTCGTTCATCTGCAAACAAAAGGATGAGGAGGTGGGGAGCGGAGAGGAACGAACGGCCACAACGCGGTAGATGCCCGTTTGGGGCTGCCGGTGGACGAGCGCCGCGTAGTTCGCGGACTCGTCGATTTCGACGACGCCGTCCGCCGTCGGCCGCAACTCGGCGTTCTTTTGGTACCAGCGGATCGACGCGGGCGGTTCGGCCAGCAGCTTCACTTCCGCGCGCAAAGCCTCGCCGCTCCGCACGTGCACCACCTGCAAACGGAGGAGTGAAAGGAGGGGGAAGGCGACGCACCTGGGTGGGCGGCAGCTGGAGGAAAATCGGCTTCTGCGGGAACGCGCCCTCGGCCGTCGGCTCGACGACGACGTGCGTTTCGACCGTTTCGCGGACGCCGCCGCCGTCGAGCGCCGGCTGCACGTCGGCGGGGTCCTCGGCGGCGGCGAAAATCCGCACGGTGTCCGCGGCATCGGCGTCGGCGTCTTCGTCGTCGTCGGCCTCGACCAGCTCGCGCTCGACGTCCGTCTTCACGATCGTCGTGATGTTTTCTTTGAGGCGGGGCGGGACGCCGTGGAGCGCTCGAATGTTGGCGGCCTCTTCGGACTGCTCGTCCACGACGCGGCTCTCGGCGCGCGCCTCGCCGTGCTCGTTGCGCGCGGTCACCGCGTAAATTCCTACGTGGACGGGCGGCTGGACGGTCAGCGTGGAGCAATTCGCTTCGGTCTGTTGCTCGTGCTCGTCGTCCACGCGCTGCCCGTTCACCTCCCATGCGAACTCGGCGTCGGGGAAGGCGGAGACCTGCAAAAAACGTCGATTGTTTTCCGTTGCTCGTGTTTACGCCCTCCGGTGTTTTCGTTTGTTGCAGGAAGGAAGACCGAAGAATGCGGGCGCACAAACTCCATCCCGAAAGAAGAAACCTTCTCCTGCCCGTCGACTACCGTCTTGCTTTTTCGCAAAAAAGTCGGCGCTTCCGTTCGGGCGCCGCTCGAGAAATCAATTCGCGTTCGTTCGTTCGATTGATGGCGGCGAAGAGCGGGTGCACGATAGAAAAATCACTTTTATTGCGTGAGAAACATCGACGTTTTGTAGTCGGCGAGCATTCGTTCGTTTGTCGGGGGTTTGCGCGTTGCTTTGTTCGGTTGACGCGTCATGCTCGCGTTCTGCGCGCGCGGCTATCATCGGCGCTCCGCTCTCCTCTTCCAACGAGAGAGAAGATTGCGCGAGCGCGACGCCCCGCGCATCGTCAGCCGCAATCAACTCGCGCGATCGCCCCCCAAACCTCCGCATTCCGCGTCCGCCGCTTTCTTCTCCGCGCGATCGCAATCGACACGCACTTCGATCGAACATCGGCAGGGCGAGGGCTTCGAGCGTTGTGTTTTTTGTCTTGTTCCTTCGGTTGTCAACCAGCCGGCGAGCGTTGTTTATTGTTCTTCGAATCGACCGAACACGGCTCGCCGATCGATCGAGCAATCGCAATTTTGATGGCTTCTCGTCCACTCCATTTTACGAACGACGAACGCGAGAAATCGATTTGATTTGATTCGTGAACGTTGGTCAGCCGGGGAACGAGCGTGACCAAACGGCGACGATTACCAGACGCTCGAACTGATCACTCGCGTTTCCAACGAATTGTTTTGCTTTTGATCGTCGTCATTTCACGGCTTGTTTTCCGTCGATCGTCTGCGGAGTCCCATCGATTTCTTTCATTAGGGCTCGTTCGAGAGCTCCCCGACGACAATGAGGGGTCTTCGGCGAGTCTCCGTTCGATCGATTGACTCACCGCCGTCGCACCAGCATTCCTTTCTTTTGATTGCGCAACGAAACCTTGAAACCGCCGCGCCCAAACGCTCGCCAATTAGCCGCCGGCCTCGTGAATCATCGCGTTTTTTGCGCAAAATTCCGCTCGATCAGCGTGCAACGCAGAAGAACTTCGACGACGTCTTCCGTCGATCGTGACGTCACTTTTCGGTTTGTTTCGTTCGTTGACCAAAGCGGGCGGCGCCGCGGAATTCCGCGCGTCGATCGATCTTCCGCCCGCGCCGCCCGCCGCCGCCCGCCGCCGCTGCTGCGTGGCGCGCGATCGCGACGGTCGGGTTTCGCCTTTGAACCCGGCGACCACGAAGCGCGGCGGTCTCGCGGCGCGCGCCCGACTTCTGCGCGCGTCTCGTCGGCAGGAATGCGCAGAATTCGCGCTTCTCAATCGACTATTTTTGGTTCAAATCGCGCGACTACCGCCCGCTTTCTGCCCGCTTGTTCGAATGCCCGCACGTCAGCGCTCGTTGTTGTTTTTGAGCACTTTACGCTGCCCCATCCGATGGGTCAATTCGTTCCGAGTACTCGCCGCCGCCCCACGCGCGCCGCCGTCTGTTCGCGACTCGACTGTAACAGACGAGCGCGAGCACCCGCCCGTCGCAGCGCTCATCACTGATCATCGCCATCCTCTTCAAGCGATGGTCGAATTCAAGTCGTACGTGAAGCTCGGCGTGGTCGGGCGCGGCGCCTTCGGCGTCTGCTACGCGTACCACCGGCCGCGCATTGGCAAGGACGCGCCGCGCAAGGTGATCATCAAGAGCATCCCCATCGAAGGGTTGAGCGCCGAGGAGCAGGACAAACTCGAAGGTAGTCCCTCCAATAGCCGAGTATACTCTCAACCATCTTCTTTTAGGAGAAGCACGGATGCTCCAGTGCCTGAAGCATCCGAACATCATCACTTGCTACAGCTACGGCACAAACCAGGCGGCCAGCGAGCTGTGGATCGAAATGCACTTCGCGGAGGGCGGCACCCTGCAGAAGCTGATCTCCGAGCAGCGCGGCGAGTACCTGCCCGAACTGCTCATCAAGTTCTACTTCGCGCAGTTGGCCCAAGCCCTGCGCTATCTCCACTCCAAGCCGATCATCGTTCGTTCCCTCCCCGCATGAAAGCCATCTATTCCCCTGCTTTAGCACCGCGATCTCAAAACCCAGAACATTCTGATGAACCGAAAGCGAACGACCGTCCTGCTCGGCGACTTTGGCATCAGCAAAGAGCTGAACAACACGATGGCGATGGCGTCCACGTGCATCGGAACGCCCAATTACTTCAGCCCGGAGATGCTCAAAGGTACGCGCTCTTTCGACTGCTCTCCTTATTCCTCGTTGTTTAGGCGAGCGCTACGGAGAGAAGTCGGACATGTGGGCGCTGGGGTGCATCCTGTACGAGATGATCGAACTGAAGCGCGCCTTCGACGGCCCCCGAATGCTCATCGACATCACGGAGGCGAGTGAGCAGTCGGCGGGAGCGGAAATTGAACGTGCGCATTGCAGGGCCGAATGGGCGAGCGGAAAAACACGAAAGTGAGCCACAGCATCAACGAAATGGTCCAGCTGCTTCTGAACGTCGACCCCGACCAGCGGTTGAGCGCCGAGGGTTCGTTTGATCGTTCTGTTCATCCTTACCGATTGTTTGCAGCGGTGATCACGCACCCGAGTGTCCTCCGCACGTGCATCGACATCACGCTGGACCTCGGCCGCATGGACAACTCGATCGAGCGCCTAGTAGCCGAAAGCATCTACTCGAACCGCTCCAAAAGCCCCGCGCCCGCCGCCTCGCCCACCCCGAGCACCCTGCTGGCGAGCTCCAGCGAATACCCGACCACGCGGATAGCCGCCACTCTTCAAGTTCCAACGGTAAGCGCAAGAAAAGAGATGAAAGTGAACAGCGCACATTTCAGCCCCAAATGAGAGCGTGAATCGAGTCGAATTCCCCCTTTTGTTTGTTGTTTCACTCGAATAAAACGAACCTCCGTGGTGAGCACCAGCCGCTCGTCCGTGCGGATCAACAGCTGGGCGGGCAGCTCGACGACGAACTGCGGCGGGCGGGGCGTCAGCGACGTGATGCTCGAGGTCATCGACAGCTCGTCCATGTCGGCCATTCGGCGCTCGGGAGTGGCCGATTGGCGCGCCAGCCGCGACTCCGGGCTCTCGTCCACCGTGTCGTTGCGCGGCAGGCTCGATGAGCGCGAGACGTACGTGAGCGTGTGGACGGTGGTGCGCGTGATCGACGCCGCTCGGCGGGCGCCCTGCGACGAGGCGTCCGGCAGCGGCGCTCGCGCCGAGTGTTGCAGGAGGTGCGAGTGGGTCGGTTGGTTCGCATCTGCACGGAACGAAGAAGATTGAAGTGTGCATTCGATTGAATCGAACGAACCTTGCGCAACCTCCACGTAGCCGCTCGACTTGGCGATTCCGAACTCGTTCTGCGCCACCACCGTGTACTGGCCGCTCTCGGGCAGTTTGAACAGGGCGACGCAGCGCGTTTGTTTCGGGAAGTAGAACTCCACGTTGTCGATCCCGTCGCGCACCAGCCGGCCGTTCACGTACCACAAGAAACTGCAACGAATGAATCAAGAGGAGGGACTGGAAGAGAATAGAACGGACCGAACTGGACTGCTGCTCTCCAGCTCGACGTCAATGACGGCTTCGGCGCCCGGCCGCACGGACAGGTGCGGAATCTGCGACGTGAATTTGGGCGGCCGACGAGCGCGCGCCGAACTCGTGCTGCTGCTCATCGACGAGGTCGTGCTCGCGACCATCTCCGACTGGATGGGGTCGAGGATCTCCGGCGCGCAACTGCTGAGCAACGATTCCCGATGTGCTGCGGGGTCTTCAACGAGAATAAAACAAGGAAGAAGCGCGTGTAACTCACCGGCAACCGTCACGTAGCCGTAGGATTTGGAGACGCCGGCGGGATTGCGAGCGGAGCACGAGTAGACGCCCTGCTCGGGGCCTTCGACCGTGAGGATCGTTGCGTTGACCGCGTGGCGCACGGCGAACTGCTGCCGATCTTGGGCGACCGGCCGGTCGTTGCAGAACCACTCGAAGATCGCCGGCGGGTCGCTGCGCACTTCGACGACCAATGTGAGCCGGTCGGTCGCGAGCACGCGGTACGCTTTGATCACCTGCAAGCCCCGAGTGTGCACAAAGACGAACGAAAGGACGAACTTGAATGAACTTTGGCGGCGAGGTCGTCACGAAAGACTTGATCTCCGAAGACCAGTGCTCTTCGGTGAAGAACGTGTCCTGGACGCCTTCGTTGCGAATCACGTGCGTTTCCTCCAACGTGCGCGAGTTCTGGTCGCCCTTGCGGAGGACTGTTTCGCGGTCTGAACAGTCTAGATTGCGAGGAAAGAGAACGGAATGGATCACTTGATTCATAGGAAGACTGGGGCGAGTGCGTGAGGAAGTACGGCGAGCGCCGATCCGCACCGATCGGGCTGATCGCACTCAACGCGCGCGGGCTGATGCTGAGCGGCCGCTGCGGCGAGGCGAACAGCGAACCGGCCGTGGGGCCGCCGATGCTCGTCGGCGTGCTGACGGCGGACTCGTCGCCCGACGAAGCGGGCGTGTCCACGCGCCGAATTTGGACGACGCGACGCGGCGGCTCGCCGCTCTCCACGTTCACGCTGATCGCCGTCGGCGTCTTCGGCTCCTCGTCGTCGTCGCCCGCGAGCGGCGGACCGTTCGGATCGGACATCCCGACGGTCGGCGGAGCTCAACGCTCCTCTCTTTTCGTCGTTCTTCTCCTCCGGCAACCGCACGCTCCCGGTCCGAAACGAAAGGTCTATCGTTTGCGGGCGCTGTTGGAACGTGAGTTGCTCGTTGGAAGAACAGAAAAACAGAGACGTTCGTTACTGCAAGCAAAAGTGGAAAGAATGCAAAGCAGATAGAAGGATGGTGGAGAAAAGCGTAACGAATGCAAGAAGATCGAGTGAATGCACGTTACGGCGAATGAGAAGCGTACGGTAATTGCGAAATACCACGAAAAATGTAATTAAGCAGAAATGTGATAAAACGATCGAACAAATAGACAAAGAGGCGTTCGAGCGTTAATAGACAGCAGCAGGACAAGTTCGGACTCGTTTTCTAATGCTCAAAGTAATCGAAGGTATTTGAGCGTTGCGCGTTCGACAGTTTAACTCGAAAGGCAGCAATTGGAAAGAGAACGTGCAACAATAAGGAGAAACGTGAGTGCAATTGAGATTCAACGCTTAGAAGCAAACCGAGAAGTGGAAATCGCGTTTCAAGTCACCTGTTACGCAATGCGCATTTCGAAACACGCGGCAATCCAACGAACGACTCCATCAAGTGAAAGCAGCATTTAAAGCAACAAAAAAGAAGGAAAAAAGCATAACCGGTCGAACAGACGCGCAAAATAATCAAACTAGAGGCAAGTCCGATCAAAATTAACGAAACCCCGACGGAAATCCGTGGAAACGCCGGCGGCTTGGCCCCCGAAAAGCCGGCGGGCGAACGAGCGGCCGGATTGAGTGGGGCGAAAGAGGCCGCAAGCAGGAGGAGGAATGCCGTCGTGTACGTGATCATTCCGCCCGTCCGGCAGAAATCAGCAGCGGATGCGGGCGGGGGACAAAAAGGAGGCAACATGCCGCCGCCCGCAGGAACGGAGCGGCAATCATGATCACGCACACACCCGATGGACACACACGCCCTCCGCTCCTCCTCGTTTCATGGCCCTCAACGGCTGGAGTACGCACTTCCGTCTAATTACTCACGGAAGACGCACACGAGGAGAGCGGGGTGATCCGAACGGAGGGAAAACTCGCTTCTTTTCGGTGGCCGGAAAGAAATCGCCCGCCCGCCCGGATTGCCTAATCGTTTGCCTGTGCGCCCTGCCGGCCCGTTCGGCCGCCTGCTCGCTCTTGCTCTCGGCGATCCGTCGGCACTCCGCTCGCCCGTCGGGCGGCTCGTGGGGCGTCCGGCGGCGAAAGGAAGCCGGCGGATCCCCTCGTTCTTCTTTGCGGCCGTCAGTTGCGGCGGGCGAGAGCGAGAGGCGATTTTCTTCTTCCGTTGGGCAAGGCGGGGGAATCCCGACCCGAAACTCGTCATTTCAATCATGAGCCGAGCCGACGCGGCGAGAAGTGCGCCTACCTGTTAACTGCAGACCTCTTTTCTCTGCTGATTTGCGGCCGACCGACTCGAAACCTCCGCTTTTTGCGGAAAGAAGCGACGAGATTGATTGCCGCCCGCCCTCGCCGATCGTGTTGCAACCGAACGAAACAACAACACCAACACCGACAATCACTTGATGCAGTCATCAATGGGAAGCGAAGAATTTTGGTGGAAAGCGGGGATGTTCGTTCTGCTTTCGGTTGTTCGGCCGCCTCCAATCCGATCGATCACCCCCGTTCGGGCGGCCGTTTGTTCGCGGTGACGAGCATTAGGTTCGAATCCCCCACCATTCATCCGTCTTCCCCTTGTTCATGAACACAAGCGAATCGATCGGCGGGGTCATGCGGCGACCGGATGAACCGAAAATAGTTGCCGAAACACCCGCCCGCTCGGCCGCTCGGCCGCTCGAGCCGAAAGACGGCCGACACGCGTCCGCCGCCCTTCCGTCGGGTTTGCGGGTCGGGCGGCGTGAAAAATGGGCGCCGCCGTCGACACGTCCGGCCGAGCCGCCCGCAATCCGTGCGGGGCGAGCGGGTGTTTTCGTTCGAATCGATTCAACGGTTTCCTTTCAACTGAAGGAAGGAAAAATCGATGGGCTTCTCACTACCGACTCGTCGTTCAACTCGATTAGATAGTTGTGAGATTATCGAAACCAATCGATCAACCGCCGAACGACCCGCCGAGAGCGCATAAAACAAAGTGGATTTCCGATTGGTTTGAACCGAAGCGAGCGGATCGGGGGCCGCAAGTTGGCCGAACAGCCGGGAAGTCCGGGCGAACGGAAGAGTTTATTGCTGCAAACGAAGGGCCATTTGCCGTCGCTCACATGCTTCCGGCCTTCCGCTCGCACGTCTTTCCACGCGGTCTTCAGCAAACTTGTTATGTGAACGGCATCTGACTGTTGTTAGAAAGAATACACTCAAATAAGACGAAAGAAACTCCCGAACAATGCCGGCAGTAATTGTAGTGATGGCGACATGGAAGCTCATTGGAAGTGTTGTACATGCAAGCAAGAACGCTAAACTCTGCTTTTCCACCTACAGCACGGAGTCTGTCTTGTGTTCAACCGCACGACCATCCAATGTCTTTATGATTCTAGCGGCCAGCACGAACGGGAAGAAGGCTCAACGCGCACTCCACCAGACAGTTGACCTTTTGGTCGAAGAGAGGAACTTCTCTGTTGAATTGGCAATGCGCTCGCCACGTTCCGAAGGCGCCTGAGCGTCGGGGCGGAACACAATGGGCGGCCGTTCGTCGAAAGCCGATCAGGAAGCAGACAGAAGAGTGTTTGATCAGCTTGCAAATCCCATCGTTCGCCCGAACTCAACGAGCACTTCCTCAAATCAATGAGGGCGCACGTCTCCATTATGTTGATCCAGCCACACACTCTGACCTGAAAGTGGGTATAAAAACGGGCACGAACGACCCGTTCAGCAACAATCTCCCGTCTTCTCCTCTTCGGCTCGCGATGCAAACCGCTGTCTTCTGCCTTCTCCTCGCTCCGTTGGTGGCCGCCCAGTCGATCCCGGCGGATCCCAGTGAGCTTCAGGCGATCCCGTCCCCACACTCTCTTCTTTCTTGCAGCCATGACGGACTCGTTGAAACAACTCGTCTTGAACCTCCACAACGGCGTGCGTTCGGCCGCCGCCACCGGCACACTGGCGGGCTTGAACGGGGCGAAGTTCCCGAAGGCGGCCGGGATGGCGGCGGCCGTGTGGGGCGACTACGAGTACGGCTTCGCGTACAACTCGATCCTCAACGGCTGTCTCAACATGGTCAGTCCGCAGGCCAACGTGTGAGTTCTAGCGCTCTCTCCCTTCCCAATCCCTTCCCTTTCAAGCTGGTCGAACGTGACGACCGCCTACTTGGACGGCGGTACGTCCTTCCGGTCAAGGACCCGCATTAACTGCTTGCTTTCAGCCACGGCCCTCAATCAAGCGTTCGCGGCCTGGAAAGCGAAGATCGCCGCCTACAACCCGAACAACCTGGTCGTCTCGAACACCACCGCCAACGAGGGCACTCACCTGCTCTGGAATCAAGCCGGCTCCACCTTCAAAGTGGGCTGTGCCGTCAAGTACTGTTCGGGTGGGCTTCTTCGATCGATTGCCCTCGTAACTGCTTTTAAGGAACCCGCACTCGTGTCGCCTGCGTGTACAACCCGGGCGGCAACACGCCGAACACGCGGATTTACAACAACGGAACGGTCTGCACCGAGTGCCTGCCCGCTCAGGACTGCACCGCCGCCCAGGGCCTGTGCGGTCCGTTCGTGAGCACCGTCCGTGTGGCCAGTGAGTGGTCCCTTCAACGGAATGCTCGTAATCGTGCTCTGCTGCAGACCTGACCGACGTTCAGCGAATGATCCCGTTGAATGCGCACAACACGGCTCGCCGGACGGTCGCCAACGGCGCGGCCGCCAACAAGAACGGCACAAAGCTGCCCGCCGCCAAGGACATGTACAAAATGAGCTGGAGTCGGCTGGTCGAGTCGTACGCCGTCGCGAAGGCCAAATCGTGCGAGTGGTCGCACACGTACGTCAACGGGACCTCCAACAACCTCTTCACCACGGTCGGCGGCTACATTCCCGTCAGTAAGTGCTCTTGGGGTTGCATCCGTTGAAAGATCTTCCTTTCTCCGCCGATCCCAGCAGTCCTCTTTATCTTCTTTGCTTGCAGACCAGGCCCTGAACGACTCGGTGTGGTCGTGGTACTCGGAGTTGGCGAAGGACGGGCAGAACTCGATCGTGATGAACGGCGCCAACTACAACCACTTCACGCAGGTCGTTTGGGCGAAGACGCCCGAGATCGCGTGTGCCGTGGCCTATTGCCCCAGTGAGCGCTCGATCCGAAGTGGCCGCTAATCAACGTTCTCGTTCAGCGATGGTCGGAATCAGCGGTCAGTACTTCACGCTGGTCGTCTGCGACTACTCGCCGGCCGGCAACTACAACGGGCAGCCCATCTACACGGCGGGAGCGGCGGGATCGGGCTGCCCGGCCGGCTCCAGCGTCGAGAGCGGCACCAACTTGTGCAAGAAGACGGGAGTTGCGGACATTCACAACTGATCGATTGAGCGGGAGGGCACCCTTGAATTCTTCTGTTGTGAATGCAAGCGTGTACAAAGTGTTAATAAAAAACGACCGTGTTTTGGGTCGAGGGTAGATGGTGGAACCGACTGCTCCGACAAAAAGGCGTTTCCATTGATCAAAGGAACCACAGCGCCTTGCTTTTCTTATGAAAGAAATCCCTGCTACAGCATCGTTTTTTAAATTCAATAGAATGAGCGCAAACCATTTGTTTAATCAAGCTTAAGGAAGGATTCTCGCCTCTCCCGCCCGCACAATCGACGGTCGTTGCGGGAGGGGCGGCAATTGATTGCGAAGACTCCAACGAGCCGCATTCCCGCCTCGGGAGACGACGGCAAGTGTGTCAGTCGTGCTGCTCGCAACGCCGACCGGCCGACTGCGGAGGAAGCGGAGGCGGAGGAAGTGGAGGGCGAACGAGCGGTACGGCCGAATGACCGACAGCGTGACGAGCGCGTTGGCTGCGGGATTCCAGGCGAGCAGCGAGGAGGTGAACGGGCCGCCGGAGAAGAAACGCAGCCGGAAGACGATGTACGTGGCCAAGTAGGCGGACGGGAGGACGGCGAACAGCTGCGTGACCGCCGTCTGCAATCAAACAGTCGAATGAACGAGTGAGGAGATTGGGCGCACTTGAATGAAGAGATTGCGGGTGAACTGGCGCGTCAACGAGCGGGTCGTTTGGCTGCGGGACGCGCCGACGATCGGCTCCCGAATCACGCGAAGCGTCTTGAAGGCGAAGAGGAGGGCGATTCCGTAGCACAGAACGACATTGGCGCTTCCGATCAGAAAGTGGACGACCGTCGAGAGGTCGTCCTACAAACCAGTTACATTTGATTTGTTGGAACGAACCATGTCGTTGGCGGAAGTGAACACCTCCTCTTTGTTCACGTGTTCCCATTGATCTCCTAGTTGCGCGGTGTAGTACGCGGCTCTTCGCTCCGCCGCTTTCGCGCTGCTCACGAGGTCGGAGATGCCGAACAGCAGGCTCAACAGCGTGGAAGCGGAGAGGAGGGCGAAGAGCAGCCGGAGGGTTGGCTCTCGGTTCCTGCAATCGAATTGTGGTCACGTGTACGTGTTCAACGCTTTTATTTCGAGTGTTCGTTTGTGCCTTGTTGCTCCAAAGATCCCTCGATTTCATCACTCGCCCAGGTGTTTCCCACAGGTCGGCGCAAATCAAATGCGCGTCCGGGGCGTCGTTTTCTCACCATCCGCCGCCGCCCTCCTCCCGTTTGTCGGCGGCCATTCCGATCGGCTCGTTCGAACGCAAAAGCCGCCGGACGGGCGGCGGAGTGGCGGCAGTCAAAACGGGCGGCGGCCAAAACGGACGGCGCGGACGCGTCCAGTCATAAGCGGCGGTCCTCCGCTTTCCTTGCCGCCGCCCCCGTTCGCCGCCCGCATTCGCCGTCGACTCGAATCTTCGCCGCGATTCGAGTGTAACGGCGGCGAGAAGAACAGGCCGCGTTCTCCACCTTGTTTCATTCGGCCGAACAACACAACGATAGGCGAAGAGTCGAGTGCGAAGCAGAGTGATCTTTGATCCAACGACATCGTCTTTATTGCTTGCTGTGCATCTTTCCGACCACCTTTGACCCCAATCAACACTGCGCCGTTGTCTTCTACGCACTCGCCCGTCCGCACCGAAAATCGATACGAACGCCGCCCGCCAAACTCCGCCGCCACTCGGCTTTCGGTGCGGTCGGCGTCGATTCTTCGGCGGGCCAAACCGATCACTTTGGCCGATTATCTCGTGTTTCTCCTACTTTTGTTCATCCCCCGACTAATCCCAACCGTTTGCAGCGATGAGCGCCCCCGCGACCGCCTCGTCGGGGCGCATGAAGCTGGTGTTTGTGACCGAAGAGAACCAGCCGGACCTCAAGCTCTTCAAAGATCACATTCAAGCGGGATGTCAGGTTCGTTCCTCGCTTTCAATCCATTGAATCGCTGCCTGCTTGCAGAAGATGATGAGCGAATTGCGGGAGCGGCTGGGCCGCGGCGTCCGCCTCGAGCTCTCCGAACTCGTGGAAATTGGCGGCGGCGAGGACGTGGCCCGTGTGGAGTGCTTCTTGACCGTCCAGTTCGCGGAGTTGTGGAAGCAGATGCCCCGCTTGAGCCAAATGGTCGTCCAGCACTGGCGCTCGAGCAACACGATGATCGGCAGCCTCCGCTTCCGCACGTTCGTTCAGCTGCAGGACCGCTCGTGGTTCGACAT
Source organism: Aphelenchoides fujianensis (assembly GCA_024699865.1). Lineage (NCBI taxonomy): Eukaryota > Metazoa > Nematoda > Chromadorea > Rhabditida > Aphelenchoididae > Aphelenchoides > Aphelenchoides fujianensis. The sequence goes on along the minus strand of JAMPIO010000012.1, from coordinate 1,134,446 downwards.
CGGCAAGCTGTGAGTTCGCTTCCTTTCGGTTTCTTTTCATTCGATTCTTCCGGCAGGATGGGCGCCGACCTGCACGTGAAGGCGACGGACGTGTACTTCGGCAACTTCCTCCGTCACGACCAATTCCTCTGCCACTACAAAGTGGACCAGCGGCCGCAGAACGGCTGGTACGGCGACTGGGAGATGATGCGCGACTACTACATGAACGACCCCGCCATTGACGCCAACCACACGATCTACATGGACTTCGAGCACGACCGCCACCGGATGGTCATCGTTTTCCCGCTGAAGTCGCCGGACGTCGGCGCCCGCAACAAGGTCGTTCCGTCCGTTGCGAAGCTCGAGCTCAACTACAACACCATCCGCCGCATCGTCGTCGACGTGAGCGGGTTGTTTGAGGAGAGAGTGAATACTCGATGCTTTCAGTTCCACGCGGGCAAAGGAAGCGACCACTCGCTGAGCCTCTTCCTGCACCTCCGCTGCCCGCCGCTCATCTCCGTCGTCAAGTTCACTCGGCGCAATCAGGAGGGCAAGGAGGTGGCCGTGAAGCGCGAGGACCTCCGGACGATGCCCGGCGACCGCTTCGTCCACTGGATCCCGCTGACCGGCGGCCGCGAGTTCTACCAGAACGACATCCGCGCCGTGGCCGAGTCGCCCTACCTGAAGATCGTCTTTTCGCCGGACAACGTGCGCACTTTCTTCCTTCTCTTTCGTTTGTTGCTAACTGCGAGTTTGCAGCACGAGAACTGGACGCACATCCTCGGCCGGCTGTGCGCCGCCACGCGCAAGCCGGTGGAGGTGCGCGGCGTGAAGAACATGGTCGTCCCGATGAGCCGCGACACGCTCGGCGGCCGCCAACCGCACAGTTACAGCGACGTGCGGCGCATCGGAGGCGTAAGCCCGCCCGCATCCGTTTTTTATTCGCTCGTTTCGTTCAGCGCGGTCTGCCGGTGGAGATGACGCCCGAGGACACGGACGTTCGCTTCCACTACGCGTTCACGCCGACCGGCGACCGCCAGTGGTTGGACCGCTTCCGGTTGCGCGAACAGGACTGCGCCGACTTCGCCGCCATCTACATGTTCGACGCGATCATGTCGCACGGCGCCCATGTGCTCGATCAGCTGCTCGTCATTCCCGGCCATCGGAACGGCTTCATGGAGAAGGTGGCCGAAATCTACCGCGACGACCGACGGGTACGTCCTTCACTCCGTCTTTCGATTCATTCTCGTGCTTGCAGTTGGCGCTGGAAACGCTGGAGCGTCTGCTGAACAGCGCGGTGGAACGCGAGGACATGAAGCCGCTCTACCTGCTCTTCGACGAGGCCCTCCGCAAGGCGCGCCGCGCCATCGAATCCGAAGCGGAGGGTCGCGGCGTCCTGCAGCGGGGGTACGTTCGCTTGCGCAAGGTGACGATCACGCCCTCGCGCCGCATCTACGAGGCGCCCGAGCTCATCATGGGCAATCGAGTGCTGCGCCACGACGAGGAGAACTGGCCCACGGACAAGTTCCTGCGCGTCTCCTTCCGCGACGAGAACTTCAAGCGGCTGCAACCGAACATTGGCGCCAAATTCATCCAGCTGTTCGTGGCGACCGCGCTGAAGAAGGGAATCCAAGTGGCCAGTGAGTTCTTTTCTTTATTCTTCATTTGATTGATCGTTCGTGTGTTCAGACCGCCACTTCAACTACCTCGGTTCGTCGAACTCGCAGATGCGCGACCAGGGCTGCTATTTCATCAACGGGAACGACAAGGCGATCGAGAAGTTCCGCCAATCGCTCGGCTCCTTCAAGAAGGAGAGCGTGCCGAAGCTGATGGCGCGCTTCGGCCAGTGCTTCACCCAGTCGCACGCGATGACCAAAGACCTGGAGCGCAAACGTTACGCGTTCGTCGGCGAGTGGACGGGCGGCGCGGACGGCAACGGCGAGCCCTTCACGTTCTCCGGTTCGTTCCTTTCAATCAACCGTGTGTTCACTCGATTCCTTTGATTACAGACGGCGTCGGCTGCATGAGCAAGGCGTTCGCCAAGGAGATCGCCCAAGACATGCAGCTGGGCTCCGACTTCGTCCCCTCGTGCATCCAATCGCGCTACCGCGGCTGCAAGGGCGTCCACGCGCTGAATCCGAACATCGACCGCATCAAGGAGTGGGCGCACAAGCACGGCAAGGACGAACTGCGGCTGGGCGAGCACCGGCGCTACCTGACGGTCGACCTCTACTTCCGCCCCTCGCAGGAGAAGTTCCTCACTCGGCGCGAGAACCAAAAGTACGAAGTGGTCAAGGTCTCCGGCCCCTCGTCCGTCTGCCTCAACCGCCCGATGATCAACATCCTCGACCAGGTGTCGGCCATCCAGAACTTCAACTGCCACTCGCGCGTCACCAACCGCATCTTCGAGCTGCTCGACCTCCAACTGCGCAGCATCGCCCGCTGGATGGTGGACGAACGGGAGGCGCGCGTGCGCCTCAGCGAGTTCCCGCAGGTGATCCAATTCGACGCGCTCCAGAACCTGAACCTGACGAGCGAGCCCTTCTTCCGCTCGTTGCTCCGCACCGCCGCCCGCTCGACGCTGAACAAACTCCGCTCGAAGCTGCAGATCGCCATCCCCGCCTCGCTGGGGCGCTCGATGCTCGGCATCATCGACGAGACGGGCCTGCTGCAGTACGGGCAGGTGTTCTGCCGCTACACGATCAACATCCAGCAGAAGCGACCGGGACCGACGGCCGGCCGCAAGACGGTCGTGGGACCCGTGATGATCACGAAGAACCCGATGATCGTCGCCGGAGACGTCCGCATGTTCGAAGCGGTCGACATCCCCGCTCTCCACTACCTGTGCGACGTTGTGGTGTTCCCGCGACACGGACCGCGCCCCCACACCGACGAGATGGCCGGTGAGTTCGGTAATTCGATTCAATTCATTCGTTTCTTTTGTTCAGGCTCCGATCTGGACGGCGACGAGTACAGCGTCATTTGGGACCCCGGCCTGTACATCGACCGCTCCGAGGACGCCTTCGACTACACGAGCAAGAAGGCGCCGGCGACTGCGGTCGACGAGGAGAACCTGCGGCATCAGATGGCCGACTTCTTCCTCAACTACATCACGAACGACTCGATCGGCAAGCTGGCGACCGCCTTCCTCGTCAACTCGGACACCTACGGCATTCAGTCGAAGATCTGCGAGAATGTCGCCATCAAACACATGAGGTGAGTGGCGATCTTACGGACAATCCTTGAGCTCCTGCTTGCAGTGCGGTCGATTTCCCGAAGACGGGCATCCCGGCGACCCGCCTGTCGAAGGACGAGGACCCGCAACGGAAGCCCGACTTCATCGAGCAATACCACAAGCCGAACTATCGCTCCCAACGCCTGAACGGCCGCCTCTTCCGCCGCATCAAGGAGATCGACTCGGTGCTCGAGTCCTCCATCGAGGAGCAACTCAATCAGGCGCCGAAGAAAGACGAGATCTTCTGCCCGGAGGATGTGCCCGACGCGTACATGGCGATCGCCCGCACCAACTTCGAGAAGTACCAAGCCACCATGGAGAACATGCTCAATCGGTTCGGGATCAACACGGAGGTCGAAGTGTTCTCCAACAGCTACGCGGCAATCCGGAAGCAAATCAGCGACAAGGAGGAGGACGACATGTGAGTTTTCTCCAGTCTGTTCATCTATCATGCCCATTTGCAGGTCCTTCTTCAACACGCGCCGTCTGATCGAAGAGGAGCTGGAGTTCACGTGCTCCCTGCATCGCCGCATGTTCTTCGAGGCGTTCGGCAAGCGCTGGCAGGACCAACTGGAGTGGACGCAGAAGCGGGCGAAGAAGAACGAGCGCGAGACGCGTCTCATCCTCAAGAGTCGCATTCGGGAACCGGGCGAGGACCTCCAGCGGCTGGCCGTCGCCTACTACCAAATCGCCTACTGTTCGTCCTCCTTTCCCTTGGTTCTTCCACTCATTCCTCGTCGATTGCAGCCCAAGAGAACCAAAAGTTCCTCTCGTTCGCGTGGCTGGTGGCGGACGTGTTGGCCAAAGTGCGGATGAATCGGCTGCACGCGCTGACGGTCGCCAACCGGCAGGTGCCCGTCTTCTCGTTCGACCCGCTTTCGCAACGCATCACGAACCACATGGCCGACTACATTCAGCACATCTCCGCCTATCGGAAGCCCGGCACCGACAAGCGCCTGAACAAACTGCAGGCCTTCGGCAATCTGCTGAAGAACGGGAAGCTCCTCAACGAGCAGCGTGCCCTGCGCGCCCAGCAGCTGATCGCCGACTACTGCCGGCGGCACGTGGGCCTCGACAAACTGCTCTACTTCGTGTGGCGCTGGGGCGTCCGGCAAAACATCGTGAAGGAGAGGGCCGACCGCGAAGATCGGCCGCCCGCCGTCACCGAAGGGATCGTCCGCGAGGAGGCGGCCGCCTACGACGTCGTTCAGCTCCTCCTCACGTACATTCAGTTCGGACTGGGCCGCCTCGGTGGGGCGGACGGCGCCGGCAGCTTCGATCGCGCCTTCTTGGACCCCACCGGCGGCGAGGCGAACCTTGAGGAGCAACACGGCGGGTTGGGCAAGAAACTGCTGCAATTCCTCGAGTTCCTCGCCACGCTCCGCTTCGCCAACATCACCCGTCAGACGTTCATGGAGTTCAAGTACCCGTCCGCCTTCTGCAACAGCGAGTGGATCGCCCTGCATCAGGTGAGTCCTCCTTTCATTCTTCCGGTTGATTCCTTCCGTTTGTTTGTTTGCAGGCGGCCAAGGCCACGTACTACCAGCTCTGCTTCAACGACTCCTTCACCGTCCTCCCCTTCTACAAAGACCAACTCCCGCAAACGACCAGCGACAATCAGGAGCTCGCCCTGCAGCCGGCCGTGGACGGCGAGTCGTTCGTCTTCGAGCTGCCGCTCTCGCGTCAACAACTCGTCTACGATCAACGCCGCTCCGATCTCCTGGGCATGATCACCGGCTGCACGGACCTCTCGTTCCGCTCGCTCATCTCTCGACACAACGGTACACCTTTGGCCTTCCCGTTCGTCCACTCACTCCACTCGCCGCTTTCAGAAATGACCGCCCGCATCGTGGCGACGGTGGCCGGCGGCTTCGACTCGGTGACGACCCTCCGCAATCTGCTGATGCCCTGGGGCTACGTGAACTGCTCGCTGAGCTCCCGAATGCTGGACAAGGCCCTCTCCTCGCAGGTGCTCCACAACCTTCTGCACATGGAGCGCGAGTACTACGAGCAGAAGCGACGCGAAGAGGAGGCCCGCGAACTGTGGGCGCTCACTCATGCCCAGAAATAACTGCCCGATCTTCTTGCACCGATTGATTTCAACCCGTCTATTTTAAGTTTATTTTGTTTAACCCCCGACTACCCGCTGGCTCCCTGAATGTTTGTTTGTTTCTAACGTTGTTGATTGTTTGTTTGTTTGGAATAAATTGCGTGGCCAGCCGAATCGGTCGATTGGACTCACTTGGAGACGAGGACCCAACGGAAGTAGTAGAGCGTGGGGATGATCGCTGTTGCCTGCACGGAAGAAAGAGTTGAACAATGGAATGCTCGATGCACTTGCCTGCATGCAGACGACCTCGTTCGCGAACTCGACGCTCGTCGCGAACCAGCCAGGAGCGGCGCGCTCCAGCCCGAAGCCCAAGTGGAAGAGCGTTCCGTTCTTCAGCTCGATCACCTGCGAGCATACAAACGGGGATTCTTGAGGAAAGGCGGAAGAACTCACTCGCTGGCAACTCAAACTGACGGCCGCGTAGAGGGCGTCGTTGCAGGCGTACGCGAGCACGAGGTAGCCGTAAAAGCGGAAGGCGGCACTCGTTCGTTTCAAGGCCGCACCGATCAGCACGACGTTGAGCAACAAGCCGAGTAAAGAGATGAGCGTGTCGTGGGCGTGGAACCAAGCGATTGGGATCGATTCCAACATTTCTTCGAACGAACTGAAGTGAACACTTGGGCTGGAGTAAACAGTCGGATGAAAGCAGAGAAGTGCGTACAATCCGAAGGCCAATTGGCGCGTGACTCGGATGATCAAAAGCACAAACGGGGGATTTGTAGGCGACTTGGGCGACGTTCTCAGAATCCCCCGATGTCAGAAGACGAAACGGGCCGAAAGTTCTCGGGCAAAACGGAGTTCCGAGTTGAGACCCAACGGTTTATTGAGGGATCATTCAGACGACCAAAGAGGAAAGTGAGCGTCTCGACTTTCGAACTCCGACAAACGAAAGAACGGCCACTTTCTGCAACCGCTCGGCGGACAAGCAGGTGAAAACAGTGGAGGCGAAGTTCAAATTGGAAACCGCCTGCTTTCACTTGCACGACCAGCGATCTCGGAAAGGCGCTCGTCACCGAAATGCGTTGTGTTGTTCCCACTTCGAGCTGCTCAACCGTTGGTCGCGATCCAAACTCGTGCAAACGACAACAAGATTATGCTCCTGTCTTGGGGGCGGTGGAAAGTCCCTGAAAGTCAACAGTTCCACGAACAAGTGGGTTATTCTGCAGTCCGCTTGCACTTTTATCCCCGAGCATAACTCGATTGCCAAGGGAAGTACACGTTTATTTCAACAAAGAATGCAGGCGACAAGTATTGTTTGGTTTCGATGCGAGTGTGAGGTAATCGTTGAACAAGTGGGCGAGATCAAAGGTCGGGAGATCAAAGGGCAACGGGCTCGTTCTTGTCCGCCTCCGCGGATTCTTTCCGCTGGCTTCTCGGCGTCACGATCAGGAGGCTCGTCTCGGCGGTCGGCCGATCGGAGGACGAGAACGAAGCGGACGGGCGGATGAGCGAGCGGCGGACGGCGTGCGCGCACTGGACGGACTTCGTTGCGGCCGACTGCTCGCCGTCGCGCACGTTCGACGTCGAGAAGCCCGTGTGTTTGGTCCACGAGCGGATTCCGAACAACTGGAGGGCGTACCGCCGGTACGGCTTTATGACGATCAACGTCGTGAGGGCATCGGCCAGCGGGTTCCACGCGAACAGCGACGAGGTGAGCGGCCCGGCGGGCGCGAAGTCGCAGCGAGCGACGAGGTAGAACGCCAAGTAGCTGGACGGGAGGACCGCGCAGATTTGAGTGACCGCTGTCTGCAACCACACAAGCATTGCTAAATCCAGAGGGATTGGACGTACCTGAAGGAACAGGTTGATGGTGAACTGCCGAGTCAACAGCCGCGTCTTCTGCTGATCTTCGACGGACACCCGAACGGCCGCCGGATCACTCGGAGCGTCTTGAACGTGTAGACAAGGGCGATCCCGTAACAACAAAAGACGAGCAACGCCCCAATTACGAAGTGCACGATAGTCGAGAGGTCTTGCTGAATTGAAAGACGAGGAATTGGGTGGAATAAGTGGATTTCTTACGACGTCGTTGGCCGAAACGAAGTTCTCGATCGTTCCGTTCGCCGCGCGCCCCCAATGCGAATCCAATTGGCGCTCGTAATGCGAACGACCGCGTGCCGCCGAGTCCCCGACGCTCCAGAGGTCCGTGAGACCGAAGAGGACGGAGTTCGCGAGCCCGAACAGCGACAACGAAATCAGCAGCTTGAGGGTGGGTTCCCGGCTCCTGAACGAGGGGAATGAGGAGTGAGCAAGCGGATTCTGTTTACTTGGAGATTAGCACAAAGCGAAAGTAGTATTGTGTTGGAATGATCACTGTTGCCTGAAGAAATGCAGGGATAAGTGAGGAGAAGTGAACTGATTAAAGCCACCTGCATGCAGACGACCTCAAAGAGGAATTCGACGAGCAGACTCAACCACCTCGGGCCGCCCACTTCCAGCCCAAAGCCCATGTGGAAAAGGCTGCCGTTCTTCAGTTCGATCACCTGCAAACGAGGAAGGAATGAGTAAGAAGCGTTGCCTAGCGACTCACCCGCCGACAAACCAACCCGACGGCCGCGTAAACCGTGTCGTTGATCACGTAGACGAGGGTCATGTGGCCGTACTGCCGGAACGCGGGGCTCGTTCGTTTGAAGATCGTCACGATCAGGAGGAGGTTGAGCAGAAGGCCCAAGACCCCGACGAGCGTATCGTGCAGACCGAACAGCCAAAGCGGCGGCATTTCGAGTGGACTCTGCGGGTGGATCACATGAGAAAGGAAACGAGAAGCAAGCAATTGTGCGTCGTGTGAGGTCTAAACATCCATCTTCCTTTGGGGTTGGAAGGCCGTGAATGCGCGCCCTCGCCCGACCAATAATTAACGAGAAAAAACGAAGAGATGATGGATCAGCGTTCGCCGTCTAATCCGCTTCTTGGCACCTCCTTCCGCCCGCCCGCAAAGCTCGAGTAATCCCCCGACTGTCGACGTCTTTCTTCAGCTTCGTTCTTGTGAAACCGAAGTCTCCTTACTCCTAACTCATTCACATCATGCCGGAGGTAATGAAATGAGGGCAAAACGACGGCAATCTCATTCGAATTACGGCGGCCACCCCGACGACAACGAGGCGAAGTTCGACGGATTGAAGCGGAACGAAGGGAACGGGTGGAATGCTTCCAATTGGATTCTTTTAAGCCTACAGCTCGCGTACAAGAAGAAGACGAACGGAGTCCAGGAGAAGCGGAGTCCAAGAGTCACTCGAAACATTGACGGCAGACGTGAGCGATCAACAAACACACGTGGACAAGAAGGCAGAAATGTGAGGACTTCCGACACTTCCGCTCGAATTCGAAGCGGCCGGCCGGCGGGTTCGTTCGGCATCGGTTTTCATCCGCCCGCTCGCTATGAATGGGGATGAGCGAGCGGATTAATTAAACGGGCGGGGCGGAAGGAAATTTGTTTGACAGGTCGCTGGGCGGTCGAACGAATGGACTGGACTCCGCGGCCGCCTGGTGGGCCGACCGGTGGAATTCGTGAGTTTTTTTTGCAGCTGCCCGGGCGAGCGGAAGTTCGAGCGCCCACACGCGACCTTTGCGCGAAGTTTCGGCGAAATCGGAGTGAATTCATGAGCGTGTTCGCAGGTGTTTATTCTGGGGACAAAGGAATGAACGAGAGGACCAGGAGAACATGCGAGAAGGAAGGAAAGACTGAAGACTGCTTCCGTCTTGTCGTGTGCTCGCCGTCTTGTTTTCAATTCGAGTTGCCGCCGAACGTGTCCGCCGCGCCCGCCAGCTCCAAATCGCGGCTGTAGCCCTCGCGGGGGGCGGGGACGAACGTGATTCGTAGTTGGCAGATGCGACCGTCCAAATTGTACGCGGCGTGGAGCGTGTGGCGCTCGTCCAGCTCCAGTTTGCGCACGTCGAACGTGTCCATCAGCGCTTGGAGGACGAGCGTTTGGACGGGCCGTTGCAGCTGAAAACAAACCCCGTGGAATGCGAAATGAGGGCGAGGAAGCGAGTGGAAGAGTGTGAGCGGAATTAAAAAGGCATTTGGTCGTTTGTATTCGCGCCCCGCTTCAAATGGCAACAACTTCCCGCGGCTTAAAAGGTCGCCTTCGAAGGCCGAGAATAAATTGAAGCAAACGCTCACGTTCTTCTCGTGCACCAGCTCGACGCGCAGCGGGTCGAACTGCACGTCTTTGATGCCCGCGTTCTTCGCGCCGAACGCCACCGTTTCGACGGCCTTCCGCAGTCGGCGGATCTCCGAGGCGAACATCTCGGGCGTCTGCAACGATCTCTCGTGAATCCTTCGAACAAAACAGTTCAGTGCGTACCCCCTGCTTCGGGTAGAAGCGATAGCCGCCGCGGAGTTGAATCGAGCGGAGGTCGGGGGCTGCTCGCTGGAATAAACAAACGATCGCTTGATCATTGAGAGCACGCTCGTTTGCTCGCACCTTCAAATTCCGAATGCATTTCGAGTAGAAGTTCTCGACCGATCGGTTCGCGCCGTGCGGAACGGCGGTGTGCGGGGCGGAGAGGCTCAAGTAGAGCTTCGTGATGTCCTTGTGCCGTCGAACGGCGTCCTTCGCGTAGAAATCTTCGACGAACAGGTCGGGACGGAAGACGGTGCCCGAGTCGTCGTTGTGGAACACTGAAGCGAGCGTAGAGGATGTGAAGGATTGAGTGAGTGGAAGACAAACCGGCTTCATCGCCCACCGAATGGGCGGCCGCACTCTCGTTCGCGACATCTCGACTCTGGACGACGCTCAACGACTGGTGGTTCAACGCTTCCAGGCCGATCTTCTCTGCAAGTGGGATTAGAATTGAGTCTTATTGGGGCAGTTGGTCGAGCAATCGTCCGTTGAGGTCTTGAGAACCCACCGAGTTTCCGCGGCTTTTCCACGGCGGCCCCAATCAAAAGAACGACACAGAAGAAAGTGAGTGAATAAAAAAGAACACCGTTCATTCGGCTCGTTGGATCGAATTCGAAGTGAATGCGGAAGGTTGCCGTCGCTTCTCATTTTTAGCCGCTCAATCCTCGATCCGATGAGTTAATTACGCCCGCTGAGGGTTGAACTCCGCCTTTCGATTCGCTTCGAAGTGGTCATTCCGTTCCTTTCGCTTCGAATTGCCGCCGATTAGAGCCACCCGCTCGCTCGCGTGAAGTGGACGGCGGAGAGCGGCGAGTGCCGCGGCGAGGGCAGGCGTAATTGAGCGGCGCGCAGCCGTTTTTTCGCCGTCGACGAGTGAAACGGGGATTCGTTTCCTTGTTTGTTGGTTGTGGAAAGAAGCTCGTGAAGGAGAAGAAACTAGAAACACTCGCTCATCGACCTCATGAGTCACAAGAGTTCATTAACCACACTGGAATGCGCCCACCTCCTTCCAATGAGTCATCGCTGTACGAAGTCCATCAGACGCAAGCGATCAGATCGGCTCGATTTCTCGGAATCCCGCACGTGTTTATTCGTGTTTTTGTTTTCAAGCGGGCTGTTTGTCGCTTCGCTCGCTGGCGGGCGGCTGGTCGGCGACCTTTGAGTCGGGGCCGCGCGTTCCCGCCCGCGTTCCGCCCGTAAACAAAATCCCCCGCTGGGAGGCGGCCGCTTCGATCGCTCGCCGTTGTTTATCCCCCGCTGCGCCCGGTCTTTGGTCCGCTCGGCGGCGAGGCGGGCGGCCATCGATCGAAATAAAAGCCGCCCGTCGCCCCGCTCTCTCCGCACTCCGCCGGTCGGTCGACCGAACGATCAGGCGGCGCGGCGCGGCAAATGCGGCCGTCCGTCCGCTCTTCCCCTCGCTTCCGCGTTCCTCTGCGTTCCCCCGCTTTGCTTCTTGTCCGTTCCCGCTCACCTCATCCTTGTTTCAGACTCCAACCTGCTCGAAATGAACTCGCTGGCCTCCGCTCTCGTGCTCCTGCTCGTCGCCGCCGTCGCCGTCGAGGCGATCGGCCGAACCCAGTCGGTGAGTGGACGAGCGGAGGGATCAAGAGTGACCTCCCGCTTTCAGGCGAGCGCCCGCGGCAAGCTGCTCTGCAAGGGACGTCCGGCCGGCGGACTGACCATCAAGCTCTTCGACCACGACACCTTCACGCCCGGTAAGCGAAGAGAAGGAGGGAGGACTGTTGATGATTCTCCGTTCATTTGCAGACGACCAGATGGCGAGCGGCGTGTCCAACGGCGACGGCTCGTTCAACATCGCCGGCCACAAGAGCGAGATCGGATCGATGCGCCCGGACCTCAAAATGCGAGTTGCAGCGTTGCGAACGTCCACGAAGACCTTCCACTCTCCACCGTCTTCTGCCGACCTGCATGAATTCGTAGCGTAGTTCTGCAGCTGTCCGATGGGTTTGAAAAGAATTCACTGCGAATCGGGCAGCTGCAGAACTATGGCACGAATTTGGGCCGATCGGTAAAGAACGGTCGATGCTGGAAAGTGAAAGGTCTTCGTGGACGCTCGTAATGGACTTGTTTGAGCTGGCATAAGTGGTAAACGGAGCTTTTATTCGCTCCAATTCATCCCCCTTCTTGCAGCGGACACATCTTCACCAAGTGCCACAAGATCCGCGTGCCCTCCGACTTCGTCTCCAGCGGCAAGAGCCCGTCTAAAACGTTCGACATTGGCTCGTAGGGGTTCCCTCCTCGCTTCCCGTGGCCATCTCGTCGTTTCAGGTTGAACCTGGAGAGCGCGAAGGCCAACTGCTAAGCGGACGCCGCGAATGAATCCTCCCTCCTCCGATTGCTCCAACCGACCCACCCGCCTTCTTGCCATTCCGCTTTAAGAGTGTTGTAATGTCCCCACTCCTCTCTTTCCGTTCGATTGTTTTGATCCTCGATTGTATTTACGCATTTCCACCGAGAGTTTCCAGTAAAGAACCCATTTACTCGTCTGGTCGGCTTGTTGTGTTGAAAGAAACGTAGGGTGGTGACTATTTGTTGTGCTTTGATGTAAACCAGTTGGGCCACTCAATTTGTGCCCACTCCACTTGTGCATTGAACGGGGAAGAATCTCCTGCCCTGCTGTCGGTTTTATCATTTGCTGCAAGCGAGTCGACGCAATTTTACGGCGCCGGCTGTGATTCACGCGTGTGAGGGTGGAGTCGGTCTTTCTCCCCTTACTTCCCGCCTGCCGGAAAGTCGTCAAAATTGTTGGTTTGTCCCGCCCGCCGCCGGCAGGCAGCGGTCAAGGAGTGGCTCGAGATCGTTCGCAACGCTCTCCGTCCACCGCCTCCAGCGTCCAACTGATCGTTTCGAAAGTCGGCCAAAACGGTTGCATCTATCGACATCATTGAACACGAGCGAAAGCAAAAGAACACCAAGAAAGAAGCGAAAAAGGCGGGCAATTAAAGGGGACGCCACAACGCCTTCTCGTCTGCAAAACGGCGTGAATGAGCCACTCGCTTGTTGTGTGCATTGAGCGATCCGAACGGAAGAAAGACTATCGGAAGGCGGTCTGGCGACACACAATCAGCCTTCTTGCCTGTTCGCTCGATGTGCGCATGCGCCGTCAGTGGGTCAAACAAAACGTGCACTCGCCGTCCCGTCGGCCCTTGATTCGCAACAATTTGACTCATTAATGAGAGCTAATTGAAGTGTCCAAAAACCACTACCCTTGGTCGCAGTAAAGTTCGCAGCATCTATACACTGCAGGATAATGCCGACAGGCAGAGATCAAGCGAGTTTCGCGGGGAAATGAAAGTTTTTCAGGGTTCATGTGCTAAGACGGTCGCTGATCAAATGTTTGACTTTCTTGTGTTGCTGTGTTCAATAAATGTTGGTGGAAAGATGTCCATGCAGTAATGGCTAGTTATGCACAAAGTCGATCAGTTGCCGTGTTCTTTTTACTTGTAGATAAAGCGGCAAGAACTCGTTTCGGCGAAAAAAATCACACGTGTGAAGTGAGTGCTTGTGTTCGATGCCTTTTGTGTTAATGCTTGATGCCATCTTCCTTCTGGCCAAAGTTCGTCCGTGTAAAAAGAATTTACTCGGCCAACTCTTCGCTTGGGGTTTCGTAATTCGACGGCCGTCGATTCGCGAGCCGTCGAAACGGCGGCGCCCGCGCTTATCATCCCGACTTGCTTTCCCGCTTCGCAGCGGGACTTGTCGCGTGTCGGCCTGCGGCGGGTGTTTTCGTTTGGACCGTGCGCTCTTTGATCGCCGCCGTCCGGCGGTTTATGGCTGCCCAAAGGCCTTCTGGAAACCAAGAGATCGATCAACAGCATTCCTTTCTAATTGCGTAGCTCGTCAATTATTGGCCGCTTGAACGGTGGTCGCAAACAAAAACAAGAATTCATCGTGCAGAGCGTTCAGCTGACCGTCCGTCCCGTGTTTGCTGAAGCCTTCTTTTCGGTAAATGACGGGCAGAGTGAAGAAACAAGCCTTTTGGGCAGAAGAAGGCAAAAGTTGTTGTTTGTCAACGAAAAGATGAACGAAAGGAAGTGTGGCTTCAAAGTTCGGTTCCTCTCGTTTCTGCAGGAAGTTATTTGTCCCTACGACAAAATCTTCCTCCACGCCCCCTCATCTCCGCGACGAAACGAGAGGAATCAACCGTACGCATGGACACGTGAACGGCCGGCCACGCCCTCGATCGAAAAGGCGGACCAATGGGCGAGTGGCCGCTCTTCCGCGGTTTGCGTCACGCTCTCCGGCCCCACAACAAATCTTCGCTCTTCGCAAACAACGACTGACGGCTGCTGGTCACGGCGACCAGTGCGTCCGACGGGCCGCACTCCAAGATGACTCATCCATCGCTTTCGGGCTACTGTACTTGGAGGTTATTTCGTGACAAAAGAGTTACCTGAATGAATACCGACCAACGAGTCCGTCCGACTCGTGTAAAGTGGTGAACAAGTTGGAAAACAAAGACATTCGACACAACAGACGCTAACCAGCCACTAACAACAGAAAGAAAAGGAGGGTAGTCGATGCAAAACGAAAGAAAGTGGATCGCAAAGCGAAGCGTCTTCGTATTTGATTCCGCAGTGACTAACCGTCGTTAAGAACGAGCAATGCCGCCCCGGTACGTCTTTTTTACTGATAACAAAACGTCTTTTGGTGCGGCCGCCGCTGCTGCGCCCAAAATCGGACGTTCATGGTCCACCCCTAAACGGCAAAAACCTCCGCATAGCTGAGGGCTTATCAGCTAGTTTTGAAAGAGCAAGACTCTTCTTCTTTAAATGCATCATGCTAGGAAGCGTATGCTCGTAACCCACGTTCACTCGCATTTCTGCTTCTGAAGAATTTGCGGACGTGCTGCCGGCTCTGCTGGTAGATGGGCGTCCGGACCTCTCGCCAGGCAAGGTTTGATGTTACATCGTCCCGTTGCACCTATTCGGCCGTTCAGCTGCGCCAGAGCTGGTTTCAGTCAGCCGAATATCTGCTGCAATAAGCCGGGCGCCCCCGCTTCGCGCGCGCACCGACTTGACCGTGTCTACCCAATCAAATGAATCATGCGACTGCAGAATATCCACTTCCACCGCTTTCCCTTCACTTGCTGCTTCCCCTCAAACACGCAACGTCTTTCCAGCCTGTTTCAGATACCCCGACTCGTCTGCCGTCTTGGCCATTTATCGACTCCAAACATGCGGCCTGCCTATCCTTTCGCTCGCTCGCACTTAGCTCGCCGATGACCCCCTAATCCCGCGAATCAATTCCACTAGACTTCTCGATCCACTTCTCAGCCAAGCGTCTCGGGTGCCCGGCGGGCCAGCGGATGAATTCCTTCCATCAAATCGCCGATTTTTTACTCTTTATGCGATTTCCCCGGCCACACGTCAAAATTCCCTACCGGTCCATTCCGTAAGGCCGCCCTTCATTCGTCGGCGGAATCTGACATTCGCATAAGAACGCCTGCTAACTGGATTTATCGTTCGTTGTAGAAACGGCCTGTAGAGTTTACTTTGTTTATGGACAGTTGTGTGCCGATTGCTTTGCGTTGGCTTGCGGCAACACCGCATCTAATTAGTTCAAGAATCGTGAACGTGCGGCCAAATCCGTTCGAAGCAGCCATTTGAGGAACCGCATGAGCGCGGCGAACGTTCAAATCTGCCTCAATAGCAACCATTCTTTTGAAGTTTTTTTGATGTTCCCTCGTCAACATGCACCAAAGCATGACTTTTGCATGTCTATAAGTCCACTGTGAATGAGAAGCTTTCAACTTCGATAACATGTTCGTAAGTGCCAAGAGATTACGATGACGTGTCTTGTGTATGAAAGCTGTTGGTAGCTGCATTGGCTTGTTGATGTGTCTTGATCGCCGTGGAAGACGGGGGCGTCAAACGAAGAAAGAGGCGGCCGGTGGCGGAGGGAGCGGCCGCCGCGAACACGCCTCCAATCAACGACGGGGGCAAGTTGGACTCAAATTTTCACACAAAAGCAATGACTCAATCGACCGTCCGCCCGGCTGCAAGGCCGCACCACTGTCAGCCGCCTTCCACCATGACGCAATTCCGTTCTGTGCAACCGTATAAAAAAAGCCGCTTCCGGCCTTCTTCAATCACCGAACAACTCGATTGTCATCTTTAAATGCGAGCCTTCATCTTCCTTTCCTATCTGTTCCTCGTCTTTACCGTCCTCATGGCAGCCAACACCGAAAAACCAGAAGGCCACTGCGACAACGTTGTGCGCACGATCATCGAGCTTCTCTTGAACTTGATGGTCGCCGGCGCCGCGTATCTATTGGGATTCTGGTGCAAAAGGCTAAAGGTATAATTTTTTGGCCGGCTTCCTCACGAAAATTTATTCAGCGGAAGATGCGGACGCGCACGCTCCGAGGTGCCTTCAAACAGCGTCGTCGATGGCCATAACTGGCCAGGATGTCTCCGTGGACTCAATCCCGCATCTTTTGCACTTCTATCCCGATCATCTTTTTAAGTAAATGAAAACATTTTATTATTATTGATTGATGTACATAAACGAATGGGCCGCATTAGAATCAAAACGGAAAGCAATCTCAACCATCACCTCTCCCCTCACTCTGCTCATTCGACGGCCGCTCGGCTGGTCGGCCGTCCGAAATGCTCGCCGCCCTTCCGGTCGTCTTGACGTCGGCCGTCATCTCAAAGGGGGTTCTCGTGTGCGCATCAAAAGTGAGTTCCCCCGTTTACTCCTCTGTTCACCCGTCGTTGCAGAAGAAGAAGGGCGATCGCTCGGCCAAGAAGCCGCCGAAGGGCAAAGAGGCGCGCCGTCCGTCGCGTCGGGAAGCCGGTGAGTCCGTCGGCCGATCGACTTCATTGATCGTCCGTTGCAGCCAAAGAAAAGCCGGCCGAGAAGCCGGGCGAAAAGTCGAAGCGCCCGTCGAAGCGGGCGGACGAGTCGCAGGAGGACGTGTTCGGGCGCGGCCTCTCCAAGGACGATCCGAGCAGCCACAAGCCGCGCGCCCAGAAGGACGACCGGTTCGCCGTGCCCGGCTTCGAAGACACCGGCCCGGTCTACGCCGTGCGCTTCGACGAGTCGATGACTAATCGCCGTCTTCTTGCAGGCGCTGGAGCCGAAGAACGCCCAACGTCACGAGAATTTCGTCCGCAATCAGAAGAAAAAGAGCAAGGAGGTGGGCATTGGAGCGTTCGATTGGTTGATCCCTTCGCTTCGTTTCAGTCGAGCCGCAAACAATCGAAGAAGCAGGCGGATTCGCAGAAGCAGAAGGTTCGCTGGAGATGAATTAGTGACTGCGGGTTGATCATTCCTTTCTGCCGGCTGCAGGAATCTCCGGACAAGAAAGCCGCGCAGCAGAAGTCGGCGGACGGCGAGAAGAAGGCGGACCAGCCGAAGACCTCTGTCTACGCCGATGCTCCTGCAAGTCCTTTCGATCTAACCATTGATTCCTGTGCTTCAGATCAATCCGATCGTCCAGAATTCGCCCGCCCGTCCCGAGGGAGCGTTCACTTCGGTTCGTTCCACTCTGCAATCATCCTCCGCTCACTCCTTCCATTTGTTTGCAGCCGATCGTGGACATGCCGCCGACGGAGCGGCGGGTCGTCGAGGTGGCGCAGTTGAACACGCGCGACGAGGACCTCGGCGCGGCGCCCACCTCGCGGGACAACCTCTTTCCGGTACACTCGTCCCTTCATCCTCTGTTTGATCTCCTGCTTGAAGACGCTGCCCTCGAAAGACGAAATCCCGCGTGTGCCCCGCCGCGAAGAGCGCGAGATGGCGCCGCTGCAACCCGACGAAATCGCGTGGGCGGGCATCGCGTCCAACGAGCCGTACGAGGTGAGTGCTTGGGATTGTCCTCCGTTCACTCTCTTCCCTCTTCGTTCAGCCCCGTGGAAACCGGAAGGCGTCCGCCGAGCCGAAGTGATCCCGCTTAACCGTCTTTAGAAATGCGAATAAAGCCATTGCTAACCAGCAGCCAACTCGGCTATTAGAACGCATTTATTCTTTACATTCGGCGTCTATTTACACAAACGATTACCGTCGTTCTGGTTTGGCGAACAGAATAAGTCGGAAGAAGAGCTTGCGGGCGCGGGGGTTAAGGCAACGGGGCAAAAAAATCGGAAGAAATGACTATGGGTCGGGAATTTCCATAAAGAATGATGAGTACCTCGTTTAAACATCCGATCACAAATTGGCGGCGTTGAAGAGTTTGATGAGGGCGGCGTCGAAGTGGACGCCCGCATTCTCGAAGATCAGCCGCCAGGCGTACGGGACGAAGAAGTCAACCGTGTTTTCGTCCTCTACGTAACGATATTTGAGGGCGGGGAACTTCTTCAGCCGGTCGGTGGGCCACTGGACGGCCGCCTTCTCGATCGCCTCGAGCACGACGTCCACCGAACTCGAAGCGGTGTCCGTCACGCGCGACGTGAAGTGGTTGATCACCTGAACACGACGAACAAACAACTGAATGACTGGATAGAAGGTAATGGACGAACCAAGTAGATGTTCCAGACGAGATCGTGGAACATCGGATGATGGTGGTGCTGCTCGAAGAGCTCCCGCTTGTAGAGGATGCTGTAGATGAGGTTGGCGTTGTTGCGGAGATTCGAGCACAGCGCGCAGTTGATCACTTCCAGCACCATTCGAATGCCCTCTTCGAGCGCCGTGATGTCGCGGTGGAGGTCCGAACCCAGGGATTCCTCGTCTTCCGGCTGCTCCTCGTCCTCGGCGGTCTCGCGCAGTCGTTGGATCATTTTGGCGTGTCGTTTGGTCATAGCCTCCAGCAGGCCGATCAGCTTCTGCGAGACGTACGGCGAGAGGTGCTTGAAGGAGGAGGACATGTTGGCGAGGGCCGCGAGGCAGTTCGTGTGCAGGTAGCGATCGCGCGTCTTGATCATGTTCGTGTGAAGGGTCTTGCAGAAGACGGCGATCGTCAAGCCGCCCAGCGAGATGTCGGCGATCGGCCGATCCGGCTGGTACCAGTTGATGTTCTTGATCGACTGCAAACGACACAAACGAGTGGAAGGAATCAACAGAACGGAGTGCTCACCACTTCGTGGATCATCTTGCAGAAGAAGTCGTCCTCGCTGAGAATCAGGATGACGATCATCGCCAAGTAGGTTTGATGCGAGTGGGAGCCGTAGGATTTTGTGTTCAGGCCGTCGTTCAGCACTTTCAGCACGGGCACCACCTGCAATCCACTCCAGATCAAAAGAAACCAGGGGAAGGAGCACGAACCAGATTCTCGAGGTTGATTCGAGACAACACAAAGTTCCGGAAGCCGCTGTTCGTGTGCAGCAGCATGTAGAGCAGGAGCATCGGCTGCTTCGCGTGGCACGTGGCGCACAGACGGTTGTAGAGCGCCGTGCAGTCCAGCTTGAAGCTCGCCTCGAGGTTGGCCAGCGACGAGACCTCTGCAACGAACGAATGAGCAAAGCAGTACAACAGATCAATGGGAGGAACCTTGAGCGTTCTGGAACAACGAGAGCATCTCCTTGTGTTTGTTCTCCTTGTTGTCGAACTTCGGCCGACACACGAGGATCAGGAGGAGCGCCACGGAGAGCGAAGCCAACGATTGGGGCGGGTACTTGGCGTCCTGCTCGGCCTCTACTTCGGGCGGCGGCTCCTCGGTGCTCACCGTTCGCGACAGGGCCGACCACATCGAAGCTGCAAGCCCCGAGTAAGACAAAAGATAGAGGAGTGGACGAACAGGCGAACGAAATCACGAACGAGTCGGCCGGCTTCTCGCTGGAGAACGTCGGGATTTCGTCGGCGTGGTTGAAGAAGTTCTCCATCAACCGGCAGATCAACTTCTTCGACTTCTCGTCCCTGCAAACGATCAATCAAACAAAGAAGGAGAAAGAACGTACAATCGCATCAAATAAGCCAGGAAGACCGAGTCCTCAGTGACGCGCTCTTGGTACAACTGCGACGAGAGGAGGGCCAACAGCGTGCGGATGGACTCCGCGTGGATCACCATCGTGTCGGCACTAAACGAACGGAAAGGATTGATTGATTGGAAGAGAGCGCACTTGACGGCAACGTCCGTGACGATGTCGACGAGCGCGTGGACAAACTCCTCGGCGACGGCGGCGAATTCGTCCTCCTCCTCCACGATGTCTGCAAGCGAGCGGGAATCAACGAAAAAAATGAACGAAAGCCAACCGTTGTCGTCCTCGTCCACGCGCTTCTTCGGCTCCATCGTTTTGACCAGCTCCTGGCAGCTCAGCCGAACGGTCAGGAAGGTGCAGATGTAGCGGAGGATGAGCAGCGCGTTCGAGACCTGCCACAGGAAGATTTTGCTGCAATATCGAAGGAAATCAATTGAAAGAAGCTTGTGGAGGACTCACTTCTCGCACTTGACCGACTCGCCGACCTCTCCGGCTCGTCGCAGGAACACGCGAATCAGGGTGGAGAAATTGCCCGAATTCGGCGTGTTGTGCAGGAGATTCTCCAAATGTTTCGTGCATTTCTCCATCAACGATCGCTGCACATTCCTGCAACAAACACGGAGGATTGCAAGCCGAAGGAGTGGACGAAACGAACCGATCGAATTGCTCCAAATTGAAGTTGAAAGAGAAGAGTTTGTTCCAGAAGGGATCGTTGTCGCTGATCAACTCGGGGCCGGCCAGGCGTTTCAGCAGGTCGCTCTCCTCCAACTCCTCCACCGTGCTGATGGCTGCGCCCATTTGCGAGGTTTCAGGAGAAGCGGGGAAATCCGAACGAGGAGCCACGTACTCAGGCAGCGGCTCGTTTTGCAACGACAGTGGTCACAATTCTGGCGGCGAACTGCGCCCGCACTTCGATCGGACGCCGCGAACTGCCCGCTCGCCGGGGAACGCGCTCGTCCACAGCCCCGCCGTCCGCTCGTTATCAGTCGAGATTCTTTCCGCTTTGATGAGGAAGCGGGCACGTCTTCGCCGGTGATTCACCGGCCGGCGGGAACTTCGGGGAGTGGCAAGCGGTTTGCGGCAAGCGGGAGTGTGTTTTCCGAAGAATTTCGCGTTTATTTTCGTTTGTTTCACGCGTTGCTTTCCACTTTCCGAGGATTCTTTTGTTTTACCCACTAATTTTCATTAAAATTCGACTCGTTTGACCACGAGCGCGTTGTTTGTACGCGAGCAAACAGTCCGCGCGTTTGATTAGCGGCGTGCTCGTGGTCGCCCGACCGCAAGCCGCTCGCTCGTCCGACGACTCACGTCCCGCAAGCCGACCGACCGGCCGGCCGGCGGCGATCGCCGCTCCGCTTCCACTCGTCGCGCATTCGGCGATCGGCGATAAGTGGACCGCTCGCCCAACTGCTCGCTCGACTGACCAACAGACAGACGGACGGATGGGCGGACGGAGCGGGAATGTTCGTGTGTTTGCGGGCGGAACGGAGGCGACAAGATTTCCCTCCGATCCAACGGATTTTCCGCCGCCAATTACGCGCCCTCCGTGTCGCCGAACGAACGAACGGCGACGATCGAGCGCGTGCGAGCGGATTTCGTCGCCCAAATACGGGGAATTCGCGCCTCCTGTCCGCCTTTCGTTCACGTGCCCGTGTTCTTCATCAATTCGCTTCGTTTGCAGTCGGAAATGGACGCGGAAGAAGGCGTCGGCTACCTGGCGCCCGTGACGTTCCACTGCCTCTTCCGGCCGGCCCTCGAGAAGATCAAGACCGCCCGCTCGAACGATCCCGAAGCCGTAGAGGCCATCGATGTTCGTTCGCTCTTCTTCTCACTTGTTTCATTCGCGTTCAGGCCGTGCAACAAGCCTTCTTCCAAGCGGACAAGGACTCGCCCTCCTTCTTGTTCGATTTGACCCGCCTGCTGATCAAGGAGTCTCAAATGAACATCAACATCCAAGTGAGTTCCCTCCGGCCTTCCTCTCATCTTTCCGGTTCAGGAATCTTACCTGCGAATGCAAGCGAACGCTTCCACGGACGACCTGGAGCTGCGCGAGCTCGGGCACGTGCCGAAGTACGCGCTGATCTCCGAGCGGGCGATCCACCTGCGGCGCGTCCTCGCGCGCATCCCCGACGAGATGGCCGACCGGCGGCCTTTCCTCGAAACGATCAAGGAGATTGCCGCCTCGATTCGCGACCTCCTGGACGTCGCCAACGAGATCGTGAAGAACGTGCCGCCCACCATCCATCCGGGTACGTCCTCTCGCTCTCTTCCGTCGATTTCCGCGTGTTTAGTGATCGAAAAGCGGAAGCGGGAGTTCGTGCACTACTCGAAGCGCTTCTCGAACACCCTGAAGGAGTACTTCCGCGACCACGACGCCTCGCAAGTGTTCGTCGCGTCGAATCTCCTCATCTTCCAGACGATCCACCTGATCCGTTCGATCCGCGAGCGCGTCCAGCCGGCGATGCTGAAGGACGGGCAGCCGGCCGCCAAGAGCGCCTCCAAGTCCTCCAATTGACTCTCGTCCGCTCTTTGTTTCGAGTACAAAAGAAGCTTCTTTCCACCGACCGCACTGCAATGTATCCCTTCGATTGATCGCAACTATTGGTTTCTTCTACCTCCACCCAACCACCCACTCGTTTCTTATCGTGTGTTTCTTTCGACTAACGTTCGCCTCACGGGTGCCCTCGAACACGCGTGCCATTTGGAGCGGTGAAGACCGCCGTCCTCTCCGCTCGATCGGGAAATAAACTTTTACTCTTCGATTCTTGCAATCCTGCAACCGATTGACGTCCATCCGCCCGATTTCTGCTCGCCGATTGACGTGCGGAAAGTGACGAGCGGGCGGAAGCAAGCGGACGTCCACAACATCCTCGATTTCTTCCGCTTTCGGTCCAAATTTGTCATCAACAGGTGGCTAATTTCGATGCGGAACTCCGGCGGCGGCGAAGGTCGTTGAGATTCGAGCGGCGATTTCAATTGGCCGCAAATGACGAGCCGGAACGGGGAAGCGGCGAGCATGACGCCAACCTCCCCTCTCGGCCGGTCCACCCTCGCAGCAAACGGCCGGTCGGGCGCTGTGTTTGACGTCCGATTGGGCAAAACAGCGACCCGGACGGGCGGTGTTTGAGGTCCGCTTGTTTGCCGCAGAGGAATGAATCGAATAATCAGGTGCGAGCGGGCAGCAAGGAAGACGGAAGATCGCCCGAATCAAGGGCGCAAATTAGCCGCCAATTCAGCGAACGAGTGGGTGAGGGTGGCCGATTGCAGCCATTGATTGGCCGCCTTGTGTTCCGCTTCCTCGCCGACCGGCCGGCAGCGGGAAGCTTCGCGAACAACCGGCCGCACGAGATCCCGCACTTGTTTGCGCGCCGACCGTAAACAGCGGCAACAACCGCGAAAACTTCGAGAAGCCGACGGATGCACTCGACGAGATGAAAGCGAGCATTCGGATGATCGAAGATCGCAAAACAAGGAACTTTTGCTCGTTTGTTGAACCGAGTGATCTCCCACGTGTGCTCCGGGTCGAGATTATTCGATTGGCGTCGTCATTCGTATCGTTTGTTCCTTCCTGTCTACTTGTTTGTTTCGTTTCACGGTTAATCGAGTGGGGGACGTGCCGAAATAGCCGCCCGGTGGCCCGAATTGGTCGAGCGGTCGAGTGGGCGACCGTTTGATTCGATTTGGCACGTGGCCGCGACACTCGCCGTTTGTTACACGCTCTGCTCTTCACTCTCGTTCGAACGAACGAACAAAGGAAGTCGAGTGGAAACTTCGTTTGATTGGTGAGTGCAACGGTTCGCTGTCGACCGCAGCAGCGAAGCGAGTATTTTGGGGCTGCAAAATCCTGTGGGCATCACGTCAAGTCATCAGTTGGAGACTTTGCGGATGTTGCAGACCGCGGGACAATCGAAAGAACGAACTCCGCGGGGCTTCGCGAAGCCCCGCCGCAGATTTCGCGGCGTTCCGACTCCAAAATTCGTGCCGAAGACCCGCGGGGTGCACTTGACAGAAGACCGGCCGCTCGATTCCCACTGATATCATTTGTATTTCGCTTCTAATCCTCTCGTTCGGTTCCAAATTTGCCGCCGCTACGGTACGCTGCCGGCCGTTCTGCTGCAGCTGCAGACGGCAGCCGCGGCCTTTCGGTCGGTCGGCCGACCGGCGGAGTTCGCAGAAGAACGACCATCGACTGCGGCCGAGTGTCAGGAACACGATCAGCTTTCGCTCCGACTTTGATTTGTTTTCGACGGTCGACTGTTTACATCGCTCAGTGGATTCAAGTGTAAATATTTACTTCAAATCGAACACACATGATTGCACAGTCGTCTATGAACAGAAAGAATTCAATGGTTTGTATCTAACGCGAGGAAAGCGGAATGGAGAGCGAGTAAATGCACACACACAATCAATCAATCGATGGATGGATGAAGGGGCGACGAGCAGCGGAGAACGGCGGGGATATGCGCGGAGAACCGAAGAACAAACGAACGAACGGAAGGGAGATCACAACGAGAAAGAAGCGAGTGCAACGGTTTTGTTTTGTATCGAAAGTTTGTCGAGAGATCAATGCGGAGAGGCTACGAGAAGAATTGAGAGCACAACGGAGAAATCACATGAGAAATCCGGCCGCCGACCCAAAGCTCAGCTTCACGCTGTGGAGGACGCCGATGCAACTGAAAGAACGGGAGGGTTAATCGAGAGATGTGTTGGATGGAGAACGAACCTGCAGTCGCCCATCGCGTCGGAGTCCTGCTCGTCGGCCGCCTTCCACGAGTAGATGACGGCGTCCTCTTGCATGCCGCACATTTGAACGCAGGCCTCTCGGTCGATCTTCTCCTTGCTGGCCACGACCTTGCCGCCCAGCTCGTGCTCCCAGAAGTTGTCGCGATCGCCGTCGTCTGAAAGCAGAGGAATGAGTTGAGTTCAAACGAGGAGCAAATGAACGAGTGCTCTCGGTTTGATCTCTCGGCTGCAGTCACGAGCGGAATTCCGCGATGCTTTCGGTTGTTTCTGCACAATTGTTGTACTTTTGACCCGTTGGAGGCCCGAAATAGACGCCCGTTTCTTCCGGCGCCCGAATCGAAAGGCGACCATTGAAAATGCGGGTGTCCGCTCGAATTTCCGCTGATTCGACGTGATTGGCGGCGCCACACGTGCGGCAACACGGGCGATGTGCCCCCGCAGTTGTATTCTGTTTGCTCTTTCGTTGTTTTTATTTACGAGCGGCTATTTCCGTCCCGTTGCTCCTCGATTTCCCAACCGTTTCGCTCGATTGCGGAAGTTCTCGCCGCGCACTGCAACGAGCGAGTTGGCCCCGAGTTCATTCGGTGGTCGGGCGGCTGTCGGCCAGGCGGCCCGTGAATTGAGAAATGCGGGCACGAACTTCCCGCCAGCCAGCCGCCCGGCTATTCAATTGACTCGCGTCTAATTTGCGGCCTTTTGAAGGCGCCCCCACTTCCTTCCACCCTCACCGGCAGCAGCAATTAGCGAAGTTTGGGGCCAGCGGGGTTTGTTTACTGTACGAAAGAAACCAAGGCGATTTGTTGCACCTGCCCGCCTTCCAGATTGCCCCAAAGGAAGTAGTGGGCGAAAGTGCAGGGTTGCTTCGAACACCCGGCCGCTTCCTCGCCCGTTTCGAATTCGGAGGTCAAAAGAACGCCGATTGCCGGCCGGCCGGTCGTCGATTTACGCAATCCGCCCTCCGCTTTCCGCTCGCATCGAAAACAAAGCCGAACGACTGCAATCGCCGGCCGGAAGGACCAAGAAGGAAAGTTCAAAAGGCGCCCTAATGACCTCCGAGTAGTGCGCGTTCCGCCGAACACACCGATTGGGCCGAATTACGCCCGCATTCTTCTCTTTTCGCAGTTGAAAGTCCACCGCTCGTGACGCAAATACCGTAGAGGAGGATGTTTGTGCAAAACGCTCAATGGAGATCGCACGAACGTGTCCGACGGAGAGACCAATGATCACTGGGAACTCACCATAGTCGAGGCACAGGCCGAAGTAGGCTTCGGGCAGCTCCTTGATCGTTCCGTTCAACGAGCGGCTCTTCAGCGTGCAGCGGCCGTCCAGCCACTCGAAGCCCATGCAGCTGACGTCCGACTTGCAGCTGGCGGCGCACTCCTTCTGCGAGACGCCGTACTCTCGGCGGTAGTCGGCGCCCTCGATCGTCGTGCCGGGCCCGAAGAAGAAGCACTTGGCGGTCACTGAAAGCGAAGCGATGAATTCCGATGAATTGCCGGTGATTCGCTGCTGCAAGTTTGCAGCCGCCCAACTTTTGTTCCCGCTCTGTGTGCAACCCGAACCCGGAAGTCGTTGCGCTTATCAATTTCCGTCCGTCACTTCCTTCCTTCCGCTTTCTTCCTTCCGGACGGTAAATCAATTGCGCGCCCTCGTCATTCTTTTCTTCCAGCACAAAATAGAAGGAAAGTGCGCTCTGAGGTGAAGCGAGAGGTGTGCGTGCGAAAGGCGAAGAAATTTCCGTCTTGGGCGCACGGCCGCGAACAAGCGAGAGCATTCGAGCGGCTACCGTAGGCCGCCGACCGGCTGCATCGTCCACCGATTTGCACGAAGGAGGGCAACAATTCGGGCCCCAACAGTTCCCACGCGTTGAGCGGCCGGGAAAAAATGACGCGCGTTTCGTAAACACGCGGCAAACATCGCCCTTCGCGATTCGCGGGGACGTGGGAACGCGGCCGCTTCGTTCGTTTGTCGGCCGACCCGGGAGACAACGAAAATTACCGCGGTTGTGATCACTCTCCGAGTAGAACAGGAGAATTTGGAGGAGTGGGACGCGAGTGGAGCTCGTCAGCGTCTCCACAGGCGCCGATCGGACGGCGGCCGCAAGGAGCAGCGAGATCGCCGCAAGCAGCACACAAGAGCGGGGCATCAGGAGAGTAGAGAAGGGAGGACTGCTGACTGCACAAAAGAGAACTGAAGGATCCGTGCGTCAGTTCGAAGAAAGACCGACGGAATGGCCGATGTGTGGCCAACGAAGTGCTGCTCGTCAACAAGCGAATTAACGGCGTGGCCAAGAAATTTTAGTCGCCGGCCGGCCGGCAGAGGAGAGCGGCCGGGAGGCGCGCGGACGAACCAAAGCGGATCTCGTGCCAAAACTCAATCAAATTGATGGCCGCCGTACGAGTTTTTTCGTTCGAGCGGCCGTCGAGTGGTCGGCGGTGCCCGGCGGTCATCTCGCCGATCGAAAGCGAAGTGTTGCGTTCCACTCGTGGATTAGGAGTGCCCGCTCATCTCCGTAATTGATTCAAAACGAGGTGTTCTCTGTTCTCTGTTCACTTGAACGAACGGAGTGTCGAGTTCGCCCGTGGACTGCCGCCTTCCGCCCACCTGCCGACCGGCCGGCCGTGCAAATCGAAGCGAAGCGAAGAGAAAGCCGGGCGAAAGTACCGTATGCACTCCGTGACTCTTGCCCTTTTCCGCTCCGTTCGTTCGTGTGTTCGTGGACGCGGAAGTGGCCGAGCGGTGGGCGATTAGCAGCGGCCGACCGGCCGCAAATGAGTTCCGTGTTTATCCCCCGTTTGAGGGCCGCAAATACGCGCTGTAATCCGCACCGGTCGGCATTCCAGAAGTCCTGCCGATTTGCTCACGTCCGGAGTGATGATCCGGCGAAGTGCACATCCCTTCCTTCCTTCCTGTTGCGTATTTCCGCACTTCTCGGATTAGCCCCGACGGCCGTGCGTTCATCGGGGATTCACTCGTGTGTTTCCCACACACGTCCCCCGCTCTGCTCATCCCCCCGATTCGGGCACGCGCTGTCCAAAACAGGCGCCCCGTTCCCACCGGTCGGCCGTCTCTCCCCCGCATTCGCCGAGTGATCTCATCGAAAGAATCGTAGCGGAAGGAAGGAAAGAAATGTTTGGGTTCCGCCCATTTGCCCGACTCGATTACCGCCGACCGCCGGTTTGACGTCCGCCGTGAAGCAGGAAGGCGGAAATCCGTGCGGAATGTTTCGAAAGGCGGTCGGCGGAGTTCGTAGTCGGGCGGCGCCGCTCTGCAGCGGGGCGTTTAGTTCCTGGTTCGCATCCAACATCTCGCGGGTTTCCCGGGCACCGTTTTTTGATTACAAATGAGCGGTGAGGTCTTTGGATTGCGACCAAAACGGAAACACGCCGCCCGAATGTTCGAAACAAACGCCTGCCTGCGGTTGGCAGCTTGGCGGTGGGCGGCTGCCCGAAAAGGAAGCCGCGCGATAAGCGCGTGATCCCCGCGGTACGGTCATCCACCTCGAGATTAGCGGTCGTTTGTCCCAAGAACCGTTGCGCAAAACACGGAAGCGAACGAGTGGATGAGGAAGTGAGTAGTCGGCCGTTTACCCAACCCAACGGTCTTGAACTAATCGGCCGGCCACACGGCCAGCTGGTAGCCGACAAACCGGCTTCTAATCCGCGAGAAATCCGCGAACAAGAAGACGGAAAGGAGGAAGGACGCGGGGATTAGCTGGAAGAAAGCAGAAGGTAGAAGACCGCCGGCGGAGGGCCGTTGGAGGCCCGTGCAATCGGCGGAATGCAAGCGAACGGAGATTAAAAGTGCTGGAATTGATTCGGTCCGCAGTAATCCGTCGCTTCCGATCGCCCTTTTCAGGTCCCCCTGCTGCCCCGTCGATCCTTTGATTGCCCGCCGGTCGGGCGGACGGAAGTGCGTGCACGAAACGACGCGTTTTACGTCACCCACTCCGTCGGGCATTGTTTCGTTTCGTCGAAATGGCAACACGAATCGCCCGCATGCAGGAAGTGCCCACCGGAATGCACGAAACACAACGAACCTGCGGGCCGGGCGTCCACGCACGCGCCCAAGAGGGAAACAAGAAGAAAGACGACGAGCGGGAGCGCGGAGGACGAAACGGCGCGTCGATTCGAACGCGTGGATCGCGAGTTCGCGGAGAAGTCGGCGACCATTGCGCCGCTTATCCGCTCTTCGGTAGCCGGAGAGTGCGCACGAGTGTCGAGGTTCAAGTGAACGGTCGTCTGTTGATCGCAGGTGAGCGGCGAGCAGTCGAGAGAAGCTGCCGAAAGGTCGGCGGAAGTCGAGGCGACGTCCCGCTCCGCGAGAGCGACGGTTCGGCGGGTGGCTCGCTTCTGGACGGCCGCTCGTCGTCGTTGAATCGAAAGTGATTCCATTTGGAGTTCGGGAAGCTGAGTAGAGAAAGGAGAAGTGTTGAGTTGGTTGCTGAAAGAGAAGAAGGTTGGAATGAGAGCTGAAGAAGGCACGACTGGAAGGAGGACACGAATGGCTACCGTAAATAATTGAACAATGAGAGCGGAAGAAGGAGGAGGAGGCCGACCGGCCGAGGATCCCGCCGAGTGTCCAAATTCCGCCTCCTCCGGCGGCGACCTCCGACTCGGCGCGCCAAAAGTGCGGCAAAACCGCCCGCCCCAAACCTCGAACGAAACGACCGAAAGAGGGCGGAGTCGGCGAGCAAACGCGCGGGCCCGCCTCCCCGCCGCCGTCTGCTCGAGGCGGCCGGGCGGGCGGCGATTGCAGCCGTCGGTTTAAATCCGCGACTCGTCCATCGGCCCGCGGCGTGTGCGCAAGAGCCGGGAGGGCGGAGTCAAATGAAAGCGGATTCATCGCCACACCTTCCGCCTTCCCCTCGCCGCAATCAATCGGATGCCCAGCGCAAGACGCAACATTCGAGAGAGCGCCGGCGGAGGAGGAGCCAGCGGAGCGGATCACAAACCAAAATCCGCCGCACGTTGACTTCCGCATTTTGTTTTCGTTCGAGTTCGCGAGGAGCGGCGCGGAGTGCACGTCCGAGTGAGCAGTCGGAAGGGATGAACCGAGTGCAAAGAGGGGAGGGAAGTAGATGGGCGGACGAAAGAAAGAACAAGAGCTAAATGGAGCGATGATGTTGATGAGCTGCACCGAAAGCCGAGTGCGCGTGATGTTTGCGGGCAGAACACACGAAATACACTCCGTTCTGAGTCCAATCTTTCATTAGTCGAAGTTGTGTGCGGTCTGGCGTTGAACGAGTTCCCTTCGCTTAACGAATTGAAACGTCGCTTTGATTTTTAAAGGTTCGTTCAAACCACAAGAACCGAAAATAAACCCGCGCGAAAGGAACGAGTTTTCCGCCCATCCGTCCGCTCGCCTTCCAACTCGAACATTCGCCCCACCAACCGCCCACTTGTGGAACGAAGAGGAGGAGGAGGAAGCTGCCGTTAGAGTGGACCGGTGGGACTTCTTCCGCACCGAACGTGAACGGCTTCTCGCTGATTGCGGGCACAAATTGGGGCGAAAAGCGGGGCTTCTTTCAATAAAATACGGCTATTTGTTACTGTGCACTCGACGGTCTTCCCGCTTCGATCTCTGCACGTGCACGTGGGCCGTTTGTTTGCGCGTTGCCTCGTAAACGAGGAGTGATCGCTTGATAACCGGCAGACGGCGGGCGGGTGATCGCAGGAGTGAAGGCGGAAGGGTCACTCGCCGCTCGCCCGCTTGTTGCAAGCCGGAGATCAGCGGCCGCTCGACGAGGAAGTGGCGATCATTCCGATCGAAGCGGGCGAGTGGGAGGAAGCGAGCAGGCGGCGAGTGTGTGGGTGAGTGACGAAATGCAGCGTGTTCGCCCAAGAAGGAAGTCGTTTGATCGATGACTGATGGGCCGGTCGGCGGAACTCCCGACATTCCCGCCTTTTGACGTCTTTGCGCCGGCTTCTCGGAAATCGCGTCTGTCGAATTGGAAAGACGATCTTCAAGCGACCTTTCGCACAAGACAGACACGATTTGTTCGCGATCTCTCCAACCTCAGGGTGCTTCAAGTTTGTGGGCCTTGAAGAGAGTCAAACGAACAATTGGTTCTTGCTACTGTACGAATTCCATCGAGCGTTCTTTGTTGTCGGTTGGAGGAAGTGAGAGGGTGGATGCCCCGCGGGGATTGGGGCGGAAGAAGGCGGAAATTCGATTGAATTCACGCGTTCTTCCTTCCGTTTTGCAAAAGAGAAAGTTGGCGCACGATTGGACGCGAATTCCCCGAATGACGAACTTCCTGCACGAAAAGCAGGTTAGTGGACACGCGCCCGGCGAGAAGGTCGAATGACATGGGCGGGCGGCCGGTACACGTGTGTTGCCGAGAGCCGAATCGACGCAACGAGACGCCGGAGCGGATCAACAGTCGCCGCTCAGCTGTAAGCTTCAGCCAGCCAGCTGTAGAGAACGTATTTTCGAGCAAAAATACCCGCAAAAAAGGAGGAAATGACTGCTTTTCGTTGGAATGCGTGCCCGCCGCTCGCTCGTCACTCGCTACGCACTCGGTCGACGCGATACGGTCGGCCGGCGGCCGGCGGTTATGAACGGGCGGGAAATTCGATCATCCTCCTTCACAACTCGTCAGCCGAACCCACCGGAGGAAGGAAGAAGTTCGTGGGGTGCCCACGTAACGCACTTGGCCGCCCGCCTGTCGTCCAAACACCGAATCCCGCCCGCGGATTTCCGCCCCACCGCCGCTCGTTTCCGGTTTGTGTCGTCGGCGTTCCCGAGAACAAACGGGACGGAAACGAAGAGCCGCTTCCCGATCGAACGGATAAGCGAATGGCCGCGTAATTCGTGACGTTCGAAACCGGAGGGCAAACGGCCGGAAAATTCGGCGGGAATTTCCGAAATTTCCGAAGCTCCCGGCCGGCGCCCGGAACCGCCCGCATTTTCCGTCCGATTGGCCAACGGAGCGTACGGTAAACGAAGTCAAAATTCAGGCAGCGGTCTTCGAGAAGCGACTTCCCAACGGAAAGAAGCGTACGGTTGGTCGTCGGCTATTTTGGGCACTCCGACCGCCTTCAGCCGATCTTCACAGTCGATTGATTCGCGCGATTAGACGGCTGCTAATTGAGCAACACTCTTCGATCGATCGACTGGCGGAAGGAAGGAAGCGACGGAGCGTAAACTGGTTCGTGTTTGCAACTCGCCGCCTCTGCAGCCGCCCGCCGCCGCCGCTCGTTGGCGATCGAGCGGAAAGAAAGGCGGAAATTAAATCAACGCCCCGCTTGCTCGGAATGATTTTTAAAAGGCGACCGACCGAAAAGATCGACCGAAAAGCTCAACATTTACACTACGAACGACCAACGATGAACGGCGGAGGGCGAAACAGCAAGGAAGTCAAGCGGAGAGATCGCTGCAGACGCGCAAGAAGCGAGAAGTCTTTGGAGTTGGCACCAGCAACACACCTGTTTGTTTACAGTAATAATCCCTGCTGAATCCCCGTGGAAGGAAGCCGTAAAGCGGGGACAAACAAGCGGGAAATCCGCCCGTTTCTCGCGAATGATCGACGATCTCGGCCGACCAACCGCGAGACTTCGAACTTAATCCCATCAGGACGCTAAATTGGCGCCCATCGAGGGGATTAGTCGGCCATCCGTGCGGCGATTAGAAGCCCGCGGAACAGTACGGGGATTCGCGGGCGGCAGGAAGTCGCGGCTTCGATGCGGGCAAAACAATTCCGATGGACGGGAGGGTGCAAAGACGAAAACTTATGAGAGTGCGGAAAGAAACCTTTCGGGTCGTCCGCACGCCCGCCCGTTTCCGGCCGCCCCGTCGCCCCGATCGACCGGCCGGCCGGCTAATCGGCGGACTTCCACAAATCGGGATCCAAAACAGGGCCGGCCGGAAAGGACAGGAAACCCGTGAGTACCCCCCTCAAATGGAGATCAATAGTCGAGGCAAAGGGGTAATTTCCGCCTTTATGTTCCTTCAAGAATCAAACCCCAGTTCTCGTTCCTCTCTGCAGTCTCCAGTCGATTATCCAATTACCTGCTCGGAGTAATTAGGACCTTCAAGTGGGGACAAAAGCGGCACTCGGAGAATCCGAACGCTCTCAAGAATTATCGACCACCAAGAGTCCACTTCTTACGACTTCCGTTCGCCGCACTCGATCCCCGAGATCCCCGGCGGTCAGCGATGTTGAAAAAGGAAGGCGGAAGCAGTCAGCGGTCGACAACTAATGGGCCGCATTTACGGCGATGAATCCGCGGGGATCAGGAAGCAGCGAGAGACGTGAACCGCCGCGAAAAATCCTCTTCGTTGATTAAAAGCAGGAAGAAGACGGTCGAAAAGTGGTGAGTTCTCAGAAGTGGCACGACCTTCTCGAATGCACGGCTGTTCGCAACATTCGGGCACAATTCAAGAACGAGCGAGTGAGTGAGTGAGTGAGTGAGTGGATCGGGTCAAGCGGAACGCGTTCCTCGAATCTTCGCCACGAATTCCAAACGTTCTTCCGCTTCGGCGACCGGAAAGAAGCGATTGGGCGCCGGCGGCCCATCGGAAGCAATTCGGGCCAAAACGTTCCGCTTTGCCGCAAACTCGGCGGGTCGTCCGAACGATCCGTTGGGTTTCGCCGTGGGCGGGCGCGGGAGTTTTGGGCCAATTATTCCTCATTTCGAACAGGAATAGCAACATTTTGTGCAACTCACAAGCAACTACCGTATTTCCCTCGTTGCAGAGAGTTCCACGTACTCACACCGCATTCCTCCCCGTCCTTTGTGTGCATTGTTTGACGCACGGCCTCCTTCGTCTGGGAGAAGACGAATCCGAGGGCAACCTCCTCTCCAGCGTTGCGGCGGCTTCCGTTGAGGCGGAAGTGGAATTCAGGTGGAGGCCGCCTCGACCATCCGCACTACGCGCATGACATCACCGCGCGCTCCCGCCTTCCTTCCGTCTTACCCGCAGTAAACAAGCAGCTTTTCGTAGGGGGAAGGAGACGGAAGGATTTCTTCTTTGGCTGGGTACAGCGCAGCAGGCGCCTTGCACGCAAATCCCCGCACTGCTTGCGCACGCGTCTGGAGTTTCGACATTCCCGTCGCGGATCCCACTTCTCTTCAGTTGAACCGCCGAGCGGAAACGTTGGGACGAGTTCGTCGAGTGACGTTCGCCGCAAAGTGGGCGAATTTTCCGCCCGCACGCCCACGCGCCGCTTCAATTCGATTTCGCGCGTTCAAAGTGCAAAGGTGAGCGTTGGACGAACCGCCCGCCCGTCCCGCTCGAACCGACGAGAAGCCAATCGGAAACGTTCGATTGGCCGCGTGCGAATTGGCGCCGCTCGAGCGGAATGCCGCCGGAAATTCGCGCATCTACGCACGAAACGATGAGCTCGAACTTCGTCCTCAAAATGCAACTGGGGAGAACTCTCCAGAGCGCGCCCAGAATACACCCGTTTCGGCGAACTTCCTTTCAAACCCGATGGAGGGCGGGAGTTGAAAGGAAGTGCGCAAGTGGGCGCTTTCAACCGAGTGACTGATGGTTTTCGGTCGGCTCGAAAGAACCGAGTGGGCCGAAGAGAAACTGGTCGTTCCCTCCACACTTGCAAGTTTGCGTTCTAAAAACGGTAACATTTTGCAAAGCGAAGAGAAACATTTAAGCTGCAGCCTCCGCACAAAACTTGGGGATTCTCGCGTCAGAAGACGAATGGCCGCAGCGAAAAGAAGTGGGCGAGTGGGCGCCCACAAAGCCGGGTGGAAGCGAAAGGTTGGCAACGAAATCGAGTACCGTAATCCCCGAATGAAAGAGCACAGTGGAAGGTTGAGAAAGCGGGAAATTCCGCAAATTGTCGCCCGAAACGGACGCCCTCTAATTCGCAGAGGAGCGCTCGATTGATCTCCGGTGGAGTTGCAGCAAGAGTGCAGTTCGACGGCGGCCGGCGGCGATCGTAGTCGAGCGGAAAATTCGGCCGCATTTCGCAACTCCGTCGGCCAAATTGGCCGCGAACACGCGCCGACCTCCAAACCGGGCTGCCGGCTGTCCGCTAAACCGCCTGATTGCAGCCCGGGCGAGATGTTATGAGACGGAGGAGGCAAGAAGATGCAGGAGAATTACATTGAATCCAAGCAACTTGTTTCGTCGATCAATCGGCTCGTGATGCTGCAGCGAACGCTCGCGACTCAAAAGTCCAAAGTTCGGCACGTCATTGCGTTCTCTCGCCTCACTTGTGCAACAGCCGAAACTCTTCGATTCACTCGATTGAACACGAGAACCGAGCGGTTTCTTGAGAGCAGCGATGCGGAAGCCCGAGGGCGAGTGAGTGAGTCATTGACGCCATTCGGTCTTCAAGGTCCAATGATCAACGGCGAGAAGGCAACTTCCGCCCGTCGAATCCCGCAATCCTCCGCCCGTTGTTCCAAAATCCCTCTTGTTCCATTAAAACTAATCACTTTCGTTCGTACGCCCGCCTGAACGCCGGCGGACGTCCACGAAGCTCAAGGTTTCCTTCGTCTGTTGTTCGCCGAATCTGCTTCCTGGTTTTTCGTTTCATTTCGTCCGGGAGGCGCAAAGCGGATTGATTAGCGCGGAGTGGGGGGCTTACGGACGGCCGGATTTGGTCACGAAGCCGGCCGGCCGGCGGATTGTTGCCGTCGGCCGGGCGTCCGGCGAATCGCAACGCACGAAACGGACGGTCGGCCGGGCGGAAAGCCGATTGGCCCATCGGTTTGACGAACGTTCCCTCTTTTTTCCACTCACCGGCCGCCGCAATCCCGCTGGATCACGAGCAAAACGGCCGGCTGTTCAATTTCGAAAATTAAAATTTGGTGCCGACTTCCGTCTCGGCCGCCCGAATCACCGCGTGTCTTCCGGGAACAAGCCGACCGTTTGGATCGTTTTGTGCGCAAACGGCGAACGAACAAAGCGGATAGAAGCGACAAACCGCAACACTCAGCCGGCCGACCGTTCAGAAACTAATCAAGAGGAGATCAAGAGAGTGGCAACCAGCCGCTAATTAATGAAATGCTTTTGTCTCAATGAAACGAAGCGAGATCTACGAACAATCCCATTATGAGCAAGCAGAGACAACACGCTAGGCTACTGTGGAAAGAGAACTGATCGTATCACAGTTTTCGTTTGGCCAAACAGTCGTTTATTAGTGAACAGCGACTGCGGTAAAGAGAAGCTTGTTCAATAAAACGGTACGAGTTTATAACGTGCTTCGAGCAGCAGTTGTTTACAAAACCGTTCCCTCTAACACAACAACGCCCTGAGTTTAATGTCTGTTTTAGAATGATGTCTCCTGCTAACCACAACTAAGGAAGGAATGCCGTCGGTTTCGCAACCACTCACTCATCACCCGTGCCCTTTCGCCGGTTTTAATCAAATTTGAAAGGAAATTAGCCGGCGAATCCCGTCTCGAGTCGCCGGTTTGGCGACCGGAAAGAGCGATGGGATTAGCGGCGGAGCAGCTTTCAATTGGATCAAAACGTTGGGGCTGCGCGTACTCCCGCAGATTGGAATTCCGGCCGCGTTGCCAATCGGCGAGGTGCAGCGAACCGGGGGGCTGGCGGCTGCAAACAACAAATCGCCGAGCACGGCCGGGGGATTGGCCGAGTAATCAGCCGAGAGCAGCGAGGGATCGCCGTCATTCGGTGGGACGAGGAAGCGGGTGCCGGCCGCTGCGAGCGGCTCACCACGCGGCGGGAAGTGCATTTGCTTTCGATTTTTACTCCCGGCCGTTCGCTTACGTCAACCAATCGCTTGAAATACGCGCGTGTGCCCGAGGGGATCAGCGGAGATCAACCAAACGAAGGAGAGCGTTCGTTCTACCGGCCATCCGATCAGCCTCGTCCGCGTTCACTTCCGCCCGTCTGGCCGCAAAGAAGAAAGAAAGAAGGAACCCACGTGTTGGAGTGACGTGCCCGGAAGAAACACTCCACCGTACGCTCGGTGGCTCAAAATTCGTAAAGCAGTGACCCCGTGCGGCCTCGGGGGTCGCGAAATTCGTACAGCGAGGCCAATCCCCTCGTGCGCAATCCCCCCACCGTTTGCAATTAGAGGAATGGACGGTGTAATGTTTTGCTAAGAGCAACAATGGTCGCAGGGGTCGCCAGGTTTGTATCCTGATGCACGAAACTCGTGAGCAATCCGATCGCCCGTTGACGCCCGCCATTAGGCGAATGCGACAGCGACCGGAAGCCGAAGCCGATTGGGCGACACGAGCGCCTGCCACCGGTCGTTAGAGCAGAGATCAATGCAGGCATTTGCAATTAGAGATTGAGCTCTTGGACGAGAAATCGACGGAAATTCGTAAAGTTTTGATCGTCGCGATTGCTTCCGCTTTCGTCGCGTTACGATTTCAATCCCCACGGCCAGCGATAAGCCGGAAAGAAGGACGAGGAATTTCCGCATCCAACTTTCAGCGAATTTAATCAACGAGATGGCTGCCGAAGCGGAGATCACCCAACGGAAGGGTGTTGAAAACAAGAACAAATGGATGAGCCCTCGGAAAGGAATGCACGCAAGAGCTGGGGACAACGAAAAGGGAACCGCTGATCCGCTTGCACAACGGCTTCTCGAAAACAAGAAAGGCAGAGTGAGTGCACTCGGAAATCGAAGATCCAAAGCACACGAAATCGCGACTGGAATGCAAGAGAAGGACAAAGAACGGTATCTAACAGATTGCCACCGCGTTACAGGAACACGAATCGTACACGTTCAACCTCCTCTTTCCATCGCTCGTTTGGTCCTTGCCGCACCGACTGGACTTCTCGGAGGAAAAACGGTTGCCACCTCGACACACGCTCGAATGCCTCCGGAAAGCGGTGGATTCGAAGAAGTTTGAGAGGATTGACGTCGTTCCGTCATTTCGGTTTCGTATTCGACTTCCGTTCGCTCACACTCCGCTGAACACTGTGGACTCACTCGGCGGTACGAAAGTCGGAGAAAAACTCAGAATTTTACATTGTCTGTACTTCGCCAGAGATCGCTTGCTTTGAGGAAGATGAAGACTTTTCATTGGCCGCTACAAAGCATTTGCTTTCTAATTGACAGACAGATAAGGAAATCGTATCGTACTACAGTTGGTCGCTACTCTAGTCTTCATCCGCTCAACCAACCGGCCGCTCCCGTTGGACTTTTGAGCACACGTGTCTGCTGTCTTGTTTGCGCCACAAGCCGGCAGCGACGAGAGTTTCAATCCTTCCGGTGGGAAAGACGAAAGTGGCGACCGAATTGCGAAATTCGAGTGATGTTGAGGAGCTCGTGCAGCGGAAAGCCGTTCCATTAGAACGCGCGCACTCGGCTTATGGTCGACCGGATTGGTCGCCCATTCGGAGGGCGCAACGCGAGTGTTTTGACAGCGAACACGCGCGCGGAAGCTCGATTGGCGTCATGAGTCGATCGGCAGGCGGATTGCGGGCGCGCCGACTGCAATCGGGCCGTCGGCTCATCGCCTTTCGCGCAACAGTTGAGTGCAAGCGGCCGCAAATCCGCGAGCTCGTTGGGTCCATTGACGTCCGT
Organism: Aphelenchoides fujianensis; assembly: GCA_024699865.1. Taxonomy (NCBI): domain Eukaryota; kingdom Metazoa; phylum Nematoda; class Chromadorea; order Rhabditida; family Aphelenchoididae; genus Aphelenchoides; species Aphelenchoides fujianensis. The sequence continues at coordinate 1,096,673 of JAMPIO010000012.1, read as the reverse complement.
CCGTGCGGGACACGAGCGAGCGGCCGGCCGGCCGGCGGAAAGCCGATCGGACGGCCCGACGGGCGGACGGGGCGGAAGTGGAAGGAAAGACGAGCAAAACACCCCAACCGGTCCACATCATCCCCACGGAACACAACAGAAAGAAATAAAGAAAGGAGGAAGACGAGTGTGCGGGCGAATTGAAAAGCGCCCCACTTTTCCTCGAAAACTTCCAGCCGCCCCCGAAATTGCCGCCCGGAACGATTCGGAGGTGACGAGAACTCGGAACTCGGCAGCGATTACCGCGAAGAGCGGAGAGCGGGGGTGTTTCTTTCTTGCGGTAATCGTCGCCCCGCCGCGTCCAAACATTTCCGCTCGAATTCAAAACGATTGAAGACGAACATCACTTCCTTTCTTCCGTGCGGTTGCTCGCAAGGTGTTCGTTCGCTCAAATGAACTCGCTTCTCGCCGTTCCGCAGTCGAAAGACCAACGATCCCTTCCGTGGCTCGACAATTCCCGTGCAAACGAACGAATCCAAGCGAAAAGAAGTGACGAGTGGACAGTCGGCCGTCTTCGCACCGTTCGCTCGACTGCGCGTTCGTTTTTACGGTGGACGCGCGGCGAAGCGGAAGAACGCTCGACTGCTGCGAACTGCAGAAGGTTCGAGAGTTCAAGTGGTGGCATGATTCTTCCGCGTGCACGCCCGCAAAGTTTCATTGCATTCCGGACAGTTTGTTGCTACTGGCCTTTCATTTCCTCTGACAATGTGGCGTTTGGGGACAGAGCACCTGTCCGGGTAAATTGAACAAACGAACCAAGAACGCGCTAGTCTAAGAAATAGCTTCTTTATTCCGTTTTACTGCTTCCAAACTCAGAAGTGAAGGCGGTCGGCAAAGCCCAGACGGAAGGTCGAGTAGTCCAGCAGCAAGCAGTAGCGATTCCACGCCGTCGACGGGAGGTTGAGCTCCGGGAAGTCGACGAACTGGCCGTAGAGGGCGCACGTTCCGTACTGCTCCAGCTCGCGGTCCACGTAGTCGTCGGCCGTAACGCGGAGCTCCACCTCGTCGATCGTGAACACGAGCTCGACGTCTGCGTCGCAAGGGACGTGCGACTCGTCCGCCGCCCCGAGCGCCTGCAGAAAAGCGGAGCGGAGAGCGGACGGCAGCACGAGGTCCGCCGACTGCAGCGAGAGGAACAGGCGGCCGGGCGCGTCGAACGTGAACGCGCCGAAGGAGAGCCTGCAGCCAGAATGAATGAGAGGATCGGACGGCTGACCGCTCACTCGGTAACGTTCAACGTCCACTGCTCGTGCGGGTCGTCGCTCGTCGCTTCGGCCGCGTACGTCCAGTCGGCGCCGCAGCGGTCGGCCGGCCGGGCGCCCAACGTGACCACGCCCGAGCCGCCGAACTCTTCGGTACGCACGAACCTGCAAGCCGCTCTTTCATTGCTGTCCTTCGCCCATATGTTTGCGCCTTCTTCCGAGTTCGCAATTGTGTTCTTTTTGCCTCCGCTTGGCTCTCGCTTACGACCTGCCCGTTGCGATCCCCCAACCACTCACCGATCGAAGGAGAAGACGGCGATCCACTCGTGAAAGTCCTCCAAAACGGACATCACGAACGACTGGCTTCCGTCGAGCGGCCGCATCCACGCGAGGAAGCCGCTCACTTCGCCGAACCAGTGCTCCTCGTCGAAGACCTTGAAAGGCTTCTGCTGGACGGCCACTCCGCCGTCGCCGATCTGCAGTTGAGCGAGTGGACGAGCGGATTCTGCGGGCGACAAACCACGAAGTCGTCCCGTCCGTAGGCGCCGACCACCTCGCCGTCGTCCGGCTCGTGGATCACGTCCGTCTGCTCGAAGCTCGTCGACTGGCTGAACGAAAAGAAGTGAGCGGAGCGGGGCGGAGCGGACGAACTCAATGGAAAACACGCCGCCGCTCACCCGCAGGTCGTCCGGCGCCGTCAGGTCACCGAGGTCCACGCGGAGGGATTGGGCTGAAAAAAGCGAGTAAGCGAGTGGGTGAACGAAAGAAAGCTTCCGCACGCGGAGTCCCAACGCTCAACTTCAGCAGTTGCCCCGTCGTGTCAGCAGTGAACGTCCAGTCGATCCGGGTGGCTGTCGAGTGAACGGCGGTGGAAAGCAGGAGGAAGAGAGCCGAGCGGCCGATCATGTCAACGAGAAATTGGTGGATGAATCGACGCTAGAGTGTTGCTTCTTGTCCTTCGTCGACCGGAACTCCTCCGCTCCTCCGTTTTTTTGCCGCTTATCAGCCAGCAGGCGTTCCGGCGGAAACTTCTGCCCGACCAGCGCGGTCACTCCGATGTTTCCAATGACGTGCTGCTGTTGAAACGAACTTTTGCGAATCGCCCTGCAGAATCACGCACGAGAACACTCTCGTTGTGTAAATGGATTGCAAGACTTCTGCCTGTCGATTCTCACTTTCTCTGACACGTGCCCGTTCTCTTCCATTCGATCGCTTGTTGGTCCCGGCGATGGGACGATCAAAATTTCCATCCGCTGCAGGGCGCGGAGCCGGGACCGAGAGGGAGACGCGCAGCGATTGCTCGCTGCCTGCACCCGCGCCTCCCCAGAACACACACACTTCACACACACAAGACGGATCCCCGACGCCCCCGAAGGGGCGCCGAAGACCGCAAAAGCCGACGGGCGGGCGGCTCTTCCCCCGATCGGTCGGCGGGCGGCCGATGAGAAAACCGGGCGCTGCCCGTCTCGCACTCTCCTGCTTGAGCGCACTCTTTCCGCCACTACGTTTCGCCCGTTGCGCGGATAGTTGGGGGCAGGCGGATCAAAGCGGAAGTCGGCAGTTGCTCGATGTCTTCTCGACACACAACGAGCGTCGACGATCGAACGAACCAGAGCATTCACACGAGAAGGAAGATAGCGGGAGGATCAGTCTTCACTTGCAAGCACCGGACCGATCGCCTGTTGAGACATTGCTGCGACACTCCCGCGATCGCCTTTGCCCAACCGCGCGTTCGTCTATACATGCGCATTTCTGGGCGTGATGCCGCTCGTGCAGCTGAACCGCCTCACAAGACAGGCGCCCGCCTCCAACCGAATGCTCGAGATGGGCGCCGCGGCGTGGGAGAAAAATGAGTCGCCGGCCGGTCCTCACAAAGCCGTTCAGATCGTTCAGGCTGGCTGCTCTACGTGGTTGACCGACTCGCGTGCTCGCGGCTGGTCGCCGAAGTGGCGACGCCCGCCGGGCGTCTCGCCCTTGTCGTCGTGCGGGTCTTTTTCGCCGCCGGGCGGCTTCCCCGTTGTCGTCGTGCGGGCGGGCGTGATTTAAGTCTGCTGCTCGCCGCAATTTTCCCGCCCGTGCGCGACGTTCAAAAGTTCTCGCCGCCCGAGTTGACAATAGCGGCCATGGATGACAGGCGGGAGGACGGGAGTCGCAACAAACCGAATCTTAAAAAGCGGAAGAAGGTGGAAATCGTGAAGAATATCTGCCACTTCCTTCCATTCTCTTCGTTTGTTCTGTTTTGACATAGGTCTGCCGCGAAGATCTGCTCTTCGGCACGCTGTTCGGCAACAAGAACGGTGAGGGCGCGGGATTTCCCCCTCATTCTCTTTTCTTCTTTTCTGCAGAGTTCCCGGTCTTCGGCAGCTTCGACGGGCTCGCGTTGATTCGCGCGAACACCACGAGCTGAACGTCCGCCGGCGATCCGCAGATGCCCGCCGACTGGCCGCTCCGTCGCCCACAACTCGCCCGCTTTCACGCTTGTGAGCAGGCGGAGTGCAAAGGTCGGTTGGGTAGTCTTCCTTGCTCACTTGTTTGCAGGCATCTTCCGCCGGTATTCGTGCGCCTACGGCCTGAGCGACCTGCCGCCGATCGTCGCCCCACACGAGCTCTTCGCCCACAAATTCCACGCGACATCGACTGGGCGGTCGCCTTCTGCTTGCGGGCCGAACTCCGCCGCCCCGATTGGCCGCTCCGCTCGCTGTCGTCCGTCTGCCGCCTGCCGCATGTCCGCCTGCACAACGGCGAGAGCATCGAGCGGGTCTTCGGCAAACGAAGCGAATAAACACGAGCTGTTTGAACGTGCTGTCTGAAGGTCTGCTCATGGGAAGAAGCGGAGGACACACTCGTTGAGATCGGGTGGCTGCAGAAACGAGTTCGCCCAAGAGGAGACGCCGCAACCGAGAGAGCGCTCGCCAATAACGAACACGCGCGAGTCTCCGTTCTCGCCCTCTCTCCTTTTATTCTCGCATCACCAGCAAACAAACCAGAAACAGTGGTACAAAATCACCATTCGCTTCTCCCAGTCCTCGTCCGTGTGCTCGAAGAAAGGCAAGAGATTCGGAGCGTTGAGGTACGAGTAGTCGGCGGATGGTCGATCGTCCCACCATTTCGGGCCGTAGTCTGCCTGCAATCGAACTCAATAAACGTGTCTTCCAGCCCGCCCTTACCTCTAACACTTCGCGGACGTTGCACGGAACGTGCACGAGAGCGCCGAGCAGGAGCCCGTGCAGAGGCCGGAAATCCGCGGGTAGACGGCGCGGAGCGTCCGGCGGCGCTCGAAATCCACGACCGTCGCGTAGGAGAGGGTTCCGTTCAGCGGGTAGACGGCGAACAAGTCGGTTTGGACGCCCGCAAGCCACGTGTTCAATTCGAAGGAATCCTCCAAGGCGCCGAGTTTGTGCTTCAGGCGGTGCCTCCGCTCGATCTTCTGCACCAACTCGGCGGTCAGCTCGCTCGAGTGGAGGCCGAAATCGAGATCCCGTGTGTGCGGAATGAGGCCGCACTCTCGGTACCAACCTAAAACAACGGATTGAAACAAAACGATGGGTAGAGCTTGCCGAGGAGTGTGCCGCCCAAGAGGAACAGCGTGGCGTCGCTCTCGTCGAGGAAACCTCGCAGTCTGGCCGCTTCGTTCCACGCGGCGAGCGGAATGAACGGCCTCGCCCTTCGTCGACCAACTCGGAGGTTCGCGCACTCGATGAAGCGCGCGTTCGACCAATTGCGGAGGAAGCGGCGCGTGTTCGCGGGCACGCGGACCAATCGACCGCTCGCTCCGTTAAGCGCGTGCAGCCGCGTTTCCATCGCTCCCCTGAACGCGAGTAATTCGGAGCGGAAGCGAGTGAACTTGCAGCGGCATCAAACGTTGCTGGGCGTCTTCGACCGAAAAGAACGCCACGCGGTCCCTTCCGCGCGTGTGCTGAGCGCGGTGGACGGTGCGAAAGTGCGGCCGGAGCTCCGCGGCGAGCTGCCGGAACGTCCGGCCGTCCCGCTCGAAGACGGCCACTTTGATCGGAAGCTCGCAGCTGTCGTTTGTCTCCAGCCGCCGCAAACACCGCTCGTCCACGATCAACGGCCTCAACAGGAGATTAGTGCGGAGCTAAGAAAGGAACTCACTGCTCCCACGGTACGAACTCATGTTCCACTTGCTGCGGCTCGTCTTCGGATGCGTTGAAGTACACGAGAAAAAAGAAGAAAAGGAGGACGGAAAGGGCGAGAACGCATCGGCGCTTCATCTTCGGCCGCATCCTCTTCGGAGATGATTCAGTTGCTGGAACTGTAACTGAACGCTGTTGGGAGAGTGCAACTTGAACCCAAAAAAGCACTAATTAAATGATCACAGCTCCTCTTTTAGCAAGTTCACGAATTGAACCCCGTTCACTTCTTGTGTCCCCGCTTGTTTGCTTTCGACGGAACGGCCGCTTGTTTGCACACACGGACACAAATCGCATCACCAAAACGTTCAACAGTGACAATGAGTCACTCGTCTTAGCAATGCTTGCTGCGAACGAGCGACCACAATGCTTGACCGTTTTGTGCTCGGAATGGTCGGAAGGAGCCGCCCGAAGAACACGGGTGCCTGGGGAGGGGCGAAAGACGATCAAAGAGTGAGACCGGCGCGCCTTCCCATTCCAAACGGACACCGCCCAATTATATTTCGATCGGAAAGTTGAGTTTCGAATGGATGACGTTGGCCCACAACGTCAGACGAAAAGCAAAAGGCAAAAGAAGCCCGTCATCCTTTTGGAATGACCCCCAGCGATCGCTCGTTACTGACTGCAGTTTAAAGCAAGTGGCCACGCTTCAAAGCAAAGCGAGCTGTTTATTCATTTCTCTCAACAAGCAGCCCAATCACGAGGAGACGGGCGGCGTCCGAAGGTGCACCAAACGGGCGCGTTGTTGGTCGATCTTCTCGCGCAACTCGCCGATGTGGTCGTCGGCGCCCTTCAGCATCCGCTCGACTCGCTTCTGAACAAAAAGGGTTGAAGGCAGCGATCGGGAGCAAGAACTCACGGCGAATTCCCGCTCCTCGCGCTCCTGTTTGTTCACTTGCGCGCAGAACTCCTCGCACTCCCGGTGGTTGGCGTCGAATTGCCGCTGGAGGTGCGCCAACTTCGCCTCCGCCTCCTCCGCCTCCACGCGCGCCCGTCGGCAGAGGCGAAGCAGGAAGCCGAGCCCGCCGACCGTCCCGCACAGGAGCGACAGCCAGAGGGCGAGCCCAAGGAAGAAGAACACTTGGAGGGCTGAAACGGGGCAGTCAGAGGAAACAAGCGACTCCTTGCTGCTCGCTGCTCACTGTACGTGGACTGCGCGGCGTCTTCGGTCACCGCCGCCGACGAGCGCCCCGCGCACAACGCGCCCACGATCCCCACGAGCAGAAGCAAACGCGGACTCTTCATCGAGCTGGAAACCGCGAGAGCGACCGGTGAAAAGTGGGGATGCTGGAGATGTGAACGGTGGAACGCTATTTGCATTGAGAAATGCGTCATCCGGCTCCGTTCGATCGACTGGCGGCAGGAATGCGGGTGCTAGCTGTCCTCCTTGCTCTTCATTTCGCCCACCCGACCGCTTACGCAGCCTCTACGCTGCGCGAAGTCGTGCGTCGTGACGATCGAAGCACAAAGGCTGCTCGTTTGGCCGACACGGCGGAAAGCAGAGGAGTGTTCAAGTCGTCCATTTACGATGCCCCGCAGTCCCTCGCTTTGAGGGCGACTGGTAGGCTGTCACTCTGCCCGCAATGGTGAGCAGTGGTCGTGTGTTCGCTTACTCTTCGCCTCGTGCGGCCGCTCGCGCCTTTCGCCGCGTCGTCCAGCAGTCGTGCTCGAACATGTCCGAAATGCCGCTGCATTCAGTGCAAATTGCGGAGTATTGTCCTTGCATCGACGATCGTCGTGACTTTAATGCCTTCTCTCTGTTTGACTGCACAATGGCCGGCAACTACGTCTTCTATTGCTGTCCGCGGACCGGGCGGTTCTTCGTTTTTTATCCGACTAAACAACAGCAATGGTCTCTTCCGCTTCCTACTCAGTCAAATATTGGCTTTCTTTTAGGGAATTCAAGATCGGTCGGCTGGAGCAGTGGGCGTTGAAAACGCTTGCCGGGTGGTGGCTGGACATTCATTTGATCAATGAGGATCCGGCGAACAAGACGCTCCATGTGCTGTTCATCAAAACACTGTACAAATGCATCCCAGGACTCTTTGTTGTCTTCGTCGTCGAACTGAACCTGAAACACCAAACCGCCGTTACGCTCAAGGAGTTCTTCTTTGATTATTGCGTGTGGCTGTTCTTTGACGACGACAAGTGGCTCATTTTAAAGCGACTGGTGGGAGAGACGGCGACAAGGCGCATCTACGAGCTTCTAGCGAACTACGAGCTGGAGCCGGTGGGAGCGCCGATACCGTCGAACGAACCGTCCAGCGGAATGGCCGTGTTGCAAGCTCCCCACTCGCACGTGTTTGAGGGCGCTCTCTGGTCGTTTCTCATTCCGCACGGCCTTTTCGGATTGGCATCCGGTTTGTCCAGCATCCGCCGCTTCGATCTGAGCACTCGTCGACAAGAACTGATCGATCTGAAACCCCTGCCCGCACGCCTGCGCGAGACGATCGACAAGAATGTGGTATCACGGATCAATGTAATTAGATGTCGTTTGTTTTTAGCCTCTTTATTACACGTACTACGGGGGCAAGTGGAAAGCGGACACCTTCTACTTGGGCATCGTCTGCAACTGCAAGAACATTGCGCGTCGCCACAGATGCGACTGCATTCAGCACGTTGCCCTTTTGAACCTTCAAACAAGAAGGTGGATAGACGTCCTGCTCCCGATTCGCGTCTCGTCCGCCTTCTTCCTGCCCCTCCACTTTGCCGTGTTCGATGTGGAGGATGGAGTGTTGGTCGTGATGAGTGGGGACGAACAACGCAAACCGCAGAATGCCAAAGGAATTCGCCATCTACCGCATTCTCTTTCGGTGAGTCCAACTGCCGACTGCAAACATACTGCCTTTGTTTCGTTTGCAGAAAGCCGGACCGTCTCATGAATTTGGCCCTTGCTTCTGCCCGCGTAGCCCGGCGGAACGCTCAGCAGTCCTTTAGTGAAACGATTTGTTCTGCTTCTCTGAGCGTCTACCGCTCCTTGCCTTCTTTTTGTTCGTTGTCGTGAATGAAATAAACTCGTACTGAATGAAAAAAGTGACTGGAAACCCGCATCATTGCTTTTTGACGGAAGGTTAGAGGCCGCTCGTGATTGTGGAAGAGCGTTATGAAGCCGCGGTTCGCCGCAACTCAAGCTGCAGCTGATGGAGTAACGAACGCGATTCGAGGAGGCAAACGCGTGAGACCACTCCCTTCCATCCAGCACTGCTTTTTGCTTGCTTTCAAACGCGACAACTGCTCGCTTTGGCGTTCGTTGGTTGTGAGAGTGGATCCGTTAGACGGAAAGTAGAGTTCTTCTCGCCGCTCTGCAACGATGCCTCGCAGTCATTTGCTTTGAGGGCAATCGGAGAGTGTTCACTTCACTCATCCGGGCGAGTTGGAGTTGTGCACCTGCTTGCTCGTCCGTTCGCGCGTCCTGCTGCTGCGTCGCCTTGCCGCGTTCGAAGATGCCCGAAATGCCGCTGCACTCGTTGCAAATCGCGGAATATCGCCCTTGTATTCCCGACGGTGTGACGTTCTCTCTAAATTCATGCATGATGGCCGGTCGTTTCGTCTACTATTGCCAATCGAGAACTGGCCGATTCTTCGCTTTTCATCCGATCACACAACAGCAATGGTATCTACGAACTTCTTCGAACACGCCGGTAATTGTTCTCATTCCAGGTCATTCAAGATCGAACGACTGGAGCAGTGGGCTTTGACGGAATGTCTTGCTTATGGGCCTTCTGTTCATTCGCTTTACGAAAGCTTGGCGAATGAAAGCGTGCATTTGCTTGTTATAAAACCGTTGTCGGGTTTACTGCCCGGTAGGTGGTCGTTAGACACTTCTCATTAGTCACAGCATCATTGTAGGTCCTATGGCCGTGTTGATGATCGAGCTCGACCTGAAGCACCAGACGGCCATTACACTTAGAGAGTTTTTCTTCAGTAACTGTTGCTGGTTGTTCTTCGACGACGGCAAGTGGCTGATTGCCGAGCGACAAGCGGAAAGAACGAAGACGCGACTCATCTACGAGCTTCAAAAGAACTACGAGCTGAAGCCGATGGCAGCGCCGATCTCGTCGAACGAAACACGCAGCGGGATGCACGTGCTGAAAGCTCCGCAGTTCCACGTGTTCGACGGCGCTCTCTGGTCGTTTCTCATTCCTCACGGCCTCTTCGGATTGGCCTCCGGTTTGTCCAGCATTCGCCGCTTCGATTTGAGTACTCGGCAACAAGAAGTGGTTGATTTGAAGCCTCTGCCAGCGGCGTTGTGCGACGTCCTAGAAGAAAAACTGGTATCACAAACACGGATCAAAAGTGTTAGACGTCGTTTTATTGCAGCCGGTCTATTGCGCGTGCTACTCGGGCGACTGGAAAGCGGACACTTTTTATTTAACGATCTTGTGCAACTGCAGGGACATCCCACGACGCGAGCAATGCGGTTGCACTCAACACGTTGTTCTTTTGAATCTGCAAAATCGAAAGTGGATGGACCTCCTGTTTCCGATTCGGGTCCCGCCTGCCTTCTTCCTCTACCTTCACGTGAAGCTGTTCGACGTGGAGGACGGAGTGCTGGTCGTGGCGGCTGCGGACAAAGGGGTGGGATCGGACAAGCGATCGTTGCAAAAAGAAGTCGGAGGATTCGCCATCTTCCGCGTTCCCGTTCAGTGAGTCTGCTTGTCGGCAACAACACTCTTCCCTCGTTTGTTTGCAGGAAGCCCGATCGTCTCGTCAATTTGGCGCTTGCTTCCGCCCGGCTGGCTCGTCACAAGACCCGCCCGTCGTTCGGCCAGAAGATTCGCTCCATCTCGACGACCGTTCGTCGCTTGTCCTCTTGTTCTTTGTCGTAAATAAAATAAACTCGTAACTTTTGTTGGACGAAATAAGTGACCGCAAACCCGCGTCACTGCTTTTTGACGAAAGGGCAGAGGCCGCTCGTGATTGTGGAAGAGCGTTGTGAAGCCGCGGTCCGCCGCAAGACAAGCTACAGCTGATGAAGAAGCGAACGCATTTGGAAGAGACAAACGCGTGAGACTACTCTCGCTTCCATCCAGCACTGCTTTCTTTCAAGCGCGACGACTGCCCGGTTGGCTTTCGCTGATTGAAAGAGTGGACGGAGAGTAGAGTCCTTCTAACCGCCTCTCAACGATGCCTCGCAGTCGTTTGCATTAAGGGCGACCAGAGAGTGTTCACTTTACTCATTCGAGAGTCGCGCACCTGTGCTCTTCCGTCCGCGCGTCCTGCTGCCCCGCTGCCTTTGCCCGTTCGAAGATGGCCGAAATGCCGCTGCACTCGTTGCAAATCGCGGAATATCGCCTTCGTATTCCCGGCGGTATGACGTTCTCTCTCAAGGAATGCATGATGGCGGGCAGTTTCGTCTACTACTGCTCTCCGCAAACCGGGAAGCTGTTTGCTTTCCACCCGACTACACAACAGCAATGGTGCCTTCGTCTCCGCCTCAAATGAGAATCGTACCTCTTTCCAGGAGTTTCAAAATCAAACGATTCGCGCAGTGGGTGTCGGAGGGAAGTTTCGGGTACGGGCGGCGTTTTCATTCGCTCTACGAGAACTTGGCGGACCACACCGTCCACTTGCTGCTCATCAAAATATTAAAGGACTACTTTCCAGGTATCTTTGAATGCACTTCCATCAGTAAGGTTCTTGTAGGCCCTCTGGTCGTGTTGTTTATCCGACTGGATTTGAAACGGCAAACAGCCACCATCCTCAAAGAGTACCTCTTTGAAGACTGTTGCAAGTCGTCGTTCGACGACGGCAAGTGGCTCATCCTGGAGCGAGAGGAGGACGAGGCTAAGACGAGTTTCGTCTACGAGCTTCAAGAGGACTACAAGCTGAAGCCGATTGGAGCGCCAATTTCGGTAAACGAACCGCTGAGTGCTACGGACATCTTGCAAGCCGTGCACCACCACGTGTTCGGCAACGCCCTCTGGTCGTTTCTCATCCCGCACAGCCGCGCAGCATCTGAAATGATCTCCGGCTTGTCCGCAGTCCGCCGCGCCGATCTCAGCACCTGCGAACAAGAAGTGATCGATTTGAAGCCACTGCCCACGATCTTGTGCACGGCCATTTACGACAAAACGGTAACAACAGAAAAAGCTGTTTATGTTCAATTCCAGCCGAAGTACTACTGCTACTCGGGGATGTGGCAGGCAAAGATGTTCTACTTGACGGTCATGTGCTCGTGCAACGAACGCCCGCGCCGCCACCACTGCGCTTGCAATCAGCACCTTGCCATCATGGATCTTGAGGCCAGGAGATGGCTGGACGTGTTGCTCCCAATTCGACTCGCTTCGATCTGCTCGTGGCACCTGCACTTTTCGTTGTTCAGCGTGGACGACAGGGTGTTGATTGTGGTGAGCGGGGACGAAAGAGCCACCCGTGAGCAGACCGATCGGTTCGCCATCCAGCGCATTCCCTTTCAGTGAGTCCACTGCCTCTTCTTGATCGTTCGCTTGCAGGAAGCCCGATCGACTCGTGAACATGGCCCTCGCCTCTGCTCGGCATTCAGCCGTCGGAACGGTCGGCCGCTTCTTGAGCAAACGATTCGCCCTGCCCAAACGAGCGTCCACAACCACCCGTCCTTTGTGTTCGTTGCTTTGATTGAAATAAACATGTACTTGAGATGAACGTAGAAGAAAGACCACAGACTTGCGTGGTTTGAATGGCAGTTTGCGGAATGCGAGGAAGCGTTCAAGATCCCAGTGGGCCAGAATATGAATGCAATCGTTGGCTGCAGAGCATGGACGTTCATTGATCCACTCGCTCTTCGGCGAGGGATCGAATGTAGAAGGCCGCTTGTCGTTCGCGTCCACCAACCAGTGGAACGCAAATTGCGACCGAGTGTGCGATACAACTCATTGGAACGATTCGAACGGTCCGTTCGGCGGCTTCAACTGCGATCAGACACGTCGCACGGCTGGACTCCACCTTTACGAGCGAACGAATGCGCTTGTCTGCCGAGCAGCCCTTCGATTTGAAGGCTCTGGTTGGGTTGACGGTACGTTCAAACGTCAAACTTGCCCGAGAACCACTCAAAACAACCAATTCAAACGGTGGTTTATTGTGCGCGACGAACAAGCGAGGTGTTCACTTCTTTTTGGGCGTCTCCGCCTTCTTTTCGCCGCCGGCGGCCTTCTTGTCCGCGCCGAAGACGGCGTCGTTTTTCCCGAGATTCGCCAGCGTTTGGTAGTTCGGGTCGTACGTGTGGGCCTGCAGGTGCGGTGATTGGACGCGTGGACTGCCGGTGGACCCACCTTCTTGTTGACGTCTTCGGGCGCCTTGATTTTCTTTTCGTCCGCCTTTTCCTCCGTCTTGCCGGCGGCTTTCTCCTCCGTTTTGGGCTTCTTTTCGTCCTTCGGGGGAGCGGGCGACTTCTGCAATGCGGGGAGTGAGTGGGGGACACAAGCGAGAACTCACAGCCGCCTTCTCGTCCTTCTTGTCCTTCCCGAAGACCATCTCGTTCTTGCCCGCAACGGCGAGTGTCTGGTAGTTCGGGTCCATCGCTCCTGCAATCCTCTGATTGACGGACCGCTTGCTCGCGGAGCTCACCGACGACTCCCTTCTTCTCGGGCGCCTTGATCTCCTTCCCGCTCTTCTTCTCTTTGGAGCTCTTCTTTTCGGCCTTCTTCGCGTCTTTTTTGTCGCCGCCGAAGACCGCCTCGTTCTTGCCGACGTTCGCGAGAGTCTGCAGGAGAGTGATAGGAAAGAGGTGGGCGGACTCACTTGGTAGTTGGGATCGAAGGTGGCCGCCTTCTTCTGCTGATCGTCCGGGGCCTTGATCTCCTTCTTGCTGGTCGCCTTGCCCTTTTCTTTGGCGCTCTTCTTCTCCTTGCCGCTCTTCTTTTCGGCCGCCTTCTTGTCGCCGCCGAACACCTGATCGTTCGCTCCGACCGCCGCCAACGTCTGAAATCGAGCGAGAGGTTTGAGAGCGGAGTGATCGGCCGGCTGCCTGATAGTTGGGGTCGAACGTGCCCGCCTTCTTCTGTTGGTCCTCGGGCGCCTTTGGGCCGTCCTTCTTGTCTTCGTCCTTCTGCAGTCAGAAGGGTGAGAGGTGGACAAGAGAGTGCACTCACGGCTCCCTTCTCGTCCTTCTTGTCCTTGCCGAAGACCGTCTCGTTCTGCCCGACGTTGGCGAGTGTCTGGTAGTTCGGATCGTGGGTCTCTGCACGGAGGAATGAATGAAAGGCATCTTCGGAGAGAACTCACCAGCGACGCCCTTCTTCTCCGGCTCCTTCGGCCCGCCCTCCTTCTTCTCGTCCCCGTCCTTCTTCTTGTCGTCGCCGAACACCTGATCGTTTTGCCCAACATTCGCGAGCGTCTGGTAGTTCGGGTCGTGCGTGTCTGCAACAACAATCGGTTGATTGCTGGACGGCTGCTGGGGGCACTCACCGACAACTCCCTTCTTTTCGGGCGCCTTCGGGAGGTCCTTCTCGCCCTCCTTCTTCTTCTTGTCGTCCCCGAACACCTCGCCGTCGGCCATCCCGGCGAGTGTCTACAAACGGAAAGGATGAGCGGAACGGGAAGGCGGCGGAGTCGCCTGGTAGTTGGGATCCAGCGCCCCGACGATGCCCTTCTTGGCGGGCGCGCGGATCCCGTCCTTGTCCGGCGCGGGCTCGGTGGCCGCCTTCGACTTCTCTTTCTTCGAGCCGGCCTCCTTTTTGGACGCCTCCTTCTTCGAGCCGTCCGCCTTCTCGCCCGCCGCCGCCTTCTTCTCGTCGGCCGGCGGCTTCGGAGGCGCGGTGGCGGGAGCGGCTGGAGCGGCGGCCGGCGGAGTGGCGGGCGGCGCGGCTTGGACGGCGGCGGGCGGTTGGCGCTGCAACGAGCAGAGGATGAGCAAAAGGGAAGGGCGGAACTCACCCGCTTGGCGCACTGGACACTCGAAACCAGGACACCGGCCAGCAGCAGCGGCGCGCCCACGAGCAGCAGCCCCGCGTCGAACATCACGAGCCGAGCGATCGCCGAGCGCAAAGCGGGAGCACACGACCGCACGCGCGGAGCACTTGCGGAAAACAAACACGCGGGCGGTCTCCAACGAATTCGGGCGGTCGTATGCAAATTTATCGTGAACGGAGAGCAGCCATTGGCAGGCAGCTCTTGGGTCGGCCCTCCATCGGGACGGTTGGGTGTTTCTTTGAAGCAGCCCTTCACGTGCTCGTGTTCATTTCTACCAACACCGCTTCACGACCTTCCTGCCGCCCTCTGTCAAGTCCCCAATACTGAGCGAAAAGCGACGCCGAAACAAGCGATTGCCCCCAGAGACGAGCGCAATCGTTTCTTTTGTCCAAGTGAACGTTTCGTTCGGTTGCCTCCACTTGCTCGCCGAAAAACGATCGCTCGTTTATTGCCCACAATCAACTGACGGCCGGCTTCTCGCCGCTGGAGGCCGTGGAGTCGGTGGCGAGCGGCGTCGCGAGGTGCTCTTTGGAGTCCTTGGGGCGGGCGGCGGCCTCGCGTTCGCTCGCGTACACGTTCGAGGGCATCCGCTGGGCGGGCACCTCGTGGAGCGTGTCCGCGTCCTCGCCGTCCTGCTGGCGGCTGCAACAAACTGATGAGTTCGGGGGGAAGCCGACTGCACTCACGCCTCCTTCCGGCGCCGCTCCAACGCCGCCCGCCGCTCGTCGCGGGCGCGTCGCGAGTCGGCCGAACGGCGCGGCCGCTCCCGTCGGCGCGTTTTGCGGCGCGTCCGCCCGACGGCCGTCTGGAGTTCGCGGACGGCGGGCGGCGTGGGCGGCACGCCGCTCGTCTCGGTGGGTGGCTGCAAGCGGGCGGATTGCCGGAGAGGAACGGCGGCGAACTCGCGCGTTCCTTTCCGCTCAACACGGGCGTCTTCTCGTCGTCCTGCTCGCCCGACGGTTGGGATTCCGGCGGCTGCTTCTTCTGCAAGGCGAGAGTGAGCGGAGAGGCGGCGGAACTCACGGCTTCAGCGCCCACCGCTCGCGTCTCCGTTCGGCGGCTCTCTTGAGTTTGGCGCGTGTTCAGCGTCTTCTTCCGCTTCGACTGAACAAACGAATGAGTGAGAAGGACGGAAGAACTCACTCGCTCGTCGCCCGTCTGTTGAGTCGAAAGCACCGCGACGGCGCGCCGCTCGGTCGTCTGTTGGGTGCGGTCGGCCGTCGTGCGCAGCGGCGCGGGCGGCCCGGTGGTGGTCGTGAGTTCGCGCGTCTGCTGCGTCAAGTCGAGCCGTCGCTGTCGGCGCGTCTTCCCGTGCACGCCGGCGCCCTTGTTCTCGAACTGCGTGGCCTCCTGCTCGCCGGTCGGCGTCCCGATCGCCGCCGGCAGGACGGCCGGAGCGGCCGACGATTCGGCGGACGACCGCGCGGCCTCCCGCCTCGTTTCTTTCGGCCGCTCGCTCGCGGCGATCGTCGACGAGAGCGGCGGCTTTCGCGCGCTCCGGTCGCTCGGTCGACTCCCGCAGCAACCCATTGGGGGAACGACCACTCGGTGGGGAGGGAGTGATGAGAAACTGGTTGGATCGAATGGACGAGATTGCTGCTTGTGTTCTTCGGTTTGCATGAAGTCGCAGTTTGATGCGATTGTCTGTCGTGCTGCTCGTCGCCAACGCGACTTCTTCGATCTTGCCGCGGCTCTGTGGATTTCCGACAAAAATCACTAAAAAGCGGACGTTTTGGGTGCATTCTTGCGATTGCAGCGTTTGATTACTCTGCCAGTAGGCCGGTCTCTTGTCCGAACATTTCTCAGAAGTCCAATCCATCCAAGATGCAAGTAAACGTCCTGAAATTCGACGAGAAATTGCAAAAGAAATCGAACAAACCGACGACGTATGTCACTGCTTCGATTCCGTACCTACGCGTTCCGTTAACTCGTCAGAATTCTCCGAATTGCTTCTGCTTTCGCTCGTTCCCTTTCCACATCAAACACAGGTGATCGACGTGTCTGATCGACGCGAAATCGGCGTAAGCGGCCGCGAACTCGGCGTCCAGAAACCGTCTGGGCGAGCGGCCTGCCGCCGATCGATTTTCGCCCCACCGGCGGACTGCCCGCGCCTATATTGAGGCAATCCGAAGCGTCCATCGGAAGTCACTTGCAGACCGCTTTACTCCTCTGTTTCGAAGCTTTCTGCTTGTCGAATTCCCCGTAAAATCCGAAGAGGAACGTTCGATTTCTCGGCGGCCTTTCGGCGTCTTTCGTTCGCGAAGTTCGACGAAAAGCGGCGATCTTTCGGATTTTCCGTCGAATTCTTGCCGAATTTCAGGCGTTCGCGGAAGTCGCTCGGGATTCGCCGGACGTTCGGCCGCGAACAAAACGGAAGTCGACTGAAACGACCGGCCGGCAGCGATGGGCCGCTCTTGCCCGCACTGCAACTCGTCGGAGATCGACGAGGATCCGGCGCGCGGCGATGCGACGTGCATGAACTGCGGCACCGTCCTCGAGGAGTCGCGCATCGTTTCGGACGTTCAATTCCAAGAAACCGGGGCCGGCGGCCACGAGATCATCGGTGAGTTGCTTTCCGCTTGATTTGATCCAAAGAGTTCTCCATTTTGTCCATTGCCGGTCGCTTTCCGTCTTCGTCGAGCAAATCGTTTAGCCACTCGACCACGCGGACACGTGCGGGGCGGCGGCGGTTTCTTCGCTCCGACCCGCCGCCCTCCCACGTGAGGCGACCAGCGGCGTTGAGGAGGGGAATTTTGGGTGGAATTTAACTCAAAGTGACGAAGAATTGATCCAAATCATTAAAATTAATTAAATTCGATAAAAATCCACCACAATTCGTCGAATTCCGTGAATTTCTCGATTTATTTCGTCGTTTTTAGGCCAGTTTGTGAGCAGCGATCGCGCGCATGCGGCCGGGACGGGCGCCAAGCCGGAGAGTCGCGAGGTCACGTACTACAAGGGCAAGAAGCTCATTCAGGAGGTTCGTTCCCTTCATTTCTTGCTTCTTTCACCTCGCTTGCAGATCGCCTCCCAGCTACGAATCAACAGCCACTGCGTGAACACGGCGTACAATTTCTTCAAGATGTGCGTCTCGCGAAACTTCACGCGAGGGCGCATTCGAGCGCACGTGGTCGCGGCCTGTTTGTACATGACCTGCCGACTGGAGAACACCTCCCATTTGTTGCTGGACTTTAGCGACGTCACTCAGGTACTCCCTTCATCCTTTATTGTTTCTCCAATGCTCCGCTGCAGGTGAACGTGTTCGATCTCGGCCGGACGCTCAATTTCTTGACCCGCTCGCTGAAAATCAACCTCCCAACGACGGATCCCTGCCTCTATGTCCTCCGTTTCGCCATCCTGCTGGAGTTCGGGGACAAGCAGAAAGAAGTGAGTCCCGCTTCGATCGATTGCTTTGATTCTCGAGCTGCAGGTCGTGACGTTCGCCACGCGGATCGTCCAGCGAATGAAGCGCGATTGGATGGCGACCGGCCGGAGGCCCACCGGAA
This sequence comes from Aphelenchoides fujianensis, assembly GCA_024699865.1. Lineage (NCBI taxonomy): Eukaryota > Metazoa > Nematoda > Chromadorea > Rhabditida > Aphelenchoididae > Aphelenchoides > Aphelenchoides fujianensis. The sequence continues at coordinate 1,078,886 of JAMPIO010000012.1, read as the reverse complement.
TCTGCGGGGCGGCCTCTCCTGCTCGCCGCTCGCGCCTTCAACATCAACCGGAGCGTGACGGACATCGTGCGCGTGGTGCACATCAGCGAGACGGTCGTCCGCAAACGCATCGACGAGTTCACGAACACCCCGTCCGGCGGCCTCACCATTGACGAGTTCAACATCGTCGATTTGGTTCGTCCGATCGCCCAATCCTTCCTCTTATTTCTCGGTTGCGTTCAGGAAGAATCCGAAGACCCGCCCGCCTACCAGGCGTCCAAACGGAGGTATCGCGAATCCAAGCGCGCCGAAGAGGAGCTGCAGGCCGATCAAGCGGTCAAAGAAGTGAGATCCCCTTTCGGTCTTCCTCATTCCTCCCCGTTCTGCAGGTGGGCGGACTTCAGAAGGAGGTGGAAGAGGCCTTGAAGCAGAAGATGAAGAAATCGCCCTACGCGAAGCTCGTCTCCGGCATCGGCAACGAGGACGACCTGAGCGAAGCGGCCGACGTGCTCCGCTCGGAGATCATCGATTCCGTCTACAAGATGGCCGAGAACGACGAGACGATCGTGAGCAACGGCGGGGACTCCTCGTTGTCCATGAGGTGAGCGCACACTTCTTTCTCGAGTACTCCTCGTTGTTCCCCTGCTTGCAGCCATCAAGCTCAAATGTACGGCCCAACGCTCCAATCGCTCGGCATCCTCCAGCACCCGTCGACTTCGACCGCTCCCGAACTCCAGCCGGCGATGTCGGCGGCCGAGCAGATGGGCGAGTTGGACCTGGACGGGATCGACGACGACGAAATCGACTCGTACATCCTCAGCCGCGAAGAGGCCGACGTGAAGACCGACCTGTGGACCCAACGGAACGGCGACATCATGGACCAGTTGGAGAAGAAGCGGCAGCTGAAGCTCGAGCTGGAGGAAAAGGAGCGCGAGAACCCGAAGGCGAAGCGGAAGCTCAACAAGAAGGTGCCCATCAATGCGGCCAACCACAACGAGGCGATGCTTCAAGTGATCCAGGTACTCCGTTCCTTCATTCTATTGCTCATTGTGCTCGTTGGGTTGCAGGAGAAGCGGCTGTCCAACAAGATCAACTACGAGATCCTGAAGGAGCTGGAGCACGGATCCCAGCCGCCCGCCGCCGCCGCTTCCGCTCTAGTCGAGCAACCGAACGGGAGGCCGGCCGAACCGCCGACTCCAGCGCCTCCACCGCCTCCGATTGCTGCCGAACGCGTCCGCACCGCCTCGATTTCGTCCGTCGCGTCGATCACGAACGCCGGCGGCGCACAAGCGGCGGTCGTCGTTTCGACTGTCGAGGTGGTCGCGACCGCCCCTTCGGCCGCTGCTCCAGCTGCCGCTCCTTCCGTTTCGAATGGGGAAGTAGAGGTGCACACCGCCACCCAACCGGCCGTCCTTCCATCCGCCCAGCCGCCGCCCCTTTCGCCCACGAAGTCGGCGACCGCCGGCCCGCCCAAACCGCCCACCCAGAGTCGGTACAAAAGGAGTGAGTTCTTCCGTCAATTGGCCGGCATTCTCCTCCGTTTTCTTGCAGACATGGTCGCTCCGAAGCTCGGCCCCGCCGCCAAAGCGAAAAGGAGGGAGTCGGTGTCGCAAAAATGATCGTCGCAAGTCGAGTCGCCTCTTTCTTTCGTGTTCGACTCCAATGTACCCCCGCCTTCTTCTACCTCCGTTTGTTCAGGAATGAAGCCAATGGTTTCCATTAAATCTCGTACTTCAATCTTCTTTTCCTTTCGTTCGTTTCCTCTCGATTTCCCTTCCAATCTTCAATCAATTGCGATGATCTTCCACCCACTCGTCTGTGTTCTCAAGCAATCCGACTGCCAAATGGCTGCACTCTATTTCTTCTTCTGTCCAAGTCGTGAATAAACAAGCAGTTCCCTTGATCTATTGGATTGATGGACGTCCGGTCATCCGCTCACTCGACGCCCTCCTCGCGGCCCATTTGGACGAGCAGCACCAGGTAGGTGACGGTCAAACTCACGACCTGAAACGAACGACTGGGGAGATCAACCAGCTGCTTGCTTGCTGCAACTCACGCTCAAGATCAACGGCTTGGACAGGAGCGCAAATCCCCATCTAAACGGTTGAATTAGAAACGTTCGCAAACATCCCGTTGGTCGCTTCCGTCGACCGGGTGTTTCATTTGGCAGTGGAAAACGACAGCTTATGCACCAAAAGAGGCCGGGGAAAGGACGGCAACGCGATTCTGGCGAACGTTTCCGCTTCGAAGGACTCACACGGAGATGCCGAGCATCGATTGATTCGCGTGCGCGACGAGCAGGGCGCCCGTTTGGTGGGCGGCCGCGTGGAACGGGATCCAAATTCGTCGGTTCGCGAACAAAATCGCCTCCACTTCGCGTGTTGCCTGCAGCCCGCAATCGATGCAATCGGATGGGGGCACTTGCCGTGTGGATTTTGGCCGGCGTGAACGTGAGGGCGATCAACTCGACGGCGCAGAGCGTGAAGCCGAGCGACATGAAGCCGGCCGAGAAGAAGGCGCCGTGTCGCAGTCGCTGGATCAACGTGACGATCGTGAAGATCGTCGTGGGGATCGCCGAGCCCAACATCACGAACGCGTAGACCTTCGAGCAAAACGGATGGAAGAATAAAGCGATCGATCGAACGAACCTCGAACGTGTTGTTCAACTGCCGAATGATGCGCGTGAGACCGACTTGTCGCTCGTAGAAGCGGCCCAACTCTTCCGCGACGCCCGCTCGGCTCTCGTCCTCGTTCCCGATCTGCGAACACCAGGGATGAGAGGAGATGAAGCGAAACTCACGGCTTTCAGCTGCTCGTTGAATTCGACGAACTCCCGGTGGGCCATCAGCGTGGTGAGGACGTAGGCGTGCATCACGAACATTCCGCAAAAGACCGAATAGCCGCTGACCGCGACCCCAATCGGGCCCGTGCCGCGACCGCCGAACGCTTCCAATCTGAACGACGAAAGAAATGAAACTGGTGCCTTGTTTTGTGCCCCTCACATCTTAACGTTAACGTTCACCACGCGCAGGTCGGAAAAGTAGTAGAGCAGCAGATCGATCGAGAGGGCAACGACGAGGACGAGGACGAGAGCGCCGAAGACCGCGCGAACCGTGCGGCTGCGCGTGTTCGGCGACTCGCCGCCGCTCTGCTCGCGGTAGGCGGTGAAGGCGGCGGAAATGTGCTCCAAGTGGCGCCCCAACTGCCAGTACACGCAGAAGCACTGAACAAACAGAAGGGATCGAAGGCAGTTGCCCACGAACCATCGAGAAGAAGGCCTGCAGGTACCAACAGAAGATGACGAGCGAAGTGACGACAAACTCCGTCCCGTCCACGAACGTCCGGTAGAGCGTCCACAGCGTGTGGTAGGCGACTGCGCACAAACGATGAAGGAATGCCGGAGTGGACGAACCGATGGAAATCATGACGAACGTCCCGATCCAGCGCACTCTCGCCGCCGCTCGTCGTTCGGTCGGCACGAAGAGCAGAGTGCAGCGGAAGAGGCCCTGGAGGAAGTGAAGGCGTCGCTCCCAAACGCGCTCGCTCGTTGGGGGCGGCATCTGCAGGTGAACCGCGCGCTGCCCGTCGGCTTTCGGCCGTCGATCATCGTCAACGATGATGATCGAAGGAACGGCCATTCGGGAGCTGCAAGTGGATGCGAAAGAGCGAGAGAAGAAGACGGCTTGGCGCTCGCTTAAAACCACAGACCACACCGTTCAGCCGCCGGAAGCTCGAGCTATCGGATTTCATTCAAAGTGCGGCGGGTGTTGACTCAAAACACCAACGAGAGCACGGCTTTTGGACAACCGGAGGCCCCAAAACGGGGGGATTCGCCGGCGATTCGTTTTCGGCGGAAGTGCGAACAGCCGGGCGAGCACTCCGCGCGGCTTTGCACGGCGGCCGTTCGGAAGCGGAGCGGGTGTGGACTACACAAACGGGTTTTGTTTGACGCCATAGTTCAAAGCTTATTGTTAGCCAACCAACCCCCACACCGCCGTCTTTCTTTCCATCGAACTGGAGCGGCGTCGATGAGTTTACTTCAGCTCATGGATGGAAGCAAGGACGTCAAATGAAAGTGGCAAGCCTGCTTCTTAGCTAACCTTTCCGCCAGTTCGAACAACGGAGTTTTAAACAAGGTTTATTCCGCACGATTCTCCCCTCTCCTTCGGTCATCCGCTCACTTCTTGGCGGCGTTCTCGCAGGCGATGAAGCGGAGCGTGTCGGTGCGGGTGTCCGAAGCGAGGAGAATCTGCAGCAAGAGGATGAGCGGAGTGGATGAATGGAGGCGACTCACGATTTCGTTTTTGGTGCGTTGCAGCAGGTAGCGTTTGCCATCGGGCGTCTTCAGCACGTACATGACGGCCAGCTGCAAGCGGGAGGGAAGAGTGAGCGGATCGAAAGAAAACGAACGGAATCCTCGGCCGCCTTGCGCACCAGCACGCGCACGTTGTCGGGCGTGAAGAAGCGGTCGGCGACGCTCCACGTCAACGAGTCGCGGCCCTCGATGGGCGTCCAGCGCGCACTGCCGGCGGGCATCGTGAAAGGGATTCTGCACGTCGCTTACCTGTCGTCTTGATCCTTCGAGCTCATCGCGCGTCTCGTTCGATTGTTCGCCGTTCGGTTCGCGACTGTTCGAGCGAGTGGCGACGAGATTCGAATGGCAGCTTTCGTTCGAGTGTGTGGGCGGCGCGGAGGAGGGGAATTTGCATTTGAGAGTCAGTTGCCGCCGGTCGGTCGATCGGCCGTGAGCTTGCCGTTCATTCGCCCAAATAAGCGAGCTCTTGAACCCGAGCCCCTCGGCTTCCAAGCGGCAGAACTGTTGCGTTTCACATGTCTTGCTTCCACTCGTCGGTGAGATTGATTAGTTTATTACTCGAAACGAAAGTTAATATTGCACTGGTGGGTTGGCTGACGATCAGGAGAGGAAAGACGGCGAGAGAATGTTGGCCATCAGGAAGGTTTCCGTGAACACGGCCGGCGAGGCGACCGACGGCGAGAGGATGGCGCCTCCAAGGGTCCTAAACGATCGTTTCATGGTCGTCAAAGAGGCAACAGAAAGCTTACATCGGCGACAAGACGTCCGGGCAGAGCACTGAAAATATAATCGGTTAAGAGCTTGAAATGAATAGCCTTGCAACGCGATGGAAAGCGCAGCCAAACCGCTTACCGAGAGGGGACAGAATTAATGGAGAGAGGACGTATGGATTGATCTAGGTGGTCAAAGAACGGTAAAGAAAGGACTTTTGATCGATGGCTTTACGACGTTCGGCGAGAGGACTGCAAAAAAGATGGTTTACTCGACTGCACGTCACTCAAAATGCTCACCGTAAGGGTTGAGGATGAAGGGGGCAAAGACTGCAACAATAAAACGTTAAAGGAGACTCAGAAACAGTGAAGAACTGACCGAGCGGCGAGAGGACCTAAACATCGAAACATAAGAAGTTAGCCGTGCATTCCAGCTCATGAAGAAAACGTGTAACACCCGAAAGCAAACTCACGTATGGGGAAAGCAAGTACGGCGAGCTGAAGCCAGAAGGTCACTTTGCACTTGATTGTGAGTCGAGACTTACAGAATGAAGGGAATTCCAACCGCCGGCGACAAAACGTAGGGCGAGAGCACGCTGGGGTTGAGAATGAGCGGCGAGAAGATGTTCGGCGAGAGGACCGTCTGGAAGCGAGCGGTCACTTCAGGCACTCGGAAGCCACTCACCGGCCCCAGCACGACCAACCCGAAGACCGGAGCGAACATGAACGGGGCGAGCACCTTAACGACACGAATGAGAACTGATGATCACCAGAGATGACTAACGACAGGCTGCAGAATGGACGGCGTGACGAGATCTCGCTTGCCGCGATGGCCGGCCGTTCCGTTCCCTTTTGCTCGTGGTTCCTACAACAACATCAGTGAGTACTCTCCTCTAATTTGTGTTCAATGCCCACATCCGGCTTGTTGATGGCGATCTTCTCGATGGTCTTCCACAGCGCCTCCTCCCGATGCTCGACGTCCAGCTCGGCGTAGTCGTCAAAGTCCAGCGCCTCTTCGGGCACTTTCAGTGCTGTAACATCCAGGAGGTAAGAAGGAGGGAGTAGCCATGAGTACCGGAGTCTCGGTAGATCTTGTTGAGTTGACCCTTGTCCAGGAAGGTGAAGCCTTTCTTGTCGAGGTCGCGGTTCTGCTGTTTCTTCATCGAACCCTCCAGTTGGTCGTAGATCTTCGCCATGTTCTCCGTCACCGACATGATCTCCCCTTCGATCCCTGCAAATCAATTGCTTCAATCTCCTTGCCCTTCATGAGCGAACCGAAGAAATTGAGGTCGTTGAGCGTGTGCAGCGCGTCCTCGACGGTGTCGCGCGCTCCCGAGACGTCCATGATCGTCGCCATCACGGCGTCGCTGTCCTTCTTGTCCATTCCGGTCGCTTTCAGAATCTACACGAAGCTGTAACATTCAATTCACTCCTCTTACCGTCGGAATGGAGGCGATGTTGGCCGTGTTGTTGGGCTCTTCGTAGAAGGAGAGGATGGTGGGCGACAGCTGGGCGACCTCCGTCTCCACCTTGTCGGGCATCAGCGGGGCGAAGCGCGGCGAGAGGATCTTCGTGTTCGACTTCTGCCGCTCGCCGCGCGCTTTGTCGCCGCTCACGCGCGAGAACAAATCCATGGCCATCTGAACGAGGCCTTCCGGCCGTTTCTGCAACGAAGGGGACGTTCGGAAGAACCTAAAGCGTCTTACCGATTGCTTGGGGCTCATGGACGGCCGCTCGCTGTCCAACACGAGGTCGTACATGCGGTGGGAGTAGACGCGGGCGCCGGGCGAGTTCTCGCGCTCCTCCATCGTCTTCTTCATGTCCAGCAGTTTTTTGTAGGTGTGCGACCACCGATTGACACGCTCCTTCGCCGTTCGCGTCTCCGTTTCGTTCTGATCGGGCGCGCGCGCGAACGTCGAGATCAGGTTGGCGATCTGCAACGACGGAAGTGAAGAGGAAAGGCGGGAAGGACGAACGCGGGAGACGGGCGACTTGTCGGCGGAAGTGAGCAGCGAGAAGCGGTCCGCCTTCTTGACCTGAAAGTCTGCACAAATAAGCATTGATGTTCGCTGTGCTGTTGTTCGAAAGGAAGGAGAAATGAACCCACTTTCCAGCCCTCCTTTCCGTCGGCCGTCCGCTCGCTTGGTCGCTCGTCCTTGACGCGCGACTGGTCGCCGAACCACGAGCGACTTCTTTTGGTTCGCTTCCGGAAGCGCTGGTAGAAGAGGTGGGTGCTCATCGATTTCAGGGCCTTCCGTTGGGTTCCGTTCGACTGAAAGAACGAATGAGTTGCCGCTTCCCAATCGTATAGAGTGCTCACCTCATTGCTCTTCAACATCGCGATCTTGGCGGTCGTGATCTTCTTGATGTTCAGCAGTTTGCCCAGCGGATTCTCCGCTTTCGCCTCTGATTTCCTTTCCATCTCGCCCCTCCTGCCGTTCGCTTGTTGATTTGTGCGGTAGACGGGCGGCGCGACCGTCGGAATGAAGCGAGATCGCGGGGCGTTCGGCCGGACGGCCGGGAGCGAACTCGTGGAGTTCCAGCGATGATGTCGGCGATCGTAGACGAAACGAGTGGCCGTTCGGTTGGCGCCGGGCGAGTAGGGGCGCGGGAGTACGGTGGGCGCGGGGGCGCCGTTCGCCGTCCGAAGATCCGCCCGCGATTCGCTGGAGTTCGCCGCCGGAGGCGTCGGAGGCGTCGCGACGACCGGCGGCTTCCGCGCGCCGCCGCCCAACCGAAAGCGTTTTCGCGCCAAAACCAAACAGCGCGCCGACTCCACGAGATCCCGCCGATCTTCGATTCGATCCAAACAGCGGAGCAGGAGCGTCTGTTCGTCTGAACAAGGAGGAATGAAGGGAATTCACGAGAAGACGGCAAACCTCGGTCCAACTTGGCGTACAACTCCTTGCCCAACTGCCCCATGAGGGCCTTGATCGAGTGCACGTACCAGTTGATGTGCAGATTGCGCACCTTGTCGAAATTCTTCTCGTCCACGCGCACTCGATCGAACTTCTTCAGCGGGTCTTTCTCCTCTACAGAACAAAGGGAATGACAACAGAGTGCAAAGAACCCACCTGTTCGAGCCGAGCAGAGAGTGAAGAGTAGGAGGAGCAGGAGGAGGACCACGAATAACCTCAACAGCATGGCGAGAGGGCGCTCGTCGACGAGCTGCAAGTGCACGGCTGAACGCAAGTGTGGAGCAATCAATCAATCGAAGCGACACACGGTAAATGGGCGACGGTCGAGCGACGTCACGAAACGAGCGCGCCCGCGGACGACGAAACTGTACAGCGAAGCCCGGAAATAGCACAGAGACCGCTTCTTTCCTGCCGGTCCGCTCGAGATCAAAGTTGAAATGAAGCAGTCGACTCGGGAATCCCTCCCCTCCTCTCACGTCCTCCAACTTCTGCTTCTTCTTCCTTCCTCCGGACAGAAGGCGGGAATGACAGGCGATTGGGTTGAATTGATCACAGCTTGTGGCGAATTGATGAACAGCCCGCTCCCGTTCGACGCGCCGGTCGACGAATTCGTGGACAGAAACTCGAATCCCGAAGCGGCAGATGGGCGGCAGTTCCCTCCGATTTGTCTCTTCTTTCTTCCGTTGCCCCTCCCCGGCTTCCGATCCGGTTGGCGGAACTCTCGCTCATCAATCGACGCGCCACTTTCGTCACGCCGCCCGGAGGCGTGAACTTTCTTCTAATCACCCACCATCCGCCGGCGCTTCGTCTTCTTTCCGTTGGAGAGAAGGGGGATGACCGACCGTATGCCCTTGAGATTCTTCTAGTTAGTTTACAACAGAGGAAGACGCAATCGAACGGAAGCGATCGTCCCTATGCACTCAAACAAATCTCTTGTTCAGCTACAAATCAAAACCCGGACGATTAGCAACATTGACCTGCAGACGAGAATAAATCGCGTGGTTCGCAACACTCGCCGCCGTTCGCCCGCCGCCGCCCTTCACCTCCGATTCGGCGGCCCATCGATCACGAAACAACAACACGCCGCCGCCGTCGGGCAGCGCGACGTGCGAAGTGGTGAGTTTTTGCGCGCGAAAATGATCAATCGGCTGTCCGCTTTGAAGCGAAAGACGTCTACTGGATTAACAAACAGGAAGATGTTTGTGGAAGTGGAAGGAAGTCATTAGAAAGTGGGGGAAGAAGAACGAGACGCTCCCCGACCACAAACGAACGTCCACCTGCCGCCGCGAATGGCGCTCGAAATGCGGCGAGAATCGCCTTGATGCGGCTCTTCATCATCTCGACTCCGTTTTGCGGCCACCCGCTGCGTTCGGCGGGCGGGCGGCGGGTGAGCCGGGGGATTTGTGCCGCCGCTCGCCCGCTCGTTTGAGGTCATTGCCGGCTTGAACCGCTCGGATTATGAACGAAGCGGATGATCGAGAGTTTTTTTGCGCGTTTGGATTTCGAATCGAGAAGTGGAACTCAAAGCCGTCCGTCGATCACACCGCAATCCGCCCGACAGGTTGCGTGCTGCCTGGATCGAAAGTTTTTGCCCGCCCGCCAGGTTGCAATCGGAAGGCTACGTTTTCGTTGAACCCGAACGGAAAGACCGCCCCGCCGGCGGTTGACCTCGACCGTGGCGTGGGCAGACCGAAGACCGTTTCGTTCTGCACGAACGGTCAGGTGTACAACGAGCGGTAAGCGGGACGGTTTGAACAATGAAACGAGCAGTAGGCGTGCAAGAGGGAAAGCGATGATTAGAAGTGAGGAACTCCGCTTCGCTCGACACAACAGCAGAAAGAAGCCCGAAGCAGCCGCACTCCACGCGCGTTTCACGAGCCACGCTCGATGCAAATTCGACCTACAATACCGGAACAAATCGAGCCGCCCGCCGGCCCATTCCGCAGTTTGGGCAGCCGACTGGACGGACGGGAGTTCTGCGCGCGCTCTCGACCACCCACCCGCAGCCAACCGATGGAGCAGCCGCCCGCTGCAGCGACCGGAGCGCCGAAGGGCCGCTCGCGCCGTCGGCCGAAGCGGACGGAGGGCGGCGGCACGGAGGACGCGAACAACACGACCGTCTCGCAGAAGTCGCGCCGCGGGAAGCCGCGCACTCGCCGGCAGCGGGCGAAGCAGGCGGCCGACGGCGCCGCGGCCTCCGTCGTCTCCGTCCTCCGCCAGCCGGGCTCCATTCGGCAACGGCGGAAGCAGCAGCCGCCGAAAGCTCGCTCGAAGCCGCCGGTTCGTTTCGGGCGCACGAACTCATCGCTCCTTCCGCTTGCAGACGGAGCAGGACGGTGAGAACGGCGCGGTCGGTGGCGGCGAAGAAGAGACCGCCGCCCAGACGCCCGGCCCGGGCACTCGTTCGATGGCTCCCGGGTGAGTTCAACTGCACGCTTCTGCTCACTCCATTCGGTTGCAGGGTCAAGGCGCCGGGCAATCAGACGTGAGCACCCCTTTCAATCATCAAACAGCCTTCCGGTTGCAGCGTGATCAAATTCCAACCGACGGCGCTGCGGGCGGCCCCGCCGGAGCAGACCTCCTGCCAAACGGAGCACATCGCCGCCATCAAGCGCCTGCAGGACCTCGGCCGCATCGACACCACGTTCGAGGACATAAAGCAGGCCGCCAAGACGTTCGCTGTGGTCAGTTCACTCGCTTCTCTCGCTCTCCACTCGCCCGCTTGCAGCACGCGGCCCAACTGACGGCTCCGGGCGCCATTCGGGACTACTTGAATTACATTCGCTCCTGTCCGTCCACTTCCTTCTCTTCCCTTCACTTCGTCCGCTTGCAGACGTCCCGGAGGGGACGACTCGCGAGAACTTCGACCGGAACGCGCCCCGCAATCGCTACAAAGACGTCCTCTGCGCGGACCGCGAGCGCGTCGTGTTGGCGCCCTCCGGCCCGGGAATGCCCGACTACATCCACGCGAACCACGTGCGCGGCCCGCCGCTCAATCCGGAGCAGCACTTCATCTGCACGCAGGCACGGACACCCGTCCGTTCTCTCCTCTGAAGCCGCTCCACTTGCAGGGCCCCACCGCCGCGACGACGCCCGATTTCTGGCGAATGGTGCGCCAGGAGAACGTCCAAGCGATCGTGATGCTGTGCGAGACGCGCGAGCTCGGCAAAGAGAAGTGCTCGCAGTACTGGCCGCTCTTCGACGACGAAGTGATGCGCTTTGACGCGATCGGTTCGTACACCCACTTGCTCCGCACTCACTCACTTCCAGGACTCTCGGTGGTCAACCGCGGCCGCTTCGTGCACTCGCCGGGCGTCGTGACGAGCGTGCTGGAGGTGCGCGACGCGAAGCACGCGGACCGCGAGCCGCTCACCGTCTTCCACCACCAGATGAAGACGTGGCCCGATCGCGGGGTGCCCGACCGCGCCGACGTCGTCCTCCAGCTGCTCCAGTTGGTGCGCGCCTGTCCGCAGAAGTCGGCGGTCGTCATCCACTGCTCGGCGGGCATCGGCCGCACGGGAACCGTTCGTCCACCCTCCTCTCTTCTTCCACGCGGTTTGCAGGTGATGGCCGCCGAAATGGGCATCCAGGCGCTGATCGCCAACCGCCCGCTCGACATGATCGCTCTCGTCCGCACTCTGCGCCGTGAGTTCTTCTCCTTGTCGGCCCCAATCCCCCGTTGGTTGCAGAGAAGCGGATGCACTGCATTCAGACGGACCTCCAGTTCGTTTTCCTCTACAAAGTGCTCCTCTCGTTCATCGAGACGCGCGAGCCCGACCCGGAGACCTCGAAGGCGCTCGAGGATTTCCTCCAGGGCTACGCGTGCATGGTCCAGAACGCGAAGCTGCAGGAGTTGGGCCTCCCTGTTCCCTACGCCGAATAAACACGTGCAGAACGAGTCTCCATGTCCGCTATCATTCGTGTGGGTTGTGTCCGTCAGAAGCCGCAGAGTGCGCCGATCGTACGGTTCAACGAGCAGAACAGTTGGGCTTGAAAGCAAGCGAACGAAACGTCGTTCATCCGTCCACTTCCTTGCTCGCTTTCGAAAATGAACAAAAGCAGACACTAGACGCCAACAACCACACCGAACACTCGTTTAATGCCAGCAACAACCAACCATCACACAACAAGAGTGCTCAATCGGCGTCCATCTTCTGCAGAAAGTCGAGAATGCAGACGCGCTCGGGCTCCCGCTTCTTCTGCCGGTCGACGATTCCCGCCCGGATGCTGGAAGGAGGCGAGTGGATGGAGGAGTGGAGGGGACTCACTTGCTCCACCGGACGAGCATTTCGGCCCGCTCGTGGCTGAACGCGTGCTGCCGGCCGCGCCGAAAGAGGTGCTCCACCGCGCGCTCGTCCATCGCGTCCAGCTTCCGACTGCCGGGCGGCTCGGGCTGCAACAAACCGTTGGATGAAGGGAGGAAGAGGGACGTACGGGCGCGTGTTTCTGCCGATGCCAACGCTGCATTTCGGGCGTGCGCTCCCAGAGGACGCCGCTCTGCTTGGCGGCGAGGATGGGCGGCCGTTTGGTGCGGCGGAGGAGCTCGTGGACGTCCGCCAACTTCGTGCGTTTGATGCCGCGCACTTGGTTCCGCTGCAACCGAACGAATGGGCGCTGTGCGAAGGGAACGAACGGAAATGCGGGCCCGCAGCGTCGCCCAGTTGTCGCGCCAGAAGCGCGCCAGCCGGTCGTGGAAGAAGACGAGCACCATGAGGTTGGCGATCAGCGAGTTGAACGTCAGGTACCACGTGAAGTAGTGCGGCGAGTAGACGACGTACTCGGTGTCGTACTCGCGAGCTGCACAACGAAAGATAGATGGAAGAAAGCGAGGGGAACTCACTGATGTTCTCGTAAAAGTCGGTGCACGCGCGCTCCGACTGGGCGGACGGGATGCAGAGGACGAGCTCGAAGTTGCGCTCCATCCAGCCGCCGTGCTCGGCCCAGTCGGTCATCGCGAACTGCGTGTAGAAGCCGCTGGAAGCAGCAAGTGAAGGACGGAGTGGACAGCTCACCCATGCTCCACGCGCACGAGGCGTACGGAGCGCCCGAGGACGTCTCCTCGCATTCCAGCAGCTTGTCGCCCGTCTGCGACGTCTTCAACGAGTGGCAGCAGCGCGAGTAGTTGCGGAAGCGGACGTTCGCGTCCGGCGGCATCCGCAGCGAGAAGCCCGTCTGGACGGCGAGGAGTGAGCGAAAGGCGGCGATCGGCAGTACTCACCGCGTAAACGACCTGGTCGTCCACGAACTCGACGCGCGCGGGCCCCACGTCCACCAGCTTGAAGCCCGCGCCCACGGTCGTCCGGTCGGCGATCGTCGGGCGGAGGGACGAGAGCAAGAGGAAAGAAAGGAGAAAGAAGGCGGTCATGGCCGCAGAACAGCCGAGGAACCCGAGGAAATGAACGAGCGATTGGAATGAAGGTTAGGTTCCGAGTTGCGGTTCTTCGTTCGTTCCGTCTACCCGTGTCGCGACTCGCGCGCCTCGTCGCGATTTCCTCTAATTTCCTTTTATTACGGTAATCGATTTGAATCTCCTTCGTTCTTCGTACTTTGCAGTGCTGCCCGGCGATCGGCTCTCTTCTCTCCGTTGTTCGCGGCCGCTCGCTTCTCCCCGCCGAGCGGATCCGTTCTTCTCCACTGTTAAAACTGCCGCCCCGCTCCTTCCGCCTTTTGCGGCCGCCATCCTTCCGCCCGCCGCTTCGCTCATTCGGCCGCGGACGCCCTTCTCTCCGCCCACCTTTCAATCGCCGCCATCCCGCCCGTCCGCCTTTTTCTTTTCAGTCGTGTTTTGTTGCATCGGACCGGACGGTCGGTGAATAAACAGGCTCCTATCGCCGGCCATTTGCGATACCCGTTTGTTGCCGAAAGGAGGTAAACGCTATGAATTCACCATCAATCCTTTCCGCCGTCCTTTATCGAGCGATTGTTGGGCGTTGGTGAAGGGACTACTTTCGTCTGCCGGCGATCCTCCGCCTCTCGCACTCTTCGTTCCTCCTCGTGCTGCTCAAATGGGTCCCCGCCGTTGGGACGATCAAAATTTCCATCGGGCAGCTCCGAGCGGGAACACTTTGGGCGGCTGGGCGGGTGGCCAGCCCGTCTGCTCCCACCGCTTGCAGACTAATTGGGCGTCACACACAAAACTTACCGAAGAAGCGGCGAAGGCGACCCACTTGCCGGGCGGGCGGGCCGTCCGCTCGACGAGAAACCGGCGAGCGGCTGGCGGCTTTTTTCCGCCTAGCTGTCTGTCTTTTTCGCCCGTTCTCTCTGCGAAGCAAGAAGCCCGCTGTCGGTTGGGTCGTTTGATCGAGGGAAAGCAGTGATTTCGTTCCACGTCGCAATCCAGCGAGCTTCTTCGACTTTATATACCTGCGAACTCCGATCAACGACGTAAATCCCTTTTGCACTTCGGCTTTCCGGCCGGCTGGCGAGCAAAGAGCAGACGTTCGCCTGCTTTGGACCGCCGCCAAGTGGCGCCGGTTCGCATCTGGCGCCCGCCTGCCGCTTTCCGCACCGATCGAATGGCCGGTGGTCACTCTGAGCGGCCTCTCAGCTCACTTGCGGTCACTCGCAGAGTCCGCTTTCCGCTTTTCCCTTTCTTTCCCTCACTCCTTACACTTTCAGAGCATCATTCCAGTGGACTTCCTGCTTTGAAATCACGCGCATCCTCATCGTTCCTTCTTCCAGCCGCCGTTGGGAACGGTGCGTGAACGAGCGGGCGGCCAAACTCAAGCGCTGTGCGAAGAGCCGCCGTTCCAGCCGTCGGAAGCGCGCGGCGTCCAGCGGGCGGACGGAATGGAAGTGGAACTCGTGGATGTGATTCTCCAGGTCGTCAGTCCTGAAAGACGGCGGCGAACAACGGGAAGGGGAGACCGACATCGTGATCTCCGGACTGCGGCCGGTGAGGGACGAAACGAAGTGCTTGAGCAGCAGCCGTTCGTCCAGCGGACATCGGCGAGGGGCGAAGAGCAACCGAAACGATGAGAAGTTTGGAGCGAGTTGGATAGAAGTGGGCGGCAGCGAAAACAAAAGATCAACGCGTCCAACGGTCGGCTTCACGCAAACGTCGGAGGGAAGCTCGTCGATTCGCATGCCGCTGAACGCCTGCGTTCCCTCACTGCCGCTTCCGACCACACCGATTCGACGGGCGCCTGATGGGGCACTCAACTCGTGTCCGTGGGCGTCTTCGCCGTCAAACTTTTAAGTCGGAAGAGGCAGCAAACGAAAGCTCACGTTGGGGCGATTGAATCCGAGGTCAGAACGAATTCTTTTTGATGCAGTCGGTCAGTAGAGATCCGCTCACGACTCAAAGGGCAACACCGTCGGCATCCGATCAACAAGATCGCGGTCACGGAGCCTTCCGTTCTTATCATCAAGACATGACGCTTTGGGTTGTGGTCGTCTACTTTCGAGTTCGAACGAAAAACAACTCGTGCTGACCCATTTCAACTGTTTATTTCGGCGAACAGAAAAAAAGAAGAGGGGAGAGAGACACAACGGCGAGGGGACAAACTGGGTCGATTACTGCGCAGAGGACGTAGCGGGCGTCTCGTTCGGCGTGGTCGGCGGGTCGCGGTCTTGGGTGTGCGGGTCGGCGGTGATCGACGGGATCCCGTCATTGGTGCGCTGGTGATGGCGGCAGGGGTCTTGCGGCGCGCAGCAGCCCGGGTTGCCCGTATCGAACACATCCTCGGATTTGAGGGACTTCTTGACGCGCGCGACCTTCGGGTCGATGAGGTCGAGGGAGTTCGGCTTTTTGGCGCCTTTCTTGGTGCCCTTCGGCCGGCTGGTGGCGGCGGCGGGCTTCGCGGGGCGGCCCTTTGCGTCCGCCGGCTCGACGGCGCCCGGCTTCTGCGGGTCCTTGCAGTCGGATTTGACGCGCCGGACTTCGCGATCAACCAAATCCCAAGAATTTGGCTTCTTGGAGGCCTTCTTCTTCGCGGGCTTCTTAGGCGCTTCGGCGACCGGAGCGGGCGTCTCAAAGACGACGGCCGGCGGAAAGACGTCTTCGCTTTTGGTGCGAGCCTTCCGTCCCGACTTCTTGCGGTGCCCCTGAACAAATGGGAGGAGTGGTAGGGGTGAAAACGGAAAGAACTCACGTCTTGAGCGGGCGGCTCCAGCGCTTCGGGCGTTGGCAGTTCGCCCTCCGCCGCCTTCTCCTCCACGCCGTTCGGCTGCTCTTTGACGTCGACGCGCTTTGTGTCCTCGGGCGGCCCGTCCAGCGACCGCAGCGCCTTGTAGTTGACGGCGTGGAGCTCCGTGATGGGCGGCGGCTCGTCCGTCGGCTCCTTGCTGGACGGCTTCGGCTTGGTCGCCGCCGGACGAGCGCAGTCGGCGACCGTGACGGGCAGGACGGGCGCCTTTGGGGCGATCTTCTCCCGCCAGCACAGCTTCTTGGCGTGCCAACAGTAGGCAGCGGCGAGCACCATGCCGACGAGAGTGAGGACGGCGAGGATGAAAGAAGGATGACGGATGAGTGGAGCGAGCAGAAGAAGGACGAACATGGCGGCAGTCCCACCGACGATCCACGGGACGACTTGCGAGTCTTCGGGCACGTAGAGGAACGCGTCGTCCTGAAAGCGGCACGCTTGCGCGGAAAAGGACGAGAAGGTGGGACTCACAAAGAAGACTTTGATGTTGGGCGGCGACGAGCCGCTGTACTCGAGCTTTGGAGTGACCGTCCAGTGAGTTGCGTTCAGCGTCTTAAAGGCCCGCAGGCAGGCGAAGGCGGTCGTTTTGCCCGAGCCGTCCAGCGAAACTTCCAGTTGCGGAGGATCGGCCGACCCACTGGCAGGAAGGTCGGCGTAGACATTTCCTGCAAACCGCTCTCGTCAACAAACCTGCAGAAGGCGACTCACCGGCGAACTTAAGGTTTGGATGATGGGACTCGCCGATCTTGTCGTTCGCTCCCGCCGCCATTTTGCACTCGTTACCAAAGCTAAGCGTGACGCTGAAGTGCGCAGTTGTTGAAACGGAACATGACGGAGTGTGGGCTTACTTAGAGTCCCGCACCGTGCCGCTGGCGTCGATCGTAAACTCGATGCGTTCGCCCTTGACGACGAGCTCCTTCTCGACTTTTTGACAGCCGAAGGTGCTCTTGAAGCGACTGCAACGAGAGGGCGGATTAGAGGAGCGGAGCAGAATGAACGGGGAACTCACATGCCGTCGCCGAACGTCTCCACGCAGAAATCGCCGTCGTCGCCGTGAACGCCGAGCACGAAGAGCAGCAGGACGACGGCCGTCGACCAACGGAGCGGAGAGAACTTGGGCGCGGGCATCGCGGACCGACTGGAGCGAGAGCGGAGGAAGCGGGGGAGAGCACGAAAGAATGCACGAGGCAAGCGACTTGCAGCTTGCCGTCCGCCGAACGAAGTCGACCGCAAATTTGCGTGCGTGATGCAAATACGGCCTTTCGAAGGGAAGCCGGTTATTACGCTTGCAAGCGACGGAGCAGCTAACGACAACGAGCAAGTGTTGCTGTCTCGCTGACATTCCATCCGACTTGTTTTTACTTCCATCTCCTCATTGCTCCAATAACGAGATCGTTTATTTCTGCACGAAAGAAGCACGGAGATCACTCCTCTTCGCTCACGCGAACCGCCGACTTGCGCGTGGAGCGACGCAAGCGGGACTGCGGGACGGGCGACGTTCCGAAGAGCGGGCGGCGTCCAACGCGACGCTCTTCACGCGGACCTCGCCGTCCATCCGGCGGAAGTCGGCCGCATGCACCACGACGGCGATCGGCAGTTCGCGGCCGCCGACCTCCAAGACGAGCTCCAGGCGGTGCGTGTCTGCAAGAAACGAGTGAGCAGAAAGTCGTAGGAGAGGCACCAATCCGTTCCCTCCCTTCGACTTTGCCGCCTTCTTCAGCGGCGAAGCGCGCGAACGGGACATGTGGCGTTCGCGGACGACCGGCTTGCTCGAACGGCGCGATTTCGAGGTCTTGCAACGAGAATTGTATAAGTCTGACGAGCGAAAGCCACTTATTGTTAGAACTCACCCGGCCGCGCACGACGAAGCGGGACGCGAGGGGGTGGACTTCTGGCGGCTGCGGCTGGATCGAACGGCGTCGCGGAACTCGGCGCGTTGCGGCGGGCGGTCGCCGACGGTCGACGTCTCGTGGCGGCATTTCTTCGCGCTGCCCGTCGGGCGCGTCGCCCTCGAGTTGGCGGTCACACGACGCGAGCGGCTGCTCTTGGCCGAACCGCCGGCTTTCTTGTTCGAGGATCCCGCACCAGGCGCCAAACCGAGCGGCGCGGCTGTTTTTCTTCGTCGAGCGGGACGTCGACTTCGGCGTGAGCGCGAAGAAGCGGCTCGAGCAGGTCGCCGGCGAACGCGCGGAGTGGCTGGTGACCGACGAGGCGCTCGACGAGCGGAGATCCTGACTGCCGCCTGCAAGAAGACGAGTCGTTCATTCCTTTTTGTTCCACTCACTGCCGCCGTGACGGGCGCGATGAGAGGCGTTGCCTCGCCGCGGTCAAGGGAGTGCAATTTGCATGAACAAAGAACTCGAAAGGCGGACTCGCTCCCACTCGCCATTCGAATCGTCAGTTCGCCGCGGCGAGTAGTCGGTTCTTCTCGCTCGTCGGCAGTGCACGATGGCGGTCTCGCTTCTGCCCGGAGCTCAGAAGGCGGGAAGTCGCTGCTCGACGGAAGCGACCGCTCGTGTCTCCGTTGCCCTCTTCTTCCTGCTCGCGATGATCGGCGGAGTGCGGGCGGACGGCAAGTGCTTCACCAAGGAAGGAAGCGACATGTGAGTTCTCTCCCCCTTTCCTTCTCTTCTAATCGTCGCCGTTTCAGCCGTCTGAACGGGGCCTGCGCCAAGGACAGCGCCGTGCTCATTGTGCCGGAACAGGGGCTCAAGTTCGTCATTCAACATCCCGGCAACGACTACGAAACCCACAGGTGAGCGGCCCCTTTTTGCTTCGTCCATCGCGTTACTTCAGTTTCACGCTGACTGTGGGCGGCTCGAGCATTACGGCAAAACGATGGGGCGACTCTTCAAAACAGCAGCTGAACTGCAGTGAGAAGTTGCTTATGTATGCCTCCAAGTGATTTGTTCGCTTCCAGATGACGACACCTTCGACTTCCCCGTCACCGGAACGCTCATGCCGGGCAACTTCAAACTGGACAGCAGCAACAAGATGGGCACCTACCCGCTCACTTCCAAGTTCGAACAGACGTCCAAAGGCTACAAGATCGCCGTCGAATTCTCCGGGAACGCCAAGTTGAGCGCCCTCGTGATCGTTTTCGTGAGTTCCTCCACTTCCTTCTTCATCTTGCTCGCCTTTCAGAAGGATGCCGCCTTCTTCGACGCCGAAGCAGACGGCAAGTCCAGCACGTTGATGATCACGGGCTTCGTCATCGGCGGCGTCCTGTGAGTCCCCTCCCTCCACTGTTTAGACTCTCGGATTGCAGCCTGCTTGCTGCCATCGTCGGCGGCTGCGTCGGATCCGCGGTCTGGTGGCTCAAGTGCAAGAAGCCGAAGGTAGGCGTTCCTTTCGTTGTTCTTCGCCTTACTGTTTCGCTTCAGACCGTGTCGAAAAACGGCAAGAAGGCACAGGACGTTGGCGCGAAGCCAAAGGCCGTTGCGATCAAGCCTGCCATCAAACCGATCGCCCCGCTGGAGAAGAAGCCGCTGGTCTCTCCGGCCCAGAAGAAGCCGCCGGTTGTGCCGTCCAAGGAGAAGACGGGCGAGGGCCGCACGGGTTAGTCGCCAACGCCCACCTCGCTCGTTACCGCTTCCGGCCGCCCCTTGTGAGTCTTCTTTCCATTCTTCCGCTCACTCTTCCAACCACTCCTCTCTCTTGCAGCACTCCTCAACACTTGGCCAAAATGAAGAAGAGAGAGGAGGAGGGCACGGAGAGAATGTGTCACAAGGTCTACGTGGACTCCATGGCAAAGCTGCGCGAGAAATACGGGCCCGGCATCGCCGAGAAGAAGGCTAAGACGCGCGCCATCGAGGCCCGCATCCGCGAGCAGGAGCGCGAGCTCGCGCAGCTCAAGCGCGAGCAGCCCAAGTGGCAGGCGGATGAGGCGGAGGCGAACGCCTACTTGCGCCAAATGGAGCAGCTGGCCGCCTCGGTGGCGCCGCCCAAGGAGCTCCCGCTGGACGCCACCCAGAAGACCGTGGGCTTCACGGCGGCGGCCACGCGCACGGTGGACGGCGGCCAGTCGGCGGAGACGACCGCCAGCAAGGAGCCGCTCGGACGGAAGACAGCCGCGTCGAAGACGGGCGATGTGACCGTGAGCTCTTGCTTCCTTCTTTCCCTTCATTCCCTTTTCAGAACGAGCAGATGTGAGCGCGCTCGCAAGGAAAACCGAGGATCGTTCGGAGTGGTCGCGTCAGTTGTCTCTTTTGTTCTCCGTGTCGTGAATAAACAGTTCGAAACAGAACCGAGCATTGGAAATTCCGCTTTCCCATCGGGCCGATGAAAACAAGCGGCAAACGAACAAACATTACGTGCCAAAGGAAGAAGAATAAGCCGACAAAACGTTCCCTTCGTTTATCTATTGGACGATTCAAGGCGGATTGCGGTCAGCGCCAAATGCTCAAGCAGGTGCAGCTGAAACAGACGATGACTGCGAGCAGGGTCTTGGGGCAACGAACGCAAAGCACCAGCGAACACATGATTTCGGCGTCTTCGGCAAGCGCGTTCGGCCGGCGTCGCCCTTCTCCTGGTTCGCGGGCGGTCGGGCGCTGGACGATCTTCCTCGCGCCGGCGGCCGCCAGCTTCTTGATCAGTTCTTCTGCAATCAATAGAAGACAGAAAACATCAAGAACGAACCGCGGGCGTGGTCTAACGTGAAGCGCGGCGCGAGGTGTCGCCGTTCCAACGGCAACGAACGCCGCGACTCGGGTGGAAGGTCAGTGCGAGCCGAACGTTCGAGCGGTGGAAGGGCGGCACTCCTGCAAGCGGGATAAATGAGAGAATCAACGGAGTAGAACTCACTTCTCGTCGCGCTTTATGTGCACCATGAGGCTCTTGTGGAGAACGAGGCGGTGCAGCGGACTCGCCATCGACAGCAGCGTAACGGAGCGGTCGACCGATGGACTGCTCGAGACGAAAGTGGTCGAGCGGAAGGGTAACTGGGATGGCTCGGCAGACGTTACGTCCATTTCGATCGAGCGCCGTCAGCCAGTCTGTCTCTCGAGTGCGCAGACACCTTCCCACCCGTTTCGCTTCGACTGACCGTAAGTGATCCTTCCACCTTTTGATCGTCCACTGAAATGATGCTCCTCTCTTGTCGTTCGCGTTCTTGGTCATGCTGCGCGTGTTCACTCGCTCGTGTTTGGAAAATGAAGAGCGTGCTCGAAGCGGTTGGATGACGGAGTGAACGATCCGTGTTGTTCGATCGTTCTTTTTTCTGTTCTCGCCTTTGTCCGCTCGCTGTTGTCGGCAGACATGCGCCCGACTGACCGGACGGGACTCGAAACACTTCCTCCGATTTTGCATCGCCCGCCACCACTCTGCTCAAGCGAACAGCGCGCTCATGCAAACTCGGCGGCATAAAAGCGGCGGCGAGCGGCCCGAGCGGCCACTTGTCTCGACTCGCAGTCCCCCGCTCAGCCGCCCGCCCGCCGCCGACCGCAACGATGAGCTCGCAGGAGGAAGACGAGGAGCTGGGCATCAAGCCGGTGAGTCCCCCTTTCCTCTCCGTCCACCCACCCACTCGCTCGTTGCAGGGCGCGATCATCGACTCGGCCAAGCAGAAATACACGGTGATCAATATAAGAGCCTCGATTTACGAACTTCTGTCAAAAACGTGTCAGGGGGGGGGGGGTTGACACGTTTTTTGCAGACGTGCTCTGGGAACGTAACGCAAATCGGCGGATTGCCGGGTTTCCGTTCGCATTTTTGGCGTCTGTCAAAAATCGCTACGATTTTTGACAGATGCCCGGTTCGCGTTCACGATTTTGACCGCCGCGTGTTTTGTGTTCCGGAAATGAGCGAACGGCCGAATTTTCGTTCACGTTTTTGGCGTCTGTCAAAAATCGTTACGATTTTTGACAGCTGTTCGATTTGCGTTCGCGGTGCAAAAACTGTCGTTTTTGTGTTCGCAATTTTTGCAGTTTTCCACTGGCGAAAACTGTCAAATTCGCGTTCGAGGGGGCGAATCTGTCCGAAATCGTAACGATTTTTGACAGCTGGTAAAAACGTGAACAAAAATCCGACAGTCTGCGCTCATTTCGAACAGAAAACACGCGGCGGTCAAAATCGTGAACGCGAATTGACCGGCTGTCAAAATTCGTTACGATTTTTGACAGACGCCAAAAACGCGAACGGAAATTTGGCTGTTCGCTCATTTCCGGAACACAAAACTTCCGGCTGTCAGAAATCGTAACGATTTTTGACAGATGACCGGTTTGCGTACACGATTTTCACAGGGTCTGTCAAAAACGTGTCAACCCCCCCCCCTGACACGTTTTTGACAGAAGTTCGTAAATCGAGGCTCTTATATGCTGGGCGAGGGCGGCTTCGGCGCCGTCTACAAAGTCCATCAGTCCGACGACAGGACGCGCGAGTTCGCCATGAAAGTGGAGAAGAAAATCGAGACGCGGAAGCACAGCAAGCTCAAGATGGAGGCGAGCGCTCGACCACTCCTCCCCAATGACCGCCCGCTCGTTGCAGATCGCCATCCTGAAGCTGGTCGGGGCGAAGCGCGCCGAGAAGTCGCACTTCACGCGCATCGTGGACCGCGGCAAGAAGCCGGCCTACTTCTTCCTCGTGATGCAACTCGTGGGCAAGTCGCTGGCCGACCTCAAGGCCGCCCGCCCCGACAAGGTGCTCTCGATCGGGACGGGCCTGGGCGTCGCGAGCCAGTGCTTGGAGGCGGTCGAGGACCTGCACCAGCACTGGTTCATCCACCGCGACCTGAAGCCCGCGAACTTCGCCTGCGGTCTCGACGCCCAGAAGCACGTGGTGAGCGCCCGAACGAGTCCTCTCTCCGTTCATCCCCCGCCTCGCTGCAGATCTACATCCTCGACTTCGGGATCGCTCGCCGCCTGACGAACGCCGAGAACGAGCTGAAGACGCCGCGCGGCGTGGTCGGCTTCAAGGGCACCGTGCGGTTCGCCTCGCTCTGCTGCCACTCGGGTCTGGAGATGTCGAAGAAGGACGACTGCGAGTCGTGGTTCTACCTCCTCATGGACCTCGTGCAAATCGGCCTCCCCTGGCGCAGGATGAGCGACAAGAACGAGGTGAAGGTCTGCAAGGAGGAATGCCGCAAGGACGGCAACAAGCACAAGGACGACCTCTACGCGGCCACCCCCAAGTGCCGCAAGGAGCTGGCCGGCATCCTTGACTACATCGACGGCCTCCAGTACCACGACATCCCCGACTATTCGTTCATCTACGCGAGCCTGAAGGAGGTGAGTGCCCTCGACGAGACGGGAGCGACCGCTGCTTGCAGGCCGGCGCCAAGTGCGGCGTCAAGAACATCGACGGCCCCTTCGACTGGGAGCTCGAGCCGCCCTCCTCCAGCAAGTGATCGCCGCCTTCTCCTCTCCATTCTCCTCGTGTCTCTCTGCTCGGCGAATAAACGGGTCTGCGAATCCAAATGATCGGCGAGAATGAATGGGATGTAGGGGGGCCATCTACCGACAGCAAGGACTCGCGGCGATTCGGAATACACGGGGACTTTCTTCGACTGAATGCTTTGATTCGTCGACGTGTGGTCAAATTCGGGCGGGAGTTGTCTTTGTCGAGGTCCTTAACGGGCCTCTCGCCCTTCTGCTTTTCGTCGACGGTCGGACCGACCACTTTCGTCGGGAATCGTGAAAGCGAGCGAGACGGCGCCGGGCGGGAACGCCTAGAACGTCCGCTCATCGCACCCCTTTGCAATGAAGTGGTGAGTGTTTATGCTAGCATCGTTGCGGAATCCGGTAAAGCGAATAGATACAATCGAATGGACGTGCAAGAAGTGCGAGAGGAAGAAGAGGGATTGATTACGGGAGTTCAATGAGTGTGCAGTCAGTAGACCATCACGACGCTCTCCTTGGCCGTCGAGTTGGGACTCGCATTCGACGAGAAGTCGGAGGTCTGCGGCGAGAAGCGCGTCGACTCGCAGCCGCCGGAAATCGTCGACGAAGTGGGCGGGGCGGACGGCAGGCGATCCGCGAGCAGTTGGCCCGCTTTGCTCAGGCCGACGAAGAGGAGCGTTCTGAACGAACAAACGAATGAACACTCGCTTCTCTCGACTGCTCTCACCCGATCACAACGATGAGAACGCCGACGAGCACGAGGACGATCGAGGGGCGGGTGAGGAGGAAGCCGATCACCGACAGCGTCTCCAGCGCGTAAACCATGAAGGCGAGCGCTTGGCGGTGGAGAATGGAGGCGACGATCGCGCCCAACGGCGACATCGTGACCACGACCGGCACTGAAGGGGGATCGGATTAATGAGCAGGAAGAAGGGTAAACGAACCGGAGACGGAGAAGTACTCCCAGGCGAGTGGAGAGATCGATCGCATCATCAGCTCGCGCCAGTAGAAGCCGACCCACTGCAAACTGGAGTGACTTTCGTCCAATGGAGCTCACTGACCGTGTTCAGCCACATCAGCACGACGGAAGTGGGCGTGGCGACCTTCTCGCTCACCCGAAAGAGGAGCGTGAGGACGCAGAAGGAGCAGATGTCCACGCCGCTGCCGGTGAGGGCGGTCAGGAAGCCTAAAGAAAGGCGATGATCTCCGCTCCTCACTCGCCGCCAACCTCCGATCAGCCCCGTGCCGAACAACACGACGCCCTTCCACCACGAGAAGGCGGGGATCGAGTCGAAGGTCTGCCGCTTGTGCTGGAGGTTGAGAACGAGAAGGGCGATGGCGAACGAAAACCAGATCGAGACGAACGCCATCTTCTTTTCGGGGCCTGCAAGCGGGAACAATCGTTAAAAGTGAAGGGAGCGACGAACCGGAAAGAAGGTCCTCGCCGAACTGAAGACCGAGGATGACCGAAAAGAAGGCCCCAGAGGAACACAGAACGACGGAATGTTTTTCTATGCGCACTCCCATCAGCAGAACGGTCATTCCGCTGGCGGCCATTCCTTCAAACAAAGGGATAAAAGGGAACACTCGTGGAAGACGAACCGCAGCTTTGGATCATCAAACTGAAGTCACGCGCGATGGAGGGCTCCAGCTCGAGCAAGAGCGTCATCACGGGGAACGCGACCTGCAACGGGACGGGATGAACAAGTGGCGGGCGTTCGTTGGAGTTGCTCGGCTTGCGAAAGAATGTTTGTTTACTCGTACACCCCTCTTTGCAGCAACCGACCGACTCGTCAGGAAGAAGACCAAGCACTCACCGCACCGCCGCCCTCCGAAGTCGCGCCTAAACACCCGCACAATCAAATCACATCGATTGGAACGAACCGGAGATGAATGCGCCTGTAAAAGAGGGATTTTATTCTGTACTGCCTGCTCTCTGCTCTCTGCCCTCTTTCTTCCGTTCCCTTTGGGCCCGCCCGTCCGCCCGCTTGTGAGCGGGCGAGGGCAAGGACCGGCCGGCGAAGGGCAACCAGTCGATCATTTAACTCACCGAAGACCATGGTGATCGGCATTTGGTAGCGGTAGAGGTAGCGTTCGAAGAAGCCGTAGCGCACGGCCAACGTCCACCAGCCCAACTGGAAGAAGCCGAACGGCAGCAGGAAGGCGAGGATGTTCCGCCGATTGCGGCGATGCCACGGCAGGCGGTCGTCGTGACGCGCCCGCGTGAGGTCGTCCAGCTTTTGGCCTGAAGGAAGGCGGGAGTTAGTGAAAGAAAAAAGTGGACGAACCTTCGAGGAAGTACTTCCGCACGAATCCGCCCACGCTCCGCTTCCTCTGCGCCTCCCCCCTGGCCGGTGTGTTCGGCGGTCCGTCGGCCGTCGGCGTGGACGTGAAGCGAACGTCCACCTCCAGCTCCTGATGGAAGCTTTTGGGTCGAGTGGTCGGTGGCTTCATTTCTGGACTGAAATGAGTAGGCGGTGGATAGGAATTGGGTTCTACACGCGTGAAATACGGCTGAAGATCGCTCTGGTGAAACAAATCAAGAGTCAAAACAAAGTGGATTTGCGCGAGAAGAAGGGAACGACACGAGCGTACCAAATGCTCGCCCATTTCTTCCTTCGGCCGTCCACATTCCCGCTCGCATTCACGGGCATCTCGTGAGAAGCATCTTTCCCCAGCCAGCAGATGGGCGGCCGAAAGCGAAAGGTCGGCGAGCGACCGAGCGGATCGCGGCGAAAGGCGCGGATTTCGGGAAGCGCAAAGTTCGAAGGCGAACGGCCGCCTTTTTTTCTTTCGGCTGTTCGCTCGTTCTCCGCCGCGCATTGCGAAGCGAACAGCCGCGTCCATTTGGACGAACCGAACGAACGAAAGCGAACGTCGTCCATCGATCTTCGCGCCGCGCCGCCCGCCCCGCCGCTCGTCGTTCAATCCGCCCCGTCCGCATTCCGCCGGCCGAACGTTCGGTTAGCAAAAAGCCCGATTAACGGCGCGAATGGGGGATCAGAAGGAAGAAAACAATTCGGAAATCCTTCTAGTCTCGTTCGAAACTCATCTGCACAATTTAATACCCTCGTTTGACTACCGTACCGGCAATCGAAAGCCACAAGGAACACGAACGTCAACAAGCGGGAACGAACGGGAGTGCTCTTCGGAGCACCTGCCCGCCATAAAAACGCGCTGTGCGCGATGCAAATCGCCCCGAATTCAAATCGGTCGGCCGTTTCTTTGGCGCGAACGACGTGCGAGCGGGGCGTGAGGAAGACGGCGGCCAACACCCCTTTCTCCCGTCTTCACCCGCCTTCCCCGCACCCGCGCGGGCGGGCGTGAATCAACGCGCGCAAATGGCGACCGAACGGACGGCGCCGGCGAGCAGCGAAAACAACCCACGTCTCACGTCCATTAGCCTTTCGAACTCCGACCTTTCGATCCCTCTCGAATTCGAAGCTTCGTTTACTCCCCACTGACAGAAGAATTTACTCGTTTATCCGAGGACATTCCAACACGCACAGTACGAGAAAGTGAATAAGTGGATAGATGCCGGCGGAAAGGCAAGAGAGCAACAACAACGGTGGGGCAGACCGAAGGAGGGGGACTCGTATTTCCGAGAGAACAACAGAAACAAGTGGGAAGTGAGCACATTTGATTGAGCGAGCAGATGAGAGACCAATGGGAGGAGATGAACGAACGAATAGGAGGATCACTGGCGCGTCTTCAGCTCGTTGCACTTCTCGTGGATGTGCTGCAGGAGGTTGGCGCGCTGATTGCGGATGTGCGCGGCCCAGTCCTGCACGTCGCGCTTCCAGCTCGCCAGCTCCTTCTCGTCCATAAACTCGAGTTGCCGCTCCAGCAGGTCGGAGAGTATCTCCATGGAGGTCTCGAGCCGCGTTTGGTTCGCCTCGAAGATCGACGCCTCGTTGCCGGGCGCGAGGAAGAAGCCGAAGACGTAGGAGAACATGAGCGTGCGGCGCGACTTCTCCAGCGCGCTGATCGCCGCCGGCACGAACGCGATCTCCGCCTCGGTGCACACGAGCAGCTCCTTCAGCACTTCCTTCTTGTCCAGCATCACGTCGAAGATCTGAAGAAACGAGCGGGAGTGAAAGAACAAAGGAGGGGGAAGAACGAACCGCTCGCTGGTTCTTCATCGCCTTCTGGTGCGTGTCGAAGCGGACGAGGTAGTGCTTGAAGCGGGAGAGGTCGGCGAATTCGGGCCCCTCGTGCGTGTTCTGGCCGCCCTCCGGGAAGCGGTTGCACGCGCGATGGCCGATCCAGTCGCCCATGCACAGCCAGCAGAACTCGTAGCCGCAGTTCGGCTTCTAAACGACGGGAGCGATGGAAAGAACCGATTGGATGGGGGGACGTACGCGGCAGGTCATGTGATTGCAGCCGCCGTTCTTCTCGATCGGGGCCTGAAAGCGAGGAGTGGACGAATGAAAGAAAGGAAGAACCGACCTTGCAGCGCGGGCAGGGCTTCGAGTTCTTGTTCAACCACTCCAACGACTGCGTGTCCTCCGCCTTCTTCGCTTCCCACTTCTTGAACAGCTCGCAGTCGACCACCTCGTGCCACTCGGCCTTGCACTGCGAGCAGTACGTGAAGCTGCACAGGCACGGCACGCCGCACTTCTCCGTCGTCGGCACCTTCGTGGCGTACTCGCAGTCGGTGGCCGGACACCAGTGGACACGCGAGTTGTCCTGCAAACCGAAGGAGAGCAATCAAATGAAAGGAAAGGGGACTCACTCCGACGAACGAGTTGATGAGCGCCTGCTTGAAGGTGGCGAGGATCTTCTCGTCGTCCACGAGGCGGAGGATCGCGTCCTCGGTGATCACCTGCAAGCCGGTGGATTGGAGCGAATGCGGAGGAAAGCACTCACCATTCCGCACGACGGGTCGGGGCACGTGAACGACCACAGGTTCTCGTCGCGGATCTGCAACAGAGCGAATAAAAGAAAGAGGACGAGGAAACGAACGTTCGTCTCGCAGTAGCGCGTCCAGCACTCCTGGCAGTACTTGTGCTCGCAGCCCACGGAGATCAAACGGCGCGTCTCGCAGCAGAGCGGGCAGTCGTCCTTCCGCCGGTCCTCCACGAACGTCGTGCGGCGGCCGAGGACGCGGTGGGCGGCGAGGAAGGCGGCCGGGTCGCCGCTCTCGTAGAACCTGAAGACGAATGAAACGAATAGGAGAGACGGGAACCCACTTCTCCATCAAGGTCTCCGTGCTCCAGTGGAAGCGCGGGAGGAGGACCTTGCAGACGCCGGCGGGGAGGTCGAGGATCTGCGCGCAGTTGTCCGCCATCTCGTTGATTCGATTCACGATTCCTTCCGTGGAGAAGTTCTGCAAACGAGCGAGTGGAAGAATGAAAGGAAAGGGAGAACGCACCTGGCAGTCCTTGACGTCGACGTCCAGCGCTTGGAGGAACTCGCTTTCGGCCGAGTAGCCGCACGGGACGAAGCCGGCGTCCCCGTCGCCCCGCTCCTCTTCCTCCTCTTCGTCCTCCTCGTAGTCGGTGTCCGTGTCGCTCAGCGTGATCACCTCCGTTTCCGACATTCCGTCGAGTGAATTCGATCCGAAAGGGACGGACTGGAGCGGAGGACTGAAAGAAGCGGGCGGAAAGTGAAAACGGGAGCCGCAAACGAAACCCGCCGCGCCCAACACACGACGACGTTCGCCGCCCCGCTCGCAATCAGCGCCGCGTTGGGCGCAAGGCGGACGCCGAGCGGCGGGCCGGCTGGACGCAAAAAAAAGCGCGCGCGTTTGGCAGAAACTTCGCGTCGAGTTCGCGGGACCGCGCCGATCGCCCCGCAGTCATCCGGCGAGTGGGAGAGCGGAAACTCGGCGGAAACGACGAACAATCCAACAGAAAGATCGATCGAACGAAAGTGAGTACTTTTCGCATCGAATCAATCCTTTCTTCCGTCTGATTGCTGATAAAAAAAAGGCGCTGTTTATCATCGAAAGCGTCGCGGAAGAAGCGGATGTCGACCGGTGGGAAACGGACGAGCAAGCGGCCCGAAGCCGCCCGCCGAACGGTTCCCAGCAGCAGCGAGCAGAAGCGAAAAACAACTTCGATTTCGCTTCCAATTGAGCGCCCCGTCGAGGCGGCCGGCCGGTTGGTGGGGGGACGAGCGGGACGAGCGAGCGGGACATCTGTTTTGTTTCAATCGACCGCAAGAAGCAAGCGAGTGAGTCATCAACGGTTTACTGCTGCATTCCCCCTACAAAGCCGATCCCTTGTGGACGAGGTTGTACTGCTGGAACGGCGTCATCGTGCAAAGTGGCAGGTGGAGCAGCCCAAATAACTGAAATCCCTCCAGTTTCTTCTTGCTCGTGATCTCCCCGCTGCTTACGGTCACCGTGTGATTCGCGCCTTCGATTTCCGACGCGTGCTTCCCGCACAGGCGGTAGCCGACGATCTGCACGAGTTCTTTGAAGGGACGAACGAGTGCACTCACCTGGTCGGTAGACGACTGGAGCACGTACACTTTTTTGCCTTCGTAGCGGGACCTGAACAAAGCGGAGAAATGAAAGGAGACCTTGCAGCAGACTGCTTGTTAATGTCCTTGATGAAGGTCGAGTAACAGTTCATGCCCGAAGTCAGCGAGCAAGAGCCAATGTGCGGAATCTTGCACGCAAGCGCGCCGTTCATCGCCCCGCCGACCCCAAGGTACGTGTCCACCAAATGGGTGAGCGGCGGGCCGAGGTCCTCGCCCGTGTCCACGCACTTGCCGCCGAGGATCGCCTTCGAATTTGAAGTGTGAGAACACTCATGTCTTCTGCCGAACCTTGCGGGAGATTGGACCGCCTGCAACAGCGGATATGAGTTCAGGGTGGATGGAAGGGAAGCCGAGAAGTATTCAGAGACAAGCGCCGCCAATCACTCACCCATAGAAGTGCCAATTACGTTCACGGTTGAATTGGTGAACTCCGCAACCGCTTTGATCAACGTTCGGGTCTTCAATCAACCAATGTGGAGTGCGGAGGTCATTCGTGGACTGACCGCATTGACGTACTGGCAACGAAGTCCCCAGGTGATCGAAAAGGGGCCCGCCGGAAGGCCGTACGTGGAGCCGTACAATTCTTCGAGCCCGTAGCCGTGCATCATCCAAACGAGGGCCGACGGCCACGCGAACGACGCGGTCGAGGCCCAGCCCGCGACGAAGATCGCCGGCGTTTTCCTGCAGCGAGAGGAAAAGGGCCGAAGGAATGGTAGAGAACACACTTCGTCTTCCGCCCGGCCACGTGCTGCCCGCCCCCGAACGAGCCGATCGGCCCATAATCGTAGCGCGCGATGTCGTTCGCGTACTTCCAGCCGTAGCGCAGCTTCAGGAACTTGAAGAACGATTGGCTGATGAACGCTTCGCCCAATTGGGTGCAGACGACGAGCAGGACCACGAGAATGACGGCGGCATTCAGCGACACACGCATGATCGAGAGCAACTTTTAAACTGACGGAAAAGAAGCCAATGGATCCAAGCGGTCGCCTTTTAATGAAATCGGTGGACGAAAAGAACACCTGCAAGCGTTCCCCTCGCGGTTCGACCGCCGAACGCTAATGAGTCCCCCGATTCCAATCGGTCGGCTCCCGTTCGAGCGGCTGAACAAACACGGCGGCCGTTCGTTCCAACGAAACGTCCAAAACACACTCCTCGTCCGTAATTGACTGACAAACGAGAGCAAACGGACATTCCGGAACGACAGGCGATGTTTGTTGCGGCTGCATTTGCACGCGTCGTTGAGTTCAAGAAAGCACTTGCAGGTGGACGTCACTTTCTTCTCTTGACAACCCACTGATCACTGCGATCAGCTGAATAGAAGAAGTAGATGAGTCGTTCGACGGACAAATGATTACACTGCATCTCTTACGCAATCGGATTCCTCATGAGAGCCCTGAGAAGTGCCCCAATCGTCGTGTTGATGGGCACGCAGCCCGCGCATTTGTTTTGATTTCTAGCGAAAAGCGAGGGACTGGCGGGCGGCGAGAGGTGAACAAGCGGCCTGTCGATCGGGCAAAAGTCGAAAGAATCCCATTCGCAGAGCCGAAATGAGGGGGCAGATGGCCGCGGGAAGCAAATCGGGTCTCCCGTTCGCCCGCGCGTCGCCATTTGCCCGCGCGGCGTCCAAGTCATCGCTTTTCAGTCGCGTCGCTTTCGTGTTGCTCGACTTCTTTGCTTTCAATCCACTCGTTCCTTCAGGCATGTCGGCTCACGTAAAGAAGCTGTTGAGCGATGAAGTTGAAGTCGTGTTCCCGATTCGCAAGCTGGCTTCTCTTCACAACTTCCGCAGCGACGCGGTCACGTTGGATTTGCCCCAAAAAATCAGCGTGTGCATTGGAATGGGTATCAGCCAGAAAGAGCAGCTGAACGGTTGGGAGGTCTATTGGGAGTTGGGCGTGAAGGACTTCTTCGAGGCGCCGAGCACCAAACTCCAAAAGAAGGCGTGGATCAAGCGGCAGTCGGACGAGCTCTGCCTGCCCCTTCAAGGCAACGAATATTTGCACTTATTCGATTTCTACGTACCTTCGTTGCAGAAAACTGGACCGAAGTTCTCGAGCACACGCCGAAGGCTCCGTACCGATTCTTCGAGTCCGTTCAGTACTCGCCGTTTCTCGAGTGGCCGCCGGTTGAGTTGCACGTTGTCGTGCGCCAAGTGGTCGATCCGCCGAGCAAGCCGCGCGAGCACCTCGCGCGCAGCCTCGAGAAGACCTTCGAGTCGGGCGACTACTCGGACTTCACGGTCAAGTGCGGCGAGCGCGAGTTCAAGGCGAGTTCTCTTCTTTCATCGAGGCGGTCCAACGTCTTCTTTTCAGGTGCACACACACATCCTGGCCGCCCAATCGGAGGTCTTCAAGTTGGCGTTTGAAAGCGACTTCAAGGAGCGCACCGAAAGCAAGTACGAGATCAAAGAAGCCGAACCGGAGGTCGTCAACCGCTTCCTCCGCTACTTCTACACGGGCGACGTGCCGCACGACGAAGCGATGGCCGCCGCTCTCTTTGCGCTCGCTTCCCAGTACCACCTGCCCGAGTTGACGGTGAGTTCTTCCTACCGCTCCCTTCAACCCACCCGCTCTTTCAGGAGCTCTGCGGCAAGCGGCTGAGCGCGAACTTGTCGCTGGAGAACATCATCGAACGCCTCGAACTGGCAGCCCTCTACGACTTCGCCGGCGAAGCGACGGACTTCAAGAAGCGCGTCGTTCGTTTTGTCAAGGAAAACAGTCAGGCGGTCAAGGCGCTGCCCGAGTGGACCCAATTCGTTCGCGATCACGCCGACTTCATGGACGAGTTCGTGTGATCACTCGCGCGTTCGCCAAGGGTTCCTTAAATGAATCACTGCTTTCTAACATGTCTGTTGTTCTTTGTTGCCCTTTCGGTAAATAAACTGTTGTTGTTAATGGTCGGTAGAAACGCGAAAGCAAAGAACTGACCCCTGGGCATCCCGTTGATCCGTTGAGCGGCTCGCCTTCTACAAGCGACTTCTCTCTCGGTTCTAACAAGAGCGTGAGTCTTTCCTTCCATCAGGCGTCGAACAAAAAACGATAAACGCCGAGCGATCGCCCGCTTATGGTGAGCCGCAAACCTTTGTTCAATCGATAGCGCCCTCGCACTCAAAGCGAAGAGTCACCGCTTGTTTGGGCGAGGGAGCGTGTGCGCACGCCCGCGCGCTTTCCGCTCTGCGGGTCGCTGGCATTTTGCTCCGAAATGCGGTTTAGCGTTTCTGTTCACTCTTTTTCGCATCGAATGAAAGCGAAACGTTTTCGGATGGAAAGGCGGACAAACTGCCGTGTTTATTTCGATTTTTATCGACGAAAGTTGCCGTTTGATTCGTTCGAGTGAGCAATCTTCGTGCTTCTTTCGCATTTATTCGCTTTTTCGCCTGCATTTGCCGAATTCAGGTCGTTGAATCGAAATGGCGGACGACGAGGAACAAGCGGGAGCTTCCGACCGTTCGGCCGACGAGAACGACGAGGAAGAGGATGCGAGCGATCGAGCAGATTCTCCCGTCGAGTACCGACTGCTCGTCCACAACGAAAGAAGAAATTGGACCAAATTCTTCTACAAAGTGAGGGGATTTCTCCGCTTTCTCTTCCACTTCTTCCCCGTTCAGAGATCGAGCAACGTTCGCTACTCCCGGGACGGCCGCTACGCGTACTCCCCTGTGCAAGAAGCTCTCCGAGTTGCTGATCGTCGATTTCGTTCGCCAAGCTCAACTGTTCGTTTTCTTCTCACTTTTTTCACTTGATTTCCCTTGATTCTTAGGTTGCTGAAGCCCCAAGAGTCTTTCGAGGGGAGCATCGGGGAATTTCTGCTCCTGAACGCGACGACGATCGTCGCTCTCGGCGAAGGCGGCCTGTGGCTCCTGCGGATGCACGTGGGGGACGCGGAATTCGAAGCGATCCAGCTGGCCGCTCACGATTCGGCGCCCACCTACGTGCTCACGGAGATCACCGGAACGGGGGTGGACGTGAAACACGCGGTCCTCCAGCTGCATTCGCACAGCGCCGAGCTTCACTTCTGCCGCCTGCACGTCGAAGACGCCCGGCTGGACGTTGACTGGACGGAGCGGACGGAAGATCCCGACAAGTTCTTCCAGCTGAGCAAAGATGGGCGCTCGTTCTTCGGAATCTCCACCAAGGAGTACGACGTGCTGCACGTCTACGACATCGAGCAGAAGACGTGCACTTCGAGAGAGATGGCCGGCTGCGTCTACGAACACGACGAGCATTGGGTGAGCTCCTTCGTGAACGACAACCGACCGCTTTCGCTCTCGTTCAGATCGCGCCCGAGACCTTCCGGTCGGTGGAGAGCGTGTACGTCCTCACGTTCGAAGAGGAGGAGTACCCGCCGCACTACTCGTGCACCGCCTATCGCTGCAACCTGCAGGAGGCCAAATGGGAGCGGCTTTGGATCGACACCTACCAAATGGGCCCCGTTGCGCCGCTGGTGAACGCGGAGAGCGGCGAGGACGTGGGGCTGTTGGGTGTGCGGTTGGACGGCTGGGACGGGAAGCACCGAGTCGACCGCTACCTCTTCAAGTGAGTCCTTCCACTGAATTCTTTTGTTCACCGATCGATTTCAGCACGGTGGACTCGCTCGAACGGCTCGCAATCGACGCCTTCCGGAAGCACAACATGAACGTGAAGGGCGACTTCAATTTCCACTTCTTTCTGAACGAAACGACGCCCGGCAAGAAGATCCTCCCGTCGATGTACCCGAACATGAAGCCGCTCGATCCGATGCCTTGAACCGATGGATGTGATTGGCTTTCCGGTGGATCTGTTGCTCGTTTCTTTCGCTGTTCATTCCGGTTGTTGAGTTCACTTCTGTCTTGTTAAGTAAACGTCTACGAACAGTCGGATGTCTGGTGGCACGTGCTTTCTGTCGAGTGGTCGCGAACAAGACGTTTAAATGATTAGGGGAAGGAAGTATGCTCGAGCGGTCTTTCAAACTGTCGCGTGGTCGCTGGTTTATTCCTAGTGCCAAGAACGAAAGAAGACTCGTTTACACGAAGCTGGCATTGCGGTGAACAGAAGAAGACGATCGGGATCACTCGGCTTTCGGTTGGGCCGCACGAATGCGCTCCACGAGGGCCGCCTTCTCGTCGTCCGGCAGGAAGCACGAGTGGGCGGCGTTCAGTTGGCACTGCCACAGCTGGAGGACCGTGAGGCCGATCCGGTCGACGGCCAGCGAGAGCTCCGACTCGATGCAGTTGTCGAAACAGGTGGGATCGTCGGTGGAGAGCGAGAAGTTGACGCCGTCGTGCGCCCACTTGCGCACCGGGTGCTTCGTCCAGTCCGCGTCCACCGCGCCCGTCATCATCGAGGAGAGCGGGCAGGCCTGAACGAACGAGTGGTTAGCAAAAGGAGGCCTCCTCGCTCGTGACAACCTCCAAATGAATGCGCATGTCGAGGGCGTACTTCTCGTAGGCGGCCTCGTCGTCCATGAGGTGGTAGCCGTGGCCGATTCGCTCCGCCTTCATCTCCTCCACGCCCCGAACAACCGACTGGGCGCCGGCCGACTCGCCGGCGTGCACCGTGCGGTGGACTCCGAGCTCCTGCGCGCGCAGAAAGGCGGCCACCACACCCGGCTCGTACTCCTCGTCCGACCCGTGCGAGCAGCCGGCCGCGTCGATCGCCACCACGCCGTGGTCCTTGTGTTTCAGCGCTGAAATCAAACGACGGAGGCGGCTGAGTGGAAAGCTCGACCGAAATAACGCACCCAATTCGACGATCCCCCAATTCCAGACGTCGTGGGCGCGGATGCAGCAGAGGACGGAGCGCGCCTTGATGTCGAAGTCGCGTTCGCCGCGCTGGAATCCTCTCCACACCGCCATCACGACGTCCGAGGGCGAGACCTGCAACGAACGAGTGGACGAGGAAGGAGGAAAGAAGACGAACCGATTGGGTGGTCAAGAGGTTCGGCGAGAAGCGACCCTCAAAGTAGACGACGCCGTCGCGGGCCATGTCCTCGCACATCTCGAAGGCGATTCGCTCGATCGCGACTAGATCGCCGCTGAAATCCTCGGCAATCATTCGAATCAATCAAAATGGGACGAACACGACGACCGGCAGGAAGACGTCGAAGGCGGCGAGCACTTCGGCCAGCGACGAGGGCCGCGTGGTCACCAGAAGTTTCTTCACGTCCGCCACCGTCTTCGCGCCGCGCAGGTCGATTTTCTTCGAGCTGAAAGCACCAAGAAAACGAAGGGAATGAGAGGAGGCGAAGGACTCACTTGGCCAACTCGAGGATCGTCTCGTGACGCACGCATCCTTCCAAGTGGCAATGCAGTTGGATCTTCGGGAACGGAAACCGCGAGCCGGAAGTCTTCGGGGCTGAAGAATGCGGACAATCGGCGGATGCGAGAAGAAGACCAACCCTTGGCCTCGTCGCCCCCGTCGATCCGTACAGCAAAGTGGTCAATTGGCCCATGGCTGCAGAAGAGAGGGCGGAGTAGACGAACGCGGGCTGAATGAATCGCGGAAAGACTCGTTTCACAAATGCTTTGACGCGATAAACGCTGGTGGCTTTCGATCCATTCGATGCATCCCATCACTGCTTGCAAGTTTCTAGCCGAATCAAACGGAAAGAATGCTTCAGCAAGAATAGAAAGCACTCCAGCCTGCAACTGCAAAAAAGAAAGCGAACAGTTCGATTCGCAAGCTCGACCGCGCAGTGCCCTCATGTTTCTGCCCACTTATCAGTTGGACTGTCTGCTGTCGAAATCGGAACATTTCGACGAAAAGCATCGTCTTTTTTGATTAGTGAACCTTCCGTTCACCCCGCCCGTTCTGCTGTAAACTCCGCCTTACCGCCGGCGGGCTTGGTTCCTTTGAGCATTTGAACCCGTTAATTGCACTGCTGACGAGAGTGTTGGGTTGACCTGCCAGTTCAGTTGTATCGTTCGCCATTCCCCCCAATGAACCGTAGAAGCGATGCGGCTAAACATCGAAGGCAACGAATCTACCCAGTTTTCAATGAAACTGAGACCACTAGCAATTGAACGGTTTCTTCACCGCTCGTATGCGAAGACGCTCTTCTGATCGAAGGAATTTTTCGGTTAAAAACGAGAGTCAAGGTTTCGCAACATTCTCGCCGCCGAATTCCTTGACGATCGATCACAAATGACGATTTATGCTCAAAAATTCGAAGCAAGGGGACGACGAACGCGGGAAAAGAAAAGAACAAGCAGGGAGCGGGCGGAAGGCGAGAGCGGCCGCTGCTTTAATTGGCGGAACTGGACGACGGAGGCGGTAGATCGCGTGTGGAATTGTGTTTCGTCGGCTGCCGGTGACCATTAGTTCCAATGGCAGTCAGCGATAATCCCTTCATAACCTCCAACACTTTGTCTCAAAAAATCCGATCGACACTTCGCACCCTTTGTTGCTTGAATCGACGCCTCGCGTGATGGACGTCCAGTGATTGACGAGCAGAAGCGTGCGTTCCGCATCGTTTCCTGCATCTTCGGCCCACCCGGCGGTCGCGTTGAAGCGAGTGCGCGTCTTTCACTGATCAACGTGAAGGCCAACGAAGGACGCTTTCGATTACGGGGAGCTCTTTAACAGCCAGTAAACGACCGCCGGCGACCACGCATCCCAACGCTTCGTCCCCACCAACGTTTATTCTCACAAACGAACTGAACAAGAGAGACACACAAATGAACTGCATTCAGCGGCTGCAGGTCTCGCCCTCCCACATCTGCCACATGGCGGCCTCGTCGCGGTTGCTGCACTCCTCGCTGTCCGGCCCCGACAGCTCGATCGGGTCCAACTGCCACACGCGCACGTCCGCCTGCTCCTTCGTCCACATGTCGCGGCCAATGTCCTCGTAGTGGCAGAGCCACTCGCCGCTCGCATGGCAGCGGTGGCGGCTGCAAACAAAGGAGATGAACGGAAAGAAGGGCGGGGGACTCACTAGTGGACGATCAGGCTGTCCGGCTTGCCGACGTTGTCGTCGCAGGCGCCCTTTGCGTGCCACACGCCCTGCCGGCTGCTGTTCGTCACGTAGCAGAGGTCGTTCTGGCTCACTGCAAGCGGGGGTTGGGAGAGAGCGAAGGGCACTCACGCAGGTCATATTCGTAGAGGGCGATCGTCTGCAACCGGCGGATCAAGAGGAAGCGAGTGTGTGGACTCACCGCCTCGGTGTACGGATTTCCGTTGCAAAGAACCGTCTGGTTCACCTCGTAGTACCAGAACTTGCCGCCCTCCACGGCCGTCGCGAGCGAGAGCAGAACACGGGCAGCCGCCATCTCGACGAACAAACGAAACAAGTGAGCGGGCGGGAATGAGTGCGGGGCGTGTAGTTGGGAATTTGCATCGATCGGTCTGCCGATCGGTCCGTCTTGCCGGGCGTTCATGGGAGCTCGACGGAGCGGAAGGCAAGGTGTAGGCGGAAGAGCAAGAAACGAGTGAATTTGCGGCCACCCAGTTCGTTCCTTTCGCTGCTCGCAGAGTCGAGCGCGATTCGACGGGCGACGAGAACCAGGAGTCCCACTTTCTTCTTTTTTTGGACGGCCGTTTGCCACCTTCTTCGTTGGGAAGTTCGTGCTCGGCGGCCTCTGCGACGTTCGGCTGAGCCCTGCGGCAGTGGCGGACAGAGCAGAAGACAGAACTGGATCTCGGCGTTCGTCCGCCCACCGGAGTTCGCCCTAGTTCTTTCGCTCTGCTCAACCCAGTCCTCGCCAAACACAACAAACTGGGTTTATTCTCGAACGAAGACGGCAGAAGCAACAACAGACGTCATTGCGGTCGATGGACGTGCATTCGGTCAGGAAGACTCCGCTTGCTGGTCGGCGAGCTCGCAGGTGTGGGACGGCGGGAAGAGGGAACGGCGGCCCCATCGCGCGTTGTAGCAGCGCCAACACTCTACAGTTCGCCCCAAGTACTGCAAGGGACAAACAGAAGAATAAGTGGATGGAAGGATGGAGAGCACTCACCATCCAATACGCGAAGATCAATCCCACAGGCACAAAAATTAGGCACATGAGAACGAGAACGAGCCAGATCGGCGAATAGTCCGTCTTGTCGCGCGGTTTGAACAACAGAGGTCCGGACGTCGTGGTGGGTTCTTCGTCTCGAAGCCCCGGATGTCCGCCGACCATCCCGTTGAAGGCGATGAGGACGAGCAGGAGCGAGAGAGCGGCCGATCATCTCGACAAGCGGTTGGTGAATGAGTGTTCGGAGCTCATCGGATGCGTAAATGATCGACAGAACGCAAATTCTTCCCCGCTTCTCCTCCGTTTGCTCTCTGCACCGTGCGGCAGTCTGAACTCGCTCGTCACACGAAACAAACGTGTGAGAAAAGGAGCGAGCGAGTGGGACGTTCGGCTGACCGTTGGCCGTCGATCTTCGCACGACATCGGCGGCAGGCAGGCCAAGCTAGGCAAAAGTAAAGAATGGATGTTGGTTTCTTTGTTCAAGACTACGATCACAACCCGCTCATGAGAAAGCGACCGCGCGACCTTTGGAACACCCGGTCGGTCCCCTCACGCAAGACCCCTGCGATCAACGATCAACCCCACGCATTCTCTTGCTTTCGAAACATCGGGCTGTTGGGGATCTCTGACCTCCAAAAACGAATAAAAGGCGGCAGCGGTTGGATTTCCTCACTCTCTCTTCCCGCTCCTCCAACCCTCGCCCACTCTCCGCATTCCGTCGACTGCTCCGCTCTTCGCTCAACGGTAGGCGTTTCTTCCAGCTTCCATCCACTCACCGTCTTTTCATGATGCAGCGAGCAACGACCATCGGCGCCTACGGCCACAAGTACGCGCGTTCGGGGTCGGAGATCGTAGGGACGCGCGCCTTTCCAGATGTGTCGAACGTGTTCACGTGCGGCCGCCTGCTTGTCGAGTTCCAGTTCGGCGGGCGCTTCGTCGTCGTTCTGGACACGTGCACCGCCATCGCTCGGAAGTTCACTCGCGTGCCGAATACCATCGAGCTAGAGGACGTGGTCGACTGCTGGATCGTGCACCCCGACTGCGTGCTGGTCGTGACGCGCGAACATGTTGCTCGAATCGACCTGGACGAGGCGACGGGAACCTTCGACCGGTGCGCCCGACCACTTCCGCTGCCCTCCGACCTCCCGCTCACAAGCCTGCATCGCCGCTTGATTTGCGCCACCGACGATCCCGGCCGCTTCTTTTGCATGGATCTCCCGGATGAGCAATCAGTGGGAATCCTTTCCGTCGACGTGAACACAATGGCCGTCAAAGAAATCGGAGGCTTCGAACTCGCAGACGGCATCTTCGCGGCCGCTCACTTCCACGCGGGACTTCTGCACGTGCTCGAGCAAGACAACGCGCGCATCAACGGGATTTACACCTGCAATCTGCAGACCGGCAATTTGCGCACGGTGGACGTGAAGCACAACGAAGCCGAAGCCAAGGCGCTCGCTTTCACGCCGTCTTCCGCCGCCTTCCACGGCCACTTCCTTTTCGCAATGGACCAATTGAAGATGCGGAAGGACGACCACTCGGCCTGGACTCTGCGGCCCCGACTGTGCCGACTGGACCTCGAAACGGGCGAGTGGACGACGATCGAATGCGCCCTCATGGACGAGATCGCCGCCTCCTGCTGGTACGCCGAGTGGAAGGACGGCGTCCTCAACCACGAGGAACCGGTCGACTTGCTGCACGTGGACGTCAAGGGCGAGCCCACGATTCACGTCCGCGCCTCGCATCGCCCCCACACCTGCGGACCGAACAACGAGCGCGTCTACACGTGAAATTCCTACCGCCTGACCGTCGGCCAGCCCCACTCGCTCCTCCGCGCCGCCTTCGCCGCCCGACATCCCGCCGATCTGCGCCCCCTGCCGAAGAAGCTCTCCGCCGAAATAGTGTCCTTTTGATTTCTTTTTTGTTTTGTGCAATTCCTCCGAATAAACTTTCTCCAAACAATAAAAGCAGATGTTCGAGCAATGGAAAGAAGAGTTAAACTGGTCAACGCTGAAGAAGATTGGAACTTTGCATCCAGCGAGTCAAAGAGACCGTTGTTTAGTGTTTTTTTACCGTTTCGTCATTTTCATTTCGCCACGCCTTCTATCATCCAGTTCAAAACAACTTTTCGCTGCGGTCGTCGCGAAATCGAAGTCAATGTTCCGTTCATTGACGTCGATGACTTCGTTCTCTTCCGCAATCGAGGAACTGCTCGGTTCCGCTCGAACACAACGAAAAGCGGAGATTTGCGAATTAACGTCTTCTTTCTTCGAACGGGCGTCTTGCAAAGCTTCTTTTCGGTCGCTTCACGCACGCAAAAGCAAGGAATGAAGCGGGTTGAAGACGATTCTCCCGCTTTTTCTGACTACGAGTTCTCTGCTCGGAACGAA
Source organism: Aphelenchoides fujianensis (assembly GCA_024699865.1). NCBI lineage: Eukaryota > Metazoa > Nematoda > Chromadorea > Rhabditida > Aphelenchoididae > Aphelenchoides > Aphelenchoides fujianensis. The sequence goes on along the minus strand of JAMPIO010000012.1, from coordinate 1,037,678 downwards.
CGTTTTCCAATGACTCGTTTTCATCCCCAACGCGCGCCTCAATTCATCCGCTTGCTTGCGGAAGAAACGAGAGGCGTCAGACAAAAACCTCTTGTTTCCATCGTTGTGAGCAATCGAGAAGTCCGCGTGTGTCGTTTCCGCTGATAAGTTCGACACGCGTGCGGATTTGTCGCAAATGATCGTTAAGCCGGTCGTGTTGAGTATCGGGGCTTTTAGGTGGAGAACAGAGCGAGCGAAGGGTTGAGCATGCAACCAACAGGCGAAACGCACAGTAAGGACGCATTGAAACATTGACGGCCACTTGGCACGACGCTTGAAAGTGGGCATTTGCATCGGTCGTATTCGCTTTGACTGCAACCATTGACCATCCAGCAAGAACGTTTTGCGTGCACAAAAAGAAATGTCAAACAGGAACCTTTCTCTAGTCTTCTCTTTCGTTTCCATCGTTTCGGGCGTTCGACCTTTGAGCATCCGGACAGCCGCGGTATGGGATCAGGTATGAACTCATTAATTTGCTTTACTCTTTGTGCTTTCAGTACTACTGTAATGTCGACATCGGAACGCCGGCGGTCGAAGTGACCCTTCAACTCTCGACTGTGCTTTCGGGTGTGATCCTCTGGAACGACCCGTGTGCCGTGTTGCCGCTGCAATGCGCTCCCGTGTGTGCGGATGGTTTGTGTTTGTCTATTGTATTCGAGAAAAAACGGGTGGTTGCAGAGGACTTCGGGCCGCAAGTTTGTCGCCCAGAATGCCTGCCCGAGAAACAACGACGATGGACGAGGGATTGTGCAGCCAGAGACGTGCTTCTAGACACCAACTACTACAACGACACGGATCCGATGCCTCGCACGGAAATGCGGACCAAGTGGACGGCGCAAATTGGGGACTACTGGAAAGCAGTAGGCAAGATCGTCCTTGATCGCGTCCGTTTCCACGACAACACGAGCGACAAGGAAGGAAACGACACGCCGCAAGTGTTCGCCGTCGAGAGCGCGCAGTTGATGGTCGGCAAGCTCGTGAATTACCTGTGCGTCGCCCTCAAATCAATTGTGATTGAATAAGTCGTGGATTGCAGCTACTTCGACAACTTCATCGGCGGCTACTTGGGCTTGGCGCCGGGCGAGCACAACCTCGTCGTTCAGGCCTTCAATCGAGGTCTCATTTCCGCTCCGATCCTCTCTCGCGTGTGGGCCTACGGGCAGCAAGAACTTCACTTCGGCGGAGTGCCCAACGACACCTCGTGCGTCGACTGGGCTCGTTTTGAAACGACCGACAACAAGTGGATGTTTCGAGCGGATCGAATGGACGTCTTTGGTCTCACCTATACGAAGCCAATTGTAAGCGGCCACGACACTTCAACGATAACGCGAGTTTAGATTCATTTCACGGATGAACAGGATGGCGAGCAGCGGGTGTTCTTCTCCGACGAGATCATTCAACGAGCACTGAGGGCGGGCGTCCTCGTCGTCGACCCTAAAAAAGCAGATTATTATCGAGCGAATTGTACGCGCAAAGTCACCGCCCATGTGATAGCCGACGATCAAGCGTTCTCGTTCACGATCCCTTCTTTCTGGGATGGCAAGTCGATTTGTTACCTCCTCATCGGCAAAGTCGGGTTCTTCAACGCGTGGAACAAAGGAATCGCGTACACGAACACGCCAACGGTCATTCTTCCTTTGGGTACTTTCGATAACGTGTGCCTTGTTTACGATTACGCCAACCAAACGATGAGCTTTGCGAGTTATGCAACCGACTAAAAACTCCTTTTGTTCTCCGTTGTTCCTTACGCACGCTGTACCCAATAAACACGTAGCTGGTAATTCGGAAAGAGGACGAACAACAATGTTCGCCCCGCCTTTCCACACCTGATCACATCACAAAGCGGAGCAAGAAAGGCGGCGCTAACGGGTCTTTCCTGTGTTCCGTATAAAAGCAGACCGCTCATTTGTCTAACCTGTCGCGTTGACGAAGGCACATGCTTGTAATCGTCTACTGTTTTCTCCTTTTGTGGACAACAGAAGCCAGCGATGTTTCACTGTACAACGTGGTGCAGCTGACTGCCGGTGGAGACCACTCCGATGCGAAGTTCAGGTGCTCTTTTTTTTCATTCGAACCTCACTGCATTTTGTCGTTTAGCAATGATGGGCAGTCGATCACGTTCACGGCCAAGGGCGGTTCGTATGGAACGAAGTGCAATCACGTCTACCAAATCGACCTGACCGTTCCCGATCGACCGATTTCTCTTCTTTCAACCGGGATCGGGGAAGAAAAGGGTGCAGTGGTGGAAGTCGAAAGAAAATCAGCCCATAAACAATTCATGAGAAGTGAGAGGATACTTAAAAAATTCACAGCTTTCTTTAGATTACTTAACTGTTTCGAGCACCGTCTTCTCCGTACGTCTCATTGTCGTGTCTATAGGCCGGGCTTTGATTTCAGATTCTTCGAAATGTAAACTTGTCCGACGATTTTACGGAATCCGCTTTCTGTCCCCCGTCTCGGGGCGATCTTTCTGCTTTGGACGAGACGACAAGAACCGCTTGTAGCTTTGACAAAGAAACATCTGCACAATCCCAAAATTGGCTTGCAGGTGCGAACATGCACGAAGAGCGGGTGCAAAACGAAGTGCCAACGAGCATTCGGGTGGTGGCAGCAACAAAGCTAGTCGATACAGTGCTCGAAGGCCTCGTCGACTACTCCACGTGGGGCAAGTGGCTCTTTTACAGAGATCAAATGCGAATCGGGACCTTCGCCGGCGAGAAGGCCGTCCGACTGTACTTGCGAAACGTCAGCCAAACGGTAAGCGTGGCATTAACAAACTGCAGTATTCGCTGCTTTTCGACCTCATGGGATGTGCCCGGCTGGGCGGACGGTTTCGATGCGGTGGGCACGAAAGAGCACAGCTGGATTCTCTTCCACGGTGTTCGTTTGCCCGAAGACGAGCGAGAAGTCGCCAGGTATTGAACGCTCTCGCTTGCACCCACCACTCGTGTTTAGAGCAGGAATTCTCACTCTCGAGGGAGCGGCAATTTACCGCACTTCCTTCGTCGAGCTCCAAAACAGAAGCTTCTCGATGGAGACTCCTTTCCTCGCGGATCCCAACTACTCCCTACTCCACCCGAAGTTCTTGCGAAACGGCAGCAGCCGGTTCTTCTTCACTCGCCTGGACACGCGGACGGGCGAGAGTTCCGTGTGGCTGCGGGATGGCAACGATGAGGCAAGTGGGCGGCCAGTAAAAAGAACGCTTGTGTTCAGGTGCTCGTGCACAACAGCGCCAAACAAATCGACGCGATTCGGATGAAAGGAGTCGACTACGTCACGTTTGTTGCTCCTGACGAAAGTGGCGAGTATCAACTGTTCCTTGCAACTTTCGGCCAGAACAAGACGTTTCCTCTTCGAAATCGTACGGACAGCATTTTTGTGCAACTAGCAGATTGCTTTGACTATTTTTAGAGACAAAACTCGGCCCAAGCGCTCGACTTTCAATGTTCATCCAAAATGCTTCCGCGCTTACCCAGCTGCTGTTTTATAACGCCGCGCGAATTGAAGTCAGGTGGGCTCAATACACTCTCGGAATTTTTAAAGTTAACGTTCAAGTCGTACGTCTACTCGAGTCATGGCGTTAACTGCGGATCACGACACACCGGTGAGTTTTAGAGTTAGTTCAACTGGGTACTTGTATTCCAGGCAATGCTAGTTGACGTGAACGACGATAATGTGCTGACTTCGATGCGTTCATTCGGTCCTGCTGTCTCGCGCATTTACTGGGCGCGATTTTTGACGAAAGACGAAGACGGAGACCTTCTGGCGGTATCATCGATAGCGAATTACGCCGCAAGTTTCTTCGTTTGTTTCAATAACTAACGCGTTCAATTGCAGCAATGCTTTGAGTTTTATTTTGATTCGCCGGAATGCGGGGTGTACACCAACTTGCCCCTGCGAAGATCGATTGGCGGACGACTGTTGTGCGTATGTCGGTCGATACGTCTACCTGCCGCAATCGAACGAGATCTTCCGAATGAATCGCTACGGGACGTTCAAGCAGCGACTCACGAACAACGCGTTCTTCGAGGGCGAACTCGCCGTTTCGCCCGACTTCCGGCGGGTGGTCTTCGCGAGCAATCGAGACGGCGACTACGACCTCTACCTCGCCGATCTGAACGACATCGACAATCCGAAACGAGTGAGCAGTTGGGCAATCGATCGATGCGCTCCTCGTTTAGATCACGAACACGCTCGGCTACGAGAGCGGCGTGCAGTTCGCTCCGGACGGGCGCACGATCGCGTTCTTTGCGTGGCGACCGCAATCGTCAGAGGCCCGGGAGATGTACCATTGGTTCCTTTCCTACAATAACATCGGTCTGAGCCGAATGGACGTCTTCTTGCTGGATTTGGAAAGCGGACAAGAAACGCAACTCACCGATTTTGCCGCTCTTTCCGGCTTGCCGGAGCCAAACAACACGTGGGATCAGCCTTACTTTTCGTTCGCTCCGAGCGGAGAGTTGTACATCCGACAAGGCATTCAGTTTTATTGTCTGAACCCATCAGCGTCAAAACGGAGCTGACAAAAGTCAGTCACCAATTAATCGCGTAATAATCATACGCAACGCATATTTCAGTTGACGCTCTTCCCCAACGACAAGAATTTCAAACAGTTTGAGTTCGGACCAAACAACACCGTCGTGGCGATCTTCCAGAGAAACAAGGCTCTCACGTGGTCCGTTGTCCGTGGCACGTACAACTTCTCGGCCACTTACGACATCCACATTCCTCAAATACCGTCAGTCGCTTGCCGCTTTCTCTTCAACTTAAAGTTCACGCTTGCTCTCTTCTATTTTCTCGCCACTTCCATTCGCCCGCTTTTTTACTAGAACCCATTGCTAAAAATATTCTCTTCATTCCACCCACATAACCTTCATGTTACTCGTTAGCGTAGTCAAGTTCAATAAATCGTTTGTGCGTCGCTTGTAAACGATTGAGTTTAAGCGACAATTACAACCCAGAGACACCTCAATAGTCGAGGATCTGAAGCAACAGGGCGCGGATCATTCGGGTTTCGAAGGCGACCGTCCGGCGGGGGTCGTTCACGTGCTGCTGGACGAGCAGGCTGTCCGTGATCGTGGTCACCTCCTTCCCGTGGGCTGCAACCAGAAGCAATAAAGAGATGATCGTTCAAGGCTTCCCCGCACACTTGCAGGTCTCAAGAAAGGCGAGACACTCCATGAGGACCTCGTCGCGCATCATCAGCAGCTGCTTGGCCACCTGCTCGAACATCGAGAGCATGCAGCGCTTTGCGTAGAACCACGTGTCGATGCCCAGCTTCCGCTCGCACGGCTCCAGGGCGCGGATCACGCGCGAGATGCCGAACTCGAAGTTGCCCTGCCGAAAAGGGATGTCGATTCAATGCGTTCCCCTCACTTTGGCGCAGTAGAGCGTGCCGATCACCAGGTTGATGATGCAGAGGTGGAAGGAGCGGCGGTCGGGCTGCTGCAGCTCCTCCTTCTCCACGCGCTTGATCACCTCCTCGGCCGCCTCGTTCGCGTTCGTCAGGATGTAGCAGACGCACAGCGACGCCAACACGATCGCCGAGATGTCCAGCATCTTCAAACGATTAATTCGAACGATTGAAGGCGAAAAGACGAACCGAATCGAGCTTGGCGTTCACGATCGGCGCGTAGCAGTCGGCGCTCTCCTTGTACTTCTCCTACGGAGGGAAGTGGTCAAAAGGAACAAACCGACGTGCCTGCATGAAGAGAGTGTGCGCCAAGTTGAGCCGCCAGCCCCCGGCGCAGAGCTCGGCGGAGCGGCGGAAGAGGCCCTCCACCTGGTCGTAGTCCGCCCGCTCCCACAGGATCTTCGCCTGCCCCATCAGGACGGGCAGGTAGCTGCAAGACAAGATTGGAGCACGGAGATCCCTGGGCCTACCGCTGGAGGCACTCCTGCACGTGGACGGCGGCCTTTTCGACCGCCCACTTGTGCTCGCCGTCTCCGGCCGCTTCCTGCAGGCGATCGTGCGCGCGGCGGAGCTCCTTGAGCTGCTCGCCGGCCAGCGCGTCGAATTCGTTGAACGCCTCTTCGGCGCCGTCTGCAGCGTGATCATGGCGTCCGGGTAGTCGAACAGGTACTGCAGCGGGCTGATCGGAAGAAGGGCGCGGGGCAACTCGCTTGTGTCAGGTACTTGATCGTCAAATGGACGTTCTCGGCGAGCACGTCAGTCACAAGACGGCTGTCTTTTGCAGCGAGTGCCCGAACGGCGGCGGGGTGCTCGTTGACCGCCCACTCACTCACCTTGTTGCAGAGAGGTGGTCTTCGTTTGCTATTGCCCGTGCATCGTGATCAGCCTCATCTTCTCTCTGTGCAAGGAGGCCCTCTCGTGCATTTGCTGAGCGATGGATCGAATAAACACGTGCACTCGTTTGGATCGGCGGTGTGAGTGGAAGGGTGAACAGAGGGAAGGTCTTATCCCCGACAGCCCGCTGAAGGAGCACGGTGGGCGGCGGGCGGAAAGGCGAGGATACCCCAGAAACTCATTCGAAAAGAGCCGCAAACCATAGGAATTCACATGTGTAAAAGAGATTTCAGCGGCATTTGTTGCGATGGTTTGAGCAGCCAAACAAAAGACTGCCGGACATCGAAGTAGCTTTCGTTATCCTTCCAATGCAAACTGCAAGAAGAACACGAGAGTCAGGTGCAGAAATCACTCCTCTTTGTTCATTTCGTTCAATTCTCGTCGTGTCCCAATGGCGATCGTTGTGAACGCGATTTGGGAGGTGCGCACGAAAGCGGGCCTTTACTATCGCGGCTCGGAGGACGAAATCGCGGACGACACGATCAGTCTTTCGGATGGTGGGTGCTGTCCGCTTTCTCATTCGTTCCTCCTCTATGCAGTGAACATCTTCGGGCAGGACGGAGGCCACAACATCCCGATGCCCTCGGTGTTGACTCCCATCCTCTCGATGACGTTCCACTACGACGGCGTCACGCACGTGTACAACGAGACGGAGGGCTTCTACATGGCTCTGCCGTTGCAGATGCAAAACGGAGGTTGGTTCGTGGGCACCCTGTAGGACCCTTAAAACCAAATCTAACAGACTGAACGCAACTGCGCGTTCAGCTGTCTTTTTCCGTTTGAACTCTGGTTAACATTGTCCACTGCGAACTGGCGAAGAAGAAATGCTTCCGTCAGTCGCTCGTTTTTGATACCCGCCCGCTTGTATTTAAACGCGGAACGCTCGCTGTTGCCGGCCGATTGAACCGTGGAATAATGCCGTCCCGCTCACATCGTTCTTACGATCATTTGCCGAAATAATCGGACGAAAAAGCGTCGGAGTCTGAAGAAATTGGCGGCCGCATTCCTTCGCGTCCACCAATTGTGGTGTGTCTTTCTCTTCAAGCTTTATGTCCGTCATTCCCACAAACGGATCGACTTTCATAAGTCTAAAACTGCTGTCCGAAGTCGCCCACGCTGCTTTTAGCCAAATCGATTGATTGCCGGGCGGGACTGAAAAGAAGCAAACGAGACGGTTTTCTTACCATCCTTTCTTTCGTCTGAAGCGTCGCTGGACGTGTTGTCCGCGGCTGACCAGCTTTCTTCGTTAACTGTAGCACTTGCTCGCCACCGTCTTTTGCACCCCTACACAGCAATAAAAGAACAGATTGTGAACATTCGGTTAAAAACAAAACCAAATAATTCGTTTCTTGCCAAACTGAATGCAATGGTTCGGAATGTGCAGGGGTGCTCGGGGGTTCAGGCTGTTTTGGTTGCGTCAGAAAAAGGGTTTTACACACGTGCCCCTACTTCCACGGAAGCTTTCATCGCTCGTCGGTTATTCCAGTTCACGTTCCGCACGTCGCTCCGGGGGCCGAGTGGCACCCCAGCCTCGACCCGTTCGTCTTGAGCTGCATCTGGAGGAACGGGCCGGAGCTTCTCTTTTTCCCGCCGCCCGTCCAGAACGCCGGCGAGTCGGACAGCAGCAACACGTCGGACGAGACGAACATGGGCGACGACTAGAAGAACAGAAGCAACGTAGTTTCCCTCTTGCCTTCGCTGTTCTTTCGTGCATAAATCTAGCGATTTCGATCTGGTTTGATTGTTTTGAATTGAAAGACTACTGAAAACACTGAAATACGAGCTAAATGCTCCTTACTTTCTTCCTGCTCAGCACCAAAAACGAAATGACGGCTATTTAGAAAGAACACAGCGTTTCAACGGAGTCAAAGGGTCGGTCTGTGATAGACGCTTGTTCGCGTTCGTTGGGAGTCCAAAGAGGACGTGGAAAGCAGAGTGGTAGAAAGAAAACGCGGGCTGCCCACTGTTCGAACGCAGCAAGCGTTGGCGCGGGTCAGCCGAGTGGTGGGCGTCGGTTTGCCTCCTGCTCAACGCGAGGTCAAAGGCGGCAGTCGCCCACCCTTCATCTTTCGCAACGTAATGAAAGCGGACGTCCGCCTGCTCGTGCTGTTCCACGCGGTGAGCATTGGGAATCGCCGCAATGAGCTCAACACATTGCTTCCCGACTACTTGGACCAACGAGCGGTTCTCCGGCTCCGAACTCTCCGCTTCTTCTTTTGCTCCCGCTCATTCCTCGAAACTTTCTTCGATTCGAGCCGAAAAGGACGAACCAAGTGGCCGACCGTCTGGTTACATCAAGCGGCTTCTCTTTCTTCGGCGGCCATTAAAGAAGTGAACGTGCATCTGCCCACACACCACGTGTCTTTCGACTCGATTGCCCGCATTCTGCGGCTGGCAGCACTGGAGCATCTCGACGTCAACATCTCCACAGCGTCCTTCAGCTTCCGGCTTGTTCGCAACTGGGCTCCGATTCTTTCGGCGCTCAAAGGCGGGTACATCCTCTTCTTCCGTTCATTTAAGGTTTAGAAAAACGAGCTCTGCAGACGATCAAGCTGTGCGTGGTTGCCAGCGGCACTCGCCAGAGTGCCCCTCTCGTCCACGTGCTTCGCGACTTTCTGCCCAACCGGATCGTTGACATCAGCGTGACGAATAGCCGCTCGACCGTTCTATTCGGGCTTTTCGCCGTGTTGATAGAAAAGGCGGCCTTCACGATCATGTACCCACACTTGCCGACGCCCCGTAAGCTTCCCGTGAATTCCATCGAACCAATAGTCGACTGTTGAGATTTCCCGTCGTTCTTTCGTTCACGTGCTCGGGTGCTCCAAATCTACGCGCGAATCGGAGTCCTCGCCTCGAGCGGGTCGTGAGTGGTCATTGAGTTGAACGACCGCCCCCGTTTTCAGTTGTGAAACAAACGAAACTGTCGCTCAAGTGGTTGTGGACGTGCAGCGTAGAGACACTCCGGCGGCGATGCTTGAACTTTCGAGGGATTTGCCGTGGACAGAACAGGACGCTCTCGATTTTCAGTCGACGTTCCGGAATCTCCGCTCATTGAACGCAAGGTTCTTTCTTCAAATGAATCTTTTGCGCTGGTACCGCGAGCCGGGAATTGCAAGTCGCTTCATTCGACGACTTCCATTTGCTTCTTTCTGGTTTAGCCGACAGAAAAGGTCGTTTCGATCTTGCAGCTCTACTTAGCGCGTGCCCTCCGTCTCGTCCAGTGGGCCAATGAAACGGGCGTTCGGTTGGGCGAACTGCGAACACAAATCATTTTGTGCGGATCGGACGCGACGGATTGGGTTCGTTCACGCCTTCTGCTTTGCGCTTGCACTCGCCTGTTCGTGTTCAGGGCCGCCGCTTCAAACGCACGAAACGCTTCTTTGCTCAACAAACGTCGTTCGTCGTTCAGAAGAAGGATTTCGACGACGAACTAATCGTTCACTTTCGAACACACGGCTCAAAGATCTTGAGCACGTGGACCTCTCGAGTGGACTCCACGGACGTGTGTTTCGTTCTTACTCGCTACAAGAACTTTTCGTAGCTTTCCATTTCTCTTCGTAACGATCCGAACCCCTTTTTGTAGTCGCAATAAAAAAGCAGCGAGTTGGAACGACGGGCGGCTGCATGTTTACGCCAAGCAATCAGTCGACCATTGTCTTTCATTTTTAATCAAATGTTCACTCACTTAAAACTGTCGCCGTCTATCAATCAAACAAAAGTTTTATACGCGCAAACGGACGACAGGCGGCAACCGCGCGGTGCTCCGCTTTGTCTCCGACCGCTCCTCCGCCGCCCAGCGCTCTTCGGCGTTCTCACCGCCACGCCGGGCTCGTGCAGCGGCTGCGGCGGCGAGCTGACGGCCAACGCCGACTGGCAGTTGCTCCTGCCGCCGCTCATCGCCGCCGGCACGTACCCGCACACTCTGCTGTGAAAAATCCAGCCGTCAAGCGAAAGCACGTTCTCGCCCGTCTGAACTCGTTGCAGCTGGAGACCCGCCGAGGGGAACGCGGTGGCTCCGTTTCTTCTTCGCCCCACTTGGAGCTGCCGCTCGTCTACGAGAGCGTACGCTTTCTTTCCGCCCACTTACCCCGCGGAATGTTCAGAGCTTTGACGGCGGCATCGAAGTGAACTTCGAGAAGCGTTCGGTGGCTTCAACCTCACGTACCGTCCGCTTGCTCGCCGTTCCCTTCTTTCGGCAGTGTACTGCGGCGGCGTCGTTTTTGCGAACAACACGACGGGCGAGATCGAGCGGTGAATCCGCCGGCGGCCTGCCGCTCACTCCTCTCCCGATCACGACTTACGCGCCCGGAGCAGCGGCATCGGCACTGTCGCAACGTGATCCACGGAGGGGACAACCAGCCGCTGGAGATCGCGTTTCCCAACTTCAACTTCACCTCGCGCACGCCCGACTGCACAAACGAGTTCGCGAGCCTGCGGGACGTCGGCCTGCCGCCTGTGCGCGGAGGAGCGGGAGGCGGGCGGCCGGTCGACTCGCTTCTGCGGCACGCAGGCGCTTGTCCGCTGGGTCTCGCGCACCTACTTTGTGCAGCCGGTGACCTCCGAGCTGATGCAAAACGAGTACTCGGACCACTTCGGGCTGCAGGCAGTACCGCGTTCTCGTCTGTCAGCAGAAATCGGCGGGTCAATCTCCCTCACTCGCTTCTCCCGCTTGCAGCCTGCAATCGGACGATCGCCGTTGCGGCGGGCGACCGGCGGGCGAGCGGGCGCGTCACGAGCCCCAACTACCCCCGCCCCTACGGCCACAACTCGACGTGCACGACGGGCATCGCGGTGCCCGATGGACGCCGCGTCCTGCTCGTGTTCGCCGACTTCAACCTCGAGGAGGGCGCCGTGGGGTGGCCGCCGTGTGCTGGGCTCCGCGTACGCGTTCTCCCACTGGGGAACGACCAACAGCCGCAACTGCCGTCTCGATTCCTTGACCGTGAGTGCGGCGGAGCGAAGGGGACAAGCGACTGCCCACTCCTTCCCCTAGATCCTGTTCAAGGCGAGCACGCCGGAGGTGAACTCAACGTACTGCGGCTCGTTCACCCCACCCGCCCACCTGAGCCCCGCGAACTCGGTGGTGTTGCTGCTGAAGACGGACGAGGACGTGGCGGCCGGCGGCTACGCAGCCCTCCGCTTCACGGCGGCCGGACGGCTCGCGTTTCTTCGACTTCGCGCCCACCTACGAGCCGGCGGGCGGCCTCCCGGAGAACACGACCCATCAGACCGTCCTCCTCGCTTGTTGGTGGACGGAGGGCGCCTTCCGCCTGTTTGTCCACTTGGGCTACGGGCGGGCGTCTGCTGGGCGCACTTCTCGGGCGCCGACCCGCCGCGCGAGTGGTTCCAACTGCCGTGTCGGGTGAGTCGCCCATTCCGCCCGCCCACCGCTGCAGGACTCGACGCCCGCAAAGGGAATCCGCCTGCCGGCCGGCGAGCGCGCCCTCTTCGAGTTCCGCGAGGACGCCAACCGCCGGCACAACGGCCTCGACCTTCTTGGACGTGCACGGACGTCTTCACACCGTCTTCGTTCTCGATGACAGGGGCACCAAATCGGTTGGCTTCGAATGAACCGTTTTATTCGCTTGTTTTGGGATGATCGCAGGAAGAACATTACGAAACGAGATGCACTTCGATTGAAACCGAAAGCATTCTCTTGCATGCGTAGTGGGTGGCGTGCGACTAGTCGCCGTAGTTCTCACCAGCGTGTGACGGCGCTTCGCGCCGTCCCCAGCTGGGGGAGTCGTTAGACTGGTGCGTATAGAATGCTTTTGTCGACTTTGTTTGACCAATTGAGTGCTGCTCGCAACGCGAACACGCTGAGACGAGCTTCACACACGTGGGGGTTGATTGAAACGCGACAAATTGGCAGTTTTTGAACAAAGACTGCCGGCTAACTGCATTTTGCTCTTACGGCCCTAAAGAAAACGGAGACGGGCAGCAGAAGCCGTTTGCGCGTGCAGACTTCGAGCACGGCAACGCTCACAACGTTGTTCGCTAGCCTTAAACGATGCCAAACAGTTTGCTTTGATCCCAGCAAGCAAAAAGAGTGAATGTTGGTTGCGACGCCCGAAGAAATTGACCGCACGACTGAACTGCAGAACCCCAACACTGAACGACCCATTACTTGTCGGCAATCGAATGTTTAAAAAATCTGAAACGGTGGTAAGATGGACAACTACGTGTTCAATGTTTCTGCCAAGTTTCAGAAGAATTTGTCCACGCGTGTCCAAACCCGCCCGCTGTTTGCGCGATATCAAGGGTCTCCTTCGCGGATATCGCAGTGGCTAAGTGGGCCCATAACAACAACGAACTGCACCCCACTGAAAAGCCCATCTTTTGCGCATTCAAATGAGCCCGCCCACGTGTCGTCACGCCCAACAGTCGATGAGAACGGCGGAATTAAATTTCGGCGGAGTTTTCAAACCGTCACAAAATTTTCGGTCGAATTTAACGTCTCGAAGTCGGCCTTCCATCGACACAAAATTGTGTTCAACAGATGCGCAAGACCTTTTTCTAGATTGGATTATTTTTAGTTTTTTGAATAAAATTCGCAGAGGCGAGAACGGCGCCTCCGAGTGTGGACCTCTTCGATTTTCCGCCCCGACCTTTCGACTTTGGGCGATCACAACTTCCTTCAACGACGTTTCCTGATGATGCCATCCACTGACGAAATGTTCCTTTTTCCAAGGCGCATCTTTTCGTCTACAGGGCGAGTAAATTCGGACGGCGGGGCAGAACGGTACGGTGCAGAACGTCGGCACGGAACGTTCAACGTGCCCGCCGGCGGTCGAAATGCACATTTTCGGATTTCGCGCATGGAACTTCCTCTAGCCAGAAAAAATTTCAGCTCGATTGGAGCAAAGCGCGATTAGTTGAGGGGGCGAGTCTGACGAACAAACGCACAATTCTACGCGCTTTACGGGGGGATCCCTCGTTCTTCAACCCAAAAGCTATCAGCGCCTCGCCAAAGACCCTCGCACTCCCTAAGAATTGTGTTTATTTCCTCAATGAAACGACGCTTCACGACGCTCCACGACGCCGCAGGACAGCGACGTGCACGAAGCGCTTTATTGTGCGCACAATGCTCACGCGCTGGGTCCTCTGGAGAGCGGGCGTCGACGGGAAGATCCGCGAGTTGCCGTGCAGGCGGACGGGCGGCGGCGGCGGGCGCGCGAGTGGGCAATCGGCGGCCGTCAGCTGTCCGTCGAATTGAATCAAACTCAGCTCGAAGTGCTGCAATCGACGGAGTGAATCGATGAGTGGCGGTGGGGAACTCGCTTGTTGGTCGCGCGGAATCTCGAATGTTTTGCTGAAGAAGAACGCGAGCAGGGCCTCCACGAACTCGGCCAGCCGGTCCACGCGTCCACTCAGGATGTACGCGCCTCAAACAAACCGTTGAGTAGAAGGAGGGATCGGCAGAAAGAGTACCGTTGTGTACGTGGCGACTCGAGTCGAAGGCCGAAATCACGCCGTTGGTCCGCTGGAGAACGATGAGGATCCCGTGCCCGGGCATGCCAAGAATGAAGAAGAGCTGCGCATGGGCGCCGAGGATGGGACTGCAACGAGAACAATGCGGAAAGAAGTGAGTGGATCGAACCTCCGAATGGCCGTCTCGAAGACATCGTGGAGGTCCGTCCGGCCCACCTGGCACCACTCAACTTCGCGCATCTGCCGGCCGGTGGCGCGCAGCGCGTCGGGCACCTTGATGTTCTCCGGCACGCCGCTCTGCTCGTAGGCGTGATTGCCCTCGACGATGCCCTCGAGCAGGACGCTTAAGACAGCCGGCGGGCAGAGCTGGAAGGAAGCGAGTGAGTGGAAGAAAGGAGGGAACTCACGGCCGACTCGCCCTCCAACGGGTGCAGCCCGAAGCCGCGGCTGTGCGGCAGCCGACCGGCGAGGTCGGGCACGAGGACGCCCCTTCGGAAGAGCTCTTCGGCCACGCAAAGGCAGATAAGGGCGCACGCCTTCGACCGCGTCGTGCGGCCGCCGAGCAGCGACTGCGAAAAGTGCGGCGGCAGAATCCAAATAACGGTGGCGGTCTGAAAGCTGCGAGATGAGCGGGAGACGTCCAGAAGACGCACGTTGCCGATCTGATGGGCGCGAATCAACGGAAATTGCGACCGCAGCGAGAAGTCGGCGGATTTCGTCGAGCAACCGGTCGCCGGCCGGTGGTTGGTGGGCGACGTGCGGCAGCCGCCCGCAGTCATCCGTGCGCCCATCGGAAGGCGTCGCGCGTCCTCGCCCGCAAGGTTGTTCGTGGCGTCCGCGCGGAAGACGGCGGAGAGCGGCGATCGACTGTTGGCAGGAGTGAGGCCGATCTTGCAGCTGCTCGGCGAAAGCAAAATGAGAAAGGTGCAAATTCGCCGTCCATACGCAAATTTCTGTCGTAGGCGGTGGAGTTTTGTGCTCCGCATTTGAATCGTAGCTCTTGTTTTCGGTGCAAGCGTGTTGACCACCGATTGAAAGACGAAAGACATTCATGGGTGTGTAAAACCACCGAGTGGATTGCATTGCACAAAGAGAACATACAAGGGCTCCCGCCCACTCAATCGATCGAACGGGTTGCTCACCCACTCCTCCCGCCTTCTGCTCTTGCTCGTCCCCGTTGGGGGCGCCTACCGCCTGGTGGACGACTTCACGCCGACGAATCTGCTCGAAAACTTCGTCTTCAAGAACGCGAACGACCCGACCAACGGCTTCGTCAATTACGTGTCCGCAAAGGAGGCGGCCGAACGGGGACGCACGAACGTGCTGAACTGGAGCCTCTTCATCGGCGGGTCGCGCAGCAGGGAGCTCGCGGGCGGGACATCGTGCCGATCCACGCGCAGCGAGCGTACAATCACGGCCTCTTCCTTTTCGACCTCCAGCACCAGCCGGGCAGCGCGTGGCGCTCGAGGACTGGCCGCAGAACGGCGAGATCGAAGTGATTCAGTCGATGAACGCGCCTTCCGCTCGCCATCAAGCGATCCACCGAACAGACCGCAGTGAACGGCAAACGCCCCAAAAAAGCCGGCCGAGGAGCGGGAAAACAGAGCAGGACCAAAAAGAACCTTTAGAGTGCCATAGCTAAGGCAGCCGACCAGGCGCCATGAAGCTTTTCAGTCGATCTGATACTGCTACCTAAGTGCTAAGCTGACGGGGATACGTACCGGTTGCCCGAGAATATGTGAACCCCAAACACATGTCAAATTAACGTTGTCAGCTTTGACGACCCACCGGATTCGAACCGGCGACCCGACCGCCCCGCAATCCCGACGCGTTACCGACTAGACCACAGGAACGTATTGCTCGGGAGCGGAAGCGGCGGGGTTTGAGCCGCATGGGAACGCGCCGTGCGCGCGCTCGCTGGTTGAAAGCGTGTGGAACATGAAGAGCATCTTCTACTTCTTTTGATTGCAGGAGTGAACAGCCAGACGACGAACGCGACACCCGGCTGCGGCATTCGGCAGACGGACGGCTTCAGCGGCCGCGTGGGCACTTCGAACTGCGACGTTCAGGCGGCCGGCCAGCCGGACAACGCGGGCTGCTCGATCGGGACGGCGGACACGCGCACGTACGGGGCGGGCTTCAACGCGGCCGGCGGCGGCATCAAAATTTGGTTCTTCGCCCGCTCCGCCATCCTCGCCGACGTCCCACTCGTGGCCGCTCGCCTTCTTCACGGGCGACTGCGACTTCGACGCCCATTTCTCCGATCAGCACCTCCTTTTCGACGCGAGTGGCAGCCGGACGGCGTCTGCGGATCGAAGGCGCCATCCTGCACGCAGTTCGTCCAAAATGACCCCACCGCCTTGCAGGACGCCCATTGGTTGATCAACTCGCTCAAGGTCTTCCAGCAGTGAGCCGAAATGGCTGCTGCTCCGCTTGCTCGTAAATAAACCCGCTGCAATCGGAGCGTTCTGTTCATCCTTGACGTATTCACGTGCGGTGGGGGGTGCGCTGCTCGGCCCAGTCGCCGTCGGCCGGCGCGTTTGTTGCGGCAGCCGCGCGAAATGCGAAGAAACCGCCAAAAGCGCGAGGCTTCTTCGAAACGGCTCGGCGGCGAGTGGCTGCAAAAGAACTAGATGAGGGCTGGAGATCGACCGTTGCGGCGAGAGAGCGTCGGCTCTTCATGTGATCGCTGACAAATGACAACGCTCTCTTCAACACCCACTTTCAACGCAATGCAAAAGCTCTCATGCTAATCTGCCGCTTTGTGCTTGTTCAGCCGCAAAGCCACCACTTTCTTTTCTCGCTCGCCGCGCGGAGAATCGGTCGTTTCCAAACGCGCTATGGCCGCTCCCGCTCGTCGAAACGGGCGCAAGTGGAAAGCCGCCCAGCAGCCGATCGTCAAGCTGCCTTCCGCTCGGCTCTGCGACTGCGCGGAGTGCTGGAAAACGGCCGTCGCCCGCCCGCTGGTCCGCCGCTCCGCCCGCCTGGCCGCGAAGAAGCCGAAACAGCCGCCGGCGCCGTTGGACCACGAGCGGCAGCGCGCCATAAACTCACGCGTCCTCGACCTCCACGCGGTCTGTTCCTGCTCACCTCTTTTATTCACCCATTCACGTTTCAGCTCACGATTTACGAGTTCTCGGCGGACGGGCGATACATGTTCCTCTTCACGGAGGACAAGTGGCTGCTCATCGTGGACACCTTGCTGAACACTCGCAAGTACGTTCTTTTCTGTCCACTCCCGTCTACCGCGATCGTTTGCAGGCTGCTGAAATGGCGTGTGGAGTGGCCGCGCCGCTTGGAAGTCGACAAGTTCGAGGTCGCCAACGCAAACACGATTCTCGTCTACGTCGACGAGCCCGGCGAAACCCACCGCTTCCTGCTGCTGCGCTTCAAGGCCGACGCCGAGCACTACGATTTGGTGCGTGTCGACGGCACGCAGGACCTCGCCCGCGCGCTCTATGTCGTCGAGATGGTCGGCGACAAGGTGGACAAGCAGCAGAAGCTCTTCGGCGGAGGCAACACCATCGCCTTCCTCCGCATCGACGTCGACGCGGCGAAGCTGACCGAGAACGTCGAAGCGCCCCTCTACGAAGATGCGCGCGAGTTCCAAGTAGGGTTGGCAGCCGGACAGCAAAAATCTGCTGGACAGGTGCCAAAACTGGACAGATAAAAATGCGCGCATAGTCAATTTTTCGTTGGTAAAAGCATGAAAAAACCAAACATGACCGCAATTGTTTGTTTCTATTGTGTTCTATGTTTGCAACGCGTGTTTTGATAACTCCCATCAAGAAATAACGTTTTAGAAAAAATTTTCCGTCCTTTTTCCGGTAGGTGTCAGCGGCTACAAAAGCTCGAATTCATAACTCCTAGTTATAGACCTTGCTTAGTGCTAGAATGTAGCGATAAACCCTTTTAATAGATCATTTACTACAAAACCAAGCGTTCAATAGCTAAAACTGACTAAAGATAACCTATACTGACATTTTTTTCACCTGTCCAGATTTTTTGGACAGCTGTCCACCTGTCCGGTCAGCTGTCCGGTCAGCTGTCCGGCCAAAATCAACTGTCCGGACAGTTGCCAACCCTAGTTCCAAGTCCTGACGAGCGACGACGGCCGCAAGACGTGCGCGATGGAAACGGCCGACCCGTCGATGCTGCACATCTACTCGCGGGACCGCCAAGAATGGAAGACGCGCTTGATGCGCGGCCAAGAAGCGCACTCGACGGTTTGTCCTTTTCACTTGTTCGCTTTACTTCTGCTCCCATGCATTTAGGTTCGCGGCAACGGTCACACGTTCTACGCGCGCAGCAGCGAGGAGGGCGGCTTCCTGCTTCGCTGCAACTGGCGCCCGAAAACGTGGGAACGGCTGCCCATCGACGCGGACTCGATCTTGTGCGTCTACTCGATCGTCCGTGCGGACAGCCAAGCGGAGGGACTCGTGGTCGTCCGCGGTGTGACGCTCGGCGACCTCGACGACAAAACGGCTTCCTTGCGCCTCAAGATCGAGCGCCACATGTTCCGGTTCGTTCGCCTTCTCCCTCACTTATGCCCTCGACTGCTTTCAGGCAGCCCAACTCGCTGCAGCAGCTCGCCCTGGTCGCCGCCCAGCAGCTGCAGGAGGGCGTTACGATCGAAGCGATCGTGAGCCAAAGGCCGGCGGCGCCTTCCACAAGACGTTCCTGCCGAGCGTCTACGACGGAATGGAGCCGGTGCCCGTCTGCGGCATCAACTGATTCCCCTCCTTCCCTTCGCGTTCGTCGCCGTTGTGCGGTTGGGATAAACACGCGGTCTGCTGTCCATCGCTTGTGGACAACTCGCATTTGAGCGAAAGAAATGTGTTCATGCTGGAAACGAATCACTCGTCTGCTCGCTTGCAGTCGACCTTCGAGCGGCGCTCTTCCCAGTATCGAGCTCTTGGAGGGGTTCTCGATTTCCTGCTGGTCGTCAACGACGGCCTGCCCGTGCGGGCGGTCCTTCCGCGGTGCAGAATCCGCCGCTCGTGGACGTGGGCAATGACGGCGGCGATTTGCGTGAACAGGCGCCAAATCTGCTTCTCGGGCAGCCGCTTGCGCTTCGTGAAGTACGTGCTGAGGAGCAGCTGCTTGAGGTTGTCGCGCTTCGCGTACTCCAGCACCAGCACCAAGCGGGCGCGTTTCTGCGAGTCCTGCAACGAGTGGGTGGACGGTGGCGATAGTAAAAAGACGGCGTTCGCTCTCCATCTGCCTTCTCGACTCACTTAGTCCTCGATCGACGCAAAGCACTTGACGACGTTCGGGTGGTCGAGCTGCTGAAGGGCCGTGATCTCGGCCCGGCACAGGCCCTCTCGGGCGTCGTAAAGGCCGGTCAGCTGCAACGGAGAGGAGATTAGAGGAGTGATCAGTAGCCGCTCACCTCGATTGCCTTCAAGACGGCCTTCTGGCGGATGGCGCCGCGCATGTGCGCGAGGACGACGGCGGGGAACAAGCCGGCGCTCAGGTCGCGCTCCTTCTCGTAGCCGCCTACCTCCAACCACTCGACGTCCGCCTTGTTGTCGGAGGACATCGCGTAAGGCGGCAGCTGGCGGTCGATCGGTCGGGCGCGTGGGTGGCCGCGGAGTCTGTAACGAGCGGAGTGAGCGGACGGGCGGTCGGACGAAAACGGCGAGCCGACTGCCCGACTGACGGCGGCGGTCGGCAAGCGGCCGACGAGCGGGCGGCGGTTGCGTTAGCTCTCCCCGCCTTTTGATCTCCTTTTTCGTCGGTCAACCCGCAACCCCTTTGGTACGGGGACTCCACAAGCGGAAACAAACGCCAATGCTGTCAAATCTCTGTTTGAAGACTTCAAGCTGCCTGCACGAAATTCTTTCTGGATGGCGACAAACAGTGCAGTCACTTGCACTCCGTCGTTTTCGAACACGATTGGCGTCAAGTAAATTTTTTCACGCCAACCAGCGTCTTTTGCGTATTCGAGTCGATCAAGTTCTTAAACAGTTTACTCTTTGAACGGAAACAAAGGAAAGAATATTAGGGGTAGATTCGTTCGATCGTGATGTTCTGCGGGCGCGGGCGGGGATCGGCGGGATCGACCGCTTCGTAGCCCAAACGGAGCAAAGATTTCGGTTGGCTGAAACAAGCAGGCGGTTAATTGGTGGTGGTTATTTCTGCCGCCTACCCGGGCAGTCGGTAGGAGCGCCACCAGTGGGCGGAACATCCGAGAATGCAGCGGCGGTCGCGCACGGACCGAATGGAAGAGCGGACGTGCAGCGTGATCCCGCCGTTCCGGTCCGCGTGCAGGAAGTCGACGGGCTCCCACCCGTTGTGCTCCCCTCCGTCCATCCATTCGGAGTGCCAACCGGAGGCGGCGATCTCGTCGACCACCGGCGTCTCAACGCTCCTCCACTCGCCGCTGCGGAGGTCCAGGGAACACAAGCGGGGCTGCAGCACTGGACTCTCACGTCCTTCCACGTGCACCAGCAGCTGCTCCAAAAAGATGGCCGAGTAGTCGTGGAAGGCGAGAGCGGTCGGGGAGAAGCCGCGGCGAGTGACTCTGATCTACAGCAAGAAAATGCAGGGAGGAGATGTGCAGATGGAGGACCCACTTCTTCACGATACTGCACCTCCACCACTCGGAGCACGCGTCCATCCACCGGATCGAGCGTGTGGATCGAAGTGATGCAGAAATAATCTCGCCCGACCACGTACAAAACGCCCGCGTGGACGTGGAGGCCGGCGATTCGTCCGCTCGGCAGCCGCAGCGAGCCGATCGGCCGGACGATGCGCGTGTTCACGTCCACTTCGTGGAGCTCCGTGCTGGACGCATCGCGGGGGACGGCAAAAACAAAGCGGGCGGGATGGGCGGTGGGCGAGATCAGACGGGACTGGGGCTCGTCGATGCTGACCGCGAGGCGTGGGAAACGCTGGAGTTCGTCGCAGTGGAAGACGCGGGCTTTTCGGTCCAACTCGACGTGGACGAGACGCTCGGGCGTGAGGACCAAAAAACGGTTCTTGCCCGCACGCAAGCAGTCGAGCGGGAGGCCCAGTATTTCTGCTCCACGGGCTTTGCTGAACTTCCTGAAACAATAGAGCAGTAAGCGAACGAAGGGCTGGACGCGCCAACTTTTGAGCGCCCGTGTGCGTGTCCCCGACCCACAGGGTGTAGCCGCCGAAGCGGAACTCCAGCAGCAGGCGGCCGGACGTGAACGGCGCGTACGCGTGCGACAACCAGCGGTAGCCGTTGAACGACCACTTTCGGTTGGCGTACGCCAGTCCGCGGCATTTCTTCTTTGTTTTCATCTGCAGAGGAGGAGGAGCGGGAGAGGAAGCGGTCGAGGGAGAGCAGCGGCGTTCGAGTGGAGGGCGGCAGTGATCAAAAACGCCCGCTCGGACCGCTTTTTATTCACTTTGTTTGATTCCAACCTCCAACCGACGCCGCTCAATCAGTCGAATGCGCAAGCGAGAGGCCGGTCGACCAGGAAGGCTGTGGGGCGGGTGCAAAGATCGCAGTTCTGATGGAAGTTGCGGGCAGCGCTGCTTTCCAATCGGCATGTTCGCTCTCAACGGACGGGGACGAGAACACTGGCAGCAAATCTCTCTTAGATTCCAACCCGCAAGCGTGTTTACACACCAGAGAGAAAAACTCGTTTATTCCACTAAACAGAACCACAAGTCACCAATTGCGAAGCCCGTTGCGAGCCGCGTCTTCGGGCATGCCACTCGGTGGGGAAACCGCTGGCTGTTGCTGGCGGGCGCGTTGACCGCTGTGGCGGTAGACGGACGCTGGCCAGCCACTGGCCGCCGAGTAGCACACCATGCGCTTGAAGTTGTCGTTGTTCCACTGCAAGAACACGAGTAAAAGGAAGAAGACGAAGAGGAGACTCACTTTCCACTGGAAGAAGACGGAGGAGGACCACGCGGAGAGCAGGCACGCGTAGCCCCCGAAGACGAGGACGGCAAGGAGGAGCACGAGGTTGTCCGGAAGATTGAATGAACGGCTGTCGAATCCTTTCACCATCTCGCTCGGAACGAAGAAGACGGTCGAGAACAGAAGGAAGCGGCCGCTCATTTCAGCCGCGTGTGGAAGAAATGAACGAGGAACACGAGACCGAGAAGACCGTCCGACTTTCGCTGCTCTCCGCTGGACTTCTCCCGGCCCACCGCCCTGCCGGCCGCCGAACGCGCCGCCCGTCCGTCGGGAACACGAAGCGGCTTCCAGGGCGGAGGACGACGCCCACCGGTTTGTTTTTTTCGGCGAGTTCGCGCGACGAGGCCGAGCGAAACTTCGAAGCGTGGGGGGTCGCATCCGGAGTGGAGGTTGGAACCTGACGAGGGCACGAGCGGGTCGACGGGAGGACCGCCTCATTTCGCCTTCTGCTCACCACTCCTTCATTCGGCGAGCCCATTGGACGGCCGCCGGCCCGAGCGACGAGAAGCGGCGGCCACTCCACGAGCAAACGAACGACCGATGGAAGGAAGACCGCTGATCGAATGATGATAAAAGAGTGAATTGTTTCGATCGAGTGACGCTCGTCTTCTCCGCTGCCGCCTGCTTTCGGCCGTCTTCTTCGACGGGAGACTGCTCGCCGTTCTGCTCGTGCACTTCCGCCCGCCGATGGTCGTCGTGTTCCTCCGGTTGGATCTTCCGGTTAGGAGCAGTGGAGGGCAACAAGTGAGGGAGCAATGCATGGATTGAACGAACCCTCGTTTTCCGCCCTTCGTCCATCAGCTACGGCGAGTCTAGGCCCAGGAAAGTCCTGAGCAACGGAGCATTCGCCGCTCCTTTTTTGGACTCGCTTCGAGAACGAAGACAGCTGTCACGTGGGGGGCATTCGAACGGCGATCTTCGTCTTGCGGACCGCCCGCGCCAACCGGTCGGCCGCCGGTTGACTCCGCTGCCGTTCGAGCAGAACGAACGGGAGTGTGGGCCTTCGACCACCGACGGCTTCACTACGAGGTCCAACACTTCGGCCGGCTGATCGGAGAATTCGTTCGCTGCAACGAGGAGTGAAAAGAACGAGTGGATGGGAGGAACGAACCCAACCTCAACGCGGCCGTCTTCTCGCCGCTTTGCCGAACGTCCACCGCGATTCGGCAGCACTCGCTCAGCTTCACTTCGATGCTGCTGCAAAACAGAGTGGGAGTGGATGGAAAAGAGGTGCTCACCTGTTCTCCGCAACGTCCGCGACGGTCATTCGAATCGAGAAGTCGAACTCGTTGCGATATCCGCCGAGTTCCAGCCGCCCGGCGTGCAATTCGGATTGTCGCTCCTCATCAAGCCGCAACCAACAGAAAACTTAGACACCTCCTTTGTTGTCCACATCGTCTTATACTCTTGCTGAGGGTTCTCGTCGGGGTTCTTCGTGTGGCGGCGAAAAACCTTCCGTTCCGTTTGCTTCTGCCGGAAGGTCGAGAAGATCGCTTGGGTTGTTCGACAGGGCGAACAAATCCAACGAAGAAAACACGACGAGCAGGAGCAGAACGGGCATCACGGACCAGTCGAACGAACAAGCGCAGAGCGCTGCCCCGTTGGAACGAACTAAAAGCGAATAAGAGCATAACTTAGCGGTCTTTTTCTCTTCCGTCCAACAAGCCGACAGAGTGGAAAAAAGTGTTTATTCTGCGCACCCGAAAGTCTATTGGAGGAACGCACGAAAGCAAAGAGGTCGCCGCGCAAGACTGCGACGCTTGCGGCACTGGTCCGGCGTGGAACGGACGTGCACGAAGCGCTTCATTGCGCTCACAATCCCGAAGGTCATGCGCTGTGTGGCCTGAAGGACGGGCGTCGACGGAACGATGCGCGAGTTGCCGGGCAACCGGACGGGTGGCGGCGGCGGGCGCGCCAGCGGGCAGTCGTCCGCCGTCAACTGTCCGTCGAATTCGATTCGGTGGATCGAATACGGCACCAAGCGCTGCAATCAACCGAATTAATCGAAGGATGGCCAAAGGAACTTGCGTGTTGGTCGAGCGGACTCCCGAAGGACTCGCTGAAGAAGAACGCGAGCAGGGTTTCCACAAAGTCGGCCATCCGCTCCACGCGTCCGCTCAGGATGTACGCGCCTCAAACAACCACATGAAGAGATAAATGGGAAGAGGAGCACCGTCGAGTCCGTGACAATGCGAGTCAAAGGCCGAAATCACGCCGTTGCCGGGCTGGAGGACGATGAGGATCGCCCGCTTGTGCATGCCGAAAACGAAGAAGAGCTGCGGGTGGGCGGCGACGAGGGGACTGCAAGCAAAGCGTTGGAAAGGAATGAAGCGAGTGAATCGAACCACCGAAGGGCCGCGTCGAGGTACACTTGCAGGAAATCGTAGACGTCCGTCCGGTACCCCGACCGCCATTCGACTTCGCGCATCTGCAGGCCGGTAGCGCGCAGCGCGTCGGACACGATAAACTTCGTGCCCGCAGGCACGCCGCTCAGCTCGTACGCGTGGTTCCCGTCCAAGATGCCCTCGAACAGGGCGCTCAGGACGGCCGGCGGGCAGAGCTGGAAGAAAGGAGTGGGTGAGTGAGTGGGTGGTGGGGAGTAACTCACGGCCGACTCCCCGTGCAACGGGTGCAGTCCGAAGCCGCGGTTGTGCGGTAGCTGGGCGGTGAGGTCGGGCACAAGGACCCCCTTTCGGAACACCCTTTCGGCCACGCAGCAGCAGATGAGGGCGCACGCGCTCGACGGAACCGCGCGGCCGCCAAGGTACCGCTGCGAGAAGTACAGTGGCAGGATCCAGAGGACGGTGGCGGTCTGGAAGCGGGCGGGGGTCGATGAGCGGGGACGTCCAGAAGACGCACGTTGCCGATCTGATGGGCTCGATTCAACGGAAAGTGCGATTGCAGCAAGAAGTCGGCCGATTTCGTCGTGCAGTCCGTCGACGGCCGGCGGTCGGTGGATGACGAACGGCAGCCGCCCGCAGTCATCCGTGCGCCCATCGGAAGGCGTCGCGCGTCCTCGCCCGCCGGATTGTTCGTGGCGTCCGCGCGGAAGACGGCGGACCGCGGCGAACAATCGTTTGCAGGAGTGAGGCCGATCGTTGCAGCTGCTCGGCGAAAGCAGACGAGAAAGGTGCAAATACGCCGTCCAGACATGCAAATTCCTGTCGTAGA
The DNA here is from genome assembly GCA_024699865.1 of Aphelenchoides fujianensis. Lineage (NCBI taxonomy): Eukaryota > Metazoa > Nematoda > Chromadorea > Rhabditida > Aphelenchoididae > Aphelenchoides > Aphelenchoides fujianensis. The sequence goes on along the minus strand of JAMPIO010000012.1, from coordinate 1,012,830 downwards.
CGGTGGAGTTCCTGTGCGCCGAATTTGAATCGTGGCTTTTTCCGTTCGATCGGCTCACGAGTGCGTTCTCCGCGCTGTTCCGACGGACTCCGCTCGTTTTGTTTCTCGCCACTCTCGCGTTCGTCAGCTTCATGAGCGCGGAAGCGACCACCTACTTGCGCACGCCTACAACACGAACGCGATCACGAATGCGATGAGTTCTCCGCCCACTCGCCCCAACCCCTGCGTTCTCAGCGAACGGCCATTCATGAGAGCGGCTTCTTCGGGTTGGACCTCTGCAAAGTGCTGTTCGATTCCTTCACTTTGCCAACACAAAGAGAGTTTATTCCCGGACGATCACTGAAGGGCGGTCGTCTTCTCGACGAAACGCGGCGTGTGCTTGGCGCGCCCGGCCTCTTCGACGCGCAGACAGCGGTAGGCGACGCTCACCTGCAGCTGCTTGATGGAGACGCGCATGTCGGCGGCGATCTCCAGACAGGCGCCCATGTTCACGTCCTTGGGGCCGCTGCCCTTGTAGCCGGGCGCCGAGAAGAGCATCAGCAGACGGCCGTCCGCGAACAGCGCGTAGCCGTGCAGCGGGGCCTACAACTCGATTCATTGGTGAAAGGAGAGAACTTGCTTGATGGCCGCGAACGAAGAGGTCGACGCCCAGGCGCTCGGCCGCGTCGCGGACGGTGTCGGCGGCGAACAGCTGCCCGATGCCGATGAGCGGTTCGCGCTCGAGGTTCGGCCGGAAGCCGGCGCCGTCGGGCGCCCGGGTGTCGGGGTCGGACCACACGAGGTCGCACTCCAGCGAGCCCACGTCGAAGTCGTCGATGGGGCGGCGGATGGGGCGGACGGCGGCCAGCGAGCGCAGCTTCGGCGACAGCCCGCCGGCACGCGGCCGCCCACCAACACGGCGAGCGGCAGGTGCATGAACAGGCGCTTGAACTTGGCGTACATCTCGTGGCCTCGACGGCCGCCTGCAGCTTGAGGGCGCACTGGGATCGTCTTCGTTGAAGCGGGCGCACACCTCGTCGTAGAAGGAGTCGGCGCGATTGAGGGACTCTTCCTCATGGTTTCCGCGGACGACGTGCACGCGCTCGGGGAACTGCAGCTTCAGGAGGGCGGCCTCCACGCCGTGCGTCCCCCGATCCACGAAGTCGCCGAGGAAGACGGGCGTTCAGCGGTGCAGGTCCGAGTACTGGCCGTGCAGGTCGCCGTACACGACGCACGGCACGGGCATCTCGAGCAACGAGCTCTCGGCCGCGAACACGCCCGTCGCGCGCTCCAGCCCTTCCGCGAGCTCCTCGTAGTCGAAAGCGAACAGCCGCGGGCCGTTGCGCACGAGTCGGACGAGCAGCGGGTGCAGCGAGTGCAGATTCTCGACCGGCTCGTCTGCAAGCAGCCGAGTGGGCGGGCGCCGTTGCGGACTCCTCGCTCCACGTGATCTCGTCCGCCACACCGAACATGACGACGCGCTGGATGGCCGCCGCCCGCGTGCCCACCGCGACGCCCTCCGGCTGCCGGGCGCCGCCCGACATCGAGCTCAAATCCGGGGGATCAGTCGGCAAATGAACGGAGGACTCACTCGAGCAACACGCGCTGCTCCTCGGCGCTGAGGGCGGCGGAGACGAGCGTGTCCGTCCGGTCGAAGTGCAGCACGGAGAGCGTAGAGGAGGCGGGCGGCTCCGCGTCGCCGGTCGCCTCGCTGCCGGCCGGCCGCTCCGACGGCGGCGGCGAGCGGTCGGCGCTCGTGAGGCGCGGCCGGACGGTCGTCTGCGGGCCGCCGTCCGTCCGCTCGCTCGGCGCGGAGATGGCGGGCGGCTTCGCGTCGTCGGCCGCCGCCTTCCGTCGTCCCGCGCACGCCGCCGCCGAGAGCGCGGCCGCCGCGACGCCCATCGCCGCCCACACGCCCGTTTGCGCCCAATCGGCCACCATTCGAGTGCAACGAGGAGTGAAGTGAATGAGTGAGCAGCGCGGAGCAGAGCGGCGAATTCTCATCGCTTTCTTTCGGCTGGCGCGATCGGAGCGGCCGGTCGGGAACGAACTGCTTTTCGGTTTCCTCCGCAGTTGCGGTTTGTGTGGCCGGTCGAATGCGACGGCGCTGACAAACAGCCTTCAACTCAAGGTTGTGTCGACCATCCCCACCAAACGAACAAACAACAGAGCGGTGGTCGGCAGTTCTTTGACAAAGACGGCGATGGACTCGGTTCGTGGGGAGATTACGCGATTTTCTCGTTGTTTCCTTGTCTGCCGACGACAACGGCGAACGAGCAGGAGCTGCTTTCTTGACTCTCGCCCAGCCGTTTCGAGGAAGGACTTTCGTTCATCGACTTCGTCCGTTGATCTGAACGGCCTGGTCCTCGCGCGCGTTTCGCAACGAGCGAGTGGACGGAAGGCGTCTTCTCGAACGGCAGTGGGCGTCTCGTCAAAACGGAGGAGCCGGTCGGATTCCGCTGCTCTCATTCGCTTTCTTCCAATCAACGGCTGAGTTTCCCGCCGGTTGGACACGAGGCGTAGACGAGAGAAGACCATCGACGATTGCCAGGAAAGACCGCTCGCAGCCGTCTTCTGCTGCGCATAGTTCCGTTCAGCTCGGTGATTCCAGTGAACTCCGCCCGGCTTTGATCAAACAAAGGAGCATGTTTTGGCCGGATTTTCGCTTTTCTATCCGCCCATCAAACGGTGGACGGCGGGGGCGGCGGGTGTAAAAGCGGGCGGCCGGAAGGCTGTCGGCATCCTCCACTCACTCATCACTCACTCCTTCATCTACTCGTCTCTGCCCTTCAATCCAAAGACGACCCGCTCCTGCACGGCCGTCTTTTTCGTCCTGCTGGACGCCTCCGCGACCGCCCAGCCGCTCGCAAAGGATCTCCTTTCGGGGCTGCTCGGGAACGCGACGCCGATGGTCGGCGAGGTCAGCGGGTTGCTGGGCGGCCGCCGACAGCTGGCGCCCTCACGAAGACCGTCTACTCGCCTCTGTTTTCGAATATCTCGCAGCTCCCGCCCTGCTGAAAGGAGCGGACGGCGTGGAGGGCGGCGTGCTCGAGGAGCCTCCCACTCTCCCAAACGTCCCTGCAGCGTCTCCTGAAGGCCGTAGAGTAGCCCTTCAGCAACATGCTCGAAATCCCCGAAGGCGCTCTTCTGCTCGACATCGTTTCTCCGAAAAGACCCAATCGGTGGAAAAGAATGCTGCACATTTCCAGTGTTATACTAGAACGAAAGCACTACAACAAAGATGAAAAAGGAAAGCACAACAATGCAGTACGATTCGAATAGAAGTCGTGAAGAACAGGACAGTAGTTGAGGGATGGCAATGTCGTAAGCGGCTGAGAAGTTGAACTCGGCGCGGAAGATCCGATCGTTGGTGTCGGCGGAGAGGTCGAGAGCAAGAACGATCGTGTCGTTGGGGCGTAGCTGGAAGTGCGTGAAGTCGCGGTCGTTGAGGAAGAGCCGCAGCTGGAAGGAACGGGTTGTTTCTTCTGCTTCTCGCACCAATCGCTACGTGCTTGAGTGAGTTCTCTTGCCGACGATTCCGAACGATGGAACTGGCGCCATCGTTTGACGAAGAAATCGTCGTTCGGAGCGAAAGCGAAGTGAGGCGCCTGCCACGTGTTGCTGACTTTCGGAAGGTCGGAGAAGGCGGCAAAGTGGGTGGTTTTCGTTTCCTCGCCGCTCTCCAGGTCCAGCAGGTACTCTGACCGCCCACCTTTCTGGAGAGAACAGCGGTAGAATTCGTTAGTTTGTGGGGACGGCGGTCGCCACGCTCTGAGGGCGATCGTGCGGCCGTCGGGAGCGAACTGGACGCCGCCCTCGACTCCGTTGTTCTTCGCGCCGAGGAAGCGGAGAGTGCGGAGAGGAGAGGGAGGTGCCGTCGGTGTGCGGAGTGGTGGGAAGCTTAAACACAAATTCCTGATGGTCTCGCAGCAGTCGGACGGGCAGGCGGTCCGTCGAAACATTGACGCGGTGCCCGTCTTTCTCTTTCGAGTCGACGACGACCTCTCTCTTGCTCAACTTCTCGTCGGAAAAGAAGAGCAAATCGTCCTCCTCCTGTTCGTCCGTGAAGTCGACCTCAGCGAGCATTAGCCTTCGATTGAAGGGGGATTACGAGTGCATTCGGGTAGGTGACGTTGAGGAACTCCAACTCCACGCTGACCATCCACTGGTGCTCGAAAGCCGGGAAGTGCGCCCAGTCGACGCACGGCGCGTCGCTCGGCAGTCCGCCGAAGTGGCGATCAGAGCGGCAATGAGACCCCGGTTGAAGGCCTAAACGACGAGGTTGTGCTCGCTCGGCGCCAAGCCGAAGTACCCGGCGAACGTGTTGTAGAAGAAACTGCAGTCAATGTCGAAAGAGTAACGAGAACCCAATAGTTACTAGTAGTAATCGACGATTCTGCCGACCATCAAGAGCGCGGTCCGCCTGCCGACAAAGCCGAGAGCGACATGACGACTCGCCGCTCGACGTCGGGCAGCGGCGGAAAGTCGGCAGGCCGCTTGATGGGCAGGCCGAGCGCCAACTCATTGCGGTCGCTCACAAACGGCAAGGCATCGCGCGATCACCCGAAACCCATCGGCAGAGCAGGAATCAGTTCCCACCCCAATACAACTCTGTTCTTTTAGTTTTGCTGGCTGTTTATTCTTCGAACAGAAACAAAGACTAGAGGAGTAAAGAAGAGAGATTAGCGGTAGATTCGTTCAATGGTAGCGCTCTGCGGGCGCGGGCGGCGATCAGCGGCGTCGAGCGCCTCGTACGCCAAACGGAGCAGAGATTTCGGTTGGCTGAAACAAACAGGCTTGTAATCAGTGGTCGTTTTTGCCGCTCACCCGGGCAGGCGATATGAGCGCCACGTGTGGGTGGAGAATCCGGTGACGGAGCGGCGGACGAGCGTGCACTGGAGAGACGTGCGCACGTGCAGTCTGATCGCCCCGTCCTTCTCCACGTGCAGCAAGTCGACGGGCTCCGGCCAGGCGCTCTCCCCTTCCGCCCACTCGGAGTACCAACAGGAGGCGGCGATCTCGTCGACGATTGGCGTCTCGACGGCCGTCCACTCGCCGCTGCGGAGATCCAGGCGGCACAAACGGGGCAGCAGCCCGCGGTTGGGCGGTTCCCCGACGATCAGCTGCTCCAAAAAGACGACCGAGTGATCGTGGAAGCCGAGAGCGGACGGCGAGAAGCCGCGGCGACTGATGTCGGCCTGCAGCGAGAGGATGGAAAAAGGAGCGGGCGCAAATACTCACTTTCTGACGGTCCTTCACCTCCACGACACGAATCAGGCGCCCATCCGCCGGGTCGATCGCGTGGATCGAAGCGATGCGCGAATCGTAGCGCGCGATCACGTACAGGACGCCCGCGTGGACGTGGAGGCCGCCGATCCGCCCGTCCGGCAGTCGCAGCGAGCCGATCGCCCGCACGGCCCGCGTGTTCACGTCCACCTCGTGGAGCTCCGCGTTCGCCGCAGAGCGGAGGACGGCGAAGACGAAGCGGTCGGGATGGACGGTCGGCGCGATCAGACGGCACTGGCGCTCCTCGATGCTGGAAAAGGAGCGCGGGAAGCGGTGGAGGTCGTCGCAGCGGAAGACGCCCGCTTTTCGGTCCAACTCGACGTGGACGAGACGCTCGTGCGTGAGGGCGAGCAAGCGGTCTCTCCCCACGCGCACGCAGGCGACTGGTGCGCCCAGAGGATCCGATTTCCCAGCTTTCCGGAAGTTCCTGCAACAACAAAGGAATAAACGAAAGGAGAGGAGGATGAGAGCTTGCTTCTGGGCGCCCGTTTGCGTGTCCCCGACCCACAGGAAGCGGCCGACCATGCGGAACTCCAGCAGCAGACGGCGGGTCGTGAACGGCGTGTGCGCGTACGCCAACGTGCGGAAGCCGCAGAGAACGACTTGCGGCTCGCGTACGCCAGTCCGCAAGCCTTAGTAAACGGTGGACTAATTCCTGAGGTGGCCGCCGTAGTAGCCGGAGGGGAAGAGTGGATAGGCGGGGGAGATTTTACGCCTCTCGGCGGGACGGTGGAGCGAGCGCCCCGACCGACCCCGAAGCCTTGCGGCTTCCCGCTTTTATTCGCGTCTTCCCGGCCGTTCGCCCCGCCTGCGGCGGGCGCTCGGCCGCGATCGGGGCGTGCGGATCGTTCCGATCCGCCCGCTGCCCCCGCTAATGGACGGCTAAGTGCATTCCTTTGCACCGCCGGGTGTCAAGAGTTCAATCCTTTCCGAGTCGGCCGTCGTAACAGCCAGAAATGAGCAAAGAGCACACAAAAGTACCTCGTTCGTCCTCCGGACGAACGCCGTACTTTACTCCTTCTTCTTCGTCTTCATCTGCAGAGGAACGGGAGGAAGCGGTCGGGGGGCGGCGAGTTCAAACGAAAGGCGGCAATGATCAAAGCGCCCACTCGGACCGCTTTTTATTTGCTTTGTTTGACCCCAACGCCCAACCATGCCGCCCAATCAGTCGAATGCGCAAGCGAGAGAGCGTCGATCGATGCGATGAGTTGTGCGAAAGACCGCATTCCAATGGAAACTGCGGAGAACGCTGCTCTCCGACCGGCTTGCTTCCTTTGCGGTCCAATGTTCGCACAAAGCGACGCTCGTTCGCTCGTGGTTTATTTTTAACGAAACGGATAACAAAAGACGATCACCACAACGAGCGGCATCGGCGCAGGTCGTAGCCGGATTTGAAGTCGGCTTGGAAGCGGTCCGAACACTCCTGCACGTCGTCCTCGTTGAAATCGATGACGTCCAGCTGTCGCACCGTCTTCGAGCACTTGCCCAGCTTCCAGATGTCGGCCTTGACCTTGAAATACAGGCAGCCGCTCTTCTCGCCGCAATGGGCCGCACTGAAAGCGATGAGATCCCCCCGTAAAGCGCGTAAAATTGTGCGTTTGTTCGTCAGACTCGCACCCCCAACTTTTAGTGCTTTGCTCCTATCGATCTGAAATTTTTTTTGGCTACACTAAAGTGCCTGTGCGGAGTCTGAAAATGTGCATTTCGACCGCCGGCGGGCACGTTCAACGTTCCTTGCCGACGTTCCCCGCCGTACCGTTCTCCGTGCAAGGCCAAATTCACCCGCCCTGTGGACGAAAAGATGCGCCTTGAAACGAGGAACAGATTATCAGTTGACGGCGACGTCAGGAAATGTCGTTGAATAAAGTTGTGATCGCTCAAAGTCGGAAAGGTCAAACGGAAAATCGAAGAGGTCCACACTCAAACGCGCCGTTCTCGGCTCTCAGAATTTTATTTGGCAAACCGGGCAAAATAAGGCTAGAAAAAGGTCTTGCGGATCGTTTGCGGCCGGTTTTGTTTTGATTGAATCAAACACGAAAACGTATAAATCGAAGAAAAATCATGTGTCGGGTTGGAAACTTCGGCGAATTTCAAATTCGCCGTGCTAATTGCGCTTTTGACGTCATGGCATGAATACGGGTTCATTCAAAAGCGCAAAATGCGAGCTTTTCAACGGTGTGCAGCTTATGGTGGTTATTGGCCTACTTGGCTACTGAAATGCCCGCTAACCGAACCCCTCATCTTGCGCAAACACCGGGCGGGTTTGAAGAGAAGCGGACCGATTTCTCTAAAACTTGGCAGAAATGTCGAACTCAGAATTGCACTTCTAACTACCGTTTCAGATTTTTTGAACATTCGATTGCCGACGAGTAATGGGTCGTTCTGTGGTCCTGCACTCTAGCTTAGCGGTCGGTTTCTTCAGGCGCCGCAACCAAGCCTGTTTTTTTCACTTGCTGGCATCAAAGCAGACTGTTGGACGCTGTTTGCGGTGGTAGATTACGCAGTGCGCGCCGTCGTACTCAAAAATTGCATTCGCAAACGGCTCTCGCAATCCGGATTGGTTTTCCTTGGGGTGTAAAAGCGAACTGGAGTAAGCAGGCATTCTATGCTTATAAACTGTTAATTCGCCGAGTTTTAATCAAACCTAAACGTTTGTGATGCGCGACTCGACGTTTTACCGTCGCGAAGAGCATTCGGTTTGTCAAACGCAGTCGACAAAAGCATTCGATACGCACCTGCCTAACGACTCCCCCAGCTGGGGACGGCGCGAAGCGCCGTCACACGCTGGTGAGTGGAAGGAGGGAAGAGGAACGAACATCGAGACGTGGAGCTCGCCGGGCTTCGTGTTCTCCGCTTCCCAGCCCTCCGCGTGGAACATCCCGGCTTCGTCCGTGCGGAGCACTTCGCAGAGGTCCCAGCGGGTGAACAAATCGTACTCCTTGATGATCATCCGCTGAATGCAAACGATGAATAGGAGGATTGGAGGACAGCACTCACCGCATTTGTGACCGGCCGCCCGTTGCAGCGAATCGTCGCGTTCATGTTGTAGGCGTGCGCGTTCGGCAAGACGACGACCGCCTCCGCCCTCATGAAGCCGACGAACACGAGAGCGAAGAGGAGCGCGAAGCGGGAGGAGGCCATCGGAACGAAGAGGAGCGGAGAAAGCACTCGTGAGTCGACCGACCAAAAGGAAAAGCCACGATTCAAATGCCCGGCAACATCAATCGACCGTCTACGACATGAATTTGCATGTCTGGACGCCGAATTTGCATCTCTCGTTTGCTTTTGCTCGGCAGCAGCAAGATCGCCCTCACTTCTGCCAACCGTCGCTCGCTGTGATCCCCCGTTTCCCTGAAGACTCTACGAACAATCCGGCGGACGAGGACGCGCGACGATCTTCGATGGGCGCACGTATGACCGCGGGCCGCTGCCGCACGTCGCCCGCCGACCGCCGGCCGTCGACGGACTGCGCAACGAAATCGGCTGACTTCTCGCTGCGGTCGCAATTTCCGTCGATCCGCGCCCATCAGATCGGCAACGTGCGTCTGCCAACAACCTCCTGTCCATTCCGCAGCTTGCAGACCGACACCGTCCTCTGGTTCCTGCCGCCGCACTTCTCGCAGGTGTCTCTCGGCGGCCGCACGGCCTCGTCGTACTCGTGCGCTCTCATTTGCTGCTGCGTGGCGGAAGGGCTGTTCCGGAAAAGCGTCTTCGTGCCCGACCTTGCGCCCGACCTCGCTGCCTGGTCGCCGCACAGCCGCGACTTCGAGCTACATCCGTTGGAGGGCGAGTCGGCCGTGAGTTACCCGCCCTCCTCCACTCACTCACTCCTTCTTTCCAGCTCTGCCCACCGGCCGTCCTGAGCGTCCTGCTCGAGGGCATCGTCGACGGGGAGCACGCGTACGAGCTGAGCGGAGTGCCGCCGGGCAAAACGTTCACCGTGCGTGAAGCCCTGGACGCCACCGGACGGCAGATGCGTGAAATCGAGTGGCGCCCGGTGGACCGAACGGTCGTCTACGATGTCCTGCACGTGTACCTCAAGACGGCTCTTCGCTGGTTCGACCTTCTCACGTCGTTCGGTTTCAGCGCCCTCGTTGCAGCCCCGTCCTCGGCGCCCACACGCAGCTGTTCTTCGTGCTTGCTATGCACGGCCGGGCGATCCTCATCGTCTTCCAGCGCACCAACGGCGTCATTTCGGGCTTTGACTCGCATCCGCACGAGTACAACGGTACTCTTCCCCCCATTTTGTCCTTTAATTGCTTGTTTGAGGCGCGTACATCGTGAGCGGACGGGTCGACCGGCTGGCCGGATTTGTGAAGGCCCTGCTCGCGTTCTTCTTCACCGAGTCACTCGACCTTCCGCTCGACCAACAAGCGAGTTTCGGCCGCCCCCCATCACGCAATTGATTCGGTTGATTGCAGCGCTTGGTGACGGGCTCCATCCATCGAATCGAATTCGGCGGACAGCTGACGGCGGACGACTGCCCACTCGCGCGCCCGCCGCCCGCCCGGCTGCACGACAACTTTCGGATTTTCCTGTCGACGCCCCTCCTGCAGGCCACCCAGCGCGTGGCCGTCGACATAGTGAGCACGATGAAGCGCCTCGTTCACGATCGCCGCCGCGCGCGCATCCCGGTCGGCGGGTGTACGATTGGGTCGCTTGCCAGGTGAGCGAAAGGCATTAACGGGATGATTGGAGGGCGTTTTCAGGTGTACAAAACGCTCGCATTCGTGACTCTCGTGAAGAACTGTGCGAAAGATGTAGCCTCAATTCGTTCCCCGATTTCCATCAACAATAAACGCTAGAGTTTCTCGTTGGCAGAAGTTCAAGACCGTCAACGATTGAGCGCTGTAATGGATCACATCAGATATTAAATGAGGATGGAGTTAAAGATGATTGTTTGGGCGCCGTGCTCCCCACTTGTCGTGGAATGGAAGAAGATTGAAAGCCAGGACGACTGACGATCGCCTGCACGCCGTCCCGCTGCTGGAGGTGGCGGCGGGTGTTGCCGGCAGCGTCCTCGCCACGATGCTCGTCCTCCACTTCTGCGTGCGCGGCGCTGCTCGCGTTCAAGCGCTCGTACCAGCGCCGCCTCCACTCGTCCGCCGCCCAGTTGCTGCGGTGAGCGGGAAGATTCTCCTCTTTAATCCCCGCCTGCAGCGCGTTCGCCCGCTCGGTGCTCGTGCTCGCGGGGACGCTGGTTGTCGTCTACGTGGTGCTGCCGCTCGGCTTCTTCGTGAACTTCAGTCCGCCCGCCGCCCTCTCGCCCGTCACTCCCGCTCGCTCGTTGCAGTGCGCGCCGTGGGCATCAACTACGCGGACCTGCGGGCGCACGGCCGCAATTTCTACCTCTAGGGGCGCTTCGGAGGACAAGGCCGAGCAGCCGATCCTCGGCTGTTGGCACGGGCTGCCCGCCCGCCTGGCCGCCCGTCTGCCCGCCGCCCCCACGGACGCGCAGATCGCCGAGCTGCTGGCCGCCTCCGAGGAGCCGGTCGTCGTCTACTGCCACGGCAACTCGTACGACCGCACCTCCAGGCAACCCTCCCTTCCGTCCGGCCTCCACTCCCGCTCGACTGTCCATCCTCCCCCTTCCGACGAGAGAGAGACTGCAGTTGCCGGTCGTTTATTCACTTCACCATCTCGCTTTCGTTCAGTCCTTGAGGGCGGAGGCGGTGACGATGAAGGACTCGAAGTTGACCTCGTTCGTGTTGCGGCGGATGCGGAAGAATCCCTTCTCGCCCCAGGAGGCGCCCCACGAGTTGCCCGCCGTCCAGTAGGGGACGCCGCCCGCCACGCCCCAGCCGACGATGCGCACCGCGTGGCCGCCCACGTACTCGCCGCTCGTGTGCGCGTAGATGCCGGTCGAGTACTGAAAGCGGGCTACTTGAGTGGGCGGAAGGGAGGGAGGGACGGCCGACCAGGTAGAAGTCCTCGTAGACGTCGAAGGTCGCAACCACGCTGCCCGCGGCGAGGATCTCCGCCTGCACGGCGGCGTTGTCCAGCGAAAAGACGGAGAGGCGGCGGCCGAAGTGCTTGTCGCGGGCGTACGTCTTCGCCGTGTACTTCGACTGGCAGCGACGTTGGCAGGGCGTGGAGGCGGCGGGCGAGCGGCCGGGCGCCACGGCGTACGGCCGACAGCCGCCGCCGCCGAACGGGCCGCCCGTGACGACGCCCGCTTCGACGAACCAGCGGAACGCCTCCGCCGGCCAGCCGCCCGAGCAGCCGGACGCGTACGGCGTGCAGGCGGCGCAGCAGGTCGTCAGGTCCCAGGCGCTGATCGGCAGCGAGGCGGCCGCCGACGTGCCGTTGAAGCGGATGCAGCGGCGGTCTTGAATGGCGCTCGCCGCCGACACCTGCAAGCCGCCGCGTCGTCCACGCACTTCGCCGGTCCAGCACTCACCGCCCAGCAGGAGCCGCAGCCCGCCTGGTCGGGCACGCGGTTGAACGTCGCCTTGCAGCGCGGCCACTTCGTGCGGATGTCGAAGGAGGCGGGCGGGGCGGTGGGGGGCGCGGCGGCCGCACTCGCGACCTTCGGGACGGCGGCGAGTTGGGCGGCGGTCGGGCGGACGGCGCCCAGGAAGCCGTTCAACTCGGCCCGCGTTTTGTTCTCGAACTGCGCATAGCGGCGGGCCTGAACGGGGACGGAAGGGGCGTGAACGAACGAGTGGCCGCTCACCGTGAACAGCCGCGAGTTCGCGTTCAAGAAAGCCGCCAGTCGGGGTCCGATCGGCAGTTTCGTGTCCGCCGAGCCCACCGCTCCGATCGGGAGGAGCAGGAGGAGGAGGAGGACGAAGAGAGTGGTCATTCGGAAGGAAGTTGTTTTCTCCGTGTTCCGCGCCTCTTTTATACCCGCCGGCCTACCGTGGACGACCGCTGCCCCCGCTCGGCTTTGCATTCGTTGCCCGCCGATCCCTCGCTGTTCAACGCGTGTGGTGCGTGGCTCGTGGGCGAGTGCAAACGATTGCTGGGGACTTCCGGGTGAGTGGGGATTAAACAAGTGAAGGAAGCTGTTGCCAGTCGAGTTCTCGTTTGTGTTTTGGACGAACGCCCACTTTCCAAACGTGTGGGGCGATTGTGAACATTTGGACAGACTGCGCGCGAAGAGCGAAAAGATTGGACTCCTTTGACAATGGAACGCATCATTTGTTTCCGTTAATTTGCGCTCACCACTCGACAAGAGCATTGTTTTAAGAGAATTTCTGTTGCGTCCAGAGTGAACAAAAACGTCCACTCGTATCTTGTTCGCTGTTGTTCTCGTTGTCTTCTCAGCAAATCACCTGCATCTTTGCGGTCTGGTTGTCCATGGAAAGCAGTTCTTTTTGGCTCGAATAAACGCGGCAGTTGGAGGACAACACGCTTGCACTCGTTTCCTCATCGCAGTGGCCTTGACGCGAGATGAAGACGAGGCGCTTGCCTGGGCGATGATTGAAATGAACGAGCAGCCGGCGTTCGAGAGTCCCCTGCGATGTCCGCCGCCTCCGCGCGGAAAGTGAGTTCACGACGACGAGCAGCAGCCGGCGGCTTGCAGAGCGCCGTCTCGGCCGACCCGACGATCCGCAGCGCGGTCAACGCCGACCGTTGTGCGTCTCGTCCAGCCGGGCGCCTTGAATAAACGCCCCCATTTACTGGGGCCAGTTGGAGACCGGTGGAAGCGAGCGTTCTTGTTGGATGACGACCGAGAGCTTCGCCCCGCCATCTTCAGATCCAGCCGACTATTCACAACTTCCTTACAGCAACCAAAGGACTCGTTTATTCGCAGACATCCGCGCAGAAGTCACCAATTGCGCCGTACAACCACGTGCTGGTTCGTGGGCGTCTGCTGGACGGTGTTGTAGACGACCACGTTCTGCCGCTCCCGCTCGATGCTCTGCAGAGGAAGTGAGTAGAGATGAGTGGGAGGGGGGAGGACTCACTTGATTCATGCAGTAGTACTGCAAAGCGATGCCCCCGCCGACGCTCGCGGACATCAGCACGAAGACGAGGGCGACCCCTGCGTACATCCCGACGGTGAGAGCGGCCGCTCCTGCTTCCGCTTGGACGACGCCCTTCAAAACGAAGAACAGGAGAAAGGCGAAGAGGCGGACGACCATTTCGACTCGGTTGAAGGGTGTTGAATGAACTGAATGGACCTTGGATCGTCCGTCTTCCGCTGGATCATGCAAACACAACAGGGTGCGAACCGGGCTTGACTGTACCGCCTCGCTCACTACCAAGAAGATTTCTTCGATGAAGAGAAGAAGGCGGATGAATGGCTGTGACTCCGCAGCTCCGACCTATTCGCTGTTTCGGAATTCCGCATTTGTTTTGGCCGACGACAGGAAGAAGACAACGCGTTTATTTCTTCAGTTCACGAACAGGAATCTCCCCCTCCCCCGCCGCCGGAGTCTCCACCGCCCCCGCCGCAGGAGTCTCCAGTAGTTCCGCCATCGCAGGACTGGCCGCCAGACCAATCCGAGGTGATCGGCGGATGAGAGGACGGTGAATGTCCGGAGTGGGAAGCGAGTCCGGTCGACGACGGTTGGAAACCTCTATTGGAACTGAAAGAAGATCGGAGTGAGGAGTACAACGTAATAGAGAGAACTCACCAGCAAATGGAAAGAAGAATACACAACGGGAGCAAAAGAGAGCCCACAACAATAGCGGCGATCGCCCATGCGGGAAGTCCGCAGTTGCCGGAGCACGTGTACGCGTTAACGGTCTCGCTAAAAGCGAGAAGTAGGAGGACGAGCAAGCAGGCTGCCATCTTGATCGGAGTTCAGTCGAATAAACGAGAGGCCAGCGAACCACTCACTTATGGGCGGGCATCGACTGACCAGCGTCTTCTGCTCGTTGCTTTGTTGTTCGCCGCACTCTTCGAAAAGGTCCTGCCTGTCCTTTGGAAGAAAGGGCAGCTCGATGATTTCTTCTTCTCAACAACAAACGAACAACGTGGGTGTCGAAAATAACCGATGAGTAATGAACGAACCAGGAAGAAAATGCACGTAGCACGCGAAAGAATTGCGAGCAGAATCACGTCCTCTGATTACTCACCGACGAGTCATCAAGAGTGAACGATTGAACGCGGATGGCGGCAAATTTTGTAGCCTTGCTGAAACTTAGAGTTTTGCTTGGAGTTCAGTCGGATGAGCGAGATGTCATTGAAATTCTCACGTGTGAAGGAATTTGGACAACCAACCCTTTCTGCTCGTGGCTTTGTTTTGAGCTGCGCACTCTTCCACCTCACTTGTCTCTTGGAGGAGAAGTGAAGCAAAAGACATCGCATTTATTCTTTCTCTTGACACGCCGGCGCCCGGCCAGTGCAAACTGAATTTTTCCACTTAAAGACACTCGTCTTAGAGATGAGCGCCGTGCTTGAAGACGAGGAGATTACGGAAGTGATCGAACGGGTTCACGAAACGATTGCACATTTCTCATTCTACAGTTAACCTTTTCCTTCGAGCCACTGCGCACGTCATGAAGAGACAAGCGTTTTTTGAATTCTTCTCTAAAGCTCACCGCTTTGTAGTGACACAAAACGAATACAAACTCCGTGGCCAACAAGGAACTTCAGATGTTTTGTAATCCTCACTCATTACTGATGTACGCTGCTTGTTGCTGCCATCTCCCTCTGCCCCTCCGCCGATTGTAGCAGAGCGTCCGAATGAAATGAACTCTTTCTATCCAACAACGAGCCCTCTGCTTCATTCTTCCGTCCACCCCCTACGCGATGAACAACCTCACGAATTCGAACCAGATAGAAGCCGTGAGTAAACCACCGATGTTGCCGCTGCTCTTCCGCGTCCAGTACTCGATCATTGTTGTTTTTTACTTTGTCTCTGGAGTCTCGCAATTCTTCCTCTTCTACAAAGTCTGCTCCACTCGTTTGAAGCAACAGCTGACCTTTTATTTGATCTTCAACATCTTCATTTGGTGCCTCGTCTGTCCGGCCGGCGTCGTTCACATCGGCTACCTGCTGCTCTTTAGTTTCGGAGCAGGTAAGCGGATTTAAAGGGATAAATAGCTACCTTGACTTTCAGAGCCCTTTTCCGGACCGATTTCATTCTGGACGGGCGAATTTCTCTACTCGTCCGGCATCTGCCTGAGTATTTCGTTGTCGTGTCTACTGGCAAGCCGAATTGTGATCATCTACCGACCTCTGATGAACAATCAGCTGAGCAAGAACCACTTCACGGCTACCGCTGTTGTGCTCACCTTTGTCTACGGATTCTCTTGTGCCGTTGCTACGGCCCTGATCGAGACGATTCCTCAAACAACCAGTAGGTTCTTTTCGCCCTTAATTTCTTGAATTGTGTTTGTAGGTTGCGGCACGTTCTCCTGCCCGCTGACGAAAACTCGAGGCCTCATCTTCAGCGTGGCCCGTTTCGTCATCTCTTTTTTCAACATCCTCTTTGCGTCGATCTTCTTGTTCAAATTCGCCAAACACGGGAAGCAACAGTTGAATGCAATGCAGCAACAACAACGAAAAGTAGGTGAAATCAATCCATTGTATTTTAATAGAGGGGTTGCAGAACAATCTGATCGCCGCGTACGCAATTGTGAGCGAGATTCTCTTCAACTTCCTTCCACCGGCCATGTACTTTACCTTGGCGTTGCTCATCGACCAGTCAGCACTGGGACCTTATCCTACGGTACAGTGGGTATTTTACACTCTTCACACTCTGTGTTCAGGTATTCTATGCGGTCGACGCGCTCGTAACGTCCACAATCTACCGAAGGGTGATCTCACGACAGTTCTCGCAACAAGCGGTCTCGGTACAAGTTCTTTCGGGAGGCAAGAAAGTGTGACTCATAGTATTTATTCCATTTAATCTTGCCTATTTTAACTACTCACCGTTCTGTTTGTTCGAATAAAATTGGTAGAAGCAGTCGAGGAAACCACGGTTTGGTCGAGAATTTGATGGTCGCTCCAAGGCACGTGCAAAACCAACAAAAGCTTCTCGCGTGCAGCAGAGTAGACGACAGCTTCTACTCGAGCAGGTTCTGAAGGTGGTGCAAGCAGAAAAACTACGAGGTTTCCGGCTGGCGACTGTTCCGACTCCATCCAATCGGCTGCGCGAAGAAGAAAGCATCCTTTCGAAGTTGTCCAACTCGTTGCAGTCCTGTCCATTCGTCCGCGACCGGCAGCAATCCATTGATTAGGAGCGATTGATCAGATCAAAAAAGATAGTGAGCACTTTCTTGTCCGGACAAAAACATATTCGCCGAGTTGCCGTCGAAAGAAACGTTTTGAAAGCGCGTCATCGCTTGATTGAAGCGATTTTCCGGCAGCGCTCTCTTCAGATTGAAATCCGCCCGGAGGTCGGGGGGCTTCTCACTTCAACGGTCGAAGGCCAACCCTTTATGTTTTCTCCTATTCCGTGTGAACTCTTCGGAAACTCAGCAAACCGATTTAGTCCTACATTTTATCAAAAAAAGAACCCCTCCACACGGTGTGTACACGCGGAACGAAACAAAGGAGAGCACAACGGGCATCGAGTGGACTTGAGCTGGAGGCGGCCTTCCGCTCACTTCTTGCCGACGCCACCAGTTAGGATGAGCTCTCGTCGATTTATCTGAATAGATCGAAGAGGATTAGAAGAAGGAAAGAAAGAGGGAACTCACGTCACCGGTGTTCTGACCACGGAAAGCCTGCCCGCCCTTCGATTTGCCCCTCTTCGGCTTCTCGTCGGCCACTTGCGTCGCCTCCGTGTACCCGCTCTTTGTCTGCTCGTGCGTCTCGCCGCCGCTGGGCTTCGCCTTCTTCTTCGCGGCCCTCTTCTTGCGAATCACCAGGAAGTAGACGAGTGAGGCGACGATGCTCAGAAGGAGAAGCAGAAGGGCGAGACAGCCACTGAACAAACGGGAGTATCAGTGAGGGCAAAGAGAAGGAACTCACCTGATCAGGCCGATCATCAGAGCGTTCAAACCGCCGTCCTCCGAGTCCACAAGAGCGGCGGTGTCCGCAGACTTCGCTCCACCGGCAGTCGGACGGAAGAGACCGACAGCGAGCGGATCGACCGTGGATTGCACAGGGGTGGTCAGGAGGTCCGTGGCCGTCGAACTCGAAGTGCTTGAGCTCGACGTGCTGCTTGAGGTCGTGGCGACGGGCGTCGTGCTGGTCGAAGCAGTCGACGGGGAGCCGCTCGTGGACGACGAGGACGTGCTGCTCGTGGAGCTCGTGCTGCTTGTGGTCTAAAACGGCAAGTGTAGAGAGCGAGTGCAGAAATGGGCGACATACGAGGCTCGTGGACGTGCTCGGCTGCAGAGTGGTGGTCGATGAAGTGGGCGCGAGAGTCGACGTCGAAGCGGTCGTGGGCTCGGGCGTCGTTTAAAGAAGAAGCGCTTCAAAAAGCAAAAGTCCGCCTAACTGACGGTGCTCGTCGAGCTGGTCGACGTCGAGGCACTCGTGGGCTCCGGCGTGGTGGACGACGAGGTCTGCACGAAAAGTGAGTCAAGGGGCTAAAAATGAGTGAACTCACCGTTGTCGTTGTGCTCGTAGACGTGGAGGCGGTCGTTGGCTCCGGCGTGGTCTGAAGATAGAGCGAGTAGGAGGGGAAAAATTGCGCCCAACTGACCGTGGACGTCGTTGTGGGGACCGGAGTGGTCGTGGAGGTCAAAAGAAAGCGGGTAGACGATTAAAAGTGCGGGAAACTCACGGTGGTCGTCGGCGGGAGCGTCGTTGTGCTCGTTGTGGTCTAAACGAGTGCGGGAAGTGAGCTCAAACGAAAGCGAGCGGCTCACGGTCGTAGATGTGCTCGTGGTAGACGTCGCACTGGTGCTACTCGTCGTCGAAGTGGTCGTGACGTTCGGCAGGTAAGGATACTCGCCGAAGTCACACGGTTTTGGAGGCTTCACTTTCTGAAAACGTTGAGTTGATTTTGGGTTAATTCGCAAATGCACTCACGTAGACGTAAACTGTTTCGACGGCCACGTTCTTGTTGTTATTGAATTCGACGGTCGTGCGCCAACGTCCTTCGTCGGTCTTTTCGCGCAGCACTTGACCATCGCAGAACGTTTCACCGGTGTAAAACGACACGAATTTGCCCGTTGGTTTCAGGAACATCAGAGAATAGTGGACGTCGTGCGGTACGCCCCCTAATTGAGCTCTGATCAATTAAATAGAAGGAAAGCCTTACAAAAACGGTGCTCTTTTGGTTTGCTCTCCGGCACGCCTTCCACCTGAATCGTGCACGTGTCGCCGATCCGCCACTCGATCCTGAAGCGAAGGCGATAAGAGCGAGCAAAGCGAGGAGAACTCACGTGTCCGATCCGTAGAGACCGTCCACCCACAGCCCGACCTCCGCGATCTCGTCCCATTGCACCGCGATCTTCGTCGAGGAGCACTCCGTCAGGTTGCTGAAAGCGGAAGATCAGCAGAACAAACGACGAAACTCACAATGCGGCGCCAATTTTCACATCCGTCACGCACTTGGGGAGACGCGAGGTCCACGGGTTGTAGAGGAACTTCGCCGCTCCCATCAACGGCCCGCACGCGAGCAGCAGGAGCCCGGCGAAGACCCACGACGGCGCGCGCATTCCGTGGGGCAGAGCGACCGATTCGGTGGAAGGAAACTGAAGCGAAAGAAATGAGCGAGAGAAAAAGAGAGAGCGGGCGACCCGCGGGAAGGGACGAGAGCCGAATGGCGGCTGGCCGCTCGCCCGCCGTCGCTTTCGAACTCGACCGCTTGCCGCGAGGTTGCGCAGCCGAAAAATTAACGTCGGATAGCCCGTCGGTCATTGCGCAATCGTTCTAGTAGCCGGCGAGAAGTTTGAGGAGCACGGGCAGCGTCCTTTTGTTTACTTTCCGAACCGCAGGACGAGCTCGAGCCGAACGGCTGCTTTCAGCGATGGCGAGAACTGTGATCGAAAGGCAGTCCAATAAACTTCTCTCGAGGGACCCGTTCGGCTGCTCATTTCTGGCCGCACGCCGTTCTCGTCGGCGTTTGCCGACTGCGACTTTAACGATCGAATTTAAGGGCGGTCGTTTGATAGGAGTGTTGAGTGGATCGACGGCAATCACTTGTCCGCTTCGATGCTGCCTGCCGGCCGTCTTTCCGCTCGCCCGCGTAAGGGCGAGTGAACGAGTGGCCGCAGCGAAGAAAACCAAGGCCAACAAACGGCGCGAGTAGCCGACCGGCTCCCACGAACGAGAACAAGGAAATTAGTGCGTTTTTCTGGAACCAACTGCGTGGAAGTGGCTGCCATTCTTACTCCAACGACGAGAAATGCTGTTGCCTTCTGCTCTTCAGCACTCATTCGATCGTTTATTCACACACAACAAACGAGACATTCACCAATTGCGAAGCGTCTGCTGCGTGTCCACTCCGCCGAACGGTTGGGCGGCCGCCGGCTGCTGTTGAACGTGAGTGACGGTCACCACCTGCTGCGGTCTGTTCCAGTAGCCGCCGTAGTGCCCCCAGCCCGCGTTGGAGCCGTGGCCGTAGCGCATTCCGGCGGCAGTTTCTGAAAGCCGGGGATGAGGAATGCGGGAGGAAGAGAACTCACGATCAGGACGTAGAAGTAAAGGACGATTGGACTGCAAACACACACGAGGACGCAGGCCAGGAAGATGAGAGTCACAACGGCCTGTCACACCTGCGATTTCCAGTCTTTTCCGGTCATTGGATTTCCAGCGGCCATCCCAACGAAGACGAAGAGGAGCAGCAGGAGGCGGTCGCTCATCTTGGTCGAGCGGTGAACAAACGAATGAAGAAGAACGAGCGGCAAGTGAAGCCCTTCGAGAAGGGGATGCAGCAGTTTGTTTCTCTCGCTTCTGCTGACCGCGTCCCACTTTCCAGACGCCGCGATTTAGTTTAGCAACAAACACAATGAAGCCTTCTCTCCCCATCTCATTTGTTCGTTTATTCACCCACACAGCACAAGAAAAAGACAACGAGAGATCACCAATTGCGACGTGTTTGCCGCGTGTCCCCGTCGGCCGGTTGGGGAGCCGCCGGCTGCTGGACGCGCATCTCCTGCGGTCCATTCGCGTGGCCGTAGGGTCCCCAGTACGGATGGTAGCCATAAGGTCCCGGCCCGTAGTATCCGGGGCCCCGGTAGCCGCGATTTCCGTACTCAAAGAAGAACGCGGTGAGTAAAGAAAGGAAAAGGGAGAACTCACTTTGATCACCACGAAGATGAAGACCCCAATCAAGACGAACGGGCAGCAGACGGTCAGCAGCGCGACGCAGACGAGGACGACCATGTACACGGCGTACATCGTTTGGTAGGAGGAATAGGCCGACGCCAATTCGGGCTCATCCTGCCGGAATCCAGCGACCGTCGGGACGAGGAGGAAAGGGAGCAGAAGGCGGCCACTCATTTCGGTCGAGCGTTGAACGAATGAGCGACGAGATCGAACGGCGAGTTGGAGAAGTGTTGAGGATGCAAATCCTTTATTTCTTCTTTCCGCAGGCGATCTGCGGCGAGCTGATCAACCCGGAGCTCTCGCTGGAGAACGCGATGCAGTGGCTGGAGCTGGCCGCCATTACGACCAGCCGACGGCTTTCAAGCGGCGAGTCGTCGCTTTCGCCAAGGAGAACATCGCGGCGATCAAGCAGCTACCCGAGTGGCTGCCGTTTGCGCGCGCGAACGGCGCGTTCGTTGCCGATTTCTTGTGATCGTCTCGCAGGGATCGGTAGGCCGTTTGGTGGAATAAACTCGCGTGTTGCTCTGATCGAAGTTTGGAAAAAACGGTAAGAAGTGCCACAAAAAAGAATTCGTGTGCCTCTTATTGAATCAAATAAGCGACAACAAAACAAATCGTTTTTTGGATGTACAATAGGCAGGTGCCAATGACCATTTTAGATTGTTCATTTCTTTCCGCTGCCACAGTTAAATAGGGTTGGCAGTTGACCAGCTGGTCGACCGGGTAAAAATCGGCGACCAGGTGCCAAAAACTGACCAGGTAAAATACTCGGTCACAACGAAAAGTTGTTGCAAAATTCATCGGTTACCCAGGAAAATGGACATTTTTGTCTTTTACAAACCTAGTTTGTTGTAGAAACATCAAATTCGAAGCGTCATGACCTTTGTTAATGAATGTTTTAAGAATTCACTTTGGTCCACCTGCGGTCTCTTGCCGTACAAAATACCAAAATCGCAAAAAGCGGCTCTATTCTGTCGTATGTTGTTTGTATAGCTTTAGAAGACCATTGTCACTACATACGAACGCAACTAATGCTTTTTAGAGGCCAAAAATAGACCACGTTTGCCCATTCAACAATCATTTTACCTGGTCAAAATCTTTGACCAGCTGGTCACCCGGTCGACCAGCTGGTCAGTCAAAATTATCTGGTCGACCAGTTGCCAACCCTACAGTTGAACGCTATAGGCGTGTTGATCGCAGTAAAAGATTTATTCCCGCAAGCAGTGGACAAAATAACGCGTAGCACAAAGGTAGCTGTAAGTAATAGCTTTCGTTGTCAGGCCATCACCGAAGCGAACATTAGGTAGAAAAAGAAGAAAGCAGCAGTTGGTTTGGATTCCAACGCGAGTCGTGAAGTGATCGATGGAATTTGCGGGATCGTGATGTCGTAAGTGGCCGAGAAGTTGTAATGTCCGCGAACAACCACATCGACGTCCTTGTTTCTGATCACCGCAAAAATAGTGTCATTAGAAACCAGCCGGAAGTGCGTAAAAAACTTGTCGTTGGGAAAGAACTTTAGCTAAAAGGCAAAAATTTGGGGACGTGCTGCTCGGAGAAGCGGTTTACTTTGGATAACTGGCTTGTAGATGATGAAAACTCCAAACAGTAGAACTGTCTGTTTTGTTTGATGTACAAGGCTCCGCTTGGAGCAAAAGAAAAGTAAGCTAACGGCCACGTGTTGTTGAGTTCGGGCAGGTCGGAAAGAAGCGCAAAATCGGTAACTTTTGTTTCGTCGCCGCTCTCCAAATCCAGCAAGTAGACCTCCATTCGGCTCGTGTCAATGATGTTGTAAGAAAGAAGCCACTGGTAGAACTCCTGAGTTTCCGCTGATTGCGGACGCCATGCGGTGAAGGCGATCGTTCGGCCGTCCGGAGCGAATTGAACGCCGCTTTCGTAGCCGAGCGTGTTCGTGATCTGAACGAAAGGACTGGAATGACTAAAGAGAGCAATCACCCACTCGTTTCGAGTTGTCGATGTCGTCCAGATCGGCAAGGTAGAGGTCGTAGTCGCCGTCCCGGTTGCTCGCAAAGACCACTCGCCGAAAGTCGGGCGAAACGGCCAGCTCTCCCTCAAAGAACTCGTTGTTCGTGAGGCGCTGCTTGATCGTCCCGTAGCGATTCATTCGGAAGATCTCGTTTTCTTGATACAAAAGGTATCCAGTGGTAACGTAAGAACACCAACTGCTGGGGTAAAACGAATCGCAAGGAGAATCATCGTCGGGCAGACATTCGCTCACGTCCTCGTCACAGTAACGACAAATCAACTGTACTCACGGTTATCAATTGTTTCAGCACAAAGGTCAAAAACTTGCAGTATGATTGG
Organism: Aphelenchoides fujianensis; assembly: GCA_024699865.1. Classification (NCBI taxonomy): domain Eukaryota; kingdom Metazoa; phylum Nematoda; class Chromadorea; order Rhabditida; family Aphelenchoididae; genus Aphelenchoides; species Aphelenchoides fujianensis. Next base: position 990,116 of record JAMPIO010000012.1, on the reverse strand, counting down.
CAATTGGTGACATTATCAGAATGTCCCCGTTCCAGTCCGTGCTCAAGAATTTCGCCCAACGGATGCAAGAAAGACCGGGCCCGATAAAGCGCGGAGACGTCTCCGAGTCATCAAATTGGAGCACCTAAAAAGCGTGAAACTTATATCTGGTTAGCTCGACTTCACAGGTTTACCATGCCGTCATAGTCTTCGACCGGAGCCATAATGACGTTATCCTGGCTTACATCGATACCAGTGAAAACCGACTGTTTATGGAACAGTATCGAAGCTTCCTGGACGTACATTGAAAGCCGGGCGCTGGTCATGGATTTGACCGCTGAATTTTTCAAAAGAAAGTTTATAGTTTTATGGTAGAAAAGAACCAACGGTTTTGGATTGGAAACGATTCGTTTTGCTTGAAGGTCGCAAGAAAGAGCTGGAATTTGCCGTTATCGTCCCGTGCAACGAACGTCACGTAGTCCACTTGGTTCATTCGAATCGTGTCCACTTGTTTCGCTCCGTTTTGAATGAGCACCTGAACCGAACAGACGATTAATTCGGCTGCTTCCAGTTTTCACCTCCGAGTCGCCGTCTCGTAGCCAAACGGAGCTCTCGCCCGTTCGAGTGTCCATGCGGGTAAAGAAAAAGCGGCCGCTGCCGTCGCGGAGGAGCTTCGGGTCGAGCAGCGAGTAGTCGGGATCCGCGAGGAAGGGAGTGTCCATCGAGAAGCTCTTGTTCTGGAGTTCGCCGAAGGAAGTGCGGAAGATGGCCGCACCTTCGAGCGTGAGGATCCCGTTTCTAAAAGGTGGATCACTCGAAGCAGCTCTTCATTCGGCACCTGGCGACTTCTCGCTCGTCCTCGGGCAAGCGGACGCCGTGGAAGAGAACCTCGCTGTCCTTCGTTGTGTCCACTGTGTCGAAGCCGTCCACCCAGCCGGGAACGTCAAACGAGATCTAAAGCAGTTTATTAAAAGGAGTAATCTGTCGCGCTCACCGTTTGTGAGTGATTGCGGAAGTAGAGGCGGACGGCCTTCTCGCCGGCGAAAGTCCCGATTCGCAGGCGATCCTTGTAGAAGAGCCATTTGCCCCATGTCGAATAGTCGATGGGCAATTCGATCGCTCCCATGTCTTCAGTCAAATCGCCCTCATAAAATGCTACCGGAACTTCGTTTGCGAATCGTTCCTCATGCATTTTCGCACCTGCAGGCGAGTTTGATATACAAAAGATGGTCGTGTGCCGAAATTACACGCGGTTTCCATCGCTTTGCTCAAATCATCTTGCTTGCACGAAGACGTAGGGCATAATGCGGCTTCACTGAAGTCGTCGGACATTCGTGCATTGTGCAAGGCCTGTTATTGAGAAACGCTCTTCAGAACATGCGAAAAACCTTACGGCAAAAACGGTTGTCGAGACGACCGATTGAACTGCAACAAAGTCATCGTTGTCATTCAAATGGTACAAAACAAACGGTAATTTTCGATTTTCCAAGCCCCTGTCAGCTCGCGCTCTACAACCGCACCAGTTTCTATTCCGAGTCCAGTCGAGAGGAGAGAAACTGGGCGGGTGAATGCAGCAAGATCGATCTTGTAGACGTGTTTGCACGTGGTTTCGTAGGGGCCGCCCTTGGCCGTGAATGTAATCGACTGACCATCAAGCCTGAACAAAGAGAAACAAGCAGTGGAGATTAAATGAACGGACGAATACCGGAACTTCGGATAGGAGTGATCACCGCCGTGTGTTAATTGGATCACGTTGTACAGCGCGACATCACTTCCGCTCGCTGCACACAAGACAAAAATGCAGCCGATGGTTAAACGCATTGGCTGCTTTCTGCGCCACGATCTTCAACAGTTCTGTGTGACAAACAAGTGACTTTTTAAGTTAAAAAGCCACAAGTAAGAAGACCGCCTATTTTTCTCTCTTTTGCTTACGCCTTTTGGAGGCGGAGTTAAGGACCTCTGTTGTCAATTCTGTTTGTTCAAACTACAAGCTTTATTCAACACGCATACAATGAAACATAGATTACGTTAAAAGGCATCACAACTGCTGTGTTCTAAAAGTGTTTTTACGTGTTCATTCCAAAGCTTATTGTTTTTGTCGCGTAATTATAAGCAAAACAATTGTCGCTTAAAGCAGTTGGTGGGAGAATGACCGTTGGTGTGTCTGTGTACACAATCCCGTTGTTTCTAGCTCCAAAATAGCGGAATCTGCCGATCTTGAGCCGGCACGCGGAATCTCCCATCATCGAAGCAAAAATGGAAAACACAAACTCCTGGTCGCTGTACATCACGCGAACCGGCAGATCTTCTGTAGAACAATTGGTGCGATACGTATCTTCTTCGTGTTTGTCACGGACAAGAATACCCGCATTTAAGGCTTGCTGGATCATTACGTCAGAAAGGAAGATTCGATCATCGTCGTCTCGATCGTAGGTGAAGTGGACCTAAATCGTTATCAATCTTTGAGTTTCTGATATTCCACTTATACGATTGGATACTCGTACGAGACATTCAGAAATTCCATACGATCCATGCGGACCGCCCATTTATCCTCGAAGGTTGGAAAACGTGCCCACTGAACACACCACAAGCTACTCGGCTGTCCACCGAAGTAGATGTGCCGCACACGTGGAGACGCGAAGATCGGAGCAGGGATAAGACCTTGCTTGAATGCTTGCACGACGGGGTTATGCTCGCTAGGCGCCAGTCCAAAGTATCCGGCGATTTGGGTGTTTAGGCGGCTGCAAATGTGCAAAGTTTGAAGGACGTGCTAAGAAAAGTGATCACTAATAATTCGCGATTCTGCCGACCATTAACTGCGCACTCTCGAGAGCGAACGCATCAGGCGAGTTATCGCCCCTGCTCGTATTGTCGAGAAACGAGACTCGGTCGAGGACAACGCCGCCTTCCGCCTTCCAAAAAGGCCACGATTGTGCCGTCCACAAGACTTCTGTTTCAGTGCGAGTGATCGATTTCGAGCGGTTGTAGTAGTTGCTGTCGGCATAGAAATCTCGTGTTGCACAATCGCTGGACCATCGGTGGCGTTTCTCGCGTAAACATTCCGCGCGGCAGAGTAACGGGCCGAAATCTTCTGAAACACGCACTTTCTTTTTTGTGAACGCCGAGTGACGCCACTCACCATCGTCGCAAAATCGGGAGCAACGCGGGGGTTGAAAGACACAAGGATCTTCCCATAAAATCAATCCCGAATGCACAGTAGACAGTTGAAACACCATTTCCACAGGCGGTGTTCCCACAGAACCGAACACAAAATTCTGTAACAAAACTTAATTATCTGAACACAGAACATTCCTGACTGAGCTCGGATCCAGTAAAATCTTTCGGATCCTTGACTGTCGCAATGAGAGAACGGTACAGCAAGTAAAGAAAGACAGAACGAACTTGCTGAGAATCGACATTTCCGTATGTTTTGTAACACAACTACACCCTATCAACTACTAAAGTACCGTCAACACTTCCTTTAGCACGTCGTCCTTTCAAATCCGTTAGCATTCCCGAGAATGACGGCTTAACAATCGTTGAACACTAAGCCGCACGCAGTCGGAACTTTTATCAGCAAAAAGAAACAACTCGGGGCTCTCGATCGTTCGAAGTGGCGGAAATAAGCGGCTTGTCGGTGACATTTCGTCTTTCTCGAAGTTTTGCGACGACTTAAACACGGATTGTACCAAAAGCCCCGACACATTGGCGCGACGAACAACTCAAAAGCACCTAAGGCGAATCCGCTATGAAATTCCGACCTTGCACTTTATTCCGGACGCGACGCAATCGAAAAGAATTGGTTGGCGTTCTTTCTTTCTTCGGGGACAAACAGACGCAAGGATTAGAACAACCGTTCTGTTTATTCGTTCGACGGCCAACTGACTGCAAATCTACAGCGAGGATCAAGCGGGACTCGGCCCGGTCGTTTACTTTGAATGATGGGATTCCAAACAAAAGGCGAGGGCGCGGAACAAACGCGGGAACGGGCGGGTAAATCGAAAACCCTCGTGTCTTTCGTTTTTTCTCTTTTTTGGCGGCTCTGTCCCGCAGTTGGCGATGAGTTGGGGAAGCGGCAGATCCAACTCGTTACCACCGCCCTCCCTTCATCTCAAGCCATTACTCGGAGTGCCGCTTTCTGCGCAGCGAACGGTACTCTTTTGTGCAGTACAAACGGCTGCCCGAGTAGCTCCCGTTTGCGCGCGCCAACGGCGTGTTCGTCGCCGAATTCTTGTGATCGGTCGGCGTTTCGGTTTAATAAACACATTTGTTGCTCTGCTCGAGGCTTGCAAAATGCGGTAACAGGCTGGCCCGTTTGTAGTGTTCGCTACGTCGAACTTGAAACCATCAGGAGGCCGCGAACTCCCGCTTGCACCTTCGAGTGGCGCCCACGTCACGAATCGCTCGCTCGGGGCTTTTGCAGCCGTTGTTCCTTGAACTGAAGGCTGAAAGTCAACGGTGTTGATGTTCTTTTCGACGAAAGAACGATGTTTTGACTGTGAGTCCACTTCCGTTCTGCTTTTTACCGACCAAAAGGTGTGTTCGATCTCTGCACCCGGCGAATCGAACTGCAGTGCAAACAAACTTCGTTTAATCGGGACTAATCGGAACACGCACCAGTGAAACTAAACGTTTGTCTTGCTGCTGGAATATTCGGGATCAAGGCGGGCGGAAACTCAACAATTGTGTACAGAAAGGACGAGCGAGCGGGAAGCGAGGAGTCAAGAGCGCACTCGACTTCAAACCGGCGGCTTCTCGTCGCGCTCGGCGGCACTCGACTGCGTGGACGTCAGCGTGGACACGCTGCTCGCCGTCAGGTCCACGGAGGGCAGCAGGTCGCGCGGCAGTCGGAGCGGAACCATTCGCTGGTAGAACACAAACCTGCGATCAAATCAAAGCTCCCAATCAAGCGATCAATGGTTGAACTCACCAGAGAGCGAGCACAAGAACGGTGACGACGAACTCCAGCCACCAAACCGGTCGGGGGCCGAAGAAACCGTAGAGATTGCCGGCGGTCACCGGGCCGACCATCCGCGCGACGCCCGCAGCGACCTGAACGCACACGACTCAACTGAAAGAAAGAGGAAAGGACTCACTTGAAGGAAGCCCTGCTCGACAGCCTGCCGGCGCGGGCCGAGGATTTGGCTGAACAATCTGAAAGCCAACGGAAGTGAGTGCCCCGGCTCGATCGTTCGAACGAACTGGTTGGTCGTGATCGTCAGCAGCGGGAACGCCAAGCCGATCATCAGCGCGTAAGCGAGGTAGAAGACCCACGGATCGACCGTCGTGAGGTCGTCGCACCACGTGAATTTCGTCCCGTTGCAGCCGATTCCGCTCGTCGCCGCCGTCCCGTTCTCGTCCACCGGCGGCGGCTGCACGTGGCTCGGCAGGAAGGGCCACGCGTACGTCACGACGTGGAAGAGGGCGAGGATCACCAGCGAGAACATGCACCCGATTCGGTTGGAAATGCTGAACGAAGCAATGAGAAGAGAGGACAGCATCGAGTGCTCACTATTTGTCCAGATCAAAGACGATGTAGAGGATGTAGACGCCGAAGGTGATCGCCCCGACGGCTCCCTGCGCCATCGACGTTCGCGTGACGGCCTCGTGCTCCGTGAATGAGAAGGACATCATCGCGAAAGCGGTCGCCAAGGTCTCCAAGTTTGCCCGCACTAAACGATGAGCGAGTGAACCCAATGGCCGAGTGGCGGAACGAACCGAATTGATCGGCAAAACGCGTGGCGTACGAGACCCAAACGGCGATCTGATCGTAGTCGGGGAGCTTCGGCTTGTGCGCAACGGCGGCCGCTCCTTCCTCCGCTTTCTCCGCGTCCTTCTTCTCTCCCACTTCCTCTTCCTCCTCCTCAACGATGCCCGCGTACGTCTCGTTGAAGTAGAAGTGGAGCAGAACGAGCCCGACGATGTTCATCACGCACGCGAGGAATGCGGGCGCGTTGTACATCTGAACACACGGCTTTCAATCATTTTTTCGATCTCTCTGCTCACGTGGAAAGTGACCCAATCGAACACCTGCCAGCCGGGATGCGCCAGCGGTGTGAAGAGCAGTTGGAAGACTAAAGAGCAACATTGAGTGAGGAGATCACAAGAGTCGACTGCTCACTCGGCCCGGTGGTCAACCCCAACGCCTGGCCGCACGTGACGTACGCGATGGCCTTCGAGTTGTCCTTCGGCGCGGAGGCGGTCGCCGCGTACGTGCGCAAGACCGCAACGTTCCCGCTGCCCAACCCGATGATCTAAACGTTTATGTTTCATGAAAGTGCTTCCAGAGGTCCCCTACCAGCCGGCCGATGAGCAGGAGGTAGCGCGGGGCGATCCAATCCACGAGTTCCATCAGCAAGTAGAGAACGTTGCCCACGAGCATCAACTGGAGGCCGCAACTCAACGGCTGCTTCACCGCCTTCACGTAGTTGGACCACACGCCGAAGCCGGGCGAACTGATGCACTGGCCGAGCGAGTAGACGGCGATCGCCAGCCCGAAGAAGCTCTCCGTGATGTCCGGGTCGAGGATCTGCAGGAAGGGCCACATCGCACTGCAAACAGATGAGTAGAAGAGAAGGGGATTGATGTCTACCTGAAGTACAACGAGAACTGCACACTCCCGACGAAGGTGAGCAGCGTGGCGATGTAGATGGAGCGCCAGTCGGTCTGCAGCTCCAGCGGGTTGTTGAGCGGCTCCTTCTTCACGGACATCTTCTTCGAACAAATGAGTGTGTGGAAATAAGTCCTCCGATCAACCGCCTCCTGTTCGTCTTCCACCTTCCTCTCACTTCTTTCCTCTCGCTTTTATCCGCCCGGCTCGCGGCCTTCGGTTGATCTCCGGGCGGCCCTCCCGCTTGACGTCGTCCGGGAGCTCCGCCGGCCGTCCGCTCGGCGAGGGGCGGGCGTTCGGCGCGCGAAGGCGGCCGTCGAAAAGGCGGAACGATCGCGAAACTTTGAACTTCAAAGTCCGCCGATCGGAACGTGACTTTCGAGCCGCCGCTGCCGCACAAACATCACTTCTTTCGTTCCTTCTTTCTCGTAAACAAGACGGCTGTAAGTGGTCAAACAACCCGGCCGTTCCTCCCCGCCCGAGAGCGAGCGCCGCTTCACGGCCGAGCGGCGGCTGGCTGCAGCTGGAGTGCGCCGGGTGGAGTGGAGTGGAGATCCCCGCAAATCGGCCGGGTGTCGTTGACATCCGGCGGACGGGCCGGCGGGACGCTCGGAGCGGATGTTTGCACTCGGGCGATTGGTTTTTCGAAATTCGCACCAGCGCAAACAAACCGCCGGCCGGCCGGGTGCAAGAAAGAATCGAGTCGTTCGCCCGTTCGACTCACTTACCGCCCGCCCGCCTTTCATCCCGCCGCCGCCGCCCGCTCGACTGTTGCTTTTTGATCGATGAAGTTCCAGAAAGGACGCGAAACCCCGGCCGAGCGGACGGACGGTAATGGACGGGCGAAACGAACGGAGGTTGTTGCCGATCGAGACGTGAACTCAAACAAACCGCCGGCCGGGTACAAGTGCGGAAGAATCGGGATTGACACACAGGAACGTTGAGCACGTGAACGGCGGCGGGATCGAGTGGAGGATCGACAACACGGCCACGATCTCAAGTGCTCACTCATTCGAAAGGTTCGTTTATTCGCGAGAGAAGACGAGCGAAAATCAGCGGCCGACCGGGCCGCCCATCGAGACGCCGGCCATCGACAGGCGGCTCTCCGCGGAGCCCTTCTTCTGCTGCGGGTCCGGCGAGCCGATCTCCGAGCTGGCCGGTTGTTTCTGGCCGGCGAGAGCGTTCTGCAACGAGCCGAAGAGATGAGAGGAGGACGGTGGAGCGCTCACTTGTCGCTGGAGCGCCGCCTTCGCCGCCCACGCCGCCTTTTCGCGCGGCGCCGTCGACGAGGTGCGCGTCGACGAGGAGAGGATGGCCGCTTTGGCCCACGCGCGCGCCTCCGCCGACACCGGCCGCTCCACGATGAAGGAGACCTTCCGGGTCTTCGACAACCGCTGCAGCATCAGCTTTTTGGCCTGCTCGCGGTCGTGCACCGGCTCGCCGTCCACGTCGATCAAGTGATCTCCCACCTGCAACGAGGGCAATCAAGGGAGTGGAGAGCCTTCCCAACCATGAGTTGATCCGCACACAACGATTTGGGTTCGAGTTTGGAGACGAAGACGCGCTTCTCGAACGCCTTGATGATGAGGCCGAACTTGGCGCCCTTTTTGTAGCTGCAGCCAAGGGAGGAGCGGGTAGATGGGATAGAAGGGGAGCAATGAAGAACTTACGGGACCTTCGCGTAGTGATAGCTGCAAGCATTCGGATTAATCGAGGAAGGAAGGAGAGAGGGAAACTCGCCTAAAGCCGGGGCGTTCCTCGAACAAGTGGGCGCGTTTCTTCAATTCGCGCGCCGCTTCGTCGTCGCCGGCAGCCGGCTGCGCGGCGGCGGGCGGCGGCTGGCTGCTCGTGGTCGCGGCGGCGGGCGTCGTCCCGGTCGGCTGCTCCTTGTTCTCCATTGGACGCGAAGAGCGGCGGGCGGACGGGCGGATGACACCGTCGAGAAGTGAACACGAGTGGCTGTACTGGCGGCCTGCTCGAATTCCTGTCGTCGTTCATGCAAATCGGGAGGAATATTTGCATGTGGCGGGTGCAAGAGAAGGAATGCGGGCTCGTTTCTGTTCATTTCATTTGTTGCACGCACCGAACGAACGAGAATGCTCGTCTTCTCGCTCCTGCTCGTTCTGCTCGCCGCTTCCTGGTCCGCAGCCGACGAGCAGTGCCTCGTCTACGATCTCTTCTCTGATTTGTAAGTTCCCTAAGCTTCTCGAGCGTTCCAGCATCGCTTGCAGGGAATTCGTAGACCCTTCGAACTGCCGCCACCTGATCGGCCGCGTGCCGACGCCGCTCCGCTTCCTCCAAGTGCGCATTTCGGCTGACTCGTCCACGACGAAGTCGTGAGTCCCCCCTTCACTCCTCCTCTCCACCTCTCCCTCGTTCAGCTTCGATTTGAGGGTGGGCGAGTGCGCGTTCAACGTCACGGTCCAACCGACACACGAGGGCTCCTCGACGCTCGTGTCGAGTTCGTTCCGCTCCCCGTCTTTCTCTTCAATCGCTCGATTGCAGCCAAATTCTCGGCCAAACACCTCGTGCTGCACGTGTCCGAGGACCGCGTCAAGTGGAAGAAGAGCAAAGACGCGACGGACGAGGAGATCTGCACGCCCTCGATGCCCATCTTCGCCGCCCATCGGCACAAACCCGACTGGTTCGAGGCAACCGTCGAAGTGAAGATGGCGGAGGAGATCGGCGACTTCAAGCTCGACGTTTACGTTCGTCCTTTCCTCCTCGTTTCCTCATCACCTTCACCTTCAGAGCGCAAAGTTCCCCGTTGAGGGATGGGAGCCCAAATCCTCGTCCGCTCTCGCCGTCTACTCCAATCTCTTCCTCCTTCTTCTTTCCGTTCTCTGGCTCTGAGTCCGATCATTGAATAAACGTGTTTTATTTGCGCAACGACGGCAAACCCAAGAAGCAAAGGCAATTGTGTGCGTGGATCAATGGGGGGAACAAACGGGAGGTACAAACGAGCGGGAGGGAGGAATGGGCGAGGAGTGCACAAAATACAGCCGAATGAAGATCGAAGAAGAATACGAAAAGTCAGAAAGAAACCCGTGAGTTGAGTGGTGAAGCAGAGTAAAAACCTTAGAAACTGAAGGCAAGGGGGAGAGGGAACTAATTAGAAAGAGAAAGAAGAAGACCGGAGGTCCGTGGGCACGAGAAGAAAGCGGGGGAATACTCAAACGACGGCGAAAGACCCGAATAATCAGCGAAATGCACCTGTTTCCTGTTTGGTCGACAGTTGGCTTCCTTGAGCGCTCGATCAGCCCCAATGGTTCGTCTCCTTGGAGATGGTCTGGAAGTAGGCGAGGGCGGCGTCGTAGACGAGCTCCAGCTCCGCCTTTGTCTCGACCATGTTCGGCCGTTGGGCACGAAGGAGTTTGACCGTCGTGAACACATCGACGACCTTCTCCAAGCTGATCCGCTCGATGATGTTCGCGATGGCGATGAAGACGCCCGTGCGGCCCGCGCCGTTCGTGCAGTGGACGCAAATCGGGCCGTCAAGGCCGAACGTTTGGTGCGTGTGGTGGATCTGAACAAACGAGAGCAATGAGTGGACGGGCGGAACGAAAGGGTTGATTACCGTCCCAATGAAGGTGTTCAGCTCGTGCGCGTCCACTTGCGCGTCGCCCCGATCGGACCACTTGAGGAATTGGAAGTGGCGAATCGTTCGGCTTCGTTGCTCCTGCAACCGATCAGAATAAGAGGGGAGATGAGCGAGGATCCACGTACCAATGTGTTCGTGATGGTCAGCTCGTGAATGATGTAGTCGTCGGTTTGGGACTCTTGGATGAACTCGACGACGATCGCGTCGTAGCGGAGCGCGCCGCTGCCCGGCCAGTACTCCGCCCACCGATCGGGCTGCTCGAACGCCACGGAGGCACGCGGCCGGCCGGTGAGCATCACGATCACAGAGGCATCGTTTTCCCAGCACATCCGCCAGAAGTCGATCACCGTGTCCTTCATCGGCGCCTGAGTGGCGATGTACGCGCGCCTCCGCTGGTACGAGTCGATCCACGACGCGTTGATGTAATCCGCGCCCTCCACGTTCATGTGCCGCTGCAGGACGACGCGATTCGAGTCGTACGGCAGCTGGTTGAGGCTGCGGTTCTTCGGCAAGTTCACCGGCCGCTGAGCTTCCTGGAAGCTGACGTTCGGCGGGTGGAGCGCGAGGAGCGATTGGAACTCCACGTCCAGATTCGTCGTGTTCCCTTGGAATCCCTAAAGAAGGAGGATGAATGAAAGGGGTCGTTTAACGGGCTTACGGGGATGATCGCGTGGATGTTGGTCTCAATGTGCTGCTTCAGCTTGTTCGCCGGCACCTCCGTGGAGCCCGACTGGGCGGCGTCGAGGACGGCGTCGTGGATGAAAATGTACTGCTCGTCCGTCTGCACCATGTACGTCCGCTGCGACCGCAGCATCTTCACGCAGCCGTAGATGTCGACCGTGTTCTCCGAACTGATGCGTTCGAGCATGCAGTCGACGACGATGAAGGCGCCCGTTCGACCGACGCCCGCACTGAAAAGAGGCGAGTGAGTGGAAGGAAGATGGAAGGAAGGCCCACCTGCAGTGAGTGACGATAGGGCCGGCGCCGGGCGGATTCAACGCCTTCACCTTCTTGAGGAACATCAGGAACGGCGTCGGGTGGTCGGGCACGCCGTGATCGGGCCAGCTCGTGTACTGCGCGTGTTTGATCTCGCGGACCTCCTCCTCAATGAGGTGCTCCAGTCGCATCGTTCGAATCGTGTAGTGCGCCAGCTCGACGGTCGACGTGACGGTGACGGCGATGTGGCCGTAGGTCGCCGTGTGTCGCGAGGGCCAATACTGCGAGCATTTGACGCGGGAGCGCTCTTCCAGGCGCGTCAGCATGACGACCACAACGGAGCGCTCCTCCCAGCACATGCGCCAAAAGTCGGCGAACGTCTCGGGCAGCGGGCCCTGGGTGGCGATGTAGGCGCGCGGTTTTGTCCAGCCGTCGATGTAGTTGGCGTTGATGTAGTCGGAGCCCGGCTCCTCTTCGTCTTCCTCCTCGTCGTCCAGCCGACCGCCCAGCGGGCCGCGCGGACCGCCGGTGGCCGACCGCGCGACCGGCTGCAGGGCGACGCGCGTGTGGTCGTACGCGACGACGTTCGCGTAACGATTCTTCGGCTTGTTCACCTCGAGCTTCGAGTGCTCCCACGAGAAGTGCTGCTCCGTCTCGATGCTCTCGAACTCCTGCAATCCAACGAATAAAGTGGGGAATGAATGGACGGGGAGTACCTTGATGAACAGCTCGTTGCCGTTCATCTTCAGCCGCTCCACATGGGCGCGGAAGTCGCTCAACGGAATGGCCGAGTGGTGGAGTGAACCGCTGCCCGCGAGCGTGAGGGCGGTGCTCGTGGAGAAGAGCTGCTCGTTCGCGTGCATCCCACCATTGGGGACGCCCACGCCGTCGTGCAAATTCGATTGGCTGATCGAAAGGCCGCCGTTCGGCGCGTAGAGGTCGTACAGGGGCGGGTCGGCCGTTGGGGCGGAGCTGCGGGCGAAGTGCGCGTGACCGTTGAGGTCGCCGTTTTGCCGATGGCCGAGCGTTCCGTTCGACGTGATGCCCGCGCCATTCACGAGCAGCTTCGACGTCTCGTTGGGCAGCGGGTGGGCGGCGGCGGGGCCGTAGATTCCGTTCCCGTTGCCGTTCATCTGCGCAAAGTCCGTCCCCAGCGCGATCTTCGTGATCGACCCGTGGCGGCGTGTCATCGTGCCGCCGTTGTGGTGGCCGAACGCCCCCGACGAGCCCTTCCGATTGCACTTGAGCCACCAGAGGACGAGCATCGCGATGATGATGAAAAGGATAACGACGGCGACGCCCGGACCGATCAGCCAGTACATCGGGTTGCGGGTGGTCGCCCTGCTCATGAGCACCGGCTTCGAGCCGAACGGATCGGAGACGATGGAGTCGGTGAACAACTTCGAAGCGGGCTCTTGCATCGGCGCGCGGTATTCGAACTGAAAGCGGGCAGTAAAGAACGGTAGTTGACGGAAAGGGTGGATTATGCAAACAAGAAGCGAAGAATTGAATTCGAACGAAAGAACGTTCCTGCTTCTGGCTTCCGTTCGAAACAGACGGAAATTCGATCAACCTAATTCGTTTCTCCCTTTTTCGGAGCAGAACTCACCGGCCGGTCGAAGCGCGACGAACTGCGATCGTTGGCGAACGCCCTCGACATCACGCGGTACTGCTTCTTGGGGTCGAGCGGGACGTTCATGTAGCCGCCGTACTCCTGCAATCCACCCGTTGATTAGAAGAGAGCGAAAGAAGTGCGCACCTTTCCGTCGCCCAACGTGAAGGGCTCATCGTTGCGGTACATGCGCTCCATCTGCTGACTGGAGAGCTGGGCGCTGATGTAGACGCCGTCCAACGAGCGCGAGATGAGCGGCGGTGCGGGCTCGCGGGTCTTCCGCTCGTGAGCGCGCCGCTTTCGTTTGCGGTGCGTGTGGTCGAGGGAGTGGCGGGCGCGTTTGTGGTGCACCGCTTCGTCCTCCGGTCGGTCGAATTCGAACGGCGCCCGTCGTTTCGGTCGGCGATGCGCCGGCTGTCCGGTCGACTCATAGCCGCTCTCCTCCTCCGCGTCCTCCTCGTCGTCGCCGTCCGTTCGGATCGGCTGGCCGTTCGCGAAGACGTGGAGGTCGATCATCTCGCCCGCCTCCACGCGCTCGTCGCCTTCGAGCGCGCGCCGCTTCGAGGATTTCGAGTCGGCGGCGGCGATTCGCGGCGTCACATCGGAGCGCATTCGCCAGCGGTGAGTCGATTGGATCAACTGCTGCGAGTCCACGTTCATCACGTCTTCCTTGGAAAAGTTGCCGGGGATCACGACGATCCAGTAGTGGCTGATTGGGCCGTGTTCTTCCGTCGCGCACTGAAAACAGGAGATCTGTTAGAGAATAATGCAAGTGGACGTACCCGAAGCCTCAAGTCGGCCGTCCCGAAGCTCTTCGACTCGACGAACTCGGGCGTGTCGACGAGCGGCGGCCCGGTGGGGTCGGTGCGGACGGTCAGCTCGCGCGGCCAGAAGATCTTCGCGTCGTCCAGCGAGTAGACGCCCACGCGGAACGTGTAGTTCATGTACGGACGAAGGTTCGACCACAAGAAGTTGCGCTCCGAAATGCTCAGGCGGCGCTCGAAGCCGGGCGCCGTCAACGTCTCCTCCTTGAGGAACTGCGTTCGGTAGGTCTTCGTGCCCGACTGCTTGATGTAGAAGCCGAGGTTGCCGTTCGTGTTCAGCGCCGAGTCGAAGTCCCAGTGCAAGGCGACCGATTGGCTCGTTTTGTACTGCACGTGGAGGTTCTGAACCACACGCGTCGGGTAGATCCGGTCGATCGTCGTGGGCGGATCGGAGCAGGGACCGAGGCGCTGAAACGAGCGATCCATTAAAGATTTCTAAAGATTCTCGCGGATACTTACGCTGTTCTTGATGGCCAGAACGCAGAAGGCGTGCGGCTTGTGGGCGGTCAGCCGGTTGATCTCCATATGGCGCGCACGAGGGTCCATGACGCTCTGCGGCTTCCAGCGGTCCATCTCCTGGACCGAGTGCTCCTCGCGACTGGGCTCGTGAATGTACTTGACGACGAAGCCGTCGGCCATCCCGCCGTTCGCCGCCTCGTCGAAATCCCACTGCACCACGACCGAATCATTGGTGAGCGCCTGGACGGAGACGTTCGTAGGCGGGCCGACCAGAGCTGAAACAAGCGGATTAATCAGAACAATCGAAGCAGTAAGCAATTGATTGAAGACAGTTTGCCGTTGGTCGTTGCCCTCCCACCCCGTTTGCCGGAAGCACTCCGAAGCGCCCAACTCTACCGACTGCGGGCGGGTTACCGTGACTCAAGAGCGACTGAATGACCGCGGTGAGGACCGACTGGCGTTCGCGTTGGTCGCGCAGCCGCCCGTTCGGCCCCTCGCGCCACAGCGGCGGCGTGTATTTCGGCCGCCAGTTGGCCATCGGCGCTCTAGACGACTCGGATTGTTGCATTTCGTTCGATCGATAGACGAGCGAAGGTCAACGGAGGTCAAAGGAGGTCAGAAACACGCCGAAATGAGCGGAGTGTTCCGTCCGTCCGTTTGTCCACGACAAACAAACAAAAAGCCGCTAACACGTCCGCTTTGAAGACGTTTCGAAGACAAAGAGCGGCCGAAAATCGTTCGGCCGACCGGTCGGCAAGGTGCTTCGCTCTCCGCTCTCCAACTTGAGCCGACTCGACGGGCCGCTTCTCAGCGGAGTGCTCATGACAAACCGAGCGGATTGTTCGCGTCCCGATTCGGCCGCCGCATTCAACGCGGCGAAACGGAGAACAATTACCGAGCGGCCTCAAACTTCCACGTCCTTTTCGGCGGACAGGCGGAACGGAAACAGCGACCTCCGATTGCGGCCGTCGCGGCGGCCGGTTGGGCGGATGCCAACGGAATTCGCTCATTTCTTCCCCCGTCCGCTCCGTCTCGTTGTTTACCGTTCATGAAGCCGTCGTAACGACGCGCGTACTCGCCGCCGCGCTCCTGATGCCAATAGTCCTCGCGCCAGTCCATTCCTCAGCGAGTGAGGGTTCTACGAAGTTACGGGCTGTAAGGAGTGAGTGGATGACGAGGAGGAGGAGTGGGGTGGACGCGGAACGACGAGAAGCTGGCGGAAGAATGCGGGGGTAATTGGGAGAAAAAACCGCGCCAACACGGCCGCGCCGCCAAACGGCGCGCCCACTTCTCGCTCGCCGCAAATCCGAGACGCAAAAAGCGTGCGGAAAAGATTCGGCGTGTCCCTCACGTCGACTACAAATCTGCGCGCCCGGAGCGGCGACGTCCGACGGAATCCGAGCGCAGCTCCTCGGGGACCGGCGGCGGCGCGGTCAACCGCCGAGTTTCGGGTTGGAAAACGAAACGAAAATTCGAGCAGGAGGCTGGTCGGGGGAAGAATGCTCGCGATAATTGAATGCAGATGAACGAAGAGGAGCCCCGTCCACCGGAAAGCGCGGAGAAGGGCGACCTTTCGGACGCCGACGGACGGACAGATGAGAAGCGTGCGCAAAAAGCGGCGCCCAAAGGAACGCCGCCGCCCGCCACCTTTCGATTCGCAAATGGCCATTCGTCAGCGCGCAAATGACCGCGTTGATGAGCAAGAGCGGGCGAGCGGGAACGCGGAGAACAGGTGGCGGCCGCCCTCATTCACGCGGAGGCTCGTCGAGCGCAAACTTCGAGGCGGAGAAGCCGGACGGACGGACGGCGCGGATCGATCGCCAACAAGATTCGAACAAATTGGATTTCTGTTCGTTCGTCGCTTCGAGATGAGAAAAAACGGGTTTACAAAAAAGAGCCCTCTCGCGCGCTTTCGTGCGACGCTCTTGACCGCCGACACTGCGCGGCGCTCATGATTTCGACGAGCCGAATGCAAAACGAGTCGCCCACTCGGCCACTCGCTCGCGCAGTCGCCGTCGAAGTCGACTTGTCAATTCGGATGTCCGTTTTGCTGGAGACGAGCGGGCGGGCCGGCCGGACGCCGAGTGGACGAAGAGTAGCCGTTTGCTCGGCCGCGAGCCCTTCCGCTTGGCCGCTGCGAGCAATTTGTTTGCGGAGCGCCCACGATTTGCGTTGGCGCTCACCCCGCCGCCGCCGCCCGTTTTGCCGCAGGCGCCGGTCGACTCCAAAATCGGGCGCGCGTTTTGTTCGAATTTAATCGAGCGGCGACGGCGGAGAGGAGCGAGAGGGGCGCCGAGTGCGAAGTCAAGAGGAAGGCGGACGAGGTTTCGAGTGGGACATCCCCGCGGCGAGCGGCGGCGGTCATTCGGCGAAGATCGTTTCGAAACGCCCGCAAAAAGCCCGCCCAATTAAAATCCACTTGAAGTTTTTGAGGAGTTTAAACGCCCCGCCGACCTCCACGGCGGCGCCGGGCGGCCGAAAGGGCGAACAATCGAATCAAAAAACGGCCATCGGTCATTTCGGGGGGCCAAAACGACGTGAAGGTGGACGCCGCCGCCGTGGACTGTCGTGAGCCGCCGCCGGGTGTCCGGTCAAAGGCCATTCGGCTCGAGGCGTTTGAAGAGTGCCGCTCCCGTCCACTTCTATCAGAGTGATAAGCCGTAGAATGCAGACAATAAAATCGGGTGACGTTAATGAAGACGAGCAAGAGCAAACGAATCGATGGAACAGAGCGTCCCCTTTTGTAGGCCTCGTCCTTTCGAATGAATGCCGGCGGAACGCTCTTCGAAATGCATTCGACGCGCGTTTAATCCCGTCGTGAACACGCAACAAGCCGCCGCAAAGAGAAGAAAGAAGTCCGGCGAGAGGGCTTTGTGGCGGGCCGCCGAAAGTTCGTCGACGCCGTTCGGCTCCATGGACACTTTTCACCGAGAAACTGCGTGGGCAATCGATTGCCTGTTCTTTTTGTTGCAACAAAGGCACGTGTAAAGAGGAACGCGGACGTTTGATTTCTGGTGTCCTCGAAACACGTGAGCGAAAGTTTGCGTCGAAAAGAATCGACTTCATCAACGTCCGCTTCTTCTTCGACGGCGAGACGTCCGCGGCCGCGGGTCAAAAGGAAGACGAAAAGTCAATAGTTCGAATTGAAAGCCGTCCGAAACGAAGCGGGACGGCGGCCGACGAAAAGTTTGCCGTCGGCCGTGTTCGCTCGAGCGTGTTCGCGGAAAAGAAACCGTCGGTTCAAAAAGAAGCCAAAAATTTCGTCCTCTTCGTTAATCAAACGACGCCTCGGCGATTAGAAAGCGGGGCGAAGAGCGCTGAAGGGCCGCGCCGGACCGCCGAAAGTTCCCACAAAAACGCCGGCGGCAATTCGTTTTTTGGCCGCCGCTCAAATCGCGAGCGAAACGCGGGAGTTTGCGGCAAAGCGGAGCAAAAAACGAGCGTTGTGCGCGGGACGCGAAAGCTCTCGAAAATCCGAAAAATAATTTCTCGTTTTGAATGCGGGCACGACGCGCCGTGCCGCCGAGCGAGCGGAAGGAGCGGCCCCGGCGGCAAAAAAGAAGCGAAAAGCGGCGTTCCAAAAGCCATTCATTTCGCGGACGGCCGCGGGGCGCGAGCGGGACGCCGTTTTTGGTCGCCGACGGCCCGACGGCTCGCTTATTTTTGGCCTTTTGCGGCGTAAATTGGCCGCCGCGCTTCCGATCGCCCGTGTTGTGCGTGGACGGCTCCTCGGTTATTCGGAGAGCGCGCAGCGTAGAATTGGAAACAAAAAACAATGAAGAAAAACTAATCGAATTCTCCGTTCTCCACTCGACCTTTGCGGTCTGTCCTTCGGAAGATAACTCGAAGAAGCGGAAGCGGAAATCCCAGCGGAATACTCAACTGACTGGGACGAAAACAATGAAACGATTGCTTCACTTTCTCAAAGAGTGAGTGGACCCCGCCGACCGCCTTCTTCTCCTCCGGGTAATGGCAGGCGGAAATCGGATACTCGTGACCTCCGGGCGGCCTCGAATTACGCGCGTGGAATCGGCGGCAATAAGGCGCCCGTTTACAGCTTTCTTATTGAAGCGAGAACTCATGGCTTGTTGACTAGTAGAATTCGACGAAGAGAAGAGTGTCCACTTCGCTCAGCTCAATGCTGCGAGCGATCGGAACCGAGAGCGAAGGAAGAGCTCGTAGCCACTCGACCGTGGCAGCCGGCGGTCAAACAGAAGCCCTCGCTCAAAGGAATCTCCGCTTCTCTTCGCACAAGCAGCCGAATGGACGGCGGCCATTCAAAAGAAGACGGCCAATACGAATTCTGCCCCTTCCCTTCCTCCCGTTTTCCCATCGATTGACCCCATTCGATTCGATTCGATCCGTTGGACTTACCACTCGTGAAGGAGCACATGTTCGAGTAGTATTTCTCGAACTGGCGCCACGAGTCCTTGATGCCGTCCGTGTTCGCCACGTGGTACTTCCAGCCTGTGCTCAACTGGTTGACGAGCTCCTCGAAGCGCATCAGGAGGCCCTCCTTGCAGATGAGCGGCGAGAGGACCGGCGGCTGCTGTCGGGGATCGGAGTGCCAAACGAACTCGGGATCCGCGATGTCGATCGGCGGCTTCGTTTCGGGCGGCTCCTCGGTCGTCGTCGTCATCTCGCTCGCCGCCGCCTCGTCCTCGGCCGGCCGCTCGGTCGGCGCGCCGCCCGAACGCGTCCCGTTGCCGGACGTCAAGACGACGAACGAGTTTGCGAGTTCGCTGCCCGTGAAAGTCATTCGGACGCCATCAAAAAGAAGGTGTGTTTGGGTACTGCAACTGTTCGAGTACAGGAGTGGACACGAACGAGCGGTCGCGAACAGTCGATGAGAGAGAGGAAGTGAACGAGTGGCTGATCGCCGAGTCTCCTGCTCGACTGCGATCTCACCGAAACCGAGCGAAGCAAAGGCGTAAAACGAGGAAATTCGCTTCGAAAGGCGCCAATTTCAACCCAAAATGGAGGTGCGCAAAGAAGCAAGCGGAGATTCGCGCCTTCGTCCCGCCGCGCCGCGCGGCTCGTTGCGGTCGGGCGGCTAGGCGGTTCGACGGGCGGCACCTGAACGATGGACGCCGCCCGCCCGCCCGCGGAATCCGCGGCGCAAACGGCCGCCCTCAATCATCGAGTGCCCGCCGCCAAACGGAGCAAAGCGGATCGTGATTAATGGCCGGCCCACGAGTGGAGTGCGCGAGTCCACGGCGCGGCGCGACCGGCGGCCACTTCAATTTCCGCCCCGTTTCGTCTCGCCGCCGCCCTCTAATCGCTTCACGGCGATCAGCAAGCGGGCGGCCGGTCCGATGAGAGGAGAGGAGAGCCCAGTATGTAAATGCGGGCCTCGATCCTAATCTCCGCCGGCCCGAACGGAAGTGGACGCGAAAACAAACCGGCCGGATACTCGCTCGAGCGTCACGCCCGCCGCTAATCGCCGGTTTGTGGGGGCGAGCGGCCGGCGGATTCACCGCTTTCCAATTCGGAGCTCCCGCAACAAACACACCGAATGAACGGCAGTCGACGTCGAAAGGGAAAGAGGATCAGCAGCAAGAAGGAGGAGGAAGTCTGGGGGAGACTTCCCCAAGACAAAGCGAAGCGAAGATGGCGACCGAGAAGCCCCGCAAGTGGACGGACGGCGGCCAAAACATTCGCATTCCGAAAGAACAAAGCGGAAGGAAGAAATGAGGTCAATCCGCCCGGCAGTCTCGTGGTCACTCGCCAATGAATGGAGTGACTACTCATCTGCAGAAGTGAGTGACCGCACAGGTCCTCGAGGGATTACCCACTGGCCGCAATGACGGCCGATTTCCAGGTACCTCCGCCCACCCTCCACCTTCCGATTGCGCCCCGAAATGGCGCCCCGTTGGACCTGCGGGCCGCCGGATTAGCCGAAAGCAGAAGCGGCGGGCGGCGGCGGCCAATCCGCTCGAACAACGCCGCCTGCGCGTCATCCCGGCCGCCTCGACGGTCGACGGCGACGGCCGAAGGTCGACGGTCGAGATTTACGTGAGTTTGCGGTCCGCAAGCAAAACGAAAAGCGACAAGCCCGCACCGCACTAATGCTTGAAGCCGACAGAGAAGGTAGGAGGCGGAAAACGTACAGACGACTTCGGAGCCGCCTGTCGAGTCCGCCGGCCGGCCGAGCGGCAGGTGATTTCGGCGACTGCCCACCAAAAGGAGGAGGGGAATCCAATTTGAGCGCAATGAAATCAAACCGGCAGGTCGCTTTCGCCGTCGTCGCAAAACATTCACGAAACGAATTCCTCCACTCGGAATCGCCGCGAGAACAAAAGCGGCGCCAAGTGGAGGTGGAGGGCGAGATTCGACGCAAATCCCCGCCCGCCCGCCGCATTCAAGCGGCCGCGCCCGATGCGGGGCTTCGGCCTTCGGACCGGTGGGCGGATAATTGCGAGGATTCCGCCGAAGTGATGAGTGGCGGCCGATAAATTCGATTAGCGCCGGTGGGCCAAATTTGGGCTCGATTCCCGCTAAAGCAAAGGAAGAGTGCAGAGAGCAGTCTGAAGGAGATCCCCGAACAAACAGGAGTGCAGGCGGAGATCCAATGAAGCGAATGGGATGATGAGGACGGAGATAAACGGCCGGTGGATCCGCTCACTCGTTCCAGCGACCGAACAAATTGGGTTTCCGGTCGGAGTCGCCCGCCGGCTTGTTTTCATCGCGAAGTCAACGGCCGGCCGGTCATTGCGGCCGCAGAGGAGCGGCGGCGGCATGGAGAAGCGGGAAGAGCGGCGGCGTGTAACCGATGGAAACGCGGCGGATCCTCGCCGAAGAAATGCCGCCGTTTATCCGCCGGCCGCCGTGCAGCAGCCGGGCGGCTCGTC
This sequence comes from Aphelenchoides fujianensis, assembly GCA_024699865.1. Classification (NCBI taxonomy): domain Eukaryota; kingdom Metazoa; phylum Nematoda; class Chromadorea; order Rhabditida; family Aphelenchoididae; genus Aphelenchoides; species Aphelenchoides fujianensis. The sequence goes on along the minus strand of JAMPIO010000012.1, from coordinate 969,244 downwards.
ATCGACCGGCCGGCGAGCAACGGAGGAGCGAGCAGGCGAGCGCATCACTCGCCGCTTCGCTCCGCACTCACTTCCGAATGCCGACGCCCATCAACGCGCGCCGAGCGATGATGAGCGCGATGAGCGAATGAATGGCAAATTCGAGTGCACACGGCGGCGAGAGCGACGAGTGGCCGGCGGAGGCGGAAATTGGCCGTCGACCGGCAGGCAGCACGCTCAAAAGTTCGCCGGAAGGTCATCGTCAGCGAGGAGGCGGGCGGCAAGCTCCCGTCCGGCTTATCCGTTGGAAAGAGCGGCAGAGATCAACGAAATCTCGGCCCGATTCGGTCGCGTGTCGTCGCGAAACAAACCGACAGAAGCCGGCCGGCGAGAATCCGAAAGAAAATCGAAGCGAAACCGAATTTCGTCGCCGCTCGGCCGAACCGCCGCGGCCGATCCGCCGGCCAAACCGCCCGCCCGGCCGGCCGGCCGCCTTCTTCGTTTCGAATCTGGCGAAACGTTCGGCGGAGCGTGAACGGCCGGCCGGCCGAGGCGAGGCGCAGGCGATGAGGCTCGAATTCGCGCCTCGAGGAGACGGAAATAAAACCGACAGAGAGCGAAGAAGTCAACACTTTCCGCTGCTTTCGACCGCTTTCGTTTCCTTTCGGCTGCAATTCGATTCCAATCGACCTCCCTTCGAGTGGACCCATCGGATTGAAGCGGCGATCTCCCGCACATTCCAGCGAGAACTCGAGTGCCCGCACACGCGCCCGGCAGCTCTTGGAATTCGCCGCAAAAGTGCAGCAGCAGCCGAAGGGAAATTTGAAGACGGTCGAGTGAGCGGCCGAGTGGTTTCGATTCGCAAAACGAAACCGCCTGACCGCTTCCGCTCCACCCAAAGGTCGAAGTCGGCAGTTCGCACCTCCTTCGAGGGCTTACGGTCGACCGGGCGGCCGAAAGAAGAACGAAACGATCGAAAGCGGGCGAGCGAGCGAGTGATGTCGACCGAATCTCGCCGCGCGCAACTCCGCGCCGACCAAATTCCAAAAGTCGCGTGTGGAAGACGACCCGGGCAGCTCGCCGGGAGGAAGAAGCGGATGGACGATGAATATTCATCGATGGACGGCGATGAAGCGATCGGGTTTCTGCGCTTTTGACCCACGAGACGCCTCTTTTCAACAGCGCGGAGAAGAACGAAAAGAAGGAGAGGAATCCAAAAGAAGGCCCCGTTGCAGGCGGATTAACCTCCCGGCTTCCGGTTGGTCTTTGCGTTGGACGTTGGGACAAAAGCGGCGAGTGACGTGGCGATAGAATTGAAAGAAATCGAATCAATTCGTTGCCAAACAACAAAGTGGAGGTAGCCGACAGTCCAGCGAGAGAGCGAGTGGATGACTCAACGCACCCGAGCTCGAGAAACACCGGACGCTAAGCTTCGTCCGTTGAACAGAAAGCGGATTTGCCGCGCTCAGAACGTCCAATTCAATTAGCGAAAACAAGTGAGCTGGCGGGGAGCGGTCAATGGCATCCCGAAGCCAAACGAACAAAACCGTTCAGCCGATCCTTCGTATGCAAGCAGGAAGGAGTGACGTCTCATTTGTCATGTGCGTGGATTGTCATGGAAATCGAACGAAACAGAGCGGAAGCGCCGTGCCGAATGGAAATTCTCATCCAAAAACGGAACGACGGGAAGTTGCCGCTAGTTTCCGCCAATTCCAGCCATCGCCAGCTTGTTCGAATGTACTTTGAACTCACTAACCCAACAACAAACCCAACAGAATCGAATCGAATCAATGAGGTCAATCTACCCACGTTTCCCCTTGGTTTGCAACGAACAACTGCATTCTTCGCCCCCAATTCTTAGAAGACGTGAACCAACCGGCATTCAGCGGAGTGATTCGAATGGCCTCCGAGTAGGGCCCGTCGCCCTTGGCCGTCGTTGCGGCCACCCGGAACGAGTACTGCAGCTGCGGGTTGATGTTGTAGTACGTCCACGTGCGCGAGACCTTTGAACCGAAAGAATAAAGAAGGATGGATGAGAAGAACTCACATTCTGATGCTTGGGCGGCGTGTTGTCGCTGCACGCGAGGACGGGATGGTAGGCGATGATCGGGCCGTTCGTCTTGTCGGCCGGCGGCGCGTCCCACTGGAAGGAGAGCTTCTCGCCGGCGATCGCGTAGCGGACGTTTTGCGGCGTCCCCGAGGGCCGGCCGACCGGTGTGTTCAGCCGCTCGGTGACGTTTTCGCTTCGGCCGTCCTCGTTGAACGCCGCCACTTGGATTTCGTACTCGGTGCCCATCACTGCAACGAAAAGACTAGTATTCGCTAGAGGATCGAAGGAAACGAACGCAAATCGGGCAAAACGGCGCCTTTCTCGCTGCCGCCCACCTCGACCGTCTGCCAGGCGCCCGGCACGACGCCGATGGGCCGGTAGGCGACCGCGTAGCCCTGGACGGGCGCCGTCGAGCCGTCGCCCTTGTCCGCCGCCGGCAGCCACTCGATGCGCGCGTGCAGCGGCGGGTTTTCGTCCATCAGGCTCACGGACTGCGGCCGCGGCGGTTGCGGAGCTAAAACAAAGAGAGCATTCGATCAATAGCGAGAGGGAACTCACGACTCCTGCCCGTGATGAAGTGCTCGGAGGTCGCCAACTCGCCGTCGCCGTTCGCATTGAACGCGTTCACTCGGAGCACGTACTCGGTGTTCGGTTCGAAGTCGCTCACAAGCGTGGAGTTGGCCTTCAAACACGTGGATGAAGCGAAAGATTCGAAATAGAGAACTCACGTCTTTGTTGAGCAAAACGGCCGCCTTCCTCCGCCCATTGGCGATCAGCGCGCCGTTCACGAGTTTGTCCTGATAGACGTAGTAGCCGAAGATTTGGCCGTTGGAGAACTCGGGCGGCGACCACGTGACGCGGAAGGAGGTCGCGTTGTACTGGTGCACTTCGAGATCGCGCGGAGCGGACGGCACTGAAAGCAGGCGGTTGAAGAGAGAAGCGGGTAGGTGTATCGGAAGGTAATTGATCAGTTTTTGCTCTTTCTTTTAGCTTGCTTTGTTCTTTGTTCCTTCAATCATGCTTCCCGCTCACCTTTCTGCCGTCCAGCAACCGCGAGGCTCAACAGCGAGAGCCAAACGACCGCCCGCGGCCAAACGGCGCCGCCGGACGGGGACATCGCGGAGCAGTCGGGGGATCAGCGGACTACCGAGCGGTCGGCCGATCGGACATTCGAGAACAAAACGGAGGATTGCGGTCAGTTCGTGCCGATCTTCGGGCACATTCGCGCGCTCGCTGCAACAAGCGGAAGTCGTCGAGATGCCCGAAAGGAAACGCGATCCGGGGGAAGCAATCAAACGCTCGAAGAAAGCGAGTGGGTGGAAGAAGAAGATTTATGGACGCGCACTTCATCCATCTTGCGCGCCGTTCTCGCAGCTGTCGGCAACCGGAAATTTCGCCCCTCTTCGGGGCGGAAGCCGCTCGAATCGAATCGAAATGGACACTTGCGCCTTCCACTCGCTTCTTCGAACAAACCGAAGCGAATGGCCGTGATTTCAGAAAGCGAAGGCGACGCGCAAGCAACGAAACAGACGGACGGAAGCAGTCGGAAGAGGAGAGCGCAAGCGACGAGCGGGCGAGCGAGCGGGCGGCAGATGTTCCCGGTGAAGTGAGGCGTGGAATCGCTCGGTGTCATAAATGCCGCGCCGTCGAGCGTCGAAGCAGCCGAAAGGGGCGAATCGCCAACGGAAGCCGCCGAGAAGCGCAGCGGTCGGATGGAACGGCGACCGGAGCGAAAAAAAGTGAGTTCGCGTCAACGGAGGGCGAAGGGCGACGCGAATCGAACCGATTGGAATGCGAGCGGGCGTCTTTTGAGCAAACAAACGGCGGCCCGCAAAGAAGCCCCCAAGGTGTCGATCGGTTTGTTTTGCACGAGCACGAGCAACCGTCTTTCAATTGGCGCTTGTGATTAGACGATCGTGAGCGCGCGCTGCAAACCGAAGAGTCCAGTGGTCATTCAAGTGATGAGCTATGAGCGTTGATGAGTGGATTGAATCGAAGTAGGTAGAAAGAAGCTACTAGAAGTTACAACGCAGACAGTCGTCTACAATAGAAGCGGATCGATCATCCCGACCTCCTTGAAGCGCACGTGACGCAAGCGATTCGCCGCGCGCCGCCCGACTTCCCGCGGCGGCTCTCCAAAACGTCCGTCAAGCGGCGGAAAAAACAAAACGCTTCGGCGTCCACTTCGTCTCGTCGCCCGCTCGCTCATGATCGCCGCCGCAAGCCGCAAGGAAGCCGAGCGGACCGCCGGACGCGGTCAGAGCGGACGGTTTACAATCCCGACCGACCGCTCGACCGACCGGCCGGTGGCTGCAGCGGAGCCCCTCGAGCGATCAAACGCGCGCGCGCGCACGGGGTCAGGACGCGTGGAATTCCCGCCGGTTTACAGCGCGGTTAATGAACTCCACACGCAATCAAGCAAGTGGGATCCAATTGCAGCGAACGAAAGAGGGTCGATCGACGCCCAACGACCCACCGGCCGAGCAGCCGGCTGACTAATCGCCGTTTTATCGAGCGCCCGGCAGGAGGCAGCGGCGAGGAGGAAAACATGGAAACGTCGATCGACTCCTCACCGCCAACGCAAACACGCGCCCGCTCGCTCGCTCACCCGCTCGTCGTTGCCCTCGCTCTTGCTGGGGTTTGACCACGAGCGAGCGAACTGTTCGGACGGACGGACGAGTGAGCGGTAGGATAGCAGACCCGTGCACGTGCATTCCCAGAGGGTCATCGAAAGGAAGCAAGAAAGGAGTAGGTGTATGTCCTTGAAGAGAAAAATACCTGCCGAAAGCAGGCCGGAAGGAACGTGGGAACAAACGAGGCCGCCAGGAGGTCAACAAGCGACCGGCCGGCCAAACGGCGCTCCTTCCACGGCGGCCTCGTGGATTAAACGAAATTCGAACCGCGGCGCCCACCGCCAAGAACGCTCGCCGACGGGCACGAAGGCGCTCCAAACGGCAGGCCGCCCTTCTCGGCACGCAATCGCCGCATTCGAGCGTTTGCCGTGAATTCCCGGGTTGCACGTGAGCGAGAAGGAGCCGAACGAGCGGGATCGGGAATAAACTTTCTTCGCTTCGTAATGAAAGAAACGAAGAAGCGCGAAGAACGACGCTGAAGAAGCGACGCTGAAGAAACGACTCCAAGGCTGGGCCGCTCGTTGCAAATGGACGGGCGGAGCGGCGCGGAATTGTTTTTTCTGCCGTGGAATCCAAACAGAAAAACGGGCCGCTTCAAAGTGTGGAATTAACCGCGCCCGCCGCTTCCGACCGCACTCGACGCTCCTTGCAAGAAGATGGCCGGAAGACGTCGAGCGGAGCGGCCGCCCTTCTTTCGTCGGCCCGGTCATCAATTGCGGGCTGCTTTTCTTTTTCTCGCCGCAAAAATCAACGCGCCGCTTCCGCCGCCACCGCGGCCGCCATCCGTCTTCCGCGTTATGGACTCCACCGAAAATCTTTTCGGTTTAAAGTGCGGACGGAGTCGAAAAGGCGGCCGCAGTGGGCGATCGATCGACGGCGGTCGCGAATCAAAAAACGCGGCTCGCGTTCGATCCGCGCGCGTAACGGCGAGAAAAATCGCCGCTTTTCGGATTCAAAAGAACGCTTTTCGGTCGCCCATTCACGCCGCCGCTCTTCGTGCAGCCTTTCGAGCAAAAGAAAACTCTCGGCGGTCAACCCGCATGGAGACGGCGACCTTGAAGACGTCGAGGAGCGAGGAGTGCGGGGGCGAGTGGACTCGCGAGATTGCGGCGAGTGAGCGAGCGGAGGATCGACGGCGCCGATCGAGCGAGTGCGGGAGGGAGGGCGTCGTCGAAGCGAGACGGCGGGAACGTCCTCACCATCAAGGCCACAAAAATCGAAGAGGTTCGACTGCCGGGCGGGCCGGCAGAAGTCGTAAAGCCGCGAGCAGGAAGGCGGGAAGGAAGGAAGGCGAGGCCAACCCACCGGCAAGAGCACTCGAATTCCACAAGGTAGAAAGAAATGTCCGCGCAGAACGAAAAGCAGAAAGCGCAGGAGAACGGCGACATTCGAGCATTCGCTTTGACCCAAAACTTATGAATGCGCGCGGAACGAAGACGGCGAGCAAGCGAGCGGCGCGATGGACGAACGATTCAAACGTTCGGCGGTCGGCCGGCCGCCATGGGATGAATCCACGCGCTATGCTTCTCGTTCCCCCTTCTGCCGGCCGCCTTCTCCTTCACGCCTCTCCGCCCGCCTCGCCCGGCTGTTTGATCAAGCGAGTGGCGTCGAGGAGATTCCGCGTTCATCCGTTCGCTGTGGCTGCTGATCACGAGCGATCGAACGAAAATGTGGGAAGAATGCGGAAATGATTCGTGGACGCCCGAATCGCCGAAAAACAATCCGGAACGCATCGCATAAACGCGGCGGCGAACAGTTGCGATGCGCAGCCTGAAAGAAATCGACGCGGCGCGCGGCCTCGCTCACGACGGACAAACCGCGCGGCGAGCGAACGAACGAGCGAGAAGGCGGCGAGGCCGCGCGACCTCGACGGCAACGCAGAACGCGCGAGGGGGTTGTGGGGGCAAAATGCCGATCAGCGCGGGCCTCTCGCCGCGGCGCTCGCTCACGCGCTCGCACAAAAAACGAGCACTCGGCGACCCTCTGCTCTCGTGTTCACTCGCTTCTCCGCGAACGAATCGATGCCCCCTTCGCCGCGCCAATTTGGACGAGCGGCGGTGAGGGTAGAGCGAGAACAAAGCGGAGTGATTGCAATCGGTAAAGGCGGAAAATGCGGCTGCCTTCTGTTTTCAAACGTTCCCAAAATCCCTCCGAATTTCCGGGAAATTCAAAAGAAGTCGCGCTTCTCGTCGCTCCGACCGCCACGAACGTCGCGCGGATCTCGAAGGCGATTAGAAAAATGATCGAATCGAGATGACAGTCGCGAGAGCGGGCGCAGGAGTGGGCATTGGCGATGGAGTTCGAGGGCGAGAATCGTCGAGATTCCCAGTCGACGAACACGAGCAGAGGTCTCGTCGAGCTCGAGGGGCGATCGAAGAAGCGGCCACTAGTTGGATCGAAAATTCGGCGGGATGAGCCGCCTGCCGCCGTGGTCGCCGACTTCACGCCTCCCGCTCCTCTTTGCGGCGTTTCCTTTGACGGTGGCTTCCGCGCGAGAAACGGCCGCAAATCCGCCGAATTGTGGACCGCCGCCCATCGCGCGGCTTCCGCTCCGCTCGGCTGCGCGCAGCGACGAGCGGAAGTCCGAAACGAGCGGGCGGTTCGCCGTGGACTGCCGAACAGACGGGAGCTTCCCGAACGAACGAACTCTTGATGTCATCAACCGAGAAATCCGAGCTCCTTTCGAACAACAAAAGAAGTTCAAGAGAAATCCGAGGCCGCGTTCGTGCTCTCGATCGAATTCCCGCCCTCCTTGTTGGCAACACGAGCGGGCGGCGCGAACGGGGGGCGCCAATTGCAGAAACGAGCCGCAAACACGATCGCCCGGAGCAGCAGCAGATGGCCGGCCGGACGGACGGAGCGGCGAGAACCCAAACGCGGCAACCCGAACTCCCGCATCGCCCGCCCGCCCGCCCGTTCGCGCTGTTCATTACGCGAAACAACCTCGTCGCCGCGCCGCCCGGATTGCAACGAGCGCGCAAAATGGCGGCCGGAAATCGTCGCTTTCGTCCACTCGTTCGTTCGCATAACAACCGAATCGACAGGGAACCCGGGCGGGTGAACAGGAGACGTCAATCAATCGATTGACCGCACAGAACATTCAAATACTGACAAGGAAGCAAAGGCATCAACCCAAACGCCCTCCGGCGCTCTCGGTCAATCGAGTGCACCGAACGGACTGCCGAAGGGCATCGCCGCTCGCCGCTCGCCTCTGGCCGCAGGGAGCCGCAAGCAGCAAAGAAGGACGTTGATGGCCGCCGGGCGGGCGGAAAGGAGCGGCAAGCGGGCGCGCGAAGTTTCCGGTCGGCCGCCGAGCGCTCGCGCGGAACTTTCAACAGGCGCGCCGACCGCCGAAGTGCGCGAGCGGCGCCGCCGAGCGGCCGTTCGGACGAGGAAACGAGTCCATAATCCGGGCGCTCGCCAGTTCGAAGGGATCCGCAAGAATCCGCTGAGCAGCCGCTTCCCCCGCCTTCTCTACGGCCATCTATCCACTCACTGCTTTCTGTTGTCTACAAACCGATTGAACCCATTCGTCTCGTCCATAACCGAAAGAAGTCAATTGAAATGAAATTGGAATCAAAAAGGAATCCGAAGGGCGGAATGCGCAACACTTCGGACGTGTCCACTCCCGCGCCCTCCGCTTCGCTCGGCCGCTCGGCCGGCCGAAGGGGAGCAATTAAAACGACCGGCGGTCTCCAGCGGCTTCTCGCCGCGCATCCGCCCGGCCGCTCGTCGAAATTCGCCGCCGCCGCCGCCCCCGACGGCCACAAGTGCCGAATTGGAGGGCGGCCGGCGTAAATTGGCGCTTTGGACGCGGAGTTGATGGCCGCCGATTGCGCGTGACCGCAGGAATTCATTCGAGCGATCGCCGCGCCTCAAAATGTGCGCCGAAACAAACACCCGACCGCTTGCCGTTGTCGAGGACGGGCACCTTTGTTTGGCGGCTGCTTTCGGCCGCTCGCTGCGGCGATTCGGAGCTCATGGACGGCGATCAGAACAACCGAAGTCCACGAGATCCAACGGCCAAACGGAGAAGCGATCGGCGAAAGAAGGAAGCGATCGCTCGAGTGCAATGCCGACGGCCAACCGACTCGACCACGCGGAACACCCGAGGTAAGGCGGAGGACGCGAGTAGGAGCGGAGCGTTCACTCGGTTAGTTAGATGGGGCGTTCGTAAAGTCGGCCCAAATGAAGAGTAAACAGGAGCAGATGGAAGGCGGAATGAACGCACGAAATTCAAGACGGCCGACCGCAAAAAAACACGCGATTTCGTTGCCGCGAATCCCGCGGCGAGAATCTCGGCGGACTTCCGGCGGTCGTCCGCTCGGCCGCCCGAAGGAATGACCGCTCGCCGGCCCGCCGGTTGGCCGCCTCCTCTTCGTCGAGATGCCCGCTCTGCCGTCCACTCGCTTCTTCTTCTTCTTCATTCCTCCGAGTGTCCATTCCTTCCGCTTCGGGGAATCGCCAAGAGGAGAAGGCGGAGCAACCCCCACTTTCTCTTCGGCGAGTAAAAAACTCGCCCGAATGCCCACAAAAGGTGCGGTAAACCACTCCACCCGCTCACTCACTCCACCGGCCGCTCGTCCGTCGGTTTAGCCGCCGCCCAACATCTTTGAGCGGAAAGAGGATTAAATTTCAACGAAGTTATCCTCCCGCTCGCTCGCCCGGCCGCTCTTCAGGTGGTACGGGCGGCCGCCGGTTGCGCGCGTCGAGGACGAGGACGGGGTCATGGAGAGGGTGGTCGAGAAAGGAGGAATCGAGCCGAAGAAGGTGCTGGAGGACGAAGCGGTCACTCCTGTCTGCCCAACAAGTGGTTGCCTCCGCCGAATGAATGCGGGACAAATTAGAGGCGTGTGAATCCCGCCGTCGACCTCCGATGAATGCGCTCAATTGCGGACATCCACTCACGGAATCGCCGGTTGATGAGTGCGGGAGTAACGAGCGGGCACTCGCGAAGGCAACCGTCTACCAGTAAAGCCGGGGAAGTGACCACAAGTGGGCGGAAATGGAGCCGCAACGTCGAAAACATCTGCCTTTCCGCTGCTGACCGCCGGCTTTCCGCTTCGCACTCGACCCGAAAGCCAATTGAGGCGGCGGTTGATTGATAGGTGGGCTTTGCGCCATCGCCCACCGCCCGGCAATCAAGCGGCTTTATGGAGCGGAGAGTGACCGCCGCTCGCCGTTCTCCCGCGTCCATTCCACCAGTGGAGTGTGAAAGTGGACGGACGTTTGGAGTCGCGAATCAAAGCAGGCGGAGCGGAAGCCGACGAGAAGCAAGCGGAAACAAAAAAGAAGCGAGTATCCGGCCAGTCGTTATGCAAATGGCCGCAAAAAAGGCGGCCGCGCGAGCCGGGAGTTTGGAACCGAGCGGCGGTCTCGGGAGATTCCTTCCGCCTTGTTCTTTCCGTCGGACTCAATGGAAGACTGTCCTCTAATCCGCTTCTTCCGCGCAGTTCCCAACGGATTCGTCCACCGACGGTCGGCTTTCGGCCATCAATCACACTCGTCGACAGTGCCGAGTGTAGTGTTCATTCGTTTTTTTCGTTTGTTTCAGCAACGATTCCTTTTTGTTAAGGGAACTCACCGTTCTCTCGGCTGATGACCAGCTTAGCGACCTCCGACCACGGCGAGGCGCCTTTGGAGTTCAGCGCCTTCACGCGTACGAAGAGCGGCCGCTTGAAGTTGAGGCCCGTCAGAGTCGTCGCGAAGTCCTTTGTTGTGATTTCCTTCTGAACATTCGATGGACGAAAAGAGTAATTGAGATGCCTTACTATCCGCCAGTCCTCCTCGGGCGCCTCGTCCGAAAGGTCCGTGTACATGAGCTTGTAGCCGGTGATCCGCCCGTGCGCGCCCTCGTCCGGCGGCGCCCACTCGACGAGCACCGAGCCGCTCTCGCGCAGCGGCCGCAGCTGGAGGTTGTGCGGCGCCGCTTCGGGCGGCTGCTCGGCCGTGTGCGCCTCCACGGGCAACGTGGCGGCGCTCCGCTTGCCGCTCTCCGTCTCCACTTGTACCGTGAACTCGTAGTGCTGAACAAAAGTGAGTAGAATTGAGTTCTTCTGCTCACTTGAAAGGACTCCAGCTCGCCGATGACCGCCTCGTTTCGGTCGACTTCGTAGAAGTCGCGCTCCACGCCCGGCCCGTCGTTGAACCTGCAACCAATCGATTGTAGCGAAGAGTACGCGATTCTTTCGCTCACTTCGGACGAAATCGCACGACAAACTTCACGATCTTCTCGTCCGCAACGGTCGGCGGATCCCAGCGGAGGACGACGGTCGACGTGTTCACGTCGTTCACGCGGAGGTTCTGCGGCGGCGGGACGGGCACGTAGGCTTCAAGAAGGATGGAGTGGGTGGATGAAAGAAGTGATTGCGGAGAACTCACGCCCCTCCGGCTCGACCATCGTCGACGCCCCAATGCTCCCGAGTTTGCTGACGGCAACGCACTTGTACGTTTCGGTTTTGCGGACGTCCGTCACGGTCAGCACGTTCTTCCCGATGGGCGCCGTCTGCGGGTCGTTGAGGACGACGCCGTCCGATTCGCGCTTCCAAAAGACGCGCGGCATCGGGAAGCCGACCGCCACGCACGTGAGATTGACCGCTCCACCGGTGGGCACCTTGTGCACGTGCGGGAGTTTGAACGAAAAGTACGGCGGATTCTGGCGTTCTGCAATCGGCCGTTGGATGTGGAACGAAGGAGAGCGCTCGCCTTTAACGAACAAATGGACGGCCTTCGAGTGGACGACCCCCTTCTCGTTGCTGGCGACGCACTCAAAGCGGCCCTGATCCTCTTCGCTGGCCTTTTGGATCATCAGAGCGCCCGGATTGCCCATCGTGGAGACCGAGTAGCGGGGATTCGCCCGGATGTCCAGCGGAATGGAGTTCTTGAGCCACAGGATGCGCGGGACGGGCTCGCCGTGCACGCGGCAGCTCAAGTGGGCCGTCCGGCCGCTCTCCACCGATTTCATCACCGGATGGGCGTCGATCGACGGGAAGCCGGCCGGCAGTTCATCTGAAGAATCGTGTGATCGAATGAAGGAGAATCAAAAGCAACCTTTGGAGACGACCGTCAGACGAGCTTCGGCTTTCACCGGACTCCCGATCCCGTTCTCCGCCGTGCAGCTGAACGTTTGGTTGCCGTCGGCCGGCCGCACGGGCTCGATGCGGAGAATCGAGAGGGCGTTCGGAAGGGTCTTGATTTTGTAGCGCGAGTCCGTGATCAAATGCCCGTCCACCAGCCACATGATGTTCGGCAGGGGCTCGCCGAGGGCGCGGCAGAACAAAACGACCGCCGTGTCCTGAATGACCGTCTTCGAGTCGGGCCGCACGAGCAGCGTGGGCGGTCCGTTTGCAACCGAACGATTAGAGCAGGCGATCAACGCCCCCACCATTGCGATAGCCGGCGGTCGAGTGGAACAGTTGGAAGAGGACGAAGAGCGAGAGCTGGACGACGGGCGGCATTCCGACGGCTTCCTTCAGGTCATCGCCGGAGCGTTTCGGTTGGTTGGCGGCCCACGAGTCATGTGCCGAAGGGCATCGAGGAGAACGCTGAAGAAGTCAATAGAACGGCATTCGAACACTCGAATGTGACACGAAAATCCGAAAGAGCGCGTCGAATTGCCCCCAATTAACCCGCGAATCACCTGGCGCGCGAAAAAACCGCTCAAAATTGAATTCCCGCTCGAAACGAACGAACGGGATTGAATTGGATGCCCGAAAGAAGCGAGCGAGGCGAGGAATGACGAGAATTCTCGTTAGTCACTAGCACTTAGAAAAAGGGATTAATCTTCTGCTTTCCGGCCGCCAATCAAAGCAGAAAGCGGTGATTCACGACGAGCGACGAGAATAATGCGTGTTGCAATCTGTTTTGCCGACGTTTGTTGAATAAGCGTTGTAGCTAACCACTTAACGCAAATTACGACCACTTATTCGATAGCATAAACGAATGGCCACACAAAAGACCAACAAGCTCAACGGAATACACATTACGTTCTTCCGTCAACAAGCATGAAAGAGCGAGAAAGATAGAAAGAAGGGTAAGAGCATCATCCAGTCGGCCACAATTAGCCGCAGCTCACGTCCAGATTACGTGGAATTCGAAGCCCGTGCGTGGATGTTCCCCCCGGCCGACTTCTTCGCCCCGCTTATGAGGGAGCGGGCGGCCGCCTGTCCGTGCGGGACGACCGGCGATGCGGAATGAGATTAGCGGCCGGGGCCGCAAAGGTCGAGCGGGCGAGCGAGTGGGTAAAAAGAACACGAGTTCGAAACCGCAACTATTGGAAGTACGACCAAGTAAAGCAAAGGTTCCGGCAACAAACAAACAAGAAGTTGTTGCTGTCAACTGGGTAGCCGATTGTGCCCTCCGATCGGATAAACGAGCAAATTAACCGCGCGATCGTCCACTCGCCGGGCGCGGAGGTCGGTTTACAGCGAACAGATCGACGCGATGGAAAGCGGAAGTTGATTGCGGAGGTCGATTCGCTTATTTACGAGGTCGAACGAACGAGCGCATGTGAACGAGCGGTTGTGAGTCGGTGGTGAGTAATCGCACGAGATCAACAGTCAGCGGTCGCCAGACAATAGCAAGCAGTGAGTAGACGAATGGAAAGAAACCGAGCTGTTGTTCGTGCAAAATCTCCCGCCTTCCAGTCGGTCAATCATCGCTCCTCGTCGCGGACGGCCAACTCCCGACGGATTGGGCGGTCAGCGGGCCGAAATGGACGAAAGCCGGCGGTTCAAACCGGCAGCGAGCCGCAGCGGCGGAAGATGAACGACCATAAAGTCGCGGCGAACAAAACAGAAAGCAGAAATAAACTCCGCTCGCTCATTTCGTATTCCAAACGACTCGTCTCGTCTTCGTTGGCGGTACAAAACGAAGAGAAACGCGCGCGACGCATGTCAATGAACAAAAACTACTGGATTTATTGGTACCTGTGTTTTAGGAAGTTAGTCATTTGCAATCCGTCTTCAATCTTTCGTTAACTAAGTGAAAAATAACCGAGCAAGAGAAATTAAATGAGAAGCAGGTAAACAAATGACTAAGCAACAAACAGCTGATCGAAAGAAACTCGCGGACGCGGGAGCGATGGAAAACCGCGTGGAAAACATCCGCATTGTCCGGCGCCCGCCCTCCGCGCCTTGTTAATGACATTTGACCGGAAAGGAGTGCAAAAAACGACCCGCAGATTCCTTCGTCTTCTTCCTTCCTCCTTGGCGCTCTTTTGGACGTCCAGAAGGCGCGAAAAAGTTCGCCGTGTCGTCCACAACGCGCGGCGGCCGAAATAATCGGTGGGGTGGTCGTCGTGGTCCTGCCGCCTCTTCGCCGGCTCCCGCCTTCCTTCAGCCTTGTGCCCGCAAGCTTCTTAAACGATTCGCCTTTGAGTTTTTGACGCGCTTATGTCCGAACAAGGCCGGGCGGCCCGCAAGAAGACTCTTGGCCTTCGGGCGACGCCGTTCAAACCGGACGGACCGGCATTGTTTGTGGGTTCAAAGTTCACCGAAACGACTCGTTAGTGACCCGTAAAACAAGATAGAGGATTCGACAAAGCGGTTCAAAAGGCGGTAAGCGATCTGACGAACGGTAACTATCGGTCTAACCGTTAGAACTCGCAGGTAAAATGGAGCGACAAACAATGAGATAAACGAAGGACAAACCGCCCTGTGCACTCACTCATTACTCCCACCCGCAATTATCGCGACAGGACGGAAACAAAACGTCCACTTCGTCGCGCACCCCGCGAGCGATTCGAAGCGGCCGGCCGGCCGGATGACCACCGGGCGGCAAACGGCGGCGCGAATTAGAGCGCCGGTGGCCGCTGCTCGTCGAGTCGGCAGGTTCGCCGCCCTCCAGCAGCGTCCTCCGGCGGCCGGCGAGTGCAGAAATGCCGCCATTCAACGAAAAGCAACATTATGATGATGAGGAGCAGAAGTCGGGGCGCCAAACGGCGACTTCTCAAGTGCTCCCCGCCCGGCCGGCCGAAGGGACGAGCGGGGATCTGCGGAGATTGTGCCCGCTTGCGGCGTGAGTCGTCTGCTCGCCGCTCACGTCATCCATTCCGTTGATTAAAGCGGACTCATCGTCTACGGAAAGACTGGCCGGAAGCTACCGTGAAATCGGTGAATGCTTGAGTACAAAGTACTGGATCGGCCTTCCGCTCGTCCCAACCGGAAACCATAAGAAAATGCAAGAATGCAGACGTCGCATTCAAGAGCGCTCATCCGTCTAACCCACCATCAACGGTCAAAACAAGAGAAGAAGTGGATGACTACAAAGTAGGCAAAGATGGCCGCAAGAAGTAACGAAATCGAAAAAAGTGATGAATCGCAGCGGTTCAAAACTTTTTTTGTCGACGCACGGCGTGAAGTGAGCAACGCAACGCCGAAAGGCGTGAGGCACGTGTTTGTGTTTGGGATCGGCGAGCGAGAAGATCGGCGGGAGATTCGAGGCGTCGATCGCCTTTCGCCGTCGTCTTCTTCGAAATTTATGCGAAAAAATGACCGCGACGGCCGGCCACGCGGCGAGCGCAACGAGGCGGACGGACGGGCGGACGGGCGGGAGGCGTTTGAACAAACACGCGACGAAATCGAAGCGAAAATTGGGGCATTGGGCTGCTCGCCGGGACACCTGCGAGCTCCGCGGAGTGGACGACCGCCGAAGAGGAAAAAACCGCTGCGAGAATAATCGGTGGATGGATGAGTGGAAGCAACGTTTCTTCTGCAAGACAAAGTGCCCCACTTGCCGCTCGCCTTCACGGCGGCTTGTTGCTCCTCGTCGTCCAATTTGGGCTCCTCGCGTTGTAACACGAGAGCCGCCGGCCCGCCCATCAACGCGCCCTCGTCGACGGCTTCTTGACGCCTCCCGTCCGCCCGCCCGCTCGGCCGGGAACACGACCCGCCGACGGGCGCGGCGTTCGGCCGGCGGACTTCCGCCGACGTTCCCGTTTTGGCGGCCGCCGCTCGTCGTCGTCGGCGGCGATAATTTGCGTTGAATTCGACGCCACTTCCGCTTGACTTTTGGCTCCAACGGGACAAAGAAAGCGTGTGTTTGTTCGAAGCATGGAGGGCAAACAAGAGGACGAATGAAGAAGCTACACGCAATCCTCCGCCCATCTTCTCGCTCATTGACATCACTCGCGCATTCTGGAGTAAACCTGCCGCCTGCTCGATGGCCGGCCGCCCACTCTCGAGAATCTCCGCAACTTTTCGTGGGAACGCGGCAGCGATTTGCCGCCCGAAACGATGCGCTCCGCAAAAAAACGAAGCGGCCGAGCGGTCCGAAGGGTTCAAACCAACGAGCAGACGGAGGAAGCGGTTTGTGGTTCACTAGTCGAACTTTAGGAAAAGTGGAATCTCTGGAGTCGTCCGAGCGGAGTGATCGGGCGGTTGGGAGGGTAAAATCGGCGGAGTGGCCGGCAGATCGAAGTGCAAATTGCGAGTTCGAATTACCGCCTTCCAGTGCGCTCTGGGCTCGAATTGCCGCCCAAATCCACTGGAGGGATCTCGGAAGAGAGCTCTCAATTAGCACGAGCAGGAGATAAACCAGCTGAAAGAAGCGGGAGGATCAAAAACCGGCGTGTCCACTCGGAGTCGCCCCAATTTGGCGCCAAACTCGATTGCCGGCCGCCCGCTCGCCGCCCGCCGATCCATAAGCCGCTAAATAAATCAACGGCGAGAAGGCGGCTCGGTTGCGGCCACTCGTTGAGGCGCGAAACCGCCGCGCCGCTCGGCCGCCGCCTTTCGCCCGGCTTTGACCCGCGGCCAGCTGCGCCCGCCGCCGCGAACACCCGTACGCTCCCGCCGTTCGTTTGTCGATCGGGCGGGAATCGGGAGAGCGGAGATCCTCTATGAGGTGGAAAGAACACGTACAGAACAGTGAGCGGAGGAATGAGCAGCGAGGAGCTCCCGTTTGTCGAGTGGTTTCATTCGCGGCAAAGGGGGAATGAATGATGGCCGTTTGGAGTTCATAAACACGCTCTCCCGCTCTGCAGACCGGCCGGAAGGCCGCTTATCTGATCCCCGAACGAGGCCCCACGGACCGGCCGGCCATCGGCGGCCGCCATCTTGACACTTCCGGCCGCTCGGCCGCCAAACTTCGCGCTCCGCACCCCGCAATCATCAATCTCGACGCGCATCCATCGGAATTCCTCTCCGTCTTTTGCAAAAGAGAGGAGTGATCCCCGCAGCCCGTCCATAACGACCGACCGCATCGTTCGGACTAATTGAAGAACAAACAAACGAGCGAAAGGGCGCGCTTGTTGCCCGGAAGAGCGCATTCGGCCACTCGGCGACTACAAACAATAAAAAGCCGAAGACGCGAGGGGGAAGAAGTGATGTCCGAATGGGGCGGCATTCCCATTAATGCGGGACATTCGTCCGCTTTCTTCCTCTCCTTTGCGGATGTCTTCGAAGCGAATTTGAAGCACAGCAACGGGCATCAAACCATCGAGATTCTGTCGACTCGCGCGCTTCAATCCGACGAGTCTCCCGAACGCTCACCAGCCGGCCGTTCGATCGCCCGTCCCCCCCCGCACTCGAATTCGATCGATTGACCGCTCGAGTGGGCGAGTGACCGTTCGAGTTGCGCAATCGGGAGTTCGGCCGACGAGTGCGGGCGGGCTGTTTGTTCATGGAAGAAGCGGTCGAAAAAGATGAGGGACGAGTGGAGGTGAGTGGAGAGCGAAAAAGGTGAACATCTGGACGCTCCCTTGCTCATTCGAGAGCATCCCGTGGCCATCAAACGGCAGTCAAACAAAACTATCCGCTTCAATTGAATCGAATGAGTCGAATTGAAGCCGATTGATTGCCGAAGGGCCGTCCACTCGCGTGTTTTCGACGAAGCCGGCCGCCCGGATGAGTGGCGTGACGCCGCGGCCGGCCGGCGGACGACCGAGCGGAAATCAACGGTTTACGAGCGCCGATTTGTCCGAACGAAACGCGGCGACGCGCAGTTCGGAGCGACGGGACGGGGAAGTGGACGCGTAATTGACTCCAACAGGCGCCTCCAATTAGCCCGCCGAGTGCGGGAGGCGAGAGGCCCGAACGTCTTCGTGGTGCGGGTCGATCGGCGCCGAGGCTCGTAAAACAATCTCCGCAGCAAACCGTGGCGATCCGACCGCAAATTCCGGCGGCCATTCGATCGAATCCGCGAACAAATCGGCGCCGAGAGCGTCGAGCGGTGAGCGGGAGTGTTTGGCGCGCATTTTACGGCCCCGTTTGCCGTCGAGTTCCAACGGGAGCAGCGAGTGATCGTAAAAAGAACCAAGTGGAATGTCGATTGATCGCCGGGCTCCAGATGTCCCCACGTGCCCACTGTGGACAAAAAACGACGAGGATCTTCGCACTTTCACTCCCATTCGGAGCATCCCGCTTTTCGTTTCGACTGCTCGCAGTCAAGGGCGCGAAAAGAAATCTGCGGGAGACGGCGGGGCGCGCGCGAGGAACGTCGCCTTCAATTTCGATCATCTTTTGGAGGGCAGCCGGGTGAACAACGGGCGAAATCCACGCGCGACCATCGAAATCCAAAAAGAAACAATCGGGAAAGCGGCGCATCCACAAACAAACGACGGCGTCCGGGAAGATGCGCGACGCCGAGCGGCCGGCGCGGCGCTCTTCAAAACGCGCGGGACGTCAGGAATTAGGCGCCGCGAAGACGGCCGCGCGCATCAGTTTCAACGACCGAGCCGCCCGCGGCGCGGAGCGCGAGGCGGCTCAAAACGGGGCGTTTTTGAAGTGTCGGACTCGCGCGCCCGATTTGGCGTTTCTTTCGGCCAGTTTTCGTCCGCCTTTTGGGCCTTCGGGCGTCATCGGCGGCGTCGGCAAGTGGCCCGACCGACTGGAAACAATTTCGGCTTTTTGATCGGCCGTTGCGAGTCGCACGGGAGCTCGTAAATCGCTCGTCAATCCGCCGATCTCCGCCCAGCAATCGACAGACCGAACGATCGGATCGAATCGACCACTCGAAGCTCGGAGAACGGAGCCCAATTAGCCAAAAGAACATAAATTTCCGCGTCGATTCGAACTCGACGCGCACTCCCGGACGAAACTTGAAAGACGGCCGCAAAGACGGCGACTAATCCGAGCGAACGAACGAGAGGCGGAGGCCCGCAGTAAATCAAGCGAACAATCCATCTTACCGTCCTCCCACCCAATCCAACGGTCATCTCGATGCAACGAGGACGAGAAAACGCTACTCGAACGGCGACATTCACTCGTGATTCGCGTACAGAGCGATCAAGCCAGTGAACAAGCGGCAACGAGTTCAAACAGACGAACGGAAAGGGCATCGCTTTCGCCGCTCTTCTTTATGCAAATTGGGTCGGCCGCTTGTTCGTCACCTTCTACCGCTCTATTCACACGGAAAGAGGTGTTGGAGTGGAAGTGAACGAAGGAGTGATCGGTGGGCTTTTGACTTGCCACATCGTTTTTGTGACCAGTCTTCCTTCCCTTTTAACTTCTTTGTGCACTTGCCGCAATCCAATGCCCACACAAGCGCCCGCGTTGTTCGCCGGGGGTCGTTTGCATAATCTTTTCGGCGAATGCGGGCGACTCGAGTGGTTTCTTCCCGAGAAGGGGCGGAAGAGGAACCGTTTGTTTCAAAGGGGCAGCAGAAGAAAAATGGGAGATAAGACGGACAGAACGAAGTGAGGAGCAGGGATCACGAAGAAGACGTTTCCAGTCATCGTTCCTCGTGGATTAGGAGGAGGAAGAAGGTGAGAGAAGTGGACAGAACGAGCAATCAATCCAACGATGTTCTCGCCGTCCACCCACTCGCTCGGAGGTCAGAAAGCAGAAGGCGGCAAGCGACTCGTCGGAAAGGCGGGAATGAAGGACCGCGTTTAACAAACTTCTCCGCCGCCCGCCCGCCGCCCAACGAGTGCGCGAATCCAATTGACGAGCGGCCGGCCGAGCGGAGCGGAAGCCGGCGGCCAAACCGCCCCCAAAATTTGACTAATTGCGGAAATTCCGACGAGCAAAAAGGTCGCCGACGGCGCGCGTGGACGTCCACTCGACTCGGCGAAGTCCATCGGAATGCCGGAGGGATTGATTCGGGGGATTCGAGCGGTTGATGAAGCGAAGGAGTGGCCACCATCCAGCCGGTTGATTGCAAACGAGCGAGTGGTCACTCGCCTCCTCCTTCGTAAAAAGAAGTCCCAAAAGAACAACCCGCAAGCTCCGCCGACCTCGTTGACCTCCAAATTGCCGCCCGCAATCGATCATCGCCGCTCGTTGCCGGCCGGAAGCGCGGCCACTCGATCAAAAAGCCGTCCGCTCGTCTTCACGGCGATTATGAGCGATCGATCTTCTGCTGATCAACTCGAATTGATTTGATTTAATCGGTGTAAAGGATGTCCAGTCGTTGCATATGGAGTTGTTGCGGCGGCGAGTGTGTTGTTGTTTCGAAACACTCGCCCGCTTGATCGCTGGGAACGGGGCGCCGCGGCGGCCGGCAGGCGACTTTTTTGCGGCGGACCGACGGCCGGTCGCCGCATTCTCCGCTTTCGTTCGGTCTTGCGAAAGCGGGCGAGCGGACGAAGCGAGCGTTGGCGCTCTTCGAACTAAATTCGCGATTTCTCTTCTGCTCGTTCAACTCCGTGATCCTTTGCGCGTACTCCTTCCTTCCTTCCTTCTAATCAAGCCGCTCGATTCCAGGTCGTCCATTCATCGCCGCCACCATGGAGCCGAGGCGGCGATCGCAGCGCCTCGTCGAGAAGGAGGAAGCGGCCGCGCAGCAGCGTCAAGTGGCCGCGAATCCCGCCGTGAATCCCGCCCCGCGGAAGGTGCCCGCGATTCGCCTCCAACTCCAGCCGCCGTCCAAGGAGGCGCTCTGCTCGTCGATCGCCGTCCTGCGGGCAGAAGCGCGCAAGCGGCGCCAACTCAACGCATTCGTCGAGTGACTGCGGCGTGATCAATTCGACGACTTCGACCGCGCCCTCCGCTCCGTCTGCTCGCTGGCCACGCGGCCGCTCCGCTCGATCTCGGTGGACGTGTGGGAGAGCGAAGAAGCCGACTGCCCGCGCCTCCAGCTCGCGATCAAATCGACCGACTGCGTGCGCGACGTGAAGAAGCGCGTCTACGCAAAGCTGGGCTTCGACTTCGAGGACTGCGAGGTGCTCTTCGACGGTAAGTTCTCTTGACCCCTTCCTCGATTAACCGCGAGTGTGTTGCAGGAAGACCGCTGCCGGACGGGACGCCGATGGCCGACTTCGATCTCGCGAACGAAACGCCCGCCTTCCGCTTCAAAGTCGCCCGCGAGCACGAGGATCGCCGCGTGCAGCCAACGGAGACCGACGAGTCGCTTCGCGCCGAACTGGAGGCCGTCCGCAAGGAGCTCCGCGCGATCCCGTCGCCGCCGCCCAGCCCGCAGCGGGAGTGGGTGGACGAGGTCGAGCGGCTGACGCGCTTCGTCGCCAACATGGAGGCGTACGCGGGCCGGAAGCGGATGCAAATCTTCGCGAAGACGCTGAACGGCAAGACGATCACCCTCGAGGTCTACCCCGCCTGCACCATCAACAGCGTGAAGATGAAGATCATGGACAAGACGGGGATTCCGCCGGCGCAACAACGCCTGATCTTCGCCGGTCTGTTTCCTTCTTGAATGCTAGCGTTTATCGCTCTCGTCCAACTTCAGGAAAGCAGCTGGAAGACGGCCGAACGCTCTTCGACTACAACATCCAAAAGGAGTCCACTCTGCACTTGGTTCTCCGCCTGACCGGAAGTGCCCTGTACGTTTCCTTCCCCTTTTTTCGAATGATCGCTAGTCGGCTGCAGGATCAACTACACGGACTGCCAGCAGGCGCCCGAGCACGCGGACTTCGCCTTCGGCCCGTTCGACGTCGTCCTCGCCTTGCGGCCGTTCGAGCACGACTTCGCGCTCGTGATGCGCCGCGTGGACGAGCTGCGCGAACTCGTCGCGTCGAAGGTCGACCAGCAGCTCGTGCGGGAGGCGCTGGCCGAGGGCTTCACGGAGCTCACCTTCTGGCGACTCCAACGGAAGCACGAGGCGGAGCAGCGCGAGAAGAACGACAAGCCGCCCGTTCCGCCGGTCGAGGACGAGCGTTTGATCCGCTTCTGGCAGCGCTCCATCGTTCAACTGCAGCACGAAGTGGACGTCACGAAGCGAAGCACCGAGGAGACGGCCGCCGAGCTCGCCGAAGTGGAGCGCGAGATCGAGGAACTCCGCGGCCAGCTGAAGCGCCGCCTGACGGACGATTCGTGAGCTTCTTTCCCTTCCAATGCATCTCAATTGTTCCCTTTCTGTTCCCCACTAGTTCTCTTCTACGTTCCAATCGATCGAATTTGTACACCTTTCGTTACTCGTGTGTTCCCCCGAATAAACCGTTAATCTCCGCTACAACGCAGAAGGATTCTTGTGCGTTGTGGTCGCCGCTCGACTGCGCATTCAATGGCGCTAGTTTGTGCTCTAAATGATCACCTCCATCTTCCTGATTTGTGTTGAACGCAACGCGTAGTTCGAAATTAGACGAACGGGCGGAAGCGGTGGGCGCTTGTGTTGAATTTCGTTGTAAACTGCGAGTTCGGCCTGCAAAACTACGTTCTTTGGTGCTGCTCCTTGATTCTTGGGGCGTCTTCCGACAAAAATTTGAGCAAAGTAGAGCTTTTGGTTTGGCTCAAGGTCTTTCGCGTGCTTTGAAGGGCGTACAAGAACTGTCCGTTGCTCGTAGTGTGTTCTGAGAGCATTTGTGTTCGCTCCAGCGCTCGGACGGGCCGCGCATCACTTTCGATCACCTCACGGCCGTTCAGTTTTGGTGCCCGCGTCGTCGACTACAAACTTCACTCGGCAGAGCGCCGCGGGCTTTGTGTTTGGCGGGAGAAAGCCCGCCGCTCGTCGCGTAGTTTATGATCACGAAGGCGGCGGAAGACTCCGTTTCGCGTTCATCCCGTTCGACTTTCTGCCCGACGGACGAGCGGGGCGGGACGCGGCGTATAAAAAAGAGCCGATCGGAGCGCCGAGTTCACAATCAGTCGTCTGTCTGGTTTCTTTTTACTCGCTCCACTCCTCCTGCTTCCTTTCCGATGGTCTTCCAACGCTACCCGATCGACAAGCCGGCGAGTGCGGCGCGTTTGGCCGAGCGCCTCTTCTTCAAGACGAGCCGCGTTTACGCCAAGAATCGATTGATGAAGGTGAGTTTCCATCGATCAACCCGTTCGAATGATCGCGGCCGATTGCAGGCCGCTCTCAGCGAGCAGTTCTGCGCGTTCACGCCGAACAACCCGAAGACCACCGGCCTGCCGACCCAATCGCTTCTCAACCTGTACGAAAAGTGGGGCCATGGGGGCTACGGCGTGATTCTCACCGGTAATCCACTGCGCTACGAGCCTTCTCGTTCATAATTGTTTAGGGAACGTGGCCGTTGATCAATTTCATTTGGAGGCGGCCGGGAACACGATCGTTTCGAAGGAGACGGACACCCCCGAACGGCGCCGACTGTTCAGCCGATTGGCCGAGAACGCGCGAGCGGACGGCGCGCTGGTTGTCGCTCAGTTGACTCACGTGAGTGCCCAGAGATGAGCCATCGATTGATTCCGCTTCCCGCTTGCAGGCCGGCCGCCAAACGCCGTACGCGGTCAATCCGCAGCCGTTCTCCGTTTCGGACGTCCAGCTGGAGGCCGAAGTGACTCGAGAATCGCTTCTTCCGCCTTCTATTCGATTGATTGCAGCTCCGCGGGCACAAGTACGGAAAGCCGAAAGCTTTCACGAAGGAGCAAATCCGAACGGAGTTCGTCGATCGCTTCGTTTTCGCCGCGAAGTTCATGCGAGACTGCGGCTTCAACGGCGTCCAAGTGCACGGCGCGCACGGCTACGCGCTCGCCGCCTTCCTTTCGCCCACGACGAACACCCGCACCGACGAGTACGGCGGCTCGGTGGAGAACCGAACGCGTGTCGTCCGCGAGATCTACCAGCGGATTCGGTAAGCGATCACTCCGCTTTCGTCTGTTGACTTCCGCTCGTTTCCAGCGAGGAGATCCCCGCATCCACCGGCTTCGTTGTGGGCATCAAACTGAACTCGGTGGAGTTCCAGGACGGCGGCTTGACGAACGACGACGCCGTCCAGACCGCGAAGATCCTCGAGGTCCGTTCGGCAGACAGCAGGCGTCAATTCCTTCGTTGTTTGCAGAAAGAAGGCTTCGATTTTATCGAGCTGACCGGCGGCAACTACGAGAAGTGGATGATGGTGCCGGAGATGCGCGACTCGACGACCAAACGGGAGTCATTCTTCGGGCACTTCAGCAAGAACGTCCGGCAGAACGTCCGGGATGTCGTGATTTACTTGACGGGCGGTTCGTTCACCCACACAACGACAAAAAACCCACGAATCTTCTGCAGGTTTCCGCACAGTCGGCGGAATGGTGCGCGCTCTGGAGGCCGGCGACACGGACGGCTTCGGGCTGGGCCGCCCGGCCACTGCGGAAGCCGGTCGGTCCACTCCTTCGCCTTCTTTCATCTCACTCCTTTTGCTTCCAGACATCGCCCGAAAGTTCCTCGTCGACGGCGTCCAGTCGGCGGCGGTCAACCACTTTGAGTACGATTTCATGGCTTCGGCGGGCAAATCCTCGGTCGAGATGCACCAGCTGGGCAAGACGACGCTCGCCGAGGCGGGCTTCGACCCCTCGTGCGGCGTGATGGACTTGAGCCCGAAGCCGGCCGTCGAGCAGTTCGGCGCCGCCATGCTCGAGTACCACACCCAACGGAAGCTGCGCATCCAAGAGGGCGAGATCCCGCCCGAGTTCTTCGACTACCAGCAGTACCCGCCGCCGCCGGCCCTCGAGGCGGGCGCCTGATTCCCGCTTGCAATCTCTCGTGTAACCCGTTCAGTAGAAATAAACAGCAGCTGAAGTAAGCGGTCGGTAGGGGGCCTCCCAGTTGAGCGCAAATCTTACCGCTTTTGCTCAAATCACAATGATTTATTTCCGTCTTTGCAACAAACAAAGGCACGAACAAGAGAGTTTCACTTCTGGCTCTTGTTGTTGTTGGACCCGTCCGCTCTCTTCCCCTCGCTCTTGCGCACCGGTTCGACGACCACGAGTCTCGTCGGAGCATTCTGGGCGCTCTCCTCGTTTCGGTAGACGACCTGAACGGGGGTTTGCTGCTCGTAGGACCAACAGGGCGCCCGTTCTTCGTAGTAGCGGACGGTGCGGGAGGTCTGAAAGAAGCGGTCAGAAGCGGAAAGAAGAGGGCGCTCACTCGACACGAAAGGACGGCGAAGACGATGCCGCCGACCACGAGGGCGAGCAGCAGAAGGGCGGCGAGCACGTAGAGCGCGATGGCCGTCGGCGAGGTCCACGACCAGGGCTCCCGCCGCTCCTTCCGTCCGGCCGAGCCGCTCGATTGGTTGCCGCCCTCGTCCACGTGCGTCTCGTGCGAGTGGCCGCCGTAGCAGCCCACGCAATGCACGTGACCGCCGTGCCAGTGCGGGTAGCCTGAAAGAAGGAATGAGAAGGACGCTGAACAGCAAGCGAACCGTAGTGATAGTAGCCTGAAAAGAACGATAGAAGTGAATGAGAGGAAGGGTCAACAATCACCTGGGTAGAATCCAACGCCGTACGCCCGTCCGTAGTACACGCCAGACGTTCGGTAGCCGCGAGCCGAGAAGCCACGCCCGCCGTAACGAACGGCGCCATCGGCCGTCGAAAGAAGCGAGACGATCGCGAGCAGGAGGAACGAGCCGCGCATCTCCGGGCGTCGAGGAGTGAAATGAACGTGAAATAAAATGGTTGCTTTGAGAGTGTTCGTGTTAATTAGCATGAGAGTTGTGTAGACAGTTGCTTGGCTGTTTGCCCCCTCCACTCGCTTTTTTTTTGTTCGTTAGACTGTCGATCCCCACTCCGCTTTCCCTTTCGAAGGAACCGGCAGGGATTTCACCCACCGAACGAGCAAACAAGGGATCGAATGAGCGGGACATAAATCGAACTCATTCGAGTAACGAGCGTTCCAACGATCGCGGGATGATCGCTCGTCGATTTCCGCTAACTCCCGTCGGTAGACAAGAAGCGAGTGAGGGCAAGTGGTTGGACGTGGATTGCGCTCTTCAATTCTTTCGGTTGGAATGAAGCATTTTGTCTATTCTTGCTTAACGTTTTGTAACTCCCTGATGCCTGCCCAGGTTTAATCTCTTCACGTTGTCCACTTTGTCGTTGCCTCGATTCACACGCCGTTTGACCCAATTCCCAGCCGCCCGTTTCGCTTTCGAGTGATCACGAGGCTCGAATTTAATCCTCCGATCAAAGAACGCCGACAGTGGACGTTGGGCGGCGTCGTGTCCACCGGAAACACGTGAATCGCCGCCCTCTCGTCCATTGTGCGGATCGACCACCCGATCGCGTTTATTCGGCCGCTTTTTTCGGATGTTTGCGGAAGACGGCGGGATTGTTTCCGCTTTGTGGTTACCGGCGATCGCTCCGTTTACGGCCTTCGGAGATCGTTCGCATCCCCAGGGATTCACAAGCCGCTTGTGTTCGGAACACGAGCGTAAAAAGACGCACGATTATTCCTGCAAACGACTTCTTTTGTGTTCCGCGCATGTGTTTGCGACTCGCAGTCGCTAAGCGAAAGCCGACCGCCGGCGTCCACGCGGCCTAATCGGCGGCTAATTCCGCTGCTCACTCCTGCGAGGGTTCATAAGTACAACTGAGTAGAAGAGAAAAGGTGGGATCGGTGAGTGGGAGTCGATCTACTGGCTTGTATCCCGTGTTTTCTGCCCTTTTCGTTCACTCTATCCTTCTCCTATGCCAATCGCTCGTCTTCTATCAGCCGCTCTACCTATTTTAGAAAGCTTTACACATCGCTTTGCTCTCGTATCCAACGAGAACTGTTCTTTTGTACGATAAGCCGTAAGGCAAACAGCCGCCGACCAGTTGGACGAACGGAGCTTTTGGCCAATCGACCGCCGCCGTCCGGTCGCTCGGTCGGCTGCAATAATTTCGGACGCCCGCGAGGACGAGCGGGCGGGCGGTGGGGCGCGAAAGAAAGCGGATTGTTGCGGTTGGATCGTGGCGGAAATAAACGAGATCGACGGCCACCACTCGCTTGCGACCGGCCGCTAATCCGCGCGGTTAAAAACGGGGACATTCCGGGTGCTTCGCGCGCGGAACGCGGACGTTCGCTTCCCGAAGGTGTGAGGAAGTGGGATGTTTCTGCCTTGCTCGGGCGAGTGCACTCGTTCGTTCGTTCGTTCGTTCGTTCGTTGACGCCCTCGAAAGAATTGCGTCAAACGGGCGGCTCTTCGGCGATCTCCGCGACGTCTTCGCGATGAACCGACGGGATGAGCGACGAAGCGGGCGGGGGCGTGAGAAAGGCGGCGGATAAAAAGTGATGACCGCCGGACGGCTCGAGCGAGCGGTTTCGAACCGAGCGGATCGAAACGCGGCGATTTCTTCCGTTTGCGTCGCAAAGTGCGCGCGAACTCTCGACTTCCTTTCGGTCGAGCGGCCTTCCGCGTTCACGTGATCCCGTCTTTTCAAAGCAACTTCAATCTGCTTCCTTGCAGCTCGAAGGATGCCAAAGTTCGTGGACGAGGAGCCGCCGGAGTTCGACGAGGCGCAGCACGAGGCAGCGGACGAGATCGCGAGTGTTCGTTTGTCCACTCACATCCTCCAATACTCTCCTTCCGCAGGTGCTGGGCGTCGAGCCTGCAGCTCAGAACAAGGACCACAAGATGGGCCTCTTTGGGGCCATCTCTTTTGTTGCCGGTTCGATCATCGGCAGTGATAAGTTCGCAGTGGGCAATCAATCGTTAATCTTTCCTTTTGGTCCACGAATCTTCATCAGTCCTTCGACCATCCTGAAGGAAACGAATTCAGTCGGCTTGTCCTTGGTGATTTGGATCCTCTCGTCGGCCATGAGCTCCATCGGGGCTTACTGTTACGTACGCGCTCGCATTCAAGCACGACTATTCGTTGGTTCTCGTAGGTCGAACTGGGCACTTCGATCAAGAAGTCGGGGAGTGACTTCGCGTACATCCACCATTTGAAGCTGTATGTTTCTTCTTTTCATTGGACTCCAACCTCGCGATTTCTCTTGCAGCTACCCGGTGGCCTTCGCGTTCGCGGTGTGCACGTGTTTCGTTACGCACACTTCGACTTTGGCCATTCAAGCCCTTACGTTCGCCGAGTACCTACGGCAAGGAGTTGGAATCCAACTGCCGGACGCCCAGTCGGCCCACTTGTTCAACGTGTTCGTGAGCTTCACGATGGTTGGTGCGTTCCCTTTTGTCGCTAAATTCGATCCAACAGATGATCTTGAGGCTTCCTGACGTTCCTGAACTTCTTCTCGATCCGCACAGTCGTTTCCCGCTTCCAAATGGTCGCCTCGTTCGCGAAGATCGCCTCTACGATGCTCATCATCTGTGTCGGCGCGTACTTTCTCGTCTTTCAAGGTTATTTTTCCGTTCTTTCGTTTAACCAACGGAGGGGTGTGCAGGGAAGAACGAGAACCTACAGAACGTGTTCGAGGGCTCGCAGTACTCGGCCGGCAACCTCGTCTCCGCCTTCTTTGCTGGACTCCTCGCTTACGACGGGTGGGACGTTCTCGTTAGTCATTTGCGCTCGCTTCTCTCTTCTTCATCGTTTCGTTCAGAACATGGGCGCCGAAGAGATCCGAAATCCCCGGCGGTGAGCACTCCGTCGGGTTCATTCAACTTCTTCTTTGTTGCAGAAACATGCCGTTGGCCATCGGGCTGGGTATGACGATCATCACCGCGCTCTTCGTGCTCGTAAACGTCTCCTACTCGGTTGTGTTGAGTGTGCCCGAGATCCAACAGTCCGATGCGGTCGCTATGGTTCGTCCCTGGATGAACGAAACGAATGTTGGTGGTTGCAGTCGTTTGCGGACAAGGCGATGGGCCCCTTCCGGCTGGTCGTTCCGTTCATGATCTGCATCGTGCTAATCGGCTCACTGAACTCGACGCTCTTCCTGGGCAGCCGGTTCGTTTCGGCAGCACACAAACAAACGATCGATTGCTTGTGTTCAGCGCGCTGCACGCGATCGCCCGCAGCGGCCTCCTGCCGCCGTTCCTCTCGTGCTGGAGCGAAAAACGCGGCAGTCCGCGCGCCGCGATCGTCGCCCACGTGCTCGCCGCCCTGCTGATGGCGTTCACGTGGGACGTGCGGCAGTTGATCAACTTCAAGGGCTTCTCCGCGTGGACCCAACGAACGCTGACCATTGTGCTGCTCATTTGGATTCGCGTGCGCCGACTGCCGGTCGACCCGCAGCGCGTGCAAACGCCCCTCTTCATGCCGTTCCTCTTCGTGACGTGCACGAGCGCTCTCGTAATCACCACGGTGGTCGGGCAAACGCAAACAGCGCTCTTCGTGTCGAGTGTGATCGGCGTGGGATTCCTCGTCTATTTCGTTTTCATTTGGGACAAAGCGCTGCCCCGCTTTTCGTGCTACACAACCAGCCAAGCGAAGATCAACGGTGAGCCGTCTGCTGAGTTCTTTCGACCACCCACCGCCGTTCTTCCAGCCGTCCTGAACAAACTGACGGAGGTCGTCTTCCGCGGCACGATCCAACGGCCGCCGGCCGGCCGCACGAACAAAGTGGGCGCTGCGGACTCGCCGCCCACCTCAAAGTCCCCCGTGGAGCCGAACGTCTTCTGGACGGAAGTGAACGCGTCGCCTTTGGCCACGCCGAAAGCGAAATGTCTGCCGAACGGGAACAAGGCGGGAGAGGAGTGAACAGACGGCTGCTCACTTCTCCGCTCTTCGGTCTACTCGCCTCCACGCACTTCCAATCACTTACGCACTGCTCCACCCTTACCGCGCTCATTCTCATCTTAGTTGCTGCCCCGTTTAATCCTCCGCCTGAATGATCTCCTCGTTCCCGATTGGAATGCAACAGACTCCAAATAGCCGTATAAATGGTTTCTAGACGCAATGAACTTCTTCGTGTTCTTACGCCAGTTTGCACACCTTTCGTTCAGTACAACTCAGTTTTATTTCGTTCACAACAAGAAAGAGGCGGTCAATGAAGTAGGACGAATAGTTGGATTAGAGAGCGTCCGAGTGTTTCGACGGGCGACAAGCGGGCGGAAATGAAGGCCAACTTGACGAGACGATCCGGCTTCCTGCAACAAAAGAGTGATTGCAGTCGACTAGAAGACTTACTGGAAAGGAATGCGGTGAATGGCGAACTTCTCAGTCTTCTCGGGGCTGTCTCGTTTGTCCGCACTCTTCACAACCAACACTCCGTCCTCCACATCGAACAAACCCGAGTGTAGAAGAGGAATGAACGTCGACGAGAGGAAGATCGGAAAGAGGACGTTCCTCCATCTTCTCGCTCGAAGGTCCAACAAGGCAAGATGTTGAGTGCATTCGCAATTGCAACAAAATGGAGCTTTGATGCAGTTGCAGACGATTGTTGGGTAGAATGTGTCCGCTTTCCACAAGCCCGAGTAATACGTGTAATAAACCGGCTGAAATAAAACGCCGCCTAATTAGTCCGCTTTCCGTTCGGGATACCAGTTTTTCCTCAATAACGTCGCACAACTTCGTAGGCAGTGGCTTCAAATCAACCACTTCTTGTTGACGAGTGCCCAGATCACAGCGGCGAATGCTGGACAAGCCGGAGGTCAATCCAAACAGGCCGTGAGGAATGAGGAACCACCAGAGAGCGCCCTCGAACACGTGATATTGCGGACCTTGCAACACGTGCATCCCGCTGGGCGGTTCGTTCGACGAAATGGGCGCTCTCACCAGCTTCAGCTTGTAGTTCGATTTAAACTCGTACACGTGTCTCGTCTTCGTCCTTCCTGCCTGTCGCTCAAAAATGAGCCACTTGCTGTCGTCAAAGAACACCCAGCAACAGTTGACAAAAGAAAGTTCCTTGAGCACAGTGGCCGTTTGTTGCTTTAGATCAAATTCCACGATCAATACGACAACAGGACCTGCAAGAAGATACTAATCGAAATCTGAGCAACGATACCTGGGGGACGCCAGTGCAGATTGTTGACGAACACCAAACGAAGCGTATCGTCCGCCAAGTTCTCGTGAAGCGAATAGACAAAAGGCCCGCACGTGAGTTGGTTGCCTGATGCCCAGTACTCGAATCGATCAATCGTGAACGTCCTGTAGAATAAGGCAGATTACTGAATGAGCATTTGAAAGTGGAGATTCCATTGCTTTTGTGTAGTCGGATGGAACGCGTAAAACTTCCCGGTCCGCGTACAGACGTAGTAGACGAAACTGCCGGCCATCCTGCATTCCATCAAAGAAAATGGGGCGGAGCCAGGAGCTTTGCCGATGCGAGGGCGATATTCCGCAATTTGCAATGAATGCAACGGCATTTCGGACATCTTTGAACACGACTGCTGGACGGAGCAGCGAATACCCGAGTGGTCACTCAACTCAAAAGGTAAACGAATGAACGACTTTTGCTTGCCAAGGCTGGAAAGGCGAACACCTCACGACGACACTCAAAAGGTTGACTGCGAGGCATCGTAAACGTCCCAGTAAACGCCCACCTTCTTTCCGCTGCCAAACCGACCATTTAAAAGCCAAAATCCCGCGACTGGGCAAGCCGCTGCCGCTGTGGACGTTGTGCTGAGCCGCTTGCAGGTGCGCATCGAGCGGATGGTCATCGAAAAGAAACGCGCCTCTCGTCCGCCTGCTTGAGCACCTCGTTGAAGACGGCCGTCGTGGGCTTCAGTTGGCCGGGCGGGACGGCGTGCTAGTGAGCGCGCTTCGCCGCCAGCTGGTGCCAAACGGAGCGCGAGTGGTGGCGGTTGTCCGCTCAGGTCGACCTCGCGCGTTGTTTGTGCGGCGGATCCCGCGGCCCAGACCCACGCCGTCTCCGCCGAGTGGTCGTACCCCCGATGGGTTGCTGCGGGAGTCGACCGAGCGACCGGAGCGCGCGGAAGCCGCCGCTCTCGTCGACGATCGCCGCGAGCGAGCGGCCGAAAGAAACGAAGCGGGAGGCGGCGCGGTCGTCCGCCGAGTCGTCGGCCGCTCCGGTCGCCCTGCCGGCGGCGATCGGGACGCCGACCGGCGAGGAGGAGGCCACGCCGTTCGAGAACAAGGGCGCCGGCGTGCACGGGAAGACGCGCCGACAGCGACGACTCGATTTGACGCAGCAGACGCGCGAACTCACGACCACCACCGGGCCGCCCGCGCCGCTCCGCACGACGGCCGACCGCACCCAACAGACGACCGAGCGGCGCGCCGTCGGGCTGCTTTCGACTCAACAGACGTGCGACGAGCGAGTGAGTTGTCTTCGTTCTTCTCCGCACTCATTTGTTCGTTTAGTCGAAGCGGAAGAAGGCGCTAAACACTCGCCAAACTCGAGAGAGCCGCCGAACGGAGACGCGAGCGGTGGTCGAGGGAGCCGTGAGTTCTGCCGCCTCACCATCCACTCTTGGCTTGCAGAAGAAAGAGCCGAAAAAGGGGCCTCCGGAATCCTAACCGTCGGGCGAGCAGGACGACGAGAAGACGCCCGTGTTGAGCGGAAAGGAGCGCGTGAGTTCGCCGCCGCTCCACGCAGCAATTCGCCCGCTTGCAGCCGCCGGCCGAGACGAGCGGCGTCCCGCCCACGCCGCCGGCCGTCCGCGAACTCCAGACAGCCGTCGGGCGGACGCGTCGCCGAAGGCGCCGACGGGAGCGGTCGCGCCGTTCGGCCGACTCGCGGCGCGCTCGCGACGAGCGGCGGGCGGCGTTGGAGCGGCGCCGGAAGGAGGCGTGAGTGGGCGCCTTCCTCCGATCTCATCGGTTCGTTGCAGCCGCCAGTTGGATGGAGAGGACGCGGACACGCTCCACGAGGTGCCCGCCCAACGGATGCCCTCGAACGTGTACGCGAGTGAGCGCGAGGCCCCCGCCCGCCCAAAGGACTCCAAAGAGCAGCTCGCGACGCCGCTCGCCACCGACTCCACCGCCTCCAGCGGCGAGAAGCCGGCCGCCAGTTGATTGCGAGCTATAAACAGCGATCGTTCTTATGTAAGCATGTGGAGGCAAACGAACGGAACGTTCATTCGGACAAACAAAACGATTGTGCTCGTCTCTGTGGGGCCAATCACTTGTTTCGGCGTCGCTCTTCGCTCGGTAATGGCGACTTGGCAGAGTGCGGCAGGAAGGTCGTGAAACGGTGTTGGTTGAAATGAACGCGAGCACGTGGAGGGTTGCTTCAAAGAAACACCCAACCGTCCCGGTGGAGAACCGCCTCGACAAGCCGCCAGTCGCGGTTATTCTGCGAGAAATTTGCATCCGACCGTCCGAATTCGTGGGAGAGCGCCCGCGAGTTCGTTTTCCGCAAGTGATCCGCGCGTGCGGTCGTGTGCTCCCGTTTTGCGCCCGGCGATCGTTCGGCTCGTGATGTTCGACGCGGGGCTGCTGCTCGTGGGCGCGCCGCTGCTGCTGGCCGGCGTCCTCGTTTCGAGTGTCCAGTGCGCCAAACGGGTGAGTTCCCTCCCCTTCGTTGGTCATCCCCTGCTCGCTGCAGCGCCAACCGCCCGCCGCCGCCCAAGCCGCGCCACCCGCCACTCCGCCGGTCGCCGCTCCGGCCGCTCCCGCCTCCGCGCCCCCGAAGCCGCCGGCCGACGAGAAGAAGCCGGCGGCGGAGGAGAAGAAGGCGGACGGCTCGAAGAAGGAGGCGTCCAAAAAGGAGGCCGGCTCGAGGAAAGAGAAGTCGAAGGCGGCCACCGAGCCCGCGCCCGACAAGGACGGCATCCGCGCGCCCGCCAAGAAAGGGATCGTCAACGCGCAGGATCCCAACTACCAGGCGACTCCGCCCGCCTTCCTGCTCGCTCATCCTTTCGTTTGTAGACGCTCGCTGGAATGGCCGACGGCGAGGTGTTCGGGGACGACAAGAAGAAGAAGGAGGGCGAGAAGGACCTGCCGAAGGCGCCCGAGAAGAAGGGGATCGTCGGTGAGTGCCTCAAGCAGCAATGCAGTCGTCTAATGTCCCCTGCTGCAGACACGCACGACCCGAACTACCAGACGCTCGCCAATGTCGGGCAAAACGATCAGGTGTTCGGCGACGACAAGAAGAAGGACGGGGACGAGAAGAAGGAGGGCGGACCGAAGGAGCCGGAGAAGAAGGGCGTCGCTGGTGAGTTCTCTCCGAAGATGCCTTTCATTCATTCCTCCGTGCAGAGACCCACGATCCGAACTACCAGACGCTCGCCAACGTCGGGCAGAACGATACGGTCTTCGGCAAGGACAAGAAGGACGAGAAGGGAGCCGTGAGTTCTCCCTCCTGTCCACCTTTCACCCTCCTGACTGCAGAAAGAAGACGAAAAGAAGGACGGCCCGAAGGCGCCCGAAGACCAGCAGAAGAAGGCGGGTACCTTCGACCCCAACTATCAGGCAGCCGACCGATCCATCCGCTCTCAAAACCACTCGCACGATTTCAGACGCTGGCGGGCGTCGGAGCGAACGATCAGGTGTTCGGCGGCGACAAGAAGGCGGCCGAAAAGAAGAGCGGCAAGGAGAAGAAGAGCGCCAAAGAGAAGGGCAAGGCGACCAGCAAGAAGGAGATCAAGGCCCCGGACGATCAGCAGAAGAAGGCGGCCACCTTCGATCCCAACTACCAAGTGAGTCCACCCCTCACTCAATCCTCACTCTCCTGCAGACGCTCGCGAACGTCGGCAAGAACGAGACGGTTTTCGGGGGCGACAAGAAGGACGCGAAGAAGGCCGAGAAGAAGAGCTCCAAGGAGAAGAAGAGCGGGAAGGAGATCAAGGCGCCCGAGAAGAAGGGAGTCGTCGGTGAGCTCCACGAGAAGGCAGCCCATTAATCAGAGGATTGCAGGTGCGATGGACCCGAACTACCAGACACTCGCGAATGTCGGCAAGAACGACGCGGTCTTCGGGAAAGACAAGAAGGACGAGAAGGCCGCCGTGAGTTCTCTCCGCTGTCCCCCACTCACACCCCGCATTGCAGAAAGCGGACGAGAAGAAGTCGCCCGCTCCCGCCAAGGACGAAAAGAAGCCCAAGACGGAGGAGAAAGCCGGCAAGACGGAGGACGACAAGAAAATCAAGGCGCCCGAGGACGTCAACAAGAAGGTGGGTTCACCGGCAGTTCACGCGTCCAGTCGACCCGCCCGCAGGCCCACACGTACGATCCGAATTACCAGACGCTCGCGAATCTCGGAAAGAACGACGCCGTCTTCGGCGCGGACAAGAAGGCCGGCGGCGGCGAGAAGAAGCCGGAGACGCCCAAGAAGAAGTGACCCGCTCGCTTGTTCCTTGCGCACAAATAAACCGTTGCTTCGGGCAGTTCTTGAGAACGTTCGGATGTTTGAACGGCCACAAGTGACCTTGAACCGCATCTTCGGATCTCTGTGAGCACGCGGCAAACAAATTTCAAGTGAATTGGCGACAGTTCACGCGCCGCGGCCAACAATCGCATTCATGTTCTGGCTGACGGTAAACCGAAACTTTGCCCTGCCTTCTACGAACTGCCGTTCAAACAACGCGAGGCTGTGGTCTTTCTTCTACGTTCATCTCAAGTACATGTTTATTTCAATCAAAGCAACGAACACAAAGGACGGGTGGTTGTGGACGCTCGTTTGGGCAGGGCGAATCGTTTGCTCAAGAAGCGGCCGACCGTTCCGACGGCTGAATGCCGAGCAGAGGCGAGGGCCAAATTCACGAGTCGATCGGGCTTCCTGCAAGCGAACGATCAAAGAGAGACAGTGGATAGAAGAACTAACTGGAAGGGAATGCGCTGAATGGCGAACCGATCGGTCTGCTCACGGGTGGCTCGTTCGTCGCCGCTCACCACAATCAACACCCCGTCGTCCACATTGAACAACGAGAAGTGCAGGTGCCACGAGCAGATCGAAGCGAGTCGAATTGGAAGCAACACGTCCTGCCATTTCCTGGCCTCAAGGTCCAAGATGACGAGGTGCTGAATGCAAGCGCAGTGGTGGCGACGCGGGAGTTCGTTGCACGAGCACATGATCGTCAAGTAGAACCTCTTCGCCTGCCACATCCCCGAGTAGCAGTAGTACTCCGGCTGAAATTGATCGCGAACAGCTTTTTCTGTTCGTTTCATCTTGTGTTACCGTTTTGTCGTGAATGACTTTGCACAATATGGTGGGCATTGGCTTCAGATCGATCACTTCTTGTTCGCAGGTGCTGAGGTCGGCGCGACGGACGGCGGACAAACCGGAGATCATTTGTGATGCTCTGCGGTTGTGTGGGATGAGAAACCACCAGAGGGCGTTGCCGAAGACGTGGTGGTGCACGGTTCGCAAAATGTGCGTAGCACTCAGCGGTTCGTTTACCGAAATTGGCGCTCCGAACGGCTTCAGGTCGTAGTTCGCTTGAAGCTCGTAGACGAAACTCGTCTTCGTCTCGTCCGTTTGTCGCTCAAGAATAAGCCACTTGCCGTCGTCAAACGACGACCTGCAACAGTCTTCAAAGGTGTACTCTTTGAGAATGGTGGCCGTTTGTCGCTTCAAATCCAGACGGATTACCAGCACGACCTCGGGACCTACGAGAACGTTAGTGATGGATATACACTCAAAATTACCTGGAATGTAGTCTTTCAATATTTTGTGGAGCAGCAAATGGACGGTGTGGTCCGCCAAGTTCTCGTAGAGCGAATGAAAACGCCGCCCGTACCCGAAACTTCCCTCCGACACCCACTGCGCGAATCGTTTGATTTTGAAACTCCTGGAAAGAGGTACGATTCTCATTTGAGGCGAGGACGAAGGCACCATTGCTGTTGTGTAGTCGGATGGAAAGCAAACAACTTGCCAGTTTGCGGACAGCAATAGTAGACGAAACTGCCCGCCATCGTGCATTCTTTGAGTGAGAACGTCATAGTGTGGGGAATACGAGGGCGATATTCCGCGATTTGCAACGAATTCAGCGGCATTTCGGGCATCCTCGAACGCGGCAAGGCGACGGAGCAGGAAGAGGCGCGGACGGACGAGCAAGCAGGTGCACGACCCACCACTCGCCCGATTGGGTGGAGTGAACACTCTCTGATTGCCTTCAAAGCAAATGACTGCGAGACATCGTAGAGGGGCGGCTAGAAATATTTTTTTGTTCGTCCAACTGACTCTCTCACAACCAGCATGATGGACGGACGATCAGAGCTCGGCGAGTCCATTGAGAAGCAAAAGTGATTGAACAAAACGTCGATTGAGCGACTGCAAAGTTATCGCTTTCACTTCGCATTCCTTCTTTCGACTTCCGCTGGTTTGAATGAAAGTTTATAGCCAATCATACAGCAACAACAACGACGGCCTAACGAGGAAAGAATCGTGCGTGGAATTCTTGGTCCCGACTGCGCCCTTTACATCCAGATGTCCGACGTGACGTCGCCGCCCGGGTAGCGCATCTCGTGAGGTCCGTACGGTACGTCCTCGAACGTGCCGAAGTCCACGAGGAAGTTGGGGTCCAACTCCAAGCCGCCGGTCTCCGTGTTCACGAGGCACATCAGCATGACGCCGCCATGCTTCACGAGGTCCGGGTAGAAGTCCGCGTCCCAGCTGGTCACCAGTGAGGTGCTGATGTAGAGGCGCTTGCCGTCCAGCGAGAGTTGCATCTGGAAACGAAGGAAGATGAGTGCTGCACGAATGCCTTCTTTCGGACTCACCATGCACGGGCCGCCGTGGATTTTGCGGCCCTTCACTTCGGTCTGGTCGTAGCCCACCCATCCGGGCTCCTCGACCTTGTAGCCCGACTGATTGTGCAGCAGGCCTCCGATCTTGACCTGAAACGACGCGGGGCATCAGTTGAAGAAGCCATCGGAAGAGAGCGTACGCGTCCGACGAGCTTGATGTTGCGCGGGTCGCGGATGTCGTACTGGAGCACCTCGCCGTGCAGCCACAGCGATGCGTACAGGAACCTGGAAGGAGTGGATATCCATTCATTCATCAAAGTGAAGGGGAACTCACTTGTCGTCCATCGAGATGATGTTGTCCGAGAGCAGGCCGGGCATCTCCGGCTCCTTCCAGCCCGCCACCTTCACCTTCGGGTGACGAGCGGCCACTCGGTACACGTACCGCGTGGAGCCCTCCGGCTTGAACAGGTGGTACAAAGCGGAACCGCGGGCGGCGCCGAAGAAGCAGTCCTCCTTCTCGGGATCGTGCAGCATGCGGATCTCGAAGCCCATCAGGCTTTCCTCGCCCTTGAGCTCGATGGACTGGATGCGGGTGCGCTTCTCCCAGTCCCAGATGTTCAGCCGGCGCGAGTAGTAGCCTGCAAACGACGGAGTAAGAAAGAAGACAGAAGCTCACTATTTGCTCACCCTTCTCGATCTGCTTCGGATCGAAGCCGTGCTTGATGGCCGACGGGGCGCCCCACTCAGTCGAAATC
Source organism: Aphelenchoides fujianensis (assembly GCA_024699865.1). Classification (NCBI taxonomy): domain Eukaryota; kingdom Metazoa; phylum Nematoda; class Chromadorea; order Rhabditida; family Aphelenchoididae; genus Aphelenchoides; species Aphelenchoides fujianensis. The sequence goes on along the minus strand of JAMPIO010000012.1, from coordinate 931,307 downwards.
ATCACGTTCTTGCGCGGTTGATACCAGAAGCCTGCAAGACCGGTGATCAATCCCACGCCTTCTTGCCGAACAAACCGCAGCCGAAGGTCGTGGATTTGCTGCTCCACACGCCCTTCACCTTGAAGTCCTTGTCGAGCATCACGTACTACCCCTGGAAACACGAGCAATGTTCAGGGAATGGCGGAGATGAGCGGGACAAACCTTGTTTTTGCCGCTGTTGTCACCCAGCGAAGAGATCATGATCTCGCCGGTGGGCAGGCAGTGGGTTGAGTAGAGGAAGGTGGCGTCCAGCGGCGCCATCTCCTCGTGGTACACCGTGTGGTGCAGCTTCAGGTTGAGGGGGTCCAACGTGTCGATGACGTACACGCGGGAAGAGAACAGCGTCGGGCAGATGAGGAAGCGGCGCAAGACGCCCGTCTTTCCGAGGAACGACGCGCACGCGTTCCAGCCCGAGTGGTGCACCTCGTCGCCGATCTTCGGCAGGACGACCTTGCTGACCGGCTGCAAACAGACGGGAGATCAGTCAATGCATTCCTCTGCGGACTCACCTTGCAGTAAGTGGCCGAGGCGGGATCGATGTCGATCGTGAACACGGCGTCGCTCTTCTTCGAGGGGGGCCGCTTGAACGGGCCACGGCGCGTGTAGTTGGTGGCGGTCACGAACATGAGCTTCTCGCGCGGGCCCTGCGTCGCGTCGGCGGGCGTCTTGTACGCGATCCCGCTTTCCGTCGAAGCGGGCCGCTCGCTCGGATGGGCGCCGGGAGCGGCTGGAAGAAAGAAAGGACTGATTGAAAAGGAAGCAAAACCCACGAGGGCGGGGCGACGGCGCGCGAGATCGGGAGCGCGAGCGGGTGCGCTGCACGTTCACCGCCAGGGTGTTCGCGAGGAGGGCGGCGGTGCTTTCGTCCACTCCACGGATGGCCGCCCGCTGTTCGCGGATGAGCGGTTGGAGCGGGAGCCTCGTGTCGCCGCCCGAAATGGTGCGCTTCTTCTCGCCGGGCATCTCGATGACGGGAGTTGAGTTCTGAAGCGGAGGAATCAACGGGGAATGGGAGGACGGACGCGAAAGACGCGGCCGCAAAAGGAAGCGAAAGAAAAAAGCGGCGATTTCCGCTTCCAATCGGCCGCTCGCTCGGTCGAGAAAAAACAATCGCCCCCGCCCGCTGCCCCCCGCCGCCCGCTGGCCGCCCGATCGCCGCCGTCCGCCGTCGCTCGCAATAATCGGCGGACTCCCGAACGGGATCGCGGCAAACAGAACGCGGGCGGCAAGTCGGCGCGTGTGCCTCGATTTGGATCGAACAACTCGCCGTTTATTGCCGTCCAACGAGCGAAATCGTCCGGCCAAGAACGAAAAGAGTGACCAGCGGAAAGATCGAGAACAAGTGGGCCGAAATGACGAAACGAGTTACCATCGAGCGACCTGCAAGCACACGAATTGAAGAAAAAAGAGAACGCGTGCGGCCAGTGCTGCCCGACTGCACGAGCGCCGTGCTGATCGCTTCGATCTTCGCCGCTTCCGCATCCTTTCGCCGGCCGTCAATTGGGAGTCCTCAACTGACAACAAACAAAGTGGAATGGAGGGAGCAAGTGGGCGAACACCCAACGTGATCAGCATTCCGATGTGCGCCTTCTTGTCGCCGCTGATCCCAACAGTCGTCTTCTACCAGTCGGTTCAATCGTCGGCCGCCGTTTGGAGTTGCGTGTGCGCAAAAGCGGCCGAAATCCATTCCACCCACGCCCGCCAGTCAATCGCCATCGATTCGGAGGAAAAGAGCGTTGTCTACGTTTATTTCGGCTTTGTGGTCACTCGTTGTAACGGGCGAACAGAAGAACGTAAACCGAAGACCTGAAAGAACACGTCAACGAGCATTTCCGTCGATTCCCCGTTGCCTTCTTCCGTTGGAATCGGTTCCACTTAATCCTTCCAGTCTGCACAGTTGTTCGATTCGAAGCTCAAAGCAACGCACAAATGCGATCGCTTCGTTCCGCAACGAAGTTTCCGTTCAGCTTCGCGAATGCGACGATCCCCAGCCACAACTGGGCGTCGAACATGAGTTCCGTTGAATGGCGCTCGTCGAGCGGTCTTGGAAACGAGACAGTGTGGTCACGAGCAAGGAAAGGGAAAGAAGAAAAGAAAAGGACATATCCAGCGGTGTCCTTTGGCTCCTGCCACACTCCTCGAACTTCTACCGAGAAAAACGGAGTGCAAACAAGCGTAGTCCAACGCGAGGCTCGGTCGTTTCAATCGAGTGAAATCTTGCACGACTTCCGGCAGCGTGGAGGCCGCGGAGGCATCGGGGTGGACGTGTCGAAGAGCGAGAAGACCGACGAACGTCCACATTCCTGCCGCTTGCCTATCGATCCGATTGGACAGCCGAAAGAGGCAGTAGATTCTCTTTCAACGTCGAAATGCGGATGTTTCTTGTGAGTAAAGGGCGCGTTTTTCTACCGGTCGGCTTTCTTACTTGTTGTTTCGTAACACTACAACGGCGACTTCATGACCACCCCGAACGTAGACTGCGTGTGGAACGTCCCGTGCGACCCGACCGTCGAGCGCGTGTTCACGAGTGCCGGCCGTGAGATCTGCAATCAGCTCGAAGACCACGTGCGGCTAGGCGGGTCGTGTAGGGCGAGAAAGTGGGCAGCCCGTCTTTAGTCAGCAGTTACAAAGAGCACACCTTTTTCTACATCTTCCTTCACAAGCGGTGTGTCTTTCTCAGCTAGTCGGACAACGAAGTGGGCTACGCGACCCGGCTTTCCATTGTTTGAACGATCCACCCAGTGCCTTGGTGAATGAGATCAGCAAACGATCAAGCAGTGAGCAAGAATATGAAACGACTTGTTTATTCAAGAAGTGTTCTCAAGAGAAGCAAGAAGACCGCAACTAAAGACGCTCGCACGCATCCGTCGGCGCCTTTTGTGGTCGACTCGAAGGCGGGCGTGGTGCCCGCGTTCGGATTGAAGACGCCGCGAACGAGCTGCCGGTCGTCGTTCGTCACGAAGACGTCGCCGTTCGCGCCGAAAACGATCGCTTCGAAATCGTTCCGCCCGGGCAGCTGCAAACCAACAAGAGAGATGATGGTATCGAGTGATCGGAGGTTACCGCGAAGATCTTCTTCGTCTTTAAATCGATTCGCTGGAAGTTCGAGTCGCGCATCACGTAGAGGAGGTCTCCGCTCGGATCGAGAGCAAAGTGGATCACATTGGAGCACTTCGCGGTGAAGTTCGTGAGTTGCGTTTCCATCTTTGTGGCCACGTCAAAACAAACAGTTGGACGGCACTCAAGGCGGCCATGTTTTGAGTGCGCAGCTGCTCGTAACACCGCCGATCGTCCGCCGACTGCGGGCATGAAGCGAAGAAGACGAGCGATTGGCCGTCGGGAGTGAACCGAACGCCTCCCTCGTAGCCGAGCGTGTTCGTGAGCTGAACGAAAGAATGGGCGGTGAGTGCAGAAGCCCCTACTCGTTGCGGATGGTCGATGTCGTTCAGGTCGGCGATGTAGAGGTCGTAGTCGCCGTCCCGATTGCTCGAAAAGACGACTCGCGTGAAGTCCGGAGAGACGGCGAGTTCGCCTTCGAAGTTCTCGTTGTTTGTCAGCCGCTGCTTGATCGTCCCCAGCGAGTTCAAGCGGTAGATCTCGTTGAAGGTCGGCAGATCGACGACCACCGAGTCGGCGCACGGTTCGGAGGGCGAGAGGGCGCGACCGGTCGATGAGTGCACGCAACGCGGCTCCGATTCGTGTTTCACGCAACTGAACACACGCCACCACTGACAGAGAACGGACGGCGAACTCACGCTGCTGTCCGAAATCGAGGAGATCGCCAGTACGCCGCCCTCGCCACCGGCTGCACTCAAGAAGACGGCCGACGAGAAGAAGCGGTAGCCGGCGGACACTCGGCGCACGAAGCCGGCCGCGTCCGCTCGCAAATCCATTTGGTAGATCTAGAGAACGAACAGAATTCATTCCAGGGATGTCCACTCACTTGTGAAGGCGAGCGGGCGGCGAACATGAGCCAATTGCCGTCTGCACTCACGCTTAGCCCGAATGCTTCGTCGAGGTCCGATTCGTAGAGCTGGAAGCTGTTCGAAATGTAGGGAGAAGGCGGCTTAGCAGGGGGCCACCTGTCGGCTAAAGGCGGGATCTTTAGAGCGTTGATCGAAGAGAACAAACCAGCAATCACGGGATACGTGCGGTCTTCCTCGAACGTGCCCAAAAACAGTTCGAAGTCGCCACTCGTCCCGATTTGAGCGGCGAACGTCACAAAAATCGTTCCATTCACAACCACCACGTCCACGTCTCTCGCCCGATCACGAATCAACACCTGCGAGCAAGCAAACGAGTGGATAGAACGCATTGATGAGAACAAACCTCCGAAGTTCCGTCGTGAAGGTAGACGGCCGACTTTCCGCCGTTCTTTTCCACTTTCGTGTAGAAAAAGCGGCCAGTTGTGTTGGGCACGAACTTTGGCCGCAGAAAATAGAATTTGTCGTCCGAAAGGACGGGATTCGTGAGCAAAACGCCGCCGCTGTTCAGTTCGTCGAAGGATGTGCGCTAGATGCCCGTTTCGGGCAGCGGCAACACTTCTTCCCTGCAATCGAGGAGTGAGACGCATGAGACGAGAACTGAGCTCGCTTCGTGATCACTCGGTCGGCTTCGGCCATCGGCAGCCCGTGGAAGAGAACGCTCTGATGGACGTCGTTCGGCAGCGAGTCGAAGCCGTCCGCCCATCCCACCACTTCAATTACGCCCTGCAAGCTGATCGAATTCGAGGAAGCGAAGCGAGCAGCTTGCCGATTTGCCCGCTCCGTCGTCGTAGCTCAGGACGACGCCCCGGTCGCCCAGTCGAGTGCTGAGTTGGCGATCGCCCGCCAAATAGAGCGGAACGTACGTCCAAAGACCGCCTGCCGCGATGGTGCCAAACGGTACCTCGTCCCAAGTGAACGACGTCGTCCACGCGTACTCGTGCCGCTCCTCGTGCGGAAGGCGACCTAAAGAAAGAATGACTCGTCATCTGAGAAGAACCCTACAAGCGGCCTTCGTTCGGGCGTCCAGGTTGGTGTTCGAGCAGACGGACGGCTGGCAGAAGGCGTCGCTCGTAAAGGGCGAGTTCGACGCCGAGTTCTTTAGCAGCTGCAAGAAGGAGACGAATTGGGCAATTCTTCACGCCCACTTACGTACTGAACGGCCGTCAACGTCGTTACTTCGAAGCCTAAACATCAAAAGCAATAATCAAACAAACGAATCAAACGAATCGTCTGGTCGTCAATCGCAGCCCCGAACTCCTCGCCGATTCCGGTCGAGATCAACGAGACGGTCTGGGCGGGAGTGCGCAGGTCGAGGCGGTAGACGTGCGTGCAGGACGACTCGTACGGCCGCCCTTGGCCGTGAAGTAGATCGCCTTTCCATCGGGGCTAAACAAAGCGATGTGAACAATCGGGACAACAGTTGTGAAGAAACCAGAATTTCGGAAGCGAATGATCGCCGCCGTTCGTCAGCTGCCGCACGTTGAAGAGTTTGAAGTCCGCATTGATGGACGAAAGGAAGAGGAAAAGAAGCAAAAATGAGGACATTTGCGGTCGATGCTGGTCGCGAATTCGTTGCTTCTTTTTATTCCCCGCCGTTCTACTTATCAGGCGTGAAGCAGCGGGCGTCACTCCCAAGATGCTTCGTGGATCCTATAAAATACACTTGTAGTCCAGACGAGTGATTGCAGGCGTTGCGTGAGCGAAGGCTCACAAACGTGGGTCCAGACATCTTCGAATGATCATGGGAGTGCCTCCGATGTGTAGCCTAACAAATGCGAGCAGATGAGTTGGCCCTGAAGGCTCGAATCAAACACGACGAAAAAAGTGGGGCTAGGCAGCGGTGTTTTGCAAGGGAAGGGGCAGTCGCTGGCACTCATTAAGAGCTCCTGGGATTCACATTCCCTTTCGGCCACGTGACGCGGAAGAAGCTTTCGAAAACGTGGAATTGTCAAGAGAATGACGTTTTCCCATCGTCATCACAGTAAAGATCGAGGTTTTGCCTCGCTTCGGCTGGTGAGCAGCGTGTTTATTGACTTGGTAAGGGGAGGTAAAATCGAGTGGGGAAGCGAGCCGATGGCTCAGACAAGCGAACGAGAGGCAACACCTGATCTTCGGGGTCGTTCGCGGGCACTGCGTTCTGCGGCTTTCGGTCGGCGTTGGGGTGCGCGATGCGGGTCGGCGTTGCGGGTAGGCTGGCGGGTGGAAGTCGGGTCGCGGACTTGCGGGTAGAATTGCGTCCCGGAATTGCGGTAGAATTGCGGTAGAATTGCGGGCGGGCCCATGGCCCTTGCCTGAAACGAGAGAGAGATGAATGACGTTCGGGAGCGCGGCCGGCGACCGGCGGTCGTCTGCGGACGACCGCGAACTGACGGCTGGCGAGGCCGTTCGGTCGCTTAAGAACCCGTTCGCTCCGAGTGGATCGCGGGGCGGGCGGCGGCGGATCGCCGCCTTTTGTCTGTCGTCTCCTTCGCCGCTCGCTGTCTCACCGTGCGCGCGCCCCGCTCGGGATGACGTGATTTCGAGACGCCGCTCGGCGGAACGCCCCGCGCGCACGTCATGCCGATCGATTCGGGAGTTCATCGAGCATTCGATTGCCCAAAGCGAAAGTCGCTGCACCCACTCCTTACATTCGCTTCTTCATCGGCTGCAGCTTGAGTAGCAGCAGACGGTTGCTGCAGAACCTTCTTTCACACGCCCCTAGCTGTCCTCTAAATTTCTACTAACAGGCAATGATGCGGGTTTGCAGTCACTTCTTTCGTCCAGCAAGAGGCACAAGTTTATTTCATTTATGACAAGGAACAAGAAGTGAATAAGCGACGAACGTTCTTCGAGACGAAGCGAATTTTCTGACCAAACGATGGGCGGGTCTTGTGGCGAACCAGCCGTGCAGAAGCAAGTGCCAAGTTGACGAGGCGATCGGGCTTTCTGCAAACAACAAGCGGATCATCGGCTGTATCTGAAAAAGACACACTGGAAAGGAATGCGGTGAATTGCGAATCCTGGGACCTCCGCAGGCCGCCCTCGTTTGTCTCCGCTCATCACAACCAACACGCCGTCCTCCACATCGAACATTTGAACGTGCAAGTACAGCGTAAAAGCGGAAAACACACGAATCGGCAGCAGGACGTCCATCCATTTTTTCGTCCGAAGGTCCAAAATGGCGACGTGCTGGCTGCAGCAGCAATTGTCGCGACGTTCGATCACTGCGCAATTACAGACGGTCGTCATGTAAAAGGCGGCTTCTTTCCATCGTCCCGAGTACACGTACTTGCTCGGCTGGAATAGATCATCGTCATGATTCGTTCTGCAGGCCTGCTGTGAATTTTTGCCGCGTAGTTGTGAGCGGGAACAAAATGAGCACAAAAGCAGTCCGACGATCGACTCGTTCACGTTCTACCGCCAGCACCGACTCCCTTTGTGCTCATTTTGCTCACACGCACTCGAGACGACAAACTTTTGGCACAAAACACGTGTTTCGCTACCTTTTTCTTGTCAATGATGTTGGACAAGGCCGTGGGCAGTGGCTTTAGATCGATTACTTCTTGCTGACGAGTGTCGAAGTCGAAGCGGCGGATGGTGGACAGATCAAGCGCCAGGCGACAGCTGTAGCCGGAAATGAGGAGCGACCACAACGCCCCGTCGAATACGTGAGCGTGGTCAGCTTGTAAAAGCCTGAATCTGTCGGGCGGTTCGTTCGACAAGATCGGCGCTCCAATCGGCTTCATCTCGTAGTTCGCCTGGAGTTCATAGATGAATCGCGTCTTCATTCTTTCCGTTTGTCGCTCCAATATGAACCGCTTGTCGTTGTCAACGGTCAGCACGCGACAGTCGGCAAAGTAAAATTCCTTGAGCGTAACGGCCGTCTGTCGCTTCAAGTCCATTCGGAGGACGACCACCATACAACATTCTGCAAGAGTATTGCTGATGGAAGTTCTCTTAAAACTACCTCGGTAGTCGACTTTTTTGATGGCCAGCAAATGCACGACTCCATTCGCCAGGTCCTCGTATAGCGGATGTACACCAAAGCCGTAGTGAAGATGTCCTTCTGAAGCCCACCGCTCGAATTGTTCGACTTTGAAAGACCTAAACAACTGCTGATTCATCACGAATAACGAACACCGACCATTGTTGTTGCGTGATGGGATGAAAAACGAAGAACTTCCCCGTCCTGAAAGGGCAGTAGAAGACGAAATTGCCGGACATTTCGCAATCCATCAAAGAGAAAGAAGTTGCATCCGCACGGTCATCGATGCGAGGACGGTACTCCGCGATTTGCATTGACCGCAGCGACATTTCGGCCATTTTCGATGCCGACTTGAACTTAGAGCAGGACGCGCAAATAAGATGGAGAATGAGCTGCTGCACGTCTCGCTCTAGTGGAAGTGGGTCGAGTAAACGCCTCACAATCGGCACTTGAACGAAGCCCGCGAGGCATCCTAAACGCGCCACCAAGACGATAGCTGCATATCAATTGAAAGCTCCTCTTCGCCGCCTGCTAACTGCAGAGTCGGTCTGGGCAAGTGTGCAAGCGAGAACTCAACAGAAACTCGCCGGTTTCAGATCACTGCAGCGTCGGCGGCCGAGAAATGGGCAAGAAAATTTGTTCATGCCAGCGGTTGACTGAAGCGAAAGGTGAGCATGTTTACCGTCTTCCGAAAGATTAGTGAGACGAGCGCTCCGACCGACTTCAAGACCTTCCAACTTACCGCTTTTATTCGCTTCTTTCCCATCGTTTGCCCCGCATTCAGTGGTCGTTCGGTCGCGATGGGGGCGTGCGAAGCGCTTCGATCCGTCCGCTTGCTACCGCTAATAAAAAGCTAAGAGCTTTCCTTTGCCCCGCCGGTGTGTCAAGGATTCAATTCTTTCCGGTTTGGCCGTCTTATTAGATCTTCGACCTGCACGTCTCGATCATCATCCTGCCCGACAGAGTGTCCGCTTTCGTCTAGCGGATGGCGCGGCAAGAAATGGGCCGTTGAACTCGTGAATCCGCGGCCGATTAATCTGCAGTTGACTTATCAGTGTGCAAACAGGTGGCTCTTCTGACTCGTCTCTGAAATCGCCGAAACAAATCGTCGATCAGCCCTGCTCGCCTACTCGGCGATTACGGAAGAAAGTAAGAATGGATGGCAGCTCGTGGGCAAAAGAGCAACATCGCTCTGGACACGACCCGACTGCAGAAGTTGTGCACCGAGATCAAGGATTCTGTTCAGTCCCTCACCGAGGGATTTCGAATTCATAGAAGCAAATGGACGACATGGACAAATCCTCCATTTATTCGACTCACAAAGTGCGGTAGCCGGACCGCAGAAAGATCAAGACCGCGCAGTACTCCTTGTGCTCTTTGAAGTAGGCGGTCGGGTGCTTGTGCTCGCCCGTGGCTTCCGTGAAGAAGATGGTCATCGAGTCTTCGAACGTGTTGCCTATCAAGCGGCTCACATCCAGTTCGACCTCTTCGCTGGGCTCCAACAGCCCGTCCAGCGGCTCGTGCTGCAAGCAGAAGGAGTGAGAAGAAAGAGCTTTTCGGACTTGCTTGTACAGCTTTTTGTTCGAGTAGATCACCTTAAAGGCGACTTTGATCTCCGCTCGGTTCACCAAAGTGAGTGACTCCGTGCCGTATCCTTTTGGGAATTGAATTTCCCCTTTCGTCACTACAAGCAGGTGAACAGCGGGCAGCAGTTTGAGTCTCACCCTCCAACATCGACGTGCTGGGCTCCGCGTCCACGGACTCCGCTTTGTCTTCGGTTTCATCCGCCTTCAGCTCGTGCTTCTCCGACTTCATCTTGCCGCCCTTTTTGAAGTCCTCCTGCAAGCGGTGAATCAACGACATGAGTAGACAGAAGAAGTACCTACCAATTCGTGAATTTCGGACAACGCGTGGATCTTCGCCTTCATGTTCATTTGGATCAACTCGCGTTCGCCCTTGTAGCGAAGCGTCAACGCATCGAGGGGGCTCTTTCCGCCCCAACGAAGCGAATACTCAGCGGCCGCGCCTCCTCCGTTCGTTTGGCGCTGCAACGAGAAACGTGAGCGATGAGTGGATGAGAAAGAGGACGAGAACTCACCTTTTTGGCGCACTGGACACTCGAAACGAGGACGCCGGCCAGCAGCAGCGGCGCGCCCACTAGCAGGAGCACGGCCTCGAGCATCACGAGCCGAACGATCGCCGAGCGTAAAGCGGGAGCACACGACCGCACGCGCGGAGCACTCACAGAAAACTACTGGACAACAGTCTGTAGCAAAGAAAGTGGATCGAGTTTATGCAAACGTCTTGTGGCGAGTGGAAGAAGCGAAATGACGCTGCACTATAAGGACCGATCTTCCGTTCGCTCGTCTCTCACTGTCGACTTCCTTTATTTTTATCATTGCTCGTTTGTCGCCCGCCGCGAATCCAAGCGCCTGATGCGGGAGACCGAGGATCCCGTCAAGTGAGTCCTTCGGTCCACTCCTTCCTCCTTCATCCCGCTTGTTTGAGGAAGTCGGTGCTCAACGGTCGGCAGTTGGCGCTGAAAATCTCCGCCAACTCGATCTACGGCTTCACGGGCGCAACGGGCGGTCGGCTCTACTGCAAGGAGATCGCCGAGTCGGTCGCCGCCTACGGCCGGCAGATGATCGAGCGGACGAAGCGGACGGTCGAGGGTTCGCTTCAGTTTGATTCCTCTTCGACTTCTCGTGTTTGCAGAGCGCTACGCCGACCGCAACACTCGCGTCCTCTACGGCGACACGGACTCCGTGATGATCGACTTCGGCGTGCCGGACGTCCGCGCCGCCACGGAGATCGGCCGGGACGCCGCCGCCTTCATTTCGGCCTCCTGCCCGCCGCCCGTGCGGCTGGAGTTCGAGAAGGTGGGCGCCCGCTTGCGAGGACACAGTCGATCGAGGGATTGCAGGTGTACTTCCCGTTCCTGCTGATCCAAAAGAAGCGCTACGCCGGCGTCTCCTTCACGAGTGCGGCCGAAGCGAAGGAGAAGATCGAAACCAAGGGCCTGGAGACCATCCGACGGGACAACTGCCCGCTCGTGGGCGTGGTCATGAACCGCTGCATGCAGTTGATCCTCTTGGAGCAGTGAGTCTCCGGTTCCTTCCTTCCATCCTTCCCTTCGCTGCAGGAAGCCCGAGGAGGCGCTGGAGTTCGTGACAACGATCCCCGACCATTACTTGGTTTTGACTGGCCAATGGGAGAGGAATCGTTGTGTTTATTCGAAGTATTAAAAGAACCGATACAAAGGAAGAGAGAGAAGAAAAGAAGACGACCGTTCTCTTCCTTACGTACTAGAAGAAGTGGCGTTCGTCCGAAAAGCGGGGCGCCGCTGATAAGGAAACGGCGGTCGAAGCGATCAGATGCCCATTTGGGCACACTGGGGGAGGGCGCTGAAACGTCGTTCGGCAGGATAGAAACAGGCCCAATATCAGGACATCAGGTGTTGATCGACTGCAGGTTGTTTGAAGGTACAAAGAAAAGGACGAAACAGGAAGAAGGCCGGTCGACAGGCAAACGGTAGGTGATTGTTCAGATATAAAAAACAGATCCGAACTGACGTTCGTATTCCTTCCCGTTTCCGTCTCTGAGAAGATATCCCGCGAGATAGCGAGGAGCGCCAGGTGGCGAGATGTAAATGTAGCGCTGTAGGGTGCACAAAACAGGCTGGGCTCTGTGATAGGTGACCAGTTCGGCTCCAAGTGGGAGCTCCGAACCTTTTGCTATTGGGAAGTAGCCGTCATTATTCTTGACCAAAGGGGAATAGGGCTTTGGTTTCCGTTGGCCAGCAAAGGGTTGCTTGTTGAGAGGGCGACTCGCAGGAGCGGGCGCGGTCAGGTTGCGGTTTTGCAAGCGAGGCGTTGGGTTGTTTGAGGGGAAGAACTGCCTGGGAGCAGGATCGTGAGTTGCATGCATCGAGGGTTTTTGTTGGCGATCAGACTCGAACAGGGAGGGGTAACGGCGGCCCCTTTTAGGAGGTTGGACCACAGGACGGCCGGCAGGTGGAGCCCGATTAGGAACGATAGGAACGCCCGTGGATTCAGAGTAAATATGTTGTTGGAGCTCCCGCAGGTCTCCCAATTTGAGCTCTCGTTCTATTTTCCTTTCATTAGCCAACTGGGCTGAATCAGGTAACGATATTTCGTCTAGATCCACAGACCGATCGCGAGCAAGAGACGAAGAGTTCAGGGATTGTGAACGAGAGGATTCTACAGGTGAAAGCGAGCGGTCTCGCGAGCGATCAGAAGAACGGGAACCTTCAGGAGTGTCACGCTCAGGCACTGGGGAAGCCGCAGGAGAGGTCTGCATCTCGTTATCGCACGTGCTGCAGATCGAGTCGGTCTGTGTGCCGACTGACTCGTGGGACGTGGCTTTTGCAGATTTCAAGCCGGCGGGTGCGATTTCTCGCCGTTGCTGTCGTCGACGGCCGCATAAGCCGAAGCCAGGCTTTCTCAGGATGACTTTACGTAGTAAGATGGACCGTGGCAGCGCCATTTTGTCGACCTGTAGGCATGAACGGAGTTACAGTGTAGGTGGTCGTCACGAACGATATCAGATTACACGAGGGTTAAAGAAACGACACAAATTAAATCAAAAGAAAACGTTAGAAAACACTCAAAAGGGTGAGGAAATCGGCAGAGGTTACTGGCGATGTTGTTTGTGGACAGGGTGTTGGTTTGCGTTCTCGTTGGCGATTCGCACGAGTGTCCAGGCGATGCGAATAGGGGAAATCAATAACGAACGGCCCAGGATCAGGGCAACGAGCACGCAGAAGAGAACCACGAGTAACGAAGGATGAAACACGTAATGCAGGAGTGATTCCAGTGCAAGACTCAATTTAGGTGAGTGAAAGAATCCATTCGTGAAGTGAATGGGAATGGTTGAAAAGGAGAGTGGAGGTCCGGACAGGATTCCTTTCAGGATGATCGTTTGTTTCGATCCAGGGCAGACCGCGGTACACCTTTCGTGAATTGTGGTTGATTGCAGGTGTAAACGGACGTGATTTGTTGCGTTTTCGCATGATGTGACGAAGCTGACAGATGCGCAGTCGACTTGCACGAGTGCTCTGCTAGAGGATTTGCAGGAGACTGGCAGAAGGGCGCCAGATGTGCAAGAAGCGCAGCCTTTCAATTCCTCAAAGGTCACATTGCAGGAGGCGGAAGACTCGAGGATTTGGAATTTGTGGTCGAGCGATAAAGAGAGCTCGATTGATCCCTTGTCCACCTTTTGAGCGACGGTTCCGTTCGGTCCCAGGTCGAAGTTTGTGGTTGGGAGTGGAATCGACGAGTTGGCAGGTGCCGAGCACTCGCATTTCACTATGTCCACTCTTTTGTCGCAAGAACAGTCGTGATGGAAGCGGCATTTTTGATTCTTTGCTTCTCGCTCAGAGGAACAGTGCACATTTGTTAGGGAACGCTCTTTCAGGAGGTGAACAGAGGTGTTCGATTGAACAAATTCAGCAGGAAGGGCGGAAACGTCGGCGGTAAGGCGATTCAGTTGAAATTTTCCGACTGGACTCGAGGAAGAGCCACCGACTTCGAGGTCGAGGTCGTGAGTTGTGGTTAGATTGTGATCATGGAGTGTGAGCTGGAGGTGGGCCACTTTTCTCCACTCCAAACAGTTGAAAACTCGTTTGATTTGCGGATCCGTTCTTAGGGCGTAGATCCGATAGAACAGGCAAGAAGGAGTGGGCAGGAGACATCCACAAAGCGGTCCGGAACATCCTTCTTCACAGTGTGTTTGACCGGCGGCTTCGTTGATGGCCGTGCCAAATTCGAAGACCTGGGTCGATCTTGTTAGTGACTGACAGGAATCGCTGTTGCAGGAGCCAGATAGAGGACATCGTCTGATCGACGCAACGGCAGGTACAAAATCATAGGTAAAGTGGAGGATGTTCGTCGTGCAGACAGAAGAGATGTGCTTCAGTTCAATCTCTAGTTGTTGCCCGAGCGTTTTGCCTTTGGTCAGTCGCATGCAGGCCCGTTCCGAAATGCGAAGGTTAAAGAGGGCCTGATGTTTGAGTTCGCATTTGTTCCCGTTGCACTGTTCGGAGGGTGCGTTCAAAACGATCGTTTGTGTGCATGCGTCCGAATGCAACGCGAGGATTACGGCAACAATTACGAGGATAAGCGATTTTTTGAAGGTGGGCAGGCGCAAGGCGGGATTCACTCGCGGAATTCGGGGAGGATTTTGCTGCGGAATGAACGGAGTGGCCGTCCTTTTGGTCGACCACCGAATTCCTTTGAGCAGAATGTTGAGAGGAATCCGCAGGATTTGTAGTGCGGCAGTCACGAAGGACAGGATCATCAGGAAGAAGGTGAGCGCGAAGAACAAGATCACCGCTTCGATGACTCTTCGCGTAGTCACTGCGCATTGCAGGTTGTTGTACGTGGCCCAGCAGAAAGTACACGTAATTTCCTCGCAGAAGCTGTTGGCAGGACACTTTTGAGTCAGGTTTTGCGTCAGTCGCCCCTCCCGCCACGAAAGAAGTTGGACGGTGTGAGGAGCGGCAGTGATCTCAAGAGCGAGGTTCAAAGTTTCATTTCCTTGCGGCTTCTCGATATGATAGTGCTTGTGAGCAACGGAGATTTCGTACAGGTCAGGTGGTTGTAACGAGAAGAGAATCAGGCCTCCTTTCTTGCAGGTGATGGTCGTCGGGGAGGGAGGAGGAGAAGGTTGCAGGTGATCGTAAGTGATCATTTGTGTGCTGCCGTAGCCGATAATCGGGATTTGGGAGTCGGCCGCCAGGAAGATTAGTTTTTCCTTCATTGGAGTGTAGCAGAAACTTGTGCCGTTGACCGAACACGAGTTTTTGTTGCACCAAGGTTCAAGTCCCGCAGGTTCTCCTTCACCAATGCAACGAGTATGTTGGTCTTGATGAAGGATGTGGAGTTGACTCACGAATTGCGAGCTGCCGTCCAACAACCAGATTTTGTGGACTAATCGCAGACGAGGGGTGGGGTCGCAGTTCGCAACTTGGCGGGAAGAACAGAAAGGAGGGGCAGTTTTGCTCAGGTCGGATGTTTGCTTATCACTCAGGGCGTGTTTGTTTGGAACATGCGTGTAATCGCATTCTGCTTGTTCTGTCTCGCATTGACAGGAAGGACCACAGGAGATGACAAAGTCGCCGTAAGTGCCGTATTGCGCGTGGATTACGGTTCCAGGTTTGTCAGTGCAGTGTTTGAGGTCCGAGCAGAAGCTTCCGTCCGCTCGCTTGTAGATCGCGTGGGTGGCGAGCGAACAGGATTCAATGAAAAACGCTTGTTTTGTTTCATTGAATAAGCAGGCCGAGATTGCATTGGAAGCACAGGCCGATTGACATAAGAAACAGAAGATCGAGAGCACTACGAATGCCACCTTTTTGCGAGAGCGCAGGTTGTAGCGGTGATTTCGCGTGGGGGCAGGAGCGGGAGAATTTCGTGTCTCGTTAAGGGTTTCCTCTTCGAGCTCTGGTTCAGGTGATTCGGCCGGGGGAGGATTGCTTTGAGGTTGCAACTCGAGAGGGAACACAAGGTTCGGAGGGCGTTGAATGGTGTTGCCCGCCGAAGTTTGTAGTTTGAGGCTTCTGATGTGCCCGTCTTTTGACCGTTCAGCCTTCTCGATGATGGCCGTTGGCCACTTTGTTTTATCGATTAGTTGATCCGAAACGAGTACCAATTCGCCCACAACGGGCTCCCGTTTTCGCGAGGTTTTCGGGTCAAGGTGAGTGATCGATTGAATTTGCCTGATGGCTTGCAGGTAGTGCTCGTGCCATTGCGACCAGACGGCCAATCGCCAGGCATTAATCTTTCTCAGGCGTTCAAGTAGCTTGTCGGCAGTGGTGGCTTCCGGAGGGAGGAATGAAGATTCTGAATCGAAGTCAATCTGCTCGACCGCTGGTTGGAAGTCAGGCTGAATCAGGTCGATAGGCCGGAGGATGTTTTCTTCAGTTCCGTAGAGGGGTCGAGTGTTCGCACAGGCCTCGATCTCGCAGGCCAGTGTGAGGAGTTCCTCGAGTGTTGGGGCTTGTCGGCCCATGGCCGCAGCGTAGGATCTTTTGCAGATTCCTACCATCCTCTCGTAAAACCCCCCGGCCCAGGGCGAGTATGCAGTCACAAACTGCCACTCTATTGAGGAGGACCAGATTTGAGCAATCAGTTGGAACTGAAGGGCATTGTCCGACCAAATTTTTGAAGGAATCCCACGGCGAGCAACGAACCGCCGGAAGGCGTGGATCGTGCTCTCAGTTGATACACTTGTTGTGACTTCCAGGTGGAGTGCGCGCGCGACCATACAAGTAAAAAGAAGAATGTAGGCTTTCATTCCCTCTTTAACAGGCGACAGGCGGAGAGGGCCGATGTAATCCACGCCCACGTACTTAAAGGGAGTGGCCAGTTTGCTTCGCTCGAGAGGGAGGGCAGGCATTGGGGCGCGTGCGAAAGGTCGGGAATTTAGCCGCTTGCACGTGGGGCACCCATGCACGATGTTACGAGTGAGAGCGTTCAGGCCAGGAATCCAAAAGGTTTTGCGAACAGATGAAACGGTCGCGTCGCGACCCGAGTGCAGATGACGTTTGTGCACGTGCTGCACAAGAAGTCGAGTGCAGGGATGGCGACGAGGGAGGAAAATCGGAGTTCTCTGCAGGTGAGTGACTTCCGAGTTGGCGAATCTAGTTGGAACAAAGTAGATACCTTCTTTCAGTTCCATTCCCAGCTTTCTGGTAAGTTCAGGAGAGGGAGGAACGGCACGAGTCGCCGTTCTCAATGCTATTTTCAGCGGGAGTTCGCGCAGATCGGTTTCTTTGAAGCTGACCTTTCCTTTAGAGGTTTTCAGAGCAAACCGCAGGCAGTTACGAATGATTTGGAGGAATCGCGGCCAGCTAGAGATTTTGGTTGCCAGTTTGGTCAGAGGATCCTTCTCTTCTGTCGTCAAATTGACCACTTCGATCGAAGGGAGTAGTTTCGGCTCGGTTTGTGGATCGAGAGGTGGTTGCTTTGGCCATTTGTCCTCAGTTTCCACCAAGAAGGCAGGTCCTTTTTGCCACAAGCCGGAATTTTGCAGTTCGGCGACGGTCAGTCCGCGAGTCGGAAGATCCGCCGGGTTGAGGGCTGTAGGACAAAAGTAGTAGGTTGTATCAGGCGCGTTTTGCAGAATTTCCAGCCGGTTGGACACGAACCGAAGGAGCCCTTCCAAAGACGGATGTTTGATCCAGGACAGAACGCACTTGCTGTCTATCCAGTGGATCGTGCGAGAAATCAGGACGCCTTTTAGTTGCTCGCGAATGAAGGCGGCCAATTTGCAGGCCATGACCGCGCTCGTCAGTTCGAGCTTCGGAATGGTGATTTTCTCCCAGGGTGTCAGGATGCATTTGGCCATGAGGAGGGAAGGATGAAGAGACGAGGAGTCCGCTTGTTTCAGGTAGATTGCAGAACCGAAAGCTCGTTCGGAAGCGTCCGAGAACACGTGCAGTTCGACAGGCTTTCCAGAGGAGAAAGGAATGAGGCGAGGGAGTGAAAACGATCGGCCATTGTTCGGTTCAATCGCCTCACTCCACTCCTTCAAGATTTGAGTGTCCAGAATTGGAGTGTCCCAATCGTAGATCCGGTCAGGCTTTTGCTCAGGATCTTCGATTGGTTTGCGCAGGTGGCAGACTTTGTGGAAGACGAGTTTCGCTTTCAAAGTTGAAGGACAAACCCAGCCAAACGGATCATAGACCTGCGAGTAGTAACGTGAAATGACTCGTTTGGTCAGGGCAGGAGGTGGCTTGTAGGAGGGCCACTGGACGGAGAACTCGTCGGTCTCTGTGTTCCACTTAATCCCGAATAGTGAGTTCAACGGGGAGGTCTTTCCGTCAGGATGAAAGGTTTTGTTCACTTCCGTGGAATTGGAGATTATTTCATGCAAGTCGAACTTGGCGTCTGCGAACAGCTCGATGGTCTGATGCATCTTTTGAATGGCCTTTACAGGAGTGTCGGCCGAAAGCATCAGGTTATCGACGTACGTATTGCTCGCGAGTTCTCTCGACAATTCACTGTCGTGATTGTGCAGGTGAGTCAGGATGGTTGCTCCGAGGATGAACGGAGAAGAGATGCACCCAAAGAGAACCCTCTTAAATCGCAGGAGACGCAGGTTCTTTGGAGTTGCAGGTTTGTTCGGGTCGTGCACCCACAGGAAGCGAACTGCGTCCCTATCGGACGGAGAAAGGGAAATGTTCAGGAAGGCGGACTTGATGTCAGAAAAGACGATGATTTTGTACAGGCGGGACCTGAGCATGACGCCGATCAGGTTCGAAATCAAGCAGGGGCCTCTGAATAGGTGTCGATTGAGGGAATCGTTCCCTCGCAGGCGTGCAGAGGCGTCATGAACAATGCGGAGTTTATTTTTATCCGCTCGAAAGACCCCGTGGTGGGGCAGGTACCGGGTTTTCCCAGGGGGTTCGGAGTTAGGAGCATCTTCGATGATTTCGCTCTCTAATTGCTCCAGCATGATTTTGTGGTAGCGTTCCAGGAGAGCGGGATTTTGTTGCAGTTTGCGCAGGACCGATTGCAGACGGCCCAAGGCCAGATTGTAGTGAGTGGATGTGAGAGGAGCGGAGTTTTTCCAAGGCAGTCCCGCTTGGTATCGGCCGTCATCAAGACGGACGACCGACTGTTGAAACTGGGCGGTTGCTTGCTCGTCGTCAACATCCAGGGCATCTCTCAAGCCAAGCGTCTCAAGCGTCCACATTGTGGCGAGTTGCTCGTGTTCGACTGGAGCGAGAGGGTAGGTGTTGAATCCGTCCTTCACTTCCTGGTCTTCAGTTTGCAGGGCAAGATTGACGCGTTGGTCAGAGGTTTGCAAGAGTCCAACTCCGTGGACTACCGGGCCAAAGAGGGTGAACCACAGCGTGTGGCCCTTCGATAGGGAAGAGGTTCTTTTGACCACGTTGTAGTCGTTACCCAGCAGAACATTTGGACGGATTTGGACGATGGTCCAGCGAATACGACCAGTGGGTTCGTAGTTCGAGACCTTTCCAGTGGAAATGCAGCTGTTGATCTCGTCGACACGCATGCATTGTATTTCTTTGTGCTTCCCGTCTTCTTGCAGGAGCGACAGGACGTACAATTCGGACGAAAGTCTTCGTTTCTGTCCTCCGAATGTCTGAATAGTGCTCACTATTGTCTTTCCAGGAGTGAGGCCAAGAGAAGACACTAAGTCTGAAGTGATGTAAGAGCGAGTGGCTCCAGAGTCGAGAAAGACGGAAGCTTCCGCCGTCCTTCGCAGGTTAGGAGATGAGACTTGAGTGACAACGACGGGCAGGAGAGTTTCGTTTGTGTGAATGTTGGACTGAACGATTTGCCCTTCGTAGTCCTCTTGCTCGTCGGCCACGAGGAATGCTTTGGAAGGTCCTTTGGGCGCAGGCTTGCCCGCAGGTGCCTTTGGAGGAAGAGTGATGTCCCGTGGATTGGGGCACAGGGAGGAGTGATGCTCCTTTGCATTGCAAAAGCGGCACTTCCATTTAGTGCCGCACTCTTTTCCAGGGTGTTTGCCAGTAAGACATTGAAAGCAAAGCTTGAGGTAGGCGGCTTGTCTCTTCCGCTTCTCGAGGGTGTCATAGGTACGACATTCTGTAGGATAGTGGTTTTCCTTGCACAATGAGCACGTTACAGGTCTTGTGCTCGTGGCAAATGAGTGGTGCGGAGGGAGGCTTGCCCGAAGAGAACGGCCGCTTCGTGCTGGGCGGGTGAGGAGAGCTGCGAGCAGGCGGGTGAGCAGGCGGATGACCAGCAGAGGCGTGATCAGGGCGAGAAGGTCCAGAGGCTGCTACGGTTTGCTGCACGTACTCCTCGATTGACAGGTAAGAGTTGATCAGTGCTAAGGTTTTCTGCACGGACCACCGTAGATCGCTAAAGCGGGCCGTAGTGATCTTTTGGACGATTTTGAGTGGCAATTTTGACTCGATTGTCGTTTGAACGATCTCGTGCTCAGGGTTCTCTCCCAACTGCAAGAGCAGGCGGTAGATTTTGCTCACGTTGTTGTGAAACGCGCGTAGAGAGACCGTGTTGTTTTGGACACGAGGCAAGTTGGCCAGTTGTTGATGTAGAGAGTGCTTCAACAGCTTGACATTACCGAATCGTTCTTTGAGGAGCAGGACGACATCGTCGTAAGAGGAGTCAACTATTGGGAAGCCCTCAATCGCCGCCGCTGCCACACCCCTCAGGTTTGCCTTCAGATAGTTAAGTTTCGTCGCTTTTGGCATTGGTAGCATGTCGATGGCCTGCGAGAAAGATGCCCAGAACGAGTGCCAGGCCTGAGGATCCCCGTGGAAGGGCTCGAGCTTGAGGGGAGGCATGAACGGAGCGGCAGCAGGGTATCCGTAAGACGCGGAATAATTGAAGAAGGAGGTCGCGTGCGGCGGGAACGCGTTGGTGTGATTGAATGTGGCGTTTGGAGAGGGCACGTCTCTTGCAGGAGTCGCCGACACTCGCAAGCCGCCAGCAGAACTCATAGATGTGTCAATCTCGTCTATCAGGGACCGGCACTCATGAATGACGTTTAGCAGTTGCAGGCGTGTGGCTGCTCCTTGATTGATCTGATTTTGAAGCCCTTCAGGACGATTGACCTCATCTTCGTAGGTCCGCAGAGCGTTTGCTTTGGCCCCACCGTGCAGTGCGTCCACTTTGATCTTCCATTTCAGGATATTTGACTGCAGGTTCGACTGTTGCGTTTCCAGCCGTCTGATTAGGTTAGAGTGAGCTGTCATCATAGCCTTGGCTTCCGCCCGCACCTCAAGCGGAGGGACACCGCTTTGTTGGACTGTGCGCGGGAGATCTTCAGCATCCTGCACGGCAGCCAGGAGGCGTACGCCGTAGAAGTTGGCAAAATCCCTGAGCTCCTGAATCGTCTCAGGGATTGCTTCAGGAGCGAGCGGTGGTGCATCGGACGGGGCAGGAGGATTTTCGTCTTGAGGATGCTCTTCGTGCTCCTCGGCATCAGCATCTCCGAGGGCACTCATTTTGAAGTAAGATGACAGTAAAAGGAGGAAGCTTTTAGAGAGGTCTGTTTTTGGATTTTATTTTGATTTTTTCGAGGAAGGAAGAAGGAGGAAATGCGCAAAGGAGGAGCGCGTAAAAGGATTCGCAAGGCTCACGGTGTTCACGCCAGAGGAAGGCACCCGTAACCCAGGGATCCCGGCAAAGAAGAAGAAGCAAACTCGACGTTAAACAGGCGACACGGCCGGTAATCGCGAGAGGGGCGAAAACCACCGTAAGAAATCAGACGATCGAATTCCGGGTGCGAGAGGAGCGACCGGATTCTTGCTGCCCGAAGGAGAGAACTGCCGATCCTTCACTTTCACTTTCCGTCTTGCCCGACGGCTTGATAAGATCAGTGCCGGAAGGTGGTGCGAGTCAGACGAGTCGCGTGATCACCGGCGGCCCGTAATTACGGAAGGCGCCGATGTCCGAGAGTTTGCCGATAAGACGTTTGGCTGTCTAATTACGCTGTCGGGCAGGCGCCACGATCGCAATTAGCGGCGACGCGTGATAAGGATTCACGCCGTGAAAGCGAAAACACGCGGAAAGAGGGACCGCGACAGGTTTTGGCCAAAGAGTAGGGCCGAGTATTTGTTGATAGAGGATCAACGGAGGAGAGGACCAAGAGAGCCGACTGCGCGACCGAGAAGAGATTCGGTCGATGAGGCCGCAGTCGGGGCCAAGAAAAGTAAACAGGAGGTCACAAGATGACTTTACAGGGCACCATGACAACGATCCCCGACCATTACTTGGTTTTGACTGGCCAATGGGAGAGGAATCGTTGTGTTTATTCGAAGTATTAAAAGAACCGATACAAAGGAAGAGAGAGAAGAAAAGAAGACGACCGTTCTCTTCCTTACGTACTAGAAGAAGTGGCGTTCGTCCGAAAAGCGGGGCGCCGCTGATAAGGAAACGGCGGTCGAAGCGATCAGATGCCCATTTGGGCACAGTTCGCGAAGCAGATCATCTCCGAGCTGCTGCGCAACGAAATGGACGTGAGCATGCTGATCATCACGAAGGAGTTGAAGAAGACCAACGACGTTCGTTTACGCATCAATTCGCTTGTTCATTCCTCTCCGTTCAGCAATACCAAATGGCCCAACCGCACGCCTTCCTCGCTCAGCGGATGCGCCAACGGGACCCGTCGACGGCGCCGAAGCTCGGCGATCGCGTGCCGTTCGTGTTCGTGGTGGGCGATCCGAAGAGTGCGTCCCACGAGCGAGCCGAGGATCCGATCTTCGGCCTTCTCATCGTTTCTTTGTACTTTATTCCGAGGAAAAAGATGAAGATTAAGAGTTCTCAACAGCATGGAGTTTTTATTGAAATCCTACATGACTTCCGCCAGCATTGAAGCAGTGGAGGCGTTCGGGAGGGCGAGCCGAAGAGCGAGGAGGCCGGCGAGCACCCGCATTCCTGCCGGCATTCAATCGATGGGAGCGGAAAATCGCATTTGTTGATGCTAATCACGCTCCACTTTTCGCACCTCCGCCATCCTACTTTCCACCCGCCGCTCTCGTAGGTGGTCGTTCGTTCAGCTCGATGGACACTCCGCTTTCGCTTCTGCTCGTGGGGACCTTGAGCGCGCTGTGCGAAGGGCGCTCGTCGGCAGCGGCGAGCGAAGACGCCGACCAGTCCACGTACAGTGAGCAGCAAGAAAAAGAAGCCTTTTAATCTTGCTGACTGCTTCGTTTCAGCCTTCCAAGTGTTCTTCTTCCTCGGCATCGCCCTCTGGCTGTCGCTCCTGTGCGGGACGGTCGGCGGGCTCGGCGTCCTGCTCCGCTTCTGCCGACGGGCGCGCGTGGAGGCGGAGGAGTGGGAGGCGAAGTTGGCGCACCTCCAGCGGCAATTCGACGTCAACCGCCGCGAGTGCGAGGAGTTCTGCGCGCAAGTGGACAAACAGGAGCGCGAGGAGCGGGAATTTGCGGTGAGTTTCCTCTTATAATCGGCTTCAATCCTTTTCGTTCAGAAGCGAGTCGACGGGCTGCTGAAGGGCGCCGACGAGCACATCGGCGAGATGCGCGAGAAGATCGAACAACAACGTGCCCGGTTGGTGCACCTCCGGACGCCGCCCGTCTCCTCCACCTGATTTGGCATTCTTGTCGTCGAAAGGATGAATAAACAGCCAAATTGCACGCGTTCCAATGTAATCTGTTTGGTGCGCTCAAAGGTTATCTGCTGCTCATCAGCTGATTTCACATCGAGGCCGAATTCTTTCGGCAAATCAGCAGCAAATGGCGGGAAACTCTTGTCCGCGTGAAGCAGACAGCGGAACACTCGACGCATAGGCCGCCCGCTTGCTGCCGTCCGCTCAAATTCCCCGCTTTTCGGTCGATGCTCCCGGACGCGTGGATCGACGACCTCACGCTCCAGCTCTTCGGTTCAGCGGACGCCTTCTACTGCCTGGCGGCCGTGTGCGCACTGCCCGCTTCGATCTTCTTCTTCGTGCTCATCGAACTCGGCTTCACGCTCTTCGTGAACAACTGAACGGCGAGATGGACACCGTGGAGGTCCGCTTGCGCGATTTCATGCAGAAGGTCCTGCCGGCCGTCGATCCGATCATCACCGACTATTTGAGCCGTGAGTCCCCTCTTCTTCCTCCGTTCAATCAATTGATCAACGGATTGCAGGGATGCTCGTGGTGAACGCGAGCGAAATGACGACGGCGGACGAGGTCTTCGAAGCGGTGGGCGAAAATCTGCTCGCCTGGCAGCCGGACATGATCGCCGGCGACATTCGCGTGTTGGCCGAGAAATTCCTCATCATTCTGCACAACGGGCAAGTTTCCTTCTTCTTCCTTCAGGCACGAATGCTCGCTTACAGGAAGAACGTGCAGAAGAAGGAGAAATTCGAGGGCGCCCGCAAACTCGAGCGTACCATCGACATTTCGAACACGAAGACCGAGCTGCACCAAATCGACTCGATTTGGAACATTCAGGCGAAGGACGTGCCCGCGATGGTTCGTCCAATCCCTCGCTTCTTTCCACCCGTTTGTGTTTAGAACGTGGACCGCAAGAAGCTGGCCAAAGAGCGCGCGAAGGCGGCCGAGAAGCAGGAGAAGCGGGCCACGGACGGCCCGAAGGAAGTCCGCCGGAAGCCCACCGAACGCCTGCTGGCCACCGCCTCGCAAGCGATGAACCGCCGCGGGCTGAAGGAGGACGGCTCCGGCGGCACCAAGGACATCCGCTTTGAGGGCGTCGACATTTCGATCGGAACGAAGTGAGTCCTCCTCCTTGGTTCCGTCCACTCACTCCCGTTCGTTTCAGGGCGTTGCTGAGCGGAGCGGAGTGCCTGCTGGTGTTCGGCCACAAGTACGGACTGGTCGGACGGAACGGAATCGGAAAGACGACCTTTTTGAAGATGATCGCGAGGTTTGTGCTCTTCTTCTCGTGAATTCACTGCTTTCCGTTGATTCCAGCGGCCAGTTGATCATCCCGAACAACATTTCGATGCTGAGCGTCGAGCAGGAGGTCGAGGGCGACGACACGCAGGTCATCGACTCGGTTCTCGCCTGCGACACGAAGCGAACCGCGATCCTCGAGGAGGAGCGGCGACTGCAGGAGCAAATGAACGAGTGAGTGCTCTTCGTCGATCTTCTGCTTGAATCCACCGTTCACTCGCTTTCAGTCCCGCCATTTCCGACGAACAAAAGTCGGCGGTGAGCGCGCGCATCACCGAAGTGTACGCGGAAATGGAGGTCCTGCAAGTGGACAAGGCGCCCGCCCGCGCCGCCACCATCCTCTTCGGCCTCGGATTCAAGCCGGACGAGCAGCGCAAGCCCACCCGCGAGTTCTCCGGCGGCTGGCGCATGCGCGTCGCGTTGGCCCGTGCCCTGTTCATGAAGCCCGACCTGCTGCTGCTCGACGAGCCCACGAACATGTTGGGTTCGTTCCTTTTTGCCCCGTTTCTTCCATCACTCAATTGTGTTCAGACATGCGCGCCGTCTACTGGCTGGAGAACCACCTGCAGGAGTGGGAGAGCACGATCCTCATCGTCTCCCACGACCGCAAATTCCTCAACGCCATCTCCACGGACATCATTCACCTGCACTCGCAGCGGTTGGATCAATACAAAGGAAACTACGATTCGTACGAGAAGGTTCGTCCACTTCCTTCTTCCTTTGATCCTCCTGTTTGTTTAGAACATGCGCGAGAAGCTGACCCTGCAGCAGCGCGAGTACGAGGCGCAGCAGCAGTTGCGCGCCCACGTCCAGGAGTTCATCGACAAGTTCCGCTTCAACGCGAAGCGCGCTTCGATGGTCCAGTCGCGAATCAAAATGTTGGAGAAATTGTGAGCTTTCTTCCGCCTTCAATTAATCAATCCCTCGTTTGTTCAGGCCCGTCCTCCAAGCGGTCGTCCAGGAGGCGGACGTGACGCTCTCCTTCCCCAAGTGCGACCTCCTCACCAACCCGGTGCTCCAGCTGGACGAGGTTTCCTTCCAGTACAACAAGGAATCGCCCCTGATCTTCCAAAACATTTGCGTCGGGTCGCAGAACGACTCCCGCATTTGTATCGTGAGTTCTCCCACTTAATCGATGACCTCTCGTGATTTGTAGGTGGGAGAGAACGGTTCCGGAAAGACGACCCTGCTGAAGATCCTCATGGGCGAGTTGGCGCCCTCGAGCGGCCTCCGACACGTGAACCGCCGCATCAACATCGGCTACTTCACGCAGCACCACGTGGACGGGCTGGAGATGGAGTGCTCGTCGCTGGAGTTGTGCATGCAGCGATTCCCCGGTACGTCCCCTTCTTTCCTTTTTTCCTTTCAATCCGCTCGCTCTTCTGCAGGCCTCAACCAAGAGGACTACCGCGCGGCGTTGGGCCGCTTCGGCCTCTCCGGCGACATCGTCTTCCAGTCGATCGAAACGCTCTCCGGCGGCCAAAAGTCGCGCTTGGCGTTCGCCTGCTTGGGATTGCAGAAGTGAGTCCTCTCTGCTTTCTTCTGGTGCATTCCTTCGTGTTTGCAGGCCCAACTACCTGATTCTCGACGAGCCCACGAACCACTTGGACGTGGAGACGGTGGACGCGTTGGGCGCCGCCCTCAACGAGTTCCCCGTTCGTTTCCTCCCTCGCTTTCTTTCGGTTGAGCGCATCGTTTGTTGCAGGGCGGCGTGGTGTTGGTTTCTCACGACGAGCGCCTCATCGACCTCGTCTGCAAGGAGCTGTGGGTCGTGAAGGACCGCACGATCACGCACCTGGAGGGCGGCCTCAAGGAGTACAAGCAGCACGTCTACCGCCAACTGGCCATCCAGATGAGCTAATCGATTCCGAACTGTTGTTGTGTTGACAATAAATTTAACGAGTGTTGATGAACGAGCGGGGCGGTCGGGAGCGGTCGAAGGAGGGGCGAGAGAAGCGATAGGAATTGTGCTCGCCTTCTTCCCCTCGTCGATCCCCCTCGTTTGAACGCGGGGAGTTGTTTGTGGAGAACGGACGGGGACGTGCGGAACCCCAAAATCAACACCTGCCTTCCGTTGGTCTCCGGTCAGTCAATCGATTGGTCTCGCTTGTTTTCGTCGGCCTGCTGTTGATGCTGGAATTCTTCCGTGTTCTTGCGGGCTTGCTTTGAGCGAATCTCGGGCGAATCGGGTGGTCGGTGCGCGTGAGCGGACAGAATCGCCTTGGCCAATTGATGCGTTCGTGACTGATTGGAATTGAAGCGGATTGCTCGAAACGAACGCTTGTTCCCTCCCCGCCTGTGTGGTGTCTGCGATCCTTTCCGAACATTCCTGGATTTAGCTGATCACTTGCAGACGAGTTGTGAGCATGAAGTTCAGTTCTGTCGGCGTGATCCTCGTCGTCGCGGTTCCGATTGCGGCGCCGGCCTCCGCGACAAACGGGTGAGTCAAACAAGACATCGAAGAACTGACACGGGAGCCTTCAAATGCAACATCAAGAGCACGCGTGCAATTCCTCGCTGCCTCTCGTCCACCCTTGCAGCTCGGAAGCGGCCCGCCCGGGGCGCTGCGGCTTCTGCAGCTGGCTGCACCGCAATTTCGGCATCGGCAACCCGAACTGCTGCGTTTCGCACGAGCCGCTCAGCGAAGAGGAAGTGATGCTCGTGCTCGCTCTTGGGTACGAGCCCTCGCTCGGGTACGAAGGTCGGTTGCTCTCCTCGTCCCCGTGCATCTCCGCTTGCAGAAGCGAAGCAACTGGCCGCCCGGATGTTCCCCGTCCGGGTCTCCTTGAACGGAACAACGCGCGAATTCGAGCGGGCGGACTTCAGCGTCACCGCCGTGTTCGAATTCGCCGAGGAAGTCCTCCGAAAGCCGCTCCAAACGCTCTGCTACGAAAGTGAGTGGTCGACCGTTGGAACGGAAGAGTTTCGTTCAGTTTCGAGTGGGACGGTCGAGGTCCCGAAAGCCCCGACGAACACGAAGACGTTGTGCGCCCTCGCCTACGCTTTCGACTCGAAGCTGGAGTTCTTCGAGTGCGGGCAGCAGGGGGAGGCTTCGGCGATTTAACTTCCTCCCAGTCATTGTGTTCACGTGTTCCCTCCGCTTCCGGTCGAATGCGGAGGATCTTCGCCCTCTTCCTTTGTTCCCCGCAAGTTGAATAAAACAAGGATGATCGTTTGAGGAGGGGCAAATCGTCCAGAGCAAGTCCAATCGCGTTGCCTTCGTCTTCCGCCACGAGCTGGAATTCGTCGAGCACGTGGCTTCCGGTTGTCCCTGTTCACGTGTTTCCTCTCGCTTTCAACCGAAAAGGATCCGCTCCTCCTCCTCGCCCGTTCCCACCGAATAAACCGAATTGTTCGCGAAGAAGCGGGCGGGCGGGAGAGGCGGCGGCGTCAACAAACGCGACCGGCGCCCGCGTGCTCGCCGGCCGGCCGCCGTTCGCGGTGGGAATCGCCGCCGCCGCCCCGCCGCCTCGTTCGGCCGGCCGCCTTTCGCCCGCCGCCGTCAGTCGGGCCGCTCGCTCTCCGCTTTCCGCCGCCCGCCCGTCCGCCGCTCACTCCCCTCGTTGCAGATCCCCCGACCGCCCGCCGCCGCCCTCCGTCCCGATGCTCTCGAACAACAACGCGACGGGCGCCGCGGGCCGCAAGCCGCCGCGCGCCCCCGACGCCCGCTGGCCGCAGGAGGCGCGCGGCTACGAGAAGGAGCGCGAGCTGGGCACCGGCTCGTTCGCCACCGTCGACCTCGTCCACGTGCGCGGCGCCCTCCGCCAGAAGGCCGCCCTCAAGACCATCGAGGTGAGCGGGGATTCGGCAGAGGATCCTCCCCTCGCTCGTTGCAGCTGACCGGCTTCGACGACCAGAAGTGGGTGCGCCTGTGCCGCGCCGAGGTGCAGGCGCTCCAGCAGCTCGACCACCCCAACATCATCAAGTGCTACGCCTCCATCGAGGACGAGGAGAGTCGGAGGGGACTCCTGGGCGGGCAGTGACCTCCAATCCGGGCGGGGATCATCACTCATCCGCCCCCGGGGAAGAAACGGGACACTCCCTGGGATCCCCACCCACCCACTCGCCCACCCGCCGCCCAACACCCGACTGATCGGCCGCCGCTTGCAGGACGCGCAGAAGCGGGCGCGCCTGCTGCTGGTGCTGGAGTTCGCGTCGCGCGGCAACCTCGAGCAGCTCATCACGGACACGTACTTCACGAAGCAGCGCCGCCTGCCCGAGGCGCAGATTTGGCGCCTCTTCGCGCAGATCGCCGCCGCCATCGCCCACGTCCACGAGCGGCGCATCCTGCACCGCGGTAGGCGCCGGAATTCTCCGCTAACCTCCCGTCTTTCCCCCGCAGACCTGAAGCCGGCGAACGTGCTCTTCGACGGGCCGCAGATGGCGGTGAAGGTGTGCGACTTCGGGCTGTGCCGCCTCTTCTCGCAGAACACGGTGCGCGCCAACACGCAGGTCGGCACGCCCTACTACGTGAGCCCCGAGCGGTCCACCCAGTCGGGCTACAACTTCGCGTCGGACGTCTGGTCGTTGGGCTGCATCCTCTACGAGGTTTGTTCGCGAGAACGAGCGGCAGAAGAGACTAATCGGTCGGCTCGGTTGCAGATGGCGTGCGGCGGGTCGCCGTTCGTGGGCGAGCGCTCCAACGAGTTCGCGCTGAATCTGCGCATCCAGGCGGCCGACTTCCCGCCGCTGCCCGACGGCGAGCGCCGCACGCCGCACCTCAAGCTGCTCGTGCGCCTCTGCCTGCAGGTGGACACCGGCCGCCGCCCCGCCGCCGCCCAGGTGCAGCGCTTCGCCGAGAAGATGGCCGCCTTCTTCCAGTAGCGGCTGGTCGCTGGATGGACCGCTGGACCGACCGACGGACAGATGGATCGACCGATCGACGATGGACAGTCCCCTAACCTCTCGCTTCCTTTGTTTGTTCTCATTTCTCCCACTACTCGCTTCCCACTTCTCCCCATTGCTCTCACTTTCGTTTGTTTTCACCTCCCACTACTCGTTTCACTCATTGCTCCCCTTTGCTCTCGCTTTTATTGATTGGACAGTAAACGACGTACTCGACCACACACGGGGGCTAGTTGGAGCGCGCGGTGGAGGCCTTGGAGCGGGCGCCGCGGAAGGTGGGGGCGGGCGCGTCCATCTCCCAGTCGTAAGGCGCGTCCGGGTTCACGCCGCACTCGTTCGCCGCCTGCAATCGGGGGATTAAGGGGAGGGCAGAAGGAAGAAGGAGTCTCGAACACCCCACTCGTGCATCCCCTCGACCCCAACCAAACACTCACGCAGTGGAGCAGGTTGTAGACGTGGTTGTAGTCGGGCCGGTCCGCGTACTGCAGCCCGTCGATGTAGGCGAGGATGCGGCCGAAGGTGTCCGCGCAGCGCAGCCCGTCGAACAGCTCCGCCCGGCGCGCCGCCCGACACTCCAGCTTGCACTTGAGGGCGAGGTCGCGGTTCTCCTGCACGGCGCACTCAACCCACCTATTAAACGGCCCATCGATTCCCCCTCACCGAGTACTTGTTCCAGGGCAGGCCGTTCTGCACCACGAGGTCCAGCAGCAGGTACAGCCACGACTCGAGGTCGTCCTTCGGCCCCAATTCCACGCACTTGTGGCAGTTGATGGCGCAGAAGCGGACGGTGCCCTTGAACGCGACGTACGAGCGGGGCGCCTTCAGCTCGCCGTTGTCGTTCTTGTAGCGACGGGCGATCCCAAAGTCCAGCAGGTAGATCTGCAGCGAGCGGGGCATCAAGGAGGTCAATTATCGAGCTTACGATGTGCCGCTTGTACTTGAGGCCGCACGCGTAGTTGGCGGGCTTCAGGTCGCTGCAACGGCCGGTCAGCTCCCGCCCCGTCCACTCGCCTACCGATGGATGAAGCCGTGCTTGTGCAGGTCCTCCACGGCCTCCAAGCACTGGATGCCCGCCCCGATGCCGGTGCCCATGGAGAAGACCTTGCTCGAGCGGAGACGCTTCAGGTCGTCCAGCGACTTGCCCACCTGCAACGGGG
The DNA here is from genome assembly GCA_024699865.1 of Aphelenchoides fujianensis. Classification (NCBI taxonomy): domain Eukaryota; kingdom Metazoa; phylum Nematoda; class Chromadorea; order Rhabditida; family Aphelenchoididae; genus Aphelenchoides; species Aphelenchoides fujianensis. The sequence continues at coordinate 900,915 of JAMPIO010000012.1, read as the reverse complement.
GAGTGATGAGTCCGCCGGGATCCCCCACCAGCTCCATGACGAGGAAGAAGAAGTTCTCCTTCTTGCCGCGGTCGATGCACGCCGTGAAGTGCGAGATGTCGGCCGAGCGCTCCTCCACCACCAGCTTCAGGATGGCCACCTGCAACCGGAGGGATCAGTGGGGAACGAGTGCCCTCGGGCGGGCCTCCATCTTGAGCTTGGAGTGCTTGCGGTTGCTGAGCTTCTTCTCCGCCTTGAGCGCGTACTCCTTGTGCTTTTCGGCGCGGTCGTGGACGCGGTAGACGGCGCCGAAGCCGCCCTCGCCGAGCAGCTTGTCCACCACGTACGCGCGCTTCCCGTTCACGATCACCTCGCCCTGCCGAATGGTTAGAGGATCCCCGCACCTCCCCCCGCACTCACCGGCTTCATGTGCATCCCGTCGTCCCCATTGGCGTCCTTGGCCTTCGGCTTCGCCTCCGACGGCTTGCCCTTGGGCGTGGGCGTCTCGGGCGTCTTCTGCTCGGGCGTCGCGGCCGGCTTCTTCACGGTCGTCGCGCCCTTCTCGCTCTTCTCGTCGTCGCTCATCGCTGCGGGCCGCTCGCTCGTCGCTCGACCGCTCGGGATGTTCGCGTCCAATGGAACTGCGCTCCCGTCTGTTGCTCTCGCAGTCGGCTGTTTGCATGAACCGACGAGTTGCTTTCGGTCTCCCAGACATGCAAATCCCAGTTCAGATTAGCCGACTGCTTGTTGTTGTTGAGAGGTTTATTCGATCGACGGTACGCGTGGACACAAACAATTGGGAAGACGAGAAAGCTCAAAGAAATCAGGGATCCAAACGAAAACAACAATTCCCGTAGAGGTGACGCAAAGGAGAGAGAGCGAGAGGCAACGAGCGGGACCCGAATGGACGACAGTTGAGGAGGAGCAAGCTTTGAGTGGACGGAAGAAAGGACGACGTGAAGGAAGGACAATCAGCCGGGAGTTCGAGTGGAAACAAACGAAACAAATCGAAGATCAACCCCAGGGCTGTGCGGCGAACTCGTCCTGCATCGCGAAGGGCAGCATGCCGGCCACTTGCCCCTGCCCCAGCAGTTGATCGATGCGTGCGGCGAGCTGTCCTGCAAGAACCACGTGAATAAAACGAACAAGTGAAGAGAACTCACGGAATTCCTGGTCGCCCGACTGAAGCGTTCGCATCCAAACGTCCCGATTGTTGTTCCGCTGCGACCAGGGCTCTCGCAGCTGCGGACACGCCTCCAAGCAGTGGTAGATGAACCGAAGGATGGTGCGGAAGAGGTTGTCGTCGTTCACGAAGCCGAGGATGGTGAACGGATCCCAGTTGTCGACGGTATGCACGAGTTGCTGCTGAATGGCCCGCTGATAGTTCCCGTCGCGGAGGAACCGCTGAACGATGGTGACCGCCATGTCCAGAGAAGCGGCCAACGGTTGAGCGGTGTCCGGCAGCTGACGGTTCGCTTGCAGAAAGAAGTGCGCCGCAATGAACTGGAGGACGATGAAGGCGATGTTCCGCGCGGCGTCGTTGTTGAACAGCGGCAAGGCGTTGTTTTCGGTGCAGAGAAACAAGACCTAAACGCGCGGTTGTTTAGCCCCGTCAGTCGATGCAATGAACTCACATTCAGCATCTTGGGCGCGTACGTCTGCATCGGAAAACCGGGGATGGAGCCGAGGATCCCGTGCAAAAAGATGAACCCGGCTTCTTGGGCGGCGTTCAGCTGCAAGTTCCGCAGAATGAGTCGAACGAAAGAAAGGAACGAACGATTTGAACAGCTTGGTTCAGTCGGGGGTTCCCGCGCGAGACCACTCCGCTGATCGTGTCGAGGAAGCTGCAAAGCGTTTCGAGGTTCTCCCTCTTCGGGTTCTCCATCGCGTTGTACGCCCACGCCTCGGTCAGCTTGAGGATCTTCGGGAACAGGCAGTTGTTCGGGTCGGGGTACATCAGAAACCATTCCTGAACGAAGGAAGAGAAGAGGATGAAAGAGGGATCAATGGTCGACTCGCCTTGACCGCCGGCAGCTCCACGGCGTACGCGAAGAAGCGAGCGGCTGCTCCAGTGACCATCACCGCTCGTTTCCGCGCAGTCACGCTGTTCGTGTCTTTGGGTTGGATCAGGAAGGGCAGGGCGTTCAGAATGTAGTTGAGCATCAACAAGAGCGTCTCCCACGGCAGCTTCGGGATGAAGTCGCGGAGCTCGGCGAACGTGCGGATCACGTACTCGTTGGCGACCGCCCCCGTGTCGCTCGAAGGGTCAAGGAACTGAGCGGTGAGGAGCGTCTGAATGGCGTTCGTTTGGAGGAACTGCGGCCGGAGCTGTTCCGTCCTCATCAGCTGCCAGGTGAGGCGGGGGATCATCCGAGCGATGGCCTCCAGGTACACTCGTTGGCTCTTCCAAAAGGGCTGATCTTCCTTGGTGACCCTGAAGATCGTGCAGGCCTTGACGAACACGGGCAACAGCGAGGGCAGCGCGCGCACGATGAAATCCCCCTGAAGTGAGTGCGGAATGAATGGTTGACTACTGTTTGTTCCCGCCTACCATCACTTTCTCCTCGGTGATCGTCTCGAACGCCCAGGCCTCCAATCGAAGATATTTGGCGAGCATTCCGTAGTTGAGCAGTTGAATGGGCGTTTGGGGATTGCAAACGACGCTCAACTCCTGCAGCATCCCCGCCAGGAGTGCGGGGTGCGCGGAGCGAAGCGGCGTCTTCAATCGCACGTCCAGGAAGGGCTCGCTGCACATGTTGAGCAGCCGGATGAAGAACGGGCGGTAGAGAGGATCGTTGTTCGGCAGGGGCGCGCTGATCATCACGCAGGCCAACTCCACCACTTTCCTTGCTTCGAGATACTGAAGAAGAACGAGTGATTAGTTGCGTTCACGTGTCGCGAAACGAACCCTTTTGAACACGTGCCTGCAGCCACTGCTCACCTCCGGGTGGGGCCAGTGGCACAAGTGAACGAAAAGTTGGACCAGTTCGCAGACCTGAAGCAATGAAGTGTTCCTATTCATTGGATCGGTAGGGAGTCACCAGCAGCCGAGTGGACGGCGCGTTCAAGTCGGCCATCTCAAAGGAAGCGATCGCCTCCCAAAACAGCGCGCCGATGGTCAGCCGCTGGGCGTTTGTGGTCAGCTCGCTGTTGATGACCACGTAGGTGGGCTTCATCACTTCGAGGCCCAACTCCTTGAACTTGAGCTTGACCTCCCCGTTCAGGATGTCGATCAACACGTCGGCCCCTCCCGTCGGTGCCGCCTGCTGCTCGACGGGCGGGTGGAAGGAGAGGGTGGAGTGCGCGCCGTTCACGCTGACGGCCGACCGGTGGGTCAGGTGGCTCATCTGACTGAGGTGGCTCATGGCGGAGTGCATGTGGCCGCGTTGGGTGGGGGTCTTGAACTGCTCCTTGGCCGCGATCCATTCGCTCACGATTTCACTAAAGAAACGGGAATGAATCTACTGAATTCATTGGCCAGAATGCTCTTCTTTCATCTGGTCTTGAGCTGCTCGCGGATTCAATCGCCCAATCGCGCGCCATTTCACACGCTCTTTTCCGCCCCCTGATTCACTCCTCCGCTCCGCATGCCCCTGAATGTCGCCCGACCGCCCTGCCGTTCGCCCTCTTCCTCCCGCATTGTCCCAATCGAAAAGGCCTCTTCGCCTCTCTGTTTACTCGCCCATTCAACCCCGAACAATTCCCCGTTGCGCAAATGACCTCCGAGATGACCGCGGGGCAAACGCGTTGCGCAACTCGACGGAGCTCGTAAATCTCCCCCTTCCCACTTCGATCGTCGAGGGCAGCAGAAGAATGAACAAAGGACTTACGCGTTGTCGGGCATCGCGAACGGCGGGTAGCCGGCCGGCTGCATGGCGGGCGGCATCTCGTGGAACATCGGCGGGACGGCCGCCGGCTGACCGCCGCCTCCGGCCATCGCTTGGTTCCACATCGACGGGGATCCCGAGCGGCAGGCGGTCGGCAGGCAGAAGGCAACGATCAAACGAGAGAAGACGGCGGCTGTCCACCGCTTTCGGGCTGCAAACAAAACGAAATGAAGCCGTCGCCGTCGTTCTCGAAGGCCACGCGACGCGACTCGTGACGACGATGAACTTCCCGAACGGGAAGCAGACGTAAAGAACGCTACGGGAGAGACATTTCGACGACAACGAAACGGAGAGTGCGTGGAGGAATGAACAACGGAAGTGCACAAGCCGCGATTGTTTGAAGCTTTCCAACACTCGTCTTGCACGTGAATGTCGACCGGAAACAGTGGAAACAGTACGAAGGAGAGAATTTTGCACGGTTCAAAGCAAGAAAATCGGACGGTTGAAAGCAATCTCGAAAGTCGAAATCACTCGGAACTCTTCGAACGGCTTTGCTCGCACCAAAGAGCGGACTTCAAGCACAATCGAAAAGCAACAAGGCAGACAGAAGGACGGCGAACATCAAAGAAGCACCCAAGCGATCCCTCGACCGCCGTTCTCGCGGGATCGGCGGACGGCGGGGCGAGCGCGCGAGTTGTTTTTTGGCGCGGCGGCCGAAACGCGGCGCTTTCGCCGGCGAGCGAGTGCGCGGGACGCCGCGCGAGTCCCCCCGTCCGGTGAGCCTCGCCGCTTTCTTCCGCCGCCGCGCGCGGCGTCACTTTCCGCTCGCCCCGCGCGGCCCGCCTGGTCGCCGGCTCGCCCGCCGAAATCGCCCAAAAGGACGCCACGCGCGCAAGCGGCGAGCAACGAGGGGGCGGGCGGGCGCGGCGGCGGATGCCGAACGATTCGAATTCGACGCGCCGCCACCGCCGCCGATCGCCCGCTTGGGTTCGACGACCCCTTCGACTCGCAAACGGCGCGGACCGTCGGCCCCCGCTGCCGCCCACCCGCTCGCGCGCCCCGCTTGGCCTCCGCGCACCGCGTAATGCACGAGCGGAGCGGCGGGTTGCGCAACGCCGAACGTCCTCGTCGATCGGGCAAACAGTCCGCAGATGACATCTCGAGCACCAGTGGGTGGGTGGGAGTGTGCACTCGAGTGAGTGAGTGGAGTAATTAGTCGCTTGGAACGAAGAAGATTATCAGCGATCCTCCGGCTCGTCCACTCGACCACTCCTCCGTGTTCAGCGTCAACTCTGGGCGACCGGCGGGCATTCGTGTTCGTGGGGCAATCGGAAGGAAGCGAAGGCGGGCGGGGCGTCGTTGTGCCCCGACCTCCATTCTTTACGTCGACATTGCCGCGGGCAGTCGCTGGGAACTCCGCTCGTGTTCCCATCCGACGTTGTTCGATTTGGTCGAAGTTTGAACTCCCAAATGAACTACTTACGTGTCTTTTCTTCCACCTTGCGTGTTGGAAAGATGCTTGTGCGAATGGAATGACCACTCGTTCTGTCTACGTCAAAGAACGAGCCGAGTGAACGGATTCTTCCTTTGTGCTCGCCTCCCCCAACGAGCTCCACGCGGTTGTTTGTTCGGAGTTGGAATGGCCGAGCGCAAACATCCGCACTCGCTTGCCGCAATCCCATCCGATTCGAACGAGCAGACCACAAAAAGAAGGCAGTCTGCCCTTTCGGACGGCGAACACTCGAATCCGAATGGTCAACTTCGATTTTAACGACGATCAGCTGCCGGCCGCCCGCCCGACGGCCCGTTTTGTCCGCAGGTGTTCGCGAGGGGCAGTCGGGGGCTCGCGCGTCGGACGGCGGCCGGCCGGGCGGAACGCCCCTTTCGAATTCAAATCGAACTCCGCAAAACGGACGCCCGTCGGAGGTGACAAACGAGCGGGGGCACGCGGCGGCAAACGAGCGGTTATTGCTCGCTGACTAATCGCTTTGCACTAGGTTTGTGGGTTTGGAAGCAAACATAAAAGCAAAGAAATCTCTCAAGCATCCCAGCACACGTCAATCAAACGAATTCGATTGCAGTTGTCTTTGCTCCAAGGAACGGAATGATTGCATGAAATTTAACTACCGGTTGCTGTGCTTGTTTCTTTGCTCTCGTGGGTGTTCCCGTGCTCAAATTGCAAACAAGCGGCTGTTGCATCAAAGAAGCCTGCTTCGACCACTTTCCTTCGTTCGATTTGTGCGTCAATCAGCCGAACAAAGCGGGCATCCGGGCGAATTCGAGCGGATGATTGCGGCCATCCGTCATCCCGCCGCTTATCGGCCGTTCGGATCGTCGCTCGCTGCTCCGTGCGCGGCCGAATGTCAACAGACGGCGACGAGGAGCAGCAGGCGATCGCAACGGAAATAATTGCTCGATGGCGTCCAACTCGCGGTCAAGAATCAATGGGAGAACACTCCGTCTCCTCGCCGCATGTCGACGCAATTCTCGTGCCCGAGTTGTGATGATTGTTGTTTACGGCCGCTTGTTTGTGTCTGGCCGCCTTTTCGATGACGAATCGGCATTGGATTTTGGGTTTAACGTGATCAAAACGGGCGGAAGGTGATTTCACGTCAATTTCGACCGAAATTCCTCCACCCGGCGCGTCCACGCGGTTCTCTTGCGGTCTTTTTTATCGTTTTTATCTTCAGTGCCTTCCAGCTCGCCTCCATCCGTCGGCACACTCGAACTTGCGGCGGGAACGCAGACGGAGGCCAATGAGTTGCGCGTGCTCGGATCCAAGGAGAAGTGCCGCCCCCGCCCGCAAATCGAACGCCTCCGCGCGTTCACTTTGATCACGAGCCGCCGGACACTCGCGGCCGTTCGCCCAGCCGCTCGAAATGACGTCCACCGACACGGACTTCACGTGCGAGATGGACGCGGTTTGTTCCTCTTTGATGGATCCTTCTTATCCTTGGTTGATTGCAGAAACAACTGCACGTGATCGAGTGGAATCACCTCAATCTGTGGAAGTTCTACCCGATGGCGTTGGCGACCTCGTGGTCCGTTCGCTGCCTTCTCTACCCCGTACGTCCTTTTCCCTCTTTACCGTCTACTTCTTCTTGTTCAGATGTCCGTCGTGAAGTCCCGCCTGCAGCTCCAAAAGCAGAACAACGTCTACCGAGGGACCACGCACGCGTTCTCGTCGATTGTCCGAACCGAGGGCGTGAGCGCGTTGTACCGGGTTCGTTCTCTTTTATTTGCTTTGTTTGAACTCGTCCATCTGAAGGGCTTCTGGGTGACGCTCCCGCAGCTGAGTGCATCGTTCATCTACTCGTCGGTCTACGAGAAGCTCCGCAACGTGCTCACCACGCACACGAGCCTCCACAGCGACCAGATGGTCTCGGCGTGTGCGGGCGGCGCGGCCTCCGTGTGCACGCAGTTCATCTTCGTCCCCACGGACATCGTTGCTCAGTAAGCGGTCAACTGTTTCCTTCATGCGATTCCGTTTGAGGTACATGATGGTGCACAACCAATCGACCGTCTTCTCGGGCAGCACGAAGAACGCGGTGGTGCTGGACATCCTCAAGGCGGACAACCTGAAAGAACGCTACACTCTTGGTAAGCCCCCGTGTTCTTTGGTCCCTCTACTCCCGTTTCTTCAGGCCTTCGAGTGATCCGAGCGGTCTACCTGGCGGACGGACTGATGGGCTTCTACCGAGGATTCCTCTCCTCTTTGGTGAGTCCACCGTTCTTGATTGCTCATTGCTCGCATCGAACTGCAGATCATGTACATCCCCTCGTCGATGGTCTTCTGGTCCTCCTACTACCAGTCGCTCATTTGGCTGAAGGAACGACGCGCGCTGCAGCTGACCGACGGCCAAAGCCGCGACCTCAGCAAACTGCCGCCCGTCGACCAGAAACTCCTCCTTTGGCAGGCGATTTCGGGCGCCGTGGGCGGCGCGTCGGCGGCCATCTTCACCAATCCGCTGGAGGTGATGCGAATTCGAATTCAGGTGAACTTTTCTTTCTGATTCGTCGTGTCTGATCGTTTCGTGTTCAGGTTCACCGAACGTCCTACTGGGAGACCGTCCGCCGGATGTTCCTGTTCGAGGGAACGCGCGTCTTCACCAAGGGCCTTCTGCCGCGAGTGATCAGCAACTCGATCTACTCGTGCATGATCATGATCGGCTACGAGACGGTCAAGCGAGCGGCCGTCCTGCCCGAGTACAAGGACGCGATCGTGTGGTGAACGGAATCGAATACACTCGCTGCTTGTTGCTCCTCCTCGGCCCTCCCCTTTGACATACGAAGTACCCCTCTTCCGTAGGACTTAACGAGAAGCAATAGCGTTGTTTAGAACTTCGGCCAACTCTCCCATCTTTTGTGATTGCTCGCATCCTTTCGATTGATCAATTAGGACCTTCTTTTCGTCTTTCTTATCCCTCCCATCGCTCCGGCGAACTTTTGTATCGCCGATTTCGTTCGTTTCGTGAATGTTCGCAATTTTTTTGCTTCTTTTCGTTCACCGGTTTCCCCTTCGTCCACCCCCTCGTCGACCGCTCGACGAAGGAATAAATCGAGTAATTCGTGACGAAAGGCGAGTTTATTTGCACTTGAATGGAAGAGAGGACTAATGGTTGGAGGCGCTCTCCATCTCGTTGCTCTTGCTCGAAACGTAGGCGGTCTCCCACTCGAAGGGCGGCTGCTCGGCGCCCTCGCCGCCCGGCAACGCGCTCTGCAAGCCGAGGAATGAGTGAAGAACGCGGATGGGGCGAACAAACCACGAGAATCTGGCGGATCATGTCGTAGTTGGGCGTCTGATCGTAGGTGAGCTTCTCCAGATGCTCAGCGATGTCCTTGATCGTGCGGGGCAGGTTCCTGCAAGAACGGGGTAAAAAGAAGCGAGTGGAAGGCGGCACATGAGCATCTCCTCGATGGGCGTCCGCCGCTTCTTCTGCTCCACCTCGTCGTCCTCGGCCATGTGCTTCCAGGGCAGCGCGCCCTCGACCATTTCGATGAGCGAGTACATCAGACTCCAGAGGTCGTCGCGCGGGCCCTGATCTCGGCGGTCGTGCACCGTGAGGCTCACGTAGCGACTCGTGCCGCGGAAGCCGGCGTACAGCCGCGACTTGCGGATTTCGCCCGTCTCCGAGCGGTAGCGGCGCGTCATGCCGAAGTCCACGAGGTAGATTGTCCGCTGTTTGTCCTCCAGTCCGACGCACATGCTGAACGAGAGGATGGCGGGCAGAGCGAAGGAAGGACTCACTTTGCGGGTTTCACATCGCGATGCAAGAATCCGATCGAGTGGACGTCCATCAGCGCCTCCACGATCTGGTCGGCGATGCGCAGCCCGCTGGACGTCGAGAAGCGCTTCTGCGGCTGCCGCCGACGCAGATCGCCGAGATTGCGGCCGAGCATCTCCATCGCGAGGAACATGAAGTTCTCGTGGTTCCCGCTCGCGATCTGCAGTCGATTGACTCCGTCCGGTCACCTTGCGGCCGCCCACTCACCAATTTGGGCGTGTGTTTGGTGCCGCGAAGCAGGGCGAGGACCTTCTGCTCGAGGATCATCCGGCCGGCTTCGCGGTCGCGGGGCTCCACTTTGATGGCGACCGCCTTGTTGGTGGACTGATCGAAGGCCTTGAACACCTGCCCGAACCCGCCGCCGCCCATCAGCCGCTCGATGCGCAGCCGGTCGATCAGCAGACAGCCGCTCTGCAGGTGCGGAGGCGCCTTCTTGCCGCGCGGCTCCCGCGCGTTGCCGCCGGCCGCCGGCTGTTCGGGCGCGGCGGGCGGCTTCTCCTCGGGCTCGGCGGACGGCGCCTTCGCCGGAGTGGGCGGCTTGCGCAGCTGCGGGTTCGTGCTGATGATCACTTTGGCGCGCGGAGTGGCCGCCTCCCGACTCGCTCGTCGCGGCGCCGATCGTGTCTGTTTCTTCTTCTGCAACGACGGGAGGTGGGTGGGTAGCGAGCGGAAGAACTCACGTGCGATTGGGACGAGTTGGTTTCTTTGGACGAGACGCGTTTCGCCGGCTCCGCCATCTCGCTTCGCTCCGAGCAGCCGAGTCGCGTGGGCGGTGGATTGAACGAGTGGTGGGCAGGAGGCGAACGGAGAAAAGTCGAGTGGGATTTGCATGTCTGGGAGACCGAAAGCAACTCGTCGGTTCATGCAAACAGCCGACTGCGAGAGCAACAGACGGGAGCGCAGTTCCATTGGACGCGAACATCCCGAGCGGTCGAGCAACGAGCGAGCGGCCCGCAGCGATGAGCGACGACGAGAAGAGCGAGAAGGGCGCGACGACCGTGAAGAAGCCGCCGGCCGCGACGCCCGAGCAGAAGACGCCCGAGACGCCCACGCCCAAGGGCAAGCCGTCGGAGGCGAAGCCGAAGGGAAAGGACGCCAATGGGGACGACGGGATGCACATGAAGCCGGTGAGTGCGGAGAGATGCGGGGATCCTCTAACCATTCGGCAGGGCGAGGTGATCGTGAACGGGAAGCGCGCGTACGTGGTGGACAAGCTGCTCGGCGAGGGCGGCTTCGGCGCCGTCTACCGCGTCCACGACCGCGCCGAAAAGCACAAGGAGTACGCGCTCAAGGCGGAGAAGAAGCTCAGCAACCGCAAGCACTCCAAGCTCAAGATGGAGGCCCGCCCGAGGGCATTCGTTCCCCACTGATCCCTCCGGTTGCAGGTGGCCATCCTGAAGCTGGTCGTGGAGGAGCGCTCGGCCGACATCTCGCATTTCACGGCGTGCATCGACCGCGGCAAAAAGGAGAACTTCTTCTTCCTCGTCATGGAGCTGGTGGGGGATCCCGGCGGACTCATCACTCCCCCGTTGCAGGTGGGCAAGTCGCTGGACGACCTGAAGCGTCTCCGCTCGAGCAAGGTCTTCTCCATGGGCACGGGCATCGGGGCGGGCATCCAGTGCTTGGAGGCCGTGGAGGACCTGCACAAGCACGGCTTCATCCATCGGTAGGCGAGTGGACGGGGCGGGAGCTGACCGGCCGTTGCAGCGACCTGAAGCCCGCCAACTACGCGTGCGGCCTCAAGTACAAGCGGCACATCGTAAGCTCGATAATTGACCTCCTTGATGCCCCGCTCGCTGCAGATCTACCTGCTGGACTTTGGGATCGCCCGTCGCTACAAGAACGACAACGGCGAGCTGAAGGCGCCCCGCTCGTACGTCGCGTTCAAGGGCACCGTCCGCTTCTGCGCCATCAACTGCCACAAGTGCGTGGAATTGGGGCCGAAGGACGACCTCGAGTCGTGGCTGTACCTGCTGCTGGACCTCGTGGTGCAGAACGGCCTGCCCTGGAACAAGTACTCGGTGAGGGGGAATCGATGGGCCGTTTAATAGGTGGGTTGAGTGCGCCGTGCAGGAGAACCGCGACCTCGCCCTCAAGTGCAAGCTGGAGTGTCGGGCGGCGCGCCGGGCGGAGCTGTTCGACGGGCTGCGCTGCGCGGACACCTTCGGCCGCATCCTCGCCTACATCGACGGGCTGCAGTACGCGGACCGGCCCGACTACAACCACGTCTACAACCTGCTCCACTGCGTGAGTGTTTGGTTGGGGTCGAGGGGATGCACGAGTGGGGTGTTCGAGACTCCTTCTTCCTTCTGCCCTCCCCTTAATCCCCCGATTGCAGGCGGCGAACGAGTGCGGCGTGAACCCGGACGCGCCTTACGACTGGGAGATGGACGCGCCCGCCCCCACCTTCCGCGGCGCCCGCTCCAAGGCCTCCACCGCGCGCTCCAACTAGCCCCCGTGTGTGGTCGAGTACGTCGTTTACTGTCCAATCAATAAAAGCGAGAGCAAAGGGGAGCAATGAGTGAAACGAGTAGTGGGAGGTGAAAACAAACGAAAGTGAGAGCAATGGGGAGAAGTGGGAAGCGAGTAGTGGGAGAAATGAGAACAAACAAAGGAAGCGAGAGGTTAGGGGACTGTCCATCGTCGATCGGTCGATCCATCTGTCCGTCGGTCGGTCCAGCGGTCCATCCAGCGACCAGCCGCTACTGGAAGAAGGCGGCCATCTTCTCGGCGAAGCGCTGCACCTGGGCGGCGGCGGGGCGGCGGCCGGTGTCCACCTGCAGGCAGAGGCGCACGAGCAGCTTGAGGTGCGGCGTGCGGCGCTCGCCGTCGGGCAGCGGCGGGAAGTCGGCCGCCTGGATGCGCAGATTCAGCGCGAACTCGTTGGAGCGCTCGCCCACGAACGGCGACCCGCCGCACGCCATCTGCAACCGAGCCGACCGATTAGTCTCTTCTGCCGCTCGTTCTCGCGAACAAACCTCGTAGAGGATGCAGCCCAACGACCAGACGTCCGACGCGAAGTTGTAGCCCGACTGGGTGGACCGCTCGGGGCTCACGTAGTAGGGCGTGCCGACCTGCGTGTTGGCGCGCACCGTGTTCTGCGAGAAGAGGCGGCACAGCCCGAAGTCGCACACCTTCACCGCCATCTGCGGCCCGTCGAAGAGCACGTTCGCCGGCTTCAGGTCTGCGGGGGAAAGACGGGAGGTTAGCGGAGAATTCCGGCGCCTACCGCGGTGCAGGATGCGCCGCTCGTGGACGTGGGCGATGGCGGCGGCGATCTGCGCGAAGAGGCGCCAAATCTGCGCCTCGGGCAGGCGGCGCTGCTTCGTGAAGTACGTGTCCGTGATGAGCTGCTCGAGGTTGCCGCGCGACGCGAACTCCAGCACCAGCAGCAGGCGCGCCCGCTTCTGCGCGTCCTGCAAGCGGCGGCCGATCAGTCGGGTGTTGGGCGGCGGGTGGGCGAGTGGGTGGGTGGGGATCCCAGGGAGTGTCCCGTTTCTTCCCCGGGGGCGGATGAGTGATGATCCCCGCCCGGATTGGAGGTCACTGCCCGCCCAGGAGTCCCCTCCGACTCTCCTCGTCCTCGATGGAGGCGTAGCACTTGATGATGTTGGGGTGGTCGAGCTGCTGGAGCGCCTGCACCTCGGCGCGGCACAGGCGCACCCACTTCTGGTCGTCGAAGCCGGTCAGCTGCAACGAGCGAGGGGAGGATCCTCTGCCGAATCCCCGCTCACCTCGATGGTCTTGAGGGCGGCCTTCTGGCGGAGGGCGCCGCGCACGTGGACGAGGTCGACGGTGGCGAACGAGCCGGTGCCCAGCTCGCGCTCCTTCTCGTAGCCGCGCGCCTCCTGCGGCCAGCGGGCGTCGGGGGCGCGCGGCGGCTTGCGGCCCGCGGCGCCCGTCGCGTTGTTGTTCGAGAGCATCGGGACGGAGGGCGGCGGCGGGCGGTCGGGGGATCTGCAACGAGGGGAGTGAGCGGCGGACGGGCGGGCGGCGGAAAGCGGAGAGCGAGCGGCCCGACTGACGGCGGCGGGCGAAAGGCGGCCGGCCGAACGAGGCGGCGGGGCGGCGGCGGCGATTCCCACCGCGAACGGCGGCCGGCCGGCGAGCACGCGGGCGCCGGTCGCGTTTGTTGACGCCGCCGCCTCTCCCGCCCGCCCGCTTCTTCGCGAACAATTCGGTTTATTCGGTGGGAACGGGCGAGGAGGAGGAGCGGATCCTTTTCGGTTGAAAGCGAGAGGAAACACGTGAACAGGGACAACCGGAAGCCACGTGCTCGACGAATTCCAGCTCGTGGCGGAAGACGAAGGCAACGCGATTGGACTTGCTCTGGACGATTTGCCCCTCCTCAAACGATCATCCTTGTTTTATTCAACTTGCGGGGAACAAAGGAAGAGGGCGAAGATCTCACCCGCATTCGATCGAAAGCGGGAGGAAACACGTGAACACAATGACTGGGAGGAAGTTAAATCGCCGAAGCCTCCCCCTGCTGCCCGCACTCGAAGAACTCCAGCTTCGAGTCGAAAGCGTAGGCGAGGGCGCACAACGTCTTTGTGTCCGTGGGGGCTTTCGGGACCTCCACCGTCCCACTCGAAACTGAACGAAACTCTTCCGTTCCAACGGTCGACCACTCACTTTCGTAGCAGAGCGTTTGGAGCGGCTTTCGGAGGACTTCCTCGGCGAATTCGAACACGGCGGTGACGCTGAAGTCCGCCCGCTCGAATTCGCGCGTTGTTCCGTTCAAGGAGACCCGGACGGGGAACATCCGGGCGGCCAGTTCTTTCGCTTCTGCAAGTGCAGATATACTGAGAGGAGGAGAGCAACCGACCTTCGTAGCCGAGCGAGGGCTCGAACCCAAGAGCGAGCACGAGCATCACTTCCTCTTCGCTGAGCGGCTCGTGCGAAACGCAGCAGTTCGGGTTGCCGATGCCGAAATTGCGGTGCAGCCAGCTGCAGAAGCCGCAGCGCCCCGGGCGGGCCGCTTCCGAGCTGCAAGGGTGGAGGTGAGGAAGCGAGGAATTGCACGCGTGCTCTTGATGTTGCATTTGAAGGCTCCCGTGTCAGTTCTTCGATGTCTTGTTTGACTCACCCGTTTGTCGCGGAGATCGGCGGTGCAAACAGAACCGCGACGACGAGGATTACGCCGACAGAACTGAACTTCATGTTCACCGGGCTTGTCTGCAAGTGATCAGCTGGGTTCACTAAACTTTCAAAGATGATCGCGGATTGCGAACAAGTAGTGAAGGAGGAGGCGTTAGTCGGTTTGTTGAAGGCCGACTGTCCAAATGCAGCGGCCAACCACAACGTTGTCTGCACTCGCCCGTGGACGCTTCGATTCGTCCGACATTCCCTCAAAGCAAGCCCGCAAGAACACGGACGAATTCCAGCATCAACAAGCAGTTGACGAAAACACGTTCCAGCGAGGTCAACCGATCGACTGGCTAAAGGCCAACGAACGACAGGTGTTTATTTCGTTCGATCACTCGGCCGCTGATTTGTGGCCAAACGAACGCTTCTCGAAACGAAAGGACACAGTGTCCCGCTTGGAGCCACCCTTTTGTTTCGCCTGTTCCATGAGCAATGTTGTTTTTATTCAACTGTACGGCAAACACAAGAAGACGTGAATCTCCACCGCTTTCGACCGTTTCGATCGAAGGCGGCGGAACAATCGTGATTATGCGGCAATCACTAGTCAGACGAACGAATAGAAGAAGGAAAGAACGAGCAGAATGAGCGAATAGTTTACTACGCGATAGAAATGAAAGGACGGAGTTTGCGGACGAGCGGTTGGGCGGAGCGGGGCGGAGCGAAGAGTAAACGGGCGTGATTGTCGGGCGGCGGCCGGCGGACAAAGAGGCTGGGAGGAAGGAGAAAGGAGAGGAGAGATAATTTAGACACGAAAGTAATCACCGGATCGGGGGAACGAGAGGAGGAAGGAGAAGGGAGGAGGGATCATCGGGTGGAGGACGGCTGTTTGTTCGGGACCAATCCCATTCGCACGATGTGGTGATACTGATCGGGCACTTCGAGGAGCGTCTGGATAGCGAACGCCAACTCGCCGGCCGGGTCTTGCGGCGAGCGCGAGATGTCGGAGAAGGTGACGAAGTGGAAGTTGTCCCACGGACGTTTGGGCAGCGACTCGTCGAACACGCGCATCATCTCCCACGGCCCGTCGCCCACCCCAACCACGATGATCGAAAGGGGGAACTGGCAAGCTTGGACGATCGCCTTCCTCGTCGCCCGCTCGTTCGTCACCTGCCCGTCGCACGTGATGATCAGAATGTGGTACTGAACGAAGAGGAAAGAATAGGAGAGAAGGAGTGGAACGAACTTCTTGATTCCGCTGACAGAGTTGGATCGCCTGGAAGATGAGCGGCGCGAAGTTCGTGGGGCCGCCGAGGGCGATCGTCGGCGTCACCTCGTTGTACACCCTGCAATCAAGCGATCACTCCTTGATGAAGAAGAGGGAACTCACTTCAAAACGTCGCTCAAATCGCGGCAGATCCCGTCCGTGCCGTTCAGCGGGAACACGCCCCAATCGCCGCTCTCGTTGTCGCCGAAGCCGTAGACCGGAATTCCGACCGCCTCGTTGATGAACGGCGCCAACGAGCGGCCCATGATTTTGATCACCTGCTGGTAGGGATTCTCGACCGCCGGGTCCTCGACGAAGTGCAACGAGCGCCCGTCGAACGAGTGCTCGCCTTGGTACTTGTTTGAAGCCGTGTAATCGACGCCTGTACCAACGAAAGGGATGAGTAGGCGCGTGGATGGAAAGAAGGCACCAAAAATAAGATTCGTGGTCTCCAGCCCCGCCTTCCGCATCGCCGCCGAGAGTTCTTCGACGCTCGTGAGTGTGAGGAGCATCTCCTGCATGCTCGTGACTCCCTACAAGTCACAGCGATCATTCCCCGTACGAACGGAAGAGGAAGGAAGGAGGAAAGCGAACAACCACTTACTAATGCTGATAGGAGACTGCTTTGCTTTTGAAGCGACTGAAACGAGCAAGTGAAGCGATAGATCGGCGGAAAGCGAAAGGGCCGCAGCAGCAGCAAGCGAGCACTTACGCGGGTAGAAGCGCGCGAGGATCGAGAGGAAACCGACGCGCTGTCGAAGTCGCCCGGCGACGATCGCCGTTTGCGGACGGAGAAGAACTGGGGAGCTTCGGGTGCTCGCTGTTGCGCGCCTGCAGGATCGGCGACATGGGCGGTCGCTGGCTGATGCAACAGCAGCGGCCCAGCGAGTGGCTCAGCCGCGGCCGGGGCCTCACGATCACGCACGCCGTCTGCGCTCCCGTCGGCTTCGACTCGTTTCCGTTGCTCGTCGCCTCCGACGCCTCCAGCGCCTCCGCCCGTCGCAGGGGGCGTTGGACGGAGCGTTGGGTCGAAAGGAAACGCCGACTGTTGCGTCGATGAAAGCGGCTGCCCGTGACGTTCCTGGAGATGCACGTGTTCTCTTTCTGGGCTGCGATGGTGGTGGGAGGTGGTGGTGGTGGTGGGTGGGAGTTGTTGTTGGTCTGGTTGTTGGCGTGCTTGTTCGCGGTGGTGGTGGATTGATTGCGGGCTTTGTGCTGCAACAACAACATCGTCGTCGTCTGCGTCCACGCGGCGCGGCTGTTCGCTGCTCGGGATTTGCGGCTGGACGGGCGGCTCTTGCAGCGGGTCAAACAACAGCTGGGGATGTTGGACGGAAATGCGGTGTTGTTGGTGCCGTTGCGGCAGTTCCTCCGGCCGCTCCTCGGCCTGCTCGTTCCGTTCGGGCGAGTCGCGAGGGAGGAGTTGCGGAGAGGAGGCGGAGATCGGGAGCGGGGCGGACGGCCGTTCGACCTGCAGCGGCGTCGGAAGGTCGGGGTAAAGCATCTGAATGCGAAGAGAGGGTAGAAGAAGACGACGGGAGAGGACGAGCAACACAAACGAGCAGAAGCGAACACAACGAAGAACAAACGACGGACAAGTGTGCAGTGGTGAGTTAGGCGGCGTGGACACGTGAGTCGGAGCGGTGCGTGCGCGTTTCGTGCAGAAGCGATCATTCATGCTTCAAACGACGACGACGAGCACGAGCAGGGCTCACCTCGTCCGGCAGCTGGTCGATCATGTTCTGAACCAAAGGGTGGAGGAATGAAAGCCGGCGAGCACTCACCGAGGACGCCTGACTGACCTGATCGGGCGGCACCTCCTCCGATTGAATCTCCGGCGCGTACGTGACCGCGTCGTCGCCGTCGTCGAAGCCGGGCTCCGGCTTCTCGAACACCTGAAGCAGCAGTCGGTTGAAGCAAGGCGGAAGGGGAGAGTTGATGCAAATTTGGTCGAAGAATGAGCGCCTCGTTCCCAAGAACGAACGCCCGTTTTTCTTTTCGGATCCGTCGAGCAGAGCGGCCGCAGCCGAACGGAACACGCGATGGTCTGCCAGAGCCCCGTGCTCCTCGTTTACGTCCAGGCAAGCCCTCTCCCTTCTTCCTTCTTCTAATCCCTCCGCAGATCATCACGCTGCTGATGCCCATCTTCCTCGTCGGGCTGGGCATCGCCGTCGTGCACATGGTGGTGCGGTTGGGCGCCAGCGGGATGGGCCGACGGGCGTGGCGCTCGAATGTGCGCTCGATTTTGGAGGAGTTGGACAAGGAGCGGAAGATCTCGCGGCACGCGTTCGTTTCCCCCACGCCCTCCCCTCCCTCCACTGCTCTTCTTCGTTCAGGGAAACGAAGATGCCGCCGGCCCACGACCACCAGCAGCCGATCTCCGGCGACCACGCGGCCGCCCACTCGTCGGGAGCGCCCGCCGCCGCCCCGGCCGCCCAGTCGGCCGTCTTTCAGCCGAGCGGCGCGCCGCCGGCCGGCCCCTGAGATCGTCCGCCGTTCTTCTGCTCGTTTTCGGCGAATAAACGCTCCACTGCGCACTCACGTCGTTCGTTCGAATCAGCCGACTCGTGGGCTCGGCCGAAGCGTTCTGCATTTGGGCGGGCAGCTTCTCGCTCGCGAGCATGTCCTCCTCAACCACGAAGCCCGAGGAGGCGGTTCGGTTCTGATTGTCCACGTAGTCGATGGCGTCCTGCAGGAAGATTTCGGCGGCCGCCCGTCGCCGCGGATCGTCCGCCGCCTCGTCTGCGGCGTCTTCCGCCTCCTCGCGGGCCAACTGTTTGCGGTGATCGCGGGCGCCGAGCTGCTCCGAAGATTCGCGGTACTTTTGGGCGTCTGAAGCGAAGGGATTAAACAAAAGAACGGGGCGTTCCACTCGCCTTCTCCCTCCTTGCCGGGCGGCGGCTGCGTTGCCGAACGGTGGTCGAAGTACGGCGGCGAGGCGGATGTTTGGAGTTCGACGCGAGGAGCGGCGGCTTGTTGGGCGGCCGCTCCCGACGAAACGGACGGCGACTGCGGTTGGGAGCGGAGGACGGCGAGCTCCTCGCCGGGCGCCTGCAGGAGGTCGAAATCCGACGGGGAGGCGGGACCGGACGAAGCGGCGGCTGCAACTCGGTTGTTCGCTGCAAGCAGTCAGAAGAACTGACCGTTCGGATCCAAAATCTTCAGTTGCTGTTGGATCTGCTCGGCGTTGGGCGACGGCCGCGTCTCGCGCTGCTCTCGCGGCGCGTCGGTCGAGGTGGAGAGGTCGTATTCGTGGAGCAGCTCGCGCACACGCGCCGCTTCGTTCGGGTCGGGCTGCAGCTGCTGTCGCTGGACTTCGTCTGCCTTCAGTGCGGCCTGAAGCGAGAGGATGAAGGGGAATTCCTGGCCGAACAAACCTGAACGAGATCACGAAATTCGGGCGGAATCTGCTCGGGGTTCTGCCGCCACGCGTGCAGTTCGGACGGCGAGAATTCCGGCTGCTCCGCGTCGTACGCCGAGTCCGGCGCGGGACTCCCGACGGCGGGCGGCGTCTTCGAGTCGGGGTGCGGTTGCATCGGGACCTTCCGCTTCCTTAAAACCGGAAGAATGAGTGAACGGAGATGAAGGAGAAGCGAACGGATGATAGGGATACTCGGGATCGAATGGCGGCGGCTCGCTTTCGGTCGACGTGCCGCCGACCGCTCGCTTCTGCTCGTCGCGCGCCTTCTTTTCGGCGGTCATCGCCTTGTGTCGCTTCAGGAGTTGTGTTTGCAGTTCGTAGGGGATGCGATACCTGCAAAAGCGAACGGAATGAGCAGAAAGGAGGGGACTCCACGTACAATCGTCCGTCTCTGCCCAGTTGGTAGAAGGAGCCATCGGACGCCATCTCGAAGATCTTCCCGTCGGGCGTTTGGATCACGGCCGGGTCGAACTGCCGTTCGAGAGGCGAGGGGGAAGCGGACTGCTGCTGGTCTTCGAATTTGACGCCCGAGCGACCTTCTCCGGCTGTCGCCTCCTTCTCCCACTTCTTCTGCTCTTCCACGAGGTCCAACAGTTGGCGCTGGACATCGGGCGTGACGCGGTGGAGTTTGCCGTCGGGGCCGGGCTCGTAGAACTGCCCCAGAGGTCCCTTTTCGTACAGGACGCCGTCCGGTCCCCGGATGAAGTCCTGTGGCTCGGTGGAGCGCCGCTCGCCCAGCTGGAGCGCCTCCTGGATCTCCTGCTGAATGAGCTTCTGGACGGCGGGCGGGACACGGTACCTGAAGAACGCATGAGTGCCGATTGCTCGCTCATTGCACTCACATCTGCCCGTCGCTCATCTGCTCAAAGAACTGACCGTTGGGTCCTGAAATCGACTCGCTTTCGTCCAATCCACCCTTCTGGGAACGAACCTTGCTGGTAGATGTTGCCGTTCGTCGTCTTGATCAACGGTTGCTGCAGCCCGGACTGCTGCTGCTGCTGGAGGAGGTCCTGCAGTTCGGACGAGATGGGGACGAGTTGTCCGTCTTTGTTCTGCTTGTAGAACATCCCGTCCGGTCCCTGCGGGTACAGGCTGCCGTCGGGCGCTTGCTGGTATTGCTGGAGGAAGTTGCCGAGGTAGCCGCCCAACGGGACGAGCTGCGGTTGGGGCGAAACGGAGCGCCGTTCGGCCGGTGGCGTCGGGATTTCGGCGGTCTGGACGGTGGGCGGCGGCAGCTGGAGCGGCGGGCTGAGCGGCAGCTGCGGGACTTCCGGCGGCGATTGGACGGTGATCTGAGCGATCGGCCGCTTCGTTTCTTCTCGTGGCTGCGCCAAAGGAGTGGACGGTTGCTCGGCGGCTGCCGGAACGCTCTCGTACTCTTGGAGGATCTCCCGCATTTGCTCTTCGGCTTCTACTCGTGGTGCAGCGGGTTGAGGCTGGGGTTCCTCCTCTTTGATGTGCTCGACGAGATCGGAGTAGATCTTGACGAAGCCCTCCTCGCTGCTGGAGGAGGACTTCTTCGCGTGTTTGTCGTTGATCAACACTCGGGGGATGGGTGAATTGCCGCCCTCCGCGCTGAAGATCGTGCCCAACGCGTGGCGGGGGACCGCGGGCGAGCGGCCGTCCTTCGGCGACGCCTCGTACGTGAAGCTCGTGGCTTCGGCTTCGGGGTCGTCGGATTCGGAGGGGTAGAAGAGGGCGGGCGAGTCGCCCACCCGCTCGAACTGCTCCACGTCGCTCTCGTTGGACGAGTGGGCGCCCGCCTCCGATCGCCCGTGCATCCTGCAAGCAGCAAAACAATCTAAAGAACCCCCGGAAGCTCCCCACCGATTGTACTCCTCGACCATCGAGTCGATTTGGTCCTCGAAGCGCCGTCGGAACTCCTCGGCCGCCGTTTGCGCTTCGGGAGTCGCGTGTTTCTGCAGTTGGGCGGCCGCCGCCTTGATTTCCGACTCGTGGCGCCGGTGGAGGCGCGCCTGGAGGTCGGCGGGCGGCGTGGCGGACGCGTCGGCTTCGTTTTGGATCGCCGCCCACAGTTTGCGCTCCAGTTCGCTCGCCAGTCGCTCGTAGTGCTCGTTGAGGGCCGCGCTCTGCGACTCCGAGGGCGGGCCGGGCGGAGTCGAAGGAGGCGTCGGCGCCGTTCGGGCGGGACTGCTGCAAAGAATCACGAGTGAACACATGAAAGAGGAGTGAAATGAACGCACTCAAAGACTTCGGCCACTCCCGCGGTGCCCGCCTTCCTGCCCGCCGGCTGCTCGTCGGCGACGGGGACGACCGTCGGCTCGTCCGAGGACTTCGAAAGCGAGCCGCCGACCGCGTGCGAGCTAAACGGTTCGCCCGCCGGTCGGTCGTTCGCTTCAGCGGCGCGAGCGGCCGGTTGGCTCGGCGGCGGCGATTCGGAGGCGACCAGTCGGCGGCGCTCCATCGCCTTCACCTCCTCCTCCCACTTCTCCAATGAAACGAGTTCTGCTTGGCTCAGTCGTTTGCGCATCGGCGTGGTGGTGCGGGAGCGCGAGCGGGAGGTCCGCGTGCCGTTCGTCGCCGCCGCAATCGCCGCCTTGCGGATCGCATCGGCAATCTTCTCTTCCGCCTGCTCGTCCTCCTCGTCGTCCAGCTGATCCCTCCGCTCGGCGAGTGGCTAAAGCAGTGGATTGAAAGAAGGAATGGTCGGAACAAAGGGGCATCTTTTTGGTCGCTGCTTTGATCAAGTTTTGACGACCGACGGGCAGTGGTCAGCAGAAAGCAGCAAAAGATGGCCAATAGGCCGGAATTTATGGGATTTGCGGTCAATTGAGGTTGTTCTCGAGTACCCATAACGAGATTTACGAGCTTTCTCTTCAGATTTCTCGGCGCCCAATCTACCGCCCATCGCCCACCCTGCCGAAAACTTACCTGAATGGACGCGTAAGAGGCGCGTCGTTCCTCGCGGGCCCACGTCTTCCGCCGCTCCAGCACGTAGAAAAAGACGAAGGCGAAGAGGACGGCGGCCAAAGCGAGGACGATGCGCGTGAACCAGCCGAAGGCGAGGAAGTGGTCGGGCGGCGGGCACTCCTCCCACTCCTCGGGGTCGTAGCCCAGCTCCGCCGAGTAGACCATCCTTCTTCAATCGCTTTCTGAAGGAAAGGATGAGAGGTGGACGGTTTGGGGGTCGTACCGCTCGATTCGTGATTTCAACGGAAGCCCCAGTGATCACAAATTAGAGGATTCCGCCCGCCATCCGCCTGCAAGCATTTTCCTTTGTGAGCTTGTCCGCAATCGATCGGAGAACGCGTGTTCGAGCGGAAGAACGAGCGAACATCTGCGCTCGTAAATCGCAAGTGCTTCCGTCCGGCTTTTGGTGGAAGAATGACGAGCAGAACGGGAAGGCCAGGGGAGGGGTGGACCCACACAAAGAAAAGGGATCGAACTGATCTCGAGATCAAATAGCAGCGGATCAGAACGAACGGTTACCGCCCGCGAGAGACGAGCAGAAAGAAACAACAAAAAGACGCCTCAAACGAATTCTTCCGGCGAGCCGCAAGCCCGCCCGCTCGCCCGCCGGCAGCGGGAATTCGCATGACTTC
The DNA here is from genome assembly GCA_024699865.1 of Aphelenchoides fujianensis. Taxonomy (NCBI): domain Eukaryota; kingdom Metazoa; phylum Nematoda; class Chromadorea; order Rhabditida; family Aphelenchoididae; genus Aphelenchoides; species Aphelenchoides fujianensis. Next base: position 878,488 of record JAMPIO010000012.1, on the reverse strand, counting down.
CGATCGGATCGTCCGTCCGGCCGGCCGACCGAGCGGCCAGGTGCTCGTCCCCGCCCGCCCGCTTGAGGGAGCAAGCGGAGATCCCCGGCCGGCTTTCCCACTCACTCGCCCATTGATCACAAGCACGGGCGAGCGTGTGCAACGGTTGACGGCGGAGTGTCGCCTTTGCTCACTAATTGCTTTCTGTTCTTTTCGACGAGTGGATTGCACTGAAATAAGCTGCGGAAAGAACAACGTGTTGGATCAACGAGCGGTATAGTCAATGGATAGTGGGCGCTTGAATCGACGAGCAAGTAGTGATTGTCCGTCTCCTTCGAAATGAGACTGCGGAAGTGCTGGACGTGCACGGGAAAGAAGCCAACCGATCACGGACGACTCGTGACAATCGTATGCAACGTACACGATAAGTAGCCGAGTACAACCTGCTTCACTCAACCCGTACGGCACTAAACAAGCAATTGATGCAAGCGGGCCACCGGAAATGATTGATCGCTCGTTCGGCACTCGAATCCGTCCGAATCGAAACACGCGGCCCAAGAGACGTCGAATGCAAATGCGAAATAAAATCGAAGGAGGAGAGCGGCGGCGGGATTAAACCCCCGAATTTCGGGACAAAGCGGCCGGCCGGGGGCGAAGTGGCGAGCGGGCGGCGGGCGGGGGATCAAGACGGCGGCGGCGGCCCTCCTGCCGACCGGCCGGCCGGCTTCCGATCGCTCCGGGCGGCAGTTGGCCGTCCGCACGGCCCGCCGGCGGGCATGACGGCACGTCAACGTCCGGCCGCCCGCCGACAGCGAGCGCCGAAATTCGTTTGATTCCGCCCAGCCGCTTGAGCCCAGAGCAGGAGGGCGAAAGGAAGATGAGCAATCGCCCCCCAAGCGACAAGTGGGCGGACGGACGGAGTAGTTTGCAAACCCTCCGGTTGCTCTCTGTAGGTACAAGAACGAACTGTCCAATGGCTTCCAGTTGCGGAGTGTTCCCCCAATCGAGGAGCTCAAAGACCGCACTCGAATGCCGACTGCAAGCCGCGTAATTTGCAATCGGATACGACGGGCAGACGACGAGCAAGTGGGCCGAAGTGGCGGCAAGAAAGCGGATTGAGTTTAAACTTTTGGACTCCCACCGTTGATCAGGAACGAAACATTCATTACTGCCTTTACTGTGCAGTAAAAGAAGGTTGAAGAGCAGAACGGAACGGACGGCCTTCCAAGACTTCTCTGCACGACAGCGCGTTACGCCCGTTGAACCCCTTTCCTTTAGCCCTTCAATCCCGCTTAATCCCACCTCAAATCGCGTTATTCAAGTTGAATTCAAAGGAAATTGAAGGAATCAAAGGTTCGAAGAGTAAACACCCAATCGCCAGAGGCGGCGGATTGAATTTCGAGCGCAGCAATTCGCAGCGGCCGTTCATTTCTTCCGTGGGCGTTCAAAAGAGCACGAGGGTATTCGGAAAGTTCCCTTCAATCAGTCATCGGTCGAAAGCGACAAAAGTGCTGGAGAAAACATTCGATTCTTCGATTGAAAGGACCGAAAAGGAAGGCGGCCGAATGGGAAGGCGGCGTGAATCAACGAAAACAAGCGGCCTTTCCGTCTCGTGCTCGTTTGTGGTGGCCGCAGGGTTGAGCAGTCAAATGATCGTGGGTACTCACTCCTTCTTCTGTCCAAGCCGACCGTCCATTGAATTTCGGGTTTATTCCACGAGAAGATCACAAACGAACGAACGAACGAACGAATAGAGGAACCGCATCGATCGATCGGCGAGCGCAAGAGCCGCCCACTCGATCGTCTGTACATGATTTGGCTTCGGGTTGACTATCGACTGATTGACTACTTGGATCACAACGAGGGAGGGGCGTAATTTGCGGGCGAGGTGGAATGGGCGGGGGATTCGTTGCGGAAGGGAGGAAACAAGTGGGCGGGCGAGCGGGTGCAAGACCAAAGGTGAGTAGACCAAACGGAACAAAAGAAACTTAAAAGGTGAGTACTCGGCGGTTCTTTCGGGCCGATCGTTCCGCTCCGAACGATCGCCAGCGAGCGGTACAAAACGGGGGTTTGTACACGAACGAAGAGGAGGGTTGAAATCAAGACATGAGTGGGTGGGTGGTCGGGTGGACAGTTAGCCGTAGACAACGATTTCCGGTTTAATTCCAACGACGAAAGCGAGGGGGAACGAATGTACAGGCGAGCTTAAAGAGCAACTGCTGATTGCTCCTTCAGCTCACGACAAGCCGGCACTCGACGAGGCGGCCGTCTTGTTGTTCGGGATCGAATTGATGTCCATGACGCCCGCATTCGACGTAAAGACGCTCAGCAGGGCCGAATCAACGGGCTCCATGCACGAGGGGCAGGTGAGCGAGCGGAGCAGCCAGTTGTCGATGCAGGGCACGTGGTACCCGTGTTGGCAGGGCAGGTAGCGGAGCAGCTGCTTCGGCTCGAAGTCCAGCATGCAGATTGCACACCTACGAATGAAAGGAGGCAATAGAAGCAAGCGGAAAGGGAACTCACTCGTCGTTGGTGGCGGTCGCCTCGTCGAACTCCGCAACTCGGAGGTTCTCGACGATCGCGCGGGCGCGCGCCTTCCGCTTCTCGTCGATCGCCTCCCGGTCGCGATCCTCCCCGTAGTCCGTCGACGAGGTGTACAGTTGATTCACGTACGAGCTCTGAACAACGAGGAAGAGAATGAAAGTAGGAAGGAGGTGGAACTCACGACGTGCGACCGAATCCGCCGCCCGTTGGACGCGCCGCTGCCGCCCCGACTGCCCAACTCGTGCGACGAGCCGCCCGCCGCGTGCGGCGCGGAGCCGCCGGCGGCGCGCGTCCGTCGGCCGTTCTCCAGATGCTGCGTGTCGTCGTTGTCGTTTTGCGCGTTCAAATACATGAACGGCAGACAGTTTCCCATCGCTGCTGGCCGGCTGCTGCTGCGGGAGTCTTGCGGCTGAAGACTGCGGGCGGGCGGGCGTTCAGGATGCCGAATGCATTCGATCGGGCCTGCAATTCGCATCAAATAAAGAAGGACGGATGGAGAGCATCAATGGAAACACACGATCCTCTCGTTCACGCAGACAACGATCGATAAAGCGGGCGAGATGAAAGAAAGGAGTGCGCAGACCGGCGGAATGAATCATCGGCTTGAGAAATCGGACCGCCGCCTTCTTTTCGGTGAACGGAACGCGCAGCGCTCGTCCTTCAATTAATTACGGGTGTTTAGAGAGAGAGTTCACGTGTTTTGACCACTGGCAAGCGCTGGCTTCGGTTATCAGCATGCGAAGGAAAGCAGTAGGTTGTGGCGGTGATTAAATGGTCAAAGAATAAAACGAGAGGCAAGGAGTGCTTTGAATTGACTGTCGATCACGTCCTCTTTTCGATTGAAACGACCGAAATCTCCGTTCTTTCCGGCGAGCCGCCGAGTGCGCACTTCCGCCCGCTCGCCTCGTCGTCTTGTCGATCGATCGGACGAGAGGACGGACGGACCGGGAGGAAAGTGAGTCAAACGAAAGAGCGGCGGACGGAGCGGAGCGAATTGCGAATTTCGGTGCGAGGCAGACGGACCGGCGGCGGCGAGCGGGGCGGTAAAACGCCGACCACCGGGCGCACAAAACGAACGGAACTCGTGAGCGATCAGCTGCTCGCATCCGCTCGATGTTTCCAACAAACGAGGTGACTGAAAATCGGGCAATAATTCAAGGAAATACACGAAAATTCGGCAGGAAACATGGGGTTTTTGTGGTGATCCAGCCGTGAGAAATCATTGCATCAAGTCGGCTTCAAACACTCACTCCTCTGCCTTGAATTGAAATCAACAGACTGAAAACAGAAACCGAAATAAGCAAATTTTCGAATTCGGAAGTGCCAAACGATCGAAACAAATCGACGGCACGATGACGACCGAACGGAAGACGGCGAAACGTTCGGCGTGCACGGCGACGAACGAGCGGGCGGGCGGGTCACATGTTGACAACCGGCCGGCCGCGCACGTCGAGCAGCCGTGAATTCACCGACGAAGGCGAACGAGCGAGCTGGCGGGCGAAGAAGGGGGGAAGGAAGGAGCGGGAAGGAGGTGGAAAGCGGGCGAGCGGCAGCGGAACGGGGCGGCGGCGGCGAGGAGGCAGTCGGGGGGCGAGTGGGTCCGAGTCGGCCGCCCGCCCGGTCGGTCGCCCCGACGGCCACGAGCGACGAAAAGCGGCCATCCGAACATTTCAATTTCAAATTTGTCGCCGCAATTCAACTGAAACCGCACCGTTAATTCGTGGGAACTCCCTCCATCCTCCTTCCCACTCTAATTCGTCGCCGACTCACTTATTTCGAACCAACAGACGTTCCGTAGCTCTGCGAATGGTTTCACCGTTGAATTCGATGGATCGATGGCCCCAACTCGTCACAAATCACATGAATCGACTGCTGCCTTCACGGAAACTCCCCGGAATTCCTCGCCGCTTTTCGTTCGCAAAAGTGAAGCCGCCGGCCGGCCGAAATCCGAGAGCTCCGCGAAGAAAAGCCGGCCGCCGTTCGGTCGTTCGGGACGGGCGGCCCGAACAAAAAACGAGAAACTGGAAGAAAAACGGGGACGTTCGCGAAGTGCGGACTTCCCGCTTCCGCCCCGCACTCGTCACTCCGGCCGCCCGAATTCAAATGAGCGAACGAGTGGCCGCATAATCCGCCGCCATCACCCACCAGTCGGCCACTCGCCCGCTCGAAGGGATCCATGAGTGAATAAAAAGAATCGAGCAATGCGAAGCAGCAAGAACAAGAAGGTGGAAGCAACAGAAAGCGGAAGCAAGGCTCGATTACCCCCGAAGGTTAATCGAATCAAACGGCCGCCGTTTGCGAACGTTTCTGCTCGAATCGAAGCGGAAACAATGGAAGAAAGCGGCGACTCCAGACTTCATTCACTACGCGGAGTAAACAAACATGCGTGAGTCTACGCCACGGGAGTGCGTAAACAAGCGAGTGAGTGATCTCCAACGCACCCAACCGAAGACATAAAGGGGATCCGAACAGTTCGCAAAGGTTTCCAGCCCATAGAACCAGCAACTCCACTTCCAGTTCGAACAAGAAGTCTAAACGAACACCTCCTTTCTTTTCCAACTTGAGATCAAACGCATGTGATCGCCGAACGCACGAAAACACCCGCCCGCCACTCCCCAACCGCTCACTCGCTCGCCGCCGTCCGCCGCACGCCAGCTGACCGACCCGCCCGTCCGGCTGCCGGGAACAACGGGAAGAAGCGAAGATGGCGGCGAGCAGGTGGATGACCCCCGGGGATCGTCGGGATTCAAGCCGGAAGCTCGAAGATTAACGGCTTCTGCCCGGTCACTCGAAATGCACGTTATTCGTTCTGTTTGCGTTTAATCGACTAAAATTTTGCGCGGATTTGCGGTGGCTCCTCGGCGGAGAGCACCGGCCAATTTAGGTACAAGTTAGAAAGAAGTTAGATTAAGAGGACAACGAATTACAAGAAAAGAAGGAGTGGATTATGCTGACTGACTGTTGTACGCGAAACGGCGGGGAGAAGACTCGTTCGATTGATTGCGCAGGAAAAAAGGAGCGGGAGTTTGTTCGCATTGGCGGGAATCTCTGGACAAGAACGACGGGAAATGACAAGAATCAAGGAACAGCACACACAACCGTTCGTTCGGTGGGTACGCGTAGAAGAGTCAGTAGATTGATTGCGGGAATAAATAAGTGGTTAGAGGCGCCCTAAACGAGGAGGAATACTGATGAATGGCATCAAACAAATGAATGGCGGCGAGGAGCAAGCAAACGGCGTGTTCATGGCACACAATCGAAAGAAAGAGAGCAATCGGATCGAATCGTTCGGCGAGGATCAAGCGGACGACGAGTTGGGCGACGTGTCCGGCAGCGTTCCGTTGTGCGTGAGGTCGTCGATGAACGAGTCGACCGTGTTCTCGACGCCGTCGTTCTGGTCGGCGTCGCGGAGTTCCTGAAGGCGCAGTCTGCAATCCCTCGGTTCAATCCATCAATCCCCATTGGACTTGCAGAGTGACGACGTTCGCGTCCTGCCCGTTGATCGCCAAGTCGAGCGGCCGCTCGCCGCGCACGTTCTTCGCCGTAATGTCGGCGTAGCGTTTGATCAAATGGTAGACGCACCTGCAAGCAAGGAAGCGAAGGGATCAACAAGAAGAACGAAGGGAACTCACATCAAGTGCCCCTTGCGGGCGGCCACGTGCAGCGGGGTGTTCAACTCGTGATCCACGACGTTGACGAGGGCGCCGTTGAGGAAGAGGAATTCGAGGACCGTCGCCTGTTGACACTCGACGGCCAGATGGAGCGGGTAGACGGTGCCGATGCGGGCGTTCAGGTCCAGCCCGGAGACCACGAGGCGCATGAGGAGGCCGAGATCGCCGTGCTGGATCGCGGTCCGCGTCTGCTGCTCCACGCTCGTCGCCGCCAACTCGTTGAGGCGATTCTCCGAGTTCGTCGCCGTCAACGACGAGCGATTCGAGACGTTCGACAGCGCCGAGGTGCGCTGCGGCGACGGCTTGTCGATGCTCGGCGACTCGTTGGAGTTCAGCGACACGTCCAGCGCGAGGTTCTCGTGGAAGGAGCTGGAGCGATGGGCGGCTGCAAGCACACGGCATTCATTTGATTGATTGATGGATGGAACGCACTCGGAGTGTTCGCAAACGAGCGGTTCAACAGCGGCCGGGCGAATTGCTTGTCCACGTACTTCGCTTTGATGTAGCGCTCTCGGATGGTCCTGAACGAGCGTTTGATTGCCGCCAGCCGGTGCAACGAACCGATCGGAGGCGGGCGTGAGGTTTTTGGGCAAATCGGCCATGTTGATCTCATGGAGGCCGGCCAGGTAGACGGCGTTCACCTTTTCGTTGCCCAACTCCAACAGGACGTTTTTCTGATCGTTGGTGAGGTCGTCCATGGTCAACGAGCGCACCTTGGAGACGTGGACGCCGAGCGAGCGGTGGGCGCCCGAACACTCGATGCAGATCACGATCTGAAGCAGACGGAAAAAAGGGAGTGGAATAAAGAAAGACGGGGAACTCACGCCCAAATTCAGCGAGGTCCACTTGGCGTCCGGATTGCCGCAGTCGGCGCACGTGCGGTTGCCGGGCACGCGCTTCACGCGCTCCAACCAGTTGGCGCCGCCGCCGCTCTTCGTCGCCGAAGCGGGCGCTGGGACGCCGGGCGGCAACGTCGAGCTGCCGCCGCTGCCGGTGGAGCGGGAGTGAGTTCGCTCCGAACGGGGCGAGTTGTGCCCCGAGCGGGTGTTCGTCGCCTCCAGCTGCTTGAGGAACGAAGAGCGGCCGTCGCCGGGCATCCCGTCGTCTTCGTGCAGGTGCTGGATCGTCCGCTGCAGCACGTGAATCCACTCGCGGCAGAGATTGTCGCTGTCCGCTTGCAGGATGTGCGATCTGGAGCACGGATCAAAGGAAACAAGCGAAGGGATTGAACGTACCCGCTCCGTGAGACCAACTCGAAGCAGCCGCTCCGTTCGATTGACGAGGGCGCCGGACGGACGAGGCACAGCTTCAGATTGTCCTCCATGACGACCGATTGCAGCGAGTCGCCGTTCTTCTTCACGTAGAGCTGCACAACAGAAAGGATGAGAATCGAGAGAAGGATGGGGAACTCACGAATTTCTCGCCCTTGATCATGAAATAGCGGCGGTGCCACGTCTTCCACGTCTTCTGGCTTCGTTTCCACAAGTGGCCCTCCATCGCGATGTCCGGGTCGGTGGGCAGGCCCGAGTGCATCTCGTAGATGTCTTTGGGGACGATGTTGTGCCTCTCCTGCATCTTCTTCTCCACAGCCAGCGATTTCTCCTTGAGGGCGGCGATGTTCTCCGCCGCTTTGAGAAGCGTCTCGTCGGGCTTGTCGGAGAAGAAGGTGTTGCCCTTCTTGAAGTAGACGACGTAGTCCTTGTAGAGCTGGTAGAGCTGAACGAAAGAAGGATTGATCGGCTCTTCGGCTTCGTGCTCACCGCATCGAGGAGCACGTGGTGCTTGCGGGCGTGAACGACGTTGATTTGAGCGACGTAGTCGAGGGAGGTGCACGCGAAGAGCTTGCCGGTTGCCGAAAGCGTGTTCCCCGCGTCCTGGAGTGCCACGGGGGCGTTGCGCGAGGTCGACGCGCGCCGCGCCAACGCTTCGGTGACGTTCGCCGACTGCTGGTCGAAGCGGCCTTTGCACTCGCGCAGCTTCGACATCTCGCTGAATACACGAACGATGCAACGAAAGGAAAGAAAAGGACGTACTTTTCGTTGAATGTCTGCAGGTCGGCCTTCAGGGCGGGGTACGTGGACTCAATGAGGCCTTTGTTGAGGTGCACCACCTGGCCGAGCGAGTCGGAGATCGAGCGGAAGGTCTGCTTGGCGAGCGGCTCCTCGCACTCCATCGCCGACCACAAGCAGTTGAGGGCGGCGGTGAGGTTGCTGCAAGAACGTCGCGAATGAAGCGACCACTCGCTCGGAAGGGAGCACTCACTAAATGGACGCCACGTAGTTTTGGCCCTGCTCGACGATCATGTCGACGAGACGGACGGACTGAACGAAAGGAAGGAATGAATTCAATGGAAAGAATTGAACGAACCTCATCGTAGCGCTTCTGAATCCGCAGAAAGTACTGGTAGTGTTCGTCGAGGTCCTGCCGAAAGGCGGGCGAGTCCTTGATCGCCTCGCGCAGCTCCAGCACGAGGTGCGGCCGTTCCACCTTCTTCGTGGCGACCATCCTCGCTGGGCGCTCGCCGAATGAAATGAAGCCGCTCGAGTGGACGGCCGGCGGCTGTTCGCAAATCTCCGCCCTCTTCGCTTCGTCGATGATTGCGATCGCTGGACGCTCGCTCGGTCGCTGGGGTTCGAAGAAGGAGGTCCGTCGGGGCAGAAATCACATTTCCGCCGCGCTTTGCTTCGCGTTCGCCAGCCGCCGCCTTCCGCCCGCCACCCAGCCAGCCAGGCGGCGAGCGGCGCAAAGCCAAACGGCCGGCCGTCGCCCCGTGACCAACGCGAGCGGGCTGGCGAGGGGACCGCGACGGCCGGCCGCTTCGTTCGGCTCGATCTCCGCCGATCGTCTCGTTTCCACTCGCCCCGTTCCCACGATGAATCAACCGAAGAAGGCCGAGAGCGAGGCGAAAAGGTCGCATTTACATTCGATTCGAGAGTAACAACAAGCGTGACTCGCCGCTGTTTACTTCGATTTCCTGCGGGATCTCCGAGTTGCTCTCCTCAAGCTCCACTACGCTACGCACTCACGAGTTTATCCAACAATCACTCATCTCTTCGATCAATAGAAATCAACAACAAACAACAAGGAACGAACGAGGCAGCGGGTTCACTTCTTCCGCTCGAACTTCCACTTGAAGACGGCGGCCTTCTTCTTGTTGCCGCGACTCACGAGCTTCGGCTTGTCGCGGCCGCGGCTCAGGCCGACCTCCTTCTTCACTTCGAGCTTCTGAAGGACGACCTTCAGCTCCTGCTCGCGGGCCATCCGCTGGCTCAGCTCGGAGTATTGATTGTGGCGTTGTTTCTCCACTTCCTGAACACAAGCGAAGGATCAAATGACTAGAGGAGGGAACGAACGAGAGCTTGCTGCTTGTCGACCACCGGGATCTCCGTCGTCTGCAGCATTTCGGCGGTCATTCGGTTGGACTTGCGGCCGACGAGCTCCTCGGTGGTCCCGAAGTGAGTGGCCGGGTCGAAGTTGGCGGCTGCAATCAATCAATCGAAAGGATGAAAGAAGAAGATAGTTGACGAACCCTCCTCCTCGTCCTCCACGAAGATCGTGTGCGTGTTCATCTTCGGCATGTCCGTCAAGTGGAGCGTCGACTTCAGCTTGTCGATTTTCTGAACACTCCGCTTTGAATCGCCTTCCTCCGCTTTCGGCCCACCTTCCGCTCGGCGGACAGCTTGTGGCGCACGTAGTTGATGTCGCGGACGTCGTTGAGGACCGCCTGCACGTGGGTCTCCTCTTCGTCCATCTTCTCGGCCTCTCGATGCACGCCGTCGAACTGCAACGAACGAATCCACCCTTCTTTCAAAGGAGAGAACTCACGCCCACTTGACTGCGGACCATGTGGTAGTCGAACTCGTCCCGGTTGCGCTCCAACGCATTCCGCCGCAACTTCCGCAGTTTGTTCTTCTTTTTCTGGTGGGCGCGCGTCCGTTGGATCCAATCTTTCTTTTTCTCCAGCAGGCCGAAGCGTTTGCGGTTCGCCGGCTGAAATCAACGGAGAAATGGGAGGAATGGAGCGGAAAGACGAGAGAAATCGGAGGAATCGAGTGGAAGGACGCACCTGGTCGCGTTCCCGATGCTCGCGGCCCATCGACTTTTGGGCCTTGTTCAGCGACATCCTTTCGAGTGCGGATTAGAGGATGTAGACGGCAAAATTAAGACCCTGCTCGGCAGGTGGAAAGCGAGTGGGAAACCCACGATTTCGGCAGTAGGCGGCAGAGATGACCGCAAAGAACACTCGACACACCCGAATTGTTTGCTGGTCGATGTGAATCCAAGCTGGTTTGTCGATCGAATGGACCTTTGAATCACAACAACGACTAACAACACACAATGAGCGAAACAGAAAGGTTGGTCCACTTCTTCCAATCATCCCTGATTTCTTCTCGTTTGAAGGAGAGCGTGCTGCTCGTACGAAGCGGACTTGCCGCCGCTGTTCGAATCGGAGATCCCGAAGCTGAAGGGGATCCTCTTCGCGGAGTTCGACAACGAGATCGGGCGCGTGCTCAAGTTCCAGGCAAGCCCGATGAAGCTCTCCGATCATTGGAATTGTCGCTGCAGGTGCCCGGCGAGGTAGTCAACAGGAAGCAGTTCGAGCACCTCTCCTCGACGTTGATCCCAGCCGAGGAGTGGCGCGACCGGCTCATCCGCGTGTCGATCTTCGACCTCCGACTGCTCGGCTTTCCGGTGGGGCTGCGCAGCGAGCGCTACCACCGCGAAATGGTGAGTCGAGGGAGACAAGCCGCAAACTTCAGCGAGCATCGGGCACTCGCCGGAATCTCCGGTCCACGTTCTTCCGCATTCTTCGATGAATTCACTGCTTTCAGTACATCTTCAACATGTGTTTGTTGCTGGACAAGGCCGACCCGCGCGACGACGCCGTCTACGAACCGTTGGTGCAGAAGCTGGCCGAGTACCTCGTGCATTTGGAGAAAGAGGTCAGCTTCCTGACGGCACGCGGCAACGAGCTGCCCGCCATCATGCGGCGGCTGTTCGAGGACCTGAACTCCAGCGGTGAGTCTCCCGTCTTCGCTTCTTTCGACGGCTTGCAGGCGAGTGCGTCCTGTCCGTGACGGCCGAGTGCACGCTCTACCTGAAGGCGTGTCCGCAGGCGCTCGATGCGCCCGACTCCGAGCCCCTCAATCAATTTATGGTGCCCGTCTTCGTGCGCCAACCGCCGCCCACCTCGCCGGCCGAGCTCAGCAAGCTGGACGTCCTCTCGCAGAAGGTGGGCTTCCTCTTTGTCCCTTCAATCCGTTCGCTGCAGGTCTGCCCGCACATCAACGGCATCCTCTGCATTCGCGACATCGCCGCCCGTGTACAGATCGATGTCGGGCTGGTCGCGCGGTGCATGCGAAACCTGCACGCGACCGGCGGCATCACGTTCCTGCCGCTCTTCCTCTACGCGCTCCAGTACGTGGCCCGACCGGCCGTTCGGACGCTCCTCGCTGACAAGAGCGTGCAGAAGGTGGGCCACATGTTCACTTGAATCCCTCGTTTCATCAATCGTTCTTCTCGTGCAGAAATGCGTCGAGTTCATCCGCCGCTCGTTCGACGCGCCGCCGCCCCGCCCGTCGGACGTTTTTCGGCTTTACGCGTCGCTCACGGTGAGATCCTCAAGAACTCCGTTCTTTCATCCACCCACACGTTCAGCCCGGCCTCTCCTTCAGCCAGTGGTGCAAAGAGCGGCGACCGCGCGCCTACAACGTCGACGAGCGCCGATTCGTCCAATTCGGCGTCCACTTCGGCTTTCTGCAGCCGGCCCGACCGTTCGCCTACACCGAAGAGCGCCCCTCGCTGTGAGTTCCCTTTCGTCGTTCTTCTGTTCACTCACTCCTGACTGGTTGCAGGCTGAAGGCGGGCCGCGAGGACGAGCCGGAGGAACCGGAGCGGCGGCCGGGCGTCTGCGAGGTCGCCGACGACGAGCGGGCCGTCGACGAACTCGCAGTGGCGCTGACCGTCTCGCCGTTCGCTTTGATCAAGCAGCTCGACCGGACATGTGCGGCCTCGGTGATCTACCGCTGAAAGGACGGATAAACTCGGTGATCTTCCTTGAGTGCGGGCATTCGATCGAGCAGTCTTCTGTTTCGGCAGCATCCCTCCAATTGTTTGTGACGTGAAGTCGGAAGAAAAAAGGGGTCGATTGAATTCCGTTCGATTTGAATTCGAACGGGGTTGGGGACGGAAAAAGGCGATCAAACGGAAAGAACCGCCCTTTTACGCTGCTCTCGCCGCCCGCCCGGCCGCCGCGGAGCGCGCCGTTCGCGGGCGGGATTTCTTCACGGCGGCGGCCGCGGCGATTCGAGCGAAACGCGTTCGAACGAGCGGCCGCGGCGATTCGAGCGTCCGCTTTTTGCTGCCGGGCGGGAACTCGGGGACCGACCGTCTTTCCTTCCGCGCTCCTTCCTTCCTTCCGTGTTCACGATGCTCGACCACTCGAAGCGGATGTCCGAGCAGCTGATCGAGCGGTCCTTCGACCAAACGGCCGACTGCTCGCTCTGGAGCACCCTCCACCGTCTGCCCGAGGACCGCTCCAAGGAGCCGACCGACGAGCCGACCGAAACCGCGAGCTCCGTTTCCGCCGGCCTCGAAATCTCCGACTGCTCCCTCTGGCGGACGCAAACGGCGGACATCGAGGCGACAAACACCAGCAATCTGTCGGCCGACGAGACGAACAGCGTGGCGAACAAGAAAGTGAGTTCTCTCCACAACTAATCGTTTCCTTGCGGTCCTTCAGCCCTCGAAGTCCAACACGACGATCGCAGCCGAAAGCGAGAAGAACGACGGCGAGCGGGAGGAAACGAACATCGACGGAAGTGAACAGGTGAGCTCATTTTTATTCGATTTGTTGCACCCTTCGCTCCGTTGCAGATTCCTCCGCAATCCGAACAACACGGATCGCCCGCTCCCGTCCGCTTGTCGGAGCTGACGGAGAGCTCGCTGAGCGCCGCCGGATCCTCGCGGCTCGAGCTCACCGACTGCTCGCTGTGGAGGACGCGTGTCGGGCGCTCTGACCTGCAGCTGGAGGAGGGCAACGATCAGCCGACCGCCTCTTCGCGCCTCGACTTCTTCGACGACTCGCACCGCTGGACGGACGCGGGAGCGACGAAGAGCGAGGCGGAGAAGCCGGTGAGTGTTCGGCCCACTTCTTCCCGCATCCCCCGTCTTGCAGCCGCTCCACCCGACGACCAAACTCGTGGACTTCTCGACGAGCGAGGCGGAAGAGCCGAAGGTCCCCTCGCTGCCCCCGTCCGTCCCCTCGCTGCCCCCGTCTGCCGGCTGGCGGCCGCCGTTCGTCGGCCTCCCGCCCCTCCCCGAAGACGCGCGACTCGAAGCGGGTGAGTGGGCGGTCGGCGCTCGATCGGCGACTCCCCGCTCGTTTCTTGCAGCTCTCCGTCCTGCAGCCGATCGCCGAAGAGTCGCCCACTCCCGCGCCCGCTTTCGTCGGCCTCTACTCGCCCGTGGACGTTACGATGCGGACCGCCGACTCGACGGCCACGCCGCGCCACTCGTTTTCCGCGAGCACGCCCGGCAGCTCGACGATGGGCTTGAGACAGGTGGGTGTTTGATTGGTTGTTCATTCCACACTCCTCTCGTTGCAGACACGCGCCCGCATGCCGCTGGAGTTCGACGAGGTTCGTCGTTCGACACGCTTATTTTCACTCGTGTTTGCTTGCAGGTGTCCACGCAGACGTCCGCCGACGAGGCGCAGCTACCGGCGGTGCGGCCGATCGGCAACCCGCTCACGCAGAACTTCCGACCGCTCTCGCCGCGCCGTCGGGCAGCGCTCCAGCAGCCGCCGCGTGTGGCCGCCGTCCGGCCGTCCCGCCTCCAGCCGTACTTCAGGAGCGCCTCGTCGGACGACGAGCAGTCGAGCGGGCAGTCGGCGGAGTCGCCCTCGCACTCGCCCCCGCGCTCGCCTGTCGCCGAGGCGTCCGTCGTGCAGCCGCTGGCCGCGCTGCTCGACGACCTCCGCATCGACGACGACCGCTCGGCGCTGGAGACGCCCTCGTTCGGCTCGTCGCGCCCGCGCCGCCCCAACAGTTCGTACTTGCGAGCGGAGCCGCCGAAACTGGGCAAGTTCTCCCTCAACCTTCCTTTCATTCGTTTCCATTTTGCAGTCGTGGGAAGCGGCGACGAGAACCCGAACCCGACGCTCCGCCGCTCGACGCGCATTCGCCCCTCGCGCCCGTGCAATCCGCTCTTCGGCGAGCGGCTGCTCTACGAGCGCGACGCGGACGGCAACCTCCATCTGGTGGGTGTTCAAGAGGGCCGCACCGCCGATCCGCTCTGCATCAAATGGGGCACCTTCGACAAGCAGAAGGCCCTCCAGATGGAGCGGGACGCCGATCAACGCCGCCGCCCCGCCAAGCCGCGGAAGACGCGGAAGTGAGAGCGCCACTTCGCGTGACTCGCCTGTTTGTGGACGTTGCCCTTTGTTCTCTGATTACTCACATCACAGATTCTATTTCTTTATTTGTTCCAAGATCTCCTCCCTCCTTCCTTTCACTCACAATCAGTCGAAGATTTTATTTCGTCTCCGCGATTGATCCCATTGTTCTTTCCACTCACTCAATTGTAGTCATTTGTATCATCGGTTTGCTCCCCATTAAATCCGAGTCTCTCATCGCAATGTCGGATGTATTTGTACAAACCGAAGGGCAAGAGTGAGAACAATGTGAGAGAGAAAGTGGGAAGAAAGCATTGCGGTCAACCGTCGCCGTCGTCCTCGTCCAGGGTGATCACCTCGTGCTGGTCGGGCGGCCGCTCGTACCAATCGAAGCGGCGGATCGTTCGCGTGGCCTCCTCGAGGTCGACGCGCGCCTTCTCGCGCATGAAGAAGAGGCGGCAGTCGGTTGCACCGCACTGGACCTCGTTCGTGAAGTCGGTCGCACAGTTTTGGCACTCGGTCCACAAGCGGGCGAAGCGGTGCTGAGCGGTCCTCAGCTCGAGCATCTGCAGAACAAAGAAGGGATTGAAGCGAAGAGTGGGGCGAACCTTCCGCGTGTAGATCCGACTCATCTTCGGCGCGCAGTGGCGGCATAGGGGCGGTGGCGGATGGCCGCGGACGAGCGCCTTGCATTGGAGGCACGTTTCGCGCTTTTTGTTCGCGAAACGCCCGATGCCGACCGTCTTGCTGATCGGAACGACCCGCACGCGGGCGTGGGTTCCTTCTGCAAACGGCCGCAAGAGTCAACGGAATCCCTCCGCTCCGAACCCACCGGTCAGAATGCGCTCCGCACGGCCGTCCGTGAGCGGATCGAAGATTCGAATCAACGGGTTGAGGAGTTGAGCCCGCAGGTAGTACTGCGTGTCGATGGGCAAGCGGTTGCGGAGGACGAAGATCGGATCTTCCGCCCGCTCGTGTGCGGCGCTCTTCGGATCGCCCACCACGAACACGAACGGCACGCGATCGCCGAGCTTCGGCGCCGTCGACGGGTCCCGTTGGCGCATCCGTTGGGCCAAGAAGGCGTGCGGCTGGGCCATTTGGTACTGCTGAATTCGAAGAGTGAACAAGCGGATTGATGCGTAAACGAACGTCGTTGGTCTTCTTCAACTCCTTCGTGATGATCAGCATGCTCACGTCCATTTCGTTGCGCAGCAGTTCGAAGATGATTTGCTTCGCGAACTCCAGCGCCTCCTCGGGCTTCCTGCAGCGAAGGGAAGGATGAAAGGAAGGAACCGGAGACTCACTGCTCCAAGAGGATCAACTGCATGCAGCGGTTCATGACCACGCCCACGAGCGGGCAGTTGTCCCGTCGGATGGTCTCCAGGCCCTTGGTTTCGATCTTCTCCTTCGCTTCGGCGGCACTCGTGTAGGAGACGCCGGCGTAGCGCTTCTTTTGGATCAGCAGAAAGGGGAAGTAGACCTGCAACACACGAGAAGTGAGGGAATTCACCACCCCTCGTCTACCTTCTCGAACTCCAGCCGCACGGGCGGCGGACAGGAGGCCGAAATGAAGGCGGCGGCGTCCCGGCCGATCTCCATCGCGGCGCCGACGTCCGGCACCCCGAAGTCGACCATCACGGAGTCCGTGTCGCCGTAGAGGACGCGAGTGTTGCGGTCGGTGTAGCGCTCTGCAAACAGGAGAAGTCGAAGGGGAATCAAACTGAAGCGAACCTTCGACCGTCCGCTTCGTCCGCTCGATCATCTGCCGCCCGTAGGCGGCCACCGACTCGGCGATCTCCTTGCAGTAGAGCCGGCCGCCCGTTGCGCCCGTGAAGCCATAGATCGAGTTGGCGGAGATCTTCAGCGCCAACTGCCGACCGTTGAGCACCGACTTCCTCAAACGAGCGGAATGAAGAGGAAAGGGGCGGAGAATGAACTCACTTGACGGGATCCTCGGTTTCTCGCATTAAACGCTTGGCTTCGCGACGAGCGGCGAGCAGGTCGGTCATGATTTGCGGCAGGATCCCGCGCCGCCGCTCCGGCGACACGAAGCAGAAGCCGGAGGGCGCGCGGACGAAGTCCACTCCTTCGATCCAACCGGCGGGCGGCGGGTCGGGCAGCAGCGTCGTGTAGCAAAGGTTGTGGGCGATCATGAGCGTGGGGTACAACGAGGCGAAGTCCAGCACGCAGATGGGGCGCTGGTAGAAGCCCCGCACCGGCTCCATCACCAAGCCGCCCTCGCACGGCGTGTCGTCCATCCCGCTCCGATCGATCGCCGGCAAGAAGAAGCCGAAAGGCTTGGCCTGCAATTCCGCTGATCAAACCACTCGGCCATCGAACGAACCTTTCGGAGCAGCTGGAAGACGATCCGAATCTGCTGGCCCTGATTGATGAGCTGCTGGAGGAGGACGCCGCACACTCGGGACATCTCCGCGTAGTTGATCACGACCATCAGTTTCTCGAGCAGCAGCAGCGGGAGGTCGGCGTCTTTGAGGCAGTAGAGGGCGAGACGCCGCCGATCGTCCGGTCCGCCTTCGTGCAGTCGAACGATGTTCTTGTACTCGACCTCCTCCTTCTGCTCGCCGAGGAAGTGGTACGAGACGTTGTTCAGGGTGTGCGAGCGGAGCGGGTACTCCTTGCGGATCACCTGCAAACCGAGGACATTCGTGGTTATATGCTTGAGAAGACGAACCCAATAGACGTCCAGCACAATCCGCCCGTTCAGGCGAACCTGCTGGTAGACGCGGGATCCCTTCTCCTTGGAGTTCTTCCGCACGTTCCGCACCGTCGCGAGGGCGTTGGGGACGCGCGAGAGCGAGCGCAAGACTTCCGATTTGAGGGCGGGATTCCGCAGGACGTTCAGCCGGTCGATCACGAACGGAAAGTCGAACGCGTGGATGTTGTAGCCGCAAACGAAGTCGGGATCCACCGCGCGGACGAAACGCGCCCATTGGAGCAGGAGTTCCTCTTCGGTCTCGCACGGGACGATCCGCACGTCTTCGATCGGCGAGCAGCCGCCCCGCACGAAGGCGACGCGCGCGAACGGCCGCTGGGCGCCGAGCGTCCGACAAACGCAGCCGATTTGGAGGACGGAGTCCCGCCGCGGCTCGGGGAAGTGGTCCGGCCGCGAGGAGCACTCGATGTCGAAGCTCAGCAGCCGCAGGGGCGCCATTTCCGCTCCACGCGTCCTCGGTGGGCGGGTGCGAGCGGAGGCCGTCGATCGTCGTCGAGATCTGCAATGGAGCGAGGAAACAAGCTTGATTGAGAAGGACTCACGTCAATCTGGCAGTGGGATGAGCGCTCCGCTCCCTCGTGCTGCGTGTACCGGCCGCCCACGCACTCGACCCACCCGCAGCCGACCAGATCGTGGTCGATCATGAAGCGGAGCTCGAAGTCGAGGTTCGTCTCGTAGAATTGGAGCCGCTGCCCGAACACCACCTCCATCGCTTGCTGGCCTGAACGAACACTAGAAGAAGGGGAGGGAGGGGAACGAACATTGCCAGTAGAGAGCCGTAAAGCGAATGAAGACTTTGAGGAAGGGAGTGTCCGTGTGCTCGCGGAAACCGAGCAAACTCGCGCCCCGAATCTCCTCGATCCGCTTCACGACGCCCGCCGTTCCGCGGTAGTTGGCCGCCGTGCTCTGCAACACGCGGAGATCAACAGAATCCAACCAAATGGACGGACTTTCACTTCGGCGTTGATGGCGGCGATGTGGGCGGCCGTCTGGTCGGAGCGGAAGCTCGCCGGCACTTCGACGAGCATGTACGGCTCGTAGTCGAGCAGCGAGCAGCAAACCGAGTGGCCGGCGGCCGTCGCGCCGAACAGGCGGAAGCGAACGCACTCGTTTTCTGCAACGACGAAGAGAAGAAGTCGGTAGATGAAAGGAAGGACGAACCGGGAACACAGTCGACGTCCAGCAGCTGGAAGACGATCGAATCGGCCGGACGGCCGCCAGCGTCGAGCCGCGCAGTCGGCGGCGGTTTTCGTTCGAATTCCGACCAGTCGAGCAGCGGGAGCATCGGTGGAGCGGCGAGGATGCTGGAAGGAGGAAGACGGATGGAATCACTACTGATTGATCGCTTACCGTTGGATTCAAATCATGACAAACAAGAAGAACGTTCAAACAAACGGAAAGCAGGAATCTCAACGCCGAGCCCGCCCGTTTTGCGAAATCCGCCCGCCGTTTGGCATTGCGCCCGTCGGCTCGCGGCGGGAGGCTCTTGGCGATGCAGAACTCACGTTGGTTCGTGCAAAGCAAGGGAACGCGGATAAGTCTGTCGTTTCTGTTGCGGGCGAAAATGCCTCAAGCCACTTTTTACGTGATCCACGAGGTGTCAACATCAAACAAGCAAACGCACAGATCAATGGTTCTGTTTATTCCGCAGAGTACAGCGACCTTCATCCAATCTTCACGCTCCTAATGCTCGGCGGTCAACGTGTGCGTGGGCTCGACGCAGGTCTTCGGTCCGCTGCGCGTCTTCTGGCGATTTTTGTGCAGCTTGGGCGGCGCCGGCGTGACGGCGGCGGTGGACTCGGGGGCGGCGGCGGTTTGCGCGGCGTTGTGATCGACGGTGGACCAGTGCGGTGTGGGCGGCAGCTCGTGGGTGTCGGGCGCCTTCGTGCTCTCGCCCTCCTCCGGACGGACGGGCGCGGTCGGAACGCTGCAACGAACGGAGGAGAGCGATGAGTGGGTGGTGGAAAGAACGAACAATCGGAAGAGCGCGTAGCGGCGGAATCGAATCGTCCGCTCGGCCGGCTGGTCGCCCATCCAGCGCGCGAGGAGGATGGCGGCGATCAGGAGGTCGAGCACCGTGATGACCGCCCACAAGACGACCACCGCGTCCACGTTCCCGTGCAGCAGCTGGGGCGCCCACACTTCCAGTTCGGCCTTGCACACCGCCTCCATCTGCGGGCCGAAAGGGCTCACGTTGCTCCGATAGGATGTGTAGTGGCCGACGAAAGAGAAGTTGAATTGAGTGTAGTTTCCGCCCCCCTCGTCTCGGAACTCTTGCTGCTGCTTTTCCGGCAGAGCGAACAGCATTTGGAACTGCAAAGAGGGTGAGTGATGGGAGAGGAAGGAAGACGGCGGACTCACGAACGAGAAGAATTGAGTGCGCAGCCAGCGGCCGTTCTTCAAGCAGAACTCCGGCTTCCACTTCTCTTCGGTTTCTGGCATGTAGAACGGGATTCCCTGCAAAAAGCGCAGGAGGTGGTCAGCAGTCAAGGAAGAACTCACAATCTTCTCGCCCTTCTCGGGAGCCAAGAACTGGAGTCCCGTGCGGCATCCGTCGAATCCCGCGAGGCCTGAAGCAGAAGAGTAACAGACGATCTCGCTTCGCTCACCCTTCGCTTCCAGTCCGTGCGGGTCGACCAGAACGTCTTCCTGCACACATTCCTCGTGATTTACGCCGAACGCGAACAACTCCTTGCACGTCCACTCGAGTTTCTTCGGGTTACCGGTGGGCGGGTATTCGTCCAGTTGGAACCATTTGCGGTCTTCCCAACCGTGCTTCCTGCAATCAGAGAGAGGAGAGCCGTTGGATCGCATAGAGAAGAAGAGCGCACCTGTCGACGACAGCCGAAAAGATGGCCGCGTAACCGTCGAGCGTCGGGAAGACCGTCAAGTTCTTCGGATCCTCGCACGTCCGACCGCATTTCAGGTGGCTGAAAGGAGGAATGAGAGGAGAAACGGAAAGAAACCCACCGGGTCCAGTTCAGAGCGAACGGATGGGGCATCAAATCCACATCATAGTGGTATGACTCCAGCAGAAGGCCGTCGGAGGCGTTCGGAGCGGGGCGGAGGACGTCCACCCATTGCTCGAGAGAGCGGGGCTTCGCCCAATCGTTCAGCTGCATGAAGCAAGCCAGCAGGAACACCAACGCGCCCTGAAGAAGGGTCAACGGAAGGAAGAAAGCGGACGACTCACTTCGCTCATGAAGAACGTCGCTGCAGCAGCCGGCATCTCTTCGGCGCAACGAGACCAAATGGCGAGCAGCGACGGGGGCGGAAGAAAAGAAAGCAGAGAAATTTGCACGAGAAAGCCCGCTCTTGCACTCACACGACCGACGTAAGCGATCATTTGGCCACGATGTGCAAGAAGCGAGGCGGCCGTCAGCTCGCAGCGGACCCACTGACCACCTCGTCGGCCGTGTGCCCGGGTTGCTGCGAGGCCAATTCGCCGCCGCCTCCGCCGCCCTTCTTCGTCTGCGAGTGCCTCCGCTTGCACGCGGCCAACGAGAGCACCGAGCGGTCGGTTTGCGGCAGCGACCGGACGCCCGTCCGCCGCGACGTCGCGCCGCCCGAGCGATCGAGCGGAGGCGCCACCAGCGACGAATTCTCGTGGATTCTGCCGCGAATTCCCGGTTTTCGCGTGTGCAACGTGAGTTCCCCGCTCCCTTCCTTTCATACAAGATGGTCGCAGACATCGGCCGTCCTGTGGATCGCGCAGCCGGAGATCTCGCAGTCGCGGCTGGGCGGCCGCCCGACGCCCTCGAACGCGTGCACTCTGATTTGCATCTGCACGGCGGAGAACCTCTTCCGACAGGCGGCCCTCTTCCCCGATTTCTCCGCCCTCCGCGTGCCGCCGGACGCCTTCGGATTGCGGCCGTTGGGCGGCGAGAGCGGACTGCAGACCGTAAGGATCACCCGCCGTCCCTTTGCTGATCGCCCGGCTTTCAGGAGTGCCCGCCCGCCGTCCTGAACGCCCTCCTGCACGGCATCCTCGACGGCAATCGGCTGTACGAGCGCGTGCGGCCGGCCAACGGGCTCACATTTACCGTCCCGGAAGCCCTGCGCGCCACCGGCGCCCACTTCCGCGAGGTGCAGTTCTGCGCGATGGGGCGAGCGGAAGCGCGGCGCGAACTCCCGAACTACCTGCGGGCGGCCATTCAGTCGTTAGTTCTAGCTTCTTTCCGTCCACTCGCTCGCTCGATTGCAGGCCACTCCTCGCCGCCCACAAGCAGCTCTTCTTCCTGCTGCTCAAATACGAACGATCGATCCTGCTGGTGGTCCAACGGTCGAATGGCACGATCGCCGCCATCGATTCGCATCGCCACGATCAGCACGGCGCCTACTTGCTGGCAGGTCGCTTGGATCGACTGGAGGAGTTCGTGAACACCGCGCTCGCCTTCTGCTTCCCCGAGTCGCTCTTCTTGGCCCCGCACGAGCAGGTGAGTGGCAAGGGCGAGGATCCCCTCATCCTCCTGCTTCCAGCAATTCGAACTGAGTCTGATCCAGTTCGTAGGCTCGCTGACGTCCGCCGACTGCCCACTCGACTCGCCGCCCCCGCCGGCCGTTCGACTGCGCGGCGACGAGCGCGTCTTTCCGGCCGTCCCGCGCCATCTGCAGCCGGCCCGCGGTACCGCCGAGTGGCTGTGGGCGATGAAGCGGCTGCTGCACGCGCGGACGCCCGCCGGCCGGTGGCTCGCGCGTCGTCGCCCTTCTTCCCACTGATCTCTTGGCAACCAGAATAAACAACGTATTCCACTCTGTTCGCTTGTTCGTTTATGTTTCTTGACTGCGGACTTCTACAGGGCTCTTAGAATCGATCAATTCCACAGACTGAACGTTCCTCGTCGATCAGTGGACAAAAGGATGCGACCCGATGAGTGGAAGGCGACCGAGTGAACCGCACTGATTCTGAGCAATGTGTTACAAAGATCAACGGAATGCGAAGAGCTTACTTGCTGTCTGCTAGTTGCAAGGTTCTCTCTAATTGAGTCGAATGAAGATTCCAGACGAAAATCTCGCCGTTTGCTCCTCCGGCCGCCACGTGGTTCGTGCACGGACTGATGGCGCAGCGGGGGAAGTCGAAATTCGTCCGGAAGTGGTCGTTCGTGTAGCTGTGCTCCACGGAGCGCGTCCGCAAGTCCAACAAGTGGAGGGACGAATCGTCGCAGCGCGAGTCACGGCACAAGGTCAGCAGCTTTGTGCCGTCTGAACTGGGAAGAAACTAGAGAGCAAGGGAAAGGGAGCGAACCGGCGGAAATGCACAAAGATCTGGGCCGTTTGTCAAATCGCTCCGTTTGGTGTGTCTTTCCCTCTCGCGCGTCCCAAAAGCGGATCGTTTGGTCGAAGTGCGAGCTGAAGAACGTTTGCGTCTCGTCCGCGGTCGCGACGTCGGTGACCAACGAAGTGAAGAACGTTTTTATGCCTGGAAGCACGAAGATTGCGCAGTCGCAAGAAATGCGACGGACATTTTGTTTTGTTCAAATCCCAGACCTTGACCGTTGCATCCAACGAGCCGCTGACGACTCGGTTATTGTTCGAGAGGAAGCGAACGGAAGTCACTTTGTCCGAGTGACCGGTCAAGACGCCCTGACATTCTTGATCGTTGACGTTAAACAGTCGGACTGTTCGATCGCTGGAAGCGGCCAGAATGAGCGGCTGCTTGGGATTGACGTCCAAGCGGTTGATCGCCCCCTCACAACCGACGAATTTCGCCCGCAAGGCCACTCGACTGCTCTCCAGCTGGTACATCCGCACGCTCTTGTCGCACCCGCCCGCAAAGAAGCAGGTTCCATCGCGATTGAAGGCGCAGTCGTTCACTTCTCCGTAGTCGTCACATTTCTGAGGCAAAAGGATGTACCGATTGGGGGAAGGGGCGTACCGCCTTGAAGAAACAGTGCGACGGGACGGTTTCCAAAGCGTCTGCTAAAGTATCCTGCATTGATTTCGGTTCACTAATCCGTCGATTACGACTGGAAGACAGTGGATGGATTAAAATTGGTGCGCGTTGAACTGTTTTGCTTTCAAATCGAGATTTCCGCCACTTTTGTGGTCGGACAAGACTCGAATTCCAGTTACAGCCCTTGTTTCAGCAGCAACCCACCTCTCATGAGTCGAATTGGAGGCGGCGGCTCGAAAGCTAACGATCTCGTCAATTTCCATTCGTTTCGTCTCCAGCGGCGACCTAAAGACAACAAAGCTCAGACGCTTGTATGCAGAACGATAGATGCTCGTTCATACTTTGCCACTTTCAGTTCTTTCGTTCACCAGTCTTACCGTTTCGGTAGTTCGCTTTCATCGTAGTGCGCCTCATAGCTGTTTTGCTCCGACTGCCTGCTCAAGACCTTCAACCAGAACGATTAGATGGAATGAACCACTAAAAAAGGAAGGACGAACCTGAACGGCGCGAAATTCGTCGGCGATCGCCCGATTCGGATTTCGCGCTTGCTGCAGTTCGACTTCTTTCCGTTGCAGCTGCTCGCGAATTGCTTTCAGGTCGAGCTCCAGCGCGTCCTTCGTTGCGTTCAAAGCGGACAGTCGGGCTTCCATGTGAACGATCTTTTGCGTTGCGGCGTTCAGTTGGCGATCGCTTTCGCTCTTCTCGACAACAAGTTCGGCCAGCTTCTCGCGCAACTCGGCCACTTTTTGTTGGTGGTCGCTGCAAAAAGGGGGAGAGATGAGCGGAAGAAGAAGAACGTGCCTCTCAGTATGGCAATGCGGTGTGCTCGACGTCAGCAAATTCACAAACTCCGTAAGCGACGTGTCTGCAAGCAAGCAATGCGTTAATTGGTTAGAGCCTACGGATGTATAGATTGAACTCACATTGAGAAATGATTTGGGTGAACTGGCCGGCAAAACGGTCGCGTTTGGCCAATCGATCGCGGAGTTGCGTTCGGAACGAAGCTTCGGCCATCGGGAGCAAAGGTCTGCGGGAATCAAAGCAATCTACTGGCTTTGTTTCCTCTCAATACCTCCGTGCTTATTTGTTTGCGGCGAGAGGCGAGAAAGTAGGATGCGACGAGTGGAATGCGGAGAAACTTTTGATCGGCGAACGGAACGAGACGGCGACTCGAACGCAAACATCCTCTTTTGCATGTCGCGTCGCTCCGACTGATTAGACGCCGTTGTCACTTCTCTGGTTGAACTACGACAGTTGTTTGGACTTCAATTCCTCAAGAAGCACCATAAAGTTCTCTAACTCGTGCGTGAGCGGCTGGCCTAACAAAAGTTTCTGATGCTTCGCTTTTTACGTTTTCTGTTTGCTCATCTCCCGCTTTTGCAAACTTTTGCGTTGGATTCACGTACAACTCTCGCCGATTGAAAGCTGCAACAACAAACCGACTGTGTGCTGGAATTTGCTCTGATTTCGAATAAAAGGTGCGGCGAGAAACAGAAGGAAGAACTTCAAACCAGTGGCTTTTGCTTTGTGCTTGATTCTTTGGTCGCCATGTCGCCCGGGCTTGGCCGCTTGCTGCTCGCGTTGCTGGTTTTGACATGCGGTGAGTGCAAATGACGTCTTGCACTTGACTCCTTTCCACGTTCAGTGAACGGGCAGTACGCACAGTGGAGTTACGGTCAATATCCTCGTTTGGCGGCCTACGGCTATGGCGCTCAACAGTTGGGCCTCGGCTACAATCACTACCGGTTGCACGACTTCACGGCGGCCGCCCTCCAGCAGCAACAGGTGGCCGTCCGCCCGTCCGCGCCGATCCCGCCGCCCGTGGGTTCGCAGGTCGTCCAGCCGGCGGTCTCGGCCGCGCAGATCGCCAATCACTACCGCCCGGCGGCTCCGTCCAATCCGACGATCTACACGCGCCCCCTCTCGCCCACCGCGCACGTGCCCGAACGGGAGCCGCACATGCCGGGCGTCTTCACACTCGCGCAACAGGCGGCAGCGGCGGCGCGGGCGAACGCCTCGACAGCGCCGCCGATCTCCGGTCATTTCGCGGGCGGCGGACAGCCCCGAATGCCGCCGACCGCTTCGCACATCCACGGACCGTCCGCCTTCGTTCAGCCGCCGCCTCGCTTCCCGTCGGCCCACGGCCAACAGCCGGCCGCCTACGCGATCACGAAGACCGACGGGCCCCGCTTCCCGCCGAACGTTCCCGTGCAGCAGCAGGCGGCGCACTTCCAAAAGCAGCAGCAGCAGCGAGTGGGCGGCTTCGGGAGTGTTCAGACGCCCATCCAGGGCAAAGTCGTCAGTCCGCCGCCCATCCAAGCGGCTACCCACGGCCCGTCGCTGACCGCCAACGGAAACGTCCTCCAGCAACCGCAGCAGAAGTCGTTCGGGAGCGGCTTTCTGTCGACGGGCGCCAATCGGAACGTGATGGGCGGCGCGTTGGGGGCCGAAAAGAATTCTCTTAATTGGGTCCATTCGCGCGCGAGAGGAGGGCGATGAGCTCGAAGGATTACGAAAGATTGGTGTTGTACAGTGGTTGCTTCTTTTTGATTGCAATAAATTGTTGAATGATTCTACGCGTGCACAGGAGAGAGAACGAGGCGATCTTCCGCTGCTGTTGGTCACTGCCCACTCGCAGCTGGTCCCGCCACGATCCTTCGCTTGGCTTTCTGTGGGCAAAAGCGGAGTCTCGTCTGATTCCTCGTTCTGTGCCGATTCCGGGGACTTTTTGGCAAAAAGCGATCTTCCATTCGAGTGTTGATCAAAAGAAGACATCAAATCGATTTTTTGGCTTCCAATGTGAGTTCCTTCGAGTTTCTTTCGTTCACTCTCCGCTTTTCAGCTCGCTACTGCTCGTCCGGGATGCTGAACGCTCGATTTCTTTGCTCCGCCGTCCAACGCGCGTCGTTCGCGACGTTGCGAGAGCGGGCGCCGCGCGTGGAGCCGATCGACCTCTACGAGCCGAAGCTAAAGGCGCGCCGCGAGTTTCCCGACTACGACGTTGTGAACGTGCGGCTGCAGGCGCACGACTACTCGCCGCTGGAGAAATTCCAGTCCTACGTGCACAAAATGGCCAAACGCTTCGACTTTGAAGTGGTCGACAGGTTCGTCCTTCACTTCTTTCCCTGGGATTCCTCGGCTGCTTCCAGCTACGCAGTAACCGCCCAATCAGAGCGAATCGTCACGTACAAACCGGCGTCGACGGTCGTGGACTCGGAGCTCGACCTGAAGCTCTTCGATCGTTGGGTTCGACTGCGCCAAGTGCCCGCCGTTCGGCTGCCGATCTTCGCCTTGTTGCTGCGCACTCACGCGCCGCCCGACGTGCGGATCACGATCAAGGAGCACGAAAAGGCGGACGAGGACTATCGCTACATCCCCGACATGAACCTCAAGAAGGTCCAACACGAACTCAAATCCCTCGACGATCCGGCGGTTCGCCGCAATCTCGGCTGGGAGTGAGCGGACTCTTTGGTTAGGTGTGTGCAGATTGTTGGTTTAAATCCAAGAGTAAACACTCGTCCAATTGCTCGTCGTTCGTTGATCAGAAGCCGCTTGTTCCTCGTGCAATTCCGTTTATTTCACCACCGATTGACCCGCTTGTTTGTTCACCCGTTTGAAGAGGGAAGAAGGGATGAGTGGCCGCCGCCTCCTGTCGTCCACCCGCCGGTTCGCCCCGAAGATCACGGCCGCCAGCCGCATCGTCAGCGGCATTCAGCCGTCCGGCGTCCCGCACATCGGCAACTACCTGGGATTCATCGAGAACTTCGTCCAGTTGCAGAACGTTCGTTTATTCCCTTCTTCCTTCTTTTATCCCCCGGTTGTTTGCAGTCGACGGACGCCGAAAAATTCCTCTTCCTCGCCGACTACCACGCGATTTCCGTGGGATTGCCGAAGGAGCGGACGACGGTGAGTTCTTGCCCACTACTCTCTTTCTTTCGTTCGTTTCAGCTGAGCGAGAACGTGCGCAAAATGGCCGCCTGCCTGCTGGCGTGCGGCGTGAACCCGCAGCGCACCACGCTGTTCGTTCAATCGCAAATCCCGCAGCACACGGAGTTGTCGTGGATCCTCTCCGCTCTGCAGTCGATCGCCCACCTGCAGCGACTGCCGCAGTACAAGGACAAGGCCCAGAAGTACGAAAGGAGTTAGAAGGAAGCCAAACAAACGGATTGCAGGTACTCGAACCGCAACGTGCCGCTCGGTCTGCTCAGCTACCCCGTGCTGCAAGCAGCGGACGTCCTCCTCTACAAGGGCAGCCACGTGCCGGTCGGCGAAGATCAACAGCAGCACTTCAACCTGATGGTCCACCTGGTCGACAAATTCCACCGACAAGTGGGCGGCGCGCCGCTGTTCGAGATCCCCGACATTGTTCGTCCCTTCCTTTCGTTCACTCCTTTCTTCCATTCAGCTGATGACGCCGGCCGCTCGCATCAAGAGTTTGCGCGAGCCGACGAAGAAGATGAGCAAATCGGATGCGAGCACGTGGTCGGCGATCTTCGTCACGGACACGGCGGACGAGGTGCGCGCGAAGATCCGCAAAGCGGTCACCGACAGCCACCGAACGGTGGAGTTCACGCCGAAGGAGCGGCCGGGCGTGAGCAATCTGGTGCCTTCTTCCGATTTCTTCCTCAACTCATCGTCTTTTCAGCTCCAAATCCTCGCCGCGTTCAGCGAGCAGCCGGACGTGCAGCGGGTGGCCGACGAGTGCCGCCGGCTGGACACCGTCGGCCTCAAGGAGCGCGTGATCGAGGCGGTGAACGCCCGACTGGAGCCCGTCCGCACGAAGTTCGTCGCCCTCGAGCGGGATCCCGCCTTCGTCGACGAGGTCCTCCGCGAGGGCGCCCGGGAAGCCGGGCGAATCGCCGCCGAAACGATGCGCGAAGTCAAGCAGCGGGTCGGTTTCTACGCCCCCGGCCAGTGATCCCCGTTCGTTCGTTCGTTTGTTGTTGGCGGAATAAAGCGGTTAGGAAGGAACGAATGTTGGATCCGAAGGGAAGAATTTTATTCGGACCTCGTTTCCAAATCCAACAGCGGCGACGACGAGAAGGCGGGCGCGCTCAGTGGCCGTTCGGCAGGCCCGGCTCCTCGGGATCCGGCATCGGCGAATGGCAGAGGACGGCGGTTCGTTCGCCGGTCGTCAACGATTCTGAACACGAGAGATCAATGAGGGGTGAACGGAAGGGGGAACTCACTCAAACTGTCGGTTTTCGCCGCCGTTCGCGTGCTTCGCAGAGAGGTCGCGTCCGTTCCGCTCGCGCACGCGGCGGCGTCGGACGGGCGCGTCGGCGAGCCGAAGCTTCGCTCCGCCCACAACCACCACAAAAGGAGCCCCAGGCCCAGCACGACGACGGCGGAGAGCATCCGGCAGGCACGAGCGCGTGGTGGTCGAATGAGCAAGAGTGACACCGAGTGGGCCGTCGAGCGGGTGTTGTTCGTGGCCGGTCGCTCATGCAAATCCCTCCATCAAAGGAGAGCTCTCTTGCTTATGCATCGAATCCAACGCAATCCTGCTGTTCGGCAAGAAATCTTTATTATCTTCAGACAAGCAACAAAAAGCGAGTGATATTGGGCAATGTAAACGAGATGGGGGATTCAAAGGTCGAAATTCGTGATGGCGTACGCCCGACCGTCCGCTCCGTGTCGGTGAGGGCCGAAGTGCGGCCGGGCGAAGATGTTGAGCCCGAGGAAGGGATCCCGACCGCGCAAGTAGCGCCGAACGTCCCACCAGTGCTCGAAGACGGGCACGTGCGGCGGCGAGACGAACCGCAGCCTAAACAGTCGGGAATCAATGGAGAACCGAATGCGAGGGAACGAACCCCGATTTGTTCGTCGCCATCAACGGAAAGCAGCGTCGCAGCGGGTACACGGCGTACGTGAACACTTGGAAGCCGCAGGCGGCGAGAAATTCGCACACGTAACGCCAGTGCGGACCCGTCTGCAAGCAACCGAAGGATTGAAAGATGAGGAAGAAGGAAGCTTGCCCGCAACGCGGCGAACGCCTGATTCAAAAGGTACTGCGTCGTGATGGTGCCCCAGAGGAAGAGAAGCCGCTGGAGCAGCGTGGGCACGAAGCCGACAAATAATCCGGCGAGTCCCTCCTCGTTCGCCAGCTGCATCACTTTCATGAACGGGGTGCCCGCGTATTTGCACTCGCCGCTCAACTGTTGGGCCACCTCCCGCACGAACACCACTGAAACCAAGGAATGTAAAGAGGAAAGAGAGAAGGAGGGAACCTCTGAGCGGATGAACGACAAGCATCGTGATGCACGCGTGGACGGACTTGCGGACGAGGAAGCGCAAGTGCTCGCTGAGGTTGTCGCTTGTGGGCGCGTCGAATTGATTCAAGTGGGCGAGCGCGTGCGGCGGCGGCGGTCCGCCCACCTCCGGCCACTCCCGCTGGAGCAATCGAGTGACCTGCACGTCCGCAATGTTCGCAACGAGCATCGAGGTCATCGTCGTGTCGAAGCCCGTGAACAGCGCGCCCCAGCCCTGTTGCCGGCGGATTTGATTCACTGGAACGAGAGGAGCAATTCGAAGGCAATGCTCAAGCAAAGGAACTCACGATAGCTGAAGATGTTCGGCGTGAACCACCGCTGCGGCCCGAAGAACCAAAAGAGGCGGCGCGTGTGCAGCGGGAACGGCTCGAAGCCCAACTGGCGGCTGTGTTCGGCGAACGTCAGCGGGAACCTCACGGTGCACGCGGCCACCCGGACGAACAGCGGGTGCATCGCGAGGAGGCGCTCGAAGCGGTGCCGGAACGGCGGCTGAACGGTCGGGAATCGCTGGAACTGTGAGCAGAAAGGAGAGCTCACCGGGACGGGCACGAGACCGTCGCCGAGGTCGGCGGGATCCGCGAGGTCTTCGACGAACTCCGCTGCGTGTCCGCCGTCGTCCTCCTCGTCCTCCGCATCGCTCTCGTCACTCTCGTCACTCGAAAGCAGGACGTCTTCTTCTTCCGCTTCGGCCATCTCCATTGAGTTCGGAGTGGGGAGCGGAAGGGCTGAACGAAGACGAACTCAAACGATTCGGCGAGCCATCCAACGAACTCAACGCGTGTGCAACCAAAAGCATTGAGCACTCCGATCAAAGTAATTGAACGCAAACGAGTGAACACAAGCGGCGTCGATCGAATCGTTTAATAACCGAAACACAAACAAATAAACGAGGTCCTAATCGAATCGAAACGACGCTCATTGCTGCAACGAGGAGGCGACCGCTCCGCTGCGCTTCACGTGCCGCAGCAAGTGGATGAGGGCGTCCGGCGTGATGCCGTCGATGCGCGAGGCGGCCGCCAAGTTGGCCGGGCGGTAGCGATCGAGCTTCTCGCGACTCTCCAACGCCAACGCGCTCATCTGCCGGTAGTCGAGGTCGGCGGGCAGCTCGGCGTGCAGCTCCTGGCGGAAGGCGGCCATCTGCGGGGAGGAATGAGTTAAATGAAGTGCTTGAGAGTGGGACTCACTCGCTCCTGCAGCTCCCGGTTGCGCTGCGCGTACAGGGACTCCAACTTGAGGCGGTTCTCGATGTCCACATCGCCCACAACGTCTCGCAAGGCGGCCAGTTCGTCGGGGAACGCCTCGTACATTTGTTGCAACGAGAGGTCGAAGCTGTGCAGCAGTTGGAGGCCGTTCTTCACTACAATCACCACTCGGTTGAATGAAAGAAGGAGAAGGAGAACGAACCTTTGGAGCGATTCCGGACGGGCAACACGCGCGCCCATTGACCCAACGGCTTCTCCACGGCTTCGAGCGCCTCCTTGGCGGCCTCGAATTTTCGTCGCGTCTCCACGAACTTCGCCCAACGCTCGGCCGACACCGCGCCGTACTTGTGGGCCAAAGCGGTCAACCGAATGTCCGCGTTGTCCGGTCGCAAGTGAAGTCGGAACTCCGCCCGCGAGGTGAACATTCGGTAGGGTTCGGAGGTGCCCAACGAGGTGAGGTCGTCGATCAACACGCCGATGTACGCCTGCGAGCGGTCGAGCGTGAACGGGCGCTCGGGAACCGAATGGCCGGCTTCTGCGTTCACCACACGCGCGGCGTTGATTCCGGCGACCACTCCTGCAAACGAGGGGCAGTGCAGGAGAAGAACGAAGGAGGGAACGAACCCTGAACGGCAGCCTCTTCGTAGCCAGTCGTGCCGTTGATCTGGCCGGCGAGGAACAAACCGCCCACCTTCTTCACGTTCAGGTCGGCGGTCAGCTGCTTCGGGATCACGAAATCGTAGACCTGAAACATCACGAAATAAAGCGACAGCACAATTTAAAGCACAGACCACTCCGTAGCCGAACTGCAGGATTTCCGCCCGCTCGAGGCCCTTGATCGCCCGAACGATCGACGTCTCCACCTCGGGCTCGAAGGTCATCGCGGCGCCCTGCACGTAGATGACGTCCGACTCCAGGCCGTCGTGCTCCAGGTAGATCTGCAGCAAACGATCGATGGAAACAGGTGGAGCGAGAGAGAACGAACTCGATGCTCCAGATCGGGGAAGCGAACGATCTTCGACTCGAGCGAGGGGCAGAAGCGGGGCGCGTTCACGTCCCCCGAAATGTAGTACTTGTTCCGCTCCAAGTTCGCGTGGATCAGCCGGGCGACCTCGGCGTTCGTGTAGCCGACGTACGTGGGTCGTTGCCGCTCGAACGGGAGCCAAACCTCGTCGGTCATGAACGAAAACGGGACGGGCACGCGGTCGGGCGGCATCTCGCGCCCAAAGCGGGCGAAATCGATCGTTTTGGCGTCCAAACGGGGCGAGGTGCCCGTTCGGAAGCGGCCCAACTCCAGCCCCAACCGTTGGAAGGTGCGCGAAAGGCCGTAGCTGGCGGCTTCGCCGCGCCGACCGGCCGGATAGGAGCGGTGGCCCACGTAGATCTCGCCGCTGAGGAAGGTGCCCGTCGTGATCACCACGCACTTCGAGTTGATCAGCTGGAATCCGGAGGAAATGAAGGGAATTCGGAGAAGAACTCACCGTCCCGTCGGCCAACACGCAGCCGCCGACTCGTGGCCGTCGGCCGTCCGTCGGCTCCTCCACGATGAGGTCCTCGACGGCGGCCTCGAGCACGGAGAGGTTGGGCGTCTTGTGGACGATCTCCTCCTGCATCAGTCGGGGGTAACGCTGGCGGTCGATCTGCGCACGAAGGCCGAGAACCGCCGGTCCGTGGCTGCGATTCAGCGCCTGGAACGTGATGGCCGACTGGTCGCAGTTGCGCGGCGACACGCCGTCCAGCGCGTCCAGTTCTCTGCAACAAACAACGAGCGATCGAATGGAAAGGATGAAGGGGGCAGACCTCATCAAATGCCCCTTGCCGATGCCGCCGAAGCGCGGATTGCAGGGCATCAGAGCGATGGACTCCACTTTGTGCGTGATCATCAACGTTCGCGCGCCGCAACGAGCCGAAGCCGCCGCCGCCTCGCAGCCCGCGTGCCCGCCGCCGATCACGATCACGTCAAACGCCGACGGAAGCGGACGATTTCGGCCGGCGTCGTGCAGAAATCGTCGTCCGCCGTCCGACGGCCGCTTGAACGCGGACGACGGCCTCAACGGAAGCCGCGACGACCATCGCATTTCGTTGATTCCGAGCTGAAAGCAAGAACGGGAGGACATCGGTGAGTTCAGCGAAAGGTAATTGGAATGGATTAAATTCTGGAGAAGTGGCACGAGTTGACTGGAAAGCTCCACGAATTCATTTGTTGGAGCATGTTTGGCTCCAGTACTACCAAAACAGAACGAAAATCGAATAAACGGACAGCAGAAGCTCCAAATCTCCGCAACCTGGTCGGAATCCTGATTCACCGCAGCGCTGGCAACGGATCGGTGGGACGGAACGCCACAAGCACCAAACGCGGGCGAGCAGAAGGAAGGAGCTGAACGACGTTCTTTCCTCTTCTTTCGCCCAATTAAAGGACTTTATTCGATCCGAAGCGACAATCGAGCACCAATGAAAGGCGCACTGGGGGACGTCAATCCGTTTCGTCTCATGCAGTCCGATTGCTTTCGAGCACTCGATCTTCAGTTTGAACTCCAACTTGTTCCGCTTGCCATAGCAGGACGTCACCAATGTCGAAGCCGTCTTGTTGTGGTTAAAGGCGAACAAGCCCTTGATTACAAATGGCTACACAAGAACGTGAAAAGCAGACAAGCGAAGGGCAGCACCTGCGAGCGAAAACTATGAGCTCTACGTACTCCCAGCTATTGTCGTTCGTGAATCCTTTTCCCGCATCCGCATCCGATCGAATTCCTTGATCACACTTTAAAGCATGTTTCTTGCGGCTAACATTCGCCGACCACTTCGCTTCCGAGTCCAACTGCAGCCTTTCGGCAAGCGATAAGAAGTCGCTCGTTCGTCCTCCCCTCCAGCACGGGGCGGCCACCCGGCGAGTGCACGAAAGGGAGCAAACGACTAGTTTTCTCGTAGTTTGTCGCCGTACGGGCGGTGCGTTTCGGGCACAAACTGGACGATTTTCCACCCGACTGCCTCCAGCGGCGAGTTTCAACCCGCCGCTCGGCGTCCACGCGCGAAACACGCGGCCCGCCCATTCGATCGCGCTAATTCGTGTTGTGTTCGGGCGATCACGAACGTTTAAAAACGGGCAGCAGTCGGGCGAGTCGAAAGTCATCGCTTTCTTTCCAGCAACCTCCTTCAGCTTTTGGACGGAATGTCGAGCGAAAAGAAGACCCGGCCGGTGTTCGTTCGCGACTTCCAGCCCGGTGAGCTCTTCGAACAACAGAAAGAAGTCATAGGGGATGTTTAGGAGTGGTCTACTTGTTCCAATTCCCCCGAATGAAATGTCTGCCGAATTTGAGTCCGTTTTGCATCAAACTGGAGTGTTGGCTGAGATTCGCAAAAGTCCCGTGGAAGGTGGGTTCCTTTGCCTCGTTGTTCGTTCAATCGATTGTGCCCGCAGAACGTCGAGGATCTGCCGATCAGCCACCGCTCCGTGGAGGGCACGTTGCCGAAGGTCGAGGTGAACGGCGTCGAGTACGCGGATTCGGCGTTCGTGATCGCCGAACTGCCGCGCATCCTGAACGTCCCGTCGCCGGAGGACGTCCTCTCCGAAGGCGAGCGGGCGGTCGCGTTGGCCTTCGAACGGCTGATCGAAAACTCGCTGGTGTTGGGCACGGGAAAGTTCCGCTACGAGCGGCTCGACCAAATCCTCCCGCTGTGGCCGCAGACGTTCGGCTTCGCCCAGCCGCTCTTCAACGCCTTCTTCAAGCGAATGCTCACGAGCAAGGCAAGCCGCAAACCATTGCGCCATGGAGTGATCGGTTGTTTCAGCTGAACGGCCGGCTGATGGGCGTCGGCCTCGGGCGGCACACCCTCGAGGAGATCCTGCGGATCGTCGAAGACGAGCTGACCGCCTGCTCCGTCCAGTTGGGCACGAAGCCGTTCTTGATGGGCGACTCGCCGACGAAAGTGCGTTCCTTCCTCCGCATCGATCATTTCTTTCGTCTTTTGAGGTGGACGCCTCGCTGTTCGCCGTCCTCGCCCTCAACCTCTACCTGCCGTTCGACACCGAGCCCAAGGTGCACATCGTGAACAAGTGCCCCAACCTCCGGGATTACGCCGACCGCATCAAAGGTTTATTCCTCTAGTAAATTGGTGATCAATTATTGCTTTCAGCCACCTACTGGCCGGACTGGGACGAAAACACGAACCCGAAACCGAAGGGCACTTGAAGCCGGAAGCGACTGTCGAACGGAACGGAATTCAATTGCTTTTATCTTTGTTTTACCTCCACTATAGTCGATAAATTTCTTTGGAAAGAACGGATGAGTCATCGAAACGCGTGCGTGTCATCAGCCTTCTCTGTTTCAACATCCAAACGAAAGACTGCGGTCAATTGACCTCCGCAAAGTCCATTCTCCGCAAAGGGCACTTGTGGACAAGACCGAAAGACCAAAGACCTTGCGGTCAGCAAGCTGGTTGGCTGCGTTCTTGGAGATCAAGGGCGAGCTCGTGTTTGATCTCCAACCAATCGCACCCGAGCTCCCGATGAGCAAGCAGGAAGCAGACGCTCCACCCGCTCGATCCCACGAACGGACAAAAAAGCGAGACAAAACGAAGCGAAAGGCGGGATTTGGATCGACCGACCGAAAGCGAATCCACTCGTCGCTTGCTCGTCCGTTCTTTTGGTGAATCGAGCGGGCCGACCGACAGAGATTCTTTTTGCTCGGCGACCTCTCGTTTTCGTTCTGAGGTGGCAAGGAGGATCGAAAGCGGTGCGTAGAGATCCAACAAGTGAGCACAGCTGAGTTCAACGAGCAGGGTGCACGAGAAGGAAGCCTGGTCTGTCCCCCACATTCGACGAGCTCTCGGTTGGATCGCGGGGGCAATCGACGGAAGGGCGGCGAGCAAACGGAAGGCTTTGCATTCGATTGGGGCTTGCGGGAGGGCGAACCGAAAAGCGGGCGAAATTCCCGCTCTTCTCTCCGGGATGAACTCAACGGTTTTCGTTGAGGGAAGCGCCACTCATTTCACTCCCTTGTTGCTCGTTAGTGAACCGCGTGATCTCCAGTTTGTTGCATACACTTACAGTCTTTAAGTCACGTGTTTATTCTTTGGTTGGATTAATGCGGACTACAAAAGTGGATTGGCGCGTGAAGGAGTCGTTTTCTTGTTTGCTCTCGACTCCCTCTCGTTTGCTCGAATGAAAGGAGCGATTGCGGGCGGGCGAGCGGGTGGAAAGTGAGCTCTTTGGGACTTTTGACTAGCCGTTCGGAGCAACACGGTCGTTTTAAAAGCGGTTCCTTCCGCGTGTTCCGAAATCCCGTCATCCCCGCTTAAGTTAATGAGCGAGCGGGTCCACTCGAATGGCTCTCTCGCGAGTTTGTTTGCTTTGATCTTGGCAATCTGGCGGATTGAAAGCGATGACCACTCGATTCCGCTTTCAATTGAGTCCGACGGGAAAGGCGGAAGTCGGAAATCCCAAGTGTTCACTTTGGATTATGCACGGAAGAAAGTAATGGATTGTTGCCGTTCGTTCGGAGAAGAAAGGGGACACAGTGCAAAGCGATGAAATCATTTTTCATTCTAAAGCATCCTCAAACATTCTTTTCGTGTGATGTTGCCCTTTACTCCTGCCTTTCCATCATAATCACCGCCTGAATCATCTTTCCGCTCATCTTTGTTGCCAAAGGTCGGACATCTCCCTTCCGGAATGGAATGAATTCAACCCGAATAAAAGCCGTCTCGTTCGAGTTGTAGCGCACATTCAAGCAGTCGAAAGCTCCCCGCACTTATCGCCGGCCGCTCTGCTTCGTTCTTTTGTTCGCTTTGCGGCTTCCGTCGACCGTAAATCGAAGCGAAGCGGAGAAGTGAGCGAGAGATAAGAAATGAGTGAGGGAAGGCGGCTTCCGTCGTCTTCAATCAATTAGCGTCCACTTCTTTTGTTCCGCGTAATTAACGGGCTTCATGATTGCTGGAGTCTTTGCCCTCCGACCTCTCCGTTCGTCGCTTCTCCGCTTATCTCGTGCAGCTGCAGCTCTCCTCCGTGCTGCAGCCGAACACGTGGAGACGCGGGCACAAAGCTCATTCCCGATTGAACTCGAGCGTTTGTGGAAGAAGATGCAGCGGCTGTCTCGTAGGAGCTGTGAGCTCCCAAGCGGTCGAAAGAAATCCCTCTGACTTGCCTCGTTATCGTTCGCCGTTTCTTTCAAAGGAACTCGCTTGTTTGCGCTCCCGATTTGTCGCTCCCTTGCTGCTTCCGAATTTGTCGCGACGAATCGAGTGGTCGGCAGAGGAATCGTACAATCCTCGAGCTCTAGGCGGTTGATTCGTGCAAATTGCAGTCTGTCTGCTCATTCAACCGACCGTTCGCTTCATTTCAGCACTCGTTTCCTTGATCACCCCCACAGGTCCACTCACTCCGCTGCCGCCTTCCGTTGAGTTCTCTGCAGTTCCACGAGGCGCGAGTTCGTTGGCACACGCGCCGCAATGCCGATCGAAAACCACAACAAAATGGGCCTGTGGGGCGCCGTCTCGTTCGTCTGCGGCAACATCATTGGCAGCGGTTCGTTCAACTGAAGCTTGAAGCACTCCTCTTCTCTTCGTTCAGGCCTGTTCATCAGTCCGTCGTCGATCCTGCGGAAAACACAGTCCGTTGGCCTCGCCCTGTCGATTTGGGGCTTCTCGGCGGTCATCTCGGTGATCGGCGCCTATTGTTACGTGAGTTCCCCGTCTTTGATTCCCACACACTCGCTTGCAGGTGGAACTGGGGACGTCGATTCGCAGGAGCGGAGCCGACTTCGCCTACTTGTGCTACGTGGGATGTTGAGTTCTTTCCACCGGCTTCCTTTGTACTCGGCTGCTTGCAGGTTCCCGGCGGCGTTCGCGTTCATGAGCACCGGCTGTCTGATGACCTACCCGGCGACGTTGGCCGTTCAAGCGCAAACCTTCGCCGAGTACCTCTTCACGGGCGCCCGCATCGAGCTGCAGAGCGAGGCGGCAATGAAGTACGGAAAGATTCTCACGAGTTTCGCTCTCATCTGTGAGTTCTCCTCTTTCTCTCGTCCATCGATTGATTGATTGCTTGCAGGGCTGCTGTTGTTCCTGAACTTCTTCTCCGTGCGGACGTTCGTCGCGCGCTTCCAAATTGCGGCCACCGCCTCGAAGATCCTCTCGACGTTGACGATCGTCTGCCTGGGGATGTACCACTTGATTGTCAAAGGCGACACGCACAACCTGCAGGACCCGTTCAAAGGATCCAATTTCTACCCGGGCTCCATCGCCACGTCGTTCTTCAGCGGCCTCTTTTCGTACGACGGCTGGGACGTCCTGAATTTCGGGGCGGAGGAGATCGAGAATCCCCGGCGCACGATGTCGCTCGCCATCCTGATCGCAATGAGCCTTGTGGCCGGCCTCTACTTCCTCGTGAACCTCTCGTTCTTTGTCGTCCTGTCGGTGGAGGAAATCCTCTCGTCCGACGCCGTGGCCACGACCTTCTCACAGCACACGATGGGCGATGCACAGGTGAGTTCTGATCGATGTTCTTGTGCTGATTTCGTTGCAGTACATCATGCCGCTGTTGGTGAGCATCCTGCTGATCGGCTCGCTGAACACGACGCTCTTCTCCGCCAGTCGGTGAGTTCATTCCGCTCGAATCTAACGGCTACTCGCTGATTGCAGCTACTTGTACGCGGGGGCAAGAGAAGGGCAGATGCCGTCGTTTATTTCCATCGGTTCGTTCCCTTCCACACTCTCTTGTACCCTCCGTTCAGTGAACAAAGAGCACGACTCGCCCCGTTGCGCCCTCTTCTATCACGTCGTGATGAGCATGATGTTCGCTTTTGCGGGCAACACGGAGGAGTTGATCTCGTACTTGGGTTCGTTTTTATGTTGGACAGGAGTGAAGAGCGGAGTGTTCAGGCTTCGCCCAATGGATCCAGCGGACGCTCACAATGAGCGCGTTGATTTGGATCCGTTTGCGCAACAAACCGGTGCATCCTGATCGGATTCGAACGCCGCTGATCCTCCCGATCGCCTTTATGATCATCTGCGCTTCTTTGGGCATGAGAAGAAGAGGAGAAAGCGGCTAATCAACGGTCGATTTCAGTGATCGTAACGATCGTGCAGGAGATCAAAACGGCGGCCGTCGGGCTGAGCTTCCTTGTTGCCAGCTTCTTTTTCTACGTGATCTTCCTGTGGGACAAGGCGCTTCTCCGCTTCGAGGGCTACCGCTCGGCCTGCCGCACGTTGAACGGTGAGCACGAGCGATCGAGAACAACCCGGCAGTTGGCCGTTTGCAGAGAAGGCGGCCATCTACAACCAGATCGTCTTCAACGGCGTGGTCGACTTCGAGGAGACCCAAGAGGGCGCCGCCGAAGAGATCGCCATCGAGACGAAGCGGCGCGAAACGCTCGCCTCCCTCACGCACCGCGTGGCGCCGCTCGGCAGCGTCTGCGAGTCGGAGATCAAGAAGCAGCGGTTCTGATCGTGGTTTGCAGCTGCAGCTGCAGTTGTGTGCATTTCCTTTTGTTTGAACACGTGTAAATACTCATCGATTGATCGTGCAATAAACTCGTCGAATACTCTCATTTGTGAGCAGAAAAACAGTGGAATTGGAAGTAGGTACTGGTGAAGTGCACGTCTTTGCTCCTCGCTCCTCGAATCGATGCCCCCGAAAACTCTGCTCACATCGCTGAAATCGGTCAGCGTCCTCCGCAAACCAGTGGATTTCTTGCTGTTTGTTGAGAACTTATTGGAGTGTTCAAATGACTGGCGTGTTACTCCCGTGAACGGAAGATCTCGTGAATTCTCAGGTGTTTTCAGCCACCTTCCACTCGACGCCCGTCATGCCGCTCCCGGCCGCCCTCCTCCAGCGTCTGCAGAAGCGAGGGATCGTGCCGGACAAGAAGCGAGACGGTCAGCCTTCCGCATGCCATTCGTTCACTCCGTTCTTTGCAGGAGAAGAAGTGTTCATCGAGAGCTACGACGGAGCGGAGGGCGACGCCGACGAGGAGGAAGAACCCGTGAAGCGGCCGCGCTCGGGCGCCCCCGGCTGCCCGAACAAATGGAACGAATTTCACGTGTGCACCGACTTTTGCTACGATCGTAAGCTCCTTCTTTCATTCTTGAACGCTTCGTTGCTTTAGATTGGCAAGAGGGAATGCCCGAGAGCAGGTGAGTACTTCCATTCGCTTCCGATCGCTTCCAATCGATTGCAGACTCTCCGAACGGTACCACCACGCCCGTCGCACGATGCTGCACCGCTACCCGCTGCCCGAGGGCTGGCGCGAGGTCTACGATGCGGGCATTCGCCGCCACTACTATTGGGATCCCGCCACGGACAACGTTTGCTGGCTTTCGCCCAAACACCCGCTCGCGCACATCACCGAGGCGGCGCCGCAGGTCGCCAAGCGAAGTGAGTTCTCCGTTCTTCGCCCGTGATCGACGGCGATATCCTGCAGATTTCGTCGAGCCGAAACGCCGCCCGCAAGCCGACGAGGTGGCCGAAGAGCCGCGCGCGGGCCGACGGCGCGGCGAGCGGCGGCCGGAGAAACGCGAGCGGAAGCCCGAAGTCGTGAGTTCCTTCTTGTTTCTTTCCATTCATCTCCGCTCGGTCGTTCAGGTCGACGACGACGACGAGCCGCAGCGCAAAGCCGCGTCGCCGGTCGGCCACTCCAAGGACGAGAGCAATCTGGCGCTGGCCGCTCGTCGCGAGGCGCCCGACGGCGGCGAGCTCGAAGTGAGCGATTGGGACCGCCTGCGACGCGCCAAGAAGCGCGGCATCGACCCGATGGACCCGTCGGCCTATTCGGACGTCGCGCAGGGCGGCTGGGCCTCCGGCCTTGTCTCCGAAGCGAAGACGGGCGTCGACGACACCGCCACCGGTCCGCTCTTCCAGCAAAGGCCCTACCCGGCTCCCGGGAGCATTATGAGGAAGAAGGGACCGCCGCCCGGCGAGTCCTCTTCCAAATGATCGGCCGTCTTCTTTTGATTTCGAGTGATTTGTGGTCAACAGACGAGAATAAACGCGACTTTCGTACGTGAACGGCTGCCTTTTGTTGTTGTTTGCGGGGACGAAACGAAGAGATTATTGTTGGAAGCAATCAGCTGTTGTTGGTGGCATTCCTCATTCACTGGCATGCACCCACAACCTCGTTTGCGGTCAGCCGAAGTGGGCGAAGCCGAAGCGAAAGCCGACAAGTTTCGTTCCAAGCGCATCGATTTTCGCGCGCGAGTGCGGAGTTTACGGGCGGGCGATTCGCGTCCAAACGGAACGCGACGCGCCGCCGCGCGGT
Organism: Aphelenchoides fujianensis; assembly: GCA_024699865.1. Classification (NCBI taxonomy): domain Eukaryota; kingdom Metazoa; phylum Nematoda; class Chromadorea; order Rhabditida; family Aphelenchoididae; genus Aphelenchoides; species Aphelenchoides fujianensis. Next base: position 837,545 of record JAMPIO010000012.1, on the reverse strand, counting down.
CGAGTGGCCGGTCGGCTTCCCTTTGCATTTAACCTCGATCTTCGCGTCGATTCCGCGTCATTTTCCCCGTTTTCTCCCCGGTTTCCGCCGCTCATCCCGCTCGCTTTAGATGCCCGCCACCGTTGAGACGAACAACGCCGATCGGAAGGAGAAGCTGAAGGCGATCAAGGCCGAGTACGAGGAGATTTCCGAGAAATGTGAGGCCTCCCACCATCCTCCGTTCATTCCGTTCTGCAGGGTTCGAGCAGATGCGCGAAAAGAAGCACAACCGGGCGTCCGTCGCGCTCGCCCGCATGCAGGCGATCGACGAGCAGCTGATGAAGAACTTCGACGCGGACATCCTCCTGCAGGACGCTGAGGATTTCCTCAAACAATTCAAGTGAGTTCTCCTCGGTTCTTTCGTCGTTCAACTCGCGGATTGCAGAAAGCCGCCCACGACCAGCGAGCCCGCACCGGCGGAGCTCGGCAATCAGACGATGCACGTGATCCAGGACATGGAATACGTGAGTTCCCGCTTCTTTCCTTTGATCACTCCATCCTTTCGCTTCGTTCAGATCCTCAACGCCTCCCACCACTCGCCGGGCACCAAGGAGGCGGCCAAGAAGATGCAGCAGATGCTCCGAAAGAAGTGACTTCCGCCCGCTCGCCTTCGGCCTTCGCATTTGAACTCGAATCCACCCACTTTCTTTGCATTTGCTTTGTGTATTTCGGATTGAATGTCCGGCACTCGCTCGCTCGTTCGTTTGGTTTCTTCCCTCACATAAACGCTCTCCACTCACTCTCCGCCGTTGGGCCGATCGATCGTGTGCGAGGGGAAGAGGGTTTCATTACGCGAATCTTGAACAACAACGACAAACAACAAACAATCAATGAACAACGAGCAATGGCAATGGGAAATAACCGAAATCAATGGAGAGAAGTGGGGAGAATCGGAGAGGAGAATCGAAGCGAAATCACCACCATCCGCGGAAGCAGCGCGTGTGCGCGCACTCGGCCAGCTTGTCGATGAGGCCGGAGAAGTAGAGGGCGCCCATGAGGCCGAAGTAAAGCCCCAGCCCGACCACCACGTTAAACGCCACGTCGTACTCGACCGGCGGCGGGAAGGAGCCTGCAAATGGAGGGGAATTCGAGAGAATGCGGGGAGGAACGTACCGCCTTTCTTGAACTTGTTGTACCAAATGGTGGCCATCCGCTTGGTCATCGAATCGGGGCCGAGTTCGGCGTGCACGCGCGCCAGGGCGTCCTCCTTGGTGCGCTCCTGCCGAAATTGCTCCAGCAGGAGGGCGCGCGCCTGCAGCTTCTCGTCGATCTTCATGGCTGGACGGGCGGGCGGCAGAGCGGAGAGCGGAGCGGGAAAACGAGGCGGAATTCAACGAAAAGCCGCCCCGTCGGCCGGCCGTTGCGCCAAATCGCGGCGGAACCGCCGCCCGCTCTTCCGCCGGCCGTCTGCTCCGTTCTCGTCCGCGGCGTTTCGAAATCGTCGCGAAAAAAGTGGGATTCCGTTCGGACAACCGAAATTCCAAGGACTTCGAGGCCAATTTCAAGGCTTCCAACACCGCAGAAGGGATTCGCCGTCAACAACGGACACCAAACGTCCCTGCAAGCAATTAATCTTCTCAAAAACAACCCGCAAGAATCCCCGAAAATGGTGTGCGGCACACGGAATAAACGTGTCTCGCTCTTTGCTTGGCGGAAGGAGCAAAAGGGAGAAGCGATCGGTATTTGAAGAGAACGAGCAGGCGTAGCAGTGATTCACCTTTCTTGGTCGACTGTTTGCACCCTTTCGTCGTCAAGTTCAGCACTCGTTGCATTTGCATTGCTCGAAACGGGTGGCAAGCGAACAATTTGCAGCTGTTTCCGCTCATTCCACAGAACTCCGACGATCGAGATGGTCGACTGCTTCCTCTTCCTCCTGCTCCTCGCTTCCGTTCGGATCGTCGACGCGTACACGTGCTACGGCAACTGCGAGATTCATCCGTGGGGCATCGCCATGGGCGCGGGCATCGTCCTCTGCGTCTGCGTGACCTTCGTTTGTACGTGGGGATTCACCTACTTTCTTCGTCGTCGTCTGTGAGTTCTCCCCTTGGATTCGTGTGCTCACTCCCTTCCTTCCGTCTTTTAGCGAACGTGAAGAAGCCCAAGGGCTCCAACAGCCGCCGAACGGATTCGCCGTCAACACCGCGCAGCCGACGGCCGTGGAGTCGACCAATCGTCCCGAAGACACGCCCCGAGATGCCGCTCGAAATTGGTGATCGGCAGACTGACGGAATAAACGAGCTATCCTCTCTCTTCGTCGTCCAGCTGCGGAAGAGGCGAATGGGTTGCGGGACCGCGGAAGACCGCCAACCGCTTCCGCGCTTCCGACCTTTCAGCCGTCAAACAACCCACTCTTTCGTGCGTTTAGCATCGATTTATTTCACAGAAATTGGAGCAAACTGGAACGAAGTGAAGACTGAAGAATCGGGCGACTCGAATAAACGAGACGAAGGTTGAGCTTAAAGTTCGCTGCGGAGAACCGTTTTGGACAGGAAGAGTCGACTAATTAGAGCTACGAGAACGAAAGATCACACGAATCGAGAGCAGAAGGAGGATTACAAGAAGTAGGGAGCGACCACGCGTTCGGGCACCCGTTCCGCGGTGTTCGGGACGGCGTCGAAGTAGACGACCTCGCGGTGCAAGTCGGAGTCCAGCTTCAGCACGGAGGCGATGTTCCCGCAGCGGTAGCAGTAGTTCGGGGCTGAAATCATCGATTAGGGAGGGGAAGAGAGAAAAGGAGGACGTACCCGACCAGACGGTGGCCAGCTTGTCGCCAAACATGTACTTGAAGCCCTCCATCACGAGCTGATGCGAGCGGCAGATCAGTTCGAGCCCGTTGTCGTGCATGAACTCGTTCGCAATGTCCGCACCGAATCGCTGCAAACAAGCGAATGGAAGAGGGGAGTGAGGGAACTCACGTAGCCGGCGCCTCGCGCGTTCACCGCCCAGCCGTAGTCCATTTCGTCGGGGTCGGACCAGAGGAGGTCGCAGAGGACGCCGTGCGTGTTCACCTCCACGTTCCGGTCGATGTACTTGAGGGCGCTGATGCGGCGGAGGTCTGGCGAGAGGCCGCCGTGCACGCAGAACACCCGCTCGTCGATCAGCGCCGCCACCGGCAGGAGATCGAAGACCTGAACGAATGCAATAGAAGAATGAAGGGGGAACTCACCTTGCAGCAGGCGTTCCACACGGACGAATGCCCGTACTTCACCTGACACTCCTCGTAGAAGCCGTACTGCAGCGAGACGCGGCGAGTTTCGTGGTTGCCGCGCAGCAGTGTCACGTTCTCCGGATAGCAGGCAAGGATGAGGAACAAGTAGGTGAGCGTCTCCAGGCTGTAGTAGCCCCGGTCCACGTAATCTGAAGCACAAGAATGAAAGAAGTGAGTGCGGAGGACAAACCGCCCAGGAAGACGTATTTCGTGTCCTTCGGGTCGCCGGCCGTCTCGATCAGGTGCATGAGGTCGTAGAACTGGCCGTGGATGTCGCCGCAGACGGTGATCGGCGCCTGCAGCGAGACCATCGACGGCGTTTTGATCAGCCGGTGGTAGAGCCTGGAATCGGAGGGAATTTGAGGGAAGAGCAAGAGAATTCAGGGGAATTTCGAGATGTTTCGTGAGTTCCCTAATAGTTGCTCGTTTATCGACCAAATGCGAGCGAAACGGATGATTTCATCAACGAGAAATCGACTCACATCTCGCAGAGTTGAAGCATCTCGCGTTGCGGCAGATAGCGGCACTGGACGACGTCCGGCAGCCACTTCTGCGGGTCGATCGTCGACATCGCGGAGGGCGGAGGGTTGAACGGACCGTCGAGTTGGTAGAAACGTTAAGAACCCAAAAACAAAGCGGATAGTCGGGACGACGTCTGACAAACGGCGGGCGGTGGACTGACGAGCGAAAGGCGCGTGCGAGCGAAGTTTCCGATCGATTGGCCGCTCGCCTGGCGGCTGTCGAGTGGAACGAACAACTTCGTTTCGACCATGAAGCTTGTGATTGGAACAGCCGTCTGAGGTCGTGCTCGACCGAAAGAAATCAGTTCTCATTGATGAAGACAACTCCGCAATTGTTTTGTGTGAGGGTTGTGTGAATCACGTGGGAACGAAGACCCTCTCATCCTCCTGCTTTCGCGCGTTAATTGAACAAGAAGAACAGCGGACGAACGCTCAAAAAAGGATGCCGTTCGCTGTGTAGAAGGCAGAACTCTCGAGTGATGACTTGAGATAAACGAAAGGCGGCAGAAGACGGGCGATGGCGAACGGCCGGCTTGTCGAGTTGTGTTCGTTGAGCCGTGCTGTCATCACTCCCGACCGTAGCCGAGCTTTCGGGTCGTTCTACGCGCTCAATCGCCGCAGCTCGTGGTCGAACATAAGGATGGCGGCGTCGTAAACGTACGCCAATCGCGACTCGTGGCCGCCGACCGATGCTGTGAGGATTGCAGCACAAGTTTATTTTCTACTGACTACGCAATGAGTAAAACCAATGATAGGTGGGAGTATTTTGCAACAGGCTCTCTTGTTTACAGAAGCAATTTGTACAAAGCAGTAAGCAATAGGAAGAAGGCTGCGATCTGTTTGGCGTCGAAAGGCCGTCGTGGAGAAGCGGACGGAATTTGAGGAATTCTGATGTCGTACGTGGCCGAGAAGTTGTACGTGCCGTAAACGATCTGATCTCTGGTGCCGGTCAAGAGGACAATCGACTCGTTTGGTCCGAGTCGGAAGTCCCGGAAATCTTTGTCGTTGGGAAAAAGCATCAGCTGTAAACCACGAATGTTTGCCGCTTTTACTCGTTGGACCAATCGACAACTCACTGCACTGAACTGCGTTGACGATGCGGTAGAGTTAAAGGAGTAAAATTGCCTCTGTTGCCGAATGTACAGCTGTCCGGTCGGAGCGAACGAAAAGTAAGGAACATCCCACGTGTTATTGAGTTCGGGCAGTTCGGAAAGAACGGCAAAATCCGTGATCTTCGTTTCTTCATCGGTCTCCAAATCCAGCAAGTAGACGTCCATTCGTTCCATAACGATGGCGTTGTACGAAAGAAGCCATTGGTACAACTCTTGAGCTTCCGGCGATTGCGGCCGCCAGGCCAAGAACGCAATCGAACGACCGTCCGGCGCAAACTGGACGCCGCCCTCGTAGCCCAAAGTGTATGTGAGCTGAAAAGAACGATGAGCAAGCTACTCTCTAGCACCCCCTTACTCGCTTAGCGTTTCCCATGTCGTCCAGATCGGCGAGGTAGAGGTCGTAGTCGCCGTCTCGATTGCTCGCAAAGACCACTCGCCGGAAGTCGGGCGAGACGGCGAGTTCGCCTTCGAAGAACGCGTTGTTCGTGAGTCGCTGCTTGATCGTCCCGTAGCGATTCATTCGAAAAATCTCGTTCGATTGGGGCAAGACCCATTGATCAAATGGGTCGAGGTAACGGCACCAGTGCGTCTGCTCGTAGTAAGTGCACGGGTACATTGCGGTTAAGCAATTCGCTCCAAGCAGACTCTCAACTCCCATCTGCAGTCAAACCTTCAGTCAATGTAGCTGCTGCAAAAAAAGCTACCGAATGATTGGCAATCGAGGAGACAAGAAGGATGTCCCCACTACCGTCTTCAGTCAAGAATCGCGGCCAACGCGTGCACGACAAACCGGGACCTAACAATCGCGGAGAAATCTGCAACGCATTGCTGCTGGCGTTGACTTGAAGCAACTAAACCGCACTCGCCTAATTTCACTTGCAACTTCTCCACCCAGCTCACCCGCTCATCAGGCGTTTGGTGTGAAATCAGCAGTGCGTTGTTCTTCTGACTGGAAGCTTTACCTGCTATCACGGAAGAATAGAGCTTTGATCTCACGTTACGTCCATTTCGGCGATGTCAGGCTGCGTGTCGTACAGCGAAAACGAATTCCGCACGTACATGGCTGCTCGATCGTAAGCTTCGAGTGTAACTTCTAACAAAACAATAAGGAGCTGGAAGTCGGCGGTGTGAAGCGCAACTCACCTTTCGAATGAGTAAACGTTTTGTTCTGACCGAAAGTCGCGAAGAAGAGCTGGAACACGCCCTCTTCGTCTCGGGCAACGTACGTCACGTAGTCGACTTCTTTAATTTGAATTGTGTCCACCTGCTTCGCTCGATTGCGCACAAGCACCTGAATTAAATAGTGATCGATTCGAGTGACACCTGCTCTCACCTCGGAGTCGCCGTCCCGCACCCAAACGGAGCTGTCGCCCGTCCGAGTGTCCAAGCGAGTGAAGAAGAAGCGGCCGCTGCCGTCTCGCAGGAACTTCGGGTCGAGCAACGAGTAATTGGGATCCGAGAGGAAGGGGGTCTCCATCGAGAACACTCCGCTTTGAAGCTCGCCGAAGGAAGTGCGGAAGATGGCCGTTCCTTTGAGTGTGAGAATCCCTTCTCTAAACTCGAGCGGTTTGTTGAAGTAAGAGCGTCAAGTACCTGGCGACTTCTCGCTCGTCCTCGGGCAAGCGAACACCGTGGAAGAGTACCCAACTGTCCTCCGTCATGTCCACCGCATCGAACCCGTCCACCCAACCGGGAACATCGAAGGTGATCGGAAAGCAGACCAAGAACGGTTTATTGCATCTCCCCACTTACTGTTTGAGTGTGATTTCGAAAGTACAAGCGCACGGCCGTTGGACCGGCGTACGTCCCGAATCGGGTGCGATCCTCGTAGAAGAGCCACTTGCTCCACGTGGAGTAGTCGACGGGAATTTCTTTCGTTCCACTCGTCGCCGCATGCGGTTTCTCCCAAAAAATCGTCGGGATCTGTTCCGCATAACGTTCTTCGTGCATCTGTAAACCTGCAATTAAATCAAGCTTAAACGACAGAATTCAATGGTTGGAATTACACGCAGCTTTCATCTTCTCGTCCAAATTCGTTCGGTTGCACAAAGAAGGCGGACAGAAGGCGGCCTCGCTGAAGTCGTCGGCCAGCGTTGCGGAGCGCAAGGCCTGCAATCAAGAGGCGACCATTCAATGGCGAGCAAAATCTACGTACGGAGAAGGCGCTGCTCGAAACGATGTGCTGTACTGAACTCAAAGGACTGGTTGCAACTACAAAAAACGCGAGAAACTCACACGTTCGGTCGCTTTGTAGCCATCCGCGCAGCTCGACGTCCACGACCGCCCCTTTTTCCTCTCCGAGTCCGGTCGAAAGGAGAGAAACCGGGCGGTTGGCAGCGGTCAGGTCAATTCGGTAAACGTGGTGGCACTTTGATTCGTACGAGCCGCCTTTTGCCGTGTACGTGATCGATTGCCCATCGGCACTAAACGAGAGAATGGCGTGCAGAAAAGGTATAGAATACCTGAACTTCGGGTTGGAATGCTCGCCGCCGTCGGTCAGCTGGACGACGTTGTACAATGCAACGTCACTCGCTTCTACTGCGCAGCAAAGAAGAAAGCACGCGATACGGAAAAGCATGATTGCTTCTGGAGGGGCAACCCTCAAGCATTCGCTGTGACCGACAAGCGCGTTGTTGCGGGGCAGCGAACCGCCAACCCGCCTCTTCCTTCTTGTGTGTTTTAAAGGCGGAGTCGAGAATTGCTTTTCTTTCCGGCTTTAATGGTGGTGAAAGTACACACAAAAGACAGTAGAATAAACAACAGAAGCGTTTTTTTCTTATGCTTGGATGCCCCCGTAGACGGCGCTAACCGGTGAGTCTGTCAGTCCCCTCCGCACCCTCAACTAATCGCGCTTTGCTCCAATCGAGCTGAAATTTTTTCTGGCTAGAGGAAGTCGCATGCGCGAAGTCCGAAAATGTGCATTTCGACCGTCGGCAGGCACGTTGAACGTTCCGTGCCAACGTTCTCCGCCGTACCGGTTTTCGATCACGGCCAACTGCACCCGCCCTGTGGACGAAAAGATGCGCCTTGAAACAAGGAACATTTCATAAGTTGACGGCATCGTCAGAAAGTGTTGTTGAAGAAAGTTGTGGTCGACTAAAGTCGAAAGGTCGGGGCGGGAAATCGAAGAGGTCTGCACTCAAAGGCGCCGTTCTCGGCTCTCCGAATTTTATTCAACAAACCCTACAAAATAAGGCTAGAAAAAGGTCTTGCGCATCTTTTGCAGCCGGTTTTGTGGCGATTCGACTAAACAAAAAAACGTATAAATCGGAGAAAAATTGTGTGTCGATTTGAAAACTTCGGCTAATTTCAATTCCGTCGTTCTCTTCGCATACGAGACTTCATGACATGAATATGGGCGCATTCGAAAGCGCAAAACACGGGCTTTCCAGCGTGTTGCATGTTGTGTTTGTTCTTGGCCCACTTGGCCACTGCGACACGCGCGAAGGAGACCGCTGTTATCGCACAAACACCGGGCGGGTTTGAAAATGAGCGGACAAAATCTTTTGAAACGTGGCAGAAATGTCGAGCATAAAGTAGCCCTTCTTACCACCGTTTAAAATTTCTTAAACGGTTGATCGTCGAGGAGTAATGCATCGTTTTGTAGTGGGGTCCTGCCCCCAGCTTCGCGGTCGGTTTCTCCGGGCGCTGCAACCACCACTCACTTTTTACGCTTGCTAGGATCCAAAACAGCCTGCTAGACGTTGGTTGCGCGTGGTAGGTAGCATTGTGCGCGCTGTTGTACTTAAAGACTGCATTCTCCTGCGGCTTTCGCGGTTTGGATCGGTTTTCCATGGAACCGTCAGAGCGTAATGGACGGTCAAAGTCGTTTCTGCTGAGTAGCGGCCCGTTCGCCATACTTTAATTAAACTTGAACGTTAGTGAAACACGACTCGGCGTTAACCCGTTGCGACGAGCACGTGGTTTGCCGAACGAAGTCGACAAAAGGATTCGATACGCACCAGTCTAACGACTCCCCCAGCTGGGGACGGCGCGAAGCGCCGTCACGGGCTGGTTGCAAAACTAATGGTCTCGTTCGCGTAATCGTAAAGAAAACAGTTGTTGCTCAAAACGGTTTGAGGGAGAATGACGGTCGGCGTGTTCGTGTACACGACTCCGTTGTTTCGCGCCCCAAAAAAGCGAATGCTGGTAATACGCAGCGTACAAAAGGGTCCTTCTTGATCGTACGGCATCGTAAACACGAACTCTTCCTCGTCGCGCACCATGCGCAGGTCCATGAAATTCAGGGAGCATTCGACACGGTAATTGTCGTCGCCGTCCTGCGGATCCCGAACTATTGCCCTCGCATCTAAGGCCCGCTGAATGATCTCGTCGGAGAAGTACACCCGACTGAAGCCGTAACTATCGTACGTGAAGTGCACCTGAACAGCTTGTTAGTGAACAAAAGTATTAGAGACTTACAATTGGGTTTGTGTACGTAAGATTCAAGAGCTTCATCTCGTCCATTTGCGTCATCCACTTGTTCTCAAAGACCGGAAAGTGCGCCCACCCGACACACGGCGCGTCGCTCGGCAGTCCGCCGAAGTAGTACATCTGGCCGTTCGCGGATGCAACGATCGGGGCACGAATGAGCTCCTGACGGTAGGCTTGAACGACGAGGTTGTGCTTGCCGGGCGCCAAACCGAAATATCCAGCCGTTCCCGTGTTCAGATGAATGGAATTTGTAGTTCCAAAACGATCGCCCATTCGGGAAGAACTCACTAATAATTCACGACATTTCCGACCATCAGCTCCGCGTTCTGAATGGCCAACGTGTTCGCCGAATTGTCGCCTCCAGATCGATTGTTGTAGAAAACGAGGCGGTCGAGAACGACGCTGCCTTCCATCTTCCAAAACTGCAGCAATTGGGTTGTCCACGTGGTTTCTAGAGCGGTGTGAGTAATCGATTCCGTGCTGTTGTAGTAGTTGCTGTCATCTACTCGGTCCCTCGCAGCACAATCCCTGGACAGTCGATGTCGCTTCTCGGGCAAACACTCTGAGTGGCAGACGAGTGGGCCGAGGTCTTCTGCAATCGCCTTCTTTTTTGGTGAACTGCGTAGTGGAGCGGCAAACCATCCGCACACACTCGCTGGCACTGCGGCTGTTGCGGAGCACACGGATCTTTCCAAAGAATCAGTCCCGAAAGGACGGTAGATGGCCGAAGAAACACTTCCAATGGCGGGGTCCCAACATCAGCGATGAAACCACCCTGCAGAAGAAGAGAAGTACAAAGCAAAAAGTTTGTCTTACGCTGTCGTCCGTTAAAACGGCGGTTCGAATACTCAAAGATAAAACGTTCGTAACGGTGAAGCAGACGACAAAGGACAGAAGAAAGCCGCTGTTCAGCATTGTAGCCTCCGTACGCGCAGTTCAATACGTTTTTCAGTTTTGCAGAGGCGTGCGTACCTTTTCTACATGTTTGCCTCATAATCCGAACGATTGACGCTTAACGAACGTTTGGTACGAAAGCCCTTTTCCAAACTTTTATCAGGAGAAAGAATGAACTCGGGCATTTCGACCGCTTGAAAGTGGTGGAAGTAAGCGGCTCACAGCCGGCACTTCTCGTTTCTTCCTTGAAAGTTGGAAGGACTGAGCGCGACTCGCAAAGAATCTTGAGCTCCGCAAACTTTCGTCCTCTCCCCACTCGGAATGCGTAAAAGGGCGATCCGCTTACGAATGCTCGACCCCTCGTTCTGCCGCGCGGTCGTGGCAAGGAAGAAAATGAGCTTTGGAGGCGCCAGCGAAAAGAATCCTTCCGCTTTGAGCCGTAAAACGGAACGGACGGAAGAAGTTCGAAAAAGAAACAAAAATGCGGCTTCCTTGGGGTCTCCAGCAAGCGCGATCCGTGAGCCGTTGTTTCGTAAAGCTGCAGGGAACAAGAGACCAAAGCAGTTGGTCGCCTCTACTCATTGCACATCCACAAGAACAATTGGCTTTGCTGGCGCTTCTTGATTCAATGAACAACAAGAGAATTCGTTTGATGTGCACGTTTTCTAAGTCTCGGGTAACAGATAAGTTTATTCCACCAAACAGCCGACCAATCACAGCGAGACGATCACAAGAAGTCGGCAACAAACTCACCGTTCGCGCGCGCAAACGGAAGCCACTCGGGCAGCTGCTTGATCGCCGCGATGTTCGCCTTGACGAAAGCGATCACACGGCGCTTGAAGGCGGTCGGCTGGTCGTAGAGGGCGGCCAGCTCCAGCCACTGCATCGCGTTCTCCAGCGAGAGCTCCGGCTTGATCAGCTCGCCGCAGATGGCCTAAACGAACGAGATCAAATACTCGAGAATGGCGGAACTCACGATCAACTCGGGCAGTTGGTATTGCGTGGCCAACGACAGCAGCTTGGTCGCTTCATCAATGTCCGCCTTCACATTGCCCAAGTAGAAGTAGCGGAGGAGCTTCTCAACGACCTCCGGCTCCGTTTCCTTGATTTCGAGCAAGCCCTCCTCCCGCTCCTTGAAGTCGCTTTCAAACGCCAGCTTGAAGACCTCCGACTGAGCGGCCAGGATGTGCTTGTGCACCTGCAGAACGGAACTGAATTGCGGAATGGACGGAAGGACTCACTTTCCACTCGCGATCGCCGCACTTGAGCGTGAAGTCGGAGTAGGCGCCCGTTTCGAAGCTCTTCTCGAGGCTGCGGGCTAGGAACTCGCGGGGTTTGACAAGCGGCTGCTGGCTACTCGATTGGCGGACCAGAACGTGCATTTGAATCGCTCCCCACTTCGGTATTTCGTTATCACACACGAAGACGTACGAGTGGTTCGATTTATGCGAAGTGAACTGAACGGGAGCGGTCCACTCGTCTAAACCGACACGTTCGTCCACTTTCAAGAGGATTGCCCACCGTAAATCAGCAGTCCAATTCGGCCATTCGTCTGTTTGATCCACGCCTTCAGTTGCAAAGTGGTCGCGGAATGGCCGCCGAAGTCGGTGATCTCCAGATGCAAAACGGAGTCGCTGCCGCGCACACAGCTCATGCGCAGGTTGAATTGAACAGAGAGTTTTTGCGGCAGGTCCAAACGGAACACTTGGCTCCAAAGATTCAAGCCGTACACCAGCCGGTCCATTGGAATCATCAACCGTGTTTCCGCACGCACTTCGTTCATGGCGTCGTCTAAACAAGCGTTTGTGACGAGAGAAACAAAACGAAGATTCGGACAAAAAACACGCGACCACTCGATCGCACAAAAGAAGCCAAATGGCAACAAAGAGACGGGCAATGGCGCCAGTGTGTTTGCAAGCGGCTGTCTGGCGCCCTTTTCCGTCGCGCTACCGGCATTCCTCCGCGTGCGATTCACCGTAGCATCGCTCGTTCGCGGGCACAACTGCTGCTTTTCGGTCTGCGGCGCGTTCATCGCCTGCTTTGTTTCAAGCGGCTTCAAGTCAACAATGAACAGAAGCAAAGAATTCAAAGATCACGCACATTGCTGCCCAAGCGGCTGCTTGTGGACGTTCGCGGAGGGAACGATGAGGAAGGAAATTCGACGATTTGCATCCTTGACACCCCCCAACAGTTCGTCCGTTCATTTGCTCAACGCTCGACCGAAATGAGTGGCCGCTTTCTTCTGCTCCTGTTCGCTTTCCTCGCCGTCGGGATGTCCAATGGATGGTACGACCCGGAAACCACGGCGACGACGACGACGACGGCGACAACGACCACGATGACCGCAACGGCGGCAGACGCGACCACCCAAATCGCGTCCGCAGTGGTCCTCTTCTGCTGCTTCTGCTTCATGCTGCTGACCGGCTGCTGCCCGTTCGTCTTCTATGGGGTCCTCCTGTTTGTGATGATCAAAGTAAGTTCCCCTTCCTCCCTCCATTCATGCGTTCTTCTTTCAGTACGGAAATCGCGGCTACTGGGCCCCCGGAGCCTACGGGCCCGCTTACCCTTACCACCCGGCCTGGGGACCTCCCGGCTACGCGAATGGACCGCATTGGGTGCGTGTCGGCCAGCAACCGGCGGCTCCTCAACCGGCCCACGGAGACACGCAGCAGGCGCGTCGCAATTGGTGATCCTTCCTTGTTTCTCGCGTTTGTTGTGCACGTGAATAAACAAGCGTATAGAACTGAAAAGGAAAAGACTTTGTTGTGGCTGCTGATGAATTGAATTCGAATCGGGATTCCACGGCGTGGCGAGCAAGAGCGAGAAAACGACAGGAGGGCTTTACTACTCAACACTCTTCCGATCAGGCAACTCAAACAGAAAGAAAGACTCGATAGAAACTTGCATCCCCATCGAAAGTCCCACTGGCCGCTTGTCTTCTGCATTCGTTTGCTCACGGCTCGACCGAGATGAGGGGCCGCCGTCTGCTGCTCCCCTTGCTCTCCGTCGGGATGGCCGCTGGAGATCCGATGACCGGAAAGGATTGGAAATTGCAGGCGTTACAGGCCGTGGTGACTCTCTTCGTGGTCTGCGTTCTCGTGTGTGTTTTCGGTCCAATCGTCCTTTACGTCTACGTCCTGATCGTGAGTTCTGTTCGTACCGCATTCCTCCTCTCGTCTTTCAGACATATCCGCATCTGGCGTACTACAACCACGGCTACAATGCGGGCTGGGGCCACTACGGCGGCTACTGGAACAGATCGCAGCAACTGGTGACCGTCACTCACGTGCAGCAACAACCGGCGGCCGCCCAACCGATCGACGGAGTGGACACGCGGCAGACGCTTCGCAATTGGTGAATGTCTCGTTTGTTTTGCACGTGAATAAACGATCGAACGAGTGCTGAAGAGCAGAAGGCAACATCATTTATCGTTGTTGTTGGCGCAAATGGCAGCAAGATCCTTGCAGTTGGTTCCAGAAAAACGCACTAATTTCCTTGTTCTCGTTCGTGGGAGCCGGTCGGCTACTCGCGCCGTTTGTTGGGCGAGCGGAAGATAACCGGTCGGGAGCATCGAAGCAGCGAGTTGAACGCAGTCGGTCCGCTCGATCCACTCAACACTCCTATCAAACGACTGTCCTTGAATTCGGCCGTTAAAGTCGCAGTCGGCAAACGCCGACGAGAACGGCGTGCGGCCAGAAATGAGCAGCCGAACGGGTCCCTCGAGAGAAGTTTATTGGACTGCCTTTCGATCACAGTTCTCGCCATCGCTGAAAGCAGCCGTTCGGCTCGAGCTCGTCCTGCGGTTCGGAAAGTAAACAAAAGGACGCTGCCCGTGCTCCTCAAACTTCCCGCCGGCTACTAGAACGATTGCGCAATGACCGACGGGCTATCCGACGTTAATTTTTCGGCTGCGCAACCTCGCGGCAAGCGGTCGAGTTCGAAAGCGACGGCGGGCGAGCGGCCAGCCGCCATTCGGCTCTCGTCCCTTCCCGCGGGTCGCCCGCTCTCTCTTTTTCTCTCGCTCATTTCTTTCGCTTCAGTTTCCTTCCACCGAATCGGTCGCTCTGCCCCACGGAATGCGCGCGCCGTCGTGGGTCTTCGCCGGGCTCCTGCTGCTCGCGTGCGGGCCGTTGATGGGAGCGGCGAAGTTCCTCTACAACCCGTGGACCTCGCGTCTCCCCAAGTGCGTGACGGATGTGAAAATTGGCGCCGCATTGTGAGTTTCGTCGTTTGTTCTGCTGATCTTCCGCTTTCAGCAACCTGACGGAGTGCTCCTCGACGAAGATCGCGGTGCAATGGGACGAGATCACGGAGCTCGGGCTGTGGGTGGACGGCCTCTACGGATCGGACACGTGAGTTCTCCTCGCTTTGCTCGCTCTTATCGCCTTCGCTTCAGGATCGAGTGGCGGATCGGCGACACGTGTACGATTGAGGTGGAAGGCGTGCCGGAGAGCAAACCGAAGGGGCACCGTTTCTGTAAGGCTTTCCTTTTATTTAATTGATCAGAGCTCAATTAGGGGGCGTACCGCACGACGTCCACTATTCTCTGATGTTCCTGAAACCGACGGGCGAATTCGTGTCGTTTTACACCGGTGAAACGTTCTGCAATGGGCAAGTGCTGCGCGAAAAGACCGCCGAGGGACGTTGGCGCACGACTTTCGAAATCAAAAAAAACGTAGTCGTCAAAGAAGCCTTCGTTTACGTGAGTTCTTTTGCACGAGCTTCGATCCGAAATCAACCAAACGTTTTCAGAAAGTGATGCCTCCAAAACCGTGTGACTTCGGCGAGTATCCTTACTTGCCGAACGTCACGACCACTTCGACACCGAGTAGCACTAGTGCGACGTCTACCACGAGCACAACCACTTCCACAACGAGCACCGTAAGCCGCACTCTTTCGTTTGCGCTCACTCCCCGCACTTGTTTAGACCTCAACCAGCACCACGTCGACGACCACAACGACGCTCCCGCCGACGTCCACGTCCACGAGCCCCACGAAGACGACCACCGTGAGTTTCTCCCACTTTTAAGCGTCACCTCGTTCTTTCCTTTTGACCTCCACGACCACTCCGGTCCCCACAACGACGTCCACGGTCAGTTGGGCGCATTTTTACTCTTCTACTCGCTCTATCTTCAGACCACGCCGGAGCCAACGACCGCCTCCACGTCTACGAGCACGTCTAGCTCGACGAGCACCGTCAGTTGGGCGGACTTTTGCTTTTTGAAGCGCTTCTTCTTTAGACGACGCCCGAGCCCACGACCGCTTCGACGTCGACTCTCGCGCCCACTTCGTCGACCACCACTCTGCAGCCGAGCACGTCCACGAGCTCCGTAAGTCGCCCATTTCTGCACTCGCTCTCTACACTTGCCGTTTTAGACCACGAGCTCCACGAGCAGCTCGTCCTCGACGTCCGCGAGCAGCTCTCCGTCGACTGCTTTGACCAGCACGACGCCCGTCGCCAAGACCTCGAGCAGCACGTCGAGCTCAAGCACTTCGAGTTCGACGGCCACGGACCTCCTGACCACCCCTGTGCAATCCACGGTCGATCCGCTCGCTGTCGGTCTCTTCCGTCCGACTGCCGGTGGAGCGAAGTCTGCGGACACGGCCGCTCTCGAGGACTCGCAGGACGGCGGAATGAACGCTCTGATGATCGGCCTGATCAGGTGAGTTCCTTCTCTTTGCCCTCACTGATACTCCCGTTTGTTCAGTGGCTGTCTCGCCCTTCTGCTTCTCCTTCTGAGCATCGTCGCCTCACTCGTCTACTTCCTGGTGATTCGCAAGAAGAGGGCCGCGAAGAAGAAGGCGAAGCCCAGCGGCGGCGAGACGCACGAGCAGACAAAGAGCGGGTACACGGAGGCGACGCAAGTGGCCGACGAGAAGCCGAAGAGGGGCAAATCGAAGGGCGGGCAGGCTTTCCGTGGTCAGAACACCGGTGACGTGAGTTCCCTCTTTCTTTCCTTCTTCTAATCCTCTTCGATCTATTCAGATAAATCGACGAGAGCTCATCCTAACTGGTGGCGTCGGCAAGAAGTGAGCGGAAGGCCGCCTCCAGCTCAAGTCCACTCGATGCCCGCTGTGCTCTCCTTTGTTTCGTTCCGTGTGTACACACCGTGTGAAGGGGTTCTTTTTTCTGATAAAATGTAGGACCAAATCGGTTTGCTGAGTTTCCGAAGAGTTCACACGGAATAGCAGAAAACGGAAATGGCTGGCCTTCGACCGTTGAAGTGAGAAGCCCCCCGATCTCCGGGCGGATTTCAATCTGAAGAGCACGCCGCCGGAAATCCATTTCGATCAGGCGATGGCGCGCTTCCGAAACGTCTTTTTCGACGGCAATTCGGCGAATTTGTTTTCGTCCGGACAAGAAAGCGTTCACTATCTTCCTTGAGCTGACCAATCGCTTCTAGTCAATGGATTGCTGCCTATCGCGGACGAATGGACAGGACTGCAACGAGATGGACAACTTCAAAAGGATGCTTTCTTCTTCGCGCTGCCGGCTGGGTGAAGTCGGAACAGTCGCCAGCCGGAAACCTCGTAGTTTTTCTGCTTGCACCACCTTCAGAACCTGCTCGAGTAGAAGCTGTCGTCTACTCTGCTGCACGCGAGAAGCTTTTGTTGGTTTTGCACGTGCCTTGGAGCGACCATCAAATTCTCGACCAAACCGTGGTTTCCTCGACTGCTTCTACCAATTTTATTCGAACAAACAGAACGGTGAGTAGTTAAAATAGGCAAGATTAAATGGAATAAATACTATGAGTCACACTTTCTTGCCTCCCGAAAGAACTTGTACCGAGACCGCTTGTTGCGAGAACTGTCGTGAGATCACCCTTCGGTAGATTGTGGACGTTACGAGCGCGTCGACCGCATAGAATACCTGAACACAGAGTGTGAAGAGTGTAAAATACCCACTGTACCGTAGGATAAGGTCCCAGTGCTGACTGGTCGATGAGCAACGCCAAGGTAAAGTACATGGCCGGTGGAAGGAAGTTGAAGAGAATCTCGCTCACAATTGCGTACGCGGCGATCAGATTGTTCTGCAACCCCTCTATTGAAATAGAATGGATTGATTTCACCTACTTTTCGTTGTTGTTGCTGCATTGCGTTCAACTGCTGCTTCCCGTGTTGGGCGAATATGAACAAGAAGATCGACGCAAAGAGGATGTTGAAAAAAGAGATGACGAAACGGGCCACGCTGAAGATGAGGCCTCGAGTTTTCGTCAGCGGGCAAGAGAACGTGCCGCAGCCTACAAACAGAATTTAGGAAGTCAAGAGGAGAAAGAACCTACTCGTTGTCTGAGGGATGGTCTCGATGACGGCCGTAGCAATGGCACACGAGAATCCGTAGACAAATGTGAGAACAACTGCGGTAGCCGTGAAGTGGTTCTTGCTCAGCTGATTGTTCATTAGAGGCCGGTAGATGATCACAATACGGCTGGCCAGTAGACACGACAACGAAATACTCAGGCAGATGCCGGACGAGTAAAGAAATTCGCCCGTCCAGAATGAAATCGGTCCGGAGAAGGGCTCTAAATTCGACGTAGCTATTTAGCTCTTTAGATTCGCTTACCTGTCCCGAAGCTAAAGAGCAGCAGGTAGCCGATGTGAATGACGCCGGCCGGACAAACGAGGCACCAGATGAAGATGTTGAAGATCAAATAGAAGGTTAGTTGTTGCTTCAAACGAGTCGAGCAGACTTTGTAGAAGAGAAAAAATTGCGAGACCCCAGAAACAAAGTAGAACAGGACGATAATCGAGTACTGGACGCGGAAGAGCAACGGCAGCATCGGCGGTTTATACACGGCTTCTATTGAGCTCGTATTCGTCGAGTTGTTCATTGGATTTGAGGCGGACGAAAGAATGAAGCAAATGGCTCGCCGTTGTGTAGAAGAAGGAGTTCATTCCACTCGGACGCTCGACTACAATCGGCGAAGAGGCAGAGTGCGGAAGGTGAGATGGCAGCGACAAGCAGCGTACATCAGCAATGAGTGAGGATTACAAAACATCTGAAGTTCCTTGTTGGCCACGGAGTTTGTATTCGTTTTGTGTCACTACAAAGCGGTGTGCTTTAGAGAAGAATTCAAAAAACGCTTATCTCTTCATGACGTGTGCAGTGGGTGGTTGGGAAAAGGTCAACTGTAGAATGAGAAATGTGCAATCGTTTCGTGAACCCGTTCGATCACTTCCGTAATCTCCTCGTCTTCAAGCACGGCGCTCATCTCTAAGACGAGTGTCTTTAAGTGGAAAAATTCAGTTTGCACTGGCCGGGCGCCGGCGTGTCAAGAGAAAGAATAAATGCGATGTCTTTTGCTTCACTTCTCCTCCAAGAGACAAGTGAGGTGGAAGAGTGCGCAGCTCAAAACAAAGCCACGAGCAGAAAGGGTTGGTTGTCCAAATTCCTTCACACGTGAGAATTTCAATGACATCTCGCTCATCCGACTGAACTCCAAGCAAAACTCTAAGTTTCAGCAAGGCTACAAAATTTGCCGCCATCCGCGTTCAATCGTTCACTCTTGATGACTCGTCGGTGAGTAATCAGAGGACGTGATTCTGCTCGCAATTCTTTCGCGTGCTACGTGCATTTTCTTCCTGGTTCGTTCATTACTCATCGGTTATTTTCGACACCCACGTTGTTCGTTTGTTGTTGAGAAGAAGAAATCATCGAGCTGCCCTTTCTTCCAAAGGACAGGCAGGACCTTTTCGAAGAGTGCGGCGAACAACAAAGCAACGAGCAGAAGACGCTGGTCAGTCGATGCCCGCCCATAAGTGAGTGGTTCGCTGGCCTCTCGTTTATTCGACTGAACTCCGATCAAGATGGCAGCCTGCTTGCTCGTCCTCCTACTTCTCGCTTTTAGCGAGACCGTTAACGCGTACACGTGCTCCGGCAACTGCGGACTTCCCGCATGGGCGATCGCCGCTATTGTTGTGGGCTCTCTTTTGCTCCCGTTGTGTATTCTTCTTTCCATTTGCTGGTGAGTTCTCTCTATTACGTTGTACTCCTCACTCCGATCTTCTTTCAGTTCCAATAGAGGTTTCCAACCGTCGTCGACCGGACTCGCTTCCCACTCCGGACATTCACCGTCCTCTCATCCGCCGATCACCTCGGATTGGTCTGGCGGCCAGTCCTGCGATGGCGGAACTACTGGAGACTCCTGCGGCGGGGGCGGTGGAGACTCCGGCGGCGGGGAGGGGGGAGATTCCTGTTCGTGAACTGAAGAAATAAACGCGTTGTCTTCTTCCTGTCGTCGGCCAAAACAAATGCGGAATTCCGAAACAGCGAATAGGTCGGAGCTGCGGAGTCACAGCCATTCATCCGCCTTCTTCTCTTCATCGAAGAAATCTTCTTGGTAGTGAGCGAGGCGGTACAGTCAAGCCCGGTTCGCACCCTGTTGTGTTTGCATGATCCAGCGGAAGACGGACGATCCAAGGTCCATTCAGTTCATTCAACACCCTTCAACCGAGTCGAAATGGTCGTCCGCCTCTTCGCCTTTCTCCTGTTCTTCGTTTTGAAGGGCGTCGTCCAAGCGGAAGCAGGAGCGGCCGCTCTCACCGTCGGGATGTACGCAGGGGTCGCCCTCGTCTTCGTGCTGATGTCCGCGAGCGTCGGCGGGGGCATCGCTTTGCAGTACTACTGCATGAATCAAGTGAGTCCTCCCCCCTCCCACTCATCTCTACTCACTTCCTCTGCAGAGCATCGAGCGGGAGCGGCAGAACGTGGTCGTCTACAACACCGTCCAGCAGACGCCCACGAACCAGCACGTGGTTGTACGGCGCAATTGGTGACTTCTGCGCGGATGTCTGCGAATAAACGAGTCCTTTGGTTGCTGTAAGGAAGTTGTGAATAGTCGGCTGGATCTGAAGATGGCGGGGCGAAGCTCTCGGTCGTCATCCAACAAGAACGCTCGCTTCCACCGGTCTCCAACTGGCCCCAGTAAATGGGGGCGTTTATTCAAGGCGCCCGGCTGGACGAGACGCACAACGGTCGGCGTTGACCGCGCTGCGGATCGTCGGGTCGGCCGAGACGGCGCTCTGCAAGCCGCCGGCTGCTGCTCGCCGCCGAGAACTCACTTTCCGGGCGGAAGCGGCGGACATCGCGGGGGACTCGCGACCGCCGGCTGCTCGTTCATTTCAATCATCGCCCAGGCAAGCGCCTCGTCTTCATCTCGCGTCAAGGCCACTGCGATGAGGAAACGAGTGCAAGCGTGTTGTCCTCCAACTGCCGCGTTTATTCGAGCCAAAAAGAACTGCTTTCCATGGACAACCAGACCGCAAAGATGCAGGTGATTTGCTGAGAAGACAACGAGAACAACAGCGAACAAGATACGAGTGGACGTTTTTGTTCACTCTGGACGCAACAGAAATTCTCTTAAAACAATGCTCTTGTCGAGTGGTGAGCGCAAATTAACGGAAACAAATGATGCGTTCCATTGTCAAAGGAGTCCAATCTTTTCGCTCTTCGCGCGCAGTCTGTCCAAATGTTCACAATCGCCCCACACGTTTGGAAAGTGGGCGTTCGTCCAAAACACAAACGAGAACTCGACTGGCAACAGCTTCCTTCACTTGTTTAATCCCCACTCACCCGGAAGTCCCCAGCAATCGTTTGCACTCGCCCACGAGCCACGCACCACACGCGTTGAACAGCGAGGGATCGGCGGGCAACGAATGCAAAGCCGAGCGGGGGCAGCGGTCGTCCACGGTAGGCCGGCGGGTATAAAAGAGGCGCGGAACACGGAGAAAACAACTTCCTTCCGAATGACCACTCTCTTCGTCCTCCTCCTCCTCCTGCTCCTCCCGATCGGAGCGGTGGGCTCGGCGGACACGAAACTGCCGATCGGACCCCGACTGGCGGCTTTCTTGAACGCGAACTCGCGGCTGTTCACGGTGAGCGGCCACTCGTTCGTTCACGCCCCTTCCGTCCCCGTTCAGGCCCGCCGCTATGCGCAGTTCGAGAACAAAACGCGGGCCGAGTTGAACGGCTTCCTGGGCGCCGTCCGCCCGACCGCCGCCCAACTCGCCGCCGTCCCGAAGGTCGCGAGTGCGGCCGCCGCGCCCCCCACCGCCCCGCCCGCCTCCTTCGACATCCGCACGAAGTGGCCGCGCTGCAAGGCGACGTTCAACCGCGTGCCCGACCAGGCGGGCTGCGGCTCCTGCTGGGCGGTGAGTGCTGGACCGGCGAAGTGCGTGGACGACGCGGCGGCTTGCAGGTGTCGGCGGCGAGCGCCATTCAAGACCGCCGCTGCATCCGCTTCAACGGCACGTCGGCGGCCGCCTCGCTGCCGATCAGCGCCTGGGACCTGACGACCTGCTGCGCCGCCTGCACGCCGTACGCGTCCGGCTGCTCGGGCGGCTGGCCGGCGGAGGCGTTCCGTTGGTTCGTCGAAGCGGGCGTCGTCACGGGCGGCCCGTTCGGCGGCGGCGGCTGTCGGCCGTACGCCGTGGCGCCCGGCCGCTCGCCCGCCGCCTCCACGCCCTGCCAACGTCGCTGCCAGCCCAAGTACACGGCGAAGACGTACGCCCGCGACAAGCACTTCGGCCGCCGCCTCTCCGTCTTTTCGCTGGACAACGCCGCCGTGCAGGCGGAGATCCTCGCCGCGGGGAGCGTGGTCGCGACCTTCGACGTCTACGAGGACTTCTACCTGGTCGGCCGTCCCTCCCTCCCTTCCGCCCACTCAAGTAGCCCGCTTTCAGTACTCCGCCGGCATCTACGCGCACACGAGCGGCGAGTACGTGGGCGGCCACGCGGTGCGCATCGTCGGCTGGGGCGTGGCGGGCGGCGTCCCCTACTGGACGGCGGGCAACTCGTGGGGCGCCTCCTGGGGCGAGAAGGGATTCTTCCGCATCCGCCGCAACACGAACGAGGTCAACTTCGAGTCCTTCATCGTCACCGCCTCCGCCGTCAAGGACTGAACGAAAGCGAGATTGTGAAGTGAATAAACGACCGGCAACTGCAGTCTCTCTCTCGTCGGAAGGGGGAGGATGGACAGTCGAGCGGGAGTGGAGGCCGGGCGGGAAGGAGGGCTGCCTGGAGGTGCGGTCGTACGAGTTGCCGTGGCAGTAGACGACGACCGGCTCCTCGGAGGCGGCGAGCAGCTCGGCGATCTGCGCGTCCGTGGGGGCGACGGGCAGACGGGCGGCTGCTCGGCCTCGTCCTCCGCGAAGCGCTTCTGAAGGCAGAACGGCGGCCGGGCGAGCGGAGGTCCGCGTAGTTGATGCCGACGGCGCGCACTGCAACGAGCGAGCGGGAGTGGCGGGCGGGCGGGCGGGCAGACGGAGTGAAGTTCAGGAAGAAGACGTGCTGCGCGTGGGCGGAGAAGACGAAGAAGCCGAGCGGCAGCACCACGTAGACGACCACCAGCGTCCCCGCGAGCACGAGCACCGAGCGGGCGAACGCGCTGCAAACAGGCGGGATTGAAAGCGAGAATCCTCTCGCTCACCGCAACAACTGGGCGTCGGACGAGTGGAGGCGGCGTTGGTACGAGCGCTTGAACGCGAGCAGCGCCGCGCATGAATAAGCGGAGGACGAGCATCGTGGCGAGGACGCTGCCGGCAACACCCGCCGCCACCTCCAGCAGCGGGACGGCGTGCAGGCGGTCGTCAGGCGTCCTAGCTTTTAGTCGTCTTCCGTTCCACGACAATTGTTGAGCACGGCGCCCAAACAATCATCTTTAACTCATTTGACCGCGCTAAACTGTTGACGGTCTTGAACTTCTGCCAACGAGAAACTCTAACATTTATTGTTGATGGAAATCGGGTGACGAAAGAGCGAAGGAGGCAAAATCCTCCCTTCCTCACAGTTCTTCGCGCGATTCACGAATGCGAGCGCTTTGTACACCTGAAAACGCCCTCCAATCATCCCGTTAATGCCTTTCGCTCACGTGGGAAGCGACCCAATCGAAGAACTGCCAGCCGGCATGCGCGCGCGGCGGCGGTCGTGCACGAAGCGCTTCATCGTGCTCACGATGCCGCCGGCCACGCGCTGGGTGGCCTGCAGGAGGGGCGTCGACAGAAAAATCCGGAAGTTGTCGTGCAGCCGGACGGGCGGCGGCGGCGGGCGCCCCAGCGGGCAGTCGGCCGCCGTCAGCCGTCCGTCGAATTCGATTCGGTGGAACGAGTTCACCATCAAGCGCTGCAATCAACGAAATTAATCAAAGGAGATGACCGGCGGAGAACTCGCTTGTTGGTCGAGCGGAATCCCGAAGGACTCGCTGAAGAAGAACGCGAGCAGGGCCTCCAGGAAATCGGCCATCCGCTCCACGCGTCCGCTCAGGATGTACGCGCCTCAAACAACCACATGAAGAGATAAATGGGAAGAGGAGCACCGTCGAGTCCGTGACAATGCGAGTCGAAGGCCGCAATGACGCCGTTGGTGCGCTGGAGGACGATGAGGATCGCCCGTGAGTGCATGCCAAAAACGAAGAAGATCTGCGGGTGGTCGGCGAGGACGGGGCTGCAATGAGAGCAATGGAGGGGGAAGGATGCGAGTGGATCAAACCAGCGAAGAGCCGCCTCAAAAGTCACGTGCAGGACATCGTAGGCGCCCGACCTGTCCACCGGGCGCCACTCGACTTCGCGCATCTGCAAGCCGGTGGCGCGCAGCGCCTCGGGGACGGTGAAGCCTCGGCCATGCGGGACGCCGCTCAGCTCGTAAGCGTTCTCCCCGTCGACGATGCCCTCGAACAGGGCGCTCAGGACGGCCGGCGGGCAGAGCTGGAAGAAAGGAGTGGGTGAGTGAGTGGGTGGTGGGGAGTAACTCACGGCCGACTCCCCGTGCAACGGGTGCAGTCCGAAGCCGCGGTTGTGCGGTAGCTGGGCGGTGAGGTCGGGCACAAGGACCCCCTTTCGGAACACCCTTTCGGCCACGCAGCAGCAGATGAGGACGCACGCGTACGACGGAGCCGCGCGGCCGCCAAAGTACCGCTGCGAGAAGTACAGTGGCAGGACCCAGAGAACGGTGGCGGTCTGGAAGCGGGCGGGATGAACAGTAGGCATCGAGGAGACTCACGTTGCCGATCTGGTGGGCTCGATTCAACGGAAAGTGCGATTGCAGCAAGAAGTCAGCCGATTTCATCGCGCAGTCCGTCGGCAGCCGGCGGTCGGTGGGCGACGGGCGGCAGCGGCCCGCGGTCGTCCGTTTGCCCATCGAAGACCGTCGCGCGTCCTCGTCCGTGACGTTGTCCGTGGAGTCTCCAGGAAAACGGCGGGCCAGGCGAGCGACCGTCGGCAGCAGTGAGTGCGATCTTGCTGCTGCCAAGCAAAAACGACCGATGGCCGATGCAAATTCGGCGTCCAGACATGCAAATTCCTGCCGTAGATGGTCGATAGCGGTTGCCGGGCATTTGAGTCGTGACTCTGCTTCGTTCGGTCGACACACGAGTGCGCTCCGCTCCGATGGCCTCCTCCCGCTTCGCGCTCCTCTTCGCCCTCGCGTTCGTCAGCTTCATGAGCGCGGAAGCGATCGTCGAAATGCCGAACGCGCACGCCTACAACATGAACGCGACGATTCGCTGCAACGGGCGGCCGGTCACGAATGCGGTGAGTTCTCCCCTCCAATCTTCTTCCTTTTCATCCGACCGCCTTCAGCGGATGATCATCAAGGAGTACGATTTGTTCACCCGCTGAGACCTCTGCAAAGTGCTCCGCACGGACGAAGCCGGGACGTTCCACGCGGAGGGCTGGGAAGCGGAGAACACGAAGCCCGGCGAGCTCCACGTCTCGATGTTCGTTCCTCTTCCCTCCTTCCACTCATCTCATCGCTTTCAGTGCGGCCCATTGCGGCGAGAAGAGCGGCTGCCTCGAGTTCAAGGTCAAAGCCGACATCTGGAAGCTGGGCAAGTGCTCGAAGACGGTACGGCAGCTGGGCGTCATCGACTTGAACGAGGACGAAGTGCAGACGTGCGGGGACCGCTTCCAAACCGACTTCGACTCCGGCTACCACCTGCGCCGCTGTCGCCTCGACATTCTATGATCGTCTTCTGTTGTGTTTCGTTAAAAATAAAACACGAGTCTTGTGAACTTTGGACCGCGCAGGAAGCAAGCCGGTCAGAGGGCAGCAATGCCGGCAGGTTCCATTGCAAGGCGGTCTTTGGATCAACCCCATCGCAGCGGTCGACCGCCCTGCCGCTTGCGCACTCGACTGATTGGGCGGCGTCGGTTGGGCGTTGGGTTCAAACGAAGCGAATAAAAAGCGGTCCGAGTGGGCACTTTGATCATTGCCGCCTTTCGTTTGAACTCGCCGCTCCCCTCGGCTGCTTCCTCTCCCGCTTCTCTGCAGATGAAGACGAAGAAGGAAGCGGGCGGACTGGCGTACGCGAGTCGAAAGTCGTCTTTCTGCGGCTTCCGCAAGTTGGCGTACGCACACACGCCGTTCACGACCGGCCGTCTGCTGCTGGAGTTCCGAATGGTCGGCCGCTTCCTGTGGGTCGGGGACACGCAAACAGGCGCTCAAAAGCAGACTCCTTTTCCCGTTCGTCCGCTCATTCCTTCGTCGTTGCAGAAACTTCCGGAAAGCGTGGGCAGCGGAACCCCTGGGCGCACCGGTGGACTGCGTGCGGGTGGGCAGAGACCGCTTGCTCGCCCTCACGCCCGAGCGTCTCGTCCACGTCGAGTTGGACCGAAAAGCCCGCGTCTTCCGCTGCGACGACCTCCACCGCTTCGCGCGCTCCTTTTCCAGCATCGACGAGCGCCCGAGCCGTCTGATCACGCCGACCGGCGATCCCGACCGCTTTGTCTTTGCGGTCCGCTGCAGCCCGTCCAGTGCGGAGCTTTACGAAGTGGACGTGAACACGCGGGCCGTCCGGCCGATCGGTTCGCTACGGCTGCCGAGCGGACGGATCGGCGGCCTCCACGTCCACGCGGGCGTGCTGTACGTGATCGCGCGGTACGATTTGCGGATCACTTCGATCCACGCGATCGACCCGGCGGACGGCCGTGTGCTTCGTGTCGTGGAGGTGCCGAACAGCGAAGTAGTGAGTCCTCCTTCCCGATCATCCGCATCCTTCATCATCTCCTTGTTTCAGGCCGGAATCACGCGCCGCGGCTTCTCGCCGTCCGCTCTCGGCTTCCACGACCACTCGGTCGTCTTCTTTGAGCAGCTGATCGTTGGGGAACCGCCCAACCGACGGCTGCAGCCCCGCTTGTGTCGCCTGGACCTCTGCAGCGGCGAGTGGACGACCGTCGAGACGCCAATCGTCGACGAGATCGCCGCCTCGTGCTGGTACTCCGAATGGGCAGAAGGGGAGAGCACCTGGTCGGAGCCCGTCGACTTGCTGCACGTGCATAAGGACGAGGCGATCAGGCTGCACGTCCGCTCGTCCATTCGTTCTACACTCGTCCGCCGCTCCATCACCTGCTTTCCCACCCACACGTGGCGCTCATATCGCCTGCCCGGGTGAGCGGCAAAAACGACCACTGATTAGCCGCCAGTTTGCTTCAGCCAACCGAAATCTCTGCTCCGTTTGGCGTACGAGGCGCTCGACGCCGCTGATCGCCGCCCGCGCCCGCAGAGCGCTACCATTGAACGAATCTACCGCTAATCTTCCTTCTTTTCTGTTCTTGCCTATGTTTCTGTTCGAAGAATAAACAGCCAGCAAAACGAAAAGAACAGAGTTGTATTGGGGTGGGAACTGATTCCTGCTCTGCCGATGGGTTTCGGGTGATCGCGCGATGCCTTGCCGTTTGTGAGCGACCGCAATGAGTTGGCGCTCGGCCTGCCCATCAAGCGGCCGGCCGACTTTCCGCCGCTGCCCGACGTCGAGCGCTGAGTCGTCATGTCGCTCACGGCTTTGTCGGCAGGCGGACCGCGCTCTTGATGGTCGGCAGAATCGTCGATTACTACTAGTAACTATTGGGTTCTCGTTACTCTTTCGACATTGACTGCAGCTTCTTCTACAACACGTTCGTCGGCCTGGCGCCGAGCGAGCACAACCTCGTCGTTTAGGCCTTCAACCGGGGTCTCATTGCCGCTCTGATCGCCACTTCGGCGAACTGCCGAGCGACGCGCCGTGCGTCGACTGGGCGCACTTCCCGGCTTTCGAGCACCAGTGGACGGTCAGTGGGAGCTGGAGTTCGTCAACGTTACCTACACGAATGCACTGGTAATCCTCCTCCATTTGAAGGCTAATTCTCGTTGAGGTCCACTTCACGTACGAACAAGAAGAGGACGATCTGCTCTTTTTCTCCGACGAGATGATCCAACAGACGTTGAGCGAGGGAGAGCTCGTTGTGGCCCCGAAAGAGAAAGGACGGGTATCGCGTCAATGTTTCGACGGACCGTCTGCCCGTCCGAATTGCGGGACGATCAGGAGTTTGTGTTTAAGCTTCCCACCACTCCGCACACCGACGGCACCTCCCTCTCCTCTCCGCACTCTCCGCTTCCTCGGCGCGAGGAACAACGGAGTCGAGGGCGGCGTCCAGTTCGCTCCCGACGGCCGCACGATCGCCTTCAGAGCGTGGCGACCGCCGTCCCCACAAACTAACGAATTCTACTGCTGTTCTCTCCAGAAAGGTGGGCGATCAGAGTACCTGCTGGACCTGGAGAGCGGCGAGGAAACGAAAACCACCCACTTTGCCGCCTTCTCCGACCTTCCGAAAGTCAGCAACATGTGGCCGGCGCCTCACTTCGCCTTCGCCCCAAACGGTGACCTTTTCATCAAACGCGGAATCCAGTTCCATCGTTCGGAATCGTCGGCAAGAGAACTCACTCAAGCACGTAGCGATTGGTGCGAGAAGCAGAAGAAACAACTCGTTCCTTCCAGCTGCGGCTCTTCCTCAACGACCGCGACTTCACGCACTTCCAGCGCCGCTCGAACGACACGGTGGTTCTCGCTCTCTAGCTCTTTGGGGACACGGACGATTGGATCTTCCGCGGCGAGTTCAACTTCTCGGCCACCTACGACATCGCCGTCCCCCAACTGTCGTCCGGTTCTTCACGACTTCTGTTCGAATCGAACCTTGTCGTTGTGCTTTCCATTTTCATCTTTGTTGCGGTGCCTTCGTTCAAGTAAAGCAAACCGGAAATGCGGCATCCTTGTTTCCTCCTATTGGATTCTTTTTCCACCGAAGGAGTTCTGTAAGAAACGGAAGCATTTCCTGCTCGTTCACCGCTGTCGTCGGCGGTCGAGAAGCCACAAAAGACCGCGTAATCGCCGCAAGAAACGCGTCCATCGCCGTCTTTGTCGAAACTGCCAACCACCGCTCTGCTGCCCGTTCGGCTGGTGGGGACGGTCGACTCGAGCTCGAGTTGAATCCGGTTTGTCCACGGCGTCGCATTCGACCAGCCGCACAAACCGCAACTGCGGAGGAAGCAGAAGAGCGGTTCATTCTTGACCGACCGCTCCGATCGAGCGCCGTTTTAACCGGAAGAAAGTGATGCAAATTCGCCGCTCTGCTTCGCGCTGCTCACTCATTCACTTCACTCCTCGTTGCATTCGAATGGCGGCCGATTGGGCGCAAACGGGCGTGTGGGCGGCGATGGGCGGCGATGGGTGTCGCGGCGGCCGCGCTCTCGGCGGCGGCGTGCGCGGGACGACGGAAGGCGGCGGCCGACGACGCGAAGCCGCCCGCCTCCACGCTCTCGGTGCTGCACTTCGACCGGACGGACACGCTCGTCACCACCGCCCTCAGCGCCGAGGAGCAGCGCGTGTTGCTCGAGTGAGTCCTCCGTTCATCTGCCGACTGATCGCCCGGATTGCAGCTCGATGTCGCGCGGCGCCCGGCAGCCGGAGGTCGTCGCGGTGGGCGCGCGGGCGGCGGCCATCCAGCGCGTCGTCGTTCAGCGTGGCGGACGAGGTCACGTGGAGCGAGGAGTCCGTCGGTTCGTCCCGCTCGTCCGCCCGCTCACTTGGCCGCTTGCAGAAGAGCCGGTCGAGAATCTGGAGCCGCTGCTCGTCCGACTCGTGCGCAACGGCCCGCGGCAGTTCGCTTTCGACTACGAGGAGCTCGCGGAAGGGCTGGAGCGCGCGACGGGCGTGTTCGCGGCCGAAAGCTCGCTGCTCGAAGTGCCCGTGCCGTGCGTCGTGTACGGCGACCTGCACGGCCAGTACTCGGACCTCCATCGCTGGCTGAACCTGAACGGCTGGCCGCCGGCGACGCGCTCCGTCTTCCTCGGCGACTTCGTGGATCGGGGCACGCACGGCGTGGAGGTGGTGGCCCTGATCGCCCTCCTGAAGCTGCAGTTCGCCGAGCGCGTGCACGTCGTGCGGGGGAACCACGAGGAGGAGTCCCTCAATCGCGTCTACTCCTTCTACGACGAGGTGTGCGCCCGCTTGCTGCAGGCGGCCGTCGAGGCCACGAGATGTACGCCAAGTTCAAGCGCCTGTTCATGCACCCGCCGCTCGCCGTGTTGGTGGGCGGCCGCGTGCCGGCGGGCTGTCGCCGAAGTTGCGCTCGCTGGCCGCCGTCCGCCCCATCCGCCGCCCCATCGACGACTTCGACGTGGGCTCGCTGGAGTGCGACCTCGTGTGGTCCGACCCCGACATGCGCGCGCCCTCGGACGGCGGCTTCCGGCCGAACCTCGAGCGGGAGCCGCTCAACGGCATCGGGCAGCTGTTCGCCGCCGACACCGTCCGCGACGCGGCCGAGCGCCTGGGCGTCGACCTCTTCGTTCGCGGCCATCAAGCAAGTTCTCTCCTTTCACCAATGAATCGAGTTGTAGGCCCCGCTGCACGGCTACGCGCTGTTCGCGGACGGCCGTCTGCTGATGCTCTTCTCGGCGCCCGGCTACAAAGGCAGCAACTCCAAGGACGTGAACATGGGCGCCTGCCTGGAGATCGCCGCCGACATGCGCGTCTCCATCAAGCAGCTGCAGGTGAGCGTCGCCTACCGCCGTCTGCGCGTCGAGGAGGCCGAGCGCGCCAAGCGGAGCCGCAAGCACACGCCGCGTTTCGTCGAGAAGAAGACCGTCCAGCTGTGATCGTCCGGGAATAAACTCTCTTTGTGTTGGCAAAGTGAAGGAATCGAACAGCACTTTGCAGAGGTCCAACCCGAAGAAGCCGCTCTCATGAATGGCCGTTCGCTGAAAACGCAGGCGTTGGGGCGAGTGAGCGGAGAACTCATCGCATTCGTGATCGCGTTCCTGAGCAGCTTTTCCCCGATCACCGCTTCCGCCCTCGGGAAGCCGACGAACGTGACAAGGGATGCACCTCAGCCGCCCGCGCGCTTTTTAGACGGGAAATAGCTCATTCGACGCGGCTCGTCGAGCTGATTCCAACGGTGCCAGTTTTATCGGCCGAATTTTACTTTGCGCCGAGATACGGCGCGTCAAATTTGGCGTTTGTACGACCAAAGGAGGGACCCTGTGGTCGAAGAACTTTTTTATCGAGTACTTGCGAAAATGAGCATTAATTGGTGCGTTGTGCTCGTTTTGATGAACCCCAGCTCAAAGTCGGATCATCAACGTGGCAAAAGTGTTCGTGCTGTCGATCGCCGTCTGCCGCTTGATCGTTCGGATCGGAGCTTTTGAACAGCCGCTGCAGCCCAATACGGCTAGTCTTTCTAAAACCTTTTTTTGCCGTATCATTCTCGTCACGAGCAAAAGCTTTGGACAACAACCACGCCTTTTGGCGTTTGTTTCGTACTCCAAAACAAACGAACCAATCGACTCGACCGCGAGACCAAAGGGGGTGGACCGACGATTTTGGTCGAAAATTTCGTCCTCGAGATTTTGGTATCGATCGATTCGTCTCATGAAGTTGAATCGTTTGAGCACAAACACAACGTTTGCGTCGCATTAATTGATGAGTTAGACCAAAATGTCGCAAAAAGCAAAAAGTCATTCGCAGGGCAAGTCAACCGCCTTGCCGCTCGACCACGACGACACAACGGGAGGAGAAAGAATGAGGCGCTGGTGAGCCCGTGCGGAAAATGAACGGCTGCAGTGGCAAACAACCAGGGCAGACTTTGACGCGCCGTATCTCGGCGCAAAGTAAAATTCGGCCGATAAAACTGGCACCGTTGGAATCAGCTCGACGAGCCGCGTCGAATGAGCTATTTCCCGTCTAAAAAGCGCGCGGGCGGCTGAGGTGCATCCCTTGTGAGGGCTAGGAGGAGCAGGAAGCGGAGGGAGGCCATCAAAACCAAGTGGAGGGAACTTGTGAGGCGACCGTCCGGAGAGCAGAGCCACGATTCAAATGTGCGGCAACAGCAACTGACCGTCTACGACAGGAATTTGCATGTCGAGAAGGCGAATTTGCACCGTCCATCGCTCGCTTTCGCCAAGCAGCAGCA
Organism: Aphelenchoides fujianensis; assembly: GCA_024699865.1. Classification (NCBI taxonomy): domain Eukaryota; kingdom Metazoa; phylum Nematoda; class Chromadorea; order Rhabditida; family Aphelenchoididae; genus Aphelenchoides; species Aphelenchoides fujianensis. The sequence goes on along the minus strand of JAMPIO010000012.1, from coordinate 806,121 downwards.
AGAGCGGCCTCACTCCTGCCAACGGTTGCTCGCCGCTTTCCGCCGTCTTCCCGGCAAAGATCGCAGAGAACTCCGCGGACGAGGACGCGCGACGACCTCCGATGGCCGAACGTACGACTGCGGGCGGCTGCCGGCCGTCGACGGATTGCTCGAAGAAATCCGCCGACTTCTCGCTGCGGTCCTACTTTCCGTTGATTCGCGCCCATCAGATCTGCAACGTGAGTCTCCCGACTGCCTTTCGTTTATTCGGCAGCTTTCAGACCGCCACCGTCCTGTGGATCTTGCCGCTGCCCCTCGCGCAGTCGTATCTCGGCGGCCGCAGGACCCAGTCGCACGCGTGCACTCTCATCTGCCTCTGCATGGCCGAAGGGCTCTTCCGCAAGGGAGTCCTTGTGCCCGACCTCACCGCCCGGCTGTCGCACAACCGCGGCTTCGGCCTGCACCCGTTGGAGGGGGAGTCGGCCGTGAGTTCACCGCACTTCTCCACACACTCACTCACTCCTTCCTTCCAGCTCTGCCCGCCGGCCGTCCTGAGCGTCCTGCTCGAGGGCATCCTCGACGGGGACCACGCGTACGAGCTGAGCGGCGTGCCGCAGGGCACGGCGTTCAACGTGCCCCGGGGGCTGCCCGCCACCGGTCGGCAGATGCGCCAAGTCGAGCGGCACCTGGGGGACCGGACGAACCTTTACGATTTCCTGCACGTGTACCTTGAGGCGGCCCTTCGCTGGTTCGATCCACTTACTTCTTTCCGCTCTAGCGCCCCCGTTGCAGTCCCATCTACGCCGTTGACCCGCAGCTGTTCTTCGCGCTTGCTATGCACCGGCGGGCGGTCCTCATCGTCTTCCAGCGCACTAACGGCGTCATTTCGGCCTTCGACTCACATTTTCACGAACAAGACGGTACTCTTCACTCCATTTTGTCCTTTAATTGCTAGTTTGAGGCCCGTACATCCTGAGCGGACGAGTCGACCGGCTGGCCGATTTCCTGGAGGCCCTGTTCGCGTTCTTCTACAGCGAGTCCTTCGATATTTCGCTCGACCAACAAGCAAGTTCCTACGGCCATCTTTCGATTAATTCGATTGATTGCAGCGATTGGTGCCGTATTCGATCCATCAAATCGAATTCGACGGACGGCTGACGGCGGCCGACTGCCCGCTGGAGCGCCCGCCGCCGCCGCCCGTCCGGCTGCACGGCAACTCGCGGATTTTCGCGTCGACGCCCGTCCTCCAGGCCACCCAGCGCATGGCCTTCGGGATTGTGAGCGCAATGAAGCGCTTTGTGCACGACCGCTAGACGCCCGACCAGTGCCGCAAGCGTCGCCGTCGTGCGCGGCGACCTCTTTGCTTTCGCGCGTTCCTCCAATAGACTTTCGGGCGCGTAGGATAAACACTTTTTTCCACTCAGTCGGCTTGTTGGACGGAAGAAAGAAAGAAAGAGCGCAAGTTATGCTCTTATTCGCTTTCTGTTCGTTCAAGAGGGGCAGCGCTCTGCGCTTGTTCGTTCGACTGGTCCGTAATGCCCGTCTGCTCCTGCTCGTCATGTTTCCTTCGTTGGATTTGTTCGCCCTGTCGAACAACCCAAGCGATCTCCTCGACCTAGTGGCGGAAACAAACGAAATGGAGTGCTTCTTCGCCGCCACCGCAAAGAACTTCCGGCGATGGCCCGCAGCAGGAGTACAAATCGATGCGGCAACCGAACACGAGATCCTTTGAGCTTCCTGCTCGTTGCAGCGTGATGAAGAACGACAACCCGATTAGCACAGCAGGCGGCTGGATTGCGGCGGAGATCACGCACGAATTCGACCTCTGGATTTGAGCGGTCGCCGCGGACGTTGCGGAGAACACGTGAGCACCTCTCTTCCATTTACACACTTGGGTTTGCAGGAGCTCGAAGTAAAACTGAGTGAGTGTTGCCGAATCGGCGTGGACGTTCGGCCCAGCGGCGAAGAGGCGGCCGCGTTACAGTCGGGTTCGTTCCACTCATCCACCCACGTGACGAGGGGCGGGAAACAAGAGTTCGTTCGATCCATGCATTGCTCCTCACTTGTTGCTTTCCACCGACCCCAACCGGAAGATCCAACCGGAGGAACACGACGACCGCCGGCGGGCGGAAGTGCCGAGCAGAACGTCTCGGGAATTTCCTCCGAAGAAGGCGGCCCGAAAGCAGGCGGCAGCGAAGAAGACGGGTGTCCGGCAATCGATCCACTTCACCGCTTTGCTTTAATCAGCACGTCTTGCTTCCATCGGTCCCTGGTTTGCTCGTGGAGTGACCGCCGCTTCTCTCCGCTCGGACCGGCGGCCGTCCAATGGGCTCGCCGAATGAACGAGTGATGAGCAAGAGGCAAAAGGAGGCGGTCCTCCCGTCGATCCGCTCGTGCCCTCGTCAAATTCCAAGCTTCCCTCCGAAAACGACCGCCCTCTTCAACGAGAAGCTTCTGCCCACCTGCTCCACTCGCCGTGCGGCCTCGCCGAAGATACAAACCGGCGGGGGTTGTGAAATCGATCGAGCGGCAGCTTCCTGTTCTCGACAGACGGGCGGCTCGTTCGGCAGCCGGCGGGGTGGTTTGCCGGGCGACGTCCAGCGCAGAGCGCCGCGAGTCGAACGGAAAGGCGGGGAGCGGGAGGGGGAGAGCAGAAGAGCCATGCGGCAGCGAAATGATCGATCGACCACTCGCTCGCTTCGGCGGGATGGCGGCCGGTTGCCGTCGCTGCAAAACGGCCCGCTGCTCCCGCCGGCCGCCGGGGATGCTCGCCCGTTCGGCAGTCTTCTTTTCCACCGCTTTCCGCGGCCAGTTGTCACCAGCGTCAAACAACAAACCAGCGACGCCCCGAACAAACCGCAGCGACCGGCGAACGACCCAAAAAGGCGGCCAGTTGCGTCCTCTCAACGAACGAGAAAAGAAACTTGAACCAAAAAGAACCTTTAGAGTGCCTTAGCCAAGGCAGCCGACCAGGCGCGATGAAGCTATTTAGTCGATTTGATACTGCTAATCCGATACTGCTAAGCTGGCGGATACGTACCGGTTGCCCGAGAAGATGTGAACTCCAAACACATGCCTAGTTAACTTTGTCCGCTTTGACGACCCGCCGGAATCGAACCGGCGACCCGACCGCCCCGCAATTCCGACGCGTTACCGACTGGACTACAGGAACGTACTGCTCGGGAGCAGAAGCGCGGGGTTTTGAGCCGCATGGGAACGCAACGTGAGCGCGCTCGCGTGTTGCCCGATAGTGGGGAGCGGGGGTTCGAAATTCGACTGCAGCTGCATCCCCCTGACAACAACAAAGGATCTCAGCCGCAGCCGACTCTCCGAATCGACTGCAGCTCACCTTGCAGCTTGCATCAGACGTCCTGCTTTTCTGGTGCAAAGTGGCTGCAGCGGCTGCAGCTGGGTGGTTGCAGCTGATGGCCGCAGCTGAGATCTTCGAACTCGGTTAGGGACCTTCGAGCGACCGCGTTTGATCGCACAATGATGAAACAAACCTGCGCGTCGTGGCAAACCCGTGAAAGAAGGTGAATCCAATCGCCAAACGAATTCCACGACAACGCCACGAGCAGGACGAAGCGGAGGGCAGCAAAACCGAACGGTCTTCTCGGTCGCGTGTCCTTCGTTCATTTCTTCCACGCGCGGCTGAATGAGCAGCCGCTTTCTTCGTTTCGAGCGGAATGGCCGAAGGATCCAACAAAGGCTCCTACGATCCGTCCGGCGACCTCCTGCTTCTCCTTTCTCTCCTCGCCTTTGGGGGGCTACGCGTGGTCCTCCTCCGTCTTCTTCCAGTGGAAAACGAGTCTCCGTCTCTTCACTCACTCACTCCCTCGTTTCTTTCAGGGGAACAACGAAAACTTCGAGTGCACGGCGTGTTACTCGGCGGCTAGTGGCTGGCCGGTTTCTGTCTACGGCCACCGTTGCCAACCGGCCCGCCAGCTGCAGCCGGCGGCTTCCCGACCGAGCGGCACGCCCATGGACACGATCCGCAATTGGTGGTTCTTTTTGCGTGTGAATAAACGACCAACTATCGCTACTGCAGAGTTCAACGAGACGATCGCGCCATGAACAGACCGGCCATCGAAGATTCCGCTGTGCACCAAACGTGCTGCTTGCAATGAAAAGTTTATTCCGAGAGTCGATTGCAAAAGTAGCGTGAAGAACGAGTGAGTAGGAGGCGACACGAGCTTGTTTACAGTCAGCAGTCTGCCCTCGACTGGGCCCATCAAAGCAAGAGTTTGAAGAAGGCGATGAGGAAGAGCGCAACGGTGCTTGTGGGATCGAAGAGGGGCCGGGGGAAACAGAGGGTATCTGCGGGATGCGGATGTCGTACGTGGCCGAGAAGTTGTACTCTCCACGGAAAATCCGATACTCTTCGTCTTGGTAATCGGAAACAACAAAAATGCTGTTGTTGGATCGCAACTGGAAGTATGCAAATTCGTTGTCGTTGGGGAAGAACTTTAGCTGAAAATCAACACTTAATGAGCGTTACCCGTCCATTAGTCGCTCGCATACCTCAGTAAGCTCCGTTGCATCCGATGAGAGATTTAAGCAGTAAAACTGTCTGTCCTGACGGATGTACAACTCGCCGGTCGGAGCGAACGAAAAGTAAGGAACGTCCCAAGTTTTGTTGACTTCGGGCAGATCGGAGAGGGCCGCAAAGTTGGTGACCAGAGTTTCTTCTCCGCTCTGCAGGTCCAACACGTAGACATCCATTCGCTGCATGTCGGTGACGTCGTATGAAAGCAGCCAACGGTACACTTCTTGCGCTTCCGCGGATTGCGGACGCCACGCGAAGAAAGCGATCGAACGGCCGTCTGGAGCGAACTGAACGCCGCCCTCGTAACCGATTGTGTTTGTGATCTGAAAAGAACAATGAGCAAGCTACTCTCTACAGGCCACTCACTCGTTTCGGGTTGTCAATGTCGTTCAGGTCGGCGATGTAGAGATCGTAGTCGCCGTCCCGATTGCTTGCGAAGACCACCCGCCGGAAGTCGGGCGAGACGGCTAGCTCGCCTTCGAAGAACTCGTTGTTCGTGAGCCGCTGCTTGATCGTCCCGTAGCGATTCATTCGGAAGATCTCATTGGCTTGTGGCAACCAGAGTGCATTCACTTCCCAGCACCACTCGTCTTCAACGCCGCAAGGTACATCTTGACCATCTGTGCATGAAATGTCGGGCGAATCATCGGAATACAACTGAAATGAAACTCATAAGTAGCCAATAAAGCAAAAAAGAGCTTGCCGAAAGATTGGCAATAGGCGACACAAAAAGCACGTCGCCGCTGCCGTCTTCGTTCAAGAATCGCGCCGAATAGATGCACGAAAAGCCGGGGCCCAAGTGACGCGCAGAAATTTGCAGGTCCTCTTTGTTCGCGTCAATTTGAAGCAACTGAAATGGCATCGTGTTGAACGCACTCACATTGCATGAAAACGTTACTCGCTGATCATTCCATCGGGGCGTGAGCATAACGATGTGATTTTCCTGGCTAAAAACGATTTCTTGTGCATGTTAACCGTATAGGATCCCGTCTTGTTACCTCACGTCTATTCCAGAAACGAAATTCGGATAATTCAACGTGAAAGCATTTTTTACGTACATCGCTAGCCGATCGTTTGATATGAAGGTCAAAGCTAAAGACTTTTGCAATGGGTCTATAAATTATTTAAACGCACGCGTTTGATAGGGAAACGTTTTGTTCTGACCAAAAGTCGCAAGGAAGAGTTGGAATGCGCCCTCTTCGCCTCGAGCAACGAACGTCACGTAGTCCACTTGGTTCATTCGAATCGTGTCCACTTGTTTGACGCCGTTGCGAATGAGAACCTCAACCGACCGCCGATTAATTCGGCTGCTTCCAGTTTCCACCTCCGAGTCGCCGTCCCGCAGCCAAACGGAGCTCTCTACCGTCCGCGTGTCCAGACGAGTGAAGAAGAAGCGACCGCTGCCGTCTTTCAAGAACTTTGGATCGAGCAGCGAGTAGTCAGGATCTGCGAGAAAGGGAGTGTCCATCGAGAAGTTCTTGTTCTGGAGTTCGCCGAAGAAGGTGCGGTAGATGGCCGCTTTTTCGAGCGTGAGGACCCCGTTTCTAAAAAGCGGAGCACTCAAAGCAACTCTCCACTTGGCCACCTGGCGACATCTCGCTCGTCTTCAGGCAGACGAACGCCGTGAAAGAGAACGGGACTTTCCGGCCGGGTGTCCACCGCATCGAAGCCATCCGCCCAGCCGGGCACATCGTAGTAGATCAGAAAGCAAGTAATGCGCGAGAGAATAATTCAAGCAAGCTAACCGTTTGCGTGTGATTCCGAAAATACAGGCGAACGGCGGCTTCACCGGCGAATGTCCCGATTCTTAAACGATCTTTGTAGAAGAGCCATTTTCCCCAGGTTGAGTAGTCGTGCGGCATGCGCACCAGCCCGTGATTCATTTCAGAAACACCCTCCAACGTGTAGAGCATTGCCGGAACCTCGTTCGTAAAACGTTCTTCGTGCGCTTTTGCACCTGTAAATAGATTGAATTCGATCGACAACGGCCGCTGGTCAAGGGTACATGCGGCTTTCATCTCCTTGCTTAGACCAGTTTGATCGCATGGAGAAAGGGGGCACAAAGCGCTTTCGGTGATCTCGTCGGACAATCCGATTGTTTGCAGAACCTGCAAATGACGATCAAGCTCAATTATTTTCGGCAAGAATACGAACGGAAAATGCAGTGGTCGAACCAATCAGTTTGTCTAAAATATGATCGTTGCGTTAATGAACGAGCAACCAACTGTTTAATAACAAGACACTAGCAAAGTCCCATGTACTTTGTCCAATTACCACTCCTTTTTCTTCTCCCAAACCACTGGAGAGGAGAGAAACGGGGCGATGAGAAGCCAACAAATCGATTTTGTAGACATGATGGCACTTGGATTCGTACGGCCCGCCCTTGGCCGTGAACGTGATTGACCGTCCATTCAAGCTGAACCGAGAAAGGCAATGATGAGCGTGAAATGACAGCGAATACATGAACGTGGGATCGGAGTGTTCGCCGCCATGGGTTAATTGAACGACGTTGTACAGAGAAACGTCACCTGCTCTTGCTGCACAGAAAAGAAGGAAACTTATAATAATGGAATGCATCGGTTACATTTCGTGCGGCCGCCTGCCAGCGGTCGTTAGACCCACGAACTGATGAGTTTTATATCAGACCAGCGACCGCAAACGCCGCCCACTTCTCTCCGCATTTTGTTCGTCTTTCGAAGGCGGAGTCGACCTCTTTCTCGCGTTTAGTTACGCTTTTTTATTGAGCAATCCGTAGGAAAGAACAAATTAAACAGTTAATAATGAGAAGAGGCGCTGCATTTAAAAACTGCACAACAAAAGAAGACATCGGAAAACGGCGGTTAATTGCGTTTATTACGTCGCGTTGGCAAAGCTCATGGTTTTGTTTGCGTAGTCGAAGGCAAAGCAACTCTTGTGCAAAACGGATGACGGGAAGATCATTGTTGGGGTGTTTGTGTACACAACTCCGTTGTTCCTCACTAAGAAGTGATTAATGCTGCGGAGACGAAAGGAACACGTCCAGTCTTCGTAGATCTCCGAGCTAATCCTAAAAACGAACTCTTGGTCGTTCCACACCATTCGGACGGGCAGGCGGTTCGTAAAACAATTGGCGCGGTACCCATCGGTCTTTTTGGGATCAGCGACGACCTCTCCGGAAGCCAACGTTCGCCGGATCATCTCGTGGGAAAGATAAATTAGGTCGTTGTCAAAGTATTCGTACGTGAAATGAACCTAAACGAGCATTGTAAACACGTTTTTATTGATTGAAAGCCAACAATTGGATTCGTGTAGGTGACATTCACAAACTCTACGCGATCCATTCGAACGGCCCACTTGTTTTCGAAGGCGGGAAAGTGGGCCCAAGCCGCACACGGGGCATCACTGGGCACTCCACCGAAGTAGAACAGCCGTTCGGTTCCTGCCGGATAAGCCACAATCGGTGCGGGAATGAGGCCTTGATTGTACGCTTGAACGACGAGGTTGTATTTGCTCGGTGCCAATCCAAAATATCCGTTGATTAAGGGATATTGAAAACTGCAAAACTGTTGTGGTAAACGAAGTTTTGTAGCCACTCTTACGGGTAATAATCCGTCAGTTTGCCGACCATCACCTGCGCGTTCTCCATAATGAAAGCATTCGGGGAGTTGTCGCCGTACGTCGCGTTGTCGTGAAACGCGATGCGATCGAGAACCACGCTGCCTTCCGCTTTCCAGTACGGAATAGTTTGGTGCGTCCATTTGATCTCCGTTTCGGTGTGGCTGGTCGATTCGGAGTAATTGTACTGATTGCTTTGTACGTTCCAACGCGTATGTGAACAATCATTTGACCACAGCTGCCGCCTCGCGGGCAGACATTCCGGGCGGCACACGAGCGGTCCCATGTCTTCTGCAAACACCCCGCGTATTTTTGGGACTTCGGTGAAGCAAACATGCCATTCTTGCACACTTGCGGGCATCGTTTGGGTAAAAAAGCGCACGGATCATCCAAAACAAACAATCCCGAGAGAGCAGTAGAGAATGCAATTCTTTGCGGTAGTGAAGGAGTGCCCACATCAACAAAGCAGTGTGTCTGAAACCCAACTGTTGAGCCGTTTAAGTTTTCACAAACGGCGTCCGTACAATTCTGTCATCTGGAAACTCGTAGGTTTTACAACCGTTTTAACGTAAGAAAAAGGTGCCTCGCAAAAACGGTATTGTTGCATCGACAAAGCTCTTTCGACTTCTGATGCGAATGGCCATAACGCGACGTTCACAAACGATTTAAATTTCTACCTGTCCGAATGAAATGGCTGTTCGGATTCGTGATGATTGAACGCTCGAAGCAAAGAAGCAGACGAAGCACAGCAACACAATCCAGCTGATCGGCATAGTTGACTGGACGCAGGCGAATGTTTTCTTACCACTTCTCCAGCATGCTTGCTGCAAAACTTCTTGTTACGCAAGTGCACAGAAAACCAAATTTACCAGCTCGTTCACCGTACACTATACGCGTGTGGCAGTCATCTTTCGCTTACATTTCCTCAAAGTCGTTCCGATGCTTAGAAGGCGCTCCCTCGTGACAAATCCGCAAGCATTCCAAACGCTTATCAACGGAAAAGAAGACACCAAGGCGCTCAACGCTCCCAAGCGTGGCAAATAAGCGGCTTTGAGCAGCACGACTCGCTCGTTTCCGGTAAAAGCAGGGAGATTAAAGTGCGCTGCACAAACCCGCTGATCATCGCAAAAGGTTCGCGTGGAACAGAAATCGAAGTCACGTCAAACAAGCAGGATCGTCGTTCGAATGTTCCGTCGCTTATTGCCAGAATAGAAAGCCAAAGAAGCAGCAGGAACAAACAGCCATCTCGGCTCACTGCTGGAAGACCTCGAGCGAGTTGATCAGCCAGTGAGCGTCCTGGAAGGCGGTGGGATGGTTGGGGACGAACTGCTGGCAGAAGGGCGCCTGCGGGCCGCAGACGGCGTCCTGCTGCCACGCGCGTTGAAGCCGCGGCGAAGTGCGCGTCGAAGTCGCAGTCGCCCGTGAAGTGGGCGAGCGGCCGCGAGTTGGACGTCGGCGGGCATCGCGGAGCGACGAAAAACCAAATTTTGACGCCGCCGGCGACCGCGTTGAAGCCCGCCCCTTACGTGCGCGTGTCGTCCGTCCCGATCGAGCAGCCCGCGTTCGCCGACCGCCCGACCGCCCGCACGTCGCAGTTCGAAGTGCCGACGCGGCCGCTGAAGCCGTCCGTCTGCCGAATGCTGCAGCTGGGCGTCGCGTTCGTCGTTTGGCTATTCACTCCTGCAACGTGTGGATGAGAAGATGCTCCTCATGTTCCGCTCGCTTTCAACCAGCGAGCGCACGCACGGCGCGTTCCCATGCGGCTCAAAGACCCGCGCTTCCGCTCCCGAGCAATACGTTCCTGTGGTCCAGTCGGTAACGGTTCGGGATTGCGGGGCGGTCGGGTCGCCGGTTCGAATCCGGTGGGTCCTCAAAGCTGACAAAATTAATTTGGCATGTGTTTGGGGTTCACATCTTCTCGGGCAACCGGTACGTATCCCCGTCAGCTTAGCACTCAGCAGTATCAGATCGACTAAATAGCTTCATCGCGCCTGGTCGGCTGCCTTGGCTAAGGCACTCAAAAGGTTCTTTTTGGTTCAAGTTCTTTTCTGCTCTTCGATCGGCCTTTTTGGGTCGTCGACCGGCCGCTGCGGTCGGTTCGATCGGTTGGAGAACGCCCAATCGAAGCCGCGTTCATTACCCTTCGATCTCGCCCTTCTGCAGCCACTCCTCAACGCCCACACGCCGCCCGGCTGCTGCTGGAGGTCGAGGAGGAAGAGGCCGTGGCTGTACGCCTTCTGCGAGTGGATCCGCGCGGAGTCCCGGCCGCGAGCTCCCTGCTGCACGTCGCCCCGATGAAGAGGCTCCCGTTGAGCACTGCAGTTACTAGTTGACGAAACCGTTGGTCGGATCGTTCGCGTTCTCGAAGGCGAAATCCTCGAGCAGACTCGTCCGAGTGAAGTCGCCGACGAGGCGGTAGGCGGCCTCCACCGGAATGGGCAGCAGCAGAAGGCAGGAGAAGTGGGTGAGCATTCGTTCGATCGATGCAAACAGAGGACATCGGCCTTGTCGTGGCATGAAGGGGGAAGTGCAACAGTCGAGACATTCGCTCACTCATCGCTTGCCGGCGACCGCCTTCCCGCCGCGCTTCTTTTCGGCGGCCGGGCGTTTGGCGTCCGCGGGCCGGCGGTCGGGCGTTCGATTTCTCCGCGCCCCCGCTCTGCGGCGTTCCCTCCTTCTTTGTCATCGCTTTCGATCGATTTCTTTTCCGTCTGATTTCCCCAATCGTTGCCCGCAAATTTCGTTGGATTTCGCGGAAATAATCGCCCTCTTTACAGCCGGTCCTCGAGATGAGCGTCCGCTCGCTGCTGACCGAACGGAACGTCGTCGTCTGGCGCGTCGAGGACTACGACCGGAAGCTCCGCGCCACGGACGAGGGCGACATGTGGACGAGCGATCCGCACGATTTCGCGCACCCGGTGGGCGGCCGCGCCGTCTTCTACCTCCGGCTTCTGCCGAAAGTGGCTGACGGAATGCCCGCCGTCAATCTGCACGTCCTTGGGCCGCTCTCGAACGCCCAGCAAGGAGTGGACTGCGAGGTCTGGATCGAGAAGATCGACGGGACGAGCACCAAAAAGAAAGGTGAGTTCATCGGGGAAGAGAGCGTCTAATCGGGGATGTTCAGAATCGCGCGTCGACTTCAGCAAGAAAGGCGCCTCCAGATTCGATTTCTCCGTTGAGGAGACGGCCGTCTTCCGCAGCACTCCGACCGTCTTCTTCTGCTGCCGCCTGCCGTACGCGTGCGAGAAGATCGGAAGTTCGACCGGCGTGCCGAGCGTCCACAAATGGCGGCTCTCCAAATTCGCCGCCCGCTTCGAGGCCGCCGAAACCGGCCGGTTGTGGTCGGGGAACGCGTTCCAAGTGAACGGAGTGAACGGCGCCAAGTTCCGCCTTCACGCCTACCCGAAGGGCCTCGGCGAGGAATCCCGCAGCAACTTCTTCGGTTGCATCCGCGTCGAGAAGTTCGGCGCCTCTTCGTCGTTCCTCCTGCGCTGCACGTCCTGGATCGAAACGCCGGAGCAACGCCGCACGCACAAAATGGGTCGGTTTGCCTGCATCCGAAGGCCTCATCCATTCATCTGCTCTTTCTTCTGAGTTCCTCGTCCGTTTGGACGAGGGAAACAAAGCGGAGTTTGTGTACGTGACCTCGCACGCGAGCCTGAAGGCGGCGGTGGGCGAGGGCCCGATCACCGTCTGCTGCGAGCTCCAGCCGATGGGCCCGCCGGTCGAGATGTCCAGCGCCGAGCTCCGCGCGATCGAACAGGCCCGCACGTTCGACCAGCCGCTCTACTCCGACTTGACGGTCGTCGTCGGCCACCGCACCTTCCACGTGAGACAGCCACTCGTCTTCATTCATTCTCGGTTGCAGGTCAATCGGCTCTTGCTCTGCACCCAGTCGGAGTACTTCCGCACGTGCCTCACGTCCGGCCTGCAGGAAGCCGAGAAGAAGGAGATCGAAATCGACGAGCAGGGGTGCGGAGTGGCGGCTGTCGAGCGCATCTTGCGCTTCCTCTACACGGGCGAAGTCGACGGGTTGGACGAGGTCGCCGTCGAGCTCCTGCCGCACGCGGACTACTTCCAGATCGGGCGCCTTCAAGTGAGCACTCTTCTTTCGTCCCCTCACCCGCCGATGTTCCAGGAACTGTGCGTGGAGTCCATCCTGTCGAACCTCTCCGTCGACCGCATTGTGGGCCTCTTGGAGATGGCCGCCGTCCTCGTGCACGTCCCCGAGTTCAAGCCGAAACTCCTCCGCTTCGCCTTCGAGCACCGCCGCGAACTGGACGAGTTGCCCGAGTGGCGCGAATTCGGAAGCGCCTTCCCGGAAGTTCTGATGGACATGCTGAAAATCGAGTGATTCCGCTCTCCAGCCGTCTTTTTGTCGTCTTGCTTTTCGCGAATAAACTTGACTGCGAGCTGGTGCCCTTGTATTGAAAGAAGAGAAGAGCGCAGAGATGACGACTTCGGCATTGATTAGGAGGCTGTTCAACGGAGCGTAGTGCTGAGCAGAGGTATCCCGCCGTCACGTGGATTTTCTCGTCGCGCGTCAGGCCGTAGATGTCGAGGATCTCGCGAGAGAAAGCGTTGTAGAGGTCGTGTGGGAGTCAACGAAAATCTTGGCGAACGGAGTGGGCAAAAAAGAGACGAGTGGAAGGTCGGTTGTTGTGTCGAACAAGTCTAGCGAATTGCCGCCAGATCGATCATGTTTGCGTCTGCACGCGTCGAAGTTGCGCCTTCGGATGATCGACGCAACAGAAGAATAACCGAACAGACACTCCCCATGCAAATGCCGACCGAACGAGACGAGCAGCAGGAAATGGGGGAATCGCCCGCTCACTCACTCATTTGGACAGCCGCTCGGAGCGATGAGCCAGCCGCCCAGCTCGCAGACGACGACGCCCGCCGGCTCGCAGTGCTCCTCGTCGGCCGCCACCAGCCGCCGCTCGCCGAGCCCCGCGCAGCCCACCGACTCGGAGGCCAACCGCCGCTCCGTGCGCGCGTCCATCGACAAGGAGGCCTGGTGAGCGCTGGGGTACACACACTGATTAATTGAACTTCCGGCAGGTTCCACGGCTTCTGCACGCACTCGTACGCGGACGAGCGGCTGCAGCAGGTGGGCGACTGGCTGGTGCGCGCGACGGAGGCGCGCCACAAGACGGAGCTGCTGATCAGCACGCGCGGGGCCGAGCGGCGCGTCGTCCACCTGTCGCTGGCGTACGATCGCCCCACCGGCCGCTGGCATCTGGGGATCGTGCGCTCGAAGCGGCCCAACTTCGCGTCCATCCACGACCTGCTCCACCACTACCAGCGCCACCGGCTGCCCGGCGTGCGCTCGCCGCTGAAGCACGCCGTCCTGCCCCCCAAGTGGAACGTGCAGCCCGAGAACATCCGCTACGACCAGAAGAAGGACTTCCTCGGCGCGGGAAACTTTGCCACCGTCTACCGGTGAGCGCCAGGGGCAATTCCCGACTAACCTCTCTTCGGTTGCAGCGGGCAGCTGATCCAGGGCGACAAGCGCGTGGAGGTGGCGGTGAAGGTGTGCCACGAGCTGCCGGCCGAGGACGCGACCGCCTCCAAAGCCAAGAAGTCGATGTTCCGCGAGGGCTTCATCATGTCCTCCTACCAGCACGCGAACATCATCCAGCTCTACGGCATGGTGCTCAACCGGCCGCCCGTCATCATCGTGCTGGAGCTGTGCCCGGGCGGCGCCCTGCTCGCCCACCTGCAGCGCGAGCGGGCGGCCATCGGGCGCGGCGAGCGGCTGCTGTACGCGTTCGAGGCGGCCAAGGGCATGAACTACCTGCACCGCCACCACTGCGTCCACCGCGACCTCGCCGCCCGCAACGTGCTGATCGGCGCGGACGGGCGGCTGAAGATCGCCGACTTCGGGTTCTCCCAAGTGCGCCCCGACCAGGCGGCCGCCGGCGAGCAGGAGGCGGGCGGCGCGCAGGTGCCCCTCCGCTGGATGGCGCCCGAGACGCTCAGCCGCACGCCCAAGTACTCGAAGAAGTCGGACGTGAGCGGGGCTGTCGAGGCACTAATCATTCCTTTTCGCTGCAGGTGTGGGCGTTCGGCGTGCTGCTGTTCGAGGTGTTCGCAATGGGCGAGAAGCCGTGGCCCGACGAGCCCGTCAAGCAGATCGCCCGCTGGATCCGCAAGGCCGCGATGCCGCCGCTGCCCGCCGACACGCCGCCCGAGGTGGGCGCCCTCGTGGAGCGCATGTGGTACGTGATCACTCTCTCATTCATCCTCCTGCTGCAGGCAGCTGAACGCGGAGGAGCGGCCGCCCTTCAAGGAGCTCCTGCCCGCCTTCTTCCGCCTGCACGCCGCCGTCTACCCGCCGCCGCCGCCCGCCGAGCTCACGCTCTCGCGCCTCAAGGGCGTCCGACGCGTGCCCTACGACCAGCAGCTGGAGCCCGAGTTCGCGGTGGACGCGCTGGACCTGATGAGCGCACCGCCGGCCAGCAACGACGGCTGGACGCGCGAGGACGCCGCCAGCCCCGACCAGGCCGCCGCCGCCACGCCTTCGCCTCGCACGCCGCGCGCCCGAACGCCCACCACGCGCACCGCCGAAAGCTCCACCGTCGTGCGTCGTCGTGGCGCGTCCACCCGTTGAGAGAATAAACACGATTCTTCGTTTGTGCGGGCATTCTGACGAGTAGCAGGCAGAATGCAGTTGTGGAGAGCGTCCATTGCTGTTTTTTTGATGGAAGAGCGTCTCTCGGTTAACTTGTGCAGTCACCCGGAGAGAACATCTCCCCATTTTGACCTTCGAACCGCGAGGGAAAGAAGGCAATGGGAAGCGATTTCGTTGCGCAATTCCAAGAGAACATGAGATCTTCCGACTCGTTCACCGTTGACTTGTGAGGTCAACGACTGGCCGCGCTGTTGATTGCGCCAGTCGGTGGGAAAAGTTGGGGTCAGCGGAGTGAATAAAACGAGCAAACGGAGTTTTCGATCATCCTTTTCTCGCTCGCTCCCCCTGCCCAGCTTCTGACTGCTCCTCTCCCAAAAATGAAAGGACTGGCGTACGCGAGTGTCGAGTCGCCGATCGAAGGCGCCCGCTTCTTCTCGCACGTCTCTCAACCCTTCAATTGCGGCCGCTTCCTGTTGGAGTTCGCAAACGAAAGCACGTTCATTCGCGTTGTGGACACGCACACTGGCATTCAACGGTACGTCCTTTCCACTCTTTCCTCCTGATCTTTCTCTTCGTCAGCCGTTTCGGGCGAAGCTCCGGTGCGGAGCCACTGGGCCGCGTTGTCGACTGCTTGATGCTGCGAGAGGATCGCCTGTTGGTGCTCACGCACGACCGGCTCGCTCAGCTCGAGCTGAAGTGTGGCGAGTTTTCCTACACCGTCCTTCACTGCTTCCTATTCGTCGTGATCCCGATCCGCATCAGGGAGTCTCAGTACCGCCTCATCTCGCCGACCGCCCATCCCAATCGCTTCGTCTTCGGCGTCCTCTGCGACGCATTCAACGCGGAGCTTCACGAGGTCGACGTCAAAACGCGAGCCGTCCGGCCGATCGGCTCCGTGGGACTCGCGAACGGGCGAATCAGCGGGCTCCACGTGCACGCGGGCAGCCTGCACGTGGTCGGGCGCGATGATTCACGCATCACTTCGATCCACACGATCGATCCGCAGGACGGGCGCGTCCTCCGAGTGGTCGACGTGAAGGACCGCGAAGAAGTGAGTCCTCTTTTTTGCTCATTCCATCTTTTCGTCTTTTCGTTGCAGCCCGACATCACTCGCCGCTACCTCTCGCAAACCGCTCTCGACTTCCACGACCATTCGGCCGTCGTCATGGAGCAGCTGATTGTGGGAGCGAAACCCAACCACGCGCTGCAGGCCCGCTTGTGCCGCTTGGATCTCCGCAGCGGCGAGTGGACGATCGTCGATTCTCCAATTGTCGCCGAGATCGCCTTCTCGTGCTGGGATTCCGAATGGAAAGACTACATGCTAAGTGCGCACGAGCCCGTCGACCTGCTGCACGTGGACGAAAGTGGCGGAATCACGATCCACGTGCGCGCTTCCCAATGCCCAGCCAACGGCCAGTGCTTCGGCACCGGAAAGCCCACTTGGATCTGGCGCTCCTACCGACTGCCCGGGTAAGCAGCACGAAGATGCTTATTCCAATTGATCCCCTTGTTTCAGCCAACCGAAAACCCTCCTTCGCACGTCCTTCGAGGCGCTCGACCCTGCCGACACCCGTCTGCGCCCGAAGAACCTCACGATCGACCGCATCTACCGCTGACCGCCGTTTACTTTTTGTTTTTTCTTTGATTTTAAAAATAAATGTCCGATTGATTTGAATTCATGACGAGTAGAAGCGGGAAAACCCACACATCTGTACGTAACTTATTAGCGATCCGCCACGCCCACCACAAAAACAGGAAATTTGAAAACGAGAATGCACTTTCTTTTCTGCAGTCGGTTGTTGAAAGGGTGTCATGGCTTGGATTCGTCAGCCTTCTTCCGCGTTGCTTGCTGGGCGTCCTCCGCATCGACGGTTTTCGTCCGCTTGGTGACTTCCTTCGATCATCTCTCGACACAAGGGGGTTTCCGTTAGCTGCTGGACGGGAGCGGCAGTCTTTGACAAGACGAGTCGCTTCCACTCGAAGCGGGCGTCTGTTCGGCCGGCTGCCCACGAATTCGGGCGTCGAGTAGAGCTGAGGCTCGACTACCGCCTCCTCTTCATCCATCGATTCACGCGCGGCAAGGAAACGAACTGCAAGCACCCATGTTGAAGAAGCAGGTGCAAGTGGGAAGAGAGAGGCTCCTAGCGAACTCTCGTACTCACCGGCATCGCTGATCGCGACCTCGACGAGCACTTCGATCAACTCTTCTTCCAATTGCTGGGCAAAAGGCGCGTTCACCTCCACCTCTCCGCTTTGTGTTCCGTTGAATCACGTCTTTCTACAGTTGGTGAACGAACGGAATGATCAGAAAGGCATCGAGGTCTTCGGTTTGCCGGCGGACGGCTTGAAGGCGGCCGCCTCGTCGACGCCCGCGCGCGTGTCCGGCAGCTCCTCCTCCGCTTTCGACTCTTCGCTCCCGACGAGGTCAAAGCCGTCAAGGCAACGCTCTTGCTATTCGATCTCGAGGATCTCGAAGGTGTCCGATTCGTGGCGCGGCGACACGTCGTACTGGCCGCTGATGTCCACCTCGTTGCTCGTGATCTCGACCGGAATCTCCTCCATGTGCTCCAAGTGTGTGCGGCGAACTTCCAACGAGATCGTGGTGGTCCCGTCGACTTTGGCCTCGCCTTGGGACGGGCCGAACGCTTCGGCGCCCTTCATCGAGTCGATCATCTCCGTTGTGGGCCGCAAAGGAGAGGTCGGAGACGAAGCGGAGGACGGCGCAATTGCCGCTGATCGCCCCGATGGCCGCACAGCCGTCCGAGTAGGTAGTCGGAAATGATATTCTTGCTCGCTTCCTTCCTCGATCTGCGGGAACTCAAACGGACTGCGGACGACACGCATTCGCTCCAACGCGATGAGCAAGTGGGACAAGGCGGCGGCAATCGACGCAAAACGCGCGTTTCTGCCCGTCGATCACCGGCCGTGCAGCACGCGAGGCGGCCGGTCGGACAACGAGCGAGTGACATGGGGCCAGCGGGCACGACAAACGGCAAGAAGTTCGACTATGCTTCTTTCCATTGACGAGTCGGAAAGGTTTCGTCTATTCTCCCATTGCCTTTCGGAAAGAGCGTGCGGCTTAATGGAAGCTCCGGCTTAACGGTTTACAACGGTTTGTTTAACGAGAACGAACTGAGGTCAACAACCGAAATGAACAGCGAAAGAAGCGAGCAAGAGATCAAACGGAAAGCCAATGACAGCCATCGGTTCACGGCAGCGGATCGAGCGGCTTTATGTTCGGGTACATCGACGGGAGGATCTTCTTGCCGGGCGTCGTTTCGTTCAGAAAGAAGTGGAAGTTGAAGTCGCCCTTCACGTTCATGTTGTGCTTGCGGAAAACGTCCATTGCGAGCCGTTCGAGCGAGTCGACCGTGCTGGAAGCGAGTAATGAGCAAAAGATTGAGGAGAACGGACTCACTTGAAGAGATAGCGGTCGACTCGATACGTGCCTTCGACCGTCTCGTAGCTCACGGCCAAAAACCCCTCGTCTTCACCGCTCTCCGCATTCAACAGTGGTGCAATTTCGAGCATGTCGGTGGCCTCAATCGAAAGCATCTCCCATTTGGCCTCCTTCAGATTGCAGCGATGAGCGTAGGCCATTAGGGGATCCTTGTCGTACGGCGGATAGTCCTGCTCTTCGCGCGTAAGGAAGTACACGTTCTCCGTCGACCGAAAGGCCTCGAAGGACCCGTACTGATGACAGAAAGCAATTAATATCTTCCGTGAAGGAAACCACCGATTGAAAGCTGTAGCCAGACATCTCTTTCGTAGTCCACGTCTTCTCTTCAATGTTGTACACGCACAACGCTTCGTACTCTTGGGCGCGGATCCCGAACAACGACCGGCCGTCTTTGCTCAGCTGCAACACGTTTTCGGGATCTTCCATCGGCTCCGTCCATTCCACGTCCAGGCGGGCGTCGTCGAGATGCAGCCGGCAGAAATGAAGCTCCGTGCACTCCCAACGCCATTGGATCACCGCGTGCTTTACGTTCGCTTCGTCTCCCGTGATTTCTGTGAGCACGTACGACGGTCTCAAATGCGCGTGGTCGGCCAATGGAAGCACTTCAAGACTCTCGTCTTTGATGTGCATCCGCAGCAGCCATAAGCCGCGTCCCCCGAGAGCGACGATCGTCGTCGAGTTCACGAGCACCAACTCCTCAATGCTATGGTCAAAAGACGTCTCGGATTTTAGCAACCTAAACATGGGAAGAACGCAATGCAAGGGAGATGCGACGGAACGTACAGCTGGGAGCTTCGAACGAGATCCAAAATTTGCAACTCGGAGAGATCCGCGCGCAGGCGGTACACGTAGCGACCGTCCAGCGGAAAGCAACGCGTGTGAATCGATCCCTGGACGGGAGTAAGAGGTGGAAGAGAAACGGCAGCAAACAACTCACCATGCAGGGAAATTTGGTCCAATTCTCTCGTGCATTGTGGATCGGCAGATCGTACTCAGTGAGTGAACCCGCTCGATCGCTGCTCTTCTCGTCGTTTTCGCTTCCGTCGGCCAAACTGTTGGACGTCCCCGCTTGTTCCTTGTCGTTTCCCATTCAATTCAACGACCTAAATCGCAGCTTACAAGTTGCAAGCAACAAGTGAGAATCACTCGAAAAATCGGCCACCTCGCACGAATAAAGAGGCAATTTCGGGCAAAATGCGAAAGAAGGACGACAGTTTTTCCGCTGTTCTATGCGAAGAGTTTGCTTTCGCCCGTTACGAAAGCTCAACTGCATTTCGGAGCAAATGCGAGCGACTCGCAGATAGCACGCGGGCACACCCATCCGCTCGCTTGCCCAAACAAGCGGAGATTCTTTGCTTCGAGTGCGAGGCCGTCTTCCGTTGAACGGCGGTTTGCGCTCACCATAAGCGAGGATAGCTCTGCGTTCATCGTTCTTCGTTTTTTGTTCGCCCTTCGATAGAAGGAAAAGCTCATACTCTCACTCAAGGTCAAAGACGAGACTCCATTGTCGTAGAAGGCGAGTCGCTCAGCGGATCAACAAACGTCGAACGATCAGTTCTTTGCTTTTGCCTTCCACTGCCGACTAACAACAACAGTTTATTCACCAAGAGAACATCGAAGAAATAACAGACGTGTTAGACAGCAGTGATTCATTTAGAAAGAGCCCTTTGGCGAACACGCGAAGATCACACGAACTCGGCCATGAAGCTGCCGTTCTTCTCGGCGAATTCGGGCCACTCGGGGAGCGCCTTGACCGCCTCGCCGTTCTCCTTGACGAAACGAACAACGCGCTTCTTGAAGTCCAACGGCGGGTCGTAGAGGGCGGCCAGTTCGAGGCGCTCGATCACGTTCTCCAGCGACAAGTCGGCGCTCATCTGCTTGCCGCAGATTTCCTTAACGAGCGAGTGAATGCGGAAAGAGGAACGAGAACTCACCGCCAGTTCGGGCAGTTGGTACTGGGCGGCCAACGGGAACAGAAGGGCAGCCATGGCGCCGTCCTGCGGCACTTCGCCCGTGTAGAAGTAGCGGAGGAAGTGCTCGACGACCTCCGGCTCCGCGTTCTTGATCTCATACTTGCTCTCGGTGCGCTCCTTGAAGTCACCCTCGAACGCCAGCTTGAACACCTCCGATTGGGCGGCCAGCACGCACTTGTGGACCTGCAAAAAGGACGGTTGATTGCTGTACAAACGGGAAGACTCGCCTTGAACTCGCGATCGCTGCACTTGATCGTGAAGTCCGAGTAGTCGCCCGAATCGAAGGTCCCCTCCAAACTGCGGGCTAGGAACTCGCGCGGCTTGCTGGACGGGTCGGCCACTTGGCGCACGACGACGTGCAGCTCAAACGGCGGCCACTCGAGAAACGGCGAGCGTTGAACGGTCTTGTAGCAGCGATACGGCGTTTTCGGCGTGTGCTCAAGGACGTCGGTCCAGTTTTCTGCAATTAAAGGATAAGGATTGAACGACCGCAGGGATTCAATACCTTGCAGGCGCAGGCACAACTCGTCCGACTGCCGCTTGATCCACGCCTTCTTTTGGAGTTTGGTGCTCGAAGCCTCAAAGAAGTTCTTCACGCCCAACTCCCAAATGACCTCACAGCCGTTGAGCCCCTCTTTCTGGCTGGGGAGCAATCCCACGAACACGCTGATTTTTTGGGGCAAATCCAACGTGATCACGTCGCTGCGGAAGCAACGAGAAGCCAGCTTGCGGATCGGGAACACGATCTACATCTTCTCGTTCGACAGCTTCTCCACACGAGCCGCCATGCCTGAAGAAACGAGTGGCTTGAAGGCAGAGGAATCGAGCAACACGAGAGAAACGCGATACGACGCGACAGGAAAGCGACGGCTTGGGACGCCGCGCGCGACGCGCAAATGGCGACGAGCGGGCAAACGGGAGGCGCGATTTGCTTTCCACGGCCATCCGCCGCCCATCCGCCGGCTCGGCGAATGGGAACTCCTTTGAAGTTTGCCCGATCAGCGGGCCGCACGCTCTCTTCTCGCCATCCGCTCGTCGCTTTTTTCTGGGAATCATAACAAATTCGCGGAGCGGCGCCCATCGAGCCGACGATCGGCGCAGTTCTCACGGCCCCTTTCTGTTGGCTGAAAAAAGGATTCCCATGCGAAAGGAGGGTGTCGAGACACTTGCGGTGTAATCCCCTGCCCTTCAAAGAGGTCCTCCACTTCTCCCGTCCACAATCAGCAAATCGGGGTGACCAGTCGGCTGTCACAAGAAGAAAGTGACGTCACTCCACTATCCATCAGCAAGTGCTTCCTTGGACTCAACAACGCGTGCAAATGCAGCCGCAACAAACATCGGCTCTCGTTTGTCAGTCAATTACGAACAAGTGGTGTGTTTTGGACGTTTTGTTGGAACGAACGGCCGCCGTGTTTGTTCAGCCGTTCGAACGGGAACCGACCGATTGGAATCGGAGGCCTCATTGGCGTTCGGCGGTCGAACGGAGAAAAGACCGCCTCGCAGGTGTTCTTTTCATTCGCCGCTTTCATTAAAAAATCACGCTTTCATCCGCTCGTCCAACAACCGCTCTCGATCCTGCGTGTGTTGCTGAATGCCGCCGTCATTCTGCTCGTCGCGTGCACTCCGCTGGGCGAGGCGTTCATCAGCCAATCGTTCTTCAAATTCCTGAAGCTCCGGCTGGGAGTACGCGAACGACATCGCTCGCTACGATTACGGGCCGGTTGCGTCGTTCGGGGGCGGGCAGCACGTGGCCGGGCGAAAGACGAAGTAAGTTCTCCGCCGCTCGGTCCAATCGATTGCTGCTCGCTTGCAGGAAAACGCCGACGATCTTCGTCGCGGGCTGGGCTTCGACCGCGTCGTTCGCGTGGCCGTCGGCGCTCGTCTGGAGAATGCACGGCTATGGGCTGGAAAAATTGTACGGCTTCGCGTGCGGCCTGCCCGCCAGCCCCTCTTCGATCACCTGCGGATTGCGTTGCCTGTTCGTCAATGCGGTGAGCCCACGAATGCTCGCCGATCGAAGAACAGTTGTTGGAGGAGTTTCCGCCTGTGTTTTGCTCGCCGCTTGCAAGCGACCGCTTTCCTAGCCGCCGACCGCTCGTCCTCACGACCAGCCTGACGCCCGGTGATTAAGATGCGCGTCCAGGAGCAAGAACAACGGCAACTTTTGCCCGTAGTTCGAGCATGAGTGAGCGAATAAGAGCAACACATCTAAGCAGCTTGTGTATTTCCGATTGCTTTTAATCGGAAGACATCCCCACGCACATTCGTTCTCAACCAAACACTCCGATTTTGCAGACCCGTTTATTCGCCAAGCAGAGCGGAGCAGAGACACGAGGGGGAACACACTGGGCGATCATTTGCTGGACGAGGGCGGCTCGAGCTCCCAGTCGAAGGGGCCGTCGATGTTCTTGACGCCGCACTTGGCGCCGGCCTGCAAGCGGCGGTCACTCGCGTCTTCCCGTCGGGCACTCACCTCCTTCAGGCTCGCGTAGATGAACGAATAGTCGGGGGTGTCGTGGTACTGGAGGCCGTCAATGTAGTCGAGGATGCCGGCCAGCTCCTTGCGGCACTTGGGGGTGTTCGCGTAGAGCTCGTCCTTGCGCGTGCCCTCCTTGCGGCAGTCCTCTTTGTAGCCCTTCACGTCGTTCTTGTCGCTCATCTTGCGCCACGGGAGGCCGATCTGCACGAGGTCCATGAGGAGGTAGAACCAGGACTCGCAGTCGTCCTTCTTCGACATCTCCAGGCCCGAGTGGCAGCAGAGCGAGGCGAACCGCACGGTGCCCTTGAAGCCGACCACGGCGCGCGGCGTCTTCAGCTCGTTCTCGGCGTTCGTGAGGCGGCGGGCGATCCCGAAGTCGAGGATGTAGATCTGCAACATGGAGTGAGGGGATTTCATGCAGCATGTCGCTCACCACGTGCTTCTGGGCGTCGAGGCCGCAGGCGAAGTTGGCGGGCTTCAGGTCGCGGTGGATGAACCAGTGCTGGTGCAGGTCCTCGACCGCCTCCAAGCACTGGCTCGCGACGCCCAGCCCCGTCCCGATGGAGAGCACCTTGTCGGGGCGGGCGGCCTTGAGGTCGGCGAGCGACTTGCCCACGAGTTGCATCACGAGGAAGAAGTAGGCGGGCTTCTTGCCGCGGTCCACGATGCGCGTGAAGTGCGACTTCTCCGCGCGCTTCGCTCCGACCAGCTTCAGGATGGCGATCTGCAACGAGCGGGCGGTCATTGGGCAGAGGAGAACGACCGCTTGCCTCCATCTTGAGCTTGCTGTGCTTCCGCGTCTCGATTTTCTTCTCCACTTTCATGGCGAACTCGCGCGTTCTGTCGTCGGACTGGTGGACTTTGTAGACGGCGCCGAAGCCGCCTTCGCCCAGCATGTTTATGACGGTGTACTTCTGCTTGGCCGAGTCGATGATCGCGCCCTGCAACGAGCGAGTGGGTGGGTGGACGGAGAGGAAAGGGGGGACTCACCGGCTTGATGCCCAGCTCCTCGTCTTCTTCCTGCGAGCTCATCGTTGCGGTCGGCGTGCGGGCGGGCGGCTGAGCGGGGGACTGCGAGTCGAGACAAGTGGCCGTTCGGGCCGCTCGCCGCCGCTTTTATGCCGCCGAGTTTGCATGAGCGCGCTGTTCGCTTGGGGATTCGGGCGATGCAAAACTGAATGTGTTTCGAGTCCCGTCCGGTCACCCGGTCGGATGGCTGTCGACAACAGCGAGCGGACAAGGAGGAGGTCAAACGGAACGATCCAATCGCTCTTCGTCATCCTCTCGAAAGTACAAACGAGCGAATACGCGCAGCACGAGCAAGAACACGAACGACAAAAGAGAAGCATCATTCCAGTGGACAGCCAAAAGAAAGAACGCTCACTTACGGTCAGTCGAAGCGAAACGAGTGGGTGACGGCCTGAAATCGGATGGATCATTCTACACGTTCTCTTGTGTTCAGGTGGAGGCGGGCGGGCGGCTGCTTGTGTCGGAAAGCGGTATCGAATCCGCTTCCGACCGCCCGCCCGCCGACGGGAAACCGCGCGCCCGCTCACCTCTTGCAGTGTCTGTCGCAGAATAAACATGTGAGGCCATCGGATGAAAGTTGCGCAGTACGTCTTCGAGCGCTCGTGGACTCACAGGGAACGTTCGCGCGATCCCCGCAAACGTCGAGCCGCTTGGGCGAGACAGCGAATGAACCGGCATTTCCCGGCTTGAGCATCTTTTCTGATGAAACCACCTTCATCTGTCCAATCTTTGGTCGTCGCTTCAGCGACTTATTTACGACGAGGCCGACCCACCATCACGGAGTGATCAGAATCCGCTCGCTTCGTTCACTCATCATTCCCAACGACGGCTGAAAGAAAGAAGATAAGAATGCGCAAGAGTTCGAGCAGGATGTCCACTGGAATGATGCTCCGAACTGGGAAGGAGTGAAACGGGGGATGGGAAAAAAGGAAGAAACGAGAACCTTTTCGACCGTCGCGAGTGACCGCAAGTGAACAGAAAGGCCGGCCGGAGTGACCGCCGGCCATCCGATCGGCAAGCGGCCGCCAGATGCGAGCAGGCGCCACTTGGGCGGCGACTCGGAGGGGACGAACGTCTGCTCATTGCTCGCCAGTAGGACGCAAAAAGCATTGCGAGGGGGTTTACGCCGTTGATCGAGGGGAATAAAAGCGGAAAGTCCGTTTCGTGGCAAAACGATCACTTCATTCGCGCGTTGAGCAGAGAGTCGTCCAAAAGCCATAACC
The DNA here is from genome assembly GCA_024699865.1 of Aphelenchoides fujianensis. Taxonomy (NCBI): domain Eukaryota; kingdom Metazoa; phylum Nematoda; class Chromadorea; order Rhabditida; family Aphelenchoididae; genus Aphelenchoides; species Aphelenchoides fujianensis. The sequence goes on along the minus strand of JAMPIO010000012.1, from coordinate 781,204 downwards.
GCTGGATGGGTGACGGCGAAGAGTGAATTCAAGGCGTTCCCGTTCATCCAACGGCAAGTAGTTGAGACGAGTGATTGGAACAAGCAAGAGCCAGTAGTCGGGTTCAACTCAACGCCCATTTTGATCGCTTTGACTTCCGTCGGTCAGTCGGCTGTTCTGCGGCCATGACCGCCTTCTTTCTCGTTTCTTTTCTGTTGCTTTCGTTCCTCCGCTCGACGAGCGCCGACCGGACGACCGTGGGCGCGGGCTTCAAGCTCGTGGACGTGGGCCCCGCTCGAGTGGAGTTCGTGGACGACCAGGTGGTTTACGCGGTGAGTGCCCCTCGAACTCTTTCGCTCACTCCCGTTCGTTCAGACGGGCTTCTCGCTGCGGATGCCGCCGGACGCGAACGTCCGCTTCCGCAACTACTCGCGCTGCTGCCACTCGTTGAAGACGTCGCAGTCGGGCGACAAGCTGCTGGAATGCGAGGAGACGTCCTCGGGCGCCCCGTACGCCTCCTGCGCGTGGAGCAAGGAGTGAGCTGTCCACTCCTTTTTCACTCCACGTGTTCCAGCGGCTTCTACACGCAGTTCGCGATGACCGACTGGGCCGAGCACGGCGGCTGGATGGAGCGCAACTTCGAGCGCATCCTCTGCATCCCGTCCGCCCAGTCGGAGCGCGCGTGCCACGACTTCTACGAGAACATCAGTGAGTTCCGCTCCCTCCTCCTTATATGCTTGAAGCTCGCGAGTACGACACGGAGTACCTCGTCTATTCGCCGCACTACTTCACGTGGTACCTGACGTTCAACTCGCTGATCGCCAACCTCATGGTGCTCGTCTTCTTCCACGATCGGCTGGCGCGCTTCTGGCGCGACAACTGGGCGACGCTGCGGGCCCGCATTTCCGTTCGTTCCGCCCAATCGACGCCCAATCGATTGCTTGCAGCGAAATCGAGTGCGCGGCATCAAACGAACGAAATTGGCGGACGTCCACGAGCTCCTCCGCCGCACCAAACGGCCGCCCATCCTCGCCGCCAAGTCGAGCGGCGTCCTTTGGGAGCGCACGCCCGAAATGCAGCGTTGGCATCGGCAGAAATACGTGCCCGTACGTCCCTCTTCCTCCTTTCATCCAACGGTTTGTTGCAGCCCGAGCCGCCCGGCAGTCGGAAGCTGGACGCGATGGACGAGCGCGCGGTGGAGCACTTGTTTCGGCGCGGCGGGCAGCACGCGTTCAGCCTCGAGCGGGCGGAGATGCTCGTACGTTGGAGCAAGTGAGTTTCCTCCACTCCTCCATCCACTCGCCTCCTTCCAGCATCCGGGCGGGGATCGTCGACCGGCAGAAGAAACGGGAGCCCGAGCGCGTCTGCGTTCTCGACTTTCTGCAGAAGATGGACGCCGACTGATCGATCCTGTTGTTGTATGGTGGTTGGTTGTTTCTGGCAGTAAACGAGTGTTCTTGGCTTCGAGCGTCTTCCGTGTTTACAAGCAGGAAAGTGGACGAGGAAGGCAGAGTAGACGGATGAACGACACATCCTTCACTTGCTTTCAAGCCCAGCTGTTCTGCTCGTTGAACCGTACGATTGGCTCTCTTTGCTTTTTCTCACCGACAGCCACCACGTTCGAATTGCCGGAAACAACCGTTCGTGCTGCGCGTGTTTATTCGGCGTAGGGAACGGGGAGGCCCAACTCCTGCAGCTTCGCGTTCTGGACCATGGACGTGTAGCCCTGGAGGAAGTCCTCGAGCGCCTTCGAGGTCTCCGGGTCGGGATCGCGCGTCTCGATGAACGAGAGGAGCACTTTGTAGAGGAAGACGAACTGGAGGTCCGTCTGAATGCAGTGCATCCGCTTCTCTGCAACAAAAAGGAGATTAGAACGAGCATTCGAATGCTCACGGCGCAGCGTGCGGACGAGGGCGATCATGTCGAGCGGGCGGTTGGCGATCAACGCCTGGATGCCCATTTCGGCGGCCATCACCTGCAAGCCGCGTGGAAGAAGGAGAGGAGCGAACGAACGGTTCCCGTGCGTCCGATGCCCGCCGAGCAGTGGATGACGACCGCCGACTTCTGCGGACAGGCGCGCACCAACTGGAGCAGCTGGAGGACGACGTCGGCGCGGTCGGGCACCCCGCGGTCGGGCCACGTTTTCCACTGGTGATGGAAGACGGTGAGCGGCTCGCGGTCCGCGTGCTTCGCGTCGCGCACCTCCAGCACGCTCGTCACGACGCCCGGCGAGTGCACGAAGCGGCCGCGGTTGACCACCGAGAGTCCTGGAAGTGAGTGAGTGCGGAGCAAGTTGGTGGACGAACCGATCGCGTCGAAGCGCATCACTTCGTCGTCGTAGAGCGGCCAATACTGCGAGCACTTCTCTTTGCCGAGCTCGCGCGTCTCGCACAGCATCACGATCGCTTGGACGTTCTCCTGGCGCACCATTCGCCAGAAATCGGGCGTCGTCGCGGCGGTGGGGCCCTGCAAGTGGAGCGGCTTCAGAGGAGAGAACGGACGGGTGTCCGTGCCTGCGTGCAGATGAAGTGCTGCTCCGGATTGAGCGGCGGGCCGCGCACGTGGTTCGCGTGGATGTAGTCGGGCATTCCCGGGCCGGAGGGCGCCAACACGACGCGCTCGCGGTCCGCGCAGAGGACGTCTTTGTAGCGATTGCGGGGCGCGTTCCGGTCGAAGTTCTCGCGAGTCGTCCCCTCCGGGACGTCTGCAAGCGGACGAAGTGAAGGGAAGAGAAGGAAGTGGACGGACAGGAGCGAATGTAATTCAAGTAGTCCCGAATGGCGCCCGGAGCCGTCAGTTGGGCCGCGTGCTGCAAGCGGGCGAGTGGAGAGCAGGAGAAGCGGGCGGACTGACCACAGCGAACGTCTTGGCGGCCTGCTTCATGTCCTCGAACGTGGTGTCGATGCGGCCGAGGTCCTGCAGACGCTTGATGGCGGCGATGTGCTCCGTTTGGCAGGAGGTCTGCTCCGGCGGGGCCGCCCGCAGCGCCGTCGGTTGGAATTTGATCACGCTGCAATCGGAAGGCTGTTGGATGATTGAAAGGAGTGCTCACGTCTGATTGCCCAGCGGCTTCATCCTGCAATCGAATGGAATTAGCAGAAGCGTGCAGTCGAACTCACCCGGCGGTCTCCTCCTCGCCGCCGGCGCCGTTCTCGCCGCCCTCCTCCGTCTGCAAGGAGGAAGGTGAGTAGTTCGTGCGCTCTAAACAAACCGGCGGCTTCGAGCGAGCTTTCGGCGGCTGCTGCTTTCGCCGCTGCCGAATGGAGCCCGGCTGGCGGAGGACGGAGACGACGGAGGCCGCGGCGCCGTCGGCCGCCTGCTTCGCGCGCTTCCGGCGGGTGCGCGGCTTCCCGCGGCGCGACTTCTGCGAGACGGTCGTGTTGTTCGCGTCCTCCGTGCCGCCGCCTTCCGTCCGCTTCGGCCGACGGCGCGAGCGGCCCTTCGGCGCTCCGGTCGCTGCGGCGGGCGGCTGCTCCATCGGCGGCTGCGGGCGAGAGGATGAGCGAGAGCGCGCGCAGAACTCCCGTCCGTCCAGTCGGCTGCCCAAACTGCGGAATGGGCAGGCGGGCGGCTCGATTCGTTTCGACTTGGAGGGTGGAATTTGCATTGAGGGATGGGCGGGGAGTGCGGTTGTGAACACGTGCATTCTGGAAGGTGTGCTTTCGAGCCGTTCGTGAGCACCGTCCGTTTTGCGAGTGGGTGGTCTTTCACTAGCAATCGCTCGTAATCATGCTCTGCTGCAGACCTGACCGATGCGCAGCGAATGATCCCGTTGAATGCGCACAACACGGCGCGACCGCCAACAAGAACGGCACGAAGCTGCCCGCCGCCAAGGAGCTGGAGCAAGCTGGTCGAGTCGTACGCCGTTGCAAAGGCCAAGTCCTGCGAGTGGTCGCACACGTACATCAACGGGACCTCCAACACCCTCTTCACCACGGTCGGCGGCTACATTCCCGTCTGTAAGGGCTCTTAGGGTGCCTCGTTTGGCTGTTGATCTCACCGCCCATCCCCGTTGTTTGCAGACCAGGCCCCCGGAGTTGGCGAAGGACGGGCAGAGCGGGCTCGTGATGAACGGCGCCAACTACTGGTGGTTTGGGCGACGACGCCCGAGATCGCGTGTGCCGTGGCCTATTGCCCGAGCGAGCGCTCGACCGCAATGTCCGCTAATCCACGACCTCGTCCAGCGATGGCTGGAATCAACGGTCAGCACTTCACACTGGTCGTCTGCGACTACTCCCCGGCCGGCAACTAGCCGATCTACACGGCGCGGGCGGCCGGCTCCAGCGTCGAGAGCGGCACCAAATTGTCCAAGACGGGAGTTGCGAACATTCACAACTGATCGATTGGGCAGAAGAACACGCCTCTTGTGTTGTGAATGAGAACGTGTATAAACTGTTAAAAACTGTTACGAGTTTGAGTTGTCAAAGAAGAAACCGACTACACCGAAGACGGGATTCTCTGCTGGAACGAATCAAAGGACTTGCCTCCCTTGCAAGGAAAAATGTCTGCAAGAACGCCGCCTTTCGGTCAATCGAATGACCGCAACCACTTATTCAATCAACTTTGAAGAACGCCAGATTCTCCCACCTGCACAATCGACGACCGTTGCAGGAGGGGCGACAGTTGATTGCGAAGACTATGGCGGGCGACTGTGTCGGGCGTGTTGCTCGCCACGCCGATCGGCCGACTGCAGAGGAACCGGTGGCACAGAGAGTGGAGGGATGGCTGCCCAACCACTCACCTGTCTGACCGGGCCGGCTGTTGTCGCTTCCGAGCTGCTTGCAACTCCCGCCGGCCGTCGATTGGCGCCTTGGCCGAAGGGTCGTTTGCTTGTCGTAAAGGCGCTTGTCTTTACTTGCCATTTTGCGGCTAATTGACAGCAGCGTCGGACGAGAGGTGGCCGAACGTGCCTTCCGCTCGCCACTCAGCGAGCGATCCACCGAACAGATCGCAGCGGACGGCCGACGACCCAAAAAGGCCGGTCGAGGAGCGGGAAAGTAAAAGGGAACCAAAAAAGAACCTTTAGAGCGCCGTAGCCAAGGCAGCCGACCAGGCGCGATGAAGCTATTTAGTCGATCTGATACTGCTGAGTGCTAAGCTGACGGGGATACGTACCGGTTGCCCGAGAAGATGTGAACCCCAAACACATGCCAAATTAACTTTGTCCGCTTTGACGACCCGCCGGAATCGAGCCGGCGACCCGACCGCCCCACAATTCGCGCCGTTACCGCCTAGACTACAGGAACTATTGCTCGGGAGCCGAAGCGCGGGCTTTTGAGCCGCAGGTGCGGGCGCTCGCTGGTTCGTTTTCCACCGCTCGCGTGTTGCTCAATCGGCGGGAATGATTAAAGAACGAGCTGTTTCGATCAACAGACGATCATTAACATGCAAATCCGATGAATGACTGCCGGCATCGAAGTCGAGCCACGCATACAGCTGCCGCTACACGCCCACACGGGAGGATCCGTGCGTACTCGTCGTAAGAAACTACTCGTCGCCGTTTTTGTCAAAAAGATTGCGAGCCTGTCGACCGTCAATTCGATTTCTCGGCCAGTCATTAGAAGGCGAAGATGTGTCCCGGTCTGTTTAAGTGAGTGGCAACGCCTCGGTCCGATGAATGACTGGCTGTCGATTGGTCACAAGGCCCATTGACTCGTTTCTTTGCAAGATGAGAAGAGAGTGGAGGAGTGGCCGACTTGACCCGCCGGTCGTCATGGCAATCGGCCGAGTGGCCGCCGCTTTTGCCGCGAGCCGAAGGTCGAAAACTAAGAATAATTCTCGTTTCTCTCCGCTTCCCGCCTCGATTCGACCCAAACAGTCAAGCGATGGCGTTCGTTCCGATCAAAGACGGCGAGTTCACGAGCACGATCTACGGAATGGTTCGTCCTCTCCTCTCGCTCACTGACTCCTTTCTTTCGTTGCAGATCCGCGACAACCGCTTCGTGGACGTGATGCGCATTCTGCAGTTCGAGTTGCAGCGAATCCCCAACGTGAGCGCCCATCCAATTGTTTCTAACGATCGCGTAGAGTCGGGCGGGCTTGTCGCTGCTCGGCTACTGCTTCTACCAGACGCAGGACTTCCTGATGGCGGCGGAGACCTACGGAAAGCTGGCCGCCCTCTTCCCGCAGCACTCCGACTACAAACTCTACCACGCGCAGTCCCTCTACCACGCGTTCCTGTTCGCGGATGCCGAGGCCGTCATGGAGCGGGTGAGCGGTGGGGTCGACTCTGTCGGGGATTGGCTGGACACTCTTTGCCCCTTTGATCGCCTCGTTCAGTGCGCGGACGACCCGAAAATCAGCCGGCAGCTGCTGAAGTTGGCGTCGGCGATCAAGTACCGCGAGGACGACGTGCACAACGCCCGGCGCCTGGTGGAGCAGTACGACGCCGAGGATCCGGACGCCGAAGTGAATTTGGCCTGCATCGACTTCAAGGTGCGTCCTCCCCTCCCAATGAAGAGATAGCTTGTTCTCCGTTAGGTGGGCGAGTACCCGAAGGCGATGGCCGGCTTCCGGAACGCGACGAACGTGCACGGCTTTCGGGCGGACCTCGCGTACTCGCTGGCCCTCTGCCACTGGCAGCTGGGCGAAGTGGACCAAACGCAGCGGTACATCGGCGAGATCGTCGAGCGCGGCGTCAAGGACCACCCCGAGCTGGCCGTCGGGGCGCTCAGCGAGGGCGTGGACGTGCGGTCGGTGGGCAACTCGCTGCTGCTGAGCGAGACGGCGCTCGTCGAGGCGCTGAACCTCCGCTTCGCCATCGCCTACAAGGCGCGCGACTTCGAGCGGGCGGCCGGCTGCCTCACGGACATGCCGCCGCGCGCCGAAGAGGAGTTGGACCCCGTCACGCTGCACAACCAGGCGCTCCTGCACGTGGACACGCAGCTGGCCGACTCGTTCGCCAAACTCCAGTACCTGCTCACGCAGAACCCGTTCCCGCCGGAGACCTTCGCCAACCTGCTGCTGCTCTACTGCCGCTACGAGTACTACGACCTGGCGGCCGACGTGTTGGCCGAGAACGTCCACCTCACGATCAAGTACCTGACACAAGCGAGTTCTCTTCTCTGTTTCTTCTAATCCGCCCGCTGCAGTACCTGTTCGACTACCTGGACGCGATGATCACGCTGCAGACGGCGCCCGAGGAGGCGTTCAACAAATTCGACGCGCTGGCCGGCGAGCAGCTCAAGGAGCTCCGCCGCGCGCACGCCCGCCTGCAGGAAGCGGCCGACGGCGAGGACAAGCGCGCCGTCGAGAAGGCCGCCGTCCACGTGCAGGAGTGCCTCCAGCGGTAGGGCCTGGGATCTTCTTGCTCCAATCTTGTCTTGCAGCTACCTGCCCGTACTGATGGGGCAGGCGAAGATCCTGTGGGAGCGGGCGGACTACGACCAGGTGGAAGGCCTCTTCCGCCGCTCCGCCGAGCTCTGCGCCGGCGCCGAGGATTGGCGGCTCAACTTGGCGCACACCCTCTTCATGCAGGCACGTCCATTTGTTCCTTTTGACCACTTCCTTCCGTAGGAGAAGTACAAGGAGAGCGCCGACTGCTACGCGCCGATCGTGAACGCCAAGTTCGATTCGGTTCGTCTTCCGCTTTCGGTCGATCAAATCAATCCGATTGAAGATGCTGGACATCTCAGCGATCGTGTTGGCGTCGCTGTGCGTCTGCTACATCCTGACGAATGCGAACGAAGCGGCCGAGGAGGTGATGAAGCGGGTGGAGAAGGAGGAGCTGCAGCAGCCCGACCGGCGCTCCTTCCACCTCTGCATCATCAACCTGGTGATCGGCACGCTCTACTGCGCTAAAGTGAGGGGAATGCATTAAATTTACATCCCTTTTCGGCAGGGCAACTTCGAGTTCGGCATCTCGCGCGTGATCCGCGCCCTGGAGCCGTGCGAGCGGAAGCTGGGCATCGACACGTGGTTCTACGCGAAGCGCTGCATGCTCTCGATGTTCGAGCAGGTCGCCAAGCAGCTGCTGATGGTCCCCGACGGTGTCCTCATGGAGTGTCTCGCCTTCCTCGAGACCTGCGAGTGTTCGCTCTTCGTGCAAACAATGCTGTCTTCATTGCTTCTGGTTGCAGCCCACGGAAAGGAAGTGAGCACGATCACGGACAGCCTGCTCGTCCAGCAGCACGGGAACGACCCGCGCCGGACGGTCGCCTTCGAGGCCCGAATGCTCCGCGCTCTGCTTCTTCAGATCCTCGACTATTGAGGTCTCTTGGCTGTGAAATTTTTGTCGTTTTGAAACAACTTAACATAAATTTTCGTTGTGGAAGCGATGCTTCGAAGCAGTCGTTTGGGAAGGGTCGTGGGAGAAAGGCGGCGACGATTTGCATCCTCAATACCCTCTCCATCTCTTCGTCCGGTCTCGGCGCTCATTTGCTAAACACTCGACCGGAAAGAGTGGCCGTCTGCTGCTGCTGCTCGCGCTCCTCTCCGTCGAAGCGGCCGCCGAATTCGCGGGCGACTCCACCGCGGGGTACGTTGCGGTCGTTCTCCTGATGATCGGCTTGCTCCTGCTCCCGCTCTGCCTGCTTGGATCCACTGCGGTCGGCTGCTACTACGTGCTGTCGCGGGTGAGTTCGCTTCGCTCCGTCCCCAACTGCCGTGTTTGCAGAAATCGAGTGCGCCTCGCGAAGTGGACTACCCCTACCCCGTCTACCCGCCCTACAACCCGGGACTCGGCTGGTGGTTGTATCAAAACCACGTGAACCGCCCGCGCGAGCAGCGCGTCGTCCGCACCGAAGTCCAGCGACCGGCGGCCCCCCCACCGACCGACGGAGTGGACACGCAGCCGGCGCCCCGCAACTGGTGATCCCTGCTCGCCTCTTGTTGTTGTGTCGTCCGTGAATAAACGATCAACGGTTGTTACTTGACGTGAGCGGGACGAACTCGCCACGGTGGTCGCTTGCGGCTTCCCGTCTTCTGCGTATTTATTCCGAATTCGAGAATGTGAAGTGGGTGGTCAGAGGGTCGACTCGAACGGCGGGATCCCGGCGGCCTCTTCAGCGGCGAGCAGGCGGCGGAAGGCGGCGTTCACGCGGGCGGGCGAGCAGCTTCTCGTTCGGCTCCAGCGCGCGGAGCGGGCGGTCGGGGCGGACGATGAGGTCGGCGGTCGTGAAGACGAGCGGCGCCGCCTGCTCGTCGGCCATCACGCGCACGAGCTCCCGTTGGATCACCTGCAGGTAGCCGGCGGGCTTCTTTCTGGAACGGAGGGGAATGATCGGATGCCGTTGATCGATTGGAACTCACTGGGGCGGGCGTCCTTCTGTTGCTCCGCTTCGATCGATTCGCATTCTTCGGGCGTCGGCTCGTCCGTTTTGGTCGAAAAGACCGCCCGCTTGGCGTCCACTTGGCTGTCGGCCATCTCCTGAAAACGCGCAAGAAATCCTGACGCGAACGAGGAAGAAAAAAATCAGAACGAAAGCGATGGAAACGGAGAGAAATCCCCGCTCCGATGTCGAAAGAGGGCGGCAAGTCGGCAGTCCGCGGCCGTCTGGCGCGCGGGGCGAGTCGCCGTTCACACGAGAAGCGGCCGGCCGGGCGGGCGGCAGACGGAGAGAGCGCAAAAAGCCGTTTTTCCATCCGCTGTCCGATTCGAGTCGAAGCGAATCGGCCGCCCATCTTTGACGACGCGACGAGAACTCGGAGGTTATTCTCTTCGATGAGTCACGACAGACGTGATCCAATCGTCCAAGAGGAAGCAGGTGCAGACGAGGAAGCGGTCGGGTCCGAATGTCGCCTACCCTTTCTCGTTCCAACAAGAGCCGCTCGCCATCCATTGCTCATTGTTCGGTCGAAATGAGTGGGCGCCTGCTGATGCTTGTGCCCATCTCCGTCGGGGCGGCCAGTGGATACGCCAGCACGTTCTCGAAGGAATCGACGGACTGGACATCGATCGCCGTGATCGTCGGCTGTATCGTCGTGCTCTCGCTGTCCCTTGTTGCCTCGGTTCTTGTCGGCATCGTTGTCCTTCTGAAGGTGAGCTCCCTGCTTTGTTCCCGCTCACTTCCGGGCTTTCAGAGACCCAAGAAGAAGGATGAGACGGCCCGCAGCAACGAGGCCCCGCCCAGTCGGATCCCAACCGAAGGCGACCGACCGGCAGAAACGCGCCCTCCGCCCACCATCAGACGCGAGAAGCCGCAGAACGTCGTCCACTACTACCCGCCCGCCTACAGCCACGGCGCATGGGGCTGGGGGCACCACCCGGGAGCTTATTGGGGACATTACGGCTACATGAACCGCCCGCAGCAATGGAGCATCGTCCGCACCGAAGTCCGCGAGCAGCCGGCGGCCGCTCAACCGAGCGGCACGACCGGCGATCAGCAGGCGCCCCGCAACTTGTGATCCCTTCTACTTTCTGTTTGTTCGTGAATAAACTATCAATTCCGCTCGTGAGACAGCCGAACGACGAGAAGCGAGCCCGGTCGACTAATTAGTGGACGAGATTGTGATCTCTCCATTTTTCCGCGTCCAACAGGCAACCACCTTGCTCGTGTGGCCGCCGCCTTCTGCCAACAAACGGTTTTCCACGGCTGAAGCAAGATCCACCGTCTCTCGTTGCTTTGTCGACAGACGACGCCGGCGATCAAGAAGTTCACCACATTGGAAGTGACAAGACTCCGTCCATCCTTCGACAACTCGGAACACGCCCAATTCGCCGTGTTTTCCGTGACCCGACCTCAACACCAGCTCCCAGTGTACGACGGTTCATTCGTCGATCTGCAGTGATTACAACACGAACGGGAACGTAAGAAGTGAGAGGAAGCGAGAACAATTGCGGGCAACAAATTCTGAGGTCAATGGGAACATGAAGTTGCGAGACAATGGACAGCAGAGAAGATCAAAGGAAGGACTGCTCGAAGGACGGGATTCCGGCTGCCGTCTCGGCGGCGAGCAGGCGGCCGAAGGCGCGGTTCACGGCGACGAGCAGCTTCGGGTTCAGGTCCTGCCGGCGGATCGCCTTCTTGATCGCTTCGGCCGTGCGGACGGGACACGAATCGGCCCACCCGTTCGCGACCGCCAGCCAGCGGCGGTCCACTTGGATTTTGCATCGACGAGCGGCCAGCGCGGGTGAGCAGACGACGCTGCGGTTGAATTCGGCGTCTGAAACGAGGCGAAATGATGCGCGGGCGGTCGATCGATCGGACTCACAGCTCTCGTAGCCGCTCGACTGCTCCTCCGACCGCTCCGCGCGAGTTGCAGCGTCCGCTCGGCAGGCGGCCATCTTCTGCAAAGACGAGAGGGAAACGATTGCCGAGCGGAACGCAGAAACAAACCGAAACCAGAAGCGAGCGAAAATCGTCTCCGCGAAGACGGCGGAGTGCGGGCGGCCGACGGAAAGCGGCGAGCGGGCGGCGGTTGGCGTGCGGCGAGATCGCGGCGGGAGTCGCCGTTCGGTCAGGCGGCCGCCGATCTCCCGCTCCGTCTGTCCGCAAGGCGTCGGCAGCGGGCGGAGCGGCGTGTTGCTTTCGAAATGGCCGACAGAAAGACGAGAAGCGGCAATCAAGCAGAGAAACTTGTCGGCGGCTCAATCGTTTCTCCTTTGACACGCCCGAAGTGTCGCTTCGTTTACACCAGGCCGAAAGTTTCTATTTGCGGAAGGTTTATTCGCGTCACCTGCACAAACGAAAGCGGAAATCAGTAGAAGACGTTCTCGATCGAGAGCTTCTTCGGCACGGGGCGCGGATCAACCGGATTGTGGGCGGCGATCGAGGCGCGTAGAAGCGAGTGGGGCAGGCCGACGGACAGGCGGTAGGACGTCCACGTGCAGCCGGATCGGAGAGAAGATGAATGGCGCCTGTGGATCGTGATCTCGCCGTTCTCCCTCACGTGCACCGAGTTTGTCGGTTTTGTCGTGATCACCGGCCAATCTCGCTGACCCGAATTCCATTGCACGTAGGTGGGAGAAGTTGGGAGGTCGGCCACAGTGGAGCACGCAAAGTTCGTCCACTCGCCCGTGTTGAGGTCCAGTCGACGCAGTTGCATGTGCCGAGTCCAGCCGGCGTGGCCGTCCTTCCGCATTTTCAGTTGGCTTAGAACGAAGGCGAAGTGGTCGTGGAAGTCGATAGAAGAACACCAGTCGTTAGAGAAGGCGTTCGCCTAAAGCAGTGGTTGAAGGCGGAGACAAACGACCGCCAACTCACGTTTCTGCTCTCTTCCACCTTCACTCGAGTGACGACTCCGTCGATTAGATCGAGCGTGTGAATCGAGTGGATGGACAGCCCGGACTGGACGACCGCGTGCAGGCGCACGGAGTGAAAGTGGAAAGCGACGACGTCTTTCGCGCGGACTTCGAGGGAACACACCTCTTTGACGCTTTTCGTGCGGAGGTTGACCGAGAAGAAGTGAGCGCGCGGCTGGGAGTTCGGCTTCAGGAAGAGGAAGCAGTCGGGAGCGTCGGTCGGGGCGATCAGCCGGCGGTAGCATTTGGCCCGCGGGGCGTCGGTCGGAGAGATGCCAGCGGAAAGAACCTCGAAGCGGAACCGCCCGGCCTTCCGATCAAGGACAATTCGCGCCAGATGCTCGCGAGTGACGACCAGCAGGCAGTTCGGATGCACGACGACGCAGTCAACTACTTCCTGATAGTAGAACCGGTTACTTGCACAGAGGAACGTCCTGAAAGAACGTTTGCTGATTAGAAGGGATACAAGACGTGGAGGAACCACTCATTGATGCCGGTGCAGGTGTCCAGAACGACGATGAAGCGGCACTCGCAGCGGAAGTCGACGAGCAGTCGGCCGCACGTGAACACGTTCGAAACGGCTCCGTTGTCGTCCATCCCGACGATCGACTCGCACCTCCCGTACTTCAGGGCTTGGGCTACGATGGTCGTCGCCTGCTGCATCTTTGGGGAGGCGGGAGTTCGGTGGGAGGTCCGTGGAAAGCGGAAGGAATGACCCGAAAGGCCGCTTGCCGCCGCTTTTATTCGCCCACTCGACCTCCGAGTTTCCCACCCGTCGGCTGTTGCGCAGTCAAGAGGAGACGAGGTCAGTTGTTTACTAGACGAGTCCCACGATCCCTGCTGCGCAATGAGGGTCGGCGAGAGGTCAGTCGGCAGGTCGTCGTTGCTTCGATTTTTTCCAGCCGACGATTACCCGCCTCTTCGTCGAGCGACTGTACGTGGAGCAGATTTATTGTGCGGAATTCAAAAACAAAGGAAAAGAGAAGGACATTTGTTGTTCACAGAAAGTGGAGCGGCAGGGGGAGATTGGCGGGCTGAGCATTCGAGAGAGAACCGTTCTTCGAAGGACCGATGCGGAGAGAAAGAAAAACAACGTGAAAGAGAGGAAGGCCGCTCACTTCTCGTCGGAACGCCGCCGCTTCTGCTCGGGCGTCGCGGCCGCATCGACGGCGGTGGCGCCCCGCTTCGGCGACAACTCGCAGCTGCTCGACGTCGTGCTCCAGTTCGCGTCCTCCTCGCCCACGAACTGAACGAGCGGATTGATTGAGGGATGGAAACGAGGGCGCTCACCTCCTCGACGAGTTCGTGCAGCTTGGCGGAGAAGATCGCGCGCCGATCGGGAGCGAAGTCCTCCTCCGCCTTCAGGTACACGAACACCATCGTTTTGCCCGGAGACTGGCGGTCGATCTGAAGCACGAGGAGAAGGGGATCAAGGGGATAGACCGGAGAACTCACCCGCTCCTTCGGGAAGGACCGGCCCTTCAGCGGACTCTTCTTCGGCGAGTACAGGAGCACGTGCTTCAGCGGGTGGTTGTCGCAGCCGAGGCCCTGGTCCATGACCATCCGCTTGATGTCCAGCTGGTCGGCGGCCACTCCGAGCGCGCCCAGCGCTTCGACCACCTTCTCCTCCTGCCCGTCGGCCAGCGCGGCGTCGGTCAGGTGCCAGCTGCCGAACAGGCGGGGCTGGCGGCGTTCTTTGAGGCGGCGGCGGAGCGCCTTCGCCTTCTGCAGTTTGGGGTCCGTCGAGTACTCGATCTGAACGACGAGGAGTGATCGAACGAAAGGAGGAACGAACCAGCTTCAACACACGATCGTCCAACTGCTCCAGCACGTCCATCTGCTCGAAGGCCTCGCTCATTCGGTACTGCCGGCCGGTGGAGGGGCTCGTGAAGAGCAGGAAGGGATCGGCGGCCACAAGGACGTCCACCAGCCTGCAAGCAGCGAGGTGAGTGCGGAAGGGAAGAGTGGACGCACAAGGACTCCAACCCCAACACCGCCTTGTTCTTGTAGATCTTCTCGTGTAGCTCCGAGCGGCAGGAGAGCGTCGTGTTCAGCTCGGAGATCAGCTGAAGACGAGCGGGGTGAGCGAGAGGCTCTTGCCTTCTTTCCACCCACCTTCTCCTGGAAGGCGATCACTTTGTAGCCGAGGCGGTCCGAGTGGAGGACGAGGAGGCCGCGGGAGAGGACGAGCACCGAGTTCTGAACACGAAAGGAAGGGTGAAGAGTAGAGGGGAAAGAGGTACCGTGATGAACGAGATCCCAACCTTGGACATCGTCGAGTCTCGGAGGAAGTAGTCGAACTTGTCCACGTCCAGGCCGCTGTGCGAGTTCGAGACGATGTCGAACAGGAAGGACTTCTCCTTGCCGCGACCTTTCGGCTGCCACTCGCCGTCTTTCATCTGAAGATCGAAGAGGACTGAAAGGAGAGGGAGGGGAACAAACCAGCGGCTTGGGCGGGTTGATGAGCTCGGCGATGAATTGGAAGTCCTCTTCGTTCAGGAACTCCTCAAATGGCGCCTTCACCTTCGGGTTCTCCTCGAGGAGGTGCTTGAACATGGCGATCGATCCTCTTCGTGCTGAAAGGCGGTGATTGAAGGAGAAGGAGCGCCAACGAACCTTACAGTCGGCCGTCGGGTTCGCCCGCTTCATGAACGGACCGTCGAAGGTGTGCGAGAGGGGGCCGTGGCCGAGGTCGTGGATGAGGACGGCGGTCAGCTGTGAGAGTACGCTAGGAGATGGTTGTGTACGAGCAATGCGAAGTGATTGGCTCGAGAACTGCGTCCCACTGCCCGACCAACGCCCCCCGATGAAGCAGACGAGTTCATTGTTAGGGTTACTCAAATAAACATCGTTTGACTCGTCAACCCATTGAATGCTTCAGTTTATTGCTCAACTCCAACCTTCACGCACATGAATTTCTTAATTCAACGGCCGGTTTCACTTTGCGCAATTTCCGTAATGCCCTTGGCTCATGTCACAGCGACAGTCTGAAACGGATCTCTTGCTTTGATGGACAGTTCAAGTGCTCACTGGGCTCCTTGCAGTCGCTGTCGGACTTGCAGAGGTAGGATGTGCATAGAAACACGGCCCTCTTGAAGGGATTGCGGCCAGAAGCCTCAACTTCGCTGACGGAAACAAAAAGGAGAGCAACAGTCAGGACGAAGAACAACGCGAGCTTCATTTCGATGGGAATGTGTTTAGGCCTCTTAGGCTTTCTTCTTTTATGTGCGCGTCAAACGCTTCGACAAAGGCTTCGTTCATCCATAGTCAATCGAAGCAATGCGTTGAATTCATTGCCCGACCATAAAGAAGAACGAATCATCAATCACTCTCGTTGTAATTCAAATGTTCTTGAGGCAAAAGAGTGGAAACGTGCAGGAATGAATGAAACTGGAGTCTGACCAAACACAGACACGACTGTCCCAGCGACAGAACCCCGCCGGTTTTTCGTCGTCCAGCAGGCGGTCGAAAGCGGCAACCACCCGAGCTTACAGCTTCCCGTTCGCCTCCTGCACTCAAAGCGGACCGTCGACCGTCTTGAAAACGAAGGGTTTCTACCGACCGTCGGCCATCACCTGCCCGAACACTCGTTGGACCACTTGCGGGCAGCCCGCTCGGACCTCTTTGACCGTTCAAGGGACTACAGAATGCGGAACGTTTTCTGTCGTCTGTTGCCTTCCGTGGTTATCCGTTCTTTTATTTTTAACCAAATGTTTTTCGTTTACACAAGGTTTATTTGAAACAACTGCACAAACAAAGAAGAAATCAATAGAACACTTTCTCGGCGGAGAGGTGCTTCGGCACGGGGCGCGGATCGGCGGGATGGCGGGCGGCGAACAAGGCGCGCAGGAGCGAGTGGGGCCGGCCGACGGTCAAACGGTAGGAATTCCGCGCGTATTTGCGCTTCTTGTTCGGTTCGTGGGAGTGAGGGCGATGCGAGGAGCGGACGTGGATCGTGAGCTCGCCGCTGTCGTCCACGTGCAGCAGGTCGGCCGGTTCGCCTCGATTGCGGACGCCGTCCGTCCACTCGGCGTACCAACAGGAGGCGGCGATCTCGTCCATGAGGGCGCATCCGATGGTCGTCCATTCGCCCGTCTCGAGGTCCAGTCGGCGCAGTCGGGGGCGCAGAGTCCAGGCCGAGTGGTCGTCCTTGCGCACCTTCAGTTGGTCCATCGCGAAGAGGAAGGAGCCGTGGAAGGCGATAGAAGGGGGCGAGAAAGGGAGCACAGTGTATTTCCCTTCGTCATTCTTGACTTTCAGCACACGATGTCGACCGTTGGGCCGGAGGTCGTAGCGGTAAATCGCAACGATGCGCGTCTTGTCCTGACCGAGCACGTAAAGGACTCCCGCGTGGAAGTGGGCGACCGCGAAGCGGCGGCGAGCCGTCCTGAAGGGGAACACGAGTTGGACGGCCAGCGTGTTCGCGTCGAAGGAGATGATTTCGTTTTGCTGGTCGAAATCGAGGATCACGCAGAGGAAACGGTCGGGATCGTCGGTGGCGCAAATCAAGCAACGATGGACGGAGATTGAGACGTGCAAACCACGAGGAAGTCGCTGAGCGCTCGTTTCGAAGGTCCCCGTCGTCGCGTCCAGGTCGATCCGAGCGAAGAGGTTGTCGGTGACGACCAGCAGGCAGTCGGGGCGCACGATTGCACAATCGATCGCTATGTCCAGCTCGATGGCGCCCGGCGGACGAATGAACTTCCGGACGATGGCGGTGCACGTGTCCAGGACCGAAATAAAGCGACCGCCGAACTGGAACTCGACGAGCTGGCGGCCGTCAGTGAACACGTTCGACATACGCGGGAGCGTGCGAGTCCCATCGATCTCCGACTCCGAACTCACGTACTTGTGGCCATGGGCTCCGATGGTCGTCGCTCGCTGCATCTGCAAGAAGGCGGTGGGTGGGCGGAAGGTGGAAGAGAATCCTACCTTGCAATGGGAGGTAGGCGGCTGCGGAGAAGGAGTGAGTGACGAAATCCCACTGCTGCCGCCTTTTATTCGCTCTCTGGAGGTCAGATTATCCCACCGAGCGCCTGTTTCGCAATCGAGAAAAATCGAGAGGTTGGTCGTTGATCGCAAGCGCCTTGCGTAATGAGAACAGGTGCTTGAGAGGTCACTCGGCCGCTTTCTCATCAACGGGACCTGATCGTACTCTTGCACAAGAAACAGCCTGTATTCCTTTTTCACTGCCCTTTGCGTGCCGCTTATGCCGAGACGTCTGCTCGGCCGCTGATCCCGCCGAACGATTCCCTCGCTCCTCTGCATCTACTCGATCAAGAAGCTGCTGCTGAATGGCCGCCCTCACTCCAGGCAACGAAATCATCTTTCGTTTGTGTCGTCTGACGAGCGAGTCCCGACGCCCGACGAGGGCAAAGAGCAAACAGAGGAAGAGGCAGAAATTTGCATTCTGCCCGTCATTCACGTCTTCCATCGAGCAGCGCAGACCACTTATTCGCCACCTGTTTGCCGAGATGTGCGGCCGCCTTTTGCTGCTCCTCGTGCTCTTCGCCTCAATCGGGCTGATCAACGGAGACGAGAGCACGAGGACCACAACGAAAGGCTCGCGCAAAGCTTCAAAGGAGATGTCCGGCGTGATGATCGCCTTCATGGCGCTCGGCATCATCGCCACGTTGCAGTACATTTCGAGCGGCGTCGCATTTTGCTGCTAATGGGAAAGGGTAATGAGTTTTCCCGCTTTTCCCTTCACTTCCTCCGGCTTTCAGAACGCCCCGTCCTGGTGGTACCCGCGCGTTCGCGTCGTGGAATCGACCAGGGGAACCTACCGCCGCCGCCGCCGGAGCGCCTATTGGTGATTTCTTCCTCTCCTGTCTTGTGTGTGTGTGTGTGGGATTTTGGGCAATAAACGAGGGCTGAAGATCTCCCAAGTGTTTCCCTGAACGGTTCAGAGGAAAGACGAGTAGCGAGCATTAAATAAATGACCAGAAGGGGGTAAACTTCACTGCTGAACGCGCGAAGAAGTGAAGTAACGATTCCTCGCTCCCCAAAGCTCGTTGTCGGCCGCGAACAGTTGAGTTGAATTCGGCTGTAGCTTCCCCAATTGGAGCGCGAGCAGAAGTTCACGAAGAAGGAGAGATCATTTGTATTCTCCAATTCTCTGCTCGAAAACACCAACCGCATTCCGGTCACTGGTCAAACGCGCGGTCGAGATGAGCGGCCGCTTCCTGCTCGTCTTTGTGCTCTTCGCCTTCATCGAAGCGGTGAACTGCGAGGTTCCGTGGATGCCGAAATTCACGTCGCCGCCGCCGTCGAACTTGGCCGACTTGATGCGGGCGGGGGCGGACCGGAACGCCCGTTCGGACGAATCGAGGGCGCCGCTGCCGAATACCCGCGCCCCGTGGACTCCCGAGCCGGCCGCCCCGCAGTCCGAAATGAGCGCGAGTTCGAGCAGCAAGAAAGACGACGGCACCAATCCCGTCTTCATCTTCTTCCTCATCGTCTACTTCTGCGTGCTCGTCGTGGGCGTCGTCATGGGCCAGATCGCGTGTTGCATGGGGGTGAGTTCTTCTCCTCGTTCTTTCCACTCACGCCTCCCGCCTGCTTGCAGTCAACTCCCAAATGGTCGTGGTGTCTCGGACGGTTCACGTACCCGCTCGAACAGGCGCTCATCGAGAACCGCGATCGAGTCGCCGAGGCGGACGCGTGGAAGAAGCGACAAGCTCGCAATCGACGGCAGCAGTCGGCTCTCAACGTGTGAATCCGTTTTTCGTAAATAAACGATCGTTACGCTGGGAAACGCGATTTTGGTCGTTGAGAACCCTTTGGTTGGCGGTCAGCAGGCATGAAGGTGGACGTCAACTCGAGCGTCTGCAGCCGGCCGGTCGAATGTTCCCAACCGGCAAAGAAACACCGATTAGCATCATTTCTTTCCCTTCCGGGCTCGTCATTCGACTTCCCACTCATTCGTCAACTGCCCATCGAAATGAGCGGCCGCCTCCTGCTCCTCGTCGTGCTCTCCTCCTCCATCGCGACGGCCGAAGCACAGGACTCGGCACCCACCATCGTCATGATCGTCGTCGTCTGCCTGATCGTGAAGTTTGTGGCGATGGCCGTGAGTGTCGGCGTCTGCTACCTCTCGGGCGTGAGTCCTCCCTTGCTTTTATTCACGCCGTTTCGTTTGCAGAGCTACCCACAGGGAGCGTACCAGCCCTACAATGGCTTCGGAGCGCCCAACCGCTTCCAGTACGACGTGTTGCGGCAATGGAACCAAGGTGAAGTCATCCGGGCGGCCCCCACGACGAGCGCGGCACTTGAGGGCCCCGAAGAAGTTCAGGTCAGACCTCGAAACTGGTGATTCATCTCCCGTCCTGCAGTTGTTCCTTGGAGAATAAACAACTCGCTGCCTACGGCTCTTCGATCCTTCACGACATCTCGCAACACAAACCGCTCTTTTTGCCAGTCGAACGAGCAACATCAGACGGAATAAATAGCGTTTGGTTGGACACAAACATGCAGCAGAGCTGAATAATTGAAGGGATTAAAGCCAGGCTAATGCACTGCAACGGCGACGGAGAAAGTGGACCACCCAGAACCTAGTGTTTGTTCACAACCCTGCAAAAGCACTGCAGCAGGTGTGCGCTCGCCGCTCGCAGAAGGAAGAGCGAAAAAATCGGGAGGCGGCGAAGCGAAGTGAGTGCGCCCGCCCCTCCACACTGCCGCCCATCGAGCGGCCGACAGCCGCGTTCACGACCTCCCGCCCCGCAATCGTCACGGCTGGTGTCTCTTCTTGTGGCCGGGGCTGGGAAGCAGTCGTAGACACACACGCCCAGTCCTGCAATCCCGGCTCGTGCTGCTCGGATGGAAATTTTGATCCTCCCATCGCCGGGAGCCACAAAGCAAATGGTTGTGATAGAGCGTGAAGAGTACGGCTTTACCGGACAAAAAAAGTGGATCAATGGGCTTTTCGGATGAAAGCAAATTCTACGGAACAAAAAAGCAGGGGCGTTTTTCGCACGTCGTTCTCGTTCGGCTACCTGCGAACGAAACACTCGCATTGTGGCCATCCAACCAAAGCCGGCCGGCTTCAGGCAAACGGAAGGGAAGTGGTGGTCGATCTTTGCATGACGAACGAGTTCAATCGAAGCGGGTGCCCAAACGGAAACCAAATGGCGAATTCATTTCAACGCCGCGATGTCCGACCGAACGGCCGAGACGCCCACGCCGGCCGCCGGGACGCCCGCGAGCCCTTCGGACTTGAAGACGGCCGTCGAAAAAAAGGACGCCGCGCTCAACGTGGGCGAAGTGATCGACGGCGCGTGGGTCGTGCGGCGCGCGATCAACGAGGGCGCTTTCGGCGCGATCTACGAGGTGGCCGCCGCCAACGTTCGTTCGACCCACTTCTCTCCGCTCACTCCTCTTCTTTTCGTTCAGGACACGAGCAAACGCTTCGCGCTGAAGCTGAGCCTGACGAAGGACGCGAACACCGACCAGTTGGCGAAGCTGGAGATCGGACTGCTGCGGAAGTTGTCGAAGGAAAGCGCCCACTTTCCCGCCTTCCAATCCACCGGCTACGTGCGGGCTTACCGGTTCGCTTTGTTCCCTTCGTTGTTCAACTCACGACTTCTTGCTTGCAGTTACATCGTGATGCAGCTGCTCGGTCCCTCGCTGGCCGACCTGCAGGCGGCGATGCCGGACGAGCGCTTTTCGATCAACACGACGCTGCGCGTTGGGCTGCAGCTGCTGGACGTGAGTTAACCGCCGATCCCCCGACTTCGGCTGCTCCCAGGCGATCGAAGTGATGCACACGAACTTCTTCCTGCATCGGTGAGTCCTCCGCTCGCCCACTCGTCTCATTCGTTTGCTTGAAGCGACCTGAAGCCGGGCAACGCGGCGATCGGCGCAGAGGACGTGCGGCGAGTCCACCTGTTCGATTTCGGGCTGGCGCGCGAGTTCGCCCACAAATCGCACCAGTCGTCGGACTTCGAGCTGCGGGCGGAGCGGCCGAAAGCGCCGTTCCGCGGCACTCACCACTACTGCTCGAAGTTCCAGCACGCGCACCGCGACTGCGGCCGGCGGGACGATTTGTGGTGAGTTCGCCGTCCTCTCGCTTTCCACTCGCTCGGAGGTCCTTCGTGTACATGCTGATCGAACTGGCGGTCGGCTTCCTGCCGTGGGACCGCGAGCGAGACACGAAGCGAATCGCCGAGATGAAGAACACGTGCCCGACGCCCGTCCTCCTTCAGGTTCGTCCTTCCATCCCTCCCATCCTTCTAATCGTTGTTCGAAGGGCTGCCCGCTGATGTTCGAGGCGCTGCTCGTCTACTTGGACCAGCTGGAGTTCCGCTCGCGTCCCTCCTACGACTTCTTCCGCCGCGTCTTCCGCGCGATCATGGCGGCGCGCGGCTTCGCGGACGCCGACCCGTTCGACTGGGAGATTCACTCCGTCGATCCATCGGTTCGTTCTTCTCTTCCCCCACTCCAAACTCACTCCTCTCGTTGCAGACCCCCAATCCGAACCGGCAGCACTCGATTTCGGACAAGGCGGTCTACGATCAGGCCTCGCGCGCCAGCCAAACCTCCGAAGTGACGGAAATCAACTCGCGCGAGGAAGACGAAGAGCGCGTCGAAGAGGAGTACGAGCCGGAGCAGCGCACGCCCACCTCCGACTACAACGACGAGGAGCAGACCTGATCGCTCCTGTGTGTTCTGTTGTGCGAGTAAACGCTTGAGGCTTCGGTGAAGAGAGGGGAACATCAGGGGTTACCCACTTCGTTCTCCAGTCAATCGAATCAACGCCCTCTTCGGGTGAAGCACGTGTACGATTGTTGCGGAAAGCCGTCGTTTCATCTCCGTTCCGCAAATTCGATTTCGGAAGCGATGCGGAAGTGTCGCGCACTCAAGCGAGCTCTCGTTCAAGCGAAGAAGAGCGAGAGAATCGCGGCCTTCTCGTCGTTCTCCGCTCTTCGACGATAAATGCGAGCAAATTGGCTTTTGGTCCCGGCTTTTGTCCACGCAACGAATGGATTTCGTTTCATTTGCGGGCGGGCCGGCCACTGCCGCCTTCCGCCTTGCCGCGAGCTCTTTTAATCCACGCAGTCTCCGGGGACGAATGCGCGAAAGGACTTTCTATTTGTGGCTCTCTTTTGTTTGCCCGCCTGCTCTGAGCTTTGCGGAATGTTTGGTGCACTCGTTTCGCTCCAACGAACACGCCACTTGTTTTCGACGTCTCCTCCAATCAAGCCGAGAACTCGACGGATGCTTGCGCGCTTGAATGAGCGGAAACAAGCCGGCCGGTCCGCCCGCACGCGATTCGACTTCCGGCCGCTCTTCTTCGGCGGACTGCCGGGATTTTCGCGTCAACTGCAACGAGCGCCGTTCGGCTGACAATCCGGCGGGGCGGCAGACGAGCCGCCCGTCGGAACGCGGCGAACAAAAAGCAGAAAATTCGGCGCGTCGATTGCGGAAGTGGGCACAAATTCGCGCCGGCGATAAGTCGATTTGCGAAACGAGCGGCCGGCCTCATGATTCATTCGAGCGTCCTTCTCATCCGAGTGGCGTGAATTGAGGCTTGATTGTTCACACTCCAAATTGATTGAGTGTCTGGCCGTTCCGTTCGTTCTCGTTGAACCGGGCAAATCGAACAAGTCGAATGGAACGAACGAACGGTTCGTAGTTGAGTGTTGACTTCTGCCTTCCACTCGCCGTTCATTGTGCCTTTGCTCTCGCCTATCGTAGGTACTCGCTGGTCTGCTGGCCGGTCTTTCGGGCAGTAATTGAAGCGGTGGGAGTGGGACGTGCGTTTGTTTGCACGGACGAGCCGCCCGGCCGCTCGCTCGGCCGTTCGGGTGTTGCGTTTCGCGCCGTTTGCGGACAATCGAATCGAATTAGACGATTGGATTGGATTTTGACACGGCGGAACGGCGGTCGGTCGCTGCGGTTCGTGGACGTCATTCCGCACTCGCTCTGCAGCGATTGTTTGCTTTGCGTCGAAGGTGATCTTCGGCTTTCAACATCAGGATTTTCGATGGATTTCGTCACCCGTTGCACTTCCTTTTCGTTCCTTGCCAGACGCTGATGTCACGATTTCTAACGAAAGCGTTTCTTCTTTTGACTCAACGGTCATCAAGCGAGTGCAAATCGTTTAATCGTGCGGGCATTCGGGGGACCACAAGCGAATCGTTTCGACGTGACGTTCCGCCCATTAGTCCTCCGCTCGACGACCACTCATTCCCTTGGGTTGGCGGTCGGTAGTCAAGCGGGTGAGTGAGTGCGGGCCTGAATAACGAGCGTCGTTGATGCTTGGCGTCGTCCGCTTGTTGACTACCTGCTTCCGTTTGCATGTGGAAACCCCGGGCGGACTCCCGCTGTTTCTGCAAAATGGCGGGCATTGTTTTGGTTCGGCGCCTGTAATTTCCTCTCGTCGATGTTCGCAAGGCGGCTGTCAACAGATGGTCGTTGTTGGACACGTGGTTTTTTTGCACTCGTCCTGCTCTTGGCCTTGGATTCGATGGGATTCGTTCTCTCCTCAATTGAGTGCTCCAAAAAAAGTCCAGTGCGTCTATTTCGGTCGAATTGACGTACACGCGTGCACAAACGGCCGTTTGCTCTTCGGCCGTCTTCCGTCTTGCATTCGCACCTTCGAATCCAATTTGTCAACTGCACACTCGCTTTCGCTTTACCGGTGTGCTCCGAGCGATGTTCGCAACACCCACAATCCTCGTTCCTTCCTGGCCGTTGGCCGGGCGGCCGGTGTTTGTGGCATCACTTTGGAGTTTCTTCTTTCACGCGCCCGCCCTGCCGACCAGAAGTTCGTGACATTCGGCTGTTGCAAATGACCTCCTTTCTTTTGGCGCCCGTGTCCAACGAGCGACCGCAACGTTCGTTCGGGGCGGTCACGTGGCGGACGGGCGCCAAATTGGCGTCTGGCGGCAAAACACCCGAACGAACACAAAGGAGCCGCCCGTCGGCTTGACTTCGGGCCGCCCGCTTTTCGTCGCCCGTTTGAACGTCGAGGAGGGGACCGCGGGATTCGTTTCTTTGTTCCGCTCGTCACTCACTCGCTTTTGGCACGAACTTGCAACCGACTGGCTGACTGCACGTCATCGAGTGAAAGTGGCTCATTTGCTCGCTTGTGAGTTGTTGTGGACGGCGGAGACCACCGTGTTTCTTCTTCATTCCTTCGCTTGCTCGCGTTCACGTCAGACAAATGGACGAGGGAGCTGCATGTAAGGAGATAAGCGATCCCACGCTTAAGCGGAGTGATTCCCCTTCCTTCAACGCTAACTCGGCAGTCGCGCGTGTTTGTCGACAGAAATCCTCGGCGGAGTATCCGTTTTGTCGGGCGGTTTTTAAGCGACGCCTCGCATTTCGGTTCGATTTCCAGCGGCCTTTAATCTTCGGCTTTCATCCCGCCCGCCGACCGACGGGGCACAAATATTTGCCAAAAGAAGTGGACCGACCGTCCGGGCGGCCGGCCGGCTACGAATTCCTCCTTGAACACAAAACCGTTTGGTGATACGACCGCCAAATTGCTCTCATTCCGTCCCGGACGGCCGATTTCGTTCGAATCGAATCGTTCTGCTCGTAAAGGCGGGCCGGAACGGCGCCGTTTGATTCGAAACGACGGAGATTGCGGTCACGCGCATAAAAGTCGGCCGCCCGATGGGGAAAAACGCCTGAACGACCAATTCGGCCATTCGGCTTCGAAATCGTCCGTGAAGCGGACGAGAGCATTCGGTCAAAGTGGACCGTTTCCTTGTGCTTTGTGGCCTCTAGTGAGCTTAAAGGTTCAGCCACTCACTCATCAGCCGTGTTTACTCTCTCCATCTTCCCAAGCCGCTTATTAAGACGCCGCTTTGCCAAGCGGGTGGGAGATAAAAGACGGACGGCCGTTCTTGTGGACCCTTCAGAGCATGTCGAAAGGCGATAATTCGGCCGTCTTGCCGCTCAACTCCTCGCAAATCCGCGCACTCCTCTTTTTCTTTGAAGAAAAGGAACTTGCGCGCATCTCCGCGAAGACAAACGGCGAGAATCGCGTGTTTTGGCTTCTCGCTCTTCTTTTGTTTGTTTCCAGTAACTCTTCTTCTAGTCATTCCAGAACTGCCCTCCCGTTTTCCATCAACATCGTCGACTAATTGGAAAAGCAGGTGTTGTTTGCTTGCAGCAGGGCGGGGAGGGAACTCATTAATCGAAAGCGGCTTGTCCTTTACGTTAATGGTCGGCGTTCTAATTAATTTACGAGGAGAACGGGCTGGAGGCCGCTTTACAAGCTGCAGCGGAATCTCGGATGAGCGAATGCGATCATCACTTTCGGCGAGCTCGCTGCTCAAGAATTCCCGCCCGTCGGGCGGCTTCTCACGCGGAAGTCGGCCCGTCGGCGGGTCGTCTTCCCGACAGACGGAACGGGCCGACGGGACGGCCGTAAAGCAAACTTTCCGGATGGACGCAAAATTCATTCGCCCAAATGACCCCAAGTGGCCGTCCGTCTTGCGGCCGCTTCCTGTTTGCAAGTTGACGTCCCGAAGCGGCGTGTTTCTTGAACTTCTACTTGGTCTTTCAGTTCTTCCTCGCTGCAAACTTCCTGGCAGGGAGTTGCTTAAAGAGTGTTCTTCGATCCATTCGCACTCATCCATTTCTTCTGTCCGTCCTTCCGTTTTTGTTCCCGTTCTCTCGATTGTTCGAAGTCAATGAGCGTGCTCCAATGTGAAGACTTCAGTCCCTGCTCACTCCGCTCTCTGCCTGCTGGAAGCCAATTACCGTCTCGTTTGGCGCTTGTTCTCGCTCATCATCGCCGAGGGAGAAACAAAAGCAGTGATGCGAAATCGCGGTCTTCTTCTACACTTCACTCCAATTTGCGCTCGTTAGCCGAAGGGAGAAGAACACGGTGGTTTCTGGGAACACGCGGGGCTGCCGGGCGGCGAGGACGGCGAGTGCCAAAGATTAGGGCGGGCGTTCAACGAACGAACGACCACACTCGCCGAACAACGGGCTCATCGGAGCGTGCAGATCGCGTTCGTTCTCCTCCCATCATCTTGCCAGCCATTCCTTCTCCATGCACACTACTTTCTTCTTCCAAGCCCTGCAGCTGCAGCAAAGCGGTGGAGATTTCGTCTGCTTCCTCCTCCGCATTCTCGAATTTCTCGGTTTGTCGTCGCGTCGAGTGCGCACTTCCGTTTGTTTCGAAGCAACGTGATTTGTGGGCGGGTGTTTTCGTCGCGTTGCGTCCAACAATTCCCATTTGTACTCGACGACAACACCCGGTCTTTCCAGAGTGGAACCAATGATGGATTCGGTGGGCTTTCGACGCACCCAATCCCTTCGCTATCCGAAAGGTCCGCATTACTCGAGCATTCCTTCCATCCGCTTCCTTCTTGCAGGCAGCCCCGTGACGAACGGACTCTCTCGCCGTGGATCTCGTGCCTACCGCAGTCGTTCCACCCGCAAAGGTCTGTTCAATCGATCGCCCTCGATCTTAAACCAGTTGATTCCAGTGGTGGACAACTCTTCGTCGATCTCCCGCCTCACTCCAGCCCAACGGCAAGCGTTGAGCGCCTCGTGGCGCATTCTTAAAGGCCAAATCCCCGCACTCGCTCGCCGGATCTTCACCGAGCTGGAGGTCGTGTGCCCGAAAGTCAAAGACGTTCGTTCCTCTTCTTTTTGCAATCAACCATTTTTTTAGATCTTCTACAAGGCAGCTTTGGTCGACTGCTTCGTGAACAAGGAGCCGCCGTCCCAGGCGACACTCGACGAGCACATCAAATACTTCGTGAAGTGAGGGCTTTCTTGTGGTTGAAACCAGGCGCGATCCAAGTCAAATCTTAACTGCAGTCTTTTGAGTTTTGAGTGACCATGCCATGTTGCTTTTCTGAAGAGAAGTCTGGGCGGTTTACTCTGTGGCTTTCATTTTGCAATCGTTCTCCGCTCTTCTACTGTAGTTGGATTTGAGCCATCTGCTTGCAGATTCTTCGACGACATCATCCTGAACATCGACTGCGAGGCGGCGGTCACCGCGATGGTCAAACGCTGCGGCCAGAGCCACGCCGTCCTCAACCAATCGTGCGGCTTCGACGCGGACATTTGGGAGCGGTTGGGCGAACTCATCATGGAGAAAATCTGCACGACGGACGCGGTGACGAAGACGCGCGAGTCGGGCCGGGCGTGGCGGACGGTCATCGCGTTCGTCACCGACGAGCTGCGCTGCTCGTTCGACGGCGAAGCGAAAATCTTTTCGCGGTTCGTGAATCCGCTCGGTCGCGTGCCCACGGGCGACTAATTCCACCCGCCGCTCTTGCAGACGTTCCTCCCTCGAGCAGGGCTGTCAGCACGACCAGTCGGGCGAAGAGCTCAGCTCCCGACTCCACGAACTCCGTCTCGAGTACTGCCACAACGGATACGAATGACGCCAGACGGTCGGCATCATCGCCTCTTTGTTGTTCTTCCGTGCACGACATCCTTCTTTTCGTAATCCCGACGATGATTTCATCTTGTGCGTCTCCTTCCCAGTGTCCATTCCTTCCTTCCTTCCATTGACGACTACCTATTTTTATTCATTAAATACAAATCAAACAAGTGGGAGTTATTGAAGAGCCGTGGGAAGCAAGTGAATTCATGCGGTCGATTGGCTCACATGATGGAGGATTTGGCCACGATCTGGAAACAAGCAAAAGCAAAGCAATGGGCAAACAGAAGTAGAAGACCCACCTGTCCTTCCTCGTACTCCTTGCGGAAAGCCTCGGCTTCTCGCGCGATGTTCTTGACGGCCGCAACGAAGAGCTTCTTCGCCTTGGCACCGTTCTCGCGCAACGTTCGAGCGACCAGATCGACGGAGACCTTCAAGCCAACAAAAGGAGTGAACGAAACGAAGGAGGACTCACGAGTTCCTCATCGTCCTTCCAGCAGTCGTAGTCGGTGGAGAGGGCGACCGAGGCGTACGGGATGCCCAGTTCACGGGCGAGAACGACCTCCGGGACGGCCGTCATGTTGATCACCTGCAATCCATTCCATTCTTCCTTCTTCCACGCTCTTGTGCACTCACAGTTGCTCCCCACTGGCGGAACATGAGGCTTTCGGCGCGCGACGAGTAGCGCGGCCCCTCGATGCAGAGGATGACGCCCGTCTTGTGGTGCGGGATTTGGAGCTCGCCGGCCGTTTGGATCAACACCTGAACGTCCATCCACAAGTCAATTGAATCTTCCGTTCTCCGCCCACCTGCCGCAACTTCTCGTTGTAGATGGGATGGCAGGGAATGTGGCAGACGCCCTTCAAGTGGCCCTCCTGCCCGTCGTAGAAGGTTTGCACTCGTTTGTATGTGCTGCAAGCTCCGATTCGCATCAAGAGCGAACGAAAGAAGCTCACCGATCGATGAACGAATCGCAGAAGACGAAGTCGCCGCGACGGATCTCTTCGATCAACGAGCCCGAAGCGTTCGACGCGATGATGCACGAGACTCCTGAAAAACGGGTGAAATCAATAAGCGAACCGGCCGCAATCCAACTCGCCTGCTTCCTTCAACGCCCACAGGTTGGCGCGGTAGTTGATGCCGCTCGGATCGATCGAGTGGTCGCGACTGTGCCGCGAGAGCAGGACGCACTCGACGCCGCCGATGGTGCCCACTTTGAGCGCATCACTCGGTTCTCCGTAGGGCGTCGTCACGCGCACCTCGCGCGCGGACTCGAAGATATCCGGATCCTCGAGGCCCGTGCCGCCGATGATTCCCACCTGCACAACACAAGAATTCTTTGTATTGGTCGAAAGAACTCACCTTGATGCTCATTGCTGCCGAACGTTTGAACACGAACCACCTAAACGAACGTCTATTTGAGGACTGTTTCATCGATCGGTTGATAAGATAAGCCGTTCGTTGTGCAACGGACCGTTCGACCGTCGGCTGGACCACCCACTTCTCCCGCCGACCGGCTGCGTGTTCATCCTTTTATTTGACTCGAATCGTTCGATCCACCCACTTTCCACTTGCATTTAGGCACCACGAGCTCGTGCGAACGAGAAACATTGGAAACAATGCGGAAATCAACGAGAAATATCACTTGAAATTGATTGACAATGAGAAGAACGAGAAGAACGAGAAGGAGATGGGAATAACCGTAGATGTTTGTAGAGGAGAGGAGAGATTACTGCATTTCTTCCACCGCCTTGTCGCCCGCCTCCTCCGCCGCCTCGGGCGCGTCCTTCGGCTGCGGCGGCTGCTCGGCGGACTCGGAGGATTGGTGGCGGCGGACGGGCTTCGCGTACGACGGGTGGTTCTTGGCGAACTTGTCGATGTACTCCTGCTGCGTGATGGCCTTGCTCTTCTTCTCGTAGGTCGCGTGCACCGCCACGCCCAGCACGTCGCTCATCATCCACGGCTTCAGCCAGCCGACCATCGGCGTCTCGCCGCCCGAGTAGAATGCCTGAAACAAGGGGATGAGTGAGTGGGTGTTGGGAATTGTGTGGACATATCATCCGCCCTCTTCCGCCCATTCTTTCGAATACAATTCACAATAAAGAAGGGAACGCACCTCCTTGTGGTAGAACATGAGGCCGTCGAGGCCGTACGGCGTGGGCTCGGCCATGAACTTCTCCATCTCGTCCTTGGAGCACGGGATGGCGGGCAGCAGCTCGAAGGAGACGCCGCCCGAGTTGGGCGCGGTCAGCAGGTCGCCCTTCTCGATGTACGACTGCAGCATGAAGCGGCGAAACTCGAAGTCGGACTCGGCCGAGTCGCAGAAGTCCGAGTGCACGAGATCGATGATGTAGATCTTCTTGCCGTTCTTGCCGTGCGGCGTCGTCGTGATCGCGTCCAACATGATCGGCGTTTTGCCCACCGACGGGCAGCCGAACCGGTCGCGGCGCTCGCCCAGCTTGTTGAACACTTCGGCTTCGTGCTGCAACACGAGAGAGCATCGAATAAAACGAGAAGGAAGGCTTACGTTCTGCAGGACGACGAGCGCGCGCTTGCCCTTGGGCGCCGGGACCATCAGCCACTCGCGCTCGAAGTCCGCCGGCACGTCGATGAGCCACTCGCTGTACATGAGGCGGCCGATGAGGTCCTTGCGGACGACCCGATCGCGCTGATTGAAGGCCTGCGACCAGCTGTTCGTTGTCGACGCGGAGTTGTGATTGCGGCGCCGGTTGCGCGGCTTCTTTTGGCCGCCCCACTGGACGCCGCCGGCCTCCATTTCGACGTCCTCCACCACGTAGTCCACCGGGGCCGCCGCCTCGTTCATTTCGGCGGTGGGCGGCTCGTCGGCGGCGGCGGCCGTCGGCTCGGAGGTGCCCAGACCGCGCGAGACGTTCAGCTTCTCCTGCCGCTGCCTGCAAACAAACCACTCGACCACGGGGATCAATCGAATGGACTCACTGTCGCTGCTTCTCCATCCAGTCGGCGCGTCGCGATCGCTGGTTCTCCGCCAGCCGTCCGTAGTTCTTGTACTGCGCGTAGCGCGGGTGCTCGTTGCGGTCGTAGTCCAGCGACACCTCGACGTCCGCCGAGAACGCGTCGATCAGCGTGTCCACGTCCGCGTCGTTCGCGGCGGCGGCGGCGGCGTTCGGCTCCGTCATTTCGGCGAGCGGACGGACGGGGCGGCTAAACCACGTCCTTTAATCTAACCGTCCGGTCGTCCCCAACGAAAGAAAGTAGTCGATGGTGTGTTGGAAACAACAGCAGTCGTCCACGGTTCCGCTCAATCGATTCACGACCACCACAACTTTATTTCCGGGCGCCAACCAAATCAAAGGAACTCGTGCACTTGGCGCGGAGAGGAGATTCGAGCAAACGCCAAAATCTTAGACAAAAAAAAAAAGGAAGAAAAGGATTCACTTAACGATGCCTTCAGCTACAACAGCAGGCCTTAAAATCGAGAGCGAGAGAGAAGAGGAGGTTAATGAACGAATAGTGAAGGAAGTGGAGGGAGGGAAGAGGAGAGGACTGCCCATCGCTTAGGGCTTGGAGTAGATGCGGAGCGTGCGGTCCATCGACGTGCTCGCGATGAAGTTCGCGTTCTCGCCGAAGCGAATGGCGGTCGCCGGGGCGGAGTGGCCTTCGAACGTGTTCACCACGTTCCACGACTTCACTTGGAGCACCTGGACGACGTTCGAGGCGGCCGCCACGTAGGCGCCCGACTGATCGAAGCGGACGGCCGAAATCTGAAGGCAGAGGGCAGGTAAATGAAGAGAACAATTGATTGGGTGGACGTACCGGCGCGTTATCGTCGCCGATCGCAAAGGACTTGACGGCACGAAGCTTGCGCAGATCCCAAATCTTCACCTCGCCGTCCGCCGCTCCCGTGGCCAAACGGTAGCCGTTTTCGGAGAAGGAAATCGAGCGCACTTCGCCCTGATGACCGGGGAAGTCGGCGACCTTCAGCTCTTCGCGCAGGTCCCAAATTTTGACCATCGAGTCGCGCGTGCCCGTCGCGAAGATCAGCCCGTCCGGATGGCACTCGCCGCAGCTCAGCGGCGAAAAGTTGGAGTCGCCGCGGTTCTTCACGAGCGGCCGACCCTGCTGGAGGTCGATCAGCGACCAGAAGGTGTCGTCCGAGAACGAGAGCACGTAGTCGCCGGTCGGATGGAGCGAGACGCCCGACACGACGCCCGAGTGGACGGCGACTACGTGGCGCGCCGCGTCCTCCTTCTTCGACCAAATGCGCACCTGAAATCACTCGATTTCAACCACTCTTCGTCGGGTAACGAACCGTCGAGTCGGCCGAAGCGGAGATCACGGTGTCGAGGTTCGGGTGCAGGATGCACGAAGTGATTTGCTTCCGGTGGCCCTTGAACGTCGCCTCGATCTCCTCGTTGTCCAAATTGAAGAGGGCGAGCGTCTTGTCCACGCCGCCGGTCAGCACGAGGCGCTTCTGCAACGAACTGATTAGAAACAATCGAATCAAACGAAAACCCGAACCTGCAAGTCCATGCACGTGATGCCGGGCGTGCCGGTCGAGTGGATGCCGCTGTGGACGTTCACTTCGCGGTAGGCGGCGAGCGTTTCGGCCGAGGCGAGGCCTTCGGGCAGCGTCTTGCCGCGTTGTTTCCGCTCGGTGGACAGCTCGCTGCCCTTCTCCTGGATCTTGGCGATCGCCTCGTCGTTGAGGCCGGGCAGCTCCTCGGGGACGTCCATCTCGACGTCGCGCGCGTCGCCGTTCGCCCCACGCGACGGCTGTTGGGCTTGTTCCTGCAAGCAGACGTGTAAACAAAGAAGGAAGCGCCGGGAGCTCACCTGAAGGCGATGCTGCGGGATCTTCGCCATGGCGGAGCGCGCGGACTGCAGCTCCAAACTCAGCCGGTTGATCACGCGGCAGGCGGCGTCGTTTTGGTACAACGCGTGGCTCAACTCCTCGCGCGCCGCCTGCAGCTCTTGGCGGAGCGTGTAGCTGTTCAGCATGCACGCGTCCCACTCGTCCTGCAGCGTCTTCAGCAGGACGGGAATCGACGCCGTCGGCAGCGGCCGCAACGTCGCGCGCGTCGACTCGTCGCGTTTGATTTCGACGAGCTGCAAGCGAGCGGGAAGAATTCGAATGCGGAATGAAGAGGAACGCACCTCGTTCTCCTTCAACGGCTTCCCATTGACCGGGTCCGTTCCGTTCTCCTCCACGTACTTGACGATTAGCCGCTTCTCGAAGATCTCGCCCGACGCCGGCGAAACCGACCGGCACCTCCGCGTCGACGCCCGAGATCGCGCACACGTACGAGGCCATTTTTCTGCCTGAAATTCGTCGCAATAAACGAGGGATCAATGAGATTGATCGGAGCTAATTGGAACACGCGTGATTCAGAGAAACAACGAACAATCCTCGTCTTTCGCCGCTTAAATTCGGCCAGTCCTAACCGCCGCCTCGCCGACCACCGCAAACGCGGGCCTGCACTCCAGCCTTTCGCAAGCGGCAAGCGACGGCGTTTCTCTGCTCGCGCCCTCGTCGTCGCGAACGGAGAGCAGATGGCGCTTGTTTGAACGAGGATTTCCGTTTTGCTCATCCTCTTCGCCGGCTGTTGGATTGTGTTGGAAAGCAAACGAACGGAAGACATCGTCCAATGATCACATTAATTAGGACATATTCGTGAACAAGCACACGGCGGGAACTTCTCCGTCAGAAGTTTCTTTACAATGCGGTCAATACAGTTTGCAGTCGTACTCATGTTTGTTTCCAAAGATCACCGTTGTTCTTGAGAGAACTGTTGCAAACATGTAGTCGAGACTTGAGCACCCACTTACGAAATCGTAATTGATCCACTCGCAACTATTAAGCTCCTGTTTTTTCTTGTATAATCGGAGGGCGATCGGTGACACGCTTGTTACGTAGACGACTGCAGCCTCACACTCTCGAATTTCAAGTGGAGGCGGGAGTTTTGTAAAAACATCGTTCTTTTGCTCTCGGTCGTCAACCCCCGCCCTCTTCCCTCCTCTCCCTTCTTCTTCCAGCGACTCCCCTCCGCCGCCGCCGCGCGAGTGACGATCGCGGGAGGCGCCCGTCGGCGCGGTCGGCGGCGTCCACGACTCCGCAAAACACGCCGAGCGTGACGCCGGTCGACCTTCCCGGTCGAAAGAAGGTGGAAGACGGCGGAAAGGAGGAGGCGGAGGTTCCGGGCGGGCGTTTCGCCGCGTGTCGTCGCGCCGAGCGGCTCGAGGCGGAAATTTGCGCTTTCGTCCAGGCGATCGTCTGCTTCTTTGGCATTGAACGTAACAGTTTGGGACGTGTACCTGTTGCTAGCCCCTTTACAGTGGTGTAGTCAACAACAGTTTCCTGTTTGCTTGATCCCCGTTTGCCGTCGGGTGGACTCGTTTCGGTTCCAAATCCCCGCGATCATCCGCCGGCCGGCCGCCGAGTGGACCGTCGGGTTTCCGCTTTGATTCCGCCGTTTGAGCGAACGACGGCGGGTGCGGTGACGGAACTCTTGATTAAAATTCGGCAGCTTCGATTCACGTTTTGAGGTCACACTTCTTTCCATTCATTTCTTCTTCCCGCTTCTTCGCGACGACCGCCACCGACCGAAACCGATCGCCCGCCGAGCTCTGCGGGCGGCCGGCGAGGTCGATGGACTTCGAGTCGCTCCAAACAACCTCCCGCTCTTCCTCCTCTTTTCTCGCTTCGTAACAATCGAAAGTTCTCGGCTGTTCGTACGTGAACGACGCGTCGTGCCCAGCCGTGCTCCGGAACTCACTCAAATTCGCTTCTTCTAGGTCACCCGCCCGCCCATTCGCCCACTCGTTCGATTGGAAGCGGCCCTCATTCTTGATCGTTTCGCCCACTTCCCCCCGCCGAATACCTCGATTTGGACTGCCGACTGTGTCCACCTTCCATTCCACTCGCTGCACTTTCCTTTTTTATGCGTTGATCCCTCCTATAATTGCTGCGAAGATGCCGCATCCTTTTCGCCCACTCAGCTTCTTCCGTTCTTCCTCTTCCTCTCCCTTTCATTTGTTTGCCTCGAAGCACAAGCGGACGACCGTTTCGACTGCGACATCCTCGATCCCGCCTGCCGGAGTCGCGCGAACGGCGGCGAATCGGAGGCTGAAGCGGAGCATCGGCGGAGGATAAGCGCGTGCAACTACCAGGACCTGTGGTTGATCCCCGGCCGAGCGGATGCTTCCTGCAGTGAGTTCTCCTGGGAATCTTCTTGATCCAATCGATTGCTCGGCTGCAGCCCGGCCGGACGCGCGCCGTCTCGTGGACATCGACCCGCAGCAAGTGAAGATCCGGCCGCCGTTGATCAAATTCCCCGGCTGTTTCACCATCGAAATCAAGAACATGCGGATTCTGAACGACGAGGACGTGCTCAGCAACAGTTTCTTCGCGAAGAGCGAGTACCAATGGTTGAACGTGAAGCAGTTCGGCGACCTCAAATGCCAAAACGCGTCCAGCGACGGCTGCGGCGGCTTCGGCAACAATTGGTGGGTGATCTCCGGCTTCTTCGTTCATTTGCGAGGATTGCAGCTACTACTGCGACATTTGCGAAAGCCTGCAGGAGATCGACGCGACGTCCACCGCGTCGCCGGAAGGCGGCGGCGAATCGAA
Source organism: Aphelenchoides fujianensis (assembly GCA_024699865.1). Lineage (NCBI taxonomy): Eukaryota > Metazoa > Nematoda > Chromadorea > Rhabditida > Aphelenchoididae > Aphelenchoides > Aphelenchoides fujianensis. The sequence continues at coordinate 746,077 of JAMPIO010000012.1, read as the reverse complement.
CGGCCGCTCCGCCGCCTCGTCGTTCGCCTCGCAACTGCGCGGTCTCCACTGCCCGCAACGAGCCGGCTACTACACGTTCCGCAAGGAGTTCTGTTTCAACGATTGGTCCGCCTTCGATGCGGACGCCGACTGTCAGCTCGACTTCATGCAGTCGGAGAAGTCCGACCTGAAGAGCGCCCTCTCGTCGCTGCAACAAATCGGCTACGTGCGTTCGCCCGCCCATCAATTCGATTCACTTCTTTCGTTTAGGGAACGGTCGTCGCAAAAGTTCGCCTCGCTTTCAACGCCACAGGATCGGTGGCGAGGAAGCGCGAGCTGAAAGAGTCGCAGATCGAGCGGATGGTCGAACGGGAGCTGGAGGAGCGCAAAGAATCGTGGGACATCAACCGGGGCCAGTTCGAGAAGTTCCGCGACTGGTACGTCAACTACCGCAAGAATGTCTGGCATCGGTTCGTTCTTCCACACTCCTCCAATCACTCCTGCTCGTTTCAGAGAGGAGTACCTGCCGTGGCTGCTGTACGAGAACGAAATCTCGTGCCTGCGGCTGACGTTCGACGTTTGCGAGCGAGTGCCCCATCGGAAGCCCTACTCCGGGCAAGGGCTACACTTGTGATTGATTGAAGCTGTTCGTTGGATCTCGCCTTGAATAAACCGAACGATTGATTTGAGAGCCAACGGTTTATTCGGGGGCTACAGTTCGCGCGCACTACTCGAAGAGAACAACGACGATCAAAACACGTGAATTCGCGGCGGGAATTCCAATCCAAACACGATGGAAAAATGAGAGAAAGGGAAAGGAAGAGAATGTGAAGGGGAAATCACCAATCGGAGGGCTCCGAACGAACAAACGAGTGAGTGGACCAGTGGGCAGACGGGCGGGAGGGCGACTACTGGGATTCCTCCTCTTCGTCCTTGGATTCCACCGTCCTGATTCCGACTCCTTCGACGTGTCCGCTTCCTTTGGGTCCTCCGGCTGCTCCTCGCTCTTCTTCGTCGGCTTCTTTGGCTTTGCTTCGTCCGCTTTCGGGGCCGTTCGGTCAACGGGCGCGTTCTTCGGAGGCACTTCGCAGTCGTCGGCGGACGTCGAGTCGAGTCGCCGCTTCCTCGTCGCCGCGTTCTTCACCTTGGGCAGGAGATCCTCGAGCATCCGATGGAGCGATTGGATGGAGGCGGGCGAGGCTTGAATCACGAACAGCTGGGGCGTCTCGGAGTCGGGATTCACGGCCGAAATCCGCAGCCGCTTGTCCGTGAGCTTCTCGAGCACCATTTCGGGGAACACGTTCGTGTTGATGCACACTCGTTGGTTGCCGGTGGCTCGGCCGACTGGAACACGCGAACTAAACGACGAAATGAACGTAAGCAGTGCTTACTAATGCGGTAGTTGTTGGGCGTCTCGATGTTCTCGTTGATGCGGAGCGTCCCGAGGCCGCGCTCCTGCCAGTTCTTTTCGGTCACGTCAAAGAAGAAGAATTTACACGACAACTAAAAGAAGCGAGCAATCAAGCGACAGGGGAAGTGAGTGGACGTACGTGAAGCAAATTCCGCTCGCCCTCCTCGCCGGTGAACGTCTCGACGATCTCGGGCGCCGCATCGGCGCACTTTGGCTTCTCCTCGTCGTCCGCCTTCTTTGAGTCGGCAAAGGTCTTCACCTCCTTGTCCTCCGCCTTCCCGCTGAGGAACTGAACGAACCATGAGGATTGAAAGGATGGAAGGAGAACTCACGAGTCCCGTCGTCCCGCTGCCGGCCACCTGCTTGAAGATCGACGAGACGTCCTTGGGCTTCGCGTCCGCATCGGCAGTTTCGGCCTGCAATCCACGAGCAATTCAGAAGGAAGTGACGGAGAAAAACGAACGTTGTTCACGCGACTGGCGAGCTTGGAGCCGAAAACGAAGCCGCTGGGCGCCTCGACCTTCGGCGCCGTCGCTTCGGGCTTCTCGGCCGCCGCCGTCGCCTTCTTGCCGCCGCTCAGGTCGAACGCGACGAGCGACGCGGGCTTGCCGGCCGGCTTGCCGCTGAACGCGGAGGTGGCGGCGGTCCACTGGTTGGCGGCCGCCTGCGACAACGCCGACTTCTTGAGGAAACTCGACGACGAGCCGGCGCCGAGCGTTGGTTTTTCCTCCGATTTCAGCGTCTTCGCCGTCTCCGCCATCGTCCGCAAGGGGCTGAAATCAAAGCGGAAGGTGTGAGGAAATTCGTAGAAATAAACACGACACGAAGTGAACAACAAGGAGCTCGTTCGGAGTGGAAACAAACAACCGAATTTCCAGCAATGACATCAGCGAGAAAGCAAGCCGAGAAACTCCACTCTCGTCGAATTCCCACCTCCAAGCCGGGCGGCGGATTACGCCAGACAGCCGAAAGGGCGCGCTGGACCGACGCGACGACGACGGCAGCGGCGGAGTGTCGCCATCGACTTGCCCGCTTCGAGCGAAGTACCCGCCTTAATTGGGCGTTCTTCTTTGGACCAACAAGCACGGACTAATGATCAGAAACGTCCCGAATGCCCCCCACTTCTTCATGATTCCGCCAGCTTCTCAACGGCCGCCTAAATGCTCCCGTTCGGCCAACCGACGGCCACGAGGAGCCGTTTTCTAAACGTCCCGCTTTTTCCTGTTCATCCTCCTCTTCTTCTTCTGCTCGTACCTCCTTCTCTACCTCTACCTGGATCGGGATGTCGGCCGGAGTTGGAGTGGAGTGTAAGTGGGAGGATTTCATTCTGAAGATTATCCTGGGAGTTGTCCAGCAGGTTGGCCATCAAAACTCTAACGATCATCCATTCGTTCTGCAAGAATCCGTTGATCTCGCTTTGTTGTTTGCAAGCGACGTGGACGACTACTGCCTAAAGCGAAACAAATGGGGCGGCTTCGAGGACCGGCTGGCCGAACAGCGGCGGATTTTTGCGTCCGTCCGCGAGGAGCACCTCGAAGTCCTCCGCAAATTCGAAGAGACCAGCCACGAGTTCGCCAAACTGATGCAATTGATCCCGCAGAAACGTGAGTCCTCTTCCGATTCCTTTGATTCACTTCGGCATTGCAGAAGACGAGCTGGAGCAGCTGAACCAGAAGATCGAAATGCTGAAGCTGGCCGCTCGCGAGCTGCAGGATCAACGGAACGTTCGGCTCTTCCTGCCGCACGCTCCGCTCTGGCCGCCAAAGACGACCGACCGAAGGGCGAGGAGAGGACAGTGCAAAACGGAGATTCCGGACGATCGAAGAAGCTTTTGACTTTAGGTACGTCCCGCCTTCATCTTTTTGCTTTCACTTTTCTTCACGCGTCTTTCTCTTCGTTTCCAGCCGCTGCTCGATCTCCACCCGCTTCCGGGTGTTCGTGTACGAAAAGAAGTCTTTTGCAGACGAGCACGCCGCCCGCCTCTACGATCAACTCCGCAAACTCCCGTACCGCACAGAGGATCCAACAAAGGCGTGCGTGTTCGCGGGGATCGTCGAGAAGGGCGATGATCCCCGGCGGCTCTCCGAGTGGAAAGAAAGCGGCCGCAACCACCTCCTTTTCCTCACGACTCCCGCCGATTCGGCGGACTTCGGGGCGGCGATCGTCGTGGCCGAGAACCTCACGAACCCCCGCAAAAGGATGGACCACCAGCTGATGCTCGACGTGGACGCGCTCGATTCGGCCGAGTGGACGAAACTCCCGGCGTTGTTGCCGCGTGACAACAAGGTTCCTACTCCTTCCTTCAACTCTTAACTCATTCCTTATCGTTCAGTTCCTGCTCTCCTACCAATCGACCACGCCTCTAACCGCCCCTCTCATCGCCGAGGACCTCGAACGGCTTACGGAAATCGGCCGGCGATTCGCTGGACGCCGTTCACTTCGAGCTCTCCTGCACGCCCGCCGAATTCCAACGGGCTGTGCGGTTCGAGGAGCTCGAGACGTGAGTTCCGTCCTTCAATCCACTCGTTCCATTTGATTCGACTCAGTTGAAGTGATCAAACGCTCGCTGTTCACGCTCGTCTTCGACCAGGAGCCGAATTTCCAGCGGCGCGTCTTTGAGGCGCTCCTCGGCGGCTCGATCCCGCTGGTTCTTTCGAGGCGGCCACTCCTCGCTTCCGTTCGACGGGCTGCTCGACTGGCGACTCGCCGTCGTGCAACTTCCGTTGGCCCGACTGCCGGAAGTCCACTTCATCGCGCGCTCCTTCTCCACTGCGGACACGCTGGAGATGAGGCGGAAGGGGCGGTTCTTCCTGGAGAACTACTTGATCAACTCCAAAGGTGGGCGATCGTTTGAATGCTCTCTTGCAGACCTCATGTTTCCCTTCAGTTCTCGTGCGCGCCGTCTCTCGCCTCCGTCCGCCACTCGCTGCAGATGCCCGGCGAGGACGAGGCGAACGCGGTGGTCGCCGCTCCGGCCTTCCGCTCGGGCTTCTCGCCGCCCCAAGAGCTCCCCGATCACCCCAAAGCCGGGCGTGCTCCTCGACGAGGAGTACGTGGGCGCGCTGGAGCAGCCGATCGATTCGGCCGCCTACCACTCGAACATGTCCGCCATCGGAATGGTTCGTCCAACCCTACTTTCTTCTCGTTTAATCTTCTCTTTTGTTTAGTACACGTACAAACTGTGGAACGAACACCCGCATTTCGTGGACGCGTCGCCCGAATTCCTCGCGTTCGCCGCCGCCCTTCCGTCGGGCGCCGAGTTCGACGAGGCCGCCAGCTCGGGCATGCGGCCGATCGCGCCGGGCAGCGGCCAGGAGTTCTCGCTGGCGTTCGGGCGGCAACCGAATTCGAGAGCAGTTCACCAGTGAGTTCTCCCCTCCTCTTTGCTCCTCCAATCCCTCCCGCTTTCAGTCGTCATCCTCACGCACAACCGAGACGACGTGCTGGCGGTGATCCTCGAGAAGATCAACCGCTGCCCGTACGTCAATCGCGTGCTCGTCGTTTGGAACAACCCCGATCGGGAACCGCCCGACTCGTGGCCCAAACTCCACGTGCCCGTCCTCTTCATCCAGCGGAGAGGAACTCGCTGAACAACCGCTTCCTCCCCTACGATCAGATCCGCACCGAAGCCGTCCTCTCGCTGGACGACGACATCGACTTCAAGGCGCCCGAAATCGTGTTCGCCTTCCGCGTGTGGCGAGAGAACCGCAGCGGATCGTCGGGCTGCCCGCCCGCTACCACGCGCGCTTACGGCGACGAGCTCTTCTACAACAGCAATCACACGTGCCAACTGTCGATGATCCTCACCGGAGCGGCCTTCTTGCACAAAGTACGTCCATTCCTTCCTTTCACTTCTGCATCCTCCTTTTAGTCCTACCTCTACGCGTACTCGAACCAAATGCCCGCCATCATTCGCGAGAAGGTGGACGAGTGGATGAACTGCGAGGATCTCGCAATGAACTTCCTCGTCGCCCACCTCACCCGCCGGCCGCCCATCAAGGCGACGAACAAGTGGACCATCCGGTACGAAGAATCGAGCATTCCGTTGCATTTCCTTCGCTTCATTCCAGCTGCCCCACCTGCCCGGAGACGTTGTCCAGCGATGCGGGGCACTTCGACAAGCGGAGTCGCTGCATTCGCTTCTTCATCGAGGTCTACGGCTACAACCCGCTGATGTTCACGCAGTTCCGTGCGGATTCCGTTCTCTACCGCACGCGGGTGCCCGTCAACCATCAGAAGTGCTTCCGATTTCGTTTGATCACGCCACGAGTTGTTCCATTGGTCTCCTTTTGTTTGGTGCTCTCGATTCATTTGAGCTGCTGCTGTCTACGAGTTTCCTTCTTCGCTCTGCTCAACCAACCCCTCTGATTTCTCACCCACTCACTCATCGCTCTCTTCTCCATCCATCCACCCACTCTCATCAGTTTGCAGTTATTCCCATTCGTTTTACGTGTACTCGCCCTTTGGATTAAACGAGAAAATAATTTATTTTGTCTGTTGTGTTCACGAGCGATCAACAAGAACGAAGAAAGCGATACAATTTGGTGGTTTAGCGATGCGAATAGGCGACACACAAAAGGCAACAGCGTACACGAAACAAATGAACGAGCGAAAGGAAGGAAGGACGATCGGTTTGCAGCGGAGATCGTTGCGAAGGGAACTGAGAACCGGAGAGAATCTCTTAGATACGAAAAGAATTGATTAGAAACGAGCGGAAGAATTTGACACGTGTGTGAGAGATCGGCCGGGCGTGAGAGAACGGGGAAGAAAGAGAAGGACCGTTCATTTCAAACAACAACCAACAGAAAGAAGAGCGGGAGGAATCACAAACACTCCATCGGCTTCGGCCCCTCCAGCCGCTCGCAGATTCGCGTCCGCAACGAGTCGGCCACCTGTCCGTCGATCTCGCCGTCGATGGCGACGGTCGGGACGGCGGGCAGCTCGACGCCCATCGCCTTCGTCTTGAGGCCGTTGAACCACGAGAGGTACTTGCCGCGGAACACGTGCGGGCACTCGAGCAGCCTGCAACAAAGCGGAATTAAGGGCGAGTAATTGGATTGAGTGTTCAGTTTAAGGGGTTGTTTTGCAGTCCAGACAAGGCATTTGCGTCAAGCATTTCTTTCGGCTCCTTCCGGAAGCCCGTTCGATCGTAAAGCCGTCCGCACGACTACGAGCCACCCGCTCGGTTCGTGACGCTCGTCGCAGCGAGTCGATGAGGTCATTAGAAGTGGAATGGAATGGACGGAATGGAGTCGCCGGCCCGAATTCGGAAGCCGATCGCCCGTAATGCGGTTGTTTTGCGTGCGTGCCGGCGTTGATGAAATCAAGGGCTACAAATTGCAACACTCCCTCGCTGTTCCTCGTCATTCTTTCGACGAGGGGATCACGTCATGCCGGCAGATGGCTGGGGTGCACGTGCGGGGGAAACGGCGGCCGCTTTCGGCCCGTCCGCCTCTCCAATCGGCTTTGCGCGCTGTCCTGCCAGTCGCCGAATGATGTGCACTCCGGAGTGATTTCTTTCGGTCACAACTTGTGCCCCCCTTCGTTCTGTTCGGGGAGTGCACGTGTTTGTGTAAAGTGCCGCCCTTCTTCGCCCAACCGCTCTCCTTCGTTAGCAGAGGCGGTTTGTTGCCAGCCAAAACCGAAGGGATTTGCGCATCAAACTAATGAACGGCGGGAGATTGCAGCCGCCGATCCCCGCCGGCCACAAGCAGAGATCGGCGGGCCGCAAAACACGGTGGGCGCCCTGACGTCGTTTGTTTGGCCGAACTGGCGGGCGGCTCAAGTCGAAAAGCGGGCGGCTTTTCGTCTGCTTTGCGCTCGAATGCGGCCGCCAAATTGCGAAAGGCCGATGGGCGGCACTCAATTTGATGATGGGCGAACGCAACGCACGTCCCCCCGGCCGGTTTAAATCGAAGCAAACCGATTTGCGCCCAAATGGCGACACGAGGCGCCTCACAAGTCGGATCAACCGGCCGCTCCGGCTCCTCATTAGTTGGCGTTTTGTAATCGAAGAGAAGCCAAACAGATTTGAGAGGAAAATCCGCAAAAAAACTCCCAAGTGGCAACCGCTGAGGAGAATCCCTTGGAACGAAGTTGAACGACAACAGGTTTCGTTCCACCCAGCAAGAAGTGAATGGCTTGATTGGGGGATTACGCTGGTGGAAAGGAGCCCACCCACACCTTCGGGCTTCTCCCCATCGTGATTCACTTCACTAGAGGAAGCCCGAAAGTTAATCGGCGAAGTGAATTCAGGAGCTCCTTGCAAAGTTCAACTCCGCACTTTCGAAATCCCGCAATTCGGCGAATTCCTCGTCCTGTTTTGCCGCGTTTCTTCACTCCGCGCCGCCCTGATCAGCGAGAGTGAGTGGCACGAGCGGCTTTGGAAATGCGATCGGCAAGGCTTAGGCGAGCGTAAAAAATATGCGGAAATGTAATGCACGGCTTTAATTTTCGCCCATTTTGTCCATTATGATTAGACCACGTTCTCTGCACTACTGCGGGTCCCTTGCGGCTTTTAATGGAAAGGAGAACTCACCAGCTGGCTTCCCGATCGGGCAACTGCTTGATGCACTGGTTGTAGGCCTCGTTGAACGAAGGCTGGCCCTGGATGCAGGCGATCAGCTCGACGGCGTCCTCGTGGTGTCGGTAGTCGTGGAGTGTGCACGACATCAAGTGCATCAGCTCGCACTCGTCCGCTCCACGCGTGCACGTGCAACTGAAACGAGAGGAGTTGAGTTGCGGGTTGTGGGCTTCTTCGTGTGAATTCGAAGCTCTCGATTGGGCTTCTTGACATCACGATTGATTCTTCGAACGAGCGAATGAGTGAGTGAGTGAATGAATTTCCTCGCTCTTTTTGTTCGTCATTCAGACGTCGCGAATCCCCCCAATCGATCCGCCGAAAGGAAGGCCGGGCGGCGCCCGGATGTTGTGACGCCTTTAATCCCGCAAAGTGTGGAGTCAATGGTGGCGCATGCGGGGATTTAACCCCCGTTTTCGGAAGCCGCACCCGTCGCGGAAGTGGACGCAACACAAAAGTGACACCTTTTTGTCGTAATCACCAGCGAAATCCCCTCCTACAGTAGAAGAAATCGACTTACACGTAGTCCTGATGTCCCGCATCACAGCTCGCCCGACCGAACGGCACGAGTTTGAGGTCGATCCGCTCGCCGATGCCCGTCTGGAAGAGCGGCAGGAGCTCCGATTTGAAGAAGCCGCGTCGACTCGGGATCCTGCGGCTCGAAGTACACCTGCACGCGCACGGTGTTCACTTTGGCGGCGAGAGCGGTGGGCTGAAAATAGCGGCGGGTTGACGTTTCGCTTCCATTCGTGCGAGTATTTTTGGCTCCCCGACCGCTCGAATTGATTCGATTTGCTGCCAAGTGCGGGGGCAGGTGATTTCCGGCGCAAAGTGCGGTGATTTTAGAAGAACCGAGCAAGCACGTGAAAGAACTTCCGTTGGTCTTCGCTCTGCTGATGCGGAGCGGCAAACCGGAAGCACCCCCTCGCTAATCGAATGGACGCGTCGCTTACCAGCGAGTTCAGGCAGACGGACAGGAGGGCCATGAGCAGCGAGAGTTGAGGGTTGAAATGCATTGCGACGTCGACGGTTCGTCTAATGAGTTTACGCCGTCGCCCGATTGACGCCCGCGGGTCGCCGATTTCCGGTTCGAAGCGAGTGGGAAGACGGAAGGAAGTTGTGACGGAGAAGCTTGTTGACGTCTGGCTTCCACCCTCACTCACTTGAAGGAAGAAGGAAGGTTTGATCTGAAAGCAGAAGGATGAGTTGAGCGGAGAGGAGACGAGGAGAGGCGCGAAGGAGAGGGTGGATCAACGGAAGGAAGACACGACGGAGATCGAGCGAGCGGGGGGAACACGACCACCGGTCATCTCCGAGAGCGAAGTGAGTGACTCCGTAGGACTCCTTGGCCGGCAGGTGAGTTTAAATAGGCGGCCGCTCGCGAACGCCCATCCCTTCCATTCGTGGCCGAAACCCGCACGGAGCCGGCGGGCGGGCGGGCGGCAGCGGCGAGCGGGCGGACGGGGCGGAGTCGGAGGCGCCCGCCAAAATATTTTGTTGTTCGAGGCGGGCGGGCGACTTTCATCCGCCTTCCGCTCGCCGCCTCGCGCCGTCCATCCGCCCGCCCGGCCGCAGGCTGAGCGGATTCCGCGCTACACAACCGAAAACACGATGAACTGCCCCTTTGTTTGCACGAAAGCACAAAATACGGCAGCGGATGAGGATGAGCAGTGGGAAGGGGAGGAAAGCGCAGAGGAGAAGGATGTCGTGAATTGAAATGAATAATCGGGAACAGCAGCTCTTCAATCGTTCCACCCCCAACTCCATCAAGTTGGAGGGAGGGATTACCGCTCCAAAACGGCAGCCACTTCCGCGAGTCGCCGCCCACTTTGCTCGAGGCGGAAGGCCGGCCGGGCGCGAAGCCAAAACACACGGCCGGCCACTCGACTCCGCCCATCGACCCGCACGCTCGCTCGCTCTTCGTTCGTACTTTGACCGTGAGCTGGACTGGACGGGACGAAGGTGAGTGCGGGCGCGCGGGCGGGTGATAAGAAAGCGGCGACCGCAAACAACTGGAAGCAGCGCGGAGTGCACGTGGCGGGAGAGTGAAGAAACTCCCCGGGCGACCGCTTTTAGCTCCCGATTGCGCATTTGAGACCCGCGAATTGAGAAACGCGCGGGCGTTCGGCGAGGAAACGGCGCTGAAGTCGGAAATTAACGACGCCGCTCGTTTGGGGCGGCCCCCGAATGAGTCACGGGCAAACCGAAGGCGGAGCAGGAAGGTGGCCGGAACCAACAGAGCCGCTTCTTCTATTCACACCCTTATCCGGCGAGAAGAGTACCGTAAATTCTCTCGTTTTGTGCGTCTTGTCATGAGAGGCGTAAGAATTCGGACGCAATTCACCTGCACCGATTCCACGAATTTTCTCTTCTCGTTTCCGAATTCACACACAAAACACACCCCTTTTTTCTACCGTACTTCCCGGCAGCTCCTGTTGATTCTGATTTCTATTCACGAGAAATCGCAAGCACGTGCCGCTCCCTCCTCCCCCGTCTGCTCCCCCCTCAGACATTCGTTCCTCCCCACGGAGAGAACAGGTGAAGAGCAGCGGAAATTAATCGAAAGCACTTTATTCACTTCCTTTTTAACAGAAAGAATGACGGGAAGTGAGTGAGTGATGGACAGCCATTCGTTTCCTTTGAATTTTTAAAGGAAGCCCCACTGCTGGCGGATTTTCGTTGAGTTCCGAATCCGGAGCAGCATGATTGCTTGATTGGATTAGTGGACGGATTAATCCGCCCCCGCCCGCACTCATAAACAATGGAATTAACCGAAAAGAAACCGGCCCGAACTTCCGGACGCTCCGCCCGGCCGCCGTCCAAAGACCGCGAAGCCCCGCAGCTTCCAGGGATTTCCCAATCGCCGGGAACGGAAGTGGGTACAAGTTGGGGATGATTGGAGCAGATTGGAGGACTTTATGCCTTTATAAATGCATAGATTGCATGCTTCAAGCAACCGTTACTTCGTTAGCGTTTCTTTCCCTTCGGTAGCCTTTAAGGAGCTTTTCTCATCCTGAAAATGAACCGGTAACTGAGTGCAAACCGACTGCTACTACTAACCACCCACCCACCTACTCTCCCAATCCAATCAACTGATTACTCCTTCATTACTTAGAGGCGAATGTCTACCGTGTTCTTGTGCAACGAAGACGTGGGCCGAGAACATTCAACGTGATTGTTTTTCCCGAAAATATTTTCCACCACCTTGTGCGGAGGAATTTGGAGTCGGCGCGGAGTTGTTTTTGCGGCGTCTCCTCGGCGGCTGCAGTTTGCGAAAGCGCGGCGCGCGCGGGAGTGAACTCTGAATAACGGCGCTGCGGGCGCGCGTTCTGATGCGCTTTGCGTCGTCCACCGACGTAATGCCGAGGAGGACGAACGAAAATTTGAAGTTGGCGTCACTTCGTTCTTTGCCTCCACTCCTTTTCTTGGGTGCTCAGTCGACTCCAGTTCGTACTCGCCGGGCGCGCGCTGATCCGTCGGCTCGATTAAACTTGCCCGCAGTTAATCAAGTTGATGACATTCGGGCGGGCAGCGGGCAGGCTGCACTCCCTTCTGCCCGGCCCTCCGAACGTCACGCGAACGACGGGCGGCTTTCGGCGGATCGGCGGCGGATGGAAATTTCGAAAATTGGGTACTTTTGGTTCGAATCCCCCATCCGGGCGACTTTCTTTCGCCATCAGCCGGCCGGGCGGCTGCTTATCGCCTGGGGCGAGCATTTTCGTGCCACGGCAAACATCATTTCAGGACAGGAAGGGCATTTTGGTGACAAATCTGACGAAATTCGTCCTCATTGCTCGATCGTGTGCACAAACACGTCCTCCTTCCTTGCCACCGTCCTTGATCTATACTTTTTGATGGAAAGACGACCTGTTTGAAGCGCTCCAAGGGAGAAGAAGGAACGAGGTTCTGGTGGGTAAATGACTATTGTGCAATGGTTCGTCAAGTCGGCTAATTGCGGGAACTCGAAGCGTTGACTCACTCCTTTTGATTTCTCCAGATGCCCGGGAGAAAATCCAAAGTTTGTTCGGATCGTTCCAAGAACGAGGCGAGAGAAGAAGGAAGCGAGGAGGGCAAGAACGGAAACGAGGAAAGGGCTTCCAGTCGGTCCATTCGATTCAAAAGCCGGAAACCCGCCGGCGGCGACCGGAAGCCCCGTAATCCGCCAATCAGGCGGCTGCCCGCCGGCTAACAAGTGGATCGGATTAAGAAGATTCCCGGCCCGTTTCGACTCCGCCACCCCCATCAACCTCCTCTTCGATCTCTCAGCATTTCGAACGGAGGATTCTCAAAAACAAACAACGGATGAGCGGGCGGAAGAGCAATGTTTTGGACCCCCGAACGGCCAGAAATAACTGGTAAGAAACATCCGCCTTTCAAAATCTCGCGGATTTCCTTACAGTACGCGGTGGAGAACACGGAAGTCACCGGAGCGATAAGAATGAGAACGAGACTTCCCCGTTCGAATCAACGACAAACCAAATGACAGGGCAAACGGCCGGAAGTTACCGCGAATCACTCGAAAAGTGACGAATTTCTTTGGCGCTTCGTAGCGGAAATCAACCGCTCTCGAATCAAACCACCTGCCTGCAGCCGGGCGCCTCCTCCTTGTGCATTCAATTAATTTTAAATCCGCTCGCATAAACCGCGTGGTTAATTCGACCAAGAAGGTGATGGAGGAGAGGGTAAAGTGCAGTTCGGAACAAAGGTCGACCCCCCCACTCGCTTCCGTTGCCCTCGCTGTTGGCACGTACCCGAGAGTCAAAAAGAAAGGTTCTGACCCCACCTGCCCGGCTACACACTTCTTCTTGGGGCACAAAAAAGCCCAAATTAAGCAGAAGCTATCGTATTCACGTGTGTCCATTCAAATGGGGTCCAAATTCCTCCGTTCTTCCCGTTTGATTGCTCTCACGGGTCACAAAGGCGGGTATTTCTGGGCGTGCGGGAATTCCCCACGGTTGTTTCGCACTTGTTTGCGTCCGGTCGGCTACGTAACGAACGAAAATGTCTCCCATGGTCAGTTCGGCGAGTGCAACGGACGAAAACGGTGGGAAACTGGCGGGAACGAACGGACATGAACGAATCAAAAGGACGAAAGGTCACGGACAATCCACATAAGGAGGTTCCGGCTTTAGCTTCCAGGTTGAAGCACTCGTGCACGAAACGTCATTCCGGGAGTGGATAAGCGGTTGATTGGAATTTGGAAATTCGCGACCCGTACGGCTTCTCCCCCTCTGCTTCTTCCGATTAACCCGCCCGCTAATCCCTGCAGTCAGTCAGCTATGCCTTCCATTCGTGATTGCCAGCGGGAACAAAGCGGTGCGGCGGTGGAGAGGGAAAACGAGGGGCGATTATCGACGGTAGATGTCGCTGGAGAGTGACATCAACTACCGATTCCGCAAAGAGATTCCTTCGCTTCGAATTCGAGTGCGGGCGCCGTGCTAATCGTCGCATTGGTTTAAGCCGGAAGTCGCCCATTCGGCCGCCCAATTTGGGTTGCGATTCGCGCTACACGGCGGAGAAGAAGCGGCGAGTTTGCACGAGCAGCGGCTACGGTCGCCCCGTTTGCACTGGAATGCGAGTGGGCGGAGGCAAACCGCCGCCTTTTAATCCGACTACCGTCTGCTCGTGACTAACGAAAAGCTCGTGATTATGCAGGAGATGAGAGGCAATTAGTCGCGGCGATTAGTCTGCAGTCGGCGGATTCCGGATTGCGAAACTGCCCGCCCGTCCGCTCTCGTCCTTCTTGCAGCAGAAATCAGAGCAAAGTTGGAAACTTAGGCGAGAACGGAAGATCGTCACCCCGCCCACCCCCACATCCGGCGGCTCCGATTTCTTGCGCGCTCCGTTTTGTAGCCGGCCGGGCGTCGGGAGTTATCCCCCGCCCGCCCGCCCGCACGTTCTCCCCGTCCGTCCCTCTGTTCGTTCAGCGCAAAAATCGAAGTTGAAGAAGAGGAGGAAGAAGAATGGAGTTGTGGGTTAAAAGGGCGCCAAGGATTCATAAATAAACCCGCCCAGACGGAAAACAATCACCGCTTGGGAATCTGCGCAAAAGAAGGCAGTTGTTTTCGTCTATTCGAACGCCCGCCTCGCCTCTTCGAATCTCGCCCGTCCTCCAGCCCCGTACCGTACCTCCTGTAAAGAAACTCGAAGCCGACGGTATGCTCGCGTCCTTGTACCCGACAAACGAATGCGGGGCGACATTTGCGGGCCCGCGAGAGGCGGATGGAAGCGGAAAGGAAGGACGAGGAATTAGAATCGATTACGAGAATCCGCCCCGAATTCAATGGCCGCCCCGAATGTTGGGCGTGTTTTAAAATGAGTGCGCACAAAGGGAACGTCATGAGAAGCGGCGGGCGCCGCGCGTTCCGCCCGATTGGACGTCGACATTCGTCAAACCCGCCGCCGTTTAGGCGGCCGGAGGGGCGATGAGCGGGTCGAAACAACGAAACGAAACGATTGGAATTCGATTTGAATCCGCCGGCCCGCCCGCTGGTTGCCGCCCCGCTCGCTGGTGGCGGCGGCCGTTCGATCGAATTCCCCAAACGGACGGCCGGCCGGCCGCGGTGACGTTCGTCGCCGCTACAACTTTTGACGCATCGATTCCATTCGTCTTGCTTCGGCCGTCCCAAATTCATCGCTTCTTCGATTGAATTCGCAACGCAAAGGAGGCAAGCAACAAGCGGACGTCATTCGGGCAAAGTGCGGGCGGAAAGGAAGGAAGGAGCGATTCGCGTGCAATGGAAGACAAAACAAATCGCCAGGCTACGGTAAACGAGCAGAACGAGAAATCGTGAGCAAACCAAAAGAAACAGGAGGAAGAAAGGAGGTGCAGATTGGGAACACGGACGGGAACCACCGCACGCCACGCAAATCATTTTGAGTGCAACGAAGATGAAAAGCATGACGTGCTTCCCGTTCTGACTTCTCTTTCTGCCGCCTTTTGATTCTGTCCGGCTGTCTCCATTGTTTTCGAAGGCGGTACTGTAGCGAGTGAATGGAAGTGCGGGAGGAAAAAACAAGCGGGCGAGTGCGTAAGCAACGAATGTCATTTGCACTGATGGGTTCTGCCGAAGACAGGCGGAGGGCGATTCTTTCCGTTCCTCTCGTGCCTTACTGTGCAAGAAGAACGATCCTTGTCCATGTCTTTTGCACGAACATTCAGTGGCAATCAGTATCGCACCCGGCTGTTGGCCCACGACCTTCGTTCTCTTCATTCCGCGAGCAGGTGCTCGCCGTGTAGCCACGAAACGAATTCGCCGCCTTTCGCGTGCACGCGCCCGATCGAAATAACCGGCGGATTCTGCAAAACGGGCCGCACGTGCCCCACCGGCGGCCCGTAGGAGTTGGACTCTTTTGGCGCACACGTCAACTCGATTCGCGACGTCCGGCCGGCCGGCGCGGCTAATCGGCGGCAAGGCGGAAGAAAGCGGCCGGGCTTCGGCGGATTACGCGCACGTTCCGACCGCACGAATTCGTTGTGCCCTTTGCCCGACGCAACGTGTGCACGAATCCGCGCGGATTAAGCTTGAAGACGTCGAAAGAAAGAAGCGAGTATCGTATTCCCCGACCGGCCGAACGAACGGACTTTCGACCTTTAGGCTACGGGAAGAAGGCAACACTCGGCCGAACACACGCCCACCATCTTCTTCAGAAGCTGTGCACGGAAGGCTACCAATCAAAGCGATTAGTTACCGGAGCGTTCTTCAAGCGTGTAAAGCAAGCCTGCAGCTGCGATTGGCAGGTTGCTCGCTTCCGGTTGTCTCCAACAGCCTTCGGCTCCATTTTCGGCACAGAGTTCAATTGTTTCCGTTCCTCGCGGAATGTCCGCTGCAGCTGCAGGAATCTTCTTCACAAGCGTTTATTGTGCGAAAACACCCGTTCGACGGAACTCGGGGACAAACGGAGAGAAGTCAAGGGAAACAGGGTTGATTGATTGTGTGTGGGCACCAGGGAGAAGAACCAATGGAGAAAGTAGCTACCGCATGTCTAGTCAATTATGGCTAATCGGAAAGAATCTCCAGGGAAGTGAGCGAATGGGTAACGAGAGTGGTGTGTATTCAACAACAAACAGAAGAAACAAAGAAGGCGCTCAAACCCGCTGGATTTGATTCGAGCTCTCCGTTTGGCACTCGACGGGCGGCGGCTGGAGCTGCTTGCAGACGTTCTCGTGGAGCGCGTAGAACGAGTCGATGTCCCGCTGCCCGTTCAGCACCACCCACGGCACGAAGTTGAACTGCTCGCCGAGTTGGGCGGTCCGCTGGCCGGCCATCGCCAGCAGGTAGCGGCCGCGGCGCGACGTTGCGCATTGGACCAACCTGAAGCAAGCAGGGTTCAATTCGATTGATTGATCAAAGAAGACCCACCAATCCCGACTCGCATCCCCGTTGAGGCACTGGACGGCGGCCGTGTTCAGATCGTCCTGCCCCTGAATGCAGCCGATCAGGGGGAGGTAGTCGCGCGCGTGAACACGATTCTCGATGGCGCAATTCATGAGCGCGTTCAGCTCGCATTCGGACGGGCCGTGCTGGCAGTCGCAGCTGGAAGCAGACCGATCGAAGGAACGAGTGGAGGAGAACTCACGTGAAATCCTCGCCGGCCGGCGTGCACGTGGCCTTGCCGAACGGAATGACCGTGACGTTCAGGCGGTTCAGGTGGCCGAGTTTGCGCCATGTGGGCATCAGATTGCGCCGCACGAAGCCGGTCGTGTCCGGGCATTGGGCCTCCATGTAAACAGCGAGTGAGACGACGTTGCCGGTCGGCTTGGTCGGCGCGGGTGGGCGCTGAAACGAGAGGTTTTACTGATCGTTGCAAAAAGCCTCTTGTTCCCACCAAAGGTCGTGAGAATCTCAATGACTACTGTACGTTGTGGATTCTCCTTCGATTTTCCCTCCATTGTTAGCTTTAGGCAGCACTGCACTTACGGAAGTTACCGTAGCGTACGGCTCGTTCCAAAAATATGACCGCAAAGCACAAAGATTTGATCAAAACAGCGAACAAAGCGCTCGACCGCGCGGTCGGGGCGTCGTTTCCGTTTTCCCACGCAGATGGACGCCCGCACTTTCATTCGTGACGCACATTTTTCGGCGGGCGCGCGGGAGTGCGCGAAGGAACTCCGCGCGCGCTGCAGCGTTCTTTTGTTCCGCGCGCAGAGCGTGAACGGGCGGCCAAAAATAGTCGGGCGTTGTTGAAAGCCGCTACTGCGTCACGGCCGGACGGCGCGGAAGACCGTTGGCAATCGACCAGCGCGGTGAAAGTTCGCGCGTTCGGAAGTCGAGGGACCGTCTCGATTTTTTCGTCCACTTACCCACGAGTCGTCCGACGGCGCCGCCGTGGATGAGCGGCAAACGAACACGAAAATCGCGGTCAGTCCAAAAACGGCGTTCATTTTTGCCACCGGCGCCCGCACGAAGTCGATCGTCGATCACGGCGGTGCTCCTGCAGCAAACAAAAAGATGCGCGAAGTGACCGCGCGCGACGATCGGCGCGGTTCAAAACGGCGACGCGGAAGCAAAAAGATGCGCAGCGGATCGAGCGGATGAAAGACGAAGCGTGAAATCGAACCAATTTTTGGGGCCGCTCCACGCGCTCGTCGCCCCCTTTTGCGGGCGGTTTCCAAACCGCTTGAACCTGTTCTCCAGTCGAGCGGAAGTCGATTCGATTGACGCGATCTTTTTGTAACACGGCGTCGTCTTTTCGCGGCGTTCTTTTAACGTCGACAAGCGGGCGGTGAAGGGCGTTCCAAAACGAGTCCCGCTTTCCGCTTCGATCAACGGAACAAAGCCGGAAAGCCGCGAACAAGCGTGCGGTTGTTCGGAGTCGATCGTAATCGTAAAGCGAGCGCAAACATCCCACAGCTCTGATCGTGAGCATTGACGAGATCGAGGTTGGTGGCGAGCTCCAAGCGCTCACAATCAAGAAGCTCGAAATGGAAAGCAGCACCCTTGGCCACAAACGAAAGAGCGTTCGCAGTCACACGGCTCGACCGTTGAAAAGAGCAGCCGTTGTTTGGACAAACGCAACAAAAGCCAACCATTTGGCGATGAAAAGAGGCCCCGTCGATTGAATTGAAACGAAGAAGGAGGCATTCTAGCGATGAGGTGATTGCAGATGCGTCATTTAATCGTAGATAGAAAGCAATTGATTTGCGGTAAACGTTATGCTAACGGGATTCAAAGCAGAGTAGCAGCGATGCGTTCTCCACTGACCGAAGCAGCGAGCAGACTTCCGAACGGCTCGTTCGAGCAATCCCGCAGTTTTCCGTCCCAGGAACCCCAAAGTAAACGGAACTCACGTGTTCGACGATCGGCGCCGTCGTCTTCGCTTTGGCCGCGGTGGGCGTCGGAGCGGGCGCCTGCGGGAGGACGCGCGCGATGTCCCACGAGCCGCCGCCGTCGAACTGGCGGCCGGTCGGCTGGGCGCGCGGCGCGAAGTTCCAGCGGACGAGGAGGAGCAGCATGAAGAAGAAGAGGACCGGGTACGCGTATTGGCGGATGAGAAAACGGTGTTTGAAGTGCAGAACGGCCATCTTGGCGCGCGCGCAGCACTCCGCGCCGCCCGTCCGCCGGTTGCGCAGCGGCAGGAACGCCTTCTGGCCGAGCGGGTGGATCGACGAGCGCGCGGTGGCCGTCGGGTGGGCGCCGCCTGAAAACGAACGAGGAGATTCGATCGAAGAAGAAGATCCCGCAGAAGCCCCGCACTTGCCCGTGGATCCAGCGCGCAAGCGGCCGAACAGCCGCGAATTTTCGGACATCGCGGCTTTGTGAACGGCCGACCGCGAGCAACGAAAAGGGGAAATGAACGCGAAAGCGGAACTCACTTTTGTGCCGCGCCGCGTCTTCGGCGATCAGCGGCGTTGTCGTTTCCCGCTCCACGATGCCGGGCGTCGGAGATCGGGGCGAAGAAACGAGTGGACGAAGAGCAAATTCACGTGTCAACGTCGAGGATCACGCCCGACGGAAGCGTCCAGCCACGATTATTAAAGAAACCGCCGGCGAACGTCCACTTTCTCCTTCGACGACGACGCGCGGGAGTTGCGCGAAAATCTCGATTTCACTCGTGCGCGCGCCACTCGCCGCCGGACGTCCAGTGCGCGAGATGATGGGCGGCGTTTCTTCGCAGAATTTTTGACCGCCGCGATTTCTCCTCGTCGACGGCCGGCCGGCGGGCGCGCGGGAGTGGGAGACGACGAAGAGGAACCAAAAAGAAGGCGGAAGAGAGCGCGAGGATGCGCGGGGGGTGAACTCCACAACGCCGCCGTCCGTCCACCAAAAAAGCGCGTGGAAGTCGTGGGCGACGGCGGCGAGTTGCAATTCGCGTGTTCACGCGGTCCGCCCGTCGATCCCAAAAGTCACTCCCGCTTCCCGCTCTCCGCGATCGCCCGCAGGATCGACGTGAACCAGCGGCCGGTCGTTTGGTCGTCAGCGACTAAAATCGACGGGAAACACTCGAAAATTCGAAGCCAAAACCCACCTTCACGTTCAATTTGCGGCCATCTACTCCTTCTCCTGGTCGATCACTTCACTTGCTCACGGTTCGTTCATTCCTCTGAGCAGAATCCACTCATTAGCTACCAGCAGTCCCTTCTAATCCGTAGAATTAATTGAATTCCTTGGAGCCGACTTCTTAAGAAGAATCTCCTTCTTCCTTCTCAATCCTCTGTTCTTGGCCCCCGACCCGCCCTTTCGAGTGGGCAAACAGAAGTGGACAAGCGAGAATCTGCCGGTTTGTTTGCAGAACAAACAAGAGGGTGAAGTCGGCGGGAAAGCGGCCAAACGCCCGGCCACCGCAACGAGCGGACGGCCGGGGGCACAGTTGGCACGGCCGTGGGTCAACTCTTCTTTTTGCCAGTGGCTCCTGCGGCACTTCGTGGAGTGTTGGACGGGGCGAGCGAACGGAAACGCCCTTTAGTCCGCTAGAGAACATTCCAGTAGGCTCTCGTACTTCACTTCCGTTCACAAGCCGACCGACAGCCACACGTGCCGATCACTCCAACTACGAAAGAACAAGAGCAACCGTTTATTTCCGCTCACAACGATCCAACTTCCGTCTATTCGCTCATTCCATCGTGTTTTGAGTGACCTCGACGGGCAGCTGTAAGCAAGGAAGCGTTCACTCACGAACAAATGGGAGAAGAACTCACGTTCGCTTCTCCCATGTCGGTTTTGACCTTCCGCTTGGAGGACTTCGGGCCGGGCCGGGAGAAGGCAGTCGTCGTCGCGGTCTCCTTGGAGTTCGTGGGCGTCTCGCGCGAGCGGCTGTTCTCCTTCGAGGTGGTGTCCTTTGAGACCGTGCGGTTCAGCTTCGCCTCCTTCGGCTCCTTGGCGGGCGGACGGTCGGCTTCCTCCGCCGACTGTTGCTGAAAGCGGCCATTCACTCCGTTACAATCGAGGGAACGAACCGTGGCGGCGGTGGTGCGGCGACGATCCGATCCTTTGGTGCGGAGGGAATTCTTGGCGGTCAGGAGTTCCGCTGACTTCTTGGGCTTCGCCGCTTGTTCCGTGTTCTGAACGGGAGAAAGCGAGTGATCGAAGGAACGAATGAAAGCGACCTTGTTCGAACGAGTGGGATTCTGCGTCTCGTCCACGTGCATCGTCGTCGGCTGCGTCGTTCCGAGCGGCCCGTCGGTCGTTTGCTGCAATCAAGTGGGCGAATGCTTGAGGGAAGAACGCACCTGAGTGGTGGCCGTCCGTTGGCGCGCCACCGGCTGGCTGCTGCCCTCGGCCGGTGTTTTCGTGTCGGTGGCGTGCAGCGAGATGCGCTCCGTTGGCTCCACTTTCGGGCCTGCAAACTGGTGAATGAAAGGAAGAAATCAAGGGAAACCCACGATACAGCGCCTCCGCCGCTTTCGGCTTCGACTTGCGGCGATGACGCCGCGAGCGCCGCCGCGAGCGAATCGTCCCGACTTGCCCGACGTCCTCGGAGGATTGCACCGAGTCGCCGTCCCGCACGTGCTTCGGGTCGGCGCACCCGACGAGCAGGCCGAAGAATGGTGCCGCGAACAGCAGCAGGTGGACGATCGCCGCCAACATTCGCGCGAGCGGAACGGGAATCTGCGAATTGCCGACCGCAAACGAGAAGCGATCGGGATTGCAAATGCCGCTGTTTTCGTTGTTTTTGGTGCCTCGGAGTAGATTTGCATCGCACCAGGTCCGTTCTTTTATAAGCTTGGGCAGATGAGATGCTGGTCGATTGTGAGACGGTAGACGGTTGTTGGCTCGCTTGCCTGTCCACCGCATGCTTGTGCAACCGGCAAGTGCTATTTAACGGACCATGTTTCGGATCTCCAGTGCTCACCGAGCATTCGACTTGTTTACTTTCTTTTTAGAGCAGAAATGTACAACAATCAGGAACTAACAATAAATACGAGAAGACGATTGATTGCTTTCGGTTCACAGCTTCCGTTTCGCAGAGGTACTCAACGCACAACCGGCCCGCTGTCGGTACTGGGCGAGGACGCGGAAGGGCGGCCCGTGGCCGGGCACCACCCAATCGGCCATGCAAATGATGAGGCCGGCGTTGCTCCGCTTGATCGACGCGTCCCACACGCCCTCGACCGCGATCGTGTCGATCTGCAGCGATCAGACGTAGGGAACAATCGAGGAAGAGAGAACTCACTCGTTCGGAAAGGAGGGACTCGGCGGGAATCAAATCGCCAACGATCGCCATCGTTCCGTACGAGGGAACGTTGTGCACGAGGACACTCAAGTCGTGTTGAGTGTGGCCTGCAAGCTTTCTTTCATTCAATCTTCTCGTTCAAACGAACCGGGCGTTTTCCACACCTCGATGTTTCCAGTGAGTTTGCGGTACGGTCGCTGCAATCCACTCAACAGTCTTCTCTTCACTTCCGCCTGCTTACATCCGTCAGTTCGGTGGCCGAAATGTGGTGGCCGATGTGCTCGTTCGTGTGGAAGAGGATCGGCTTCTGCCCGAAGAAGTTCAGATTTCCCATGTGTCCTGCAATCCGTTGGGTTGAACGCAGAAGTGCGAGGGGACGAACCGGGATGTCCGTGAGTCACGACGACCACATCGACGTCGTCCAACGCCACCTGATTGTCGGCGAGACCTCGCAGCAGGGTTTCAGTCCCCGAAGCATCGCCCGTGTCCACGAGCACGTGCAGCCCGTTGTCGTTGATCAGCGTGATCGCTCCGATCACTTCCAGCTGTCCGTCCTTCAACACACTTCTTTCTTGTGAATCTCCCGTCTTGCACTCACCTTCAGCGTGTTCTTGCTGCCCGTCTGAAGGACCGTGACGTTCACGACGTTAAAAGGGGCGGCGGTCGTGCTCCAGAGGCGACTCCACGCGTTCGGCGGCGTCCCAACGCTCGGCTGCGCGGGTCCGAAAGGCGGCAGCGACGTGGACGTTTGACCGATCGACCTGAACACCCACACATGATTCGGGGCCTTTCTTTTGGTGAAACGAACGGGAAAGCAGGAGCGGCGGTAACTGGAGTGATTCGGGCGACTCCGGGAGTCACTCGCGCGTTCCACGGGTTCCTGAAGACACGAAAGTTTAGCGAGCATTCTGATGTTTGGTTGGAGCAAAGCTGTGAAGCGAGGGGAACAAGACCGTGAGCGAGTTGTAAAGGGAAAGCAGGTGGAAGAAGCGAAGAAGAAGTGCAGGAAGCTCACAAACACCCGCAGCCCCAAGCAAACCTGTCTGTCACTTTAATGTACCAGGGGGTTTTGCGCGTCGTCGTGATCAGCGGCTGGCCCACGACGATGAGGTCCTGCGTGGTGCGAGGCGGTTTGATCGTCTTCCAGCCGACGGTCGGCACCGTGCGGATCGTCGACGAGGTTTCTGCAATCTCTCTTTGTTTGTTGAACCCAGAAGAGAGCTCACTGTTCGCTCCCTGCCGCCCAAATCCCTCCTTGCAGCAAATGGAACGGCCCAACACGAACGATTGATCGCAGACGTAGCCGCTGGGGCAATCCTCCGGCGACGAGGGCTTGCAGTACGCGTACTCGCCGAGCACGAGCAGAGGGCTCGCGTCGAATGGGCAGACTGAACTTTCGAGTTTGGCCACTAGTGAGTACCCTCCGCCTTACCGCCCCTCCTGCCGGTCGTCTCCTCAATGATTCGGTTGCGAATCGACGAAGGAGTGGTCGGACCGCCCGTTTCGGCCGTCAGCTTCGCCCCGAGGGCCGACGAGGCGCTGATGGACGTCCGGTGGCTCGTGCTCTTGAAGCCGAACATCCGCAGCAGGGCGGTCGCGATCTCGCCGCCGCTCGCGTTCGTGATCGCGTCCTGCGCCTCTTTGGGGAAGACGTGCTTGTTCGCCACGATCCAGCGTTTGATTTGCTCCGTGGTTGCGGTCGAGGGGTCTAAACACTGGTTATGAACGATTGAAACATTGTTGTTGATCACCGGCAAGGAGGAGAAGAGAGACAATGATCCACCGAAGTACCCGCATTGCACCGATCAATCCAACAGCGGTGGCTGAAAGCAATGACCGAATGATGAGTGACCACAAACACAGGAATCGAAAAGTGCAACACGAACAAGCGAAGGACAGGGAGCGCGAAATAAAACGAGCCCGCCGAGCGGCCAATCGGTTTGTCCTCGAGTGCGCGAAAAAACGTCTAAACTTCGCGGCTCGCCGACTTGGCGGCGACGATTAGCGGCCGCTCGCTCGCTTTGTCCCTTGTTTGAGCTCAAACGAGCGAAAAGTTCGAAGCGCAAGTTGAAACCTGCGGGGTCGGCGGGTTCAAACTCGAGCGCGCGAACGAGCGACTCAGACGGCGATCAGGCGGACGGCCGAGCGGGTCGAGCGGGCGGGTCGGCGGATCAATTCGAGCCGTTCGGGTCGTCGTTTGACATTCGCGGCTTAACCCGATCAAACTCCACGCAGGCACAAACCACAACACGATTCGTCAATGGATCTATTGAGCTGTACACTGAAATGGAAGAACAGTGGACAATTGAAACAGAAAGAGAAGGTCGTGAGTGAGTGAAGGAGTTCAACCGACTGCTTTAAATCCTCCGCAACGCACAAGTGAAGAAAAACTTCGAGTTGAAGCGACAAGAACAGCGAATAAGCGGATTTGCTCGCGCGCCTCGAATAATTCGCGCTCTCGACCGATGTGAAGTTATGAGCAAGTGGCCAGCAGGTGACTACCGCAGGTGACTAACGAGTGATTAATGAGCAAGAAGTGAGCGACTGGACTCCAAACACGAGAGCAAGCGGTTAGCTGAAAGGATTAAAGGAAGCAAAAATCGATACAGCGGACTTCTTGAACGACGAGAAGTCGGCTGCGGTCATTGTTCGTTTCGGTTGGTTCGATTGTTGCAGTCGGTGGGTCGAGCGGATGGTTGAGCCGCCCGCCCGCCGTCCGCATTGTTCGCCGATCCGATCGCCGGCCGGTACTTGACGGCCGCCCGCCCGCTTCAAATCCGCCCGCCGATCAAGAGTGTTGAGTTCGTTCGGCTGGTGGACAACTCGCGGGATTTCGGTCGCTTTTTGACCCGCTCCGTTTCGGTCTTTAGTTTGGAATCGAAAGAAGGGGCAATGTGAGAGTGACGGCATCAACAAGACGATGGGATGCGGCACCTGTGCAGCTTCTTGATTGGGAGTGCATGAGCAAAACACCGTATAAGAACGAGGAACTTGAGGGGTTTCTCGGAAACGGACAAAATCCCTTTTTGAGTGGTCCAGCACGACTGGCCGCTTGAAAAAAACGAACAACCCACTCGTTTTGTCGTTGCCTTTTTCCGCTGCTGCAGTCGACGATTTGCATGATACACAAATTCGCTTGAAGGCATCGGAGCGTTCGTTCTGACATTCGGGATTTCACCAGCGGGCGGTCAGTCGGTGATCCTCGCCGCTCTCTTGCCGCTCTCCTGCCGTTCAGCTCCCGAGTTCACCATCAGATCAACAGTAAGTCCACTTCCTGTCGCGAATCAACCGCTTCGCCGTCTCCAGGCCGAAATGCGTTTGGCTGCGCGTCTCCAGCGGTGAGTTCTTGCGGTTTGTTTTTTGTTGCGCGCGCGGAAGGCGGAAAACTTTTGCGATCGACAGCGGCGGGCGACCACGCGCCAATCGCAATTGATAATCACCGGTCTGTCGTCGGGTGAGTGCGGCGTGGGGCGTGTGTGTTTGTCGCTCGACCAAAATGATCGAATGGGCGGTTGGGCAAGCGGGCAGAAGCGAGGGGGAGGGTAATGATCACGGGTCGCCTCTGAACGAACGAATTCTTCGGGCTGCCTTGTGTTTTCGTTCGATAACCGCCGCCGCCGCCGCGTGAGTGCACGCCGGAATTTGTGGCTGTCGATTGCAACACTCAGCCGCAAGAAGTCGGGGATCGGAGGCAAAATGCGACGAAGCCACTCGCTCGTCCGCCTGCTCACCTCCGCGCAACGCGCCTCTCATTTGAGGAATGCGAAGCGCCTCGTCAACTACGATTGCTTCGCCGATCGGCACATCGGACCGTCCGAGCTGGAGAAGCAGCTGATGCTCAACTACCTCGGCTTCAAGGTGCGTTCGTCCTTCTTCTACCCATCCATCACTCGCTTCAGGACCTCGACTCGATGTCGGCGACGAACGTGCCGGAGGCCATCAGCCTGAAGCGCGACCTCAACCTGCCGCCCGCCCTGGACGAGTGGCGGATGCTCTCCGAACTGCGCTCGATCTCTTCGAAGAACGAAATCTACCGCTCGTACATCGGAATGGGCTACTACGACTGCATCGTGCCCGGCGTGATCACGCGCAACGTCCTGCAGTCGGCCGGCTGGTTGACGAGGTTCGTTCTTCCACTCCCTTCCGTTGCCCAACTCCTGTGTTTCAGCTACACGCCCTACCAACCGGAGATCGCGCAGGGCCGTCTGGAGAGCCTCCTGAACTTCCAGACGATGATCGCCGACCTGACGGGCCTGGAGATCTCGAACGCGTCGCTGCTGGACGAGGCGACCGCCTGCGCCGAAGCGATGACGTTGGCCGTGCGGGCCACGAAGCGGCAGACGCTCCTCTACGATCCCCTCCTGCACCCGCAGAACATCGCCCTGCTGAAGACGCGAGCCGAGTGAGTGGACGGGCGGAGGCGATCGATCGCTTGCTTGCAGGCCGCTGGACATCAAACTGCTCCCGTTGGACCGAAACGAGCCGAACATCACGCGCGACGTCGCCGGAGTGATCGTCCAGTACCCGAACACTGAGGGCCTGATCTACGACCTGGAAGGATTGATCGACGAGATTCACAACCAAGGAGTTCGTTGCGGGCTTTTGTTTCTTCGATCAATCCCCCGCCTTTAGGCTCTCTGCATCATGGCCTGCGATCTCCTTTCGCTGACGCTCCTCCGCTCGCCCGGCGACCTCAAGGCGGACATCGCGGTGGGATCGGCGCAACGGTTCGGCCTCCCGCTCGGCTACGGCGGCCCGCATCCCGGCTTCATGTCCGTGGCGAAGACGGACGCGCGCAACAGCCTCGCGCGCATGATGCCCGGCCGCATCGTTGGAGTCAGCAAGTGGGTTCTCCTCCTTTTATTTGTGATCGTTCTCGTTGTTGAAGGGACGTTGACGGCAACAAGGCCTACCGTCTGTCGCTCCAAACCCGCGAGCAGCACATCCGCCGCGACAAGGCCACTTCGAACATCTGCACCGCCCAGGCACTCCCCGCCAACATGGGTGCGTTTCGTCTATTGATTCTCCTCTGATTTGTTCCGTTCAGCGGCCATGTACGCGGTGTACCACGGGCCCCAACGTCTCACTTCGATCGCCCGGACGATTCACAAGTCGACCGCCTACTTGGCCCAACGTTCGTCCCCTCTCCTCGATTGATTGACCCAGCTGTGCGTTCAGGCCTCGCGGAGAACGGAGTGAAGCCGAAGTTCGACCAGTACTTCGACACGCTCAAGGTCCACCCGAAAAACATGACCGACTTCCGCGTGCGAGCCGAGCAAAAGAAGATCAACGTGCGGCACTTCGAGAACGGCGACGTCGGCATTTCGCTGGACGAAACCGTCCTTCCCGAAGACCTCAGCGATCTCCTGCACTTGTTCGACATCCACATCTCCGCCGTTCGTCCTCCCCGCTCGTGCTCCGCATTCATTCGCGTTGTTTGCAGGACAAAGTCGAGGCCGAACTCCAGGAGACGGCCGCTCCGCTGATCGGCAACTCGGAACACCAGCGACGCTCCACGTTCCTCACGCATCCGGTGTTCAACTCGCACCACAGCGAGAGCCAACTGGTGCGCTACATCAAGCGGTTGGAGAACAAGGACGTCAGCCTCGTCCACTCGATGATTCCGCTCGGCTCGTGCACGATGAAGCTGAACGCGTCGGCCGAGTTGTCGCCGATCACGTGGCCTCGCTTCTCCACGATCCACCCGTTCGCCCCGCTCGATCAGACCCGCGGCTACTACAAGATCTTCAACGACCTGGAGCGTTGGCTTTGCGAACTCACCGGCTACGACTCGTTCTCCTTGCAGCCGAACAGGTGCGCTCCCTCCGTTCGGCGTTCAACCCACTAGATTGCAGTGGAGCGAACGGCGAGTACGCGGGACTTCTGGCCATCAAGCAGTACTTGGAATCGATCGGGCAGGGCCAGCGGAAGGTTCTTGCTTCGATTGGACCGCTTAATCGATGAAGTGCGTTCAGATCTGCTTGATCCCGATGTCGGCGCACGGCACGAACCCGGCGAGCGCCCAGCTGGCCGGCTTCCGCGTGCAGACGGTGGACAGCGACCGGCACGGCAACATCAGCTACCGCGATCTCAGCGCCAAGGTGAGCGGCGGAGAACACAAAGGAGCGTCGGAAGGGCCGATCCACCTCTCTGCTCACTACATACTCCCGTCCCCCTTTCTTTTCAACTCAACTTGCTGCAGGCGGAGAAGTACAAGAACGATCTGGCGGCCGTCATGCTCACTTATCCGTCGACGCACGGCGTGTTCGAGTCCTCGATCGTCGACGTGTGCAATCGAATCCACGAGGCGGGCGGGCAGGTGTACCTGGACGGGGCGAACTTCAACGCGCAAGTCGGCTTGTGCCGGCCGGGCGACTACGTGAGTTCTCCTTCCACTTGTTTCAATCCTTCCTTTCGTTCAGGGATCGGACGTCTCGCATCTCAACCTGCACAAGACTTTCGTTCGTCGACTCCCTTCAATCCTCTTCCGATTGCTTCGTTTAGTGCATCCCGCACGGAGGCGGCGGCCCGGGCGCCGGACCGATCGGCGTGAAGTCGCACTTGGCGCCTTTCCTGCCCGGCCATCCGGTGGTGCCGCTGAACGGCCACGTCGCCGGGGCGGTCAGCGCGACGCCCTGGGGATCGTCGAGCATCCTCACGATCGTCTGGGCGTACATCCGCTTGATGGGCGCCGACGGACTGCGCACCGCTTCGCAGATGGCCATCCTCAACGCCAACTACATGGTTCGATCGATTCAAGTGGAGCACTCAAACAATCAGCGCTGTTTGCAGGCCAAACGCCTGGAGGAGGGCGGCTACCGCGTGGTGTACAAGGGCGAGCAGGGCCTCAACGCCCACGAGTTCATCATCGACTGCAAGCCGTTCAAGAAGGCGGCCGGCGTCGAGGTGATCGACATCGCCAAACGCCTGATGGATTTCGGGTTCGTTCTCGAGAGAAGAAGCAAACAATCCCCTCGTTCCTGCAGCTTCCACGCGCCGACGATGGCGTGGCCCGTGCAGGACTGCCTGATGATCGAGCCGACGGAGAGCGAGGACAAGGGCGAAATGGACCGTTTCGTCGACTCGATGCTGCAAATCTACGAGGTTTCCCCTTCCTCCTGTCCACCCATTCACCTCATCTTCCAGGAGATCAAGCAGATCGAGAGCGGCGAGCTCGATCGGGAGTGCAATCCGCTCAAGGTTCCCCCGTCTTCCCTTTCCCTCTCACTTTTTCGCTGCAGATGGCGCCGCACACGCTCCGCAAGGTCCTCTCCTCGGACTGGGACCGGCCGTACACGCGCGAAGTGGCCGCCTTCCCGAAACCGTGGTGTCTGGAGAAGAACTGGCCGACCGTCGCGCGCATCGACGACTCGTACGGAGGTCGGCCGGCAAAAGCAAGCAGTCGACCCTCATTCCTCCGCTTTCAGATCGCAACCTCGTCTGTTCGTGCCCGCCGCTGGAGAGCTACAACACGCCGAGCGGCTTTTAGGAGGAAGGAAATTCTTTCGATTCGACTGATAAACACACGAGTTCCCTCAAATTGACTAGCATTTGCGTTCATTCGTGTAACAGCGGTTAGAGCAACAATCGATGGGAAGGTACAAAGTGGGAGCAAGGGGGCGACTACCGGACGAATCAAACAAACGGATTCAATCCGAGGACTCGCCCGACGAAGAGGACGAGCTGTGACGTCGTTTGCGATGCTTCTTCGATTTCTTCGACTGAAACGAAGGGATTAAACAACAGAATTCAATGGACTCAACTCCCTACCTTGCTCTTGTGCTTCTTCTTTGACTTCTTCTGCTTGGCCGCCTTCCCGTCGGCCCGCTTCGACTTCTTTTTCGGCCGTTTCGTGGTGGAGTCGTCCGAATCGTCGGAGTCTAGCCGAATGATCTCCGGTTCGGGCGCCACCGGCACGATCTTCACCTTCTCTTCCAGGGGCAGAGCTGAAGGAAAGGATTGCTCTTCGATCAATCCGTTCGCGCACTCACGTTCGGGCAGATGGTCGGGAATCTTCGGGCCGTACTCCTCGTTCTCCAGCTCGAGGTCCATGACCGTCACGAACTTCTCCGCCGGTTGTGCGGGTTTCTTGGCGGCCGGCAGAGGCGACAGGGCGGGACCACGAGGCGCTTCGTCCTCGTCCTCGGAGGAGGACGACGAGGAGAGCGGCGAGGCGTCCAACTCGAACAACGACTGGAGGAGTTCTTCGGGCGGCAACTGTAAGCAAACGAGCGATCAGCAATCAACGAAATTCCGTGGAGACGCACCATCAACGGCTTCTCGATCACGTCCGCCTTCTTCTTGTACTTTTCGTCCCGCTCGTCCAAGTTGATCGTCGGCTCTTGCGGCTTGTTGTCCCACCGGCTTTGTCGCTTCTCGCTCGCTTCTTTTCGCTGCAACCATCAAATAGAAGATGAATGGAGTGGATTGAAGGCACCATCTTGTCGATGAGATCCCGCTCGGTGTTCGGGAGGCCGAGCGTGGACGAGTGGAGCGCGTTGGCCGTGGGCACCTTCTTCATCAACTCCAGAGAGCCGACGATCGTCGAGTTCGGGTAGCTGCAGCAAATAGACACGATCTTCTCTCTTATTGCTTACGGATCCTCAACGTTGAAGTAGCGGCAGAGCAGCTTCGACGGGTTCCACTGGTGTTTGGTGCGTGTGAGCGCCCCGAAGCGCTTCATGAGGACGGCCGCTTTCTTGTCGCCCTCCTCCTTCGTTTCGGGCTGCAATCCAAGCGCAATAAATCAACGGGGATGCTTAAAAGGAACTCACCACGTGCGTGTCCTTGCCGGTCTCCGATTGGAAGCGCGACTTCAGCTGATCGGCGAACGGCTGCGCAGTGATGAGTTTGGCCAACGGCTCCTGTCGCGCCCGCACCGATGGAAGGAGGGCGCGCAGTTCGGGCGTCAGGTGGTTCTCGAACTCCTTCTGCTCCGCCTCCCACTCGAGACGCGTCATCTCCACCGGCGGCTGCATGTCGTAGCCGCTCTTCAGGTAGTGCACGTACTGCTTGAAGCGATGGGCCTGAAGAACAAACGAATGGATGGAATGGACGAGGATTCACCCACCTTGAGCGGCTCCTCCTCAAAGGGCTCCGCCTCGGCGATCTTCTGCGGCTTCTCCCGCTCCGCCTTCTCCTCGGGCTTCTTCTCCGCCTTCAACGTCAGCAGCTCCAGCTTCTTGCGGTCGGAAGTGCTCAGCAGCTCCATGACGGAGCGGGAGCGATCGCCGAGGAAGACTGCCTTCTCCAGCGGGCTCAGGTGTTTGATCGCGTGGAGGACGGTGGGCGGGAGGTCCTTCAGGATGATCCCCTCGCTCTTGTGCCGCCCGTCGAAGTGCCGCGTGGGCATCGGGGCGCGGTAGAACGTGGGCCGTTCGGTGCGTTGGCTGGGGACGAACGCCGAGTCGTCTGCAAGCCGGCAGGAATCTATGGAAGGGACCATTGGGAAGCTCACATCTCTGCACCTCGCCGGGCAGCGGGACCTCGGGCCCCTCGCCAATCGAGTAGTCGTACTTGCTGAGGTCTTCCGAGGTGTACACGTCGTCGTCGTCCTCTTCGAAGGCGCCGACGCCGAACGCCTGGCCGCGGATGCCCTTGGATTTCTGTTTCGTCTTCAACGCGTTCACTTTCTGCGTGAAGTCTTCGGTGAGGACATTGGAGTGCTCCAGCGGCTTGTAGCCCATCCCGTGCACGCCGTTGTTCGGCTGGAAGAAGAGGGCGGGGATGTCGTCGGGTGCGAACTCCATTTCGGGCGCGTGCTCCTCGATCTCGCGCACGGCCACCTCGTCGAAGCGCGACTTGCGGCCTTGGGTTCGGTCGTCGATCACTGGAAGCAGGTGGGGTGCACAAGGATGGTGGGAGACGAACATTTCTGCTTCTCCAAGGCCCGCCGCTTCATCCGCGGCCCGATGCCCTTGCCCGGCCGCCAGCCCATCTGCTTGAGGATGCGGACGCCTACGGAGTCGCTGGAAACGAGCAGAAACTAGAGAGAAGCGAGTGGGAGGACGTACTTGACGGGCTTGATCGTTTGGGCCAACTGGGTCGCGATGTCCGAGAGCTCGCCGAGCGGAGCGGCGGCAGCCGAAGTCGAAGGCCCGGCGCGCTCCCACGCCAACCGCTCCGTTCCGCCCGCCTTCCCGCCCGCCCCGACCACTTGGTCGAGGAAGTCATCGCGTGCGCGGATTCGGCGAGCCGCAAAGCCGAACTCGCCGCGGTCCTGAACGAACGGAAACGAGTGAAAGGAAGGCGGAAAGCGGCGCCCACCTCCTCGTCCATGAAATCGGTGGCATCGAAGGCGACCGCTTCGGCCCGCTCCCCACGCGTCGACTTGAACGTCTGCGGCGTCCATCCCTCCTTGGAGCCCACCGTGTTGAAGTAGCCGGCCGAGAAGCCGCCCGTGAACGCGCCGTGGAACCGCCGGCGGCCCTTCTCGTCCGTCACGATCTCGTCCTGGATTCCCTTCGGCTTCCGGCTGACCGCCGTGTCTAAACAACCGCGAATTGAGTAAAGAACGGGGAGGTCGATTGGATTGATGGTAAAAAGAAACAAGTAATCAATAGAAACAAGCGAATAATTTCGATGAAATGCCAACATAACGAACGACTCACTCTGCTCATCCTCGAGCGCCTCGTGGGCCGTTCCGAACGGGGCCAGCGACATCCTTGACGGGCGACGAATCCAAACGAACAGAAGATCGGGACGATCGGAAAGTCGAAGAATCAAGGGATTTCACGAAAGAAAAGCAGCAAGTGGAGTGTGTTCGCGTGGTTTTTGGGCATCGATTTCTGCGGCAGAGCAAGCGTGTCGTCTACCGTGTGTTGCTGCTTCTGTTTGTTGTGTTCGTAAAGCCATCAGTAGATGATCGTTTGTAATGATAAAATAACGACGTTTGCTTTAAGAACCAATTCTTGTCGGTTCGGAGGCAGAAAGCGACTCGCTTGGTTTGATTGCGGTCAAGTACGAACTGCCGCCCCAACCGGCTGCTCGATCAAAACGACGCCGGCTGCCGGCCGAACGGAAGGGCGGGGGCACAAAAGGCGGCACGTGACAAATTCGGAAATCAAATCCGAACGGCCATTAAAGCCGCTCGACCGCGTACTCCCGACCGGCCGCCCGCAGCGGCGCAAAGCGGCCGCCGCTTGAAGTCGTCGCCGGGAAAAACGATTGGGCGCCCGGCAATGTGTGTTTCTTCCCGTTCGTCTTCCTTTAATGACGATTTGCGGGCGTCCGCCGTCTTTGTTTTGCGCCTTTCGAGCTGCCGACAGCGCCGACGGGCGGGCGGAAGGACGCGGCTTACGGTAGGAGCGATCGAATAGAATTGAATGCGGAATGGAAGCAATGATTGTTTGGATTACCGTAACCAATTGATTTCCTGTTTTTTGGAAGCTTCAACAAGAATTAACAAATTACTGGTAGTACACAGCAACTAAAACAATCAACTAGTCGACAAGAAGAGATCTAACGAATCGTAAGCGGTAGGTAAGCGTACAATTTGCTGCCATGCTTGCTCGCTCGTGGTCCTTGCGGGCGAATTAATTAATCTACTTGAATTGCGGAGGTGCGGATCCCCAAGGTCGTCGTCCACCGATTCGTCACTCATCAACTCCTCATGGTCGCGCTCCCTCTAATTGTGGGCAGGATAGAATCTCAGGAAGCCGTCAGACCTTACACAATCAGTTGGGTAACCAAAACAATTCGAGTTGAATTAAAACCCCTGCTTCTGCTTCCCGTCCGGTCGGCACCTCTAGCCCGCTGCACAAAGAGGGCGACGAAAATACTTGCGGCTCATTGACGACGGCCCGCCGCCCGTTTCGCCGCCGCAACGCGCGAACGGGCGATCGACCTTCGGGAAGAACGGGCGGCCGACGGAGGGGCCGAAAAGCGGTGAAGTTGATTGAGTAGACGCTCTTTCGTTTACCGTCCGCCCGTTCTGCTCGTCCATTCCCGCCGCCCGCCGGTTTCTGATGCCAAACAGACGGCCGCACGCAACAACACGGCGGCGGCCGCAAATTAATTCTTCCGCTTCTCCAAACAACCCGCTTCGACATTCCTCCCGCTTCTTTTAATCAAATATGTCGGGCATTAACCTCTCGCTCCATGCTTGTCGAAGTCGTGCATTGTTCTTTCGGATTTACGGTGCAGGAACCCGCGCGACCACGGACACCGTAATCCTTGAAGTCGTCAATATTCCCCCAATTTCGCGTCCGCAAATTGCTTTCGTTTCGTGCCCACTTGTTTCGCTCGACGAGCAAATCCGTCCCGTTCATTCGTGCGCACCCTCTTTAACCCAATTAATTTGCACCGATCCTCGCCCAACGAGCAGCCAATTCATCAACTCGCCGGGAGGACGGCGAAACGGGAATTAGCGACTGACCATCTCACCGCTTTCCGCTCACAATCGTCTGCTCGCTCGTGAGTTTATCGTAGTCATCGATTTCGGCTCCGTTTCCACGCTTCTTTGTCTTCACTGCCCGCCTAATGAACGAAAGGAATCAACGAAGTGATCGACGGTGCAGTCGAAGGAGAACGTAGAGTACGGTACCTTTTACTGAATTCCGGCATTGTTTTCCCTCTAATCATGAACGGTTTGTCGCGTGTCGCCAAAGTGATCATCCATTATCCTCTCAGAATTCTAAGGTCATTCGTGAGGGAGAACTGAACGGTCCGGGAGAAGGCAATGGGCGGAGCGAACCGCAAAGAAGAAACCGATTGTTTCCGCTTTTCGCCCCAACCGCCCAGCCGACCGAAAGGCGGCTCATCGTCGGCGAGGCGACCCAATTGGCGTGTGTTTTGGGGGCGGCTAATCGAAAGAACGCCCGCCCTTTCGGCCTTCGGCGGCGGCACGGGCAGCCGCTCGCTCGCTCGTCGTCTTGTTTGGAGACCGCCGGGGGTGAATTGCGTACGGTAGACGTCGTCGTGGTTAACACTCGTGTCTTTTCTCTTCTCATTACCCACTTACCCGCTCGTTTCAGTCAGGGCTCGCCTATCCGCATCAAGTGAATGATGCCTCGGCCGGGGAAGAACACGTACGACGAGCAGGTACTTTTTCTTTTACACCTTTTAGATGCGGTAAACGTTTTGACAAATCTTATTGCCAACACAATCCTTTGCATTACTTACTCCTCGTTTAGAAGCCGCCCTACTCGTACATCTGGCTGACCTACATGGCGATCCAGGACTCCGAAGAGAAGATGCTCCCTTTGACGGAGATCTATAAGTACATCATGAATCGATTCCCCTTCTACCAGCAGAACACGCAGCGATGGCAGAACTCCTTGAGGCACAACCTTTCGTTCAACGACTGCTTTGTGAAGATCCCTCGACAGGCCGATCGGCCGGGCAAAGGTCGGGAACGAGCAGCAGTGGATTGATCACCGCTGTTTGATTGCAGGCTCCCTGTGGGCGATCCACCCGGACGCTCCTGCGGATGTTCGAGAACGGGAGTTGTTTGCGGCGACAGAAGCGATTCAAGGTCAGCTTTCTTTCTCCTTTGTCCGAAAGTAAACTCCGTAGGCAGAACCCCGTGTCTTCGGCCACTAATTGAAAAAACAACCCGGTCGTTCGTTTATGAGCGAACTCAACGGACGTCTCCCCGGGGAAACCACTCAATTATTTCCTTCCGGTCCGCCTCGTGTGTGCTTAAGCTCATCGGACTCCACCGGAATTACACGAAGACAATTGGACAGAGCGCGCAAATTGGGAATTCATATTCGATGGGCTCGCTCGCGCCGACTGGCTGGCGGGGTGGAAGTTTTCAAAGGAATTTGCGGGAATTGGGTGCGGGGATTTGCGCACTTCTTTTGGACGGCGACCGAAATTAGCCGCTTGTTTCGATTAAAACGGGCCAGTTGCTGTGAAAAGAACTCGAACTCGTGGCAATGGCGACTAGTCGCTGTACACGTTGGAGTAAACCTCAAGGACGCCAGCATTCCGTCCCCTTCAAAACTCCAAAGCATCTTGATCAATTCAGCGAACGAGTGGGCAACTCGCAGCCAAACCTTTCACACCATCAAACAACAACTTTTAGCCCCTAATTACGCTCTTCGTTTCGTACCGTAAGCTCACCGCAAGCGACGAGCGGAGGCCAACGGTTAGTGTTTGGACAAGAGGGCTCTCATTAGCCGACGGGCGAGCGGTAATCGCCGGCTACTGCACACGCGAATTCGAGCAAGTAGCCGACCGCCCACCGCTTTCTGCTGGCCGCCAGTTCGGGTGGCCGCAAACCGGGCGATCAACCGACCGCAAGGCGGCAATTAGAACGCGGAATTTGGCCTCGAAGGAATCTCTGAAAGCGGGATTCCTGAACTCGCCGCTCGACCTTCCACGCCCGAATGTCAACGGTAGATGGTCTTTCTTCCTCTCGGTCGACAGGGGAGCAACGGAAGTTGTTGATTTGATTGGCGGTGCGCGTTCAAACAGAAAGAGCCACGCGGGAAAAATAGTAAACGAGTAAAAATGGAATAAAGGACGACCAACAAACCAAAATGAGAAGATAAAGACCGCTAATCTTCATGTTCCTGATTGCAGATCCCCGGCGAAGGAGGGTCGTGAACGCCGGCCTCCAACGGCCAAGAACTCAACCGAAGAGCCCGACGGCGAGCGGAGCGGAGATCACCACCGAGCAGAAGGTGAAGAAGCTGCTGCTGGAGACGCGCCCGCCGGCGGGCTTGTTCCCGCCGTCCCACGCCGCTCGGCTTCGCGCCGCCGCCGTTTTTCCGCCACCTGCTGCCCGCCTTCTGCGCGTCGTCGCCGCTCTTTCCGCAATCCCGAGCTGCTCGCAACTCGCTGGCGCGCCCAACTGGAGACGATGCAGCCGGCCGTCGCGCAGCTCTTCGCCGCCAGCTCGACTGCAGCGGTCGAAGGGCGAGAAGTCGCCGCTGCTCTCCGCCCTGGCCGCCTTCTGCCAGCAGCAAGCGAGCGAGCAGAAGGCCGAGCAGCCGGTCGAATGGACAAACTCGCCGGTGATCCAGCAACCGCAGGCTCCCGCTTCGAATCATTCGCCCGCTCGCGCCTTCAGCGTCTCCGCCCTCCTCGATTCGCCAGTCGTTTCCTCCCGCTCCGATTGAATCTGCCGTTCAGTCATCATGTTTTGTCTGCTGTGTGCAATCCGAATTGACTTTGGTGCCCGATGACTCCCGTGTTCCCACTTGATGCGAACCGCCTTCTCGCTTCACGACGAAGACGATTAAATTATTTGAATGATGTGGTGGAGCAGGTGGAACAAAAGAAAACGATGTTAAAGTTGAGAAGGCCGTCCTGTAACCGAAAAGAACAAACGAGTTGACCTGTTGTGGTCGACAAAGGATGAAGAAATCCGACCGCTCCCGGCGGGAACTCGAAGCAAAAATCGATGGGCGAAGAACGCGTTCACACGTTGCCGGCGTTCGCTCGAGTTCGCGCCGAAATTTCTTCCTTTCCGCTTCCTCCAGCTCGCGATGATCTTCCGCGGCAAGGTTTCCTATCTGAAATGCGCGCGATCGGCCAAGGCGGACAAGCGGGTGAACGCGACGCTGCGCGTGTTCCGCCGCAACGAATCGACGAATCCCGACGGTCCGGTTTTCCTCGAAGTCGCCACCGCGAAAGACACGCGGATCTTCAAGGTTTCTTCCTTCAACCAATTCCTTTTTTTCATGCTCGTCGTTCAGATCAATGCGGAGACCTGCAAGCTGCTCGTGCCGCCGAATGCCGCCGCCACGGACAAGCTCACCGTCCACTTCAAGGACACGTACATCATGCTCTCGGAGCTGAAGCCGAACGAGCGGGAGGACTTCGCCTTCGTCCTTCGCGCCCTCACCTCCGGCCGGGCGCTGAGCAACGCGGAAAACGTGCGGCTGCGGCAGTTAAGCCGAACGGCTGCCGGCTCCACACCGACCGAAGTGGAGGCCAAGGAACCCACCAGTTTGTCGCTGGTCGGCCACGGGAAGGCCGTCGAGTTCCTGATGAAGAAGAAGCAGTTTCCGAAGGGACTGACGGTGCTGGAGATCTCCGTGAGTTCCCGTTTTTCTTCGTTCTTGAGGCTCGCGTTCAGGACCGAACTTTCCGCCTGAACAGCCGGCTGTTCGCCGCCGAGAACCTCACGCAGTTGTCGCTGGATCGAATCAACTTGCGGATCGAGCGGGACGCCGAAGCTCTCGCGAACATCCGGCAGTTCCGCGGCCTCCGCTCACTCGCCCTCACGAACAACAACCTTCCGCACATTCCGGTCGGTCCTCCTCCTCTTCCTGCTTTCAATTTCGAGTTGCAGTCGCAGGTCTGGACCGCCCTTCCCCAGCACTCTCCTTCAGCTGGACCTGAGCGGCAATCAGCTGACCGAATTGCCGAAAGAAATGATGCGCTTGAGGTCGCTGGAGACGCTTTCGGTCGCCCGGAATCGAATCCGCTCAATCGACGAGGACGTGAGTTCCCGCTCGGTTCTTTCCTTCCATTTGTTTGCGGATTGCAGGCCTTCAAACTCCAACGCCTCCAGCGAGTGGACCTTTCGGAGAACGAGCTGCGCGAGCTGCCCGCCGGCTTTCTGCACGGCCGCAAGCTCTCGAACGTGGACATCGCCGGAAACTCGGAGCTCACCGACGAGAGCGGCCGCAAATTTCCGGTCGCGCAGGACGCGCCCGACGGCGAGCTGTACGCCGAGATTCCCGTCTTGTCGACCACCGCCCTGGCCACTCTCGTCAATCACAGGTGGGCACTCCATTCTTTCCGTTGTAGTGCTCGTTGTTTGCTTGTGTTCAGCCCCCGCGCCCTCCAATTGCTGCCGCTGCCCATCCGCCGCCGTTGGACGTCTCTCGTCCACCCGTGCGCCTTCTGCCACCGCTACACGGCCGTCGAGCAGCGCTATTTGGGCGTTCTGGACCTGCGGAATCACACCTACGAGTACGTGACCCAAAACTTCGGCCGCTGCATGATCAAAGTGAGCGGCCACCTGTGCTTCAAGTGCGCAAAGATGACCGTTCGGCGACGTCCGTGATCTCCTTATCATCCTCATTTCTTTCACCTCTAACCTCGCTCACATTCGTTAGTTTTGCAATGCAATAAAGGAATCGATCACACTTGAAGGATGATCCGCACAGAATGTTGTTCGAAACAATCGAATACTGGAGTCGTGAACATTTCGCGGTTTGGCGAACGGTTCCTCGCGTTCTTTCCATTTGTTCCTCGTTTTCCACTTGTTTTAATTGCCGCTCACCGTCCGCTTGTCGAACGAACGGCGCCCTGCGATCCACTCGATTCGAGTCGAGTGGGTAATTGCGGGCGGCGCGTGCAGGAAGCGGGTTGTCGTGTTCAAACCTCCATTTCTACTTCGTTCACCTCGTCTGTTCGTTTCAGATGGCGGCGAAGAACGGAGAAGCGGCAGCGGCCAAGGGGAGCCGCTTTCCGACCAAACTGCTCCACTCGTTCGAGTGCAACCAGGCGGCCGTTCGAGCGGTCCGCTTCAACGGTTCGTTCCACAACCTTGCAGTCGTTTCAATCAATTCTCTTTGTTTAGTGGATGGAAACTACTGCATCACGTGCGGCGGCGACAAGACGGTGGCCCTGTGGAATCCCGTGCGGCAAATCCACCTGAAGTCGTACCGGGGCTGCGGCAGCGAGATCCTCGACGCGTGCGGCTCCTGCGACAACGCGATGATCCTGGCGGGCGGGCGCGACTGCCAGCCGACCATCTTCGACGTGGAGAGCGGCAAAATGCTGAAGCGATGGCGCGAACACGGCGGCGTGATCAATGCGGTCGCCTTCAACGAGGACTCCCGTGTGGCGCTCTCCGCCTCGCAGGACGCGACGATTCGCTGCTTCGACGTTCGCACGCGATCCGGAGCGTTCCAGGTGCGTTCCCTTTCGTTCAATCCCTTCAATCTCTCTCGTAGGTGATCGACGAAGCGACCGACAACGTGCTCTGCATGGACGTGAGCGGCCACGAGATCGTGAGCGGCTCGGCCGACGGCCACGTTCGCCTCTACGACATCCGCGAGGGCCGCCTGTTCGTGGACTTTGTGGGCGAGTCGGTCACCAGCGTCCACTTGACGGACGACGGCCAGTGTTGCCTCGTTTCGTCGATGGACGGCTTCGTGCGGCTGTTCGACAAGATGAACGGCGCCCTGCTCAACGAGTGCGTTCTCCCCACCATTTTCCCTCCGCTCATTCATCCGCTTGCAGCTTCAACGACCACACAAACCAGGAGTACCGCATCGAGTCAACGATGCTGAAGTCGGGCGATCAGCTGGCGAGCGGCTCGGAGGACGGCCACCTCTACGTGTACGACGTGATCAGCGGCAAGGTCCTCAGCAAACTCGATCACAACCCGACGAAGTTCGTCCACTCGCTCGCCGCCCATCCCACCCGCAACGATCTCCTGCTTTCGACGGCCGGCCGCAAGGTCTTCGTGTGGACGGCCGAAGAGGAAGATTGACGGGGATTCACCGGTTGTCTGTTGTAAATAAACTGCTTCTACTCACTGGTTGCTGTTGGTGGTGCAAGAAGCTTTTGGCACTTCATCGCAGCATCGCTGTGAAGAAGCGGAAAGACGTGGATCGCTGGGTGAGCGCGTCAAAGCAGAACTTTGGTCCAGGAGTCGGAAGATAAATACGACCATTGAACGTGAAGTCACGCCTCTTTTCCTCGTATGCAACTAAAGAACGATGGCGGCTACCACTCCTAACGGCCGACTGCTCGGGAACGAAAAAAGGTGGGAGACGGAGAGTCGTGAATAAACGTTTCGACTCCCAATCCCGCAAACAGTCGAGCAATGGATTGCATTCGTGCCACGAGCAGTGGACCTCTCTCCCGTCTGGAAAAACCGACGCAATTCTCGTCGATTTCGTGCGGCTTTCGGGGCCGGCCGTTCATTTCTCGTTTTGTTCCGCCGCCCCGATCGGTTCGTCGCGCTCTCGACCGCCCGCCCGAATGTCCGACGACGCTGCCGCCACGATCGCCACGCCGTTCGTCGTGAAGTACACGGAGGAGGGGCACGACGCCCTGGACGCGGCCGTCATCGGCGGCGGTTTCGGTCGACTGTGAGCCGCGCGGACGACTCCACCGTCCAGCCTCCTCGTTTCAGCCGCGCCGCCCCGCCTGCCGACGAGACGAAGCCGAAGGCGGCGATGTGGTCGCGGAAGGTGTTCGTCGGCGGCCTGCCCGCCCACGTGCAGGACGACGAGCTGTACCGCGTGTTCGGTGCGGCCAACCGCTTCACCATCAACCGCCCCAATCAGTCCGGTGAGCTTCGAGGAATGAACCCCCACTCATCCGTCGTTTGCAGGGGCCATTCGCTTCAAAAGTTATTGTTTTTTGATCTTCGAGAACGCCCACGACGTCGAGTCGCTGCTCCGCTCGCTGGAGTACGTGGACGGCGGCTTCTTCGCGGACGTGTGGGCCGGCAATCGGGTCGTGAAGGTGAGCCGCGAGGTCGAGGCTTTACGATCACTCCTTCCTTTTCGCTGCAGGTCCAAATCCGCCCGTTCGACGTCCACGACGCGAAGTACGTGGCGCACGCCGAGCGCGCCGTGAATCTCCGCCTGACCGTCTTCGTGGGCGGCATCTCGCGCACGAGCCGCGCCGTCGACCTCGTGGCGGCGTTCTCGACGTTCGGCGAGGTCGCCGGCGTCACCATCGACCTCGACCCGGAGCTGCTGTACCCGCGCGGCACGGCGCGCGTCTTCTTCGCGTCGATCGCCGGCTACACGCGCGCCATGCGCCAGAAGGTGGTCCACGTGCGCGCCGCGGAGGAGGCCAAGTGCTACGAGTTGAAGCCGTTCGTCTTCGACACCCTCTGCGAGAACTGCTTCTCGCGTTCCATCGTGCACCAGAAGGCCAAACACTTCTGCGGTGCCCCGTCCTGCCTCTCCTACTACTGCGACTCGTGCTGGAATGAGGTGCACGCAAAGACCACCACTCGCGCGCACCACCGCCCGTTCAACAAGGGCGCGCTGGGGCAGGGATCGGTGAGTTCGTCGCCTCCACTCCGTCGTTCAACCCACTTCCCTGCAGCCCTCGAACTCGCAGCAACACGCGAAGCACTCGCCGTCGCCACCCGCCTGCGTGCCGACCGCCAACTTCGCCCGTTCGCCGCTCGCAATGCCGCCGAAATTCGCCGCCGTCGGCTGGATGGCCCACGTGCACCGCCCGCCGCCCACCAAGTTCTCGCTTTGATGCGCCACTCACTCCCCTCTGCACATGTTAGGGATCCTTTAGTGTTGTTGCACTTCATCCGCTTCGTAGCAGGAATCTATTCTTTGTCGTCGTTGTACTCTTGCTAAGCGTTGAATAAACTTTGTATCGTTTAACCTATGAGATTGGCGGCTGATCAATCTGCTTTGCTAGTGGCGTTCAACAAGAGCAAGTACTTGCACTTCGAGTTGGAAACAACCGAATTGAGAGAAGTCGGCTGGAAATTCCCACC
Organism: Aphelenchoides fujianensis; assembly: GCA_024699865.1. NCBI lineage: Eukaryota > Metazoa > Nematoda > Chromadorea > Rhabditida > Aphelenchoididae > Aphelenchoides > Aphelenchoides fujianensis. Next base: position 704,101 of record JAMPIO010000012.1, on the reverse strand, counting down.
AGAATGATGAGGAGCGGTGGCTGGTTGGCGCGAAGGTATGAGAAGCTGTTCGCGTTCGCCTCCGCACGAGAACACTCGCAAGAAGAGGGAGACTTGCTGCTCGAGTTGAAACGCTTACAACTAATCGGCCGCAAACAGCGCCCGCTAATCGCGGCGGTCGACCTCGACGGGACGCCAAATTGGCGCGAATTTGCGAACAAAAGGCCGGCGCTTCGCCGCTTGCGCGGCGTTTGGCCTCCATTGGAGTTCGAGGCGCGTGTATCCGCTGAGTGCGGGGATTTCTTCAAGCTTTCTCGGCTCCAAGCTATCGAGAGACGGCTTCGAACAAGCGAGAGAGCATTCGGTTGTGATTTCAATCGTCATGTCACTGTGTTTGCGCGTCTGCTTCGAATGAATTCAATTTCGTCAATCCTCGCCTCTCGTTTCAGCTGCGGGCATGGGCCAAAAAACCTCCATCGCGCACCTCCCCTCGGCGCAGCTCCGCGGATGTCCGCAGCGCTGGAAGACGGTCGATCGGCCGATTCGATGCGCGGAGCACGTGCAGAAGAATTGGTTCGTCTACGAGAGCAGCGAGGTCGTTTTCTCCCCAGTAGCATTCTCCTTTCATTGCATTTGCGTTCAGTTTGATCGCGTTCTGCGGTGCTCACCGGACAGTCGCTACCTGTACGGTTTCAATCACCAAAAGGACCTTCTTATCGTCGATCTGCTGCGAAATACGTTTAAGTGAGATGCTTCTTCTTTTGAACTCAATCGTTCCGTTCGTCTTAAGACTGCTGAAACCCAACACGCGGTGGGACGGTCGAATCGCCGACTTCATTGTCATGGACTTGTTCACGATCGTCGTCCGAACGGAACGCCGCTTTGAACAACTGCTCTATGCGCTCCGTTTCGCCGCCAAGTCCCGCAAATACAAGCTCCGTCTTTTGCACCGCTTTCCGGGGGGGGGGAACGCCATTTGCGTTCGCTTGGACAACGGCGGCGGAAACGTGCGGCACATGAACATCGGCGGGTGGCTGCCGCTCACGTTCGTGCGGTTGGACGTCGCCGAGGCCGCACTGCGGGTGGACCGCACGATCGAGCTCCCGGCCGCCGAAATTTGTTCCCTCGCGATGAGCAAAGACGGGCGTGAGATGTACGCGATGCAGAAGTGGTCGCCGCACGAGCTCCACGTCTACTCCTTTGATCGAAAGGAGTGGACGAAGGAGGCGGTGAGCACCGACGGTCCCGCTTTGCAGGTGAGTTTCCTCCTCAACTACTCCGTTTCTCCTCAACTTCTCGTCCATCTCTCGAATTTCAGGTCATTCCGTCAGACACCTGTCACTCACCTCACGCGTTCTATGCGCATGCGCGTGCGGCGGCCGGCGAGACGGCCACCTTAAATTTTCCGCTCTTCCGCTTCAAGCCGGCGCAACACCAGTGGGAGGAAGTTGCAGTAGATGTGGCGCGTGACGTCCATCTCCATCCGATCGTCAATCTTGAGGACGGGGAGGAGGACGGAGTGTTGGCGATCGAGAAGAACGGAGATCGCTTCAAAGTCCAGCGCTTCATGTTTCGGTTCGTCCATTTAACCACCTTGACCTCATTCGTTTTTTTGAAGGAATCCCGACTCGCTCGAAGAAATCGCTTTGATCGCAGTCCGCAAGCTCTGCGAGGGCGTCCAAGTAGAGGATTGCTATCGTCTGATCGTGAATTGTCGCCTGCAGAAGAACTAGTTCCTGCCCAGCGCCTACGAGAAGATGAAACCGATCGCGCTCCTTTTGTTGCAATGAGCTCCCATGTGTTCTCTTCTTGTACGAGTGCTTTTGCTGTTGTTTTGTTTCAGGCGTTCTCTTCCGGGTCTTTTACAATAAACAAACGGGTCAATTCCGTGTTCCTTGGTTTCGAGAGCAAAGTAAACGGTTCGGAAGAAGGCATCTGAAGCAGCTGTTTGTACATGTTTATTTACATCGTCAACACACGAACGAATCAAACAATCGGCCGCAACATCAACTGCAGGTTCAACTCGCCGTTCTGGACGAGGCCGGGCGTCGTTTCGAGCAGCTGCGTCAAGCCGACGTCCATCTCGAGGCAGGCGGTCGTGCGGGACTTCGTGAACGTCTTCTTGCCGGCGAACCGACGCACGGTCTCCTTTTCGTTCGTGAACATCAGCATGTACTCCACGGAGCGCTGCTGATCCAAGTCGACGCTCTTCAGCTCGATGCTGAACTCCTCGCTGGCGCGCGAACCCAACGACGAGTACGTGGGGCCGAGCGAGAGGTTGCGCGAGAAGATCAGCTCCCAATCCCATTGCTGGTAGGGGAACGTCGATGCTCGTGTCATGATCTAAAGGAAGAATGAAGGAAATGGCTGAAGCGAGCACTCACGTTGATGCGGAGGTCCTGGTGTTTGTTTTCGAGGTCCTTGAGCTTCAGCTTCGCCTTCGAGTCCCACCGCACGTCCAGGTACTCGCGCAACAAGAAGCTCAGACCCGTGAACTCGCTGAAGAAACGAGAATGGTAGTTGTATGTAGGATGTTACTTACTGAGTCATGCGACTGGCGAGCGACATCGAAATGTACTTGAAGGCGAGGTGAGTGAGCGGCATGATCGTCTTCTGGTGCTCCTTGGCCAGTGACGAGCCTTCGACTTCGGCCAGCTCGTCCGCTGTCATTGATGGAAAACTTCAAACAACAGCAGTGAGAAGAAGGAAGCAAGAAACAAACCGAATGAGCGAAAGCACCTGAGCGGCCAACGCGCTGGACGTCGGCGCCCGTCGCTGCGGACTCTTCGGGTCGTTGAACCAGCGCTCCACCGCCGCCCACAGCGAGTACTCGCCTGAATGAACGATCGATCAATGGAATTCGGGGAAGAGAACGCACTCTGGAGCACCAAATCATTCGACTTGAGCAATTCGGTCAGCTGATCGCGGTCCAAACTCAACCAATCCTCCTCCCACTCGGGATCCGAAATGATCGACTTGAAGTGTTTGGAGATCTTCGCCACGCACTCCCGACTCAAATCCTGCATTCAAAAGGCGAGTGAACGAGCAGACGGAGGAAGAACTTGCGGGATGATAGGCGGTGGTCGCGTACTTGAACCACACGTGGATCAACGTCTTCAGGTTGACGGATGGGAGCACCCGACGGACGGCGAAGTCGACACAAACCTTCAGAAAAAAGTGAACGGTTGATTGTTGCGGAGAACTCACCTTCCGCAGTCCGTGCACGCTGTACTTGTCGGCGAGGATCAACAGCGGCAACACGTTCGACTCCTTGAGGACGACGTTGTTCGAGTACAAAAATCGCAGAAAGTTGTCGAAGACGTCGGTGCACGGCGCGTCTTCGCTCAACTCCAGCTCTTGGTAGCCCTACGCAAGAGGAAAGAGCGTGAGGAAGAGGATTGTCCCTACTTGTTTGCTCCATCGCTTCGACAGCATCCGATCGAAGACCTCGCTACTGCGACACAAAATGATCTTGTGGGCGGCAAAACTAAAGGAAAAGAATTCACTGCAGAATGTTCACTTGCTCACCGCTTGTCGCCGACTTGAAGGGCAACATCGCTCAAATGCTCGTTGTTGAAATACTTGGCAAAGTCGTTCAACGCGTCCCGATCGTCCGCGTAGCAGTCGGTGCCTGAAAATGGGCGCATTTACTCCCTCACTCTCAATCAATCGACCGAATACTTCCGCCTGTTCCCGATTGTTTGCTCCCTCCACCCTCCCTCCCGCCTTCCACGTTCTTTTGTGTTCCCGAGTTTTTCGGTGCAAACACACGAGTTCCCGCCCGCCCGCCCTCCAGCCGACGGCTAACCTCTCGAATGCGGAAGTTCGCGAGCGGCGGGCGGATTGCCGGTTATTCGCGCCGTGATCGTCGCCGTGAAAGAAGACGGGAATTCCGTGTGCGCCGACATGAACGGGAGAATAAGCGTTTGTGTTGGCTCAAAAGTGCGACTATTCTTTAGAGAACCCCTCCTCCTTTGATTATTTACGGCCGATAAGAAGCCGCCAGCCAACTGGTTTTGATTAAAAGCGGAGAGATTCGAACGGGCGCGTTCCTCCACTCGTTTGTACGATTGGCTAGTGATCAACCGTCGACTGATAAAAAGGAAGGAAGTTCCCCGTTGTGCTCTCGGCAGAACACGTGCCTGCACTTCAATCGAATTCAAACGAAACGACTCGCCTGTTCGCTCCTCGTCCGTCGAGTTCTCGTCGTTGCCCACGAAGCTGCAGCCCATTTCGGAAAGAACAGTCGACAGGAAGTGAGTGAGTGAACTTCCGCTCTCGATCCACGACTCCAACGATGAAACGAAGCGAACGGTCGGCTGTAAAAGCGAGGCGTAAACGGGCGAAAACGGGAAAGCGGGAACGAGCGGCGCGGCGGCTAAAAGTCAATCGAATTCAATCGAAGCGAATCGAATTGGAAGTCGTTCGAACTGCGGGGAGCGCGTGAGCGAACGGGCGGCGGACGGAACGAGTCGGAACGCCCATTAAAAAAGAAAACGGAAGAGTAGTTGAATTGAAAGTTCGATTGGAAAGACGAAGCAGTGGATGAAAGTAACGAACAGAACAGATCGCTTGCACGATCTACTGGTGGTTACTCCTGCCTCTCTCGCTTCTCTGCGCACTTCCTTCACGTGCACTTCTTCCCGGCGGCCGTTCGAGTGGTCAACAAACAAGCGGGCGGATTGCGTAATGGAGAAGAGATCTCCGCGGATCATGAGCGACTCGCGCATCGTGCTGATCTTATCCGCCGCCTCCTCTCAATTGACATTGACATGCGTGGAATGGAGTGCTTGGAGATCTACATTAGACAGAGGAAATTGAAGCAAGAAAGGGGAGTACAAGCTCCTTACGAACGGCAACTCATCCCCCAACCTGAAGAGAATCCCAAGTATCAAAAGAAGTACCTCCCGTCAGCAAACAAGCGTAAATGGAATGCGCGAAACGAAGACGCCGTGCAAATCAGCGGAAGCGGGCGAACGAGCGGCGATTTGCGGACGTCTGCGAACAGCCGCGTGACGACGGCGGGTGGGCGACGAGAACGGCGGCGCGCGGATATCAGCGCGAATCACGCGTTTTTGATCGCCGCTCGCCCGAACGAACCAGTCGATCAAAAGGAACGATCAATTCAAACGTTGCTCATCATTCGGTGGCCACAAACCATCGTGTTCGTCCATTCGCACGTCCTTAATGGCCCACATTAACGCGGGCTTCTTTTCACGGTCATCAATCGGCGAATTACACGATCAAATGGACGAGGATCATTCTTCAAACAAGGCGTCGTGTACGACCAAATGCAAAAAGCCATAAGCGATCGATTCTTACGGTTCAAAGCAAGCAAAGACTTTCGAGCTACCACCGATCGACCGCCAAGATCGAAAAGAAAGAGCGAAGGTTTCAAGAAAGTTGCGATTTCAACGGCCGTCCAATAAAACCGAGACGAAACGAAGAAGCGAGGTGCGGGGAACACACGTGAACAAACACGCGAAACGCGCGTTCGCGACGAGCGAAACACGAACACGTTCGATCTTTTGCGTCCCGCCGCCGATTCACACTTCCGCCCGCCCGTCCGGAAGCTCCGAAAGGAAGCGCGCGGGAGTCAAACCGCCCGCCCGCCCGCTCGCTCGTCTGTTCGCCCCGCCGGCCGGCTGCTCGATCGGGAGATTGCGGGGCTGCTCGGGTGGCTTTTTAATGGGTTTTCGCTCAATTTTACCCTCCATGCTCAAGAGCAGATGTGCGGAGCGAAGACAGGAAGCTGAAAGGAAGGAAGAAGCTGATGGATGAACTCCACAGAAAGCAACGGCAGGTGTTTTGCAATGGACGACCCACTTTGCGCCCGCGCGCCTCCGACTTTTCGTGAGTTCAACCCAAACAGACGCCGCCGACTTCTTGCTTCCGCTGATTCAAATCAAATTAGCCGAAAGAAGAAGGCGGGAGTGGTCGCGGCTCGTCGACCTCCGGGCTGACCGCCCGCCGGCGAGAAGGCGGGGCGATCGGCCGGCCGGCCGGTCGGGAGCAACCGGAGAAGCCGAACGAAAAGCGAGCCGGCGGGCGGGCGGGAGGAAAGCGAGTAAAAGCACGCTTCCGAACACACTCCCTCACGTTCCCCGCCTCGCACCGCACGGTACGTGAAGCCGAACGCGCGCCGTCGTCCATTCAATTCGATTCGATTTCAATGGCCGCCACTCACTCAACCGAAAAGCCGGCGGCTTTGTTCTCGCCGCGAAGAACCAACGGAGACCGAGTTTATTCCACTTTCTATTCCTTCAAACAAACAATCATTTCCACTTGGCAGGCTTCGCTTACACTACGGCTACAGAAAGAAGAAAGGAGTAACAACGTTCGGTTGATTAAACAAACAATTAACAACAACGGAAACAAGAGGGGGGATAAATACGTGATCAGATCTTCTCTGCTGCTCGCTTCACCTAGCGCGCTCAGAACTCGGGCTCCGCGATGTCGAGCGCGGCCTGCGGCTGGGCGTCCGGACGGGCGTAGGCGTTCGGGTTGAAGTAGAAGCCGCCCTCGGCCACTTTGCGCACGAAGTCGGGCACCTCCTGGCCGGCCTTCTCCATTTCCTGCAAGCGAACGAGTGAATTCGAGAAAGAGAAGTACGGGGCAGACCTCGGCGATCATTTGGGCGCCCTCCCGGTCGGTCGGATGGTCGGGATCGAAGTAGGTGGTCGCCTTGCCGACGGTCAGCCGGCCGGTGCGGCCGATCCGGTGGACGAAGATGTCGCGGTCGCCGTCCGACGGTAGGTGCACGTTGATCACGTTGCCGAGATCGTTGATGTCCAGGCCTGAACGCTCGGAATAAATTGATTAATCAAACCGAAGAAAAGAACGAACCGCGAGCGAAGACGTTCGTGACGACGAGGACGCGCAGTTTGCCGGCGCGGAAGTCGCGAGTCGCCTCTTCGCGTTGTTGTTGGGTGCGGTCGCTGCAATCCAATCATCAGGATGACAGAAAGAAGATAAGAGGGCTCACCCGTTGACCGTCTGCGCGGTGATGCCCGAGTAGCAGAGGAGACCCGCGAGCGTGTCCGCGTCGACGCGCCGCTCCACGAAAATCAGCTTCTTGGGCGTGACGCCGCCGTTCGCGTCCGTTTCTGCAATCCACTCATCGAATAAATCAATTGATCGCCGGAGAACTCGCCTTCCTTCAAGCTCTTCAGCAGGAACTGCTTGCGCTGATCGAACGGCACGAGCAGGACCTCGTGCTGGATGCGTTGATTCCGCTTGTCCGTTTGGTTGCGCACGAGGACGCAGTGCGGCTTCGGGCGGCAGAACGAGCCGGCGATCGCTTGGATGTCGCGCGAGAAGGTGGCGCTGAAGAAGAGCGTTTGGCGCTCCTCCTTCTGAAAACACGGACGAATTCAATCGAATTCCCTGCCGGCTGCTCGAACTCACCGACGGGAAGCCGGTCGCGTTGGTCATCGCTTCGATGTCGCTGCAAACCGAAGAGAAATGAACGACGAGAAAGCAGCAGCGATGAACTCACGGCATGAACGAGTAGGCGAGCAGCGAGTCCGCCTCGTCCAACACAAAGAACTTCAGGCTGGTCGGGTTGATCTGAACGAGCAAACACGAGTGATCCGAGCGAACAGGCGGGAGAGAACTCACGAAACCGGAGGTCAGCAAATGCTTCAGGCGGCCGGTCGTGCCGACGAGCACGTCGCAGCCGCACTGCTCGAGCGAGCGCCGGTTCTCGCCCATGTGATACTCGCCGTACGCGTAGTTGACCGTGACGCCCGTCTCTGCAACACACGCGCTTGCATTGAACAACGAAGACGAGGACTCACTGTCGGCGAACTTGAGCGCCTGCTCGTACAGCTGGCGGGCCAACTCGCGCGTCGGCTCGACGATCAGGGCGGCGACCTTGTTGCGGCGCTCGCCAGGGTCGGTGCCCTCGAAGCGCTCGGCGAGCTTCTGGATGATGGGCAGGAGAAAGGCGGCCGATTTGCCGGAGCCCGTCTCCGCTTGGCCCTCCACGTCGTAGCCCTCGAGGATCAGCGGGATGGCGTGCCGCTGGAAGTTGCGCGGACGCGCGTAGCCCGCGCGCTCGATGTTCCGGAGGATTTGCGGCGTGAAGTTGGAATCTGCCCACGTCCTGAAGAGCGGCGAGCGTGGAAGAACGAGCGGACGGGTGGGAACTCACTCGAAGACGCACGGCGCGTCCGGTCCGCCCTCCACTTCGACCTTGCCGTCCAGATCGTACAGCTGATCGCTCTGCTGGCGTCCTTGGTCCTCGGCGAACACCTCGTCGACGTCGCGGTTCGTCGGCATGAACGAGCGGCGGATTTCGCGCTCTGCAATGAGAGCAAAGGAGTGAACGGGCGGAAGAAAAGGGCGACTCACGTTCTCCGTTGGCCGGACCGTTCGGGCACTCGCTGCAACCCATCTGTGAATGGAGTTCCTTTCGTTGGGTCAACTCACCGGCTGAAGTGTCCCTCTTGGTTGCAGTTGAAGCACGTGCCGCCGCCTCCGCCGCCGCCGCCCATCGGGCGCTCCTTGCGCGGCTGCGGGCAGTCGCTGCAAACATGCGGATTCAACAGAGAAAGCAATTGAGTTGGATGGAATGAAGGGATATTTTCCGAAAGGACCGCTTCAAGGGATGATGCAGAGCCCACTCACCGTCCGATGTGGCCCTCCTCGTTGCAGTTGTAGCAGACGCGCGGTCCGCCGCCGCCACCGCCGCGGTTCTCGCGGGGCTGCGGGCAGTCGCTGAAACACAAAGCAGCAGGATGAACGAGGATTCGAATCGCTGTTGCTTACCGGCCGATGTGTCCCTCCTCGTTGCAGTTGAAGCAGACGCGCGGGCCACCCGGCGGTCCTCCGCGGCCTCCGAAGTCGCCATCGCGGCCGCCGCGTCCTCCGCGCTGACTTCCGCCGTACTGGCTGCCGCCGTCCTGCTGGCCATACGAGCGGCGGTCGTCTCCGTAGTTGTCTGCAACGAACGAACCAAATCGCATCGAATGAAGGAAGAAACGGACCGTTGCCGCCGTATCGAGCGTCCTGAGTGCCGAAGTCGCCCTGCCGGCTGCCGCGGAAGCCGCCGCCGCTTCCCCGATTGCTGCCGCCGTTGTTGTACGAGTTGTCTGAAAACGAGAGGCATTGAATCAATCGCTAAAGAAGAGAGAACTCACCGTCACGTCCGTAGCCGCCGCGTCCGCTGCCCGCGAATCCGCCGCGCGAACCGCCGCCTCCGCCGCGGCCGCCCGACGAGAAGCGGTCCTCCTCGGCGCCGTAGTCGTCGCGCTGGCCGCCGAAGTGACGCTTGTCGTTGGGCAAGCCGCCGGGACCTCCGAAGCGGCGGTCGTCGCCGTAGTTGTCTACAAGAAGGGGAGGGTGAGTTTGAATCGAGAAAAAGAGAGTGTAATGGAGAGATTCAAGTGTAACTCGTGTTCTTTCGAATTCTTGAGACCAAACCACCTCTACCAGCACTCGACTACTCGTTTCAACCCCAACCAAAAAGAAATGAACGCACCGTTCTGTCCGTAGCCGTTCGAGCGGCCGCCGCCGCGACTTCCGCCGAATTGGCCGCGGTCATCGAACGAGTTATCTGAAATCGGCGAGCATTGAACGAAAAGAAGCGAAGGAAACTCACTTAGCGAGTAGCCGCCGCGAGCGGGCGGGCCCCGATTGAAGCCCTCGTCCTGGCCGCCGAAGTTCGAGGCACGTCCGCCGCCGCCCGACGCGTAGCGATCGTCGCCGCCGAAGTCGTTGGATCGGCCGCCGCCCTGGAAGTTGCCGCCGCCGCCACGGCCGAACGATCCGCCGCCGCGATCGTTCCCGTACGAGCCACGGTCGTTGCCGTAGTTGTCTGCAAGGCGGAGGGTGAGTTGAGGGCATTGGAAGGTGACAGAAAGATCTCCAGCCAGAAATTGGCAGTCGACCTCAACGAGAACTCACCGTTCCGGCCGCCACGACCGCCGCTCGACGAGAAGCCGTCCGGCGGGCCGCCCCGACCGCCGCGGAAGCCGCCGCCACTTCCGCGGTTGCCGCCGTCGTTGAACGAGTTGTCTGAAAGCGAGAGCCGAATGAAATCAATTAGAAGAAGCGACGGGAACTCACCGTCACGGTTGTAGCCGCCGCGTCCCGGCGGACCGCCGCCTCGACCGCCGCGCCCGCTGCAGCCGTCGGATTGGCCGCCGAAATTCGACCCGCGGCCGCCTCGACCGACGCCGCCGCCGCGATCGTCGTCGCCGCCGAAGTTCGCCGCTTCGCCACGACCGCCGCGGAACGACATTGGGATCCCGGGTTGTTTGATTTCTGCAAGCATCGATCGATTGAAGGCGCGTTTGGATCGGGAAGCGCAAAGAACGAGCGCGAGGAGTCAGGAGGAATTCAAAGGAGATGAGCACTTGGATTTGTCGAGAAAAAAGGGCTGGTGACTCGTAATAAAACGTAAATTCACGAGCAATAGCCGACTGCTCGTTCAAAAGAAGACCGAGTCGCCGGCGGTCTCACGGCCATCAATTGAAATGCACGCCGCGATCAGAAGGAAGCCACGTTCGACGGCCGCATTCCAAATCGAATCGAAGGGCGGCGAGCGGGCGAAGCGGAGCGGATGCGCGCAGAACGAACGCGGGAGTGATGACACGCGTTCGCCTTTGGGCGGTCAACTTTCGCTCCCTGTTCGCCGAGATCTTGTCCACTTGCGGGGTGGTCAGCAGGAGCAGTGGAAGGTGAGAAGCCGGAGAGGACGGGATGATCGGGCTCGCAGCAAATGGATTTCAAAACGCCGCTTTCGGTGAGCAGTAACCGAGGGGATCCGCGAGCTTTTCTCGCATGTCCCTGGATGATCGCCCGAAATCAGGCAAACGTTATCACAGGAAAGCAGAACGAAATGCGCAAAAAGTGCAGCGTCCTACTCTCGCCCCATCTGTCCGCCCGCCTTGTTTACCGTAGAGCGCATTGCGAAAGCGGGACGAAGCGGAGCGAACGCTGGGAAATTGGCGCCCGTTTGCGCCGGGCGGCGGCGAGTGCGTGGAGATGTTCCGCTGGTCGGCCATCTCCGCGTCTTGCCCGTCCGCCCGCTCGTCCCGTCCGTTCGTTCGGTCGTGTTGCCCCGCGATCACTCGCCGGCCGACCGGCCGCCGCCCGTCGGCGTCTCCTTTTGGCAATCCTCCGCCCTCCTGCGCCCCGTTCCGCCCATCAACACCCCGCCCGACGGGAACGAGCAAAGAGGAGCAAAGGCACCTGCCGCAACGATTCAAACGAGGAATGCAAAAGGCACTTGTGAGAGGGACGCGAGACCAAAAGCGATGGCACAAGGGAGATCCCAGGGTGTAAACAAATCGAACGACTAGTGGAAGAAGACGCCCACTCGATTCGATCTCCTCGCCCCTTCGCAAAGCCGTCCGATCCGCCGACCGATTGGCCGCGCGGCCCTCGTTTGGATGACCGCTGCGAGCGAACGAAACGGCGTTTAATTTCAAACGCCGAGCAGTGGCGAACGCCCAATGGGGGGCCGCCGTCTCTGCCCCGTTTCGCTTTCGCAAAAGCCAAGCGGAGTCGAGTGTAAAGCGACGCGCCCCTTCTCGGCCGCCGTCTACGGGAATCGGCCGGCTTCTTCTCAAGCCGCCGACTCATTTCAAAGGCGGAAAGGCCAGTCGAAGCGTTCCTCACCGTAAACCAATTCACTTCCAACACATGACTGCGGTAGAATTGATTTATTCTCTTTGATTAACCTCTTGCAATGAATTACACACGAGTGCTCAGCGAACGGAACGAAGGAATGTACCGGTAGAAAGTGAACGGTAGACGGTTCTTTCACTCCAAATCGAAACGACTACATTTGGCCCCCAAGGAAACACCCGGACAATCCGTACAGGAATAAATTAGCGACTGACTGGGAATACTCGTGTACGTAATGGAGTACAGCGGAATCTAATTACAGCGAACAATCGGGAGGCTACAGGTTGTGCATTCGGCCACGACACTCGCGGCAGTGGACTTCGGGGTTGAAGAGGGCGGGCGATTGGTGCAGCGATTGGGCCAACTGGTCGACTCGTTGATCTCCGGCGGTCCCGTCGGACATCTCCTGCAGCAAGTGGACCAACTCGTGGAGTTTGCACGTCGATTCGGCGGCCTCTTCGGCCACTTCGACGCCGCTGTCCGGTTGGCGGTCGGCTGAAACAAACGGGAGGGATTCCATCGATCTTCCTGCTCGTCACTCACCCGCCGCTCCTTCTCCCTCGACTTCTCCGCTCTGCTCCGCACGCTGCTCCGCGGGCTGCTCGTGGACGGACTGAAGGGAGTTGAGCAACGCGCGTCGAATTCGCTCCACTTGTTCCTGCAAACGAATCGTCGATTGATCACGAGAACAACGAGAGGAAGAGCGAACCTTGAGTTTGTCCCGATCTCTTCGCAACGTCGCGCATTCCTCCTCCTTTTCGGCCACCTTTGCCCGCACTTGCGCCCGTTGCTGCCGGTAGAGCTCGATGAAGTCGGCGATCGACTGCAGATGCCGAATTAATTAAACAAAAGGTTACTCAATCACCCACCTCGTTCTCCGACTCGACGGCCGTCAGCGAGTGCTCCAGCCGGTGGTTGGCCTGCCGCAGCTCCGCGCTCAGCCGCTCCAAGTGCTCCAGTCGACCGCGCAGCTCCACTTCGTTGTCTTGAAGCCTGCAAACACGTGGAAATTTCAAGGTAAAAGGCAGCAAGAACTCACCGATAGAACGTGTGCCGCAACGCCTGCATGAAGTCCGTGTCCGAGGGCTTTGGAGTCGAAAGGAAGTCCTGAATTTCGGCCTCGATGGCCTCCAACCCGTGACGGTGGAGTTCGTCGGCGGGGGTCGTTGCACTCGAAGAGTTCAGCTCCTCCTCTTCGTCCTCCGCCCGCTCCTCGTCCGAATTCTCCGCGCTGCTCGAGACCGTCGATTCCGCTTGGTGATGGAGCGGGAGGTCCGCTTGTTGCTCGTGGACGACGGGATCCTCGACCGGATGCTCATGCGGGTGTTCATGCGAGTGTCCCGCAGCTTCTCGCTGCTCCTGTTGATGCTGGAGAAGAGCGGCCGAAGCTTCGCGCAACTCGTGCTCTTCCGCCGTCGCGTTCGCTTGTCGCTGCTCCTCGTACGCCTCTTCGGACGGGTAGTGCACGTTGGAGACGTTGAGGAATTGGAGCTGATTGCGGGCGGGCGGCTCGTGGCTTTCGCTCGATTGCGAGAAGGTGGAAATGAGGTCGGCGGGCGGCCGGTAAGTGGACGACTGGCGGTCGCTCTGCTCACTCCGCGGCTCGCTTCGCTGCTCGCTGTTCGTGGTCTAAACGATTGAGACAATCAACTAGCAAATGATAGGAAGAAACACTCACCAATTCGCCCAGTTGTCGCGTCAAACGGTTCACGGCGGCCAACGCGTTCGACTTCTCGTCCTCGACTTGGGCGCAGCGGTTGGTCATCGCGACCAGCTGGTCCTGCAGCTCGCCGAGCTGCTCCTTCAGCTCGAGATTCTGAGCGACGGCACGCGAGACGGTCGCCCGCTCGTTCTGCAGCTGGACGGACAGCTGGCCGACGTCCGCGTCCATGGAGCGCGAGTGGCGGATTTGTTCGTTCAGGCGTTGGATTTGGTGCTCCGCTTCGGTCGCTTCGTGTTGGAGCTGGGCGATCGTCGACTCCTGGACACGAGTAAACAAACAGGGAAGAAATGGACGCACCTTCTCCTCGATCACTTGATTCAACTGGCCGATGAAGGCGGTCTGCCGGTGGAACTCGTGCTCCATTCGCTCCAGACTGTTCTTCATCGCGTTGTACTCCATTCGCGTCGGTTCGGCCTCGCTGCTCATCGCGATCGCCGTCGTGGTCGAGTCGGATTCGGCGGCAGGCGGCTGCTCGCTGGCGGCCAGCCGCTCTTCGGCCGCTCGTCGCAGCAGCTGGAGCTCCTCCTCGAGGCAGTGCTTCGAGAACTCGACCTCGCGCTTCTGCTGATTTGCGGCTTCCAGCTGAACGAAAGAAATAGAAGAAAAATGAAGCGAAGGGGACGAACCGCGTGCTCCAACGACGACGAGTGCGTGCGGGCTTGCAGGAGGCAGGACTCGTAGTGCTGCTTGGAGGCGTTGAATTCGCCCCGCAATTGCGTCAACTCGTCGGTTCGCTGCTTCAGCTCCTGCTCGAAGAAGTTCTTTTGTTCTGCAACCGAAAGATCAAGAGGAACACGTGAGAGAGAACCCACCAGTCAACGTCTGGATCGTCTGCTGCCCGCTGGTCGAGTCGGCGGCCGAGTGTTTCGAGAGCTGACGGATGTAAATCTCCTTGATGTTCAGCTCGTTCTTCAGCTCTTGCAGGCGGGCGTTCAGCTCGTCTTTCTCGTGATACACGTACTTCAGACGGGCCTGCAAGACAAAGAAGTCATTCCAAATTTCTCAAAAGAACCCACCTGAACGTCGTTCTTGTCCTGATTCACGAGCACGATCTTCGCCTCGACGTCGGCGCACTCCTTCCGCTGCTGCGCGATGGTGGCGGCTTGGGCGGCGATCTTTTCGCTCAACTTCTGGATTTCCGCCTGCAGTTGGGCGGTCTGGTGGTCGTTCGAGTGGGCGGCCGACGAGCGCGCGCGGAGTTCCAGCTCGGCCTCCAGCGACTTCGAGTGGGCGTTCGAGCTGCGCAGTTGGGCCTGCAGTTGGGTCTTCTCGTCCACGGCGATCGCGAGAGCCTAAAGAATAGGAGGTAAAATGGAACACTTCGTAGCAAAACTCACGGTTTGGAGTTGGGAGATTTGCTGCGAAAATTCGGCATTGGCAGAGTTGGCGGCCGCCGTTTGCTTCAACTCGGCGTACGCCTTGTGCAGCTCTACGTAGTGGCCGTGCTGCAATCAATGAAGGGAATAAACAAAGATAGGAGCGGGCACTCACCAATGCCTGCAGTTTACCCATGACGACGCCCAAATGGTGCTCCTTTTCGGCCAACGTCGTCCGCAGCGACTCCACTTCCACGGAGGACTGAAAGCAAACGGAATGAACGAGAAAAAGCCGCCGAACTCACGTTCGTGGGCGTCCCGCCGTTCAGGAACTGCGGCTCGTGGCCCATGTCCACGTTGACGAACGAGGAGGAGCGCGATGAGCGCAAACTCGGCCCGCCGGACGGCACGCCAACGGACGGCGGCTGCGAACCGTTGAGCGGCTCGTTCGGCGGCGCCCCAACGACCTCGACGTCGGCCATCAACGGCGAGTCGGCACTCGGTTGCTGCTGACGAGTTTGGAATTTGTTCAACTGGAAACGAAGCAGAAGAATCGATGGACGGACGGCGAACTCACCAATTTCTTCGCGTGCAACAGTCGCGCTTCGTTTGGATCGGCGGCGCTCATTTCCGCACGAAAAGGACGAGACACCGATAGGAATCAAAGGAAGCGGCCGTTCATTCCCGTTCACTCACTCGCGCACTCGTCCGCAACTCTCGACGACGAACGAGTGGATTCGGTCGAGCGAAACGAGCAATTCCACGTTTCTCACCCGTCCGTTCACTGGCTGCGCATGTGAACGGAATTCTGGCGATAAGCGAGCGCTTGTTGAACGGAATTTCCACTTGTCACTCGTCGCCTTTGGGAGAGAGAAGGGCGTTTGGTAGGCAGGGCTGTTGTTTCTTCCGTTAGACAGGTGGAATAGGGAATAGAAAAGGATCTTACATTCAAGCCACTTCTTACTTTGAGGCAATCGATCGTTTTTGAACAGATACATCTGCTGCCACTCTCCACTGCTTCTTTCGTCCGAGCCATCGACCGCACAATCATGGCCGCAATCTCATAGAGTCCTCGACTTTATTGGGCGAAACAACAACAATGAACGAAGAAATCAGCGCATACTCAATGGCGGCGATAAACAATTGGGAGCTCCGTTCGCTTTGGTCAACAACAAACAATTCGGTCGCTCTGGAAGATCATCAACAGTTTCTTTCGTTTAATTTCGTCGCCTAAAGAAGCACCACCACGTGGAGAGGAAGGAAAGAAGCGATTGTCGTAGGAAAAGGGCGCGGTAAATGCGTAGGGTAGAGAGCGAATGGACGGAGGAAAGGAGGAAGCGAAGGCATCTAACGAAAGGGAAGAAGGCAACTGATCAAGAGCAAGTGTGGCCGAAGGAACACCCGGAGCGAACGCAGAAGGCAACAAAAAGAAACGAATGAACGAACGAAATGTTTGAACTGAACGCCAACAGCGGGATTGAGCACCACTAACAAAAAGGGGATGGCAAGAAGGAAGGCGAAGGAGAAAGAAAGGAGGATCCTAACCGTTCAATTTGCCGATCGTTTCGCCCAAAACGAAGAGCACGTCGTCAAGGCCCGTGTTCTTCGTCCGAATGATCTTGCACTTGCCCGTTTTACCCGCATCTTTGGCCTTCAACACGCCGTTCTTGTCGACCACGCGACGAACGTAATCTGCAAGCGGTAGAAGGAAATAGATTCGAACAAGTGGGCACTCACCGGTGAAAACGATCTGCGTTTCCCTCACGCCCTCCTTCGGGTTGAATTTGGCCGGAACGAACAAATTGCAAAAGACCTAAAGAAATCGGTAGATGGAAAAATCAATAAGGAAAGAGAACTCACCATAACGGAATTAGTCATTGGGGCGACCTTGTGAGTCGGCGTCACTCGCTCAACGAATTTGCCGAAAGGTCGCTGATTACGCGATGTCCTGAACGACTAGACTGATCACGATTACAAGGGGAGAACTCACGAATAACTGTGTTTGAGCGTGAACTTAACGAAATCCGTGAGTTTGAGGTCCTTGGGCACGCCCTCGTCGCCCATGCCCAACGGGATCTCCTCCGTGAGTTCGGGCGAAAAGAGATACCTGCAAACAACGAACAGGGGAATAAACAGCGATCGATGGAAGAGAACGCACCAAACTCGAGCGTCCTTATTGCACGAAGCGACGACTCCAACGTAATCGCGGCCGATCTGCGGCTGCTCCAACGGTTGCTGGTAGAGCTCCTCGTCGAACTTGGCCTCGACCACGCGGGGCTCCGCCGGGCGCTTCTTGCTCGTGACCGTCTTGAAGCCGTCGTTCTCCTCGGAGTGGTGGCCTGAAAAAACGAAAGGAATGATTCGAAGGATCTTGCGATGAAACGAACTCGTCCCGTTGCTCTTTGCCGTCCCATTGCTCTTCGCCTTGCCGTTGGCCTTCGGGGCGGGCGGCTTTTCGAGGAGCGCTTTCTTGTAGTCCATCTTCGGGGGCGGCGGGGGCGGCGGCTGCGGCTGCTTCTTCGCCTTCTCCGCCTTCTCCAGCCGCTCGGCGGTGCGGCCGAACGGAAGCGCCAACTCCTCCACCGGCTCGTAGGAAATCTGCTGGGCGAACTCGAAGTCCGTCTGCTCGGTCTCCACGCCCAAATTCATGATCCGGTCCTTGCCCAAGTGGATCGGCCTGCAAGGAGCAATGCATTGAACTCGAAGGAGGGAACTCACAAAACACAAACAGTCGAAGAGTCGCCGTACTCCTTCTCCTGCTTCGTAAACACGACAATCGGCTGCCGGTTGTGCAGGAGGTCGTAAACCACGTAGCAGAACTCCTCGCCCTCGGTCTGCTCGCGCAACGAGAAATTGACGCGCATAAACGATTGATGCCGCAGATATTGATTGGTCAACAACTCCTGCAATCGAGCAAGTAAAAGAAGGAAGAATCAAAGTGGAACTCACCTCCGGCGGGATCAAACTCACATAGCGGGCGCGCAACGCCCAAAAGCACTTCTCCTTAGCGCGAATGTAACGGAGCGCCCTCGAGGTGTCGGGCAAATAGACGGCGAGGACCTTATATACGCAGCCGTGCACAAAGAAAAGCTCGTCGGCCGGCATCGACATGGCGCCGATGAGGCCGACGACGGGCGACACGAGCATCACGTTCCGGTTGAAGCCCACGTCGTGCGGGAGCGCCTTAAGGTACATGGCCGGCACGTGGACCTAAACGAGAGTGGAATACAAAGAACGATCCAATGGAACTCACTTCAAGGATGTAAGAGGAGTTGTGCGAGCGGCGGACATCCGTCTTGACGGGCGGGTCGATCTTCGTGTACTCCTTGGCCCGGGCGTCGTACACAAACCAATCGCCGACCTCGTGCCGCAGCAGCGTCTGTTGGACGGTCTGCTGGTGGCAGTGAAAGAGCTCCAGCTCGTTGAAGCGCGTCTTGCCCACGGCGATCGCGTACTCGCGCGTCACCTCGACGTTCGGGTCCTGCACGAACACCAGCGATGTCATTCCGTCGTTCGGGTCGAGCTGAAACGAAAGGAATGGATCGATTGAAAGCAATAGAGGGAGGAGGGAATGATGGAAACGAGAAGCATTGACGCGCAAATTCCGCGATTCTTATCGCCCCGTCCACTCCCGCCTCGTGAGCCCCAAATCCCCGCCTCAAACCCGCCAAGACGACGTGTGTTTGTCTCCGTTGGAGCGACACTTCGCGAGCTCGAGTGATAACGACGACCGGTGGAATGAAATTCGAAAAGTGAACGAAGAAATCGGCCCGTTTTGATTCAAATTTCCGCCCCGTCGGCTTGGAGACGCGGCGGGCGGAGCGGAAGGAAGGAGCGGCATTAGCAGCGAATCGAATTCGTCCGGCCATTGTTCGGCCCGAAGAATAGTCGGAGCGGAAAGAAAAGCGCATGAAACCTTTGGGTTCGCAGACAGCGCCCGTCGCGGCTGCTCGGAGACGCGATTCACCGCCGCCGCCGCGCTCCGTCGGGCGTCGAACGAGCGAAACCGACGAGCGTGTTCGTCGAGGTTTCCATCGAAGGCGTCGATCGATGGGCAAAGAGGGCCGGTTGCCAATCAAACTGGCCGCGATAAACGGCGGGCCGATGGCGGGAGGTGTGACTGACCGCATCAAACTGATAAAAACGGGAGTTCCGATGCAGCAAAAGGGCGATCGAAACGAAAGAAAAACCACTTTGCTGAAGGCGGTTTGAAACTCAAAGAACGAGCGGAGGGATTCGCAACATTCCGCCGCTCTTCAGATCGCCCCGTCGCTCGTCGCAAGCCGCGAAGCAGGGCGGTGGCTGGGGAAAAGCGGCGGGAAGCGCCAACTCGTCCCACACAAGCTTGTGGGACGAGTTGCCGCCTTCCCGCCCGCTCCGCCCATCGGAGCGGCGAGCGGGCGGGCGAATGGATCCATTTGCAGCTGTTCTTTCGCTCCGCTCACGGCTCCGCTCCGTTTTGTCGACGACCGGCGGTCGACCGCCATCGGTCGACCGTCGAGTGAATTCGAGAGGATTCAAAACACCTGGCCGGTCGACCAAGAGTCGCATGAAGAAATGTGGATGGAGGAACGAGTTTACGGTCAAGATGGAGCGCTTGACCAATGGAATGGGACGATGATCTCTGCATTGATGTGACCGTCTTGGCCGGCAAATTCGTCCAATCAAACAGTTCAAGGGGACAGAAGAGATGAAGCACATAAGATCGACAAGGACCGCCCATACCCGCCCTCATCAACACGTCGCCCGGCCGACCAACCGCTCGCTCGTTCGTGTGATCGACGAGGACGAGCGGAATGGTCGCATTTTCAAATTCTCCCCGCGTCGTCCCGCGCGGCTTTCGGCGCGCCCGTTGACATTTGCGGAGGATCGCGCGGCGGCCGACGCGGACGGACGGCGGCGGGCACGTGTGTTTTATTGCCTTTGTGTCCAGCTGCCGCCCTTGCCGCTCCCCACGACTCTGCCGCTCCTTCTGCTGCTGCTGTCTGCGATCGTCGACGGCGAGAAGAGAAGCGATTTGTTTGAAGAGGGAGCTTGCCGCTGCCGTTGAAGGGATAGCCCCTGCTTTCGTTCATCGCTCTTTTGTCCTGCTCGTTGTTGTGAACACGCGAGCGAAAGCCGACCTATAAATCTCGGCAACAGCGGCTACTCACGCGAGGCCGGCAGTTGTTTTCGTTTCCTCGAATAGAGGAGCCGGTGGGTAATTCGCGAATGAATGGCGAGTTCCCCGGCCGTCTGTTGCCGTGGCACCCACCTCTCCGTCCGTTTGGGTTCGTCCTTCGACGGCGGAGTGCGTGGATCGAACCGACGGACGGCCACTCTCGTCGAGGCCCTCGCAGAGAGCGTGAGTCAGTCGGTCGCTCCGGTCAGTCGAGGCGTTCTCGACGGTTTTCAGCGATCGCTCGCCGTCGATCGATCGATTTGAATTTCAAGCGGCCGCTCTCCGTCGACTGGGCCGTTCCCACGACCCCGTCGTGTTCTCGTCATTAGAAAAGCGGGACGGCGACGAGCGCGTCTTGATTCGAAAACGCGAAGAATCTCCTTGTGCTCATGAATATTCGCTCCGTTTCCTTCACGATGGTTCGACCCCCCGCCCGCTCGACATTCGACCCCTGGCGAGGGCGACAGACTTCCGTCTGGTCGAGTTGCCATACCGCGGCCGCTTCGGCAGCTGCTCCACCGCGGATACCCGCTGAGTGTGGATGTAAATTTGTCCTAAAAAAAAAAAAATTCCTTCACGTTCGCTCGCTTCGACGACGAGCTTCTCCGACCGCGACCCACCGGCCACACGACGCGCATTTCGTTCGTTCGGCGCGGTGGAGGGCGCCAGTCGAGGCCAAATGCGGTCGGCCACAAAAGACGACATGATTCACGCTTCCGATTTTATCGACGGGAAACGAAGCAATCGAATCCCAATCGTTTGCTGCGCCCGGTCTCGCAATAAACATTCTTCGACTCGACGAGAGCGCGGCAATTTCCTCCTTCTTCCTTGCCGCCCGCCTTTGCCGCCCGCCTTTGCCGCCCGCCTTTGCCGCGGCCTTTGCGTGCAGAACGCGGACGAGAGGCCTCGCTTCGTTTCGATTTGGCGTTGCGTCGCAGACGGCGGCGCGAGGGCGAATCGAGTGCGTCGGCGATAGGCGAGCGCGCGTGGTGCGGCGTCGGTTCGTTGTGAGAAAGGACGCACTCGAGCGCGCCGCCGCGCTCGTCGTCTGCCCGCCGCTCGTTTTGCCCGCCACGCTGCAGAGCGCTCGAGTTTTTCTCAACGTCCCGCCCGTCGCGGGAGGTCTTTTCGCTCGCCGATTTCTTCACGCCGCCGCACGTTCGCGCGAACCCGAAAATTCGCGTGAAAGGCGAACGCCGCGGCCGTGAAGAAAATCGAGAGTGTTTCGCGCAGCAACGATAAAACGCCCTTGCGAGCGACCGCCAAAATTCGTCGCGTTTTTCTTTCCGCCGTGAACGTCGCGCCTATTTTTCGTCGTGCTCGTTTTGTCCGACGATTTGCGCATAAAAATTCACGACGTCGACGCCGATCGTTCGCGAGGCGCGACGGCCGCCGATCACTTTCGTTCGCTCGCTCGTCTTTCTGCTTTTGCGTCGTTCTTCGATTTGCTTTAGTTGGCGATCGAGACGTCTGCGTTCTTTTACACGTTTACGGCAACAGAAATATTTTGTACTCGCTAAAAGACGATTAGTGGACCATGTTCTGGTCTTTCGGTTGATCTAACGGCTATTTTATGTTTATTTATTCGCAGGAGAGCTCTCACTTCGATTTTTTGGTTTATCCACTCGTTCCGTGGTTGCTTACACGTTCTAGCGTTTGAGCAAGCTGGCTGCCAACCCCCGCCTTCTTTCATTCCTCTCAAACTCCTGTCTACCGTTGTCCAGTAACCCCGATTTCCGTCCGTTCTGCCCGCTCGCGACTAACCGCCGTCCACCCTGCGGCTTCTTTCGTCCTCAACTCGGAATCTTTGGTTCTTTTAGCGCGAATGCTTGAGGAGGATCCGAGCGCGAAAGTCGCCGCGGATCCGATCGCGCCGCTCGTCTCCCCGCCGCCCACGCCGCCCGCCTCCTTTCCGCCGGGTTTGGGCCACTTGCGGCGAATCGTCCCGTCCGGCCTCTCCGCCGCCTCGCTGGGCGGCGATTCGATTTGCGAGCGCATTTTGTGAGTTCCTTTCCACTGGCTTCCTTTGGATTTCTTTCTGCTTGATTCCGCTGGAGGTGAAGGCGGGTGGCTGGTGTCTTTTCTTTAACGATTTCTGCCGATTTCTAACGTTCTTTTACCATTTTTAACGTTCGATTAAACACACGCACTTCTCTGTTGCTCGTGCATCACTCCGATCGATTCGTTAAACATCGATTGATTGCTCCCTTGCAGACTCCTGCCCTGCACCCGTTTCGGCAAACTCCGTGGAGCGAACCATGTCGTGCTGAACGGCTGTCCGGACATCCAGTGAGTTCCCCATTCTTTTCAATCCATTCTTTCGTTTGTTTAGGTCGACGATCCGCACGCGTCACGCCTTGATTCGTGCCCGTCTGGACCGAAGCCGCACGAGAGTCGAGTTCTACGAGCTTGAAGCCTGTAAGAAGGCGCGCGTTCAAGTGAACAACTGTGATCTCGTGAGTTCTTTTGAGATTCTCGTCCATTCCATTGCTTGTTCGTTCAGGTGGGTTCCGTTCGACTCTGCTACGGGGATTATGTGGCGTTCGGGAGCGAATTGGAATTCGGACACCTCTGCTTCTTGTTTCGCGTGAGTTCTTTTCCGAATTCCATTGATTTCTATCGCTCGTTCGACTTGCAGTTCGAACCCGCCGACGCCGCGTTTGACTATCCGGTCATTCGCGAGAATCTTCGCCTGAAGCTGCCCAAAATGCACAGCCTGATCCTCATGGAACGAAGCCTCAAATACAAGACGGGCGACGTGAATCGCCTGCTGAAGGAGGAGCTGGAGCTCCTCGAAGCGAACGCCTTGCTCCAGGCCGTTCCAGCCGCCGCCTCCACCCCGCCGACGGCCCTGCCGAACGGCCAGGCGGGCGGCATCGTGACGGTCGCTAAGACGAAAGACGGCCGCCTTCTCCACTGCCAGCCGCCCCCTCACCGTTCGCCGCGGCCGCACCCGCCGGCTCCGACTGGGCGAACCGCGTGCCCGTGGACATCGTCCAGCAGATGGCCGCCGAAGTGCAACGGCGCCAATCGAACGCCTTCAACCTCCAGTCGCCGTACGCCCACCTCTTCCACAATCCGTACGCGGCTCATATGAACCCGCCGCCGTCGCTCTTCGCCGCCCCGTCCTTCGGCCAACCGGTGGACTTCAAGGGCGACGATCTGCGGAACCTCCTGCCCTGCGCGACGCCGGCCGACCTCAACAAAGGCGCCCAACAGCCGGGCGCCGTCCAGTACTCGCCGGCCGAGATCCTCACGTACTGCCTGCAGCAAGCCCTGATGAACGGCCTGTACGGGCAGCAGAAAACGATCCCCCAGCCCGGGCGAATGACCATGAACCCGGGTTCGTTCCTTCTCTTTATTTCATTTGTTTGATTGCTCGTCGTTTGCAGAGTTCAATCAACTATGCTCGCTGCTCCAGTTCTTGTCGAGGAGCGGCGGCGTCGCTCCGAACTTCCCGCCGCCGACGAGCGCGCAACTGCCGACCGTCGGGCCGAGCGGCTTCGTTCCGACCGCTCCCGTCGATTCGACGCTCTTCGGCAACCCCGCCCGCCCGCACTCGGCCCACTCGACGCCCGGCGCCTCGATCTTTCCGCCGCGACCGGCGAGCAGCGGCGGCGCTTCGTCGAAGTGCGTGAACGTCGGCAGCAGCCGCTCGTCGGTGATCGTTGAGACGCCCCAGCCGATCGCCCAACCGCCGGCTCCAGCGAACGACGAGGAGGTCGACGAAGAAGCGAGTGCCGACCGGTCGAGCGAAAAGAAGACCGACGAGAGCGCCGCGCAACCGGAGGACTCCAGTGCTTCGAGCAGTTCGGGAGCGGCCGGAGCGGCGAAGGAGGCGGTCGAGATCCTAAACGCGCTGTCCAGGGCCGAAGGCACCGCCAAGGAGGCGCCCAATCCCGCCGCTCCCACCCTTCTCGACGGCCACGAAGAAGCCGCCGACCGCGAAGGAACTCCGACGACAGGCGGCCGTCGTGGCGACTCGGCGGCGTCTCCTGAAGTCGGTCGCCGCCTTTTCGTCGGCCCACGTGATCACGCAGCGCTCCCGCCAACGACACCCGCTCGGCGTCCACTTGGCCGCGTATCGGGAGCGGCTTCTCGTTGCCGACGAGCCGAACGACGAGGATCCGACCGAAAGCCCGTCCTTCGATCTCATCCACCGAACGAACGACTGGAGCGCGCATCCCGAGTGCCCGCCAAAGCGACCGCTGCCCGTGGAGCCGACGGAAGCCAGCGAGCCGCCCGTCTTCCTCCCGATGACCGGTGAGTTCTCTCCGTCGTTCAAATGAGTTGTTTGATTGTGCTGCAGAAACGAACAAACCGGCCGAACAGCAGCTGTTCGCTTCACTGCTGCTGGACTTCCGGCCAGTCAACGCCGCCGCCTCGCATTCCGCGAGTTCGTCCGCCCAACCGGTCGCCGTCTTGCCGCCGCCCGCCCAGACGAATCGCTTCACGCGCGCCGCCCCGACGGTCGCCGAGCAGCTCGCGTACCTGGAGGCCCAACGGCTCGTCCCCCGCATCCCCGAAATGAGTCGTCAGATGACCGCCAAGTACCGCGCGTTGGCTCGAACGGAACTCAACGCGACGCCGCTCGACCGGCTCGTGCGGCAACGCTGCGAGGTCCACGAGCGGCAGCAAGCGCTCTTGAAGGTGAGTGGACGAGCAGGAAGGAATGGGAATGATCGTGCGGAATTTCAGCGGCAGGAAGAAGCGGAACGAAAACGAGAGCTGCGTGCCAAGAAACACCCGGCCGGCAAACGTCGCGTGGGCAAACGGTCGAGCTGCCTCCCGTCCGCCGGCAGCCACGAGCCCCAGCCGTCGCCCAAAGTGCGGAAGGTGGCGAAGAAAACGAGCGGCGCAAAGAACCCGCCCGCCGGCGTCGTCAACTTCTTCCCGACTTCTTCCACGAGCACTCACGGCTTCTCCTCGTTGTCGTCGGCGATCCCGAACGTGCACGCGCTGGCCAAAGACGCGAACTTCGACTCGTTCCTCGCCGACGACGCGAACGATCCGTTCAGCTTCGACGAAGAGGATCCGTTCCGCACCGACGGCAACAAGAAGCCGGACGAGTTTGTGATGCCCGCCTTCTACCTCGACTCCACGCGGGCGGCCGCCATCAACGCCAACGCGGCCCTGCAGCGGGAGAGTCAGCAACGAGTGAGTTCCTTTCCATTTCACTTCTACTTTATTCATCGATTGCAGGCCCGCAAGCAGACGCAGGCGGACAAACGCCGCGGCAGCACCGCGTCGACGCCGAAGAGCGCGTCGAAACGCGACCGTCCGGCGGCCGAACCGAATAGCCGCGAGTTCGCGAAGCAGAAATCGAAGTCGCTGGACGAGACGGAAGCCGCAGCGGTCGGCGGCCTCAAACGCTCGCGAACGTCCTCGTCGTCGGTCGGGCGGAGGGCGAAGAAGCCGCGCAAGTCCTCGAATCCCGTCGAACCGCCGCCCCCCCGACGACAACCGCCGTTGGGTCGACGGGCGTGATGGCGGACAACGACGAGCCCTGCGCCCATCCCAAATGCTCGCTGAACAAAGTGATCCTCACCGCCGGCACGAACGCCATCGAGTGGATCGCGTGCGACGACTGTTCCGAGTGGTGAGTTCTCTTCTGCTTAGTGATCGTCTTTATTCTCGTATGTTTGCAGGTACCACGCGGTTTGCGTGTTCAACGTCAACCGGCCCGCCTCGAAGAAGGAGAAGTTCAAATGCCGCCAGTGCCAAAACGATTGAGGGATCCCCCGGTCGTCCAATCCCTCCAATAACCTCAACCATTTACCCACCCATTCATCTGATCTAATCGTCTATTTATTCCACTCGTTACTCTCGCCTCCAACTACCTAGAATTCGTTGTTCTCTTTTCTCTTTCTAGTGCCCATTCCCCCTCTTCTCTTTCTCCCCCAGTAGCCAAACATTAGACACATCATGTTGCCTTACGATTCAATTAGATCTTCCTGGTTTGTTCGCTGAAGTATCGGTCGAAATCGGAGTGTTTCCCGTCGATCTCCCCTCATATCGAAGTCCTCCCCATCCACCGCGAACGATCGTCAACCGCCCATTTGTCCTCCTTGTTGCTTTTAGATCGTGCCGTAGCATTTCCCCCTGTCGTTTTGTTTGCCTCCTTCTCCTTGTTGCCTCCAATTCCATTGATAATCCCGGCTCTTCCGTTCGCCCTCTTGTGGGCGTTCGGAAGCGAATAATCCCCGTGTTCTCCTCGTCTCCTTCTGTTCGTCCCACTCCTTCATAAGTGCGGAATAAATTTCTATCCTCCTTGATCCCGTCGTTCGAGTCAACGGAAGTTTATTGCGTGAGGAAGGGGAGACAATGGGAACCGTCGAAGTGAATGAACGAAAGGGTAAAAGGCGGAAGAAGGCGTGTGTTCAAAGCGGCAGCAACCGGGACATTTGGCGAACAAAGGCGGGAGAACGAAGGAGAGGAGAGGATTCACTGAATCCACGTACAATGGCGAGCGGGAGCGGAAGAAGAAGCGGGGACAACGACAGCGTCATACCTCGAATTCGAACTGGAAGAGTGGGGATTCCGCGGCGACCCCGAGGAGAGCAGCGGAATCAGCGCGTCATAGCCGAAAGGACGGAGTGGGAGGCGGCGGGTGCGAGCGGCTGGAATGCAGCGAGGTGAACGTTGCGGCCTCTACGCATTCGGCAAACACAGCACTGCGTTCGAGTCGGCGTCCAGCGGGTCGTTCAGCGACTCCTCCTCCTCGTTGCTTGCCGTCGATTGGGTCTTCCCGTAGACGTCGAACAGGTGGGTGGAGCGTTGCGGAGTGGCCGTGAAGATCGTGAGGACAGAGAGGAAGAACAGCTCGCAGATGACGATGAAGTTGCAGATGACTGAAAGCACGTGAAGATGAGGGATCTACTCTTCTCTTCGAGGCACTCACATCGCGCATGCTCCGGGGGCGTGAGAATTCCACCGCAACCGATGAGATCGAAGCGGAGGAGGATGTTTTGGAACAAAATCGGATGCTGAGCGGAGAAGAAGAGCAGCGCAATGTCCACGATGCGGAAGATCCACATGAAGCCGAACTTCGACAGGCGGTCCTGCAAGCGAACGGTCGAATTCAACAAACGAGCGAGAAGAAACGAACCGAAACCAAGCGGGCCAACGTGTGGGTGCCGAAGACGGCGAGGAGGATCGAGACGAGCGTCGCGAACTCGCATAATTGGACTTCGTACGCGGCGTCTCGTTGAATTTCGACCGTGATGCCCGCCTCAATGAACAAAACGATCGCTCGGACGATCGGCGCCTGCAGCACGATCACCTCCAGCGTCTTCAGGTTGCGCGCCGTCGGGCGGGCTTCCGGCAGGCAGGGGAAGAGGCAGCAGAAGGGCGGCGACTGGAAGTTCACCTGCCGGCCGCTAACCAACAGCTCCCGCGAGAGCTGATTGCGGCCTTGTGTGAGGTGTCGAATGAGCGAGACGAGGATGAACAGGCAGAGCAGGAAGTAGAGCATCCCGCCGCTCATCGCCAGCGCCGCCGCTCGCGGCGAGATCATCCCGACGAGCATCAGCAAGTTCGAGACCTAAACGAAACAAGCGAATCAATCGGATGAATGGTGGGACGAACCGGGAACAGGGTGATCAAGAAGTAGAGTTTGTTTCGCCGCTTCTCCGACGAAATGTTCCGATAGACGAAGAGGCACTCGATGAAGCCGATCGCGAACGTCGAGAACGTGAGGAAGGCGCCGAGGATCAGCAGCACGATTTGATACGTGAGGAGATCTGAACAGAGAGGCATCGATGGAAGGAACGAAGGGAAACTCACTCCGAAGAAAGTCGGCTGCCGACGGGCCGTGGATGGAGATCGCCGTGTTGTTGGTGCAGTTGTAGCCCGTGTAGTTCGGAAACAGGAGGCTCTCCATTTGGCGACGGAAGAAGAACGCCGAGTTGTCGCCCGGCCACATCTTTCCGCTGATTTCCTCCGGCTGGTTCCTTTCGTTCGAGTCGATCGACCAGTGAAAATCAGGCGTTCATTCTCCGCCTCACCGAAAGAAGTGAATTGCTGCCGAAGTGCCTGCAAGAAACAAAAGAGTCGAATTTAAGCGGATGATAGGCGGACGGCGGCGGCAATTCGCGGAAGCCGCCGACAAGCCGTCGAGTCGCTCGTCGAATTCGACCCAACGGCGAGCTTTTGGCTGCGCGGCGCGTGGCGTCGAATTCGCGCACTTGCAGACGGGCGACGAGCGCGCGCAAGAAGTCGATCGGAAGAGATCGGAGGTCGAAAGCGAGCGAGCAGACACTTCACGCCCGCGTTGGGTTGCTTCAAACCAGACGAACGTCACGAGACTCCGTTCATTTTATTGGTTGAACAATGGAAGCGAACGGATCCGATGGAAGTCGGCGGGTGATTCATCGCGTCGAACAGAAAGCACTTCGGCGGTTGCTCGTCGAAAACAAGCGGGTTTGTTCGCAAACTTCGCCGCCCGCTTCGATGAATAAGCGGGCAGCAAGCAAGCGGACGAACGGCAGAGCGAGTAGCCGGCAGCCGCGGGAGTGTTGATCGAAAGAAAGCACCAAATTAACCCAAACCTTTCCGCTCGCTGCCGCCGCCTTCGAAATTCCGCAAAAGAAAAAGCGAGAGCGTCGCGTCGGCCGCGAACCTTCGGGATGGCCGACGAGCAAACACGCGCGGCACCTTGCAGCCCCGTCCGAAGCGATTCCGACGGGCCGCAAGAAGCGAAGGACGAGGCGGAGGACGAGCGAGGGGGCGAATGGAGGGTGCAGCAGCTGCAAGTGCAAGCGGAGAGGGTCAACGGACGCCCCAAATAAACATCGGCCATTTGGTCGGCAATCTCTCGAATTACAAGAACGGAAAGCATTTGGAGTCCCTCGATTGCAATCACTGTCACGAACAAACGATCAGAAACCGCCGATCGACCGCAAAAGAAAGCGGCCGACCGCAAAGGTGAAAACAAGCGGGGCCGACTGATAAGACGGACGCGAGCGGACCGTTTGGTCCAAAAACACGAACGACGAGCCTGCAGAAGAAGACGAAGAGGCGGCGGCGGCGGCGAGTTGTGTGTGAAAGAATGCAAACGAGCGAGCGGGGCGGCCACGGAAAAACAACACTCCGCTCTTGCGGCTTTGTTTGCTTC
Organism: Aphelenchoides fujianensis; assembly: GCA_024699865.1. Lineage (NCBI taxonomy): Eukaryota > Metazoa > Nematoda > Chromadorea > Rhabditida > Aphelenchoididae > Aphelenchoides > Aphelenchoides fujianensis. Next base: position 675,170 of record JAMPIO010000012.1, on the reverse strand, counting down.
GAGCTCGAAGCTTCCAGCGAGGGGTTTCCATTAGCGACAACCAAGGAGAAGCGCCCATGGCGCCCAAAAACCGTGCGAGCAACGGATTTCGCAAATTCCCACGAATTCGCGAGCGGAAATCAACGACGAACAACCGGGCTTTAAATGGGTAAACGTTTATTCAATCACTGACGGTAAGCAATGCCAAAATAATCAACAATAAAAGCCGAATACGAAGAATAGAACCGTTGGATCAGCACCCGCTCGCCTCGCCGGCCATTTCGTCCGCCTCCTCGCCGTCCAGATCGTCGAACATCACGACTTTGGCGTCGGGCAGCGGCTTGAGATCCTCCTTCTGCTCGTGCATTCGCTGGATGCGGGCTTCCGTTTGCTGCAATCGAAGGACGAAAGATGAACGCAAGAAGATCGGAGGGACCCACCTTTTCCTTCTCCGCGTCCCGCTTTTCCTTGGCGTGCTTCTTGCTGAACTCGGCGATTTGATTCTAAACACGCGAGTTGGAGGATGGAATGGACGGAAGGGAGCTCACCTTGATCGCTTCATGGAGGTCCTCGCGAAGGCGCAGGAGTTCGAAGAAGACGCCGCCGGGAGTCCGGCGACGGAAGCCGCTTTTCACGCGCAGTCCGCCCGCCTTCTCCTGCTCGACGGTCGCCGCGAACAGCTCGAGGGCGACCCGCTTGCCCACGACCGTGACGGCGAACTTGATCGGGACCTGCAAGAACGAACACGAGAGGAATGAACGAGGAGAAGGCAAAAACTCACGAGATCGACTTCGCCCAACGCCTCGCCGATCATCTCGGCGGTCTTCACGACCGGCAGATCGTCGGGGATGCGGGCGGCGAAGAGGCGCTCGAAGTTGAAGTCGGGGCGAGGGACGACGTTCGTGAAGTGGCTCGTCTTCTTGCGCTTTCCGTACTGCCCGTGCGTGGAGCTGCTGGCCGACGAGTGAGAGCGGGCGGGCGCGCGGCTGCCGGTCGGCCGATCCGAATGGCCGCCGCTGCTGCCCGACGAGCCGACGGAATCCAGCGACTCCATCGACTGCTCCACGAAGCGCCGCTTTCGGTTCTCCGGCGGCTTCGGCTCGTCGTTCGCCCACTTTCGCTGGTTCCGCTGATTGTTGCGGTGGGGATTTCGCTCGCGCGCGGGCACCTTCCGCTGCTCCTCGGGCGCCAGGTTGCGTTCGGTGCGGGCGCCGTGCTTCGACGGGACGACGCCGAACTCCGCCGCCGCGTCCGCGACGACGAACGGGCTCTCCGAGTTGCCGCTTTGGTCGTCCTGAAGGTCGAAGCGAATGCAAGAGAAAGAAGCAGGAAAGGGAACTCACCATTCGAACATCCCGCTGCTTCATGTCGCGCAGGAATCCGTTGCTGTTCTTGCGCGTGATGGTGTACGACTCGGCGCCCCGATCGAAGATTTTCACTTCGTCCCCGGTCGGCCCCACGGCGCTGATGCCCCGCATGCCCTCCTCGAGCGTCTCGTTTTGGATGACTTCCGCCCACAGGTCGCCGCCCGTCTTCTTCTTCACGACCGGCGGCGGGCTGCTCACTTCGCGATCGGAGAGCTCGCCCTCCTCCTCCGAATCCGAGCCGCGACGACGCAGACGAGCGGCCATCGTTCTAAACGACAAGGTAAACGCAATGCAGAAGGAAATGAACGAACCGTTGGGTCGAAAGCAGGCGGTCGGGCGGGAAATTCGAGCGATTGAGAAACGAGCGGCGTTTTCTCGTTGCGCGAAAGCCGAGCGGAAAGCAATGTGCGCGGAGTTTTCTCGCTATCGATTCTCGCATGTGCCGACGGGTATGAGGCCAAACGGCGGAGAGCGTTTTCTCTTCCGCTACCGAAATTCGAAGGGCTTGCCCGCTTGACCCCAAAAGCAGCAGCCTTCGCAGTGAGTAATCAAGAAACGAGAACCCAATGATTCGTTTAAAGTTTTTTGTTCTTTCGAAATCCATCGACCACATGTCCTAATGAAAGAAGCAACAATCGAAGTACACACCCGTTTAATCTCATCCTTTCTACAACGAGCGAACGAACGAATAGAAGTCGATTGGAAGTGTCTCCGTGGTCGAGCGGAAGCGTCGATCGTCCGTCGTCCGCTCACTTGCGGCGGCACAGCCCGCAGCTTTTGGCGCAACGCTCCTTTTTTTGGATGCGGGAATAAAAGACGCTCTTGCAGAAGCCGTTCTTCTTCCAGTGGCGGCAGCTGCAAGCAACGAGAGGGAGTGAGTGAGGGACTCGAGGTGAAGGCTCACGATTTGTTCAGATCCTTGCAGGTGTTCTTGTTGTTCAGCGAGCAGTAGCCGCACGTCTGCTTGCAGTTCTTCTTCATCGTGCTGACCAGCTTGTAGTTCTGGCAATACTTCTTGTTCCGTTTGCAAGACGACAGCCGGTCCTTGCAGCGGCGTTCTGAAAGAAAGAAGTAGACGAGAAGAAGAAGGAGTGAACTCACTCGGCTCTTGACCGGAACCGCTCTGTTCGGACAGGTCGACGAGGAAGAAGAGGACGACGGCGATCAGCAGCAGCGAGACGAGCAGTCGGTTCAGGGCCACCATTTCGAAGAGCGGGCAGACGGAAGGAATGAGAGCGGTGGATTGATGAGTGATTTGAAGCATTGGGGGATGGCTTAAATACCCGAACCGCCAGCTGCTTGTTCACGCACAAGGATCGTGCCTTCGGACACGGCTTCCCTAGTTTGTCGTGTCCTTCCAACATTTCCGGTCGAGCATCGACGAGTGACGTCCACGACCGGCCGGCCGGCCCGCCTCCTCACCGTTCGTGAACACCGTAGATTCTGTTCGACTCCGCAAACCAAGCAGTCGTGCACGTGAACACACTCCAGCAACCCCCGGCGCTTCTGTTCGGACGCGTGTTCCTCGCATGTTCGTGGGGAGCGGCAGGTGGACAAACGACGTTCGACAACGTCGTGGGATGCTCGGCAGAGTCAAGCGATCGCCTGCAATCGGCCGATCTTTCTGCCTCGCCGTCTGTGCAAACGGCGGCGAGGACATCCGGTCCGACGGAAGATTCCTGTAAGCGGCGGCGTGATGCTCGTGATCTCCCGCCGGCCGAACCCAATGGTCCGCTTTGACGCAATTTGGGGGCAAATGCACGTGTTCCCCGCTCATCCCCGCACCGCTTCCGCTGCGAACACAAACGGGCGGGTGAGACGACGCGATTCCGCCGGAAATTCGCCATCCGACCGCGCGAGAGTCACGTTTGGCCGCTATTTTCGTCTTCGATCCAATTAAAGAAGTGAGTGGGTGAATCGATTTGCGGCCATCATTCCCCTCTTCACGCGGATGCCGAGGATTCCCCCGTTGTCCCCAATGGATGCCGAAACAAGCGGACGGTTAGCCACTCGGGCGACCGCAAGGTCAAATCGATTTGGGCGCCGGCCGAACGCCCCCGACCTCGTGCTTAATGCCCGCATAAACAATGCGCGGAGCGGTGGACAAACGTGTCAATTGTGTTGATCGGCGCCCGTTTGGCGTCCCGCCGCCCACTAATTACGAGGCGGACGGCGGCTTATTGGATTAAACGCGATCGTTACGGTGGACGCACTCCGCAGCGGGCTGGACGATCGTCGGGAACTCGCTCCCGAACTTCTCACGCTCCGAAGAAACAATGGGCAAATTGCTCCAATTAGGAGGACACGACGAGCGATCGGACGGGAACGAGAGCAGGTGAGAACTTCTTTCTTGTTTATGGAGAGATCTATTGAATGCGGCTTCTTCTCAAGTTCGTCTATCTGATGGCCGTTTGGAACAAGTGAACAACCGGAAAAATGGCCAACTGATGAAGAGGCTCTCTTGTTCTGGCGCGTGAGGGGCAGCCCTCGTTTTAATCCGCTTACCGTCGACCCCGCGCGCCAATTAGGCGGCCGGAAATCGGCGCACTTACGTCAATCAAACAAAACAATGCGGAGCAAATGAGCGGAAGCAGCGGCGATCATCTCAATTGAGCAATCGACAATCAATCGATTGCTTACGAGATGGTCGGTTGTTTCGATTTCTGGTCGCTCTGCCCACTTCCACCGACCAATCCGCCCGTCTACGGTACTCGCCGCCGTTTGCTTCTCATCGCTAATCAACTCATGCCGAAAGCAAACCAATTAGAGGCAGGAAATGAGAGGAAGAAGTGGAAAATACGCGCCGGACGGGCGCGGGCGGCGCGCGTGTGGGACAAATTGGCCCACCGACGAGCCCAATTGGCGGACTTCTCGCCACGACAATACGGCGGCCGCTCATCTCCGCCCCGTCCACGAAGTTCGGCTGGCTGGTTCGGGGGATGAGCGGCCGCAATTTGCGACCAACCGGCCGTCTTTTGTCGGCCGCCCTCGTCCGCCAACTTCCCGCCGACCACTCGCCTCCTCGCTTCCCGTCCGTCGATTGTAATTAGCGGCCAAAAGCGGGGTCGGCGGGCGGTCGGCAGTCTCCCCTCGGCGGTTACTGTAGGCGGCAATCGGGCGTGTATTCCATCGATCTTCTGCCTCGTTTGAATTCGATTGATCCCTTTGCTTGCAGCTCGTCTTTGTGATCGTGAGATGACCACGCACTCCGCGCATCTCCCGACGGCGGGCGGCTTTTCGATCAGCACGCTGCTGAACTCGCCGAGTCCCGTGCACCCGCTCGAGCGTTTCGCGTTGGCCTCGCCGCTTTCTGCGACGGCCGACCGCAAATCCACGACCGCGAGCCCGGAGATCCGCGAGCGACGCGCCGAACGGAAGCCGAAGGACTCGTCGCCCGTCGAGGCGGCCGTGAAATCGACGTCCAAATCGCCCAAACCGCCGCTCCCGAAGCTCCGCATCCCGAACGGCGCGCCGGAGGCGAAGAGCGGGGAGCGCGGAGGCGACGGGTAAATCAAACTCCCCGCCGGCCGCCCTCCTGCAGCCGCTGCCGCTCCTGGGCTTCGGCGGACTCGCTGGATTGTTCGGGGTGGAGAACGCCGCCACTCGCTTCATGCTGGAGCCCGGCTTTCCGTTGGGCGGCTCGTCGATCGCTTCCACCGCCGCCAACCTCTCGACCGCCGACTCGTCCGCCACGGCCGACAGCCCGCCGCTCTCCGAAGCCGTCGGGCGGGCGGCCTTTCCGTCGGGCAAGAACCCGCTCCTCCACGACATGAATCCCTTCGTGGCCGCCACTCATCCCGGTCAGTCCTTCTTCCTTCTTCCTGCTTGTTTGTTGGTCAAAAGCCAGTTGATCGGCTGCTGGGTTGAACCACGGGCAAAAGAATGTCGCCTAATTCTATTCATTAGCTTACGTTCGGTCCGCCCATCATTCACTTCGATTCCCTGCCGCGCAAAAGAATGTCCACGACCAGAAATTCCTGGAGACCACGAGCGGGTGTCTGCAGGCAGTACGGCCGTTGAATCGCTTTCTGCCCCCTGTTTCAACCGACGACTCTGCAGAAGAGCCGGCGATTTCAAATGAGGGCATTCCTCGAAGTCACGAGTGTCCATCAATCCGCCCGTTGAAATCATTTCGCTTTTCCACTGGACCATCGCCCCCACTCGCTCACGCGCCCGCTGCTTGCAGGAATGCCGACGGCGTGGGACCTGATTAACGCGCAGGCACTCCGACTGTGCGCCAGCGGCTTCATGGGCCAAAGCAAGTCGTATCGGCGACGGAAGGCACGAACGGTCTTCTCCGACGCCCAACTGCAGGGCCTGGAGAACCGCTTCGAGCGGCAGCGCTACCTCTCGACGCCCGAGCGGATCGAACTCGCCGGCCAGTTGGGGTTGAGCGAGACACAAGTGAGCACTCTCCACTCATCCTTCTCGACCGATCCCTCTCGTTCAGATCAAAACGTGGTTCCAAAATCGCCGCATGAAGGACAAAAAGATTCGCCGCGAGGAAGACGGCGGCAGTCCGAACGGCGGCGACGTGGAGGACGACGAGGACGAGTGAACTCTTCCCTTCTTTCCTCTCTCTTTCGTTCTAATTCGATTACTCCCGGCCATCCCTCTTGTTCATGAGTTCTGCGATCCAATTGCCAACCGACTGCTCTCGTTCCGTTTCGTCTACTTAACCTTCGGAATTTTAATTGAGAAATAAACAAACAGAAGCGGTGGGGAGGGCGTGAAGTCAACGTCGAACGCAAACAAGCCGGCCGGACGAAATCCGTGCACCTGCCCGCACCGCCCAACGAAAGCGAGAAGCAGCCCCGGATTCTCGTGATCGCCGAGCGTTTCGCAGCGCCCACTGCGGGGGTCTTCTGTTTGCACTGCCGCCCCATTCGGCCGGTTGCGTCGGCCGTTCGCTCCAAAAGGCGCGGGGATAAAGCCGGCCGGTCGTTCGTGTGCACGAGTTCACTTCCCGCTTCCGTCCGCATGCGTTCCGGATTCTTCCTTTTGTTGATTTCCTCGTCCTTCCTCTTCGCCGCCGATGCCTCGAATCAAACCGAGTTGGTGAGCGACGAGGAGGAGTGGCAGACGCCCGCCTGTCCGGCCGACACGTCGCGCAGCACCGACCAGCAGTGCAAAGAGGACGAGGATTGCGCGCCGAACGGCGAGCACAAGACCTACTGCGTCGGCTACGATCACAAGGCCCAAGCGAACGTCTGCTGTCAGGTGGGCACGTGGCGTCACGGCGACCAGGAAGAGAGCGAAGAAGAGGAGACCGCCGCCACGAAGAAGCCAGCTGCCAAATCGACGAAACGACGCCCCAAACGCCGCCCCAAGAAAAAGAAGCCGAAGGGCAAGAAGTCGAAGGGCGTCGGGGCGAACGCCGTCAAGCGGCGTCGTCTGCACGGCCGCCGGAAGCATCGTCGTGCGACTTCCACTTGACCCGATTGCTAATGATTGTTCCGAATAAAGAAAGTCGTTATTGCCTTTGAGCGCTAGATGTTCGGTAGTCGTCTTACCAGAATGAACGGACTGCTTGTTCAAGCATTTTAATAGTCAGTTCTCGTTCAGGTCAACCGAACACTCGTGTTCCTAACCGAAAACTATAGCTATAGCTCCTTGTTTATTCGTTAGCTGACTACAAGAAAAAGGAAGGAGTCTCGATCGCCTTTCGCTTAGACCTCCTTGTGGTAGGCCTTGGCGAAACCGATCTGCTCGCCGCCAACGTCGTAGATGTTGCAGTACGAGCGGATGAAGGCGTCTCCGAGCAGCCAGGCGAAGACACTGAACACCAATGATTAGTGAAAAGAATGCTCCAAGGCCTCACTCGTCGTCGTAGTTCTCGTCGATGCCCAGCGCGCACGTGCCGCCGCCCAACTCCAAGTCGATGACGTGCTCCGAGGCCGGAATGCTCAGCTTCTGACCGTTGACCGTGAACACGAGGTCGGGCAGCGACTTGGCGGCGTCGCAGTCGACTGTGTACCTGCAATCAGTTGATTGATTGAAACTATAGCGATCGGGTGAACGCACAAGCCGTAGCTGAAGTCGTAGTCGGCGTTCGAGGCGTCAACGATGGCGTTCAGGTCGTCGTAGGCGGCGAAGATGAAGGACGTGCCTGAAGCAATCCTTTCGTTTAACCCTCCTTCTTTCTTTGCATTCACCAGTGTCAGAGATGGCGGAGACGGTCGCCGGGTTCGTGTACGTGCCGACCGAGAAGCTGTCCACACTAAACGAGGCAGGTTAGTCAGAAGTGGTGGGTGTTGTGCGGTAAGAAGCCCCCAACCAATAGAAAAGCAATAACCCGAGCAAAAGTCCATTTCGAACTCACTTGAACTGCCAGTACAGCTCGCGGGTGATCGGGGTGTAGACGATGTTCGACGTGTCGCAGTTCGTGTTGTCGATGGCGCCGTAGGTGATCTGACCGCCGGGCTGGCCGAGCGAGGGCGTGATGTGGCTGAACACAGAGCAGTGATTTGAACATCTCCGGTTTGACGCCTACCGATCCAACCAGACGGTGAAGAGCGGGGCGTCCAGCTGCTTGATGACGTCCTGGAAGGGCGGCGTCACCTGGTCTTCCGCAAGGCCGGGCCAGCCGAGGCCGAGGATGCCGTCGAGCGGAAAGTAGCCGAACGGCTCCTCCACGTCCGTGCCGCGGCCGAACGTCTGGCCCTGGATGGTGAGGCCGGCAACCTGCAAGCAGGAGCAGCGGTTGGATGCCGAAGAGATCACGGGAGACTCACGACAAGGGTGTCCGAAGAGAGCTCGCCGCTCACTTCGCCCGTTCCGTACTCGATATCGAAGAAGGTGCCGTTCTTCTTGTAGGTCGAGGATTTCTGCAACCAACGCCCATTCACTCCTCATCTATTGGAGCACGTACCGACGAGTCGTACTTCTGCTTGTTCCAGCGCGGGCCGAGGAAGGGGTTGTCCTCGCCGTTGCACGGGTCGGTGGTGCACGACGAGTCGACCACCCACAGGTTGGACGAGCCGGTGTCGAGTTGGACTTGGAAGGGCTGCCCGGGCGTGCCGAGCGTGATGTTGCCGACGTAGAAGTTGTCTGCAATCGGAGAAATGAGAAGAGATGCGTTGGAACGAACGAACCGATGTAGTCGCTGAAGGTCTGCGTGCCGGAGGCCAAGCGGTGGCCGCGCATCTTCGACGGGCGGATTTTCTCCATCGTGCGACGGGCCAACACCTGCTGCGCGGTCGGGAGGTGCTTCTTGATCGGCATCACAAACGAGCCGGCCGCCTCGATCCACGCCACCGCCGCCACGAGGGCGACCAACGTCAACACGGTCGCCGTCTTCATTTCCTTTGGGTTGGACGACCAAAAGGAAACCGAAGGGTAATGGGCGAATCGAATCGTTAGGGCCGCTTTTATTCACCCCGATTGTTTGCCGCCGGGGGTGCGGCCGGCGCGTTGATGCGAGTCGTTCCAAGTCAACGCTAATTGGCTTCTGGGCGGCTTTAATTAAAAAGTGCGCCCCTTTTGGGAGGTCATGTGATCACTCTCGGCCCTCCTCCTTCCTCCCTTGATCCACCGATGTCGATTGACGTCAAGCACATCGTTCTCACGAACCGCCTCACTCTCCGAACCCAAAACGAGCAGCTCAATGGTTCTTTTCCGCCGAATTGCATCATTTCGCAACGATAAGAGCCGCAATTAAACCGAAACGAATGCAATTAGAAGGAAGACGGGCGGATGATGTCGTTCGCTTCTGCACTCGCCCTCCCCAACCTCTCCGCCTTCTGCTTCGACCGCCGGCTGCCGGCCGCTTTGTTTTGATCGCCGCTTCTGCGCTTATCAACCGCCCCAATTCGTCGGCTGCTTCGCTTCGATTCGCACCCGCGGGCCGCCAAGTTGGGCCGTCGACCGCCTGCTGACGCAAATCGACGGACAGGCGGCAGGCGGCAATCGTTGGGCGACGATAACCGATCGCCAATTCCCTTTGAAGCATTGAGCAATGAACAGAAGACCTTGCAGCAATGAACTTTAATATTCGACCATCAGCAATGAACACCATGCAGCAGAAGGAAGAAAGAAAGAAGAATGCCGTCAATCAGAAGAAATCTTCGAGCAAGTGGGAGAGTAGAAGTCGGTTGGAGAGAAGGGAGAACACTTCAAGACAATCACACAATCAATCAACGAATCCAAATGCCAGACGAATCAATCGAATTGATATGGCGGGCGGGCAGGAGTGAGCGGAATACAAACGAACACAATCGAGGAAGAAGTGGGCGAAGAATGGAAGTAAGTAGTCAGCAATCGGAGGCAAATCGGAGGCAAATCGAAGGGAAATCGGAGGCAAAGCGAGAGAAGCGGAAGATATGGGGGGAGGACACAAACATCGCGCGAACTACACGTTTATTCGAAGCAAGCAGCAGCACAAAGAAGTCAGTGGTGGACGAGAGGCTGCCGATCAAATGACGGCAACGAACTTGGACGGGAAGAGGCCCTCGGAGTCGTTCTTCCGGCCGTAGCACCAGCCGAGCTCGTCCGGCCCGGAAATCACTTCGAGCATTTCGCCTGCAAACACGAACGAACGAAACAAATGGACGGATGGAAGCGGGCGGGAACTTACCGCTCTTCAACGAGATTTCGTCCGACTCGGCCGGCTTGTAGTCGTAGAGGACGCGCGCCGGCCGGGCCAAACGCGCGGGCGCCGCGTGGAGCGTCCGCTGCTCCAGCGTCACGTTCGGCGTCGTGGGCGCTTCGAAGGTCTCGTTGGAGGTGCGTTCGGAGAGCGTGATCGAAGTGCGCTCGGAGATCACGGAGCCGGCGCGCTGGCGGTCCGCCTTGATCGCCGACATGCGCTCGCCGATCGTCGAGGGGGCGAGTTCGGAGAGGCCCGACTGATGGGACATCCCCGACTGGTGCGACATGGCCGAGTGCTGGGACATCGCGGTGGAGGTGCGGTCCGGCTTGCTGAAGTGCAGCGAGCGGTCGACGGACATCGGGCGCGCGTCGGGCAGTTCGGTCTGGTGGACGACCTGCCGCGTCAACACGACGCCGCCGTTGCTCGCCTCGGCCTCCTTCTTCGTGGAGCGCTTGGCGTGGCTGCTGCCCGTGATGGAGCGCATCTCTGGCGTGTACTCCTCGAACTGCGGACAGCCGAGCGGTTGGCCCGCGCCGTACTTCAGCGACCACTCGCGCAGGTCGCCGTTCAGCCGCTCGTCCTTCGTGTTCGCGAACATCTCGCGCAGACGCTCGTGCACTTGCATCAACCTGAAGCGGAGGAAATGCAAGAGTAATCTAATCGTTTGCTTACTTGGACGGTTTGACGAGCTCGCCGAGGACGTCCTGCAGTCCGCCGAGCATCTCCATGAAGAACTTCATGCGCTTGAGCTCCATCTGTTGGCACTTCTCGAACACGAACGTCATGCTTTCGTTGTAGACGGACGTGTAGGCGGTGATCTCGCGGATGGTGGATTCGTAGTGGGCGCGCGTTCGTTTCACCTGCAGCTCGGAGATAAAGAAATGGCTGATCGATGGAAGGAACTCACCTCTTCGCGCCACTTCTCGTAGTTCTCACGAGTTTTGTCGCTGGACTCGGTGGTCGTAGAGGCGTCGCCGCGCGAGTTCATCATTTGGATGTGGGCCGACTTCTCCGCCCTGCACGCCGAGTGGTACGCCTTCTTGGCGGCGTCCACGCGCTCGTTCAGCTTCCGCCACTGCCGTTGGGCCTTTTCGAAGTCCTCGTCGACCTCGTTGGCCTCACGGCAGCCGCGAAGAGCCGAGTGGTGGTAGTTGGACTTGCGGAAGACGCCGATCGTGTTGATCAGCTCGTCCTTCAGCCGGTCCTTCACCGTGTTGTGCGCGCGGGCCAGTTCGTGGCTCTCGTCGAGGATGGACGTCCAGGCCTGAATTCGAGCAATAGAACGAGGGAAGGAAGAAGGGGGACGAACCTGTCGAATGGCCGGAGCGGAGACGCCCATCGAGTCGACTTGAGCGGCCCACTTAGAGTGCCACGCGTTCAACGACTTCGCGTACTTCTGCTCCAACTCCATCCGCTCGCGCACCATTTTGGTCAACTCGTCCAGCTGGTCGGCGCCGTCGCGGATGCGCCGCACGGTCGTCTTGTAGCCGCCGACTTCCCAGAAGCCGGGGCCCGCGTCGGCCGCCTGCTGGGCCGTGGAGGCGCTCATCGTGGTCGTGGCCCACGAGCGCAGGTTCAGCCAACCGTACTGATGAAAGGAGGGCGCGAGAGTGGCGGACGGATCGCCCACCGCGTGCTGGGGATCGCGATCCGCGCGGCTCTCGACCGGCGATGGCGGACGACGACCGAGCGTCGACTGGGGCGCCTCGACAGATGCGCTCGTGAACGTGGAGTTTGAGGTGTGAATGATGGAACCTGCAAACAAAGAAATCAGCGGGAAATTGACGGAGGAAGTCGCGAACAACACAAAGAAGGATGGGTGAATCAATAGTGAGCGAATAAGAGGCGAAAGCAGTGATGATTGGGCGAAATCTCGACAAGTCCGAGGATTTTTAACCGAGTTCCAGAGCGACCGTCCGTTCACCCCACCCTCAATGCGTTTGAACGAAGAGAGTGCATTTTGTTGACAGGAATCAATGGTGATCGAAAGAAGTGGAGAATCAAGGAAGATGTTTCGAGTGAGTGGCCAAAAATCCCCTTCTAATCCCCCCGAATCGAACCGAAAGTCCCTCGAAAGCCACCAAACGGCCGCCCAGACGCGCGCCGCCGAATGGACGCCGCCGAGCGCCGAGCGACTGGCGGTTCAAATTCGTTCGCGTTGCGCGTCCCGCCGATCTTTTCGCCGCTCTTTGGTCGACGCGACCGGCCGGCGAGGGCGAACGCCCGGCTGTTCGTTCGGCCGGCCGCCCGTTTCGAGTCGAATCGCGGCGATTTTAATCCGACTCGACAGTCAAAGGACGCCGAAAGCAATCGACACAAACGATCGAATCGGCGCTTCGAATTCAAACTTCCAATGGACACAAGCGGGCGGCCAATTACTCGAGCTGAACGCTGTCATAAGGGCGAGAGGAGAACCAGTAGAAGAACGGACTGCTCCGTGGTGTGAACTTCATGAATATTCCAGAAAGAAGACACCCAAATCGTCTCTGTCGCAAGCAAATAGCGAACGAAAGACGGGGGCAGAGCGGCGGGATGCGGCGAGTCATCAACAGGCGCCGTTCGCGCGGAGAAATGCGGCGATTGCGCAAGAAGAACGAGAGAATAAACAGGCTTTATTCACAGCAAAGACGATGAATGTTCTCCCCAATCCGAATAGAGTTGATTGGTAGGCGAAAGGAAGCTCCAATTCTGCCCCAAACGAGCGAAAAGGCGGCCGGCGATTCGAGTGAACGCGTCGCTGCCCAAATCCGCGCGATTCTCGTCGATCGGCGGGCGGATGAGCAGCGGGCGGCCTTGATCGTCGAGCCGAGCCGGGCGGCGAGCCGAGTGGACAGACGAGCCGGCGGATTCCCGCACGAACCCCAACGCCCGCCCGCTCGCCCCAAACGGCGGCCCTCGTTCGCTCGATCGGAATTCGGCGGTGATAAAAACGTTCGCGCCTTCCGCGCGCGCCGAACACGCAGCGGGAGGTTCGAAAGGAGTTGCGCGCGTTTGATCCTGCCGTCCTTCCGTTGATAACAGCGGGCAATTTGGGGATTGTGCAATGAGCGAATAGCTGGGAGCAATAGAAAGAAAACATGTGAGTGTCTAATAGCTTGATTACGAGCAGACACTCAAAGTTGATGGCAGAAGTTTCTCGAGGAAAGCGACTGTCTGGACAGGCGGCGGTCACTTCCGCCGGCCCGGCCGCCAGTCGCCCCTCTGCTCGTTTGCACCCGACTTACCCGCCCGCCTCGCCTTCCTCCTTCCGCTTTCCGTCGTGATTCACTCCCGTTTGGTCGAAAGGAGGCGATGACTCACGACCGCAGTCCGAGGGGGAGAAGTGGCGATTAGGCGGCAATCTCCGTCGATTACATGCGCGAAACAATTGGATCTCCGGTCCGCCAAACGTTCCACTCACTCCTCCCGTCCGCTCGCCCGCCCGCCCGTCTTCTCCGAATGACCACGCCGCCGGGCGCAAAGTGGACGCCGGCGGGCGGGCGGAACGCCCCGAATCGAATCAATTACGTGCATCCTGACCGCCTTTCCGTTGGATCAAACCGGAGCGGAGGGACGAGTCGAGAAATCCGCCTGCTCGTTCGTTCGGGCAGGCGAGCGGAAAGAACGGGCTTTCCGTCCGCCCGTCCGCTCAAACGGGGCAAACCGCTTTCGCCGCTGCCCGCCGCTTGGCGATCGAAGAAAGAAGGGAGGAATCGTGAATAAACGACGTCAAATTGCTCCCCTCGTCCGTCGACTCGTCGCATCCATCGAGCAATCGATCGAGCGATCCAAACGAAGCGAAAGGGGAGGAAACCCGTTCGAGTCGTTCGTTTGGTTCGTAGGCGAACGAACGGACGGGAGAAAACAGAACAAACGAACATCCCCGCCGGCCCTCCAGCCTCATGATCACGTCCATCTTCCGCCCGCCCGCCTGAAGAAGTGGACGAGCGGCGGGAAACCGGCGGACGGCCGCAATCCCCGCCGTGAAGTGCGCAAACCCCCCGCGCGATCAACACGTGCGGGGGGCAAAGAGGCCACTTGGTTTAATGAAGGGGAGTGACTCGCCGCTCTTTCTTTCCGCCCGCCGCCCGTCGACCACAAACCGAAGAGCAGAACAATAAGCGAGGAGCAAATGGGAGCTCCCAGTTCGTACCCAACAGTCGATCGTACCATTCGGAGGACACGTGCACGCACACTCGTTGATTAAACACGAGAATAATCGGGGGCCACAAAGCGGATCAACAGGCGAGCCGCAGGGCGGAGCGGTCGGCGGTGTCGGGCGGCCGAAACGAGTGGAAGGCGGGAGTGACCGTCGACTCCAACCATCGGAACAGAACAAAGGCGTGTTGCTGGACGGTCGCCATCCTTTCGAAATTCGCACCTCGAGGGACAAAAGAAAAGGAGGCGGGGTGGTCTCACGTGCAAACACGTGCACGTGAAGAGCGGAGTGCGCGTAACGAAGACGGGCGGCCGGGCGGGCGATTCGTGTACGCGACGCCCAAAACGAGCGGGGAGAATCGGTAGAGACCTTTCGCGTTTCGTTTCGCTTCCCGCTCCCGTCCGTCGGCCTCCTTTTTTATGCGCGGAGAAACGAAGCGGAGATCAAAGCGGGAGATGCGCAAAGCGAGAGAAATGCCATTCGTTCTCGCCCGCTCTTCTTTGCACGTGCAAATGCCGACCGCTCGCCGAACAAGAGCGAGGACATTCGGGGACATCTACAAAGCCTTCTGCTCTCCATTCCGATCAGTCCACTCGGTCGGCCCATTGGAACGAAGGGAAGCAGGGAAGAACGAGTAAACGAGCCAGCTGCCAAGAATCCCCGGCCCCAAAGAATCCCCGATGAATCACGCTCCGCTCCTCAAATTCCTTTGCACATTCCTCCGTTTTGCAACAAAACTCCACCGACCAATCGATCGGCGACTCCCGATAAAAAAGGTCGGCCGAGCGACCCGCCGATTTGCACCCCGCGGCCTCGTCCATGACCGCTCGCTCGGCCGCCCGCTCCTGCGACCGGCAGTCGAGGCGGTCGAGGCGAGCGGGCGGCGATAATCCGGCGGGCAAACAGCCGCCGGCCGGTCAGCCGCCTCAACTTTTTTGTTCAACCCTCCGCTCCTCCACCTCCGATCAGTCGAGCGATCGCTGGAGTTCGAGGGATGGGACGGGAATAGAAAACGAGCGGAATGCTCAAGTTCCGACCGCCGCCTTCTTCGGATCATCCCCGTCTCGGATCGCTTCCACTGCTCCTCCCGCTTCAAGCAACCCCTTCCCGCCTTCTGCTCGTCGAATGCCCACCGGATTCGTGTGCGTGGCGGTGCCCATCCGCCTTTTATTAACGCCAGCAATCTTCGGGCCTTTCCACAACGACAAACACAACAAACGAAAATGAGCCGAAAATCAGGAAATTGGGAAGGTGAATGCGAGAACGAGAAGTGGGATGAGGTGGAAGCGACAACAATCGATTCAATTACGCGATCTAACTACTTGGAACAAACAAACGACCTAATGGGAGAGCGAAAGGGAGGAGAATTACGCGCGGAAAGGAGACCAACACAGTGCGAAGAACGAAAGATTGCGAGAATTAATTAAACGAACAACAATTCGAGAAGGATGAATCCGCTTGCTCAGGACGCCCTCTGCCCGCTTCGGAGGGATCAGTGGTGGTGGGAGACGTGGCGCGCTCCCGGGCCGCAGGTTGTGCAGCTGGAAGCCGAAGTCGATCACTTCGACCACGCGCCGGTGGGCCGCGTTCATGAGCTTCAGCCGGTGGGGTTGATTCTGCGGCAACGCTGTCCACCATCAGCCGGCTTTTGTCCAAAACGGCCGTCCGGAACACGGACGCCTCCTCGCGCGTCAACTCGGCCATGATGCGCGAGGCGAGCGCGAAGAGCAGCGAGCGACGGCGTTGGTACTGCAAGCGAGAGGAGGCGATCATTCAATCGATGGAAGGAGGGAACTCACCCGCACGCAGTAGTAGAAGACCGAGGCGGCGTCGTCGGCGAAGCCCTCCTTGAAGCGGACGCGGATGGACAGGATGCAGAGGTCCGTGTTCTGCATGAGCAGCAGAACGAAGCAGTGCATGGACCACATCGCGGGCGAAGCTGCATGGACGGGAGCTAAGGAGGGGATAACCGGCGGAAAGACTCACTCGTCAGATCCTCCAAAATCATGAAGATCGTGCGCGGGCTGCAGGCGATCGTCGACCCGAAGATCGACGACTTCATCAGAAGCCCGAAGGCCTTCCGCCAGCGCGCCGAACGGCGGCTGCTGCCCGTCGTGCGACTCCTCGAACGCGTCGAACGGGATCAAGCCTGAACGGAGAGGAATGCGAGCAGAACGAAGGAAAGAAGTGGACTCACCATTCTCGTCACGCTGCCCGAAGAAGGCGAAGATGAGCTTGTGGATGTGGCGGTAGGAGGCGAGAGCCATTGCAACACCACCGCGACCACGAACACCTTCGAGTCGTGCTCCAGGTCGCCGGCGAAGAACAACGAGTGGAAGCCGGCATGGTGCAGGCGCTGCTCCAGTTCGCGGTGCTCGACGGGCGACTCGGCGGTGACGGGGAACACGCGGAGGTATTCGGCCACGTCCGCGTTCATCCACTCCCACGCGAGCCACGCGTACACCCGGGAGGCTCGCGAGTTGTCGAAGTGGAAGAAGCACTGAAATCAGGCGAGGAAATCACTCGTCTTCCTTCCACCCACTCACCTGCTCCAGAAGGAGCGGGAGCGGCACTGCCGGGCACTGCAGCGGCAGCTGCAAGAGGAACTGGGGATCAGAAATCGTCGCGAATCGATGGCAAACTCACGTGACGGAGCCAGGAAACGTAGTTCTTAGAGCATCCCCGCCGGTTTCCCGACCGAGTTGTGGGCAACCGAATCAAGGACTGTAATCGGAGAATTCAGTGGATTGGCGGGCGAAATCGAAGGAATTAGAGGGAAGAAGCCGAGTGGACGAGAAATCCGGGACTTTTGGCGGCGTCCCTCGAGCGGCGGGGCGAAAGCGAGCGGGCGGAACGCCAAACGATCGAACCGAGCGGCCCGCCGACCTTCCCGCCCGCCCGCCCGACTCGAGCGAGGAAGCAGGAGGAAGGTGAAGAACTCACAGAGGAAGTTGATGTTGGAGTTCATTTCGTCCGCCTTGAAGCCCGCGAACTGCCGCTGAACCCAGTCGTACTTGAGGTTGCTGCGGAGGTAGCCGGTGGCCGAGCGGTGGGCGTCGCGGCACGTGGCGGAGAACTTGTACACGCTCTCCATGTCCATCCGGTCGAACACCGCCCACATCATCTCGACCGGCATGTCCTCGAAGGCTGCAAACGAGTGGGAGGATGAAGAAATCGAAGAAAATCCGAAGAGAACTCACATTTGCGGCGGGCGGGCTTCTCGTCGGCGCGCTTCTTCTTCTCGGACATCCCGTTCGTGATGTCCTTCAGCTGGGTGGTGGATGGGCGCTTGCGAACGTTGAAGAAGTCGAAGATGTTCCGGATTTGGGCCATGATCCTCGAAGCGGCGGCGGGCAGTCGGTGGCGACGGCGCCGAAAGCGGGGCGTCGTGAGCGGAGCGGCGGGCGAGAAAAGTGGCCGACGGAGCGCCGACTCCCCATCGCGGCGGACGGCAGCGGGCGTGCGGATCGCGGCGAGACGCAGGCAAACGGTTCCCGTTCGAACGCCCATTTTCGGCCCGCTCCGTCCGGGCGGGCGATCGCCTTCGGAATTCGGTTCGATTTCGTTCGTTTCTCGTCGTGATTGTTCGGTTCTTCGTGATTTTGACTCGATTGCATCCAGGAGTTACGAAGATCCGATGGATTGCAGCCCGGATTGTTCGAAGTGATTGCAGCCCGAAGCTGACGTGCGGAAATCCGTGCGGATCCAAACGGAAGCCCAGAAATCGGAGCGGAAGCGAGCGGACGTGCCACGATCCCGGCCGCCCCGTTTGAAGCCGCCGCCGCTTCGAGTGGCCGCCCGATCGATCAAAACATGCGCGCAATTCGCTGCAAGGATCCGTCCGGAATGAAAGCAGAAGGAAACGATGCCGATTGCTCGATTGCCGCCTTTGTTTCTGGCCGCTAATCCGCGTCGAGCGGCTCCTTAATCGAATTAACCGCCTGCTTGTGTGCAGTCGGCCGTCTTTCCGCCCACCACTCGCTCGCCGCTTGGTGGGCACTTGATGGGCGGCGGCAGACGGACGGCCAAGAGTTGATTACGCAAGCGCATTAATCGAGTGCGTATCGCCCCCTTCTGCTGCCGCCGCCCGGCCGCCCGATCTATCCGTTCGGATGGTCGGTGGTTGTCATTCGATCCTCAAGTGGGTGACTACCGTACGGATGCGATAATCGAAGCAACAATCGACAAACAAACAAACAAACAAGTGAGTGGAAAGACCGTACAGCTCCCGACCGACCGCTCGAGTTCCTGCGGATTGATGAGCACGCCGCCCGATCGCCGAATCTCAAAGGAGCAATCAGCTCGGCGAGGGAGGGCGCTCGTTTGCGGTCGCTCCCGCTTTTCGCACCTCCGCCGCTCCCGATCGCGCTGATCGGCGGCCCAATTATCCGCTGCGGGGTCGGCCGTTCGGCGAGTTACGGTCGAGCAGAAGGAACAATCGACTTTCTTTTTTTCTTCTGTTGCCTTCCAGCCATCCACACTCCTCTGTTTGGGTCAATGACGCCCCGAAGACCGAACAGTCGCCGCTCTTCTTCTCTTTCGGGCCTTGCGGTGCACTTGATTACGGGCAGAAAGCAGAAGCGAGTGGGCGTTTGAAGGGCCGATCCATGAGCACTCAAGTGCGGGGATGCGCTGGGGCCGCAATCAAAAGAAAGAAGCCGCCCGACTGACCGTTGGAGTGCACGCGGCCTGGGCGTTCGTCTTCTCTCTCCTCCTTCTGCTGCCGCTCTTATGTTGATCGTTGAGTTCGTCTCCTGATTTCATCGACGGCAGCCCGCGGATGGCCTTGCACCTCTGCCTCCCTCCCTCTTCTCGCCTGCCTGCCGCTAATTGAGCTCATTAGCCGCGACACTCGCCGCCGATCGTATCGGGGCGGGGCGGAGGTGTGCGGCCGCTTGCGCGCCGGTCGAGTTGAAAGCGGCCGCTCGTTTTGCTCATCACTCTTCCGCCGCCCTCCTTTCGGCCGTCCCGCCGCGCGATTCGTCGACGATCTTTCCGGCGGCTGGGAAATGTTGCGAGTTGCTCTCGTTCTCGTTCTTGTGAGTCGGATTCTCTTGCCTTTGTGTCCACTTCTTCCCGTTGATTCATGCAAGTCCTAAAGATCTCTCGAGTTGCCAGTCGCTTGTTTGTACAAAACTCCTCCTCCGCGAACATCCCTTCGGCTCGATTCCATCGACAATCGACGGCCAATACAATACAAAAGAGAAGAAGAGGAATGAAGGATTGATGGCGAAATCCCGACTGTTCCGTTGGCCCCCGAGTTTTTAATCCGACCGCGAAGGCGGCATTCTCTTTTGTGGGCGACTAAAATGATTGGTGGCCGTCGGGTGGATTTGCGGCCCCTTGGCCAGCGGGTGGCGGGCGGCCTTTTCGATTCGAACTGCGCAAATTTATCGCCTCTCGCTGCTGGGCGCGAATCCCGACCGCTTTATGATTTCGACTCTCCTCAATTCGACGCTCCATTCGACTCTCCGGTCGATTCGAAGCGACTCGTGACTTCCGGAGGATTAAACGGAAGCTCCTCGTTCTTCCGCCTTTCTGCAGCCATTTTTTCTTCTACCGAGTTTCATTCTTCCGGCTTACTCTTTCTAGTTCCTCTCCTCCTCTTCGTTCCTTCGCGCATCTGCCGCCTTCCCTGCCGCTCGTGTGCGAGCAGGCGGGCGGCTTACGGTGGTCGGCGGATGTTGGGGATTGGTCCGGCGGGGGCCGCGCGGCTCGGCGCTCTGAGCTCGTCTCGTTTGTTTACTCCCGATCTCGCGATTACTCCTCGAATGAGTGGAGGCGATGGAAGAATAAGACGACAACGAACGGCAGTAAAGCTGGAACAAGCATCGGTTCGTAACGGGCAGGATGTCTCTTCCAGGTTGTCCAGTTCTCTTCTGCTTTATCCCTTCAAGCCTGTCAGTGTGAAGTTTGATGTTCGCCTTGCTTCGAATTGTTGCCCTTCCATCCTCTCGTTCGCTCGCTTCCGCACATCCCTCGTTTCTCCAGCCGCCAAACGACGCTCGCGGCGGGCGCGCAGAAGTGGGAAACGAGCCCCGTGGAAGTCGAAGAGCGGCGGCACGGCGGGCGCTCCAACGCGACTCTACTCGCCGTCTTTTGGCAACACGCTGCGCGACGACACGCAGCCGACCGCGCGGGTGCGCCGAAAGGCTGCCGGCCGGCCGCCGTGCGTGCGAAATGTTGCGAATCGCGGTCGGCGGCGGCGAGTGGCGGGCGGCGGGGTCAATTCGAAAATCTTCGCGCTTCCCAAAAGTTCGACCTCGTTCCGCGCCACCAACTCTTCTCTACCGTACGCCCCCCACTTCTTCTGCACGCTCACCTTTCGTCAA
This sequence comes from Aphelenchoides fujianensis, assembly GCA_024699865.1. Classification (NCBI taxonomy): domain Eukaryota; kingdom Metazoa; phylum Nematoda; class Chromadorea; order Rhabditida; family Aphelenchoididae; genus Aphelenchoides; species Aphelenchoides fujianensis. The sequence continues at coordinate 654,764 of JAMPIO010000012.1, read as the reverse complement.
ACGTTCTCGCGGTTCACGCCTCCCTCTGACGTGGCGACGGACGATCGCTTACGCGAAGGCGGCGGCGGTCCGCTTTTGTCCCGAGCCGCGAACAGATGGCCACAAAACGGGAACGCAGTGGGAATCCTCCGCCTTCTGCTCGGCGCCGTTCGTAAACGATCTCGGCCAACTGCGAGATCGAGAACGGACTCCCGAACCTCCACACTTCGTCCTTCTTTTCGTTTTCATTCGACCCCAATCAAACGCGCATTGTTTGATTGGCAACTCCGCCGAAAGTTTTATTGGTCTCCGCGGAGATGGGCGGCGGACGGGAGGCGCGCGGGGTCATGACAAGTTGGGAAGCGAAAACAATGCGCGAGTGAACGGCAGGCAGGCGGCCGCGGTCGGCCCAAATCGGGCCGCTCGGACGGTCGTAAACGCAAAAAGGGCAGCGCGAAGGTGCAAATTGCGGAAGAAGCGGCCGGCCATCTGCCGACGAGCGGGGATCGACTCGACAGCGCGAACTGTAAATTACTCACCATCAAACCCCAAACGAAACGAAGAGCAGCGACGGCGCGAGGGGCTCGATTTGATTCGATTTTGATGCAAATGAGGCGGTCGGCGGGGCGGTCGGCGAGGCTGGACGACAACGAGTCAACGCTTCGCGCGGTCTCGCGCTCTCGTCTCGGCCTTTTGTGACCGCCCGGCGTTCACCATCGCATTTCGATCGCTCCTCATCGTGATAACCGCGTAGCCAGTTCTCGTTTGCACGAATCTGGCTGTTAACGCTGCAAACCCATCCGTTTCGCCGTCGATCATGTCACCTCCATCGAGGGCTTCCACTCATTTGAATTTACGATCGCTTCCCACCTCTCGCCCTTGCACACCCGTTTGTTCCACAAGCCCATCGTCTTTTGTGCAGATCCCCAGCCCTCCCGAACCCGCCCCTTTTGTTGACCGAAGTTGTAAACCGTCGGGATTCGCGCGCTCATCGTCGAAAATCGAATTGGTTTCCGTCGCCGCCTGTTTGCTCTCGGCGGGGCGGGCGAATCAAAAGCGGCGAGAACGAGGGCGCACTTCTCTGACGAACGCAAATTCGATCAAAAATGCGGGAAGCGTGAAGACGAGCCGCCGCCTTCCCTCACTCTCACCTTGTGATTCACGCGGAGGCGGCCGACCTCGCCGACGACGCCGAGCAGCCCGCCGCGTTCCGCCGTGTCGCTCGAACCCGAACCGCCAAAACTCGCGAATGTTTTTGCGGCCATCGGTCGGTCGAACTCGTGGCCCAACCGTGCGGGCGGCCGGGCGGTGCGCACAGTCGACGAGCGGCGGCCCACGATCGCTCGGCTCGAGTTCAATCACGCGTTTATTCACGCCGGCCTGCTTTCTGCCCCGTCGTCTCGTCGGTCGTCGCCGCCGCGTCGCCACAGCACCGACGTTTTCACTTTTGTTGCGGCCAACGAACAGTTCGCCTCACTTTATTCGAACTCATTTCGGAACCCCCTTGTCTACCGTAACGAACAAAACGATCGTGGAGCCGGGAAGAGCGTCCGAATTTCATTTTCGACCCGCGCCGCCCACTTCACGCCCGCCCTCCGCCCCATCCGCCGGCGAACAACGGGGCGGCAAATTGGGGAACAAAACGGACGTCGAAGAGGCGGGCGAGAAGCGTGGAGCGGGTCGACGGCTCTGACGAATTGCATCTTCCACGCATCTTCGCCGCTTTTCTTCCTCCTCCTCTCCGGTTGTTCATTGCGCGTCTACCGTATTTTTCGCTACGCTTTCCCGCGTTTGCCGTTCGAAAATTCGGGAGTGGCGGCCGCCCCTTCCAATTGGTTCGAAAGGCGCTGCTCTTCGTTTTTAGTGACTCCGCCCGCTCGCCCTGCCGCTAGGCGGCTCTCGGCGAGGCGAGGCGGCGGCTTGTCGTCGATCGTCGTCGTTCGAGATTTGCGCTCTCGGGGTTTCCGCGTCGTCGCTCACTTCCGCTCGCCGCCTCCGTTTTCCGCGAACAGCCGCCGCCCACCGCTCGCCGTCGGCCGGCCGGTCTTCGCGGCCGCTCGCTCGAGAGGCGGAAGTCGACGGATGGCCGGCCACGCAATCGACGCGCTAATCAAAAACAAGCGGGAGCTGCGGCGACGGTCGCCTTCGTAGACTCGTCCACACTTTTTTGTCTTTTGGAGCAACCTTTTCGTTAATTTTTGGTCTTCGCTAATCCCCGTTCGACCGTCAAGCGCGTTTGGTCTTCGGTTTCGTTCGAATTGACGCCCGCAGTTTGCAAAAATTAGGCCCAAAGGTCGTCCGCTCGACGCGAAATCCGGAGAACGCGGCCGCGTCGATGGCTGAGGATTTGGTTCACGCTGCAGCGAGCAGGCGGCCGCTCGAGGTCGCAGGCGGGTGCGGCGAGGAACGGAAACCGGCGCGCGTGAATCGTCGATGAGCGTGGGGGCGGCGAGTTCGCCGACGACGCCGCCGCTAATCCGAAAATCAACAAGCCGGCCGGCGGCCTGCGGGAATCCTCTTCGGTCGCCCAAAGCCCCCCACCGGGCGGCCGGCTTCAACTTTGCGAATGAACTTGCGCCCAATGCGGCCGGATATCCGCTCATTGCGTCCGTCCACCGACTCCACTGGATTACGATCGTCCCCCCTCCTTCTTCCAGGCAGCAAATCGGGTTTCGTTCGTTCGTTCGTTCGCCGGTGCGTCTTCCTTCCGCTAATCGCCGTAATGGACTCCAGCGCTGGTTGCACGAACTTGGCCGCCCGACTGGCCGGCAGGCAATTGAATTCAGGCGCTCGTAGCGTAGAGAGAGGACGCTCTTCTCGCCCATTTACGCGTGATCTCTACAGTAGCCGACGGTACTCGTCGTAGCTATCGGTAGCCATAGGTATCCAGGTATCTATGCGTATGGTATCTACGAGGGAATATCCCCAAAATCCCCCGGCCACTCGTTTTCGATCGTAAACTTTTCGAATCTGCGGGATTAATCCGAAAGACGCGCGGCCGACCGTTTCGTTTCGTCGTCACGATCTTCGCAACGTCCGCGTCGTTTCCGCTCGTTAATCGCCGCAAGTTCACCGGCCGGCCGTCGTACGTGTGGGGGGGGGGATAAGAAAGAAGAGCGCGAGAAATACCCACTGACTTCTTCATTTCTTCGTCTTACCGCTCCCGCTTACTCAAAACTAATCCACCCGACCAACCGGCCAGCCGACCAGCACTGGTCTGCCGGCTGACGATGAGGTCGGAGCAATCGATCGAAGACCGGATTTCGACGTCAATTCAACTGGCGCGCGTGTTGGATCGTGACTTCCGCTTCGTCTTGCTCTCATTTCGTTTCATTCCTTACTGTACCCACTTGTTTGCAGGCCTCCGGTCGCCGCTCTTCTCCGCCGCTCATCCGTCGGATCACAAGGAAGAACGACGAGCGAGAGCGAAGGAAGGAAGGAAGGAGAGGTAGCGACTGGTGAACCGAGCGGCCGCAATGACCGCCTCGCCGCCCAACAGCGCGAACGTTCCGCCGGCCCAAAACGTCGAGGCGATTTGCGCCCAGCTGCAGACCATCGCCCAGGCCAAGTGAGTTCTCTTCCGAGCTGCAGAGTGATGTCAAGCACACGTTTGACCCCCGCACAATCAAAATCATTTCCTCCACTCCGTCATTTCGCTCTTTTGGGGCCCAAAACACGCCGCCTCGTGTCCAATTCGGGCGGCTTCACTTCCGCCCCGCCGCCCAACTTGGCGCCCGCTAATCCAAATCCGGCGGAGTCAATTTGGCGGCTGAAGTTGACGTGATCCCCGGCCCGCTTCATCACTCATTCACGGAAGGAATGCAGTAATCGATTGCCCGCCTGCCTGCTCGCATGTACGGTCGATCCCAGCTCTCGTCTGCGGAAGCCGAGAGGCGGCTGTTCGCTCATTGCGCAATTCGCATCCCGAATTTTAATCCCGCGGTTTAATTTGCGCCCTCACGCCTTGCCGCTCCCCCGTCCGCTCTTGTCCGCGCGACTCCAAACGGGTGTCGTTGTCCTTCGAAATGCCATCAGAGAGGGCAGGCGGGTGTTTGAACAAGCGAGGAGCGAGCGGGAGGGGCGAGGAGGTAATTGATGCGTCGGGAATTGGGCGCATTCCCCCCGACAACAGCCGCCGCCGCTTCGCCTTTCGTTTAGCGCCTCCCAACGACCAACAAGCAGCCAGCCAGCCAGTAGCAGCAGTCCGTCGCTCTCGATCGAGACGAACACGAGAGCAAAGCGAGAGCGGAGGAGCAAAAGAATGGGGGAAGCGAGCGACGGTGATCGGCGGCATTTCGATCATGAACGCGCGCGTCCATTCGGCGAACAAAAAGCGACGATCCCCGCCGCCCGCTTATTGAATGTCGAGCCGAGCGGAACAATGGCGGGCGAGCGGACGAGTGGCCCCGAAATCACATTCGAGCGCGCCGATTTTCTCATTCCCGCGCCCAAATGTCTAACGACCGTCCGCTTCGGATGGTGAGCAAACAGACGAGCCGACGGGCGGCGGAAACAAAAGACGCGAACCGAACGGCCTTTCCGTTCGTTGCGCAACGCCACGAAGCGATCAAGCGAACTTCCGGGCGAGCAGACGAGCGGGCGGAGCGGAAAAGAACGATCGCCTAGACGCTCGCTGGATCGTTCGTGTTAATTGCAGACGATTTGCCTCACTTTACGCGAATTCAAGCGATCGATCGATCGAGCGGTGAGGACGGGGCGGCGGCAACAACGGCGAGGCAAAAGGGCGCAATTAACCGCCGGCAAGCGGCTCGTTTCAAGTTGCCGTGGGAATCGGAACGCGCGCAAAGTTCGAAACGAGCGCCGCGTGAGGCCGCCCGCCGCGACCAGCGCGCGTTTGATTGGCGCAAATTCGGCGAGGTCGTCTGAACCTTCCAGCCGCTCGGGTAAAGCCTTGGTTCACGAAACAAACAAGTAGAAAAGATCGGTGGCAGAGTGAATCAAATCCGGCCCAAATTGAACGCGAAGTTACGCTCTTTCTGGCGCCTCTGCGTTCCAAGTTCGGAATCCAACCAATCAAACAAACGAAGTGCATCTCTCGATCGTGCTCGAACTCAAAGCCCAACTGGCCTTCCACCCATCCTTCAATCGTTCGTTTGTTTGCAGGTGGAAGCTGATGGACGTCGAGGCGCGTCGGCGCGAGATGCTCGGCGAACTCGGCCAGTTCCAGTCGACGGACCGCTTCCTCGCCGATACGAAGAAGACGATCCAGGAGTTGAACGAGGAGCGGGATTCGCATTCGGAAATCATCCAGCAGATTAATCAGGTGAGCAGCAGCAACAAGCCTCTGGGGATTGGGCGGATAAGCGGGGGGAACCGTCCGCCGCCCAAACGGTTCCGTCTAATCGGGGCGCCCATCTCTCGCGTGTGCACGACCAAAACATGTGATTTCGCCACGACGAGCGGTACGGTAGCCGTCGATTAAGCGAGAGGGGAGGGGGATTGAAGCCGAGTGGAAGGAAGGGAGGGAAAGGTGGGGAGTTATCGTATTTATCGTCCGCATTTGGATCGTCCGGCTGGCCGTGCGGGGCGGGCGGGCGGAGAGAGCGTGCGGGGAGAAGCGGGGCGCGGATTATCGGTCAGAGGCCACTCAAAACGGCCCCGCACGACCGAAGTTTCGCGCCCGCCGGTCGGCCCCGGCCGCTCGCTCGCTTCTCGTTCGTGCCCGCACGATTAAACCGTCTCGATCTCCCTTCCTTTCTTCGAAGGATTTTCTTTCTTTCATCCCTTCAATCTCATCTCGTTGCAGGACAAGAACGAACTCGAGAAACTCATGAGCGGCACACGCGACGATCAGCGCCTGCTGGAGCAGAAGCTGAGCCACGACTACGAGCAGATCTTCCGCAATCATCGAGCAGGTGAACCGCTCCGCCAAAGGAGTCGGGACTCAACGCCGAAGAGCTGCTCGATCCCGCCGCCCTGTTGCCGCAGCTCTCGACTCCACTGTGAGTTCCACCATTCATTCTACAGCTTTTGTTGTCCGCCTTGGACTCGTTGATCTTTTTATCCCCATTCGGGTGTTTCCCACTCAATTGACGGCCGAAGTCGGCGGGAAAACAGAAGCCCCGGGCGGCACAAACATTCGACTCGTCTTCATCATTCCGAATGGGAGAAGTGCGTGGGAAAACCCGAAGTTCCTCGGCTTGTGGCCACGTAATCAATTACGAGAAATCGACTGCCAACAGCTGGCCGATTACTCTGCGCCCGCAAATCTCCCTGAAAGTTTTGCACGAAAGGCCGAGCGGAAGTGCCCGAAGCCCGCCAATTGCATTCGGTGAATAAGCGGGACGGGCAGCTTGCAATCCGATTAAGCCCTTTCATCCTCAGCTGTTGCTGCCGGTTGGAGTACGGTGGAGGAATCAGTAGGGCGATCACCTGCTCGATTCCCAGAATGGGGCGTCGAGGAATTCGGGAGAGTCGCGGCCAAACGGAGCGTCTTTTCGACGAGAAGCCCCAATAAGGGCGGGGGATTCGACGGAAACAACAAAACGAGGGATAAATCGGGCACTTCACACGTGAATCAACTGCACTCTTATCGAGTTCGAGTTGATTGAGCAGAAGATGTTGAACTCCTGCCAACGAGCACCGTTCGTGCTGGTGTTTGATCGACGGGATTTCGCTGCGTTCCGCTCTGCGTACAAACGGCGGAGCAAAAACACGCCTGCAGCGAATAACGGCGCCGATTTTAAGGTTTCACCGTCTTTCGAACACTCTTTGGACATCTGTTGGGACTAATCACTCCGTCCGCTCGCGTGCACGCTGGATTGATCTTCGAAATCTCAGCCGTCTTTCCCTTCCGTTCAAAGCACACTCGTTGATCCACAGTGGATTTCACAACTCGCTAATGCAATTCGGAAGTCGAAGCGGTGCGTGCAGCTGCAGAAATCTCCTGCTTTACCGTAGGGGCGGCGAGTTTGCAGCGGCGAGTGGAAGGCGGCCGCCAGTCGGCCGGCCAGCGGCGAGTTCACTCGCTCGGCGGCCTTTTTGGGGTGGGCGGGGCAAACGCCGGGGCGGCGTGTCGAAATTTGCGCCGAAACCGTTGGGATTTTTCGAGTTCGTCCGGGGATTGTCGACGACGAAACCGGAGCGGCGGAGTTCGAGACGAGCGAGACGAGCGAGACGAGCGAGCGAAGCCGTACGCTCGTTTGTTTGCGTCGAGCTGCGAACGATCCCGCTCATGGATGCCCGCACTCTTGTCCTTCCGTTCCTTTCCGCTAATCACCCGAATGCCCTCGATTACGGTCGTCCAATCAAAACAATGAGGAAGAAGCCGGCGGGATCATCCTGTTGATTCGAGCAAGAAGCCCCGATCGACGCGGAAGCGACTCGGCGGCCTTCCGGTCGTCGATGTCACGGCCGCACGGGATTTGAGCGAAAACACGTGAGAATCCGCGAAGTTCGCATCGGCGCGCGTGTTCTCGCCGGAGCGTCCGGAAAGTTTTCTTCCGTGCGGCTAATCCCCGCGCTTTCCACTTCCTTTCGCAAGCAATCCGATCAACAACCTCCCTTCGCGTAAACAACTGAGGAAATCGACCGTAACAGCCGCGTGTTCAGGCCCCTCTTCCTCCAGTCCTTCACCACGACGAGCTCCACGGCCCCGGTGGCGGGCAGCAGCAGCACGAGTCCGCCCACCTCGACCGTCGACTCGGCGATGTCCGCCGGCCAGTCCTCCGCCCTCAACCTGCCGCTCTTGAGCCCAACGAGTGGGGCCTCGGTGGCCGCCTTCCAGCAGCAGCAGCAACTCTTCCAACAGCACGCCCAACAGCAACAACAGCAGCAGCAGTTGTTTAATCAGTTCAAAATGAATCCCGCCTTCATGTTCAACTTGGACCCGAATGCCGCCGCCCTGTGGAACGCGATCTCCGCCGCCTACCCGTCGGTGTCGGGCGTTGGCGCCGGGCTGCCGGGTGTGTTCTTCTGGCCTCGATTGAATGAATCAATTGCCCGGCTGTTTGCAGGAATGTTCGGCAACAACGCCGCCTCTCCGTACCCGAACATGCTCGTCGCGGCGGCGGCGGCAGCAGCGGCCGCCCAACACCAGCAGCAGCAGCCGCACGGCCCGTCCCACCCGCCGCCTCAAGTGGCGCGCTCGTCGATCGCCAAGTCGACCCTTCCGACCGACTCGTCTCATCAGTCGCCGCCCATGAAGGTGGGTCTTTCAAACGTTTTGGCTGCCGCTGCGAGCAAAATTGCGAAAAGGTTGCTGCAAAAACCCAGACAGTCGTTCGCTTCCGAACATTCGCGGCCTGCCTGGGTAAACCTGAACAATTGCAATCGAAACGCGCTATTCGTCTCATTGTCACGCCCCCTGTAGTACTCCAAGCATTCTTTTTCTCCAACTCACCATTCTGTTGCCCGTCTCACTCTGCAAACTTCCTGCAGCGTTCCGTTCATTCCTTCGAACTAGTTTTGCAAATCAGGAACTCAGTGAAGTGTCGTGCAAAATCGCCTTCTCGTCCACCTGCTTTCGCAACGGTTTCGTCGCGCTCGCTCGTGACTTCCGCTCGCTCACTTTCGGCTCGCCGTTTCGGGAAGAAAAGACGCCCGATTTGAACCCAAAACCGCCTCGTGGCGCCAAAAGGAGCCCAATTACGAACATCCGAGTACGCGGCGCGTCGTCATCGAGCGCTCGATTGAATGCCGATGTTTACTCGCTTCCGCCTCGCGGCCGCCGCCGCTACGCAACTTTGACGTCGTCCCGGCCGAAGTACCGAGAAGACGGCGGCCGCAACGAAAGAAGCTTCCCGACCACCTTCTTTTCTTTCTTCCCTGCAATCAACCGCTCGCTGCACGCACGCCGGTCGCGTACGAAGAAGGCGGCAAAGGCGGCTACTCGGAAACGAGTCACGACGGGACCCAAAAAAGGCGTACGGTCGACGGGGTCAAGGCGGCAATTAGGGCGGCAGAAGAAGACGCCGATGATTGCAAATGATTCCCGGGATCCTGCAGCCTCCCCGCGGCGTCTGATGCGAGTTCATTAAAAGTTCGCACCCTCCAACGAGACGGATGAATCGGAAATTAAGTGCTCCGTTTTAGAAGTGCCAAGCCTGCCAGCAAGAAATCCACCGCAACGCCCCGATTTGTCCGTACTGCAAAACGCGAAGTCGTGCGCAAAACTCGCGGCGTTCCAAGAAAAAGTAGCCGCCGTCGCGCCCGCCCGCCTCCGCGATTCACACGCACTCGCGAAAGGAAGAGAAAATCCAACAGAGATGCGACGTCGATTGTTGTTCCAATAAGCGCTCAATAAACCCCTTTTCACCAAAACAAGTGGGAAGAAATGAATGAAAGGCCCCGAACTGAACTGCAGCGGAAAGGGAGTGGGAGTCACGCCCTACAGTACGCGCTGGGAAGTGTCTCCAAACGCCGAGTCGAGGCGAGGCGCCCCGCTTCTCGCAGCGCGCAATCGATCTTTTTTTCGTTGGAAGCGTGGGAGGTGGCAGCTGCCCGCTCCCCTCCGTTCCGCTCATCACTCCTCGTCGTCGTTTCAGAATTGTCAATGCTGCTCGGCGTCGATCCATCGGAACGCGCCCATTTGCCCGATGTGCAAGGTTCGTTCACGACCACCCACCCACTCCCCATTGATGCTCTCACTCCGTTTCAGAGCAAGAGCCGCTCGAAGAACCCGAAGAAACCGAAACGGAAGCCCGAACCGCACTGATCGGTGGGCCGCAGGGACGACTCGTGTGTTTGGAGCTCTCATTTCTTCTCGTCAATTCAACTGATCGATTGATCCCACTTGTTCCCGTCTTCCTTCTCCCGCAATCTCATCCTTCCTTCTTTCTTTCGCAATAATCACTTCTCCGCCGTTCGGTCCACTCGCTCCTCAAGATTCCGTTTGTTCTCGCAGCTTGTGGCAATAAAATCCTCGGATTCGTCACCTCCAGACACCGTAAGTGGATTAAAGCGACAGGAGTAGTGGAAGGAAGTCGGAGGCGGGTGAGTAACTCGCAGGGTTTCGCTCGCTGGAGCGGCCGGCCGACCGGCGGTCTTCAGTCGCGCGAATCCCCGCCGGTTCGCCGTTTGCACAAAATTCTGCTTTCGGCCTTTCGGCTGCAGGAGTTCGAACTTGGAGGCCGGCGAGGGGTTTCGAAATTCGTTGGGATTAAAAGAAGCTTTTCGGTTGGGGTTCTGTTCGAAGTTCCACCCACCAGAACGAGGCGGAGACTGGCCGATGCAATGCACGGCTCCACTCACTCACTCATTCAACCAATCGATTGTACCGGTAAGCAGGGCTATTTAAAGCAAGAGTGCATTAGGGGGCTTCCTCGTCGCCCATTAACGAAAACATTTGGACTGTTGACAAGCGGCGAGCGAACGACGAGAGAAACAACTGGTTAATCCGCCCTCCTTTCGTCCCCTCCTCGTCCTCGTCGTCCTCGCAGTCGATCCCAACAAAAGTTCGTTGGAATCACGCCATCGGGCGGGCGGTCACGTCAATCCGCGAGCAGGCGCCCTCCACCGCAAACAGGCGGCTAATCCACAAGGCGGAAGGAAGCGGTGGAAGGCGGAAATAGTTGTGTGTTTTCCTTCCCGCAACTTCCGTCCGGAGCACAAGAGAACGTTTATTCCGGCCATCAATACTCGTTCGGGGGCGCCATCCCGATGTCGAAGCCCCACTCGCGACCCAGCTCCAGCTCGTCGACGTCGTCGTAAACGAGGATCGTCCCGTTAAAGTCGCGCGAAGTCGGGACGTCGCCCACGAAATCGCGTTGCGTCGGCTGCTCGCCGCCGCCGTCGCGTCGCCTCGGCGGTTTGGTTGGCGGCGGGCGGCTCGTCGGCCTGCCGGAGGGTTTTGTCCAGCTCCGGATCGATCCGATGAACGGCCAGTTGGTCTTTGTTGATCACGAACGCGCACTGTTGCGGCGAGAAGAGGTTCTGAAGTCGAAGGAATCGATTAGAAGACTGCCCACCGCTCGCTTGCCATGAACGTTCCCATTGCGGCGACCAGCGGCTCGTTTTGGGTCTCCGCAAATGGCCGCACGATTGTTTCCTAATAAAGAAGTGAATGATGGATGGAAGAAAGAAGAATGAACCGAAAGCAATGTGCCCGCGCTGTTCCCGCACTTCTGGTCGTACTCCGTTCGCACGCACGTCAAATAGCACTGCGCAACGCTGCAATCACTCATTGTGGTGGCAGAAAGAGCTGGGTGGAATTGAGGGCTTGCAACCAGCTGTTTGGAGCGAACAAACGAAAAAGCAACTGCAATTTGTGCCGCTTCCTCGGCTAATTGTTGAACGAGCGGTCAATCGTCAGCCAAACAGCGTCCAGAAATCACCAATCTTTTGACCGTCCTCCCCCAGAACCCGCTTCAAACGGACTCACTCGCAAACCTCCTGGACGATCTCGCGCAATTGGTCGCTGTTGATTTGCGGGAATTCCTTCTTGGGGCCGGCGAGGTCCAGGAAGCCCATTTTGGACGCCCAATCGATCGCTTTCACTCGTCCTTGGCACTTCTTTCTCGCACTCTGCAACAGTCCTTTGAACGAAGAAGAAGAAGGGAGAACGGACCATCCTGCACATCGTTTGCCTGCGTGTCCATGCACTCGATCACTTTGTTGAAGGCTGCAAAAAAGAAGTTACCTTCCCTATCTCCTTCGACAACGAACGCACCCGCTCCGTTGCTCGACGCACATGAAACCGCAGGCCGGACGTCATCATGTCGAACGTCTGCCGTCCCTGGCAATTGACCAGTCTGTCCTTGGCATTGCACCGTTTCGTTGTAGTAGCTGCAACAACGGGTTGGCAAAATGAAAGATTCTAATGAAAGAGGAGAACCCACTGGCAAACGCCCTTGTACCGCTCGAAGTGGTTGCCCGCGTTCATCGCAATGTGCAGCGCTTCCTAAACCGGAGAAAGATGCGTGAATAGAAAGCTCATTGCTAGTCGGAACACTAAAGAAATGGTCCCACTTGAACTCACGGAGAAGTGTTCGTTGCAGGCCTGCTGGCAGGACGGCAGGCGCGCCAACTCGGCCGCCGTCGGGATCAACGAGTCGAGGCTATCCAGCGGCGACTGTCGGCTGTTGGTCGTCGTGTCTTCGCGGGCTGCACACGAGAAAGAAGTGGGCTCGATTGGCAAAGGCGAAGAACTCACGATCGTCCAGCGGACTGTGCGGCAGGCGGGCGAACGGGAAAACGAAGGCATCCGCGAGCAGATTGGAAGCAAAACAAAGCAAATAAACGAGGAGAACATTCGGCCGAAAGGACGCCGACATTGCGGACTGTTCGCCGATCAACGGTCGGCCGCTTCGAATTCCGCCCACTTCTCGCCGCCCGCCTTCGGGGCGAACGGCCGGCCGGCAGGTGAATCGCGGCCGTAAACGTTCCATTCCCTCCACTTTCTTCTCCGTTCTACTCCTTCCCCTTTGTTCCCCGCGGCCTCCCGTTCGCAAATGACTCACTCGCGCCGAAACGCCGTGCATCTGCCCGAATTCCGACCGCCAGCCGATGGGAACGCGTTTATTCTTTCGGGAACGGATGAACAAATCGGGTTCTTTGCAACCAATCAATGCGGACAGTTGATATGAGCAGACGGACGGGAAGGAATGTAAGGCGACAATCGGGCTAATTACACGGACAAACGGCAAGAAGGTGGACGGACAGGCGAGCGGATTGTGCGGAACAAAGTGAAACAATCGAGACACCCTCAAAATACTCGAAATGATGCGAACAGAATAGAATTCTCTAGTTAACGAGCGCAAATAAATAAGCAATCGAATAAATTAGTGGAGTCAATCGAGGGAGGGTCAAGGGATCAACTTCTCCTTCTCCACGGGATTCACGGTGATCTGCCGGCTGTTTTGGAGTCCCTTTCGGCGGAACGTCACGTACGTGTACAGAATACTCCCGAGCACACTCAGAGTTGACGCCGATGAAGTTGGCCCATTGGAAGATGTAGTCGCCGCTCGAGATCATGCCCACGTACGTCACGAACAGGTTCTAAACGGTCGAGTAGGTGGAAGAACAAAGCCGATCGAAGCCTCACCTTGATCGGTCCCAACGCAAGTGGTGGTCAACGGCGAATTGTAGTGAGTGCACAGAACAGAGGAGTAGTTGAGAATGAAGCCGCAGATGGACGAAAGGATGAAGCAGAACCAAACGGCGCCCGTGAAATGCCCCTCAGCCACGAACTCCCGCACGCGCTCCGTGTCGTCCGAGAGGAGCGCGATGAACATGGCGGGGACGATCATAAACAGCGCGTTGTAGTAGAGAAGGCCGTACTGGCCCGAGGTCCTGAAAGCCAAAGGATGAAAGAAACGCGAAGAGAAGGAAGACGAACCTTTGCGTCGAGCTTCTTCTTTGTGTACACGACGTTCGCCGCCGTGCAAATGTTGTTGATCATGATGAGCGTGTAGCCGTACGCGTCGAACGTTAGGTCGTAGCTGAAAGCGAATGGAAATCAACGGAAAGAAGTCCGAAGGAACGCACATGGCGGCGATGAACGAGCCGAAGATCATGAGGAAAACGCTCACTTTGATCGCAAACGGAAACTGCATCCTGCAAGCAACATAAGGATGCAATGAATGGATAGATAGCGGTGGACTCACTTCAGCAGAAAGAACTCGAAGACCATCGTGAGCAGGATGGAAATTCGCCGGAGAACGGTGAACATCGGGAGGCTGCAAGAAGAGCGGCGATTTGAGGGCACTAGCGGGCGAACTCACTTCAACTTCTGCGTTCCACCCAGCCCCGAGATGAGGTTGAGGAGGTAGAAGATGGGCAGCGGGAATATTCGCCGTCGAGGCATCGTCCGATCGCAGCGCGGAAACGAGACGATCCCGCAGCGTTCGGCGACGAACAGAACGACGAGCGTCATCGACATTTGGCCGAGGCCCAAGTACAGGAAGGACGGAAAGCTGAAGCACAAAAGAATGGAGTGAACGGATCGGATTAAAAGGGGAGAACGAACCGAAGATTCGTGAGCAGAATTTTGTTCACAAACACGATCAGACACGGACGTGACGCCGAAGAAGACGGCCGAGCCGACCTTCGCGAAACTCGTCACTTCCGTCGGCATTTCGCTCCCGTGCCGCCTGCAAACAACCGGATAGAAGTGGACGACACACTCGAATCGCGGGTATTGGAATCAGCGGTCAGAACTGATCGAAGCAATGGACGAAACACGAACGAGCACAACACGAAGCATTTACTCCTCCAATCTTCTCCGCAACGTTCAATTGCAAGAATTTATTCCGTTGATTTCAATTCGAGTCGCTCGAAACAAGCCGCCAACCGCAACGAACGAATGACAACGTGGATTCCAAGAGAGGAGGCGAGTGGTGGGACGAGGGGTGGGAAGTGAGTGCGGGCGGAGCAGAAGGGCGGCAAAAAGAGAGGCGAGTCCACCAGTTCGTTCGGGTTGGAGGTCTTTTTATCGGCTTACACTCGCTCTAAACAAACATTGATGGAAGGACGACAAATGAGTGGGTTGAGTGTTTCGAGACGACGGAATTTAATCAACGGAAGCGGGACGAACAAGGAAGAAGCGAATGGTACAGGAAAACGAGAAGAAAGCTGCGAATCAGAGAAGAGAACCCGTCACGAATCAATCATCGCGTCATGAACAAGAAGGTGGAAGGAGGAGGAATGAAGGGGGAACGACGAAGGGGGGCCGTTCGAAATGCACTTTTGATTCAAAAGAAACGAGGAGCAATCGGTCTCAACGCTTATTGCCATCGAAATGATAAGTAGTGGGCGGTCGGTGGATGGCTGGAGGTTGCAGGAGTTTAAGGAGCGAGTGTTTGTACAAAAATCGGAAAGAAAATCGAGAACCGGATTGTTGAGAGGCGGAAATGTTGAACGAACGCAAACACGCCGGTTGGCGGCGGCAACAAACGAAAGAAACCCGCCGGGCAAACGAGCCGACCGCAAAGTGCATTCGATCGATCGACTTCAAATTGACGTTGCAGATGAACGAATGCACTCCCGAAACAACGAAATAATTCCGCCGTTCGAGTGCAACAACCAAGACGACACGTCGATTGCGGGCGGGCGGGCGGTCGGGGAGAAAGCGGAGCGGAGATGAAATTTGGATAAGCGGGCGGTCGGGCGGGTGGGCGGCAAGTGGGAGGAAAGGCGGCACACAGACCACTAAAACGGGTCTTCTCGGGGAACAACCGAATAACTAATTAGACATAAGCTCTCGAACTTGTCGACTAGAAGGAGGAAGACCCGAGTTAAACAACGATGCCGTAGGTCAACGACTTCTCCAGCGTGATCGTGAACTCGTCGAGGGCGCTCAGCAGTTTGCTCAGCGCGTTCAACTGCTGCGGTTGGCGGAGGATCGAGTGCTCGTCGTAGATCTCGCGCGTGACCGGCGACCAGGCGAGCAGCGGCAGCAGGGCGGCCAGCTGGTGATCCCTGGAATCGAAAGGGAAATCGAAGGGAGTGCGAAAGAAAGGACGAACCGAACGGCCAACAGCAGGAAGACCTGGAATTTGCCCCTCCTTGCCGACCGACGCGTTCTGGGCGATCTTCGAGACCATGTGCCGCTGGTAGATGATGATCGATTGGGTCTCCTTGTTGAACGTCTTCCCATTCGTGCTGATGAAGCTGGCGAACCACGTGAACGCCTTCTCTGCAACCAAACGGCGATTAAAGTAGTAGAAGTGGGGTTCTCCCTGATCAATACCGCTCCAGCATCGACTCTTCCCTCCAATTTTCCCGCACTCACCAATGTAATCCCACGGGTACTGTTGGCGGAAGAAGCGGTTGGAGAAGAGGTTCTCCTTGCGGCCGAACGTGAACACCTGCTCCAGGTAGACGATCAGGCCCTTCTCGCCGCACAACAACTGCGTGAGGTTGGCATCCGAGCGGTAGGTGTTCTGGAGGAAGTGCTTGACGAGCGCGTTCACCGCCTCGCCGATTTTGTGCTGCAGCTCGTTCACGCGCACATCCCACTGATTCAGCTGGAGTTCGGAGCGGCTGATTGAAGCCGATCGCTGCTGTCGGGGAGGGACTGGCCGCGCGCTGAGTAGTAGTTGTATTGGGGCTGGGGATTCGCGTGCTGTCGTTGCTGGGCGGGCTCGTTGGAGGGATCTCGGGAGCGGTGGTGGTGCGTGCGGGAGGCCGAGCGGCGTCGACCGCCCGCTTCGCTCACCACCGAGCCGGCCGGCGACTGCGGTCGACTGCCGGACGAAAGGCCGGTGGCTCCGAGTTGGTTGAGCATCATCGACGTGGACATCCACTTGGACATCATGTTCTGAGCGGGTGGCCCCACCGGCGACTGGTCGTCGTCCGGACCGCGCGCCGCCTCCTTGCGCATCGTTTCGGCCACCAACACGCGCTCCGTTGCGCCGTCGTCCACGCCGCGCCCGAACGAGCGGCCGCAGTTGAAGCGGAACGCTTGGGCCGTGATGTTGTTGCGAACGATCACCTGAACAACTCACTTTGTTGGACGGAAACTTCGTAGTTGAACTCACGTAGTCGAGGAACCACTTGGCGCCCTTCTCGCGCACGTTGTAGCCGATTCGCAACGTAGTCAACAGGCCGAGGTTCTTGTGCTGAAGGAGCAAGTCAAGGATTGAACGATGCAAATCAAGGGAACAAACCTCGAACGTGAACTGCAGGCTGTTCGGCGGCAAATTGATCGTGTTCGTCGCGCCCAATGAGCCCGAGCAAATGATCCAGACGGCGGCCGAATTGAAGCGGTCGAGCGTCGAGACGAAGAGGACTTCGTATTGAATGCGCGTCGAAATAAAAGTGTGGGTGAAACAGGAGAAGTCAACCGCATTCAACGACAACACGTGGTAGAGGAACTGCTCCCGCTCGTCCTCCGACCGCAGGAAGGCGTACCGCTTGTACAGCTCGCGAAGCAACGACCGGTCGCTGAGGATCGCCTTCAGATGGCTGTGGAGCAGCTTGCGCTCCAGCGACAGCCGAACGAACGCCCGCGCAAACCCGATGTCAGTTTTGATTTCGGTCATTCTAAGGACGTTCCTGCAAACGAACAAGCGGGTTAAACGACAAAAGACAACGGAAACAACCTCAAATCGTAGCCAATGTGCGTGGGGAGCGGCGGGAGGTCCCGCTCGGAGTCGTAGGCGGGACTCTTCGGGCGGGAAAGCGATCGCTTCCGCTCATGGCCCCGCTCTGCCGCGACTGCGAGCGGCGAGTGCGGGCGGGATGGTGCGGTGGGCGTCGGCGGGTTGGAGCCCGCGTGCAGCTGGCGGTCCGAACGCTCCGCGCGCGCGGACGGCGGCGGCTTTTGGTCCGTCCACGGCGGTCCGAAGTCTGCAACCAGCACGAGTCATCTCTCATCCAATCCATCGAAGGGAAAGCCCAAATAAAGCAAGCGGAATGTCGTTAGGTTATTGCTTGTTAGAAACTGGATGCAACCAATAAGCCCCACGATTAAGGCCATCGATTAGAAGCAGCAAGCAATGAGCAGAAGCACACACACAAACACAGAAAGGTGGACACACTTCATTGATTA
Organism: Aphelenchoides fujianensis; assembly: GCA_024699865.1. Classification (NCBI taxonomy): domain Eukaryota; kingdom Metazoa; phylum Nematoda; class Chromadorea; order Rhabditida; family Aphelenchoididae; genus Aphelenchoides; species Aphelenchoides fujianensis. The sequence continues at coordinate 637,333 of JAMPIO010000012.1, read as the reverse complement.
AACGCACAACAAAGACACAAACATTCAAGTGAACTGCCGAGTGTCTAATGGAAAGGTAGTAGAAGTTGTGGTTAATTGCCAGAAGAAAGTGGAGTGTTGGTCGTAAGTTGTCGGAAGTTGGTTAGTCGGCACTCCTTCCTTCTCGCTCGCTGCTTACCGGTAGGCCGAAGACGACTTGTGGAGCGGCTTTGGCGGCCGCTCGCTGCAGGAGGGGATTCCCGTTCTCGTCGCGCGGATTCGCGTGGCCGGCGGGCGGAAGGCGAGCGGAAGGCGGCGGCTGGTGGGCGGCCGGCGGTCGTCCGCGCGCTCCGGTCGGGTGGGGCGGGAGGGCGGCGTCTCCTTCGCGCTTCCTGCGGCGCCACGGAGTTCGATCGAAGGCCCAACGTGCGGGATCCCTGCGCCAAGAAGCCGCCGGCCGTCGCCAAGGGCGCGCGTTGGACCGAACGACTCCGCTCGGTCGGCCCACTGGGTCGGGGGAGCGTGCAGAAGTCGCCGCCGGTGGTGGGCGGCGCGAGCGGGATGTTCAGCTTGTTGATGAAATTCCCCACTCGCGCCAACGAGACGGACCACGTGGTTGCGTTCGTCGGATCGTCGGCCACCTCCTTCTCCCAGTTGGCGGCCATCGAGCGGAACGAGTCGAAGATTTCGGTGATCGCGTTCCGATCCGCCGGCGTCTCCTCGTCGTCCTCCAGCGGGCGCCCCGACCGGTCGAACGTCCGCGTTCTCGTCGCCCGCTCCCACAAAACCGATGGCTGCGGCGGCTGCAAAACGAACTAACGGTCACGAACACAAGTGGACGACGAGTGGACAAAAGCGAAGAAATAAGCGGAAGCCCTGGACAACCACAAACAAACATCCCAGTACAAGGAACATCAACTGTAAGCGGCTGTTCACGAATAAAGAGCGCATTCATTCGGCCACAAACGCGGCGATGCGAGCGACCGAGCGCACAAACGAAAAGGCACCACTTTCAGCCCTGTTCTCGCCGTTCTTACATTCGATTCGTCGCCGGAAGATAATCCACATGAGGGCTGAAGAACAAAGAAGTGGGAATACCGAATAGAAATGAGTGGTCAGTGGGAAGAAAGTAGAAGAACCGGTGAGTAAAATCAAAGAAGAAAGGAAGGAAGAAACATGAGGGAACGATCGATCAAAGGACACTAGTGGAAATGAAAGACGGGAACGTACCGGGCGACACGTTCGGGTGATGTTTGTGGATCGAGCGGACCTCCTCGAATTTGTTCTGCTCGTAGAAACTGAGGACGTTCGCCCACAACGAGGACTTTCCCTGAACACACGACAAGCGAATGAAAAAAGCAATCGTTCGAGGGGAACCCACCTGCTTCTTCTTCAACCCGTGCGGCCCACACACGATCGAGGAGGTCGCAGAAGCCGGCGACCAGCGTGTTCTCCTCGACGCCCTGAACGCCCGAATCGTGGTGGCCGAGTTGGAGCGCCTCTTTGCCCATCTTCATCAACAACAGGCGCTTCGTTTTGACCTTCGTCTCCTTCAGCAGCTGCTCCACGAACGTCCAATTCCGATGAGCCAACTGGGCGGGCGTCGCCGCATTTGGAGTCGCACCGTTCGTTGCGCCCTGAACGGAGCCGCTGGCGAGGGCGGCCGCCGCGGTTCGCCGCTTCGGCGTTCGCTTCTGCGGCGACGCGGCGATCCGCAGCTTCAGGCGCTGCTCGTCCAACTCGGCGGCCAGGCGGGCGGCTTGTTGGTTGTTGGCGTTCGGGTGGAGCGAGTCGCTCCTTGACTGCGCGCCGTGCGGAGGCGGCAGAGGCGGCGCTTCGAAGAGGGAGGGATCGAACTGGGGGAACACGCCGTTGGGTGCCAAGTCGAGCGCATAGCCCTCGGCTTTGTGCAGCGAAGGCGGCGGGACGTCGTAGACGAACGACGGCCGACTCTTTGGGATCTCTGCAGCATTCAATCAATCAATCGATGGAAAAAAATCGACGGAACGAACCGTGAACGTTGAAGTCGACCGGCCGCACGACGACGGACGCCCGATTCTGGGCGGCGCCCATCCGTTGGCGCGCCTCCGCCGACTCGCATGTCGAAAAGGACGATGTTTTCGTCGGCGTCCCGCCATGCACTCAACAGTTTGGAGTCGATGAACGAAGCGAACATCTTGCGTTTCGAGGAAGGCGGCGAGGAACGGAAGGAAGCTGTCCGGCTGGTCGGAGAGGAAGGACGCCCGATCGAAGTTCACCACGGAGTCGCGGTTGCCGCCCGTCTGCTCGCCGTCCGCCTGCTTCTGCTGCTCGGCGGCGTTGAATCACGAACTGCTCGTAGGAGGTGAACAGGCCAACGAACGTGTGCAGGAACAACTCGCGAATGGCCGAGTTGAAGGCGAGACACTGGAAACACGGGAACATCAAGGAGAATCGAAGGAAACGGGGCTCACATTCAAGTACCGCTGGATCTTTTCGTTCCGCGCGTTCGTGATCACTCGGTCGTGCTGTGCGGCGCCGGCTTCTTCGGCGTCGTCCTCCTCGTTTGCCGCTTCGACTTCCGCCCGCATCGCCGCTTCGATGGCTTCGGAGTTGTCAAACGAGCGGGACATTCGCTTGAACGACCATTGCGGGTCGACTGCAACTCAAAGGGACAATGGAAGAGATTGGAATGGATGCTCACTCTGTCCGTTGGTCCCTCCGTTCTGCGCGTCGCCCGCCGACGATTCCGCGGCGATTTCGCGCGTGTGCGCGGCGGCTTTGGGCGTCCGATCGCATGACGACGTGGACGGGAGACGTCGGCTGCTCGGCCTCGTTTTCGCCGGCACCTCCGCCCGCTTGAACGGTTCGTCGGCGGCCGTCTCGTCGAAATTCTGGACGAGCTCCTCGATTTGAGCGATCAGCTCGCGGGCTTTCGGGAAGGCGGGCACGTCCTCCGGATGGTCCAGCCGACGCGCGTCGATGTCCAGCACGCAGACGTTGCTCTGAACAGCCGATTCAACCGGTGCACTCGTGAATTGATCTCACTTGAAAGATCTGGTCGGGAATTCGATCGTCGTAGCAAAATCCCATGAGGTAGGGGACGGGCGCTTCGATGAACTTCAACTGCGCGTACGGCAGAACCGGCACGTAGGTGAGTTGCCATCGGAAGGGGAAGATCAACGTCGACAGGCACTCCGCAACGAGCATCAAGCGATCCAGTCCTGCAAACAAGCGCAAGGTTTGATCGAGTGGGGATGAATGAACTCACTCTTCGAACACAAGAGAATCTGATGCTCGAGCATGAAGCACGTGAAGAGCTTCACGAGCTTCTCCACGGGAATAATTTTGAAGAGCTCGAAGATCGGGTAGTCAAAAAAGGGCAGTTCGCAGAGACCCGGCCGGCGGACGCTCAGATCACAGCCGAAGTAGGAGCACTGGAGGGCGGTGCCGGGAATCGGCAGCGGCAGTTCGTGCAGCACCCAACGAATCAACGCCACCGGGTCCACGCGCTCGTTCGGCGGCAGTCTCGAGTCGAGAACCGAGCGGTAGAGCGAAAGCAGGATGTTCTCCACGGAAAACAGAATCGGCAGGCTGCAAAAAGAATTCAATCAATAAATGGACGAAAGGAAGGAACGAACCGTTGAAGGACGCACAGGCACTTGGCAACGAAGATCGGCTTGTTCGTTGAGTCGTAGTAGGAGGTCCGCTTCGATTGGTTCCGTCGGGAGACGTTTCTCGGCAGGGTGTGCTGCCCAAAGGAAACCTGACCGGGCTGCGAGGAGGAGCGATCCGGCCGGCCGACCCGCGAGTGCCGCTCGGGCGCCTCGCTCTCGGCAACGTCCTTGATGTAGTCGAGGTGCAGGTCGAACATCTGCTGTCGAATCTCCGGATCGAGCACGGGCTGAACACAAACGAGATAAAAAGAAAAGAACGTATGGAAGAAACCTCGTAGAACGTGAAGGCGCATCCGTTGAGTCGGGTGCCGTCCTCGCGTACCAAAACGAACGAGTGGAAGCGAGCGTCCGGCAGCTTCCGTTCGGTGAAGAACTGGAGGCCTTTCGGCATGCATAGCTACAAGTCACGAATAGAATTCACTAGACAGCAGGCAGAACGAACCGATGCGACTTCTGGAACGAACGGGAATCCCGTGCGGGTGCGCGGGAACACCTGCAGGATCGTCGATTTGTACGCCCGATCGAGCGGCGCCTTCGAGCGTTCCGAGTGCGAGCCGGAGAGTTCGGCGACGCTCTCCGCCGTCAAGTCGACCTAAATAAACAATTAGGAGAAGGAAGAAAGAAAGGCGAAGCACTCACCTCCAATCCCGCTTGTCGATCAAATCCAATTACCGCCACGTAGTCGACGAGCGTCAAATCCAGGGCGGGATCGGGAGTGGTCGCCATTTCCGTCGAGTTCTCGCAATCAACCGCCGTCGTTAAACAAATTGAGCATTTCTGCAACAAAAGAGGGTGAATCCAAACGTTCGGAGGAATTTTGCAAAGATTCGCGCGTAATTTGCGGCCATTTACCCGCACACGTGTTCGTCAAAAACGTTCCACGGCTAATGAGCAACAACGCTCGCCTTTTTATCAATTAGGTAGCAGCAGACCAGAAGAAACGAACGGAATAAAGGAGCCGTCAATCATCCCAAAGAAGAAACGCGTAAGGGAAGGCAAGTAACGTAATCCTCAAAGATTTCCAGCAAACAATAATAAGGAGGCCAAAGCTGTAGCCAAACACAAACGAAAGGAAAGCAGACGTTCACTCTAAACGCTCGCCCGAAAATAAACATTCGGCTAGCGGCAAAACGTTCCGCTTTCTTCGAAGCGGCCGCCGTCATAATTCGCGCACCTTCGAGCCGCCCGCCCGCTCGCTCGCTGGAGCGCAAACCGCAGGCTGAGCGGCAGACGGGCGGGTGAACGGCGGGAATAAACACAAAATACACGGAACCAACCAAACGGCCAACTTCTCCTTCCGTCCCGCCCGCCCGAAGGCAATCGAGAAGTTCGGGCAGGCGGAAGCGAGCGGAAGCGATCGGGTTTCCGCTCTGCCCACCGACGTTCACGCCTCCATTCGCGAAGAAGATTGACGGCTGCCCGACGATTGGGTCGAGAACGTCCACGAGATAAAAAGCGAAGGAAAGAAGCGGAAAATTCAATTCGGGAGCTCGAAGAATCCGAGCGGACGGCTTCGAATTTCTGGCGGCATAATCGGCGGCAGATGAGCGGCGCCTCCCGACAAAATTCGGGCGGCAGCCGGGCGGCGAGTGTAAAGCGAGCGAACATTCCGCGAAGACGGGCGGGCGAAAGCGACCCCAATGATAACCGTTTCAGCGTCGATTACACTCCAGCACTTAAATCGAGCATTCAATCATTTCTTCGAGCAACATTCCGCCGGCCGGCAGCCTTTTGCGGAAGTCAGAAGCCGAAAGTCCAAGCGATTCGGGCGGCTCGTTTCGCTTCTTTGTCCCCAACGAGTAGGCGGCATTAAACCAACAAAAGAACTTTCGAATGGGCTCATTACAAAACGATGGCCAACAAACAAGCGGCCGAAGAAAGCGGGCGGCGAATCTTTCGGCGGTTTCGCCCGTCCCAACGGATTCGCCGGCGGCGAGACGGCGCGGCGCCCATCAAAAGTGCCAATTAAACGCACTCATCGAATCGAATCGACTAGCGGAATAACGACCCCGACGAGCAGCGAGCAAGCGAGCAAGTAGGTAGATGGGTTGGGTTCAAATAAAAAGCCGGCAGATTTCCGGCTGAATCACGGGCGAATTCCGACTTCCTTGTTCATTCATACCCGAGTACCCCACCCGGCTTTATCGTGCTCAAAAATGGACAGTTGGGACGTCAATCCAAACGACAAGCAACTTTCGGTTTAATGACCGCAATTTGAGTCGAAGATTGCTGGCAGAAGGACAACTAGAAGCGAGTCGAAAGGAGTGACCGCGCGGCCGCAAACGAAACGAAACGCCCGTTCTCGGCGGCCATAAACGCCGCGCACTCCCGCTGGCTTACGGCCAAACCGTTGGGTCGAAAGTGGACTCCAAAGCGGAATGACCGTCGGCTTCTGGCCGCCGGCCGCGCGATCGCCCGAATTTCCGCTCGCTTTCGCTCCATTTGCGCTGAGCATTCGGCCGTTTGTTTTGTGGCAGTTCGGAACGCGCGGTCTTCCCAAAAGAATCATAATCGAATCATTTCTTCGAATTGAGGAAGCGGAAGCAACGAAAAGAAGGCGCGGAGCTGTAGAGAGAAATTAAGTAAAAGATTTGTGGCCATTTCTCAGTAGAAATTCGTGAGTGTTTTGTTCAGCCATTCAGTGGAATCAAAGATCAATGAAAAGGATTTTGGCAACATTTTCAGAGGATTTGGTCGACTGCCACCGGAAATTGGGCGCTTGGCCGTCGACCAACGAGCGGCATCACGGACAACAGGCGGGCGAACGAGCGGGAATCGAAAAGCGAGGGACGAGCAAACGATTTGGGCGGTTTTCCGCTCGGACCGCCCCGACGACACGCGATGAATTTCCGCCGTGTCGTCCGGCCGGAGCGGCTGGACGGGCGGCCGGCCGGGCGGCGAGAAAGCGGAGAAGTCCGCCGGCCAGCCGCGGGGCCACACGGCCGCGGTCGCTCTTTTGCCCGACGGAATTCCGATGCTCGCCGGCCGCCCCGGCGGGTGGACGCTCCGCGAAGAAACGAGCGCAAAACCGAGCGGAATGCGCGCCGAATTCCGTCGGACGGCCGGTCGCTGGGGTCGTCGATGCGCTGGCCGGCCACTTTGTCCACTCCGCCGGCCGTTCCCTCGCCCGTTCGCTTCCTTTCAGGGCGAATTGCCGATGGAACGAGCGCATAGAATTCGATTCCGCACGCCTCGCATTAGAGACTTCTAGAACCCTGTTCCAGCCCTGCTCCTTCCACCGCTGTCCTGCAGGGTGTGGCCCACACAGTTGCCAATGTCAAAGCCGTCTACTAGTTCGTAGCGGAATGTCCACTACTGTGAAGTTCAAGTTGAACCAACGAAGTCGTAGGAAATTTCGGGGAGATGCGCTTCTCGCGGCGAACCGCCCGGAATGCCGCCGCCCACGGCCAACCGAAAACATCCGCTCGTCTCTCGTTTTATGGCCGTGTTATCCGCACTCATCATTCCAAACACCCGACTTCTTTCGGCCCGCCGCCCGACCGCCCGCTCTTCGTAGCCGACCGCCTTTGTTCGGCCGGATTTGCGGGCCGTTGCCGCGCAAAACGGGCGAATTTTGAAGCAATTGGATGGATTTTGTGCACGATAATAAGAGACTTTCGGTAGAGAGCTAGCAGCAGAAGACAAGGAGCGAAGAATTTCGTTATACGACGAAACAATCCTAAATTCGACGCAAAACAAAAGAAATGCGGAAAAATCACCTGCAGACTCCAGCGGCGTCTCCGAACGACGCCCGCCGTCTGTCGGCTCCGTTGGGTCGACGACGCCGACGAAAAGCCGGCGGTCGCTCGTGCTCGTCGACGGAATGACCGCCCGCTGTTTGGCGGACGAGCGGGCGGGCGGCGAGCGAGCGGATCGCGTGGAATTAGCGACCGCCCGCACGTGGAGCGGCGAAACAAATCGCCCGTCGGTCGCTCGATTAGCGGCGGAAGACGGACGTGAAATTCCTCCGATTTTCTGTTCGCTTCCGGATTTTGCTCGTGATCAGCGGAAAGCCGAACGAATCCGCGAATCTTTGATTTGTGGGCGCCGATCGGAGGGCGGCTGTCTGCAGACTGCGGCAGGTGGCGATTGGAAAGGAGGTCGCCTTCTCGCTCGCTCTTTCTTTCCATGCGGCTTGGCGTGCTCCTGTTCGCGAACATCTTTCGATTGTTGCTGCTGGCGATGAATCGAGGACTGCGGCTGCTTCCTCCGCCCTGTGCTCTTTTTGTTCGAGTCAATCCGAAAGCGAAGAGTTTCAAGCGAACGTCCACAAAACGAATAGCCGCTTTTACTTCTCAACAACAAACAAACCGCAATAAACAAACGAAAGGAAATCAACAAATTTAGAGGATTCGGTAGATCACTGCTCGCTGCCCTTGGCCGAGCTGCCGCTGGTGTCCGTGGGCGAGGGCTCGTGGGTGTCCGCGCGGCTGCTGCCCGCCTCCTGTTCGGCGTCCTTCGAGGTGCCGGCGGATTGGTCGGCCGACGCCGTCGAAGAGTCCGGGCGGGTCGTTTCTTTCTTCGCCCACGCGCCGTTCGGCTCCAGGACGGTGGCGTGCTCGTAGAAGAGGTTCGTCAACTGAAAGACGAGAATGAGTGGAAGGAAGTTGGGAGGACTGACCTCGAGCGTGGTGGCCGCCGACTGCTGGCCAGCGCCCAGCCGCTTCAGCCGCTCGGCCATCTTGGCCTTGCGCTGGCGCTCGTTCAGCGCGCCCTTCGGGGCGGCGGCGTTCGAGTCGTCCGCCGACTGCATCCAGCCGATCAGCGTGCGCGTAAAGTCGATGTCCTCCTGGTCCTTCTCGCTCATAAACGACGCCATTTTGGGGCTGGAAAAGGAGGTGATTATTTCGAGGAGGAGGCAGAGCGGGTGAAGAGCAGAACGCGATCATTTTCGAAACGATCGGAAAAGCCCTTCTCTGAACCGCACAGAAAAGAGAAGAGGTTCTGGTCGCTTTCCTAACTACCTCAGTAGCGGCTAAAAGGAAGCAGCGGAAAAGGCGAGTCGATCGCAAGGAAAAGCGGAAGAAAGCCGACCGGCCGGAAAAGTCGCCGCCCGCCGCCTGCGATCGGCGCCGCGTTCCCACTCCCATTGCGCAACGGGCGGCCCCGTTCGAAAACAAGGCAGGCACTCGCCTCCCTCTCCGAACGGCCACTCCGCCTCCTTGCCCTTTCCGCGAACAAAAGACGGGCGGAGTTCCCAGCGAGTGTTCATCTTCGCGAAGGGACTCGCCAACCATCTGCGATCGAGTGGGTCGTCGGTGGCAAAACAACGCCGTATAGTTGACGAACAGCAACTTGCACCTCGCACAACAAAAACGATCGTTTATTCCCGCAACAACAAAAAGAATTCGGAGGTTCATGCACGCTGGCCGGCGTGCCGCTTCTGCCACTCGCGCGCCTCCTCGCAGCGGCGGTGGTTGTCGATGAGCGCCTGTTCGAGCGGCATCGTGAAGCGGCCGAGGCACCACGACCATTTCGGAGTCGACTGCAAAGAGAAAGAGTGAGCGGAACGAGGAAGAAGAAAACTCACTCCCCAGCAGCAACAGGCGATAAGCTGCAGAATGACCGCCGCAAAAGCCACAGCAAAGTAGAGGACGACGAAGACGATGAAAAGGATGAAGCCGGTGTCGTCCTTTTTGCTGCTCGAACTCCCGCCCGTGTGGGACTTCGACGCGGGCGGCTCGGGAGTCCACGGGGCGCGGGTCTCCGACGGCGGGTTTCACGATCCGCCCCCAGGAACGCTCCAGTTCACCGGCGGCCGCGTGTGTTTTCACGCTTCTTCCCGCATCCTCTTCCAGTTCGCTAGAGTTTCCGTCTCATTGGCGGCGTTAAGCATCCCGACGGTAGCGAAAATCAGAACGAAGAGAAAACGGCCGCTCATTTCGACGAGCAGTTGGACGAATGAGCGGAGTTTTCGATGAGCGAGTGCAAATCTGTTGATCAACTGGCTGCGAGGAAGAGTTGGTGGATGGAAGATTCCGATCGCCTTCCTCCACAAGCGCTTGTTTATACTTCGATCAAAACCAACGAAAAAGGAACGAGCGGATCACCAATTTCGAACTTCTCCGCGGCCCACGAACATCTCGCTCGGACGAGCTTGGACGGGCCGTTGCACCGACCGACCGTTGCACTGGACGGTGGCCGTGCGCCTTCCGCCACTCCTTCGCCTCTTCGACGCGCCGTTTGTTGTTGATGAGCGCCTGCTCGAGCGGATAGCGCTGATGATCGCGGCCCCACCAATGGTACTCGATCTCCGGCACGGGCTGCAAGCAGGAGGTGTGAAAGGAAGAAGAAAAGGAAAGAGAGGACTCACTCCCATGCAACACGCGACTTGTCCCATGACGGCGCCCACGATTGCCAGCGGAATGTAGACCATGAAGAAGACGAAGAAGGGATTGACGCCGTCGTCCTTCTTGCTGCTCGAACTCGCGCTCATTTCGGACTGCGGGGTGGCCGTCTCGGGAGGCCACGGGGCGCGGGTCTCCGGCGACGGCGTCCTCGATCCGTCCGAACGGTCGTTCCAGTCCGCCCCCGCCCGCATCACGTCGGCGATGTTCGACGGCGGCGGCGACGTGAAATTCGGCATCCACGGGCCCTCGCCGTCCACCGTTTCGACGAAGACGGCACAAGGAGGAGCAGGAGACAACCGCTCATCTCGAACGTGCGTTTGACCAATGACCGGAATGCGGCTGGTGTTTTCGATCAAAGGGTTGAAAAATGCAAATGCCCCTTCTAATTCGTGGATTTCTCTTTGTGTTTCGGCAGACGACGCAAAAACCGGATTCCGCACGACTGCTCACAACGGACGACGAGCTTTGACGAAGGGGGAATCGTTTTAACGCTCACTTCTTCGCACGTTTAGCAATGAAGTGGACGCTCTTTCGGTCGCTCTTTTATGTTCCGTTTCGCGTCTCTTAGCTGAGCCGTTCATTGAAACACTCGGAGGTTTTCGACACTCATTTATTGCCCAAAATACACAAACAGAGAGGAAGAAATCACCAATAGGCGCTCGGACGGCGGCGGTAGGTTCGTTCCCCTGGTCGATTCCACGACGCGAACGCGCGGGTACCACCAAGACGGGGCGTTCTGAAAGCCGGACGAAAGTGAGGGGAAAAGGGCGAGGACTCATTACCCTTTCCCCAGCAGCAAAATCCGACGCCGCTCGAAATGCACAGCACCGTGGAGCTGCAGACCAACAGCATGAAGACGATCATCAGGGCGGGCATCTCTTTCGAAGCTTTGTTCGAGCCTTTCGTTGTGCTCGTTGTGTCCTCCTCATATCCGTTGATCAGCCCGTTGGAGGCGAGGAGCACGAGGAGGAGCAGAAGGCGGCCGCACATTTCGGCGAACATTTGGCGAATGAGTGGTCAGAGCTCGTTCGAGTGCGTAAACAAGTGGAAGAATGCAAATTTTTTCTTCTACTCCGTTCGCTCTTTGTCTTTGCCGACCGTCTCTCCTTGCTCACCACACGACGAGCGACGACTGTCGTTGTGTCCATTGCGGACGCTCAACAGCAGCAGCTTCTTGATCGAGTGGACGGAAAGGAGCGAGCGAGGTGGTTGTTCGGCATGAAATCGGTGCCCTGCCGGGCGTCTGGGCATCAACGGCAGGTAAAGGCCGGCAAATGCTGGTATTGTGCGCACGATTACTGGCAGAATCAAAGTTCATTTCGCAAGAAAGAATCGAGAGGTCACTCAAACCCTTGTTCTGATCACACAACACCCCTGCGATCAACGATCATCTCTCGCTTTCTCGCGACTGCGCAACAGCCGCTCGGTGGGAAAATCTGCCCTCCAGAGAGCGAATAAAAGGCGGCAACGCTTGGATTTCGTCACTCACCTTCCCCTCCTCCATCGTTCACTCCCCGCGTTTCACCGACCACTCGGCTCCGTCTTTGCTCAACGGTAGGATCCTCTTCCAGCTTCCACCACTCACCGTCTTCTTGCATGATGCAGCGTGTCGCGCCGCTCGGAGCTCACGGCCACAAGTACGCGAGTTCGAAGTCGGAGATCGAAGGGACACGCGCCTTGCCGGATGTCTCGAACGTCTTCACTTGCGGCCGCCTGCTCATTGAATTCCCGTTCGACGGTCTCTACATTTCGGTCCTGGACACGTGCACGAACACCACCCGAAAGTTTACTCGCGCGCCGGGCGCTCGGGAGCTATGGAGAGTGATCGACTGTGCGATTGTGCGCCCCAACTGCCTGCTGGTCGTCAGCAACGACGTCATCGCTCGAATTGATTTGAACGAGACGACAGGTGTCTACAACACGAATGCTCAGCGACTTCCTCGTTTCATGCGCGTCCCGTTCACGCGCCTCCATCGCCGCTTGATTTGCCCCACCGACGATCCCGACCGTTTCCTCTGCGTGATCGTCGATTTCGACCGGCAAATCGGAATCATCTCCTTCGACGCGAACACGCTGGCCGTCAAACTCGTGTTCCCCTTCAGGACGGCTCGCCGCCGCTTCGCGGTCGCCCACTTTCACGCGGGAGTCCTGCACGTGCTCGGTCAGGGCAAGATGCGCATCGTTGCGACTTACCGCTACGACCTCCGGCCCAACGGTCGACATCGTGTGCTGAAAGTCAAGAATGACGAAGGGAAAGACACTGCGCTTCCCTTTCTCGCCGTCTTCCACCGCCTTCCACGGCCACTTCCTGATCGTGATGGACCAACTGAAGGTGCGGGAGGACGACCACTCGGCTTGGACTCCGCGACCTCGACTGCGCCGTTTGGACCTCAACACGGGCGAGTGGACGACCGTCGAGTGCGCCCTCATGGACGAGATCGCCGCCTCCTGTTGGTACGCCGAGTGGAAGGACGGCGTCCGCAATCTGAGCGAACCGACCGACCTGCTGCACGTGGACGACAGCGGCGAGCTCACAATCCACGTCCGCTCCTCACATCGCCCCCACTCCTACAGACCGAACAACGAGCTCGTCTACGCGTGGAATTCCTACCGCCTAACCGTCGGCCAGCCCCACTCGCTCCTCCGCGCCTTCTGTCGCCGCTCGCCATCCCGCCGATCCGCGCCCCGTGCCCGAAACACCTCTCTGCCGAGAAAGCGTCTCTTATTGATTTCTTCTCCTGTTTGTGCAGTTGCTTCGAAATAAATCTGTTGTAAACGGGAATCGATTAGAAATGATGAAAGGGAAGACCGCTGGAAGCAACAGGCGACTAGAGCGTTCTGCACTCCGGACCCAACGACCACCGTTCGCTGTGCAACTCCACCTACCGCCCCCTCGAACGGTCCAAAGAGGTACACACGGGCTGCCCGCCAGTGAGCCAGCGAGTGTTCGGGCGAGGTGATGTCCGACGGTCGGCAGAGACCTTTCGTTTTCATAACGATCGACCGCCCGCTTAGAATTAGAGTGCTGGGGACGAACCAGAAGCTGCCCGTTCATGTGAACGCCACCTTCGGCCGCATGTTGGACCGTGAAAGGCCGCCGGGATTTCGCCGCTGGAACAATCGGTTTCAGTGCTCGTTGAGCAGCCCCTTCTGTTTGTTTCTGCACGCTTCTCCTTCAATCTTCTGCCACAAGCTCATTTGAATTAAAACACGTGTGGTTCATGAATTCGCTCTTCTTTTATGGTCGGGGCAATAAACTCAACCCCTTCTTCGATTGACTATGAATGAACGAAGCCTCTGTCGAAGCGTTCAATGCCCGGATAAAAGAAGAGCTACCCAGGGAGGGCCAATCACATTCCAATCGAAATGAAGCCCGCATTGTTCTTCGTCCTGGCCATTGCTCTCCTTCTTGTTTCCGTCAACAAAGTGGAGGCTTCCGGTCGCAATCCCTTCAAAAGGGCCGTGTTTCTCTGCACAACCTACCTCTGCAAGTCCGACAGCGACTGCAAGGAGCCCAGTGAGCACTTGGAATGTCCATCAATCCGCAAGAACTTCGTTTCAGATTGTCGCTGTGACATGAGCCAAGGGCATTACGGAAATTGCGCAAAGTAAAAACTGCCGTTGAATTGAGTGATCGATTGCGTGAAGGAGGTTGGAGTTAAGCAATAAACAGAAGCAGTTTGCGGGTTGACGAGTCGTAAGGTGTTCATTCGAGCAACCCTAACGATGAGCTCGTCTGCTTGATTATAGCGAGTGGGTCGGAAAGTGGGCGGGGTTCTCGAGCCGGTCCTTTCGTCCTGCTCGCGGCGCTCACGTTCTACGGGTGTCTCTGGGGTACTCTCCCTTCTGCTCGCCGCCCTCATCCACGACCTCGGTCACGGCCCCTTCTCGCACACCTTCGACGGCCCGTTCATGAAGCGAGTGAACCCGACGGCCGACTGGAAGGTTCGTTCATTCCCTTTTCCTCCTCCCTCACTCCCTCCTTTTCTTTTAGCACGAGGAAGAGATCGATCGCCATGTTCAAGCACCTCCTCAAAGAGAACCCGAAGGTGAAGGCGGCGTTCGAGGAGTTCCTCAATCGAGGAGGACTTCCCCTCTCACCCCCCCAAGCCGCTTGTTTGCCCCACACCTTCCATTCCTTGTTCAGTTGAACGTCGAGTGCTCGTCAGGAGAAGTCTTTCCTGTTCACATCGTCTCGCCGCCAGCGGCCTGGCGCAGTTCGCTCCTCCGGACCCGCGGTCCAGGTGGCTCCGGTCTCTTCCCCCTCTCCACTTCATCCTCTCTTGTTTAGAACTCGGCCGTCCTCTCGCGCGGCCTCCTCGTCCTCCACTCCGCCCGCCTCGGCTACAAAGTGATCGCCTTCCAGGAGAAAGTGAGTGGAAAGAAGAGGGACAATTCTCTTTATCCCTCTCGTCTTCAGCTGATCCCCGAGCTGAACACGACGCTCTCCTGCCGCTCGGAGCTACACGAGAAGATACCAGAACAAAGCGGTCTTGGGTTTGGAGTCCTTGTGCGTTCACCCTTCCTCTTCCCGCACTCACCTCACCGCTTGCAGGCTGGTGGACGTCCTCGTGGCCGCCGATCCCTTCCTGCTCTTCACGAGCCCCTCCACCGGCCGGCAGTACCGAATGAGCGAGGCCTTCGAACAGATGGACGTGCTGGAGCAGCTGGACGATCGCGTGCTGAAGCTGGTTTGTCCCTCGGCTTCTTTTCTATCACTCCTCGTCGTTCAGATCGAGTACTCGACGGACCCCAACCTCGAGAAGGCAAAGTCGCTCTACCGCCGCCTCAAAGAACGCCGCCAGCCCCGCCTCATTGGCAGCTGGCACCTGACCGACGCCGCTGCTGGCCGACGAGCAGGAGAAGAAGGTGGTCGAGGCGTTGGGCGCGCTCGGAGTGGCCGCCGACCAGCTGGACATCAAGCGGATGGTCATGGACCAGGGCCTCGGCTGCGACAACCACCCGCTGAAGCACGTGCTCCTGTACTCGCCGAAGAAGAGCCCGTTGAAGGGACGGTCCTTCCCGAAGGAGCGGGTGAGTTCTCCGCTCTGTCCCCACTGATCTCCTCCTCCTCGTGCTTCAGATCGACCGCCAATCTCCGGGCAAGACGATGGTGTTCGTGTACCTGAAGGCGGAGGAGGACTTCGCGCCCGAGCGGCGGGCGATCCTCTCCGCCAAGCTGCACGAGCTCGTCGCGGAGGTGAGCGCCCTCCTCTTTCAAGCATTCAATCAATCCTCTCGTTCAGTTCGTGGGCGAGGAGGACGCGAACTGGAGCACAACGTCGAGCAGCTGCGAGTTGTAGCCGAAGCGAGGCGCCACGACCGTCGACGCGGCCGCGACGCCCGAGCAGAAGCGACGGCGCTCCGACGAGAAGTGAGCGGCATTCCTTCCATTTCTTTTGCTCTTCGCATCGGTTCTTCGAAGAAAGGTTCTCTTCTCGAATGCTCAGCCCGCCAATCTCCCTCTCTGCCGCTCCCCTTTCTGTGAACAACAAGTGTCCTTCTCTCTCCTTTCCTTTGTTTTGAATTCTCGCACAATAAATCTGCTGCCAAATGCAGTCGCTCAACGAAAAGGCGGTCTCGTCCGCTTTCTCCACTGGTTGGAAAGCAAAGGTACTAGCGAGCGATCACTCGGGAAACAGCCGGGTGACCCCTCGCCTGCTCTCCTTGCGCAGCAGAGATCGCGGGACTCCAGCGGCAAACAGCTGACCTCGTTTTCTCTTGACTGCGCAACAGCCACTTGCTGGGAAACTCCGAGGTCGAACGGGAAAAAGCGGCAGCGCAGGCGGCCGTTGGGTCACTTTCTTCCCTCCTGCCACTCGTCTCCTGCCTTCCGCCGACCTTCCACTTTTCCAAAGATGCACCGAGCGACGACGCTCGGCGCCCAAGCCTTGAAGTACGGAAGGTGCGAGTCGATCGTCGGAGACGCCGACAACGCCGCCGTTACGAACGTGTTCACGTGCGGCCAGCTGCTCGTCGATTTCCGCCGCGGGTGCCGCTTCATTGTCGTTCTGGACACCTGCACGGGCACCCAGAAGTGAGATATCGTCCCTCTTTCAGCCCCTGTAATCCCCTTGTTTCAGGACGTTCCTCTGTGCGATTGCCCGCTCCTTCAATCAGGAGGTGCTCGATTGCGCCGTCGTGCACCCGGACTGCCTGCTGGTCGTCACCCGCAAGAAGTTTGCGCGCATCACACTGGATCGGGAGACCGGCCGTTTTCGGTTCGAGGTCCTCCCTTCCCTCCTTCCTGCTCACATCCCGAAGGGCAAACGCAACCGCCGACTGCTCACCCCGACCGACCATCCCGACCGCTTCCTCTTCGTTCTGCCCAACCCCTCGCCGCGCGCTCACTTGTTCTCGGTCGATCTTCTCACGAAGAGCGTGAAGCCGGCCGGCTCGCTCGAAATCCCGTCGGGAAGTATCGCCGCCATCCACTTCCACGCGGGGCGGCTGCACGCGATCGTCCACGACCAGCGGTCCATCCACTCGATCTACACGCTCAACCTGTCCGACGGGGTTGTGACTCGAGTGAAAGTGGAAGAGAGCGAAGGAATAAGTTCTTCGTTCTTCCTGTCCCTTTCTCATCCCTTTGCTTCAGGCGAACGTGTTCCGCAACGACTTCTCGCCGTCTTCCATCGCCTTCCACGACCATTTCGCCTTTGTTTTGGACCAAGTCGAGATCCGCGGTCCCTCACGCTCCGTGCAGCCCCGACTGCGCCGACTGGACCTCGAAACGGGCGAGTGGGCGGCCATCGCGTGTCCCGCCCTGGCCGATCCTCCCCGCCTCTTCCACCCACATCCAATGGGATCGGCGAGACTGGCAGCAGACCACCGATCAACCCGCCCGCCCTGCTGCACGTGGAGGAGAACAGCGAGCTCACAATCCACAGCCGCCATTCGTCTTCACCTCTCCGATCCGACCAACTTGAACGAGACGCACGCGTCTGCGCGTGGACGTCCTACCGGCTGGCTGTCGGCCAGCCCCACTCGCTTCTCCGCGCCTGCTTGCGCCGCCCACCACCCGGCCGATCCCCGTCCCGTGCCGAAGAAGGCTCTCGATTGAAAACGTCTTCTACCGATTCTCTTTGCGGTGTGCGTGACGCGAATAAACCTTCCGCGAACAAAACATTCGGTCAGGAGTGTAAGAGAATCGAGGGAAACTCTGGGCGTGTTGAGAAACAAACGATCGAGTCCGGATGGGTGGTCCACAAGATTCCCCGCCTTTCTGTCTTTCCCGTCTATTCGCCGGCCATTTCGCAACAACACGCCGCTCCGCCTGCCGCCCGGCCGCCGCCTCGCGAACAGACGGGGCGGAAGATCGGCGGCCGGCCTACCACGGCGATTCCCGCCGCAATCGCGTCGTCCGCCAACCGCTCGCCTGGCGTCTTTCGGCCGCCCGCCCGCACTCCGCCGGCTTCGGGGAGACGATTTCCGCTCGCCTCTGTTTTTGGTTTGTTTTTTTCCTTTCCGTTCGACCAATCCCTTCTTCCCGTCTTTTCAGGTGATGGCCGCCTGCGGAATGGACACTCTGGATCGCGCGGAGCGAGCACACTCGAGCGGCTACCAAAGTTGTGAGTCCAATCGATCGCCCGCCCACCGCTCATTTCGCCTCGTTTCAGACTCGGAATTCAACCGCAGCGCCGTCTGCTCGCCCGCACTGGCCACGAAGGCGAACCGCTCGCTTGGCGGCGACTCCGCACCGCAACCCGCCCGCCCGTCGCCACCACATCGAAGTGGACCGCCGCTGGCTGGCGGTCGCCAACGGTTGGGCCGATTCGTGCCCGCTCCGAAAGGCCGAAGCGATCAAGACGGCGATCCACCGGCAGGAGCTGAACGACCAACTGCTCCACGCCGTGAACCGCGCCTTCGACCGCCTGCTCGCCGCCGAGACGGCTGCTGGAATCCCGTCCTTCGAACAGTCCTTCCTCTGAGCATCTCTCCGCTTTCTCTTCAATTCTCTTCTCTCCTCACTCTACTCTCGCAACCTCCCTCATGTTATCATCGTGACCTCAGAATCCGTAGACCGCAACCTGCTTTCGTTTCCTCTCAGCCTCATACGTTCTCGTTTCTTAATCACTGCAGACGTTGACGAATAAACCGCCGTACATGGACTCTGGTTGTTTGTGGTTTGATCACGGGCAGGACGGGGAATTGGTCCTGTTGAAGTTGTCGAAGGATAAAAAGCCTTCCGCTCGCAATTGAACAGAAGCTGGACGAATGGAAGCGAATGGTGGGCTCCTTGACCGCCGGCGTCGTCTGTCGACACGTCAACAAAAGACAGTGGACGTCGTTTTGATCTCAGAAAGCCGACTGTTGTCTGAAGGCGGCAAGAACACGAGCAAACCGATCGACTTGCTCAACGTGAAGGTCAAGGGGCTGACCACGTTCCCGTTCTCTCTTCCCACGAGCGGGCTCAGTTCACACTTTCGACCGTCTTACGAGAGGGATCGATCGTTTATTCACTGCCTAAAAGGGCGAGAAAAGATCACGAGTTCCGGGTCGGCTGCTGATCGCCCGTCGTGCCGCTCGGTTGGGTGGCCGCCGGCTGCTCGCGGACTTCGGTGCGGACGATGCTCCATTGCAGCGGGCGGTTCATGTAGCCGTGATGCCATCCATAAGCTCCGTAAGCTCCGGGATGGCACTCCCAGCCCCAGCCGCCTTGGTAGGCGGGCGGGTAGTAGTGGACGACGTTCTGCGGCTTCTCGCGTCTGATGGGCGGAGGGCGAGTTTTTGCCGGGCGGCTGCTCTTGCTCGGGATCCGGCTGGGTGGAGCCTCGTTGCTGCGAGCCGTCCCGTTCTCCTCCTTCGGTTTCTGAAAGACCGGGAGGGAGTGCAAAAGAACAAGACGGAGACCTCACCTTCAGAACAACGACGATGGCGACAACAACCGAGGCAACGAAACACAGCGAGAGCACGACGATGCAGCCGACGATCACGGCGATCGCTGTCCAGCTCGTCGATTCCTTCGAGAACGTGCTGGCGTATCCACTGGCCGTCCCGACGGAGAAGAAGAGCGAGGGCAAGAGGCGGCCACCCATTTCGACCGAAGGATGAGCAAATGGGCGGCGAGCGGCTCGTGTTGGATAAAAGAAGAGGCGACTGGGAAACTTGCCCAATTTCTCGTTTCTCTACAGCGTCTGCTCTCATTAAATGAGAGATCGCCTGTGTGACTTGAGTCAACGAAGCGAACAAACTCCGAGTTCTCGTCGCGTCGTCAAAGACAAGCGGCAGATTCGCTTCGAGTCAAAGCAGGCAGCGGATGGGAAAACGGCCTTTTGCGCCCCGCCCGTTTGCCGCCCGCTCGGCCGGCCGGCCGCTTCCCGTGTGAAAAACGACTCGCCCCTCGCGCCGGACGGCCGCAGACTGACGACTCGCCGCCCTCTTTCGACACCGACGCGGCTATTTCTCTCCGCTCTCCTCGCTTTCGCTCTGATTTGTTCCTCCCTCGTTCACTCAGAATTTCTTGTACGCTTTCAGAAGATGGCCGACTGCCGAATGGACGCCGAGCGGACGGCTTTTTCGACCAAAACGGGCGGGAAAATCGCGCTGGAAACGAGCGAAGCGACGGAAGCGAAGCAGCACAAGGACGACCGTCCAAGTGAGTCGATCGATCGATCAACGGCCTCCGATCACTCCACCTTGTTCCAGAAAAGAAACCCGCGAGCTACCTGCAGGTGATCCAGCGGGAGCTCGCGCGCGTGATGGCCGACGAGCAGACGGCGCCGCTCGTCTTCACGACCGCCGACCTCGTCGTCCGCCCCAACCGCCCGCTTCGCGTGCTGGAGACGAACGAGAAGCTGCTCGCCCGCGTGAACGCCGCCTTCAGCCGCCTGCTCGCCGCCGAAGAGGCCGCCGGCATCCCGCCATTCGAGTCGACGCTCTGACCGCCTTCCACTTCACCTTCTGTTTTTGTTATCCTTGCATCCGGAATAAACACGCAGACGACTGCAAATAGAGTCCAACGGCGAGCTCAACGGCTGCCAAACATCTACAGCGGCGATCCGTCCAGCCCACGCCGAGTAACAACCGTTGATCGTTTATTCACAAACAGAACAAACAAAAGAAGCAGGAAGGATCACCAATTGCGAGGCGCCGGCTGCGTGTCCACTCCGTCGGTCGGTTGGGGAGCCGCCGGTCGCTGGACTTCGGTGCGGACGACGACGCGCTCTTCCCGCTGCTGGTTCACGTGGTTCTGATACAACCACCAGCCGAGTCCCGGGCGGTGGCACCCCCAGACGCCGCTGTGGAGCCAGGGATTGTAGCGCGGGTAGACGGGGTAGGGGTAGTCCACTTCGCGCGGCGCACTCGATTTCTGCAAACACGGCAGTTGGGAACAAATCAGGAAGGAACGATTCGATGAGGACTCACCCGCGACAGCACGTAGTAGCAACCGATCGCAGTGGACGCAAGAAGGCAGAGCGGGAGCAGGACCAAGCCGAGGATCAGCAGAACGACTGCCAATGCACTCCCGGTGGGATGCTTCGTGAAATCGGCGGCCGCTTCGACGGAGAGGAACGCGAGCAGGAGCAGCAGACGGCCATTCATTTCGGTTGGGGGTTAAGAATATGAGCGCCGAGATCGAACAAAGAGATGAGGATGTCGAGGATGCAAATCTTCGCCCTTCTTTTCAAGTTCTTTTGTCTGCGAACATCCACAAGTAGCCGATCCGAACCCTCGCTTGCACAACGGGAATTTATGAAGCTGCTTCCAACAAAGTCTTCACAGCCAAGAGATCCCTTCAATAGTCGAGAATTTGAAGAAGGATGGCGCGGAGCATTCGGGCCTCGAAGGCGACCGTGCGGCGGGGGTCGTTCACATGCTGCTGGACGAGCAGGCTGTCCGTGATCGTGGTCACCTCCTTCCCGTGGGCTGCAACGAGAAGTAGTAAAGAGAAGGATGTTCTCTACTCCAACGCACACTCGCAGGTCTCGAGGAAGGCGAGACACTCCATGAGGATTTCGTTGCGGACCATCAGCAGCTGCTTGGCCACCTGCTCGAACATCGAGAGCATGCAGCGCTTCGCGTAGAACCACGTGTCGATGCCCAGCTTCCGCTCGCACGGCTCCAGGGCGCGGATCACCCGCGAGATGCCGAACTCGAAGTTGCCCTGCCGAAAATAGATATCTATTGGATATATACCACCCACTTTAGCGCAGTAAAGCGTGCCGATCACCAGGTTGATGATGCAGAGGTGGAAGGAGCGGCGGTCGGGCTGCTGCAGCTCCTCCTTCTCCACGCGCTTCATCACCTCCTCGGCCGCCTCGTTCGCGTTCGTGAGGATGTAGCAGACGCACAGCGACGCCAACACGATCGCCGAGATGTCCAGCATCTTCAACAGCCGCGATCAATCAACATTGCCCTAAAATCCCTACCGAATCGAACTTGGCGTTCACGATGGGCGCGTAGCAGTCGGCGCTCTCCTTGTACTTCTCCTGCATGGAGGGAGTGGTCAAAAAAACGAATAGACGTGCCTGCATGAAGAGAGTGTGCGCCAAGTTGAGTCGCCAGCCCTCGTCGCCGGCGCAGAACTCGGCGGAGCGGCGGAAGAGGCCCTCCACCTGGTCGTAGTCCGCCCGCTCCCACAGGATCTTCGCCTGCCCCATCAGGACGGGCAGGTAGCTGCAGCAGCAAGATTGAAGCGAGGAGATCCCTGCCCCTACCGCTGGAGGCACTCCTGCACGTGGGCGGCGGCCTTCTCGACGGCGCGCTTGTCCTCGCCGTCGTCGGCCGCTTCCTGCAGGCGGGCGTGGGCGCGGCGGAGCTCCTTGAGCTGCTCGCCGGCCAGCGCGTCGAATTTGTTGAACGCCTCCTCGGGCGCCGTCTGCAGCGTGATCATCGCGTCCAGGTAGTCGAACAGGTACTGCAGCAGATGGATTAGAAGAAGTAGAGAAGAGAACTCGCTTGTGTCAGGTACTTGATCGTCAGGTGGACGTTCTCGGCGAGCACGTCGGCCGCCAGGTCGTAGTACTCGTAGCGGCAGTAGAGCAGCAGCAGGTTGGCGAAGGTCTCCGGCGGGAACGGGTTCTGCGTGAGCAGGTACTGGAGTTTGGCGAACGAGTCGGCCAGCTGCGTGTCCACGTTGAGGAGCGCCTGGTTGTGCAGCGTGACGGGGTCCAACTCCTCTTCGGCACGCGGCGGCATGTCCGTGAGACAGCCGGCCGCCCGCTCGAAGTCCCGCGCCTTGTAGGCGATGGCGAAGCGGAGGTTGAGCGCCTCGACGAGCGCCGTCTCGCTCAGCAGCAGCGAGTTGCCCACCGACCGCACGTCCACGCCCTCGCTCAGCGCCCCGACGGCCAGCTCGGGGTGGTCCTTGACGCCGCGCTCGACGATCTCGCCGATGTAGCGCTGGGTTTGGTCCACTTCGCCCAGCTGCCAGTGGCAGAGGGCCAGCGAGTACGCGAGGTCCGCTCGGAAGCCGTGCGCGTTCGTCGCGTTCCGGAAGCCAGCCATCGCCTTCGAGTACTCGCCCACCTGCACACAAACAAGCAATCTACGGGATGGGAGGAGAGAACGCACTTTGAAGTCGATGCACGCCAAATTCACTTCGGCGTCCGGGTCCTCGGCGTCGTACTCCTCCACCAGACGCCGGGCGTTGTGCACGTCGTCCTCGCGGTACTTGATCGCCGACGCCAGCTTCAGCAGCTGCCGGCAGATCTTCGGGTCGTCCGCGCACTGAACGGGGCAGTCAGGAGGTAGAAAGGAATACTTGCGGCAAGAAAGTCACTCGTCAATCCCATCAGAAAGCCCCTCGCCAACCCCCACCGCTCACCCGCTCCATGACGGCCTCGGCATCCGCGAACAGGAAGGCGTGGTAGAGGGACTGCGCGTGGTAGAGTTTGTAGTCGGAGTGCTGCGGGAAGAGGGCGGCCAGCTTTCCGTAGGTCTCCGCCGCCATCAGGAAGTCCTGCGTCTGGTAGAAGCAGTAGCCGAGCAGCGACAAGCCCGCCCTACTCTACACGGGGACTAGTTCGATTGATTAAATGGGCGCTTACGTTGGGGATTCGCTGCAACTCGAAGTGCAGGATGCGCAACACGTCTACGAAGCGGTTGTCGCGGATCTGCAACGAAAGGGTGAAGGAAGTGAGTGGAGGGAAGGACGCACCATTCCGTAGATCGTGCTCGTGAACTCGCCGTCCTTGATCGGAACGAACGCCATCCTTCGGGTCGAATTGAAGCGAGGAGCGGAAAGAAGAGAGATTTCTGGCTTGAACTTGCGGCAAAAGCGGCGACCGCCCGGTCGATCGCCATGACGACCGGCGAGTCAAGTCGACCGCCGCTCCCATCTTCCCCCTCACTTCTCGTCAAATACGAAGGAACAAGCGGGTTTATGCAGCATTCCTTTCTATTAACCGCCAGTCATTCATCGCAGCAGAAGTCGCCGCCCATCAAGAAGCGGTCGCCCCACTGGATGAGCGACAGCTGGACGAGTTGACCGTTCGTTCGCCCATTACGCGAGTTGCTGGAAAAGCGGCGGCCGTGTCCTGTAAACGCCCTTGAACTCGGACATTCTCCGTTTTTGTCGCCACTCGCCGCCCACTTCCGCCGACGGTTGAGTGCACCAGACAAACGAAAAGACAGGAAGAGCAGAAAAGAAAGCATTTTGACGGCAGAAACGAAAACGCGACCGCCGCTTCGGAGATTCGATCGGCAACTCGCGTTCATCAGTCGGGGCGTTCCGGAAAGGCAAGAACGGTGTTCGCATCCAACCAATTTGTTTGTTTGGGCGTGTTGCCGGCTGTTCATGAAACGAAACCCCTTGCAGATGTCGTTCCGTGGACAAAACGCCGAGTCAGCTGGCAATGAAAGCTGCAGCGAAGAGTGTTCAGAAGTAAAAACCAACTGGAAAGATGAAAGTACATGAAAGAAGGTCGCGGGTGTTTCCTGGAACCGGCGCGCTTTCAGGGACTTTTCAGCTTCTGCTCGCTTTTCTCCGCATTCCCGGTTGTTTGACTTCGGCTACCGGTCGGCGGTCGATGAGGGCGCGTATTCGGCGGAAATTGAACGGATTTAGCGCATCTTCTTGATGTTGCCCAAGTACACACTTTTTTTTTCTTTTTCCGTGAAAACCGCGCCTTTTTTGGTTCGTTTTGACCCCACGACTCACCGCCTTGCTCGTTGTTGGTGTCGATTCCTGAAGACGAGCGGGATTACGACGCGCTGGTCGCGTGCCGCTTGCTTTAAGGCTCGTTTAAGCGCCAAAATCTTTACGATAGCGCTGATAAGAAGCTTTGGAACGACGAGCACGCGCCGAACGCGCGGAACATCTAAGGCGTGTTCAGAAAGATTTTGCACAAACGGACAGAATTGGTACGAAACAAGACGAAAAGTACACGCGAGACACTCAATAATGTTTTTAAGGGGAGGCATTTGGAACTGCGCCGGTCGAACACAAAAGAACTTTACGGGCAGCGATGGCCTGCGTTTACCACTGCACTCTCCTACTTCTCATCCTCTCAAGCGACTGTTCAGCTGACATTTGGAGAGCATTGGTCGATCAAGACACCGTTGACTACACGCTTCGGTCGTTTGGAACTAAACTACTCTTGTTTTATAGCGTTGTTTTAGTCGACGTTGGAACGCCGCCACTCCAAGTGCCGCTGCTGCTGTCCAGCGTGCTTTCGGGCGTCATTCTTTGGGACGACCCGTGCGCCATGCAGCCCCTGCACTGCGCTCCCGTGTGTGCGGACGGTTCGTGCTTCTTGCTACTCGAGAGAAGGCGGTTGGTTGCAGAAGACTTCGGACCGCTAGCTTGTCCACCGGAATGCCTGCCCGAGAAACAGCGGCGATGGACGAGGGATTGTGCTGCCCGGGACGCGTTCTGGGACGGCAACTACTACAACCGTTCGGAATCCACCAGCCACACGGAAATGCGGGGCGAGTGGACGGCGCAAATCGGGGAATATTGGAAAATGGAAGGCGAGATCGTCCTCGATCGCCTCCACTTCCACGACAACGTGAGCGGCGCGGATGCGAGCGACGACACGCCGCAGGTGTTCGCAGTGGAGAGCGCGCTGTAGATGGTCGGCAAGCTCGTGAATTATTAGCGCGTTCTTGCCCTTATGCCTGTTTTTCGTCGGTGGATTGCAGCTACTTCGACAACTACGTGAGCGGCTATTTGGGCTTGGCGCCGGGCGAGCACAACCTCGTCGTTCAAGCCTTCGATCAGGGCCTCATTCCCGCACCGATCGTCGCCCATTCTCCCACATACGACGGCCAAATGCTCTTCTTCGGCGGGCTGCCGAGTGATGCGCCGTGCACGGAGGCCGCTCGCTTTCAAACCTTCGAAAACAAGTGGATGACGCGAGTGGAAACGATGGAGCTGTTCGGTCTCACTTACGTCCATCCGATTGTATGTGTCTAACAATTCTGCTCGCTGTCAAGTGGATCAGGTCCACTTCACGTACGCGTATGAACGAGTCGATGACCAGCGGGTGCTCCTGTCCGACGAGATCATCCAGCGAGCAATCAGAGCGGGCGTCCTCGTCCTCGTGCCTGAAGAAGACGACTTCTATCGAGTGAATTGTTCGGGCGAGGTCACCGCTCGAGTGACGGCCGACGATCAGACGTTCGTCTTCCCGATCACCTCGTTCCGAGAAGGGAAGTCGACCTGCTTCCTCTACATCGGCAGGATCAGCTTCTTCGGGACGTGGAACAAAGCGATCGCGTACACGAACACGCCGACGGTCATTCTTCCTGCCACCGCTTTAAATGACAACTGTTTCTCGTACGATTACGCCAATCAAACGATAAGCTTTGCCAAGAGCACAATTGATTGAGTCTGTCCCTTCATTGCGATGAATAAACGCGTAACTGAACAAAACAACGCGTCCTTGACTCCGCCTCCCATGCGTGAAGGTGCGGCGCTAACAAAAAGAGGCCGCTTTGTATTGCGTGTAGAGCAGACCGTCGTTCAGAACGAAACATGCTGTGGATGTTTCTGCTGCTTCTGTTGTGTGCAGCCGGAGCGAGTGATGTTTCGCTGTACAACGTCGTTCAATTGACCCACGGCGGCGATCACTTCGCTCCGAAGTTCGGGTACCTTTTTTTCGCTTTCCTTTCGACACATCCTTTGTTCAGGATCGATGGACAATCTATCACGTTCACCGCCAAAAGAGGCCCGTACGAAACGAAATGCCATCACGTCTACCGAATCGATCTGATGGCCCCCAATCGACCGATTACCCTCCTGTCGACGGGCATTGGAGAAGAAAAGGAGCGCTCGTGGACGTCGAGCGGCCGGCAGCACACAAGAACGAGCGAGCAGGTGCGCGGATCGGTCGCTAGAGTGATGGCTGAGCTTCCTTTCAGATTTTCTGGCCTTCGCGAGCACCGCCTTTCACGTCCGTTTTCCTTTCTTTTTTGTGGTGTTCTCCTTCGAATTGCAGACCCTCCGGACAGCAAAGTTCGGCGGAGATTTCCGCGAAGCCGCCTTCTGCCCGCCGTCCGTCTGCGATCAACGGGATTTAGACGAGAAGACGAAAGCGGCCTGTAATATGCGAAACAACCCAGACGCCATCGATTCGTTTGCAGGCTCCAAAATGCACGAGGAACGTTTCGAGAACGAAGTGCCGATGGTGATCGTGGAAGAGGGCGTCCCGAAACGAGACCTCGGAGCCTTCGAACTCTCGCTCGGCTACTCGACGTGGGGCAAGTGGCTCTTCTACCGCGATCGAATGCGAATCGGGACGTTCGCCGGCGAGACGGCCGTCCGTCTCTACTTCCGCAATCACACTCGAACGGTGAGATCGGCTGCATTTGTGCATTGATTGCTGTCCGCTAGATCACCTTCGATGTTCCCGGCTGGGCGGACGGCTTCGATGCGGACGAAGCGGGCGGGGTTCTCTTCCACGGCGTCCGCTTGCCGGAAGACGAACGGGAAGTTGCCAGGTAGTTGATGTCTTGCTTCAACCAACCGCTCGCGTTTAGAAGAGGGATCCTCACACTCGAAGGAGCGGCCATCTTTCGCACTTTCTTCGGCGAACTTCAAAACAAGAGCTTCTCGATGGAAACTGCGTTCCTGGCGGATCCCGACTACTCGCTGCTCGACCCGAAGTTCCTGCGCGACCTCAGCGGTCGCTTCTTTTTCACTCGTCTGGGCACTCGGACGGGCGAGAGCTCTGTTTGGCTGCGGGACGGCGACTCTGAAGTGAGTATGAGAATCAGCCGAATTGATCGTCTGTTCGGTTCAGATTCTCATTCGCAGCGGAGCGAAACAAGTCGACACGATTCGGATGAGAGGAGTGGACTACGTGACGTTTGTTGCTCCCAACGAAAGCGGCGACGGTCAAGTGTTTCTCGCGACGTTCGGTCAGAACAGGACGTTTCCAGTACGAAAACGTGAGCGGCCATCCCTTGCAATCACCACTCGGTTTAGAGACAAACGTCGAAGCAAACGCGCGGCTTTCCATGTTCGTCCGCGATCCCTACGAGCTCGTCCCCACAGCAAACGTGATCGTTGGGCTGGAAGTCAGGTGATCGAACAAAATAGCCTTTAATGCTTCAAACACAAGTTATAGCCGCGAGAACAACAGGATCATGGTCTTGTTCAAAGATACCGACGGCCGGGTGAGTGGTAGCGGGGGTTAATAGAAGAATGAAGCTTCTAGTTACTTCGGTTGGACGTAGACAACGACAACCGGCTGACATCCGCTCGCTATTTCGGCCCCGGCGTCTCGCGCATTTACGGGGCGCGCTTCTTGACGGCAGACGGCGATGCGGACCTCCTGATCGTTTCGCCCATCGCAAATCAATCGGCTCGTTCCTTTTCTCGAGTGCAGCGACGATCGCGTGTTGTTGCAGCAATGTTTCGATGCCCCGGACACGCCGCAATGCTCGGACGAGGACGACCTGCACTGCAACTGGCGCGATTCTTCTCCTTGGTGTGTTTACGTGAAGCAACTCGTGGTGTTGCCCCACTCGAACGAGATCTTCCGAATGAATCGCTACGGGACGATCAAGAAGCGACTCACAAACAACGAGTTCTTCGAAGGCGAGCTGGCCGTCTCGCCCGACTTCCAGCGGGTGGTCTTCGCGAGCAATCGAAAGGGCGACTACGACCTCTACCTCGCCGATCTGGACGACGTGGACAGTCCGAAACGAGTGGGTGGCTGCCTTTTATTTCTCCTAACTCCTCCGTTTAGATCACGAACACGCTCGGCTACGAGGGCGGCGTCCAGTTCGCTCCTGATGGCAAAAGCGTTGCGTTCTTGGCGTGGCGGCCGCAATCAGCGGAAGGG
This sequence comes from Aphelenchoides fujianensis, assembly GCA_024699865.1. Classification (NCBI taxonomy): domain Eukaryota; kingdom Metazoa; phylum Nematoda; class Chromadorea; order Rhabditida; family Aphelenchoididae; genus Aphelenchoides; species Aphelenchoides fujianensis. The sequence continues at coordinate 609,133 of JAMPIO010000012.1, read as the reverse complement.
GAGGAGTTTTACCGTTGGCTTCGTTCGAACAACGTCGCCGACGTGGGGCGTTTGGACGTGCACCTGCTGGACCTCGAGAGCGGCGAGGAGACGAAGACCACCGCTTTCGGCGCCCGCTCCGACCTTCCGGAACTCAACAACACGTGGCAGGCGCCTCACTTTGCCTTTGCCCCGACCGGCGAGCTTTACATCCGGCAGCAGAGACAGTTCTACTGCGCGAACCTCACCGCTTCTTCAACGGAGCTGAGAGCAGTGAGTTGCCGATTGGTCGAACGGGTGGAGGCGGCAAACATTTGCGGATTTCAGCTCAAATTCTTCCCCAACGACGTCGATTTCGACGATTTCCAGCTGCGATCCAACGAGAAGGTCGTGGTCACAACAAGGTTCCACGTTTTCGGCGGCCGCTACAACTTCTCGGCCACGTACGACATCCGCGTCCCGCAAATACCTTCAGCTTCTTCACGACTCCTCTCCGACCTCAACCTGCTTGTCGTCCCCTTTTCCCTTGTTTTGCTCTGATATAATCGTCCCTTTTTGTTTACGGTCTCCAGCTTGCAATCGAACAAACGGGGTCGCAGTCAGCGGGTGTGATGGGAGCCGATGAGGTGTCCGTTTGCTCGCGGCAGCATGCGTCGCAAACGAAAGAGCCCGTTTCAGATTGTTCTATCCGCTCGGAAAGGCGAGCACGGAGCCGTGCAACGGTTGCCAAACGACTGACGAATCAGCCAGACTTTCTTCTTTTCGGCGACTTTTGACATCCCGCCCGCTCGCAGCGAGAGCAGCAAGATGAAAACGGAAACGACTAGGCGGAGGCCAAAAGAAGGAAGTGATCTCGAGAACAAGGAGTAGCGGAGTGTTGGCGTCGTTTTGTTGATTAAAATCGTACTAGAGCGATGTTGCTTCCACATCGACTGACTGGAATCAAGCTCGTCTGGGTGGGAGGTGGCGAGTGCTTGCCGGGCATCGGACTCGGACAAAATGGGACTCCTTCCCATTCGAGCAATGAAAGAGATGGCCGATTAGCTCCTCAACTACTTCCACAAATACAGCGACGGTTCTTTTCTTACGAGATGTACGCCCCGATCCGTCAGTGCTTCCATCAACTGCCGACGGGATGGACGAACGTCGAGGAGCTGCTGTTTGTGTGACTCGTCTTTGATGCCGGCAGTCATTCATTGGCCTCGTTTGTTGACCATCTTCGGTTGTACCGAACAGCCCGCTCCTCCGTTCCCTGCAATTGCGCAACAAGCAAGCGGGCGGAACGGACGAGCGTGAGAACGCACGACGCGTTCCCATGCGGGCGGAAAAGCCCGCGCTTCGGCTCCCGAGCAATGCGTCTCCATGGCCGAGTGTTCTGGAGCGGTCGGGCCGCCGGTACGAGTCCGGGTCTCGTCTAGGTGCTGAGCTGATAAAGTTTCATATCGGGCATGTGTTTGGGGTTCACATCTTCTCGAGCAACCGGTACGTATCCCCTTCAGCTTAGCAACATCAGATCGACTAAATAGCTTCATCGCGCCTGGTCGGCTGCCTTGGATAGGGCACTATACGGGTTCTTTTTGGTCGTGTTTGTTTTCTCGCTCGTCGACCGGCCTTTTTGGGTCGTCGGCCGACCACTGCGGTGTGTTCGGAGAAGCGATTAACCCTACGATCAAGGCGACAATCGACGGCCGGCGAAAGTTTCGGGTTGTTCGGGAGCGACGACAGCCGACCGCCATTCCGCCCAAACAAGTGAGTGGTGGGGCAGCCATCCCTCCACGTCCTTTGCCTCCGCTTTCACTACTGCCTGCGACGAGACAATTCATAGTCGTTTTTTATTAACAGTTTTGACACCTTAACATTCACGGCATTCACAAGAAGAACATAAGAGTTCAGTCGTGTCCTCCCGTCCAGTCGATCAGTTGTGAATGTCCGCAACTCCCGTCTTCTTGCACAAGTTGGTGCCGCTCTCGACGCTGGAGCCGGCCGGGCAGCCCGTTCCCACCGCTCCCGCCGTGTAGATGGGCTGGCCGTTGTAGTTGCCGGCCGGCGAGTAGTCGCAGACGACCAGCGTGAAGTACTGGCCGTCGATTCCAACCATCGCTGAACGAGAGCGTTGATTAGCGGGCATTCGAGTCGAGTGCTCACTCGGGCAATAGGCCACGGCACACGCGATCTCGGGCGTCTTCCCCCAAACCACTTGCGTGAAGTGGTTGTAGTTGCTGCCGTCCATCACGAGCGAGTTCTGCCCGTCCTTCGCCAACTCCGAGTACCACGACCACACCGAGTCGTTCAAGGCCTGGTCTGCAACAGAAGAAATGAAGGGGACTGCCGAAAGAACCAAGAAAATAAACCGCACAGAGGGAACAACCCCAAGATCGAGCAAGCGGCACTTACTGACGGGAATGTAGCCGCCGACCGTGGTGAAAAGGTTGTTGGAGGTGCCGTTGACGTACGTGTGCGACCACTCGCAGGACTTGGCCTTCGTGAGGGCGTACGTCTCGACCTGCCGGCTCCAGCTCATTTTGTACATGTCCTTGGCGGCGGGCAGCTTCGTGCCGTTCTTGTTGGCGGCCGCGCCGTTGGCGACCGTCTTGCGCGCCGTGTTGTGCGCATTCAGCGGGATCATTCGCTGCGCGTCGGTCAGGTCTGCAACAGAGCACGATTGCGAGTGTTGTGTTGAAGCGGTCACCCACTCGCCACGCGCGTCGTGTTCACGAACGGACCGCACAGGCCCTGGGCGGCGGTGCAGTCCTGAGCGGGCAGGCACTCGGAGCAGACCGTTCCGTTGTTGTAAATCGGCGTGTTCGGCTCGTTGCCGCCCGGGTTGTACACGCAGGCAACACGAGTGCGGGTTCCTGCAGAACAACGGCGGTTGGAGGTTCACCGATCGAAACGACCCACCCGAACAGTACTTGACGGCACAGCCCACTTTGAAGGTGGAGCCGGCTTGATTCCACAGCAGGTGAGTGCCCTCGTTTGCCGTCGTGTTCGTGACGACCAGGTTGTTTGGATTGTAGGCGGCGATCTTCGCTTTCCACGCCGCGAACGCTTGATTCAGAGCCGTGGCTGAAAGCAACTTCCGCGTGCATGGAATTCATTAAAGCCGCTTACCGCCGTCCAAGTAGGCGGTCGTCACATTCGACCAGCTTGAAAGGCATGAAATTAGAAGCAGAAAAGCGGGGCACAACTCACACGTTGGCCTGCGGACAGACCATGTTGAGGCAGCCGTTGAGGATCGAGTTGTACGCGAAGCTGTACTCGTAGTCGCCCCACACGGCCGCCGCCATGCCCGCCGCCTTCGGGAACTTCGCCCCGTTCAGGCCCGCCAGTGTGCCGGTGGCGGCGGCCGAACGCACGCCGTTGTGGAGGTTCAGGACGAGTTGCTTCAACGAGTCCGTCATGGCTGGAAGAAAGAAGCCAGTGCGGGAATCGAAGCGTCTGGAACTCACTGGGATCCGCCGGGATCGACTGAGCGGCCACCAACGGGGCGAGGAGGAGGCAGAAGACGGCGGTTTGCATCGCGAGTCGAGAGGAGAAGACGGATGATTGTTGTTGGACAAGGCGTTCGTGCCCGCTTTTATACTCACTCTCTCGTTGGATCACCATAATGGAGGCGTGCGCCCTCATTGATTTGAGGAAGTGCTCGTTGAGTTCGGGCGAACGAACGGATTTGCAAGCTGAACGAACACCTTTTCGTCTGCTTCCTGATCGCCTTTCGACGAACAGCCGCCCGTTGTGTTCCGCCCCGACGGTCAGCCGCCTTCGGAACGTGGCGGCTCGTTGCCAATTCGAAATCACATGTGGGCACGCGGAAGTTCCGCCTTTCGACCAAACCCCAACTGTCTGGTGGGATGCGTGTTCCGACTCCTTTTTGTTGATGCTGGACGTTTGTGAAGCCTGAGGTTTGTTGATCGTTGTGCAGTTGAACACAAGGCTGACTCCGCGCATAGTAAGGCAGGCAGTTCACGGCTCTTTCACTTCTAAGGCAGGATTTCCATGTAGCCTTTGGTTAACTGGCCGCCAGCTTCGTTCGATGATTTCTTTGGCGTTGTTTTTCCCAACAGTCCAATCCCGTCTAGGTGAGAATTTTGTTGATCACAGAGCGGAACACGGGCGAAAAGAAAGCGGGAGCATGTGAGCGACATCAGATTTCCGTTCACTCCCCGCAATCAACTTCTTCCATTCGTTCGGATTTCACGAGCGTCTGCTTGGCAACTTGTGGTTAAAATGCTCTCGCTTCGGTTTCAGCCAATCGGAAACCCACTTGGTTTTACGTGGTCCCATTGCCCCGCCGGCGACTGATCTCGACCGTGGCGTGGGGAGACCAAAGACCGAATCGTTTTGCAGCAACGATCAAGTGAACAGCGAGCGGTAAGTGCGAGTGTGTGCACGATGGAACTATCAGTTGGCGTGCAAAAGGAAGCCGTTGATTAGAAGTGGGAAACTCCGCTTCTGTCGTGTCTACAGCAGGAAGAATTCCAAAAAGCATTACGAGTCCGCAGCCGCACTCCCCGGGCATTTCACAAGGCAACGCTCGATGCAAATCCCACCCTCCAAGTCGAAATGAATGGAGCCACTCGCCTGCTCATTCCGCAGCTCGGCAGCTGGCTGGACGGACGGGAGTTCTGCGCGCGCTCTCGCCCACCCACCCGCAGCCAAACGATGGAGCAGCCGCCCGCCGGAGCGAGCGGAGCGCCGAAGGGCCGCTCGCGTCGTCGGCCGAAGCGGTCAGAGGGCGGCGGCACGGAGGACGCGAACAACACGACCACCTCGCAGAAGTCGCGCCGCGGGAAGCCGCGCACTCGGCGGCAGCGCGCGAAGCAGGCGGCCGACGGCGCTGCGGCCTCCGTCGTCTCCGTCCTCCGCCAGCCGGGCTCCGTGCGGCAGCGGCGGAAGCAGCAGCCGCCGAAAGCTCGCTCGAAGCCGCCGGTTTGTTTCCAGTGCACGAACTCCTCACTCCTTCCGCTTGCAGACGGAGGAGGGCGGCGAGAACGGCGCGGTCGGTGGCGCCGAAGAGGAAGGAAACCGCCGGGTGAGTCCAACCGCACGCTTCTGCTGATTCCATTCGTTTGCAAAGTCAAGCCGCCGGGCAATCAGATGTGAGCACTCCCTCCCATCACCCAGCAACCGCCTCGTTGCAGCGTGATCAAATTCCAACCGACGGCGCTGCGGGCGGCCCCACCGGAGCAGACCTCCTGCCAAACGGAGCACATCGCCGCCATCAAGCGCCTGCAGGACCTCGGCCGCATCGACACCACGTTCGAGGACATGAAGCAGGCCGCCAAGACGTTCGCTGTGGTCAGTCCGCCCTCTCCGCTCGCTCTCCACTCGCCCGCTTGCAGCACGCGGCGCAACTGACGGCTCCGGGCGCCATTCGGGACTACTTGAATTACATTCGCTCTTGTTCGTCCTCTCTCTTTTCGTTCTTCCGTTCACTTGCTCTCTTGCAGACGTCCCAGACGGGACGACTCGCGAGAACTTCGACCGGAACGTGCCGCGCAATCGCTACAAGGACGTCCTCTGCGCCGACCGAGAGCGCGTCGTGTTGGCGCCCTCCGGTCCGGGAATGCCCGACTACATCCACGCGAACCACGTGCGCGGCCCGCCGCTCAATCCGGAGCAGCACTTCATCTGCACTCAAGTGCGCACAGCCGTTCGTTCTCTCCTCTGAAGCCGCTCCTCTTGCAGGGCCCCACCGCCGCGACGACGCCCGATTTCTGGCGAATGGTGCGGCAGGAGAACGTCCAAGCAATCGTGATGCTGTGCGAGACGCGCGAGCTCGGCAAAGAGAAGTGCTCGCAGTACTGGCCGCTGTACGACGACGAAGTGATGCGTTTCGACGCGATCGGTTTGTTCCCCAGCAGGCGGTCACTCACTCGCTTCTTCTCTTGCAGGACTCTTGGTGGTCAACCGCGGCCGCTTCGTCCACTCGCCGGGCGTCGTGACGAGCGTGCTGGAGGTGCGCGACGCGAAGCACGCGGACCGCGAGCCGCTCACCGTCTTCCACCACCAGATGAAGACGTGGCCCGATCGCGGGGTGCCCGACCGCGCCGACGTCGTCCTCCAGCTGCTGCAGTTGGTGCGCGCCTGTCCGCAGAAGTCGGCGGTCGTCATCCACTGCTCGGCGGGCATCGGCCGCACGGGGACCGTTCGTCCACTCTCCTTTCCTTCTTCCACGTGGATTGCAGGTGATGGCCGCCGAAATGGGCATCCAGGCGCTGATCGCCAACCGCCCGCTCGACATGATCGCCCTCGTCCGCACGCTGCGTCGTGAGCTTTCGAATGCTCGCTCCAATCTCTTTTGCTTTGCAGAGAAGCGGATGCACTGCATTCAGACGGACCTCCAGTTCGTCTTCCTCTACAAGGTGCTCCTTTCGTTCATCGAGACGCGCGATCCCGACCCGGAGACCTCGAAGGCGCTCGAGGACTTCCTCCAGGGCTACACCTGCATGGTCCAGAACGCGAAGCTGCAAGAGTTGGGCCTCCCCGTCCCCTACGCCGAATAAACACGTCCAGTCCAAGCGTCCTTGTGTACGAATCTTGCTGGAGGAGTTCATTGTGAGTTGTGACGTGAGAGGGCGCAGCTCGTACGGTTCTGCAAAAACAAAACAGCTGGACTTGAAGCAAATAAACGAAGCGGCGTTCATCCGTCTACTCTGCTTTCATCTGTCCACTTTCTTGCTCGCTTTTGAAAGAGGGGACACTGAAAGCCAACAGCACGCCATCCGGCCGCCGTGGAAAAATTGCTCATTTCACCGCTCGACGCGCCTCCGTGCAAAAAGCGAAAATGAGCGGCGGAAGGGGGCGCGGTCAAGTCGTCCTCTGGCCGAAAGCATTAGCCTTCCGGCACGCGCAGCAGTCTAGGATCATGTCGACGTGCGCTAAAACCGGTCGCAATCGAAAGAGCGAGGTCGATTCTACCAGACGGCTCGCGAGCGACGTCTAAATCGGCCGCTTCGCCCATTTTCTCGTGGCCGAAAGTTCAAAAGTCGGGTTTTTCGTTTGTTGAGATCACACACAAAGGCTTGTCTATCTCTTGTCTTTTGACGTGAGAAGCTGAAATCCATAACTTCTATTCGCCTGTGTTTCCTCTACATTTTGGTGTATTTCGGGTTGATTTCGACCAAAAATGAAAGACCACATACATTTTGAAGCCGGTCGGGTCGGCCGAAAATCGTTGCTTTTCGCACTTGGATGCGTGTATCTTCGTTGGCGTTTGGCTGATTGCTCCAAAATCCATAACTTCTGTTCGCCTCATGGTCCTCGTCATTTTTGTGAAATTTCAAAAGATTTGGACAAGAACTGAGGGACTACTTACATTTTGCAGGAGCTATCCCATCTTCTTTTTCGACGTCGACTTCCTCCTTTATTCTGCAACGAAGCGGGACGAAAGCAGCAGTTTTCTGATCAAATCGACTACGAAGAATCCGAATCCGTCATTGGTTTTGCAAACGGAATCAATGGCGTCGCGCGAGATTTGACCCGTCGACCTCCTTGTGAGGGAACGAAGAGCCACCGCACCCGACCGCCTCTCATTTTTGCTTTTGTCGCAAACTTGCCGAGCGGTGAAATGGGCGGTTTCCGGATGGCGTGCAACAGCAGCAACGAACTCTCGCGTTCACTCGCAGAAACAAATCAACGAATCTCTAGCCATCGCGCAACAAGATCGCTCAATCGGCGTCCATCTTCTGCAGGAAATCGAGAATGCAGACGCGCTCGGGCTCCCGCTTCTTCTGCCGGTCGACGATCCCCGCCCGGATGCTGGAAGGAGAGGAGTGGAGGGGAGGAAAGAGGGGAGGGGACTCACTTGCTCCAACGAACGAGCATCTCCGCGCGCTCGTGGCTGAACGCGTGCTGCCGGCCGCGCCGAAAGAGGTGCTCCACCGCGCGCTCGTCCATCGCGTCCAGCTGCCGGCTGCCGGGCGGCTCGGGCTGCAGCAAACAAGAGATGAGCGAATGAGTGGATGAAACAGAAGGGAGGACGTACGGGCGCGTGCTTCTGCCGATGCCAACGCTGCATTTCGGGCGTGCGCTCCCACAGGACGCCGCTCGATTTGGCGGCGAGGATGGGCGGCCGTTTGGTGCGGCGGAGGAGCTCGTGGACGTCCGCCAACTTCGTGCGTTTGATGCCGCGCACTCGGTTCCGCTGCAAGCGAACGAATGGGCGCTGTGCGGCCGGAACGAACGGAAAAGCGGGCCCGCAACGTCGCCCAGTTGTCGCGCCAGAAGCGCGCCAGCCGGTCGTGGAAGAAGACGATCACCATGAAATTGGCGATCAGCGTGTTAAACGTCAGGTACCACGTGAAGTAGTGCGGTGAATAGACGAGGTACTCCGTGTCGTACTCACGAGCTGCAATAAGAGCGGTCGATAGACAGATGGTGAAGGAGCGCTCACTGATGTTCTCGTAGAAGTCGTGGCACGCGCGTTCCGACTGGGCGGACGGGATGCAGAGGACGAGCTCGAAGTCGCGCTCCGTCCACCCGCCCCAGCCGCCCTGACCGGTCATTGCGAATTGCGTGTAGAAGCCGCTAGAAGAAGTGGGTTGCACGACGGAGCGAACAGCTCACTCCTTGCTCCAAGCACAGGAGGCGTACGGGACGCCCGAGGACGTCTCCTCGCATTCCTGCAGCTTGTCGCCCGACCGGGTCGTCTTCAACGAGTGGCAGCAGCGCGAGTAGTTGCGGAATCGGACGTTCGCGTCCGGCGGCATCCGCAGCGAGAAGCCCGTCTGAACGGAAAGAAGTGAGCGAAAGGCGGCGGTCGGTGGCACTCACCGCGTAAACCACCTGGTCATCCACGAACTCGACGCGCGCCGGCCCCACGTCCACGAGCTTGAAGCCCGCGCCCACGGTCGTCCGGTCGGCGGTCGTCGGGCGGACGGACGAGAGCAACAGGAAAGAAACGAGAAAGAAGGCGGTCATGGCCGCCGAACAGCCGAGTGGTTGACAAAAGTGAATGAGCGAAATGGGCGTTGAGTTCCGGCTTGCGGCTCTTCTTTTGTTTCGTTCACTCGTCTCTGCAAGGGGTTGCTGGGAGCACGTGGACGCCGTGTAACTCCTTGTTGTCGTCCATCCCATGATTGTTTGGTTCGCTTTATCAATGATTTCTTCTTTTCACGCAGCGGTCACTGGTCGTTCGCACTCCTCGTCCGTTCTCTCCTGTTCAAATGGGTCCTCGGCGTTCGGGACGATCAAAATTTCCATCCGGCAGCTCGGAGCCGGGAGACTTTGGGCGGCTGGGCGGGTGGCCAGCCCGTCTGCTCCCACCGCTTGCAGACTATTTGGGCGTCACACACAAAACTTACGAAAGAAGCGGCGAAAGCGCCCAACTTGGCGGGCGGGCGGGACGTTCGCTCGACGAGAAACCGGCGAACGCCGACAGTTTTTTTCCGTCTGGCCGTCTCTCTTTTCGTCCGCTCTCTCTGCAAAGAAGGACGGCCATTAGTTTGGGGCACAGGCGGTTGGATCGTCCTGTCTAATACGGGAATAATCTTTGCTTGCTGAATATAGAAATGTTTCGTCTATAGCTCTTCCGACCAACGGCGTAAATCTCCTTGCGAGCCTGCTTTTCGGCCGATTGGCGAGCAACAAGCAAGCGTTTGTCTCGTCGAGTAACCGCCAAGTGGCGCCTGCTCGCATCTGGCGACCGCCTGCCGCTTTCCGCACCGATCGGATGGCCCACTGGTCACTCGGGGCGGCCTTTCCGCTCACTTGCGGTCACTCGCAACGAACGAAAAGATTCTTCATTTCTTTCTCCGTTTCAATCCCTTCAATTTCTGATTGTGAGCATCATTCCAGTGGACTTCCTCCTTTGAAATCACGCGTATCCTCATCGTTCCTTCTTTCAGCCGCCGTTGGGAACGGTGCGTGAACGAACGGGCGGCCAAACTCAAGCGCTGTGCGAAGTACCGCCGTTTCAGCCGCTAAAAGTGCGCGGCGTCCAGCGGGCGGACGGAATGGAAGTGGAACTCGTGGATGTGATTCTCCAGGTCGTCAGTCCTGGAAGAGGGCGGCGAACAAAAGGAAGGGGAGACCGACATCGTGATCTCCGGACTGCGGCCGGTGAGGGACGAAACGAAGTGCTTGAGCAGCAGCCGTTCGTCTAGCGGACATCGGCGAGGGGCGAAGAGCAGCCGAAGCGGTCGGAAGTTCGGGCGAACGGGAAAGAAGTGGGCGGCGGCGAGAACGAAGGATTGACGCGTCAAACGGTCGGCTTCACGCAAACGTCGGAGGGAAGCTCGTCGCTTCTCGTGCCGCTGAACGCCTTCGTTCCCTCACCGCCGTTTCCGACCACACCGATTCGAAGGGCGCCTGTCACGCACTCAACTCGTGTCCGTGGGCGTCTTCGCCGTCAAACATTTAAGTCGGAAGAGGCAGCGAACGAAAGCTCTCGTTGAGGTGATTGAATCCAAGGTCCGAGAGATTTCTCCTTGATGCAGTCGATGAATGTAGAGAGCTGCTTACAACTCGAGGGCAACACCGTCTGCATCCGATCAACAAGATCACGGTCAAAGAGCGCTTCTGCTCTGTCGTCAAACAAGACGCCTTGGGTTGTGGTCGTCTACTTTCGAGTTCGAACGAAAAACAACTCGTGCTGACCCATTTCAACTGTTTATTTCGGTGAACGGAAAGAAGAAAAGGGGAAACAACAGCGAGAAAACAATCCAGAGGGCGGCCTCACTGAGCAGAGGACGTGGCGGGCGTCTCGGTCGGCGTGGTGGGCGGGTCGCGGTCTTGGGTGTGCGGGTCGGCGGTGATCGACGGGAACCCGTCGTTGGTGTGCTGGTGATGGCGGCAGGGGTCTTGCAGGGGGCAGCAGCCCGGGTTGCCCGTGTCGAACACGTCCTTCGATTTGACCGACTTCTTGACGCGCGCGACCTTCGGGTCGATGAGGTCGAGGGAGTTCGGCTTTTTGGCGCCCTTCTTGGTGCCCTTCGGCCGGCTGGGGGCGGGCTTCGCGGGACGGCCCTTCGGGTCCGCCGGCTCAACGGCGCCCGGCTTCTTGCGGTCCTTGCAGTCGGACTTGACGCGCCGGACCTTGCGATCCACGAGGTCCAGACTGTTGGGTTTTTTGGCCGCCTTCTTCTTCGAGGGCTTCTTGGGCGCTTCGGCGACCGGGGCGGGCGGCAGCAAGGGAACTGGAGCGGGCGTCTCGAATACCACCGCCGGTGGAAACACGTCCTCGCTCTTGGTGCGAGCCTTCCGTCCCGACTTCTTGTCGGGCGCCTGAACGGACGAGAGCAGTGGTAGGTGCGAAGAAGGGAACTCACGTCTTGAGCGGGCGGCTGCATCGCCTCGGCCGCTTGCTGCTCGCCCGCCGCCGCCTCCTGCTCGTCGCCGTCTGGCTGCTTGCCGTCGCCGCGCTTCCCTTCCCCGGGCGGCCCGTCCAGCGACCGCAGCGCCTTGACGTCCACGGCATGCAGCTCGGTGGTGGGCGACTGTTGCTCCATCGCCTGCTTGGCGGGCGGCTTCGGTTTGGTCGCCGCCGGACGAGCGCAGTCGGCGACCGTGACGGGCAGGACGGGCGCCTTCGGGGCCGCCTCTTCCTTCCAGCACAGCTTCTTGAAATGGTGGCAGAGCAGAAGACCGAGCACCGTGCCGCCGAGAGCGATGGCGAGTCTGAAAGAAGGATGACGGGGATGAGTGGAGAGAGCAGAGGAAGGACCAACCCCGCGACTGTGCCGCCGACGATCCACGGCACGACTTGCGAGTCTTCGGGCACGTAGAGGAATGCGTCGTCCTGAAAGCGGCACGCTTGCGCGGAAAAGGACGAGAAGGCGGGACTCACGAAGAAGACTTGGATGTTGGGCGCCGACGAGCCGCTGTACTCCAGTTTGGCGATGACGGTCCAATGACTCGAGTTCAGCGTCTTGAAGGCCCGCAGGCAGGCGAACGCAGTCGTTTTGCCCGAGCTGCCCAGCAGAACTTCCAGTTGCGGAGGGTCGGCCGTCCCAGAGACGGGAAGATAGGCGTGTGCGTTTTTTGCAAGCAGCTCTCGTCAACAAACCTGCAAAACAACCGCCTACCGGTGAACGAAAGAGCGCTTTTGCCGTCGATCTTGTCGTTCGCTCCCGCCGCCATTTTGCACTCGTTACCAAAGCTAAGCGTGACGCTGAAGTAGGCAGTTATTTAAACGGAACATGACGGAGTGTGGGCTTACTTAGAGTCCCGCACCGTGCCGCTGGCGTCAATCGTAAACTCGATGCGTTCGCCCTTGACGACGAGATCCTTCTCGACTTTTTGACAGCCGAAGGTGCTCTTGAAGCGACTGCAACGAGAGGGCGGATTAGAGGAGCGGAGCAAAATGAACGGGGAACTCACACGCCGTCGCCGCCCATCTCCTGCACGCACATGTCCCCGCCATCGCCGTGAACGCCGAGCACGAGAAGCAGCAGGACGATGATCGTCGACCAACGAAGCAGAGGGAACTTGGACGCGGGCATCGCGGACCGATTGGAGCGAGGAGCGGAGGGAGCGGAAGGAGGACACCAGAGAATGCACAAGGCAAGCGACTGGCAGCCTGCCGCTCGCCGAACGAAGTCGACCGAAGATTTGCGTGACTGATGCAAATACGGTCGTTCGGAGGAAAGTCGGTTGTTCCGCCGGCAAGCGGCGATTGCGTAGCGACAGAAGACGCAATGAGCCGAGCGTTGAGTCTTCGACGATCGTCGGCGATCTGCTCGCCCCTCTCGACTAATCTTCTTCTCGTTGCCGCGGATCAGTCACGCGAGCAACGAACGACAACGAGCAAGTGTTGCTGTCTCGCTGACTTCCCTTTCGACTTGTTTCTACTGCCATTTCCTCAATGCTCCAATGACAACGGCGTTTATTCTCGCACGAACGTAACAGAACGATCACTCCTCTTTGCTCACGCGAACCGCCGACTTGCGCGTGCAGCGACCCGAGCGGGGCCGCGGAACGGGCGGCGTGCCGAAGAGCGGGCGGCAATCCAACGCGACGCTCTTCACGCGCACCTCGCCGTCCATCCGGCGGAAGTCGGCCGCCTGCAGCACGACGGCGATCGGGAGTTCGCGGCCGCCGACCTCCATCACGAGCTTTAAGTGGTGAGTGTCTGAAAGAAGCAAGTGAGCAGCAAGAAAGACGAAAGGCGTTCACTTCCGCTCGCTGCCTTCGAGTTCGCCGATTTGGTCGCCTTTTTCCGTTGCGGAGCGGGCGGGCGGGAGACGTGGCGCTTGCGGACCACCGACTTGCTCGAACAGCGCGATTTCGAGGCCCTGCAACGATAAGTGTATGAGTCTGACGAGCGAAAGCCACGTATTGTTAGAACTCACCCGGCCGCGCACGACGAAGCGGGACGCGAGGGGGTGGACTTCTGGCGGCTGCGGCTGGATCGGTCGGCGTCGAGGAACTCGGCGCGTTGCGACGCGCGGTCGCCGACGATCGACGTCTCGTGGCGGCGTTTCTTCGCGCTGCCCGTCGGGCGCGTCGCCCTCGAGTTGGCGGTCACGCGACGCGAGCGGCCGCTCTTGCCCGAACCGCCGGCTTTCTTCTTCGAGAATCCCGCACGCATCCCGGGCGCCACAAGAGCGGCGCGGCTGTTCTTCTTGGTCGAGCGGGACGTCGACTTCGGCGTGAGCGCGAAGAAGCGGCTCAAGCAGCTCGGCGGCGAGCGCGCAGAGCGGCTTGTCGCCGATGAGACGCTCGACGAACGGCCATCCTGACTGCCGCCTGCAAGAAGACGAGTCGTTCACTCCTCTCTCGTCCACTCACTGCCGCCGTGACGGGCCCGATGGGCGGCGGTGTCACGGGGACGAACCGGCGGACGCATCGGTCCCACGAGCAGCTCCTCGTCCGAATCCTCCGTTTGGCTGGGGGTTGTCGCCGACGAGAAGCTGCTCTGCGAACTCGAAGGCTGAAAGCGGGCGGTGATCAGCTAAGAACGAGGGTGAGGACTCACTTTAGGCGGCATCTTCGTCGTGGTCGAAGAGGCGAGTGTGGGAGCGAGCGACCGGGCGGCGGACACAAGTCAAAAATGACGGCCGATTGTCCGTCTTTCTCGAGTGCAAAAGCGACTAAACGAACTGGAGTTACATGACGTCGAATCTACCCGCAAACAACGGTTGTCCTTCGAATCTTTTGAACACCGGCACTTTTTCGCCGCTTCGAAAAAGATTCGTTCCGCAACAGAAAGACAGGGACGAGGTAATCCGAATTACCCAAATGTTAAGATTCTTATTCTCACGAACGACCGATAGAAAGCGCACGTCTCCCACCCAGTCTCCTGATTCCTGCAAGAACCCCGCTTCCTCTTCTCCGCGGGGGCCCAGGCGAACCATCGGACGTGTTTATGCACAAAAGAATCAACACGTGTAGGAACAAAACGGATTCGTCCACAAGTCGCCCAGCAGCCACCAGTGGCGGCGAAAGCGGCAAAAAAGGCGGCGATCGGGACGAGGCCGTTGGAGGCAGAGTAGTTGCAGCGGTCCGTGTCGCAGAAGCAGGTGGTCGCGTAGCCGTTTCGAATGCACCCGACTTTTGCTCTGAACGAACAGAAGGATCATTTGAACAAACGGAAGGGGAAACTCACACGATGAACGGCGGGATGGCGCACACAAAGTCGTCAAAAGGCGAGTGCTTGTACTTCGTTCTCCCGCACAGTTGGCAGCCGTCCACTTCGACCAATCCGACCACCTTCCCGCCCTCGGCCATTTCGCCCACATAACACGTCAATCCGTTTGCTTCATCGAGAGTGGCGGCCAGAAGGGGGACAACGAACAAAATGTAGGCGAACATCTCGAGCAGCGGCCGCAACCGGACGAGAGGTGGCAAAAGGGCGAATGAGAATGAGGGAAAGCGGCCGGCTTGCTCATGGTAGGTAAATAAATGCAATTTGCATGGACGAGGAAGACGAGAATGCGAACTCGTTCCCACTCGCCATTCGAATCGTCAGTTCGCCGCGGCGAGTAGTCGGTTCTTCTCGCTCGTCGGAAGTGCACGATGGCGGTCTCGTTTCTGCCCGGAGCTCAGAAGGCGGACAATCTCTCCTCAATGAAGACGGCCGCTCGTGTCCTCGTCGCCTTCCTCTTCCTGCTCGCGACGATCAGCGGCGTGCAGGCAGACGGCAAATGCTTCACGAAAGAAGGAAACGACATGTGAGTGATCATCCTTTTCTCTTCCTCTACTCGTTGACCTTTTCAGCCGCCTGAACGGGGGCTGCGCCAAGGACAACGCGGTGCTGGTCGTGCCGGAGCAGGTGCTCAAGTTCGAGGTCCAGTTTCCCTCCACTGGAAGCACTAATGAAAAGTGAGGAAATGTGTTGTGTTCAAACGCTAATGCTCTCATTGAAGGTTTACGCTGAATGCGGGCGGCGTTTCGATGGAGTTGTGGGTGATGCCCCAAAAGGACAAGCAGCAACTTCAGCACCGTTTGTATTGCCTAACTTTCTTGGGAGTTTATTGTCCCTTCTAGAATTGCAAGCTTTCATCTTCCCCGTCAACGGAGAGATCAACGGCGACAAGCTCAAATTGATCGGCGGCCAGACGCAGTCGTTCTCTCTCGGCTCGAAGCCCAAGTTCGAGCAGGCGTCCAAGGGCTACAAGATCGTCGTCGAATTCGAAGGTCACAAGGATTTGAACGCGTTGACAATCCTCTTCGTACGTTCCATCCACTTCCTTCTTCACCGCCTGCCCGCATTCCAGAAGGATGCCGCTTTGTTCGACGCCGAAGAGGAGGGCAAGTCCAGCACGTTGATGATCACTGGTATCGTCATCGGCGGCGTCATGTGAGTCCCTCCTCCTTCTCCTGCTGACCTCTTGAATTGCAGCCTGCTCGCCGCCATCATCGCCGGCTGCGTCGGATTCGCCATCTGGTGGTTTAAGTGCAAGAAGACGAAGGTTGGCCTTCCTCTGCATGTTCTCCACTCATTGCGGCACTTCAGACCACTTCAAAGGACGGCAAGAAGCAACGCGATGCCGGTACAAAGCCAAAGCCCGTCCCGATCAAGCCTGCTCCCAGACCGATCGCCCCGCTGGAGAAGAAGCCGTTGGTGTCGCCGGCCCAGAAGAAGACGCCGGTCGTGCCGTCCAAGGAGAAGACGGGCGAGGGCCGCACGGGCGAATCGCCAACGCCCACGTCCCTCGTCACCGCTTCGGGTCGCCCTTTGTGAGTCCTCGACCCACTCTTCCCTTCACTCTCTTGCAGCACTCCCCAACATTTGGCCAAGATGAAGAAGCGGGAGGAGGAGGGCACTCAACGAATGTGCCACAAGGTCTACGTGGACTCCATGGCGAAGCTCCGCGAAAAATACGGGCCCGGCATCGCCGAGAAGAAGGCCAGGACGCGCGCCATCGAGGCCCGCATCCGCGAGCAGGAGCGCGAGCTCGCCCAGCTCAAGCGGGAGCAGCCCGTCTGGCAGGCGGAAGAGGCGGAGGCGAACGCCTACCTGCACCAAATGGAGCAGCTGGCCGCCTCGGTCGCGCCGCCCAAGGACCTCCCGCTGGACGCCACGCAGAAGACGGCCGGCTTCACGGCCACGCAGACGGCGGACGGCGGCCAGTCGGCGGAGACGACCGCCAGCAAAGAGCCGCTCCGCAAGACGATGGCCGCGTCGAAGACGGGAGACGTGACGGTGAGCTTCACTTTCATCTTCTCACTTCACTTTCCACTTGCAGAACGAGCAGATGTGAGCCCGATGGCGCGAAGAATCGAGGATCGTTTGGTGTGGTCGAGTCAGTTGTCTCTTTTGTTCCCCTGTCGTCAATAAACAGTTGAAAAGAAAAGCGGGCATCGGGATAGGGAACAAAGCAACAAGGAGCTCACGCGCCTAACCAGTGTGAAAGAGGACGAAATGTTCGTGATCTTCGAAGGAATACCGTTGTTCCATCAGCGATAAAACGAGCGGCAAACGAACTGACGTGACGGCCCAAAGGAAGATGAGGCAGCCCACGGAACGTTCTACTCGTGTTTATTTTCGTTTCCATTGAACGAGCCACGGCGAATCGCCGACAGCGCCAAATGCTCAAGCAGGTGCAGCTGAAACAAACGAGAAGTGAGGGAAGAACTGCACGAAACGAACGCGAAGCAGCGACGAACACGGGATTTCGGCAAGAGCGTTCGGCCGGCGTCTCCCTTCTTCTGGTTGTGAGCGGCTTGCGGGCGGGCGGGCGGGAGCTGGACGGGCTTGCTCGCCCCGGCGGCCGCCAGCTTCTTGATCAGTTCTTCTGCAAGCGGTTGAAGGAGGTGAAGTCCGCCAGACGAACCGCGGGAGTCGTCCAACGCGAAGCGCGGCGCGAGGTGTTGCCGCTCCAACGGCAACGAAGACCGCGACTCGGGCGGATGGTCAGTGCGGGACGGACGTTCGAGCGGCTTCAGAGCAGCACTCCTGCAAGCGGGATGGTGAGCGGAAAGAAAGCGACAGAACCTACTTCTTGTGCCGCTCCATGTGCGCCATGAGGCTCTTGTGGAGAACGAGGCGGTGCAGCGGACTTGCCATCGACAGCAGCGAAACGGAGCGGCCGACCGATGGACTGCTCGAGACGAAAGTGGTCCAGCGGAAGGGTAACCGGGATGACTCGGCAAACTTTACGTCCATTTTGATCGAGCGCCGTCAGCCCGTCTGTTTCTCCAGTGCGCAGACACCTTCCCACTCGTTTCGCTTCGACTGACCGTAAGTGAGCGTTCTTTCTTTCGGTTGTCCTCTGGAATGATGCTCGTTTTTTTATCGTTCGTGCTCTTGCTCGTGCTGCGCGTGTTCCCTTGCTCGTGTTTGGATGATGAGGATCGTGCTCGAAGAAAGTGGATGACGGAATGATCGATCCGTATCGTTCGATCGTTCGCCTTTGCTCTCCTGTTAGTCTGCTCGCTGCTGTCGGCGGCCATCCGGCCGGCTGCCCGGACAGAACTCAAAAGGCTTCCACCCACTTTGCATCGCCCGACTCCCCACTCCACAAGCGAACAGCGCGCTCATGCAAATTCGGCGGCATAAAAGCGGCGGCGGGCGGCCCGAACGGCCACTTGTCTCGACTCGCAGTCCCCCGCTCAGCCGCCCGCCCGCCGACCGCAACGATGAGCTCGCAGGAGGAGGACGAGGAGTTGGGCATCAAGCCGGTGAGTCCCCCCGCTCCCCGCCCGTCCACCCACTCGTTCGTTGCAGGGCGTGATCATCGACTCGGCCAAGCAAAAGTACACGGTCATAAACATGCTGGGCGAGGGCGGCTTCGGCGCCGTCTACAAAGTCCACCAATCCGACGATCGGACGCGCGAGTTCGCCATGAAAGTGGAGAAGAAAATCGAGACGCGGAAGCACAGCAAGCTCAAGATGGAGGCAAGTTTCAAGGGAATTCTTGTTGTTCCCTCTGCTCACCGCCCGCTCGTTGCAGATCGCCATCCTGAAGCTGGTCGGGGCGAAGCGCGCGGAGAAGTCGCACTTCACGCGGATCGTGGACCGCGGCAAGAAGCCCGCCTACTTCTTCCTCGTGATGCAACTCGTGGGCAAGTCGCTGGCCGACCTCAAGGCCGCCCGCCCCGACAAGGTGCTCTCCATCGGGACGGGGCTGGGCGTGGCGAGCCAGTGCTTGGAGGCGGTCGAGGACCTGCACCAGCACTGGTTCATCCACCGCGACCTCAAGCCCGCCAACTTCGCCTGCGGTCTCGACGCCCAGAAGCACGTGGTGAGTGGCCGGCTGCTGGGGATTTCTCCGCTCATCCCCCTCTTCGCTGCAGATCTACATCCTTGACTTTGGGATCGCGCGCCGCCTGACGAACGCCGCCGACGAGCTGAAGACGCCGCGCGCCGTGGTCGGCTTCAAGGGCACCGTGCGGTTCGCCTCGCTCTGCTGCCACTCGGGCCTGGAGATGTCGAAGAAGGACGACTGCGAGTCGTGGTTCTACCTCCTTATGGACCTGGTCTCGAAGAGCGGCCTCCCGTGGCGCAAGATGAGCGACAAGAACGACGTGAAGGGCTACAAAGAGGAGTGCCGCAAGGACGGCAAGAACAAGGACGAGCTCTACAAGGACCACCCCAAGTGCCGCAAGGAGCTGGCCGGCATCCTCGACTACATCGACGGCCTCCAGTACCAAGACATCCCAGACTATTCGTTCATCTACGCGAGCCTGAAGGAGGTGAGTGTCCTCGGGAAGACGCAAGTGATTGCCGCCTGCAGGCCGGCGCCAAGTGCGGCGTCAAGAACATCGACGGCCCCTTCGACTGGGAGCTCGAGCCGCCCTCCTCCAGCAAGTGATCGCCCTTTGTGTTCTCCCCGCCTCTCTGTTCTGCTCTGCTCGGCGAATAAACGGGCCTGCGAATCCACGTGGTCGGAGGAGAACGAAGAACGAGTGGGCTGTAGAGAATTTATTCCCTGCCGGCAGTAATCGAGAATACACGCAGCTTCGATGTGTTGCTTTTATTCGCTCATTTGTAGTCGGACTGCGGGCAGAAGTTCCCTTCTTCTTGATCTCCTGCTGTTCGTCGATGGTCGGACCGCCCGCTTGCCTCGGAGAGTGAAAACGAGTGGGTTGACGGCAAGAAAAGGCGGTCGCATAGGCGTGCACCATCCAGACGTGCGCCGACGACCACGCGAACGAGGCGGTCGAGGCCCAACCCGCGACGATAATCGCCGGCGTCTTCCTCGAGCGAACAGCCATCGATTTCACGGGAGGGAACTCACTTCGTCTTCCGCCCGGCCACGTGCTGCCCGTCCCCGAACGACTCGACCGGCTTCGTAATCGTAGCGAGCGATGTCGCTCGCGTACTTCGAGCCGTAGCGCAGCTTCAGGAATTTGAAGAACGGTCGGCTGACGGACGCGTCGCCCAGCGGAATGCACGAGACGAGCAGAACGGCGGCATTCAGCGACAAGCGCATGATCGAGAGCAATCTTTGAACTCAAGGGAAAGAAGCGAGTGGATTGAAGCGGTCGCCTTTTAATGAAACCGGTGGACAAAAAGAACACTTCCAAGTGGTCCCCTCGCAGTTCGACCGCCGAACGCTAATGAGTACCCCGATTCCAATCGGTCGGCTCCCTTTCGAACGGCTGAACAGACACGATTGCTGTTGGTTCCAACGAACCGTCCAAAACACACTCCTTGGCCGTAATTGAATGACAAACGAGAGCCGATGTTTCTTGTTCTTGCATTTGCACGCGTCGTTGAGTTCAAAGAAGCATTCGCTGTTCGACGACGGAGTGACGTCACTTTCTTCTCTTGATTGCCGATTGAACACCTTGACCTGCAGATTGGAGAAACTGCGTAACCTCTCCGAAGGGCAAAGGATTACACCGCATGCCTTTCGACACTCGCCTTTCGCAATCGTATTTCCTATGGGAATCCTTTTCCCAGCCAGCAGCAAGCGGCCATGGGAAACGCCGCGATTGCCGTCTCGATGGGCGCCGCCTCGCGAATTTGTTTTGATTCCCAGCAAAAAGCGGCGAGAAGATGGTGGGAAATCAACAAGCGGCCCGCCGATCGGACAAAATTCAAAGGAGTTCCCATTCGCAGGGACGGCGGATGGGCGCGGAAAGCAAATCGCGTCTTCCGTCCGCTCGCTCGGCGGCATTCGCTTTTGTGCGCGGCGTCCAACTTCTTGCTTTCCTGTCGCGTTGCTCTCGCGTTGCCCCCGTGTTTCCCTCGTGTTGCTCCACTCCTCTGCTCTCAATCCACTCGTTCTTCCAGGCATGACGGCTCGTGTGGAGAAGCTGTCGAACGCAAAGGTGAAGATCGTTGTCCCGATCCCCGATCTGAAGACTCCTTTCAAGTTCCGCAGTGATTTCGTTTCGCTGGACTCGCCCCAAAAGCTGCGAGTTCAAGCCGGTCTCAGTGTGAGTGGGAGCTCCTCCGAGTGGACGTTTTCCGGCGAACTGAGCGCTGTCGACTTGTTTTATCCTTCGGAGGCCGAATTCCAAATGAAGGCGTGGATCAAACGTTCGAACTACGAAGCCGTCGTGCTCATTCAAGGTGTGTTTTTCACTTTCTTTGCCTTTCATTGGTGTTCAGCTGAGTGGACGCCGCCGGACAAGTTCACTCGGGAACACGATCGCATACAATTCACATCGCCGGTGTATCGATCGTCGGAATTCAACAATTGGATTTCTCCCGAATTGCACGTGTTGGTGCGCCAACTCCCCGACCAGTCGGTCAGCAAGCCGCGCGAGCACTTGGCCTGCAGCCTCGAGAAGAACTTCGATTCGGGCGACTACTCGGACTTCACGATCATGTGCGGTGTGCACGAGTTCAAGGCGAGTCCTCTCTTCCATTCAACTCCATCAATCCTTCCTGCAGGTGCACAAGTGCGTCTTGAGTCAATCGGACGTGTTCAAGGTGGCCATTGAGAGCGACTTCAAGGAGCGCACCGAGAGCAAGTACGAGATCAAGGGACAGAAGCCGGAGATCGTGGAGCACTTCCTCCGCTACTTCTACACGGGCGAGGTGAAGGCGGACGGCGCGACGGCCACGAAGCTGCTGCCACTGGCCGTCCAGTACCAACTGCCGGAGTTGATCGTAGGTTTCTTTCGTGCTCTTTCGCATTCACTCTTTGCGTTCAGGGAATTTGCGCCGACTTGATCTGCGCGGACCTCTCGCTGGGGAACGTGATCGAACGCATGGAGCTCGCCAATCTGCACGACCACCCGCCTGCCTTCAAGCAGCGCGTCGTCCGCTTCGCCAAGTGGAACATCGCGGAGATCAAACAGCTGCCCGATTGGCGCGCGTTCGCTCGCGACCACGGCGAGTTCGTTGCCGACTTCTTGTGATCACCCGCGTGTTCCCCAATCGGCTCCTTAAATGAATCACTGCTTTCTAATACGTCTGTAATGTCTTCGATGTTCTTTCGGTAAATAAACTGTTGTTGTTAGTCGACAGTGAGAGCTGGAGGAAAGAACTGACCCCTAGACATTCCGTTGATCCGCTGAACGATTCGCCTTCTGCTACGAGCGGCTTCTTTTTCGGTTCGAACAAGAGCGTGAATTCTTCTCTCTAGTGGGCGTCGAACGCCGAGCGATCTCCCTCTCATGATGAAACGGAAACCTCCGTTCAATGGAAGACGGTCTCGCAATCGAAGCGAAGAGCCTCGATTGTTTGGGCAAGCGAGCGAGCGGGTGGGTGTGCTCGCGTGCTATCTGCGGGTCGCTCGCGTTTGCTCCAAAATGCGGTTTGACGTTTCGCAACCGGCAAAGTGAAACCCCTCGCATTGGAAGCGGAAAAACTGCCGTCCTTCTTTCGCATTTTGCCCGAATTGCCTCTTTATTCGTGCGAGGTGGCCGATTGTTCGAGCGATTCTCACTTATTGCCTGCAACTTGTAAGCTGCGATTAAGGTCGTTGAATTGAATGCGAAACGACAAGGAACAAGCGGGGACGTCCAACAGTTTGGCCGACGGAAGCGAAAAGGACGAGAAGAGCAGCGATCGAGCGGATTCACTCACTGAGTACGATCTGGCGATCCACAATGCACGAGAGAATTGGACCAAATTTCCCTGCATGGTGAGTTGTTTGCTGCCGTTTCTCTTCCACCTCTTTCCCCCGTCCAGGGATCGATTCACACGCTTTGCTTCTCGCTGGACGGCCGCTACGTGTACCGCCTGCGCGCGGATCTCTCCGAGTTGCAGATTTTGGACCTCGTTCGAAGCTCCCAGCTGTACGTTCCGTCGCATCTCCCTTGCATTGCGTTCTTCCCATGTTTAGGTTGCTAAAATCCAAGACGTCTTTTGACCATAGCATTGAGGAGTTGGTGCTCGTGAACTCGACGACGATCGTCGCTCTCGGGGGACGCGGTTTATGGCTGCTGCGGATGCACATCGAAGACGAGAGTCTTGAAGTGCTTCCATTGGCCGACCACGCGCATTCGCGGCCGTCGTACGTGCTCACAGAAATCACGGGAGACGAAGCGGACGTAAAACACGCGGTGATCCAATGGCGTTGGGAGTGCACGGAGCTTCATTTCTGCCGGCTGCACCTCGACGACGCCCGCCTGGACGTGGACTGGACGGAGCCGATGGAAGATCCCGAAAACGTGTTGCAGCTGAGCGGAGACGGTCGGTCGTTGTTCGGAATCTCCGCTCAAGAGTACGAAACGTTGTGCGTGTACAACATTGAGCAGAAGACGTGGACTACGAAAGGGATGTCTGGCTACAGCTTTCAATGGGTGGGTTCCTTCACCGAAGCTAATGATTGCTTTTTCTTTCTCATTACGAGAGCACCGAGCCTTTTCGGGCGACGGAGAACGTGTACTTCATCACGCGCGAAGAGCAGGACTATCCGCCGTACGACAAGGATCCATTGATGGCCTACGCTCATCGCTGCAACCTGAAGGAAGCCAAATGGGAGATGCTTTCGATTGACGCCACCGACATTCTCGAAATTGCACCGCTGGTCAATGCGGAGAGCGGTGAAGACGAGGGGTTTTTGGCCGTGAGCTACGAGAGGGTCGAGGGCAAGTACCGAGTCGACCGCTACCTCTTCAAGTGAGTCCGTTCCCCTCAATCTTTTGCTCATTACTCGCTTCCAGCACGGTCGATTCGCTCGAACACATCGCGATGGACGCCTTCCGCAAGCACAACATGAACGTGAAGCGCGACTATAACTTCCACTTCTTTCTGAACGAAACGACGCCCGGAAAGAAGATCCTCCCTTCGATGTATCCGAACATGAAGCCGCTCGACCCGCTTCCTTGAACCGATGGATGTCGTTCGTTCTCTGGTTGTTCATTCCGGTTGTTCAATTCAGTTCGGTTTTGTCAGATAAACGTCTACAATCAGTGAAATGTTCGGTGGGCACGTGTCTTTTGACAAGTGAGCGCAAGCAAGAAGTGTGAATCATCGCTCGAAAAAAACAGTTTGAGCGGTCTTCCGATCTGCTGCGTGTACTCTTCGGCCATTTTCGCCGAATGGCCACCTCGCGTGACGCACGGCCGGTGATTGACGGGCAGAAGCGCGCTGTTCGAGTCGATTGCCGCCGCCTCGTCCGACTCGCTCATCGTGTTGAAGTGAGGGCGCGTCGCCCACCGTCCGTTTGAGTTTCCGCAGATCGAGGGAGGGAGCGAGCAAGAATATCATTTCCGACTACTCGGACGGCTGTGCGGCCATCCGACGATCAGCGGCAATTGAGCCGTCCTCCGCTCCGTCTGAGACCGATCCTTCGTCCCCAGGGGAGAGATGATCGACTCGATGGAAGGCGCCGAGGCGTTCGGCCCGCCGCAAGTGGAGCTCGAGGCCGACGGCACCACCACGATCTCGTTCGATGTTCGCCTCACGCACGTGGAACCGATGGAGGAGATCACGGTCGAGATCTCGAACAACAAGGTGGACATCAGCGACCAGTACGACTCGGACACTTTTGAGGTCCTCGAGATCGAAGAGCAGGAGCGCCGTCTGGACGGCTTCGATTTCGTCGGCGCCGAAGAGCCGAAAGCAGAGGAGGAGCGCCCGGACACGCGCGCGGACGTCGACGAGGCGGCCGCCTTCAAGCCGTCCGCCCGCCCCGAGCAGACGGCCGTCGACTTCCGCTTCGCCGTCCGCCCGCAAACCGACGAACTCGACACCCCCCGATCATTCTTTTCGTTCACCAGCTGAAGGAACACGTGATCTAAACGAGCACAGGCGCCCTATGGCGAGCAGGCGGACCTCAGAGTTTGTCGAACAGTTGGAAAAGGAGTTGATCGAAGTGCTCGTCTAGGCTCCAATCAACGATGCCGGTGAGTGTGGGAGTTCGATATGAGGTCTCTCTTTCCACTTGCACCTGCTTCTTCAACATGGGTGCTTGCCGCTCGTTTCCTTGCCGCGCGTGAACCGGTGGTTGAACAGGAGGCGACAGTCGAACGTCAGCTCTATTCTCCGCCCGGACTCGTGAAGCAGCCGGCAAAGCAAACGTCCGCTTCGAGTGGAAGCGACTCGTCTTGTCAAAGACTGCCGCTCCCGTTCAGCAGCTAACGGAAACCCTCTTGCATCGAGAGATGATCGAAGGAAGTCACCAAACGTACAAAGCCGTTGAAGCGGACGATGTCCAGCAGGCGATTCAGAAGAAGCGTGACGACTCCAAAGCGGCGACTCCGCTCAACAGCCTGTTGCTGAAAAGAAAGGGACGTTCTTTTCGTTTACAACATCGTAATCGCGGGGATTGCTGATGAGTATTGCTGAGCATAAGTAGATTTCTTTCTTTCAATTCTTTACGGAGTTGGAACCAGTGGAGCAAATTTTCTGGTGGTTTATTCTTCCAACAGAAACAAGAAAAGAAGGAAGGAGATCAGAGGTACCGCGTGTACCAGAATTTCTGACAACTGATCAAACGCGCGGGCGGTTTCGGCCGCAAGTCGCGCCTGTCTGGCCGAAATGCGCGAGCTGATTTGCTCGCTTTTCGGCTGTTTCTTGTTCAAGAACTCGTTGAAATCGAGCGATTCGGTGCCTTTCCTAACCAGTCGTGGACCAACCATCAGCAAGCAACAACCGGAACGGTCGCGCAGCTGCGGAACCGATCCAAAAGCGCGGTTTTTGCGAGAAAACCGAATTTCACGCGGGGATCCGTTAAAACTGCCCAAATCGATTAAAATTTTACTGAGTTGGTCAATCGAAAATTGCGGATTCGATGCAGACTGTTGTTCGCCAAGATTTGTGCGATTTGGGCGGGTGACAAGCGTCTAGACGGTCAGAAATGACCAAAACCAGCTCGCTCAATTCCGCCAGACAGGCGCGGCTCGCGGCCGAGACCGCCCGCGCGTTTGACCCGTTGACAGAAATTCTGGTACACGCGGTAGATGCGGTCGATGGAGAGGTTCTTCGGGCGCGGGCGGGAGTCGGCGGGGTCGAGCGCCTCGAAGGACGTGCGGAGGAGGGATTTCGGTTGGCTGAAGCGAGGGGATCAGTTAGCAGCATCGTCACTCTGCCACCTACCCGGGCAGGCGATAGGAGCGCCAAATCCAGGTGGCCTCTCCGCTGTAGATGCTTTTGTCATTCGCTGAGGAGTGGGAAGTGCGCACGTGAAGCGTGATCGCGCCATTTGCGTCCACGTGCAGCAGGTCGACGGGTTCGCCATCGCTGATGACCCCTTCCTCCCACCCGGGATACCAGCACGAGTTTGCAATCTCGGCGACGATGGGCGTCTCGATGGTCGTCCACTCGCCGCTGCGGAGCTCCAGGCGGCACAAACGGGGCTGCAGCACGCGACCTTTTCGCCCTTCGATTTGCACCATCACTTGCTCCAGGAAGACGGCCGAGTGATCGTGAAAAGCGAGCGCAGACGGCGGCAAGCGGCGGCGAGTGATGCCGGCCTACAAGAGAAGAATGTAATGAGGAAATGAGTGGTAAGAATGACTGACCTCTTCGCGGCTCTTTACTTCGACTACTCGGATCACGCGCCCTTCCGCCGGGTCGATCGTGTGGATCGAAGTGATCCGCGAGACGTCTCGCTCGAGCACGTGCAGGAGGCCCGCGTGAAAGTGCAGACCGCCGATCTTCCCGTCGCCGAGCTCCACCGTGGCGACCGGCCGGACAACGCGCGTGTTCACGTCCACTTCATGGACCTCCGCGTTCGACGCGTCGCGGAGGACGGCGAACACAAAGCGGTCGGGATGGGCGGTCGGCGCGATCAGGCGGCGGTGTTCTGCGAGGCGGCGGAGTTGTTCGAAGGAGGAGTTTGCGGACGATGGGAAGCGGTGGAAGACGACGAAGCGGAACTCGCCACTCTTCAGCTCGAGCTGAACGAGACGTTCGTGCGTGAGGACGAGCAACCGATCCTCCCGCAGCACCAAGCAGTCGACCACTTCGCCCAGCCGCTCCGTTCCGGGTTTAAGCCACGAGCAATCCCAAAAGCATCTGCAACGAGGCTGAAGTGAGCAGAACAAAAGCGAAAGGACGTACTTGTGAAGGCCAGTGTGCGTGTCCACAACGCGAATGGACGTGCTGTGGTTTGCGAACTCCAACAGGAAGCGGCCGCAAGTGAACACATTAGACATGTGCGGGAACATGCGGGCGCCTCTGACCGGCGACTCCACACTCGCGTACGCCAGTCCTTCCATCTTTGGGAGAGGAGCAGTCAGGAGCTGGGCAGGGGGAGAATAGGATCAGTCGGAAGTGACCGATGGAAGGGAAGTGAGGAAGGAATGGTCGAAAGCCCCACTTGCTCGTCTTTTATTCACTCCGCTGACCTCAGGTTTTCCCCACCGACTCGCGCAATCAAGAGGGCGGCCAGTCGTTGACCTCACGAGTCAACGGTGGACGAGTGGGAAGATCTCATGTTCCCTTGGTCAATGCGCAACGAGATCGCTTTTCATCGCCTTCGTTCTCTTGCGGTTCAAAGGTCAAAGTGGGGGGATGTTCCCGCCGGGTGAATGCACAAGTTAACCGCGAGACGCTCTCCGATCGAAAAGCAGCAACAGTTACGACCCCGAACACTCCATCCTTCAATGAAAGCTATCTGCATCTCGCCGAACACCCCCGCACTCACAGAAAATCGTGTTTATTCCCTCAACGGGTGGACGCTCCACGACGACGCACGACGGTGGAGCTCTCGGCGGTGCGCGTGCCGGGCGTGCGGGCGCGCGGCGTGCGGGGCGTGGCGGCGGCGGCAGCCTGATCGGGGCTTCCGGCGTCCTCGCGCGTCCAGCCGTCGTTGCTGGCCGGCGGCGCGCTCATCAGGTCCAGCGCGTCCACCGCGAACTCGGGCTCCAGCTGCTGGTCGTAGGGCACGCGCCGGACGCCCTTCAGACGCGAGAGCGTGAGCTCGGCGGGCGGCGGCGGCGGGTAGACGGCGGCGTGCAGGCGGAAGAAGGCAGGCAGGAGCTCCTTGAAGGGCGGCCGCTCCTCCGCGTTCAGCTGCCTTCAACCGAAGAATGAAAGGAAGGATTCCCACGTACCACATGCGCTCCACGAGGGCGCTCACCTCGGGCGGCGTGTCGGCGGGCAGCGGCGGCATGGCGGCCTTGCGGATCCAGCGGGCGATCTGCTTGACGGGCTCGTCGGGCCACGGCTTCTCGCCCATTGCGAACACCTCGAACAGCAGGACGCCGAACGCCCACACCTAGGGGGATAGTTGGGTAGAATGAGCAGGAACTCACGTCCGACTTCTTCGAGTACTTAGGCGTGCGGCTGAGCGTCTCGGGCGCCATCCAGCGGAGGGGCACCTGTGCGCCGCCCGCCTCCTGCTCGCCGCCGGCCGTCTGCTCGGGGCGCACTTGGGAGAGGCCGAAGTCGGCGATCTTCAGCCGCCCGTCCGCGCCGATCAGCACGTTGCGGGCGGCGAGGTCGCGGTGGACGCAGTGGTGGCGGTGCAGGTAGTTCATGCCCTTGGCCGCCTCGAACGCGTACAGCAGCCGCTCGCCACGCCCGATGGCCGCCCGCTCGCGCTGCAGGTGGGCGAGCAGGGCGCCGCCCGGGCACAGCTCCAGCACGATGACGACGGGCGGCCGGTTGAGCACCATGCCGTAGAGCTGGATGATGTTCGCGTGCTGGTAGGAGGACATGATGAAGCCCTCGCGGAACATCGACTTCTTGGCCTTGGAGGCGGTCGCGTCCTCGGCCGGCAGCTCGTGGCACACCTTCACCGCCACCTCCACGCGCTTGTCGCCCTGGATCAGCTGGCCGCTGCAACAGAAGTGGGGGATCAGCCGGTTGCTCTCTCGAACTTGCCAGTAGACGGTGGCAAAGTTGCCGGCGCCGAGGAAGTCCTTCTTCTTGTCGTAGCGGATGTTCTCGGGCTGCACGTTCCACTTGGGCCGCAGCACGGCGTGTTTGAGCGGCGTGCGCACGCCGGGCAGCCGATGGCGCTGGTAGTGGCGGAGCAGGTCGAGGATGGACGCGAAGTTGGGCCGCTTCGTGCGCACGATCCCCAGATGCCAGCGGTCCGTGGGGCGGTCGTAGACCAGCGACAGGTGGACGACGCGCCGCTCGGCCCCGCGCGTGCTGATCAGCAGCTCCGTCTTGTGGCGCGCCTCCGTCGCGCGCACCAGCCAGTCGCCCACCTGCTGCAGCCGCTCGTCCGCGTACGAGTGCGTGCAGAACCCGTGGAACCTGCCGAGAACTCAATTAATTTCTGTGTGTCCCCCAGCGCTCACCAGGGCTCCTCGTCGATGGACGCGCGCACGGAGCGGCGGTTGGCCTCCGAGTCGGTGGGCTGCGCGGGGCTCGGCGAGCGGCGGCTGGTGGCGGCCGACGAGGAGCACTGCGAGCCCGTGGGCGTCGTCGTCTGCGAGGTGGGCGGCTGGCTCATCGCTCGGGGCGGCTGTCCAAATGAGTGAGTGGGCGGCCGATCGCCGCGTTTCCGGCTGCCCTGGGCTTGTTGGGTCGGAGTTTGCATGGGGAGTGTCTGTTCGGCTATTCTTGTGTTGCGTCGATTGGCCGAAAACGCAAATGGTGTGGGCAAAGCGAACCCGATGGGTCGTCTTGAAAGGCCGATGAGGTCGGCGGCATCACACATCTGTGTTGAGCTAAGGCGGCCGCACTTCTGCTTCGACTACCCAACGAGTGCCCGAATGTTTGTTCCGCGTTCAACCGGTCGCGAGTCCACGAACGCGGGCTCGATTATGCGCACTGACGAGTTCGCTTAAAACAGAGCGGTTACTCGGCTATAATCCGCTTGCTTTCGGTAAGCAATCTGTTCGTAGCGAGCCGAACGAAAATGGCAAACGTTTTGCGTTTAATCCGCCCCGAGCGCTCGTTATTCACGACGAACGGGGATCAACGCCGCCCATCGCTCGCGTGTATAAAAGCGAGTGGATTGAGCGGAAAGAACAAACAAGCGCTCCTTCCACTCACTCAATCGATCGGAATGCTCACCCACTTCTTCTGCCTCCTCCTCCTGCTCGTCCCGGTCGAGGCCGCCTACCAACTGGTGGACGACTTCATTCCGACGAATCTGCTCGAGAACTTCGTTTTCGAGAACGCGAACGATCCGACCAACGGCTTCGTCAACTACGTGACCGCAGAGGAGGCGGCCGACCGAGGACTCACCAAAGTGCTGAACGGAAGCCTCTTCATCGGTGCGTTGTGCAGCAGGGAGCTCGCGGCCGGGACTCCGTGCGGATCCACTCGTAGAAGGCGTACAACCGCGGCCTCTTCCTCCTCGACCTGCAGCACCAGCCGGGCGGCGTGTGCGGCACGTGGCCGGCCTTCTGGTCGACGGCGCTCGAGGACTGACCGCAGAAGGGCGAGATCGACGTGATCGAAGGCGAGTGGAACATGAGGAGCATCTTCTACTCCATCTGTTGCAGGAGTGAACAGTCAGACGACGAACGGGATGGCGCTGCACACGACGCCCGGCTGCAGCATTCGGCAGACGGACGGATTCAGCGGCCGCGTCGGCACTTCGAACTGCGACGTGCAGGCCGCCGGCCAGCCGAACAACGCGGGCTGCTCGATCGGGACGGACGACGCGCGCACGTACGGGGCGGGCTTCAACGCGATCGGCGGCGGCGTGTACGCGGTCGAGTGGACCTCCGCGGGCATCAAAATTTGGTTCTTCGCCCGCTCCGCGATCCCCGCCGACGTCGCGAGCGGCCAGCCGACGCCCGACGCGTGACCGCAGCCGCTCGCCTTCTTCACGGGCGACTGCGACTTCGACGCGCACTTCGCCGACCAGCACCTCATCTTCGACGTGACCTTCTGCGGCGACTGGGCGGGCAACGTGTGGCAGCAGGACGCCGTCTGCGGCCCGAAGGCGCCCTCCTGCACGCAGTTCGTCCAAAACAACCCCACCGCCTTTCAGGACGCCCACTGGTTGATCAACTCGCTCAAGGTCTTCCAGCAGTGAGCCGAGAACACTCCTGCTTCCTCCTGCAGCTTCTCTCGCGCGTAAATAAACCCGCTGCAATTGAAGCGTTCGGTTTATTCTCGACGTGTTCAGTTTCGGCGAGCGGCGCGCTGCTCGACCCAGTCGTCGTTGGCCGGGCGTTTGTTGTGGCAGCCGCTCGAAATGCGAACGGACTGCCGAAAGTGCGGCGCATCTTCGAAACAACTCGTCGGCGTGGGGCTGCAAGAGCATGAAATGAAGGAAGCATGCAGAGTGACGTTGGCGGCGAAAACCACTGCTGGCGGATGCGATCGCAACCAACAAGCATCGGTGGAAAGAACGACACAAGAAAGTGCCAACTCATTTGATGACGGGGCCATTGCTGCCTAGAACGAGTGCGCGACAGCAACGAAAAGTGAAACGAGGCGGGCCGCATAAAAACGCCGTCTACGGCGCCTACTCCAAACGCAATGCAAACGCTCTCATGCAAATCTGCCGCGTTCGTTTTCGTCCAACCGCCGACCCGTCAGTCTCGTCTCTCGCCCCGCTCGAAGGCGGTCGTTCGAACGGCCTCGTCTCCCTGACTGCAGGTCGGTCTTCTGTCCTCGGCGTTCGCACACGAATGCCGCCGCTCTTCAGAATCATGAACGATCCGGCGTATCGACCTGGGCGGAAGTGGGAGGCCGCCGCGCCGCCGATCGTTCAGTTGTCTTCCGTCCAGCTCTGCGGCTGCGCGAAGTGCTGGAAGACGGCCGTCGCCTACCCGCAAGTCCGCCGCTGTGCTCGCCTTGTTGCCAAGGCGGCCAAACCGCTGCCGCCGTTGGATCACGAGCGACTGCGCCTGGAGAACTTGGCCGTCTACAACCTTTGCTCGATCTGTTCCTCCCCACCTTCTCTTATCCCTGTTGTAGCTCACGGACCCCAAGTTCTTGGCGGATGGACGGCACATGTACTGCTTCACGCGCGGCACCAACCTGCTCATCGTGGACCTCTTGCAGAACACTCACAAGTGCGTTCTTTCGGTCGTCTTGCCCCCGAGTAGGACCGGTCGTTTGCAGGCTGTTGGAACATCGGGCGGGGTGGCCGCAGCTCGTGCAAATTGACGAGTTTGTGGTCGTGAATGCGAGCACGATTCTCGTCGCCGTTGGAGGGCCCACCGAGTCGTAACATCGCGCGCCCGCTGTACGTGGTGGAGATCAACGGCCGGAAGGTGGAGGTGAAGCGGGCGGCTCTCGGCGGAGGCAACGTTCTCGCCTTCGTTCGCGTCGACGTCGACACGGCGGAGCTGACTGGCGAGCGTGGAACGTCCCTCTACACGAAGGCTCGCGAGTACTACCTCCAGACGAGTGACGACGGCCGCGAAGTCGGAGCGATGGAGATCGACGATCCGACGAAAGTGCACGTCTACTCGCGCGAGCAGAAACGCTGGACGGAGCACGTGATGGGCGGCGAGCGCGCGGGAGGCCGGGTTTGCCGTTCACGATCATCGGTTCATTTCTTTGTGTGTAGGTTCTTTCCGGCAACAACCAGACGATCTACGCGGAAAGCAGCGAACACGGCGGCCACCTCCTTCGCTGCAATCTCCGCGAGAAGAAGTGGAAGTCGCTCCCGATCGACGCGGACTCCATCTCCTACTTGCACTCGATCGTCAACTGGGAGGGCCAAGAAGAAGGCCTTGTGGTCGTGCGTGGTCTCGTGTGCGAGGAAGAAGGCAATTCCGATGACATGCTGACCATCACGCGCATCAAGGTCGAGCGTCACATGTTTCGGTTTGACGATCTCTCGTTCCTCCCAGCTCTCGTTTGCTTTCAGGCAGCCGGACTCGCTTCAACACGTCGATTCGATCGCGGACCCGCCCAGCGTGTACACAAACATGGAGCCGATCCTTGTCTGCGACCTCGTCTGCGACCTCGACTGACTCGCTCGTATCCTTCACGTTTGTCTTCGTTGTGCGGTTGGGGATAAACACGCGGTCTGTCGTCCATCGCCTGGGAACAACTCGCATGAGCGAAAGGAACGTGTTCGTGTCTAAAACAAGCTTCTCTATTCGCTCACTTGCCGCCAAAAATTCAAACGGGAGCTTGACACTACTGGGCTCCTGCTCACGCTTGTCGATCTCGTGCCGGTCGTCAACGGTGGCCTGCCCGCGCGAACGTCTTTCGGCGGCGCGCCGTTGATGCCGAGTGTCGGCGGCGAAGACGGCAGCCGGTGGGCAAATGACGGGCGACAAAAATTAAACAGCAGTGAGAACGCAGAATGCAGAACCCACGAAACTCGCCTATGAGCGCCTCTTCCCGCCCAAACGCATGAACTGGCAAAGTCGATTAGAAATCGGACAAAGCCGTCTTTCTTGTCGTGTACGTCGTTTAATGTCGAATGGATTGATTAAAAGGGCGAGTAGTAAAGAGAAACAAAAGTTGGCAAGAAAAAGAAAGAATGGCTGCGGAGTCTGATTGCGCTTGAAAAGTCATGAGAAGACCCAACCGTCCGCTCGACATTCACGAGCCGCCCCTCACCAAGCGCCGGGCCATCTTCTCGGCGAAACGTTGCAGCTGGGCGGCGGAGGGGCGACGTTTGTGGTCCACCTGCAGGCAGAGGCGCACGAGCAGCTCGAGGTGCGGCGCTCCAGGTCGGGCAGCGGCGGGAAGTCGGCCGTCTGGATGTGGCGGTAGAGCGCGAACTCATTGGAGCCTTCACTCCCAAAGGGCGACCGGCCGCTAGCCATCTGCAACAAGCGGAGCGGAGGACTAGACGCTTCTTTCTATCGAACAAACCTCGTACAGCATGCAGCCCAACGACCAGACGTCCGACGCAAAGTTGTAGTCGGACCGAGCGGCGCGTTCGGGGCTCAGGTAGTGGGGCGTGCCAACGCGCGTCTTCGAGCGCACGGTGTTCTGCGCAAAGAGGCGGCAGAGCGAGAAGTCGCAGACCTTCACGGTCAGCTGCGGCCCGTCGAGGAGCACGTGCGCCGGCTTCAGGTCTGCAACGAGCGGGCGGTGGGCGGAAAAGGCGAGTGGGACACTCACCGCGGTGCAGCATCCCGCGCTCGTGCACGTGGGCGATGGCGGCGGCGATCTGCGCGAAGAGGCGCCAAATCTGCGCCTCGGGCAGCCGCTTGCGCTTCGTGAAGTACGTGCAGTGAACGAGCTGCTGGAGGTTACCGCGGTTCGCGTACTCCAGCACCAGCACCGAGCGGGCGCGTTCCTGCGAGTCCTGCAACGAGCGGCGTGAGTGTGGGGACGACGGCGAGAGTAAGAACAAGACGATATTCCAACAAATAATTCTCCCCCGTTCGCCGCACGTACCTCGTCCTCGATCGCCGCGATACACCTGACGATGTGCGGGTGGTCGAGCTGCTGGAGCGCCGTGATCTCGGCGCGGCACAGGCGCTCACGGGCGTCGTGGAGGCCGGTCAGCTGCAACGAGCGAGTGGATGAGAAGGTCGATCAAATCCTCGTCGCTCACCCCGATCGCCTTCAAGACGGCCTTCTGACGGATGGCGCCGCGCACGTGCGCGAGGATGACGGTGGCGAACAAGCCGGCGCTCAGGTCGCGCTCCTTCTCGTAGACGTCTACTTCTTTCGGCCACTCGACGTCCGTCTTGCTGCTGGAGGACATCGCGAAGAGCGGCGGTCGGCAGTTGGCGGGCGGGCGGCCGCGGGAACCTGAACGAGCGGCGTGAGCGTGCGGGCGAACGAAAGCGGCGAGCCAACGGCCCGACTGACGGCGGTGGGCGAGAGGCGACGGCCGGCAATCGAGCGGCGATTGCGTTCGCTCTCCCCTGCCTTTCTATTCCCTTCTTCGTCGGACGGTCAAACCGCCATCCCTTCGGTATGGGACTTCACAAGCGAAAACAAACGCCCCTACTTTAAAATCTTTGTTTAAAGACTGCAAGCTGGCTGCATAAAATTCGTTCTGGTTGGCCCTGAACACTCGAGCCAGTTGCATTCCGCCGCCTCCGAACACAACCGACGGCAAGTGAATTTATTCGCACCGAACAGCGCCTTTACACTCTTCAACTCCTCGAACAGTTTATTCTTCAAACAGAAACAAAAACGAGAAAGAAGATCAGGGGTAGATTCGTTCGCTCGTGATGGTCTGCGGGCGTTGGCGGGGATCGGCGGGATCGAGCGCCTCGAAAGCCAAACGGAGGAGGGTTTTCGGATGGCTGAAGGAAACCAGCGGTTAATTTGTGGCCGTTTGTGCCCTCACCCGGGCAGTCGGTAGGAGCGCCACCAGTAAGCGGAACATCCGAGGATGCAGCGCCAATCGCGCACGGACCGAATGGACGAGCGGACGTGCAGCGTGATCCCGCCGTTCTTGTCCGCGTGCACGAAGTCGACGGGTTCCCATCCGTTGTCCCCGCCTTCTTCCGTCCACTCGGAGTGCCAACCGGAGGCGGCGAGCTCGGCGACCACCGGCGTCTCGACGGTCGTCCACTCGCCGCTGCGGAGGTCCAGGCGACACAAGCGGGGCTGCAAAACGGGTTCTTCTCGCCTTCCGTTTGCACGAGCAACTGCTCCAAGAAGACGGTGGAATGATCGCGGAAGGCGAGAGCGGTCGGCGAGAAGCCGCGGCGAGTGATGCCGGTCAGCAACAAACGGTTCAAAGGAAATAAAGAACGAGAAGGAGGACTCACTTCCTCGCGGTCCGACACTTCCACCGCTCGGAGCACGCGCCCGTCCACCGGATCGATCGCGTGAATCGAGGTGATGCGGAAATGGTTTCGTCCGACCACGAGCAGGAGGCCCGCGTGGACGTGAAGACCGGCAATCCACCCGCTCGCGATCTCCAGCGAGCCGATCGGCCGGACATTCCGCGTGTTCACGTCCACTTCGTGGAGCTCCCCGCTGGACGCTTCGCGGAGGACGGCGAAGACGAAGCGAGCGGGACGGGCGGTGGGCGCGAGAAAGCGGCTTTGGGGCTCTTCGATGCTGACCGCGAGGCATGGGCAGCGGCGGAGGTCGTTGCAGTGGAAGACGCGGGCTTTTCGATCCAATCGGATTTGGACGAGCCGCTCCCGCTCGCGCGTGAGGACCAGAAAGCGGTTTCTGCCCACGCGCAAGCAGTCGAGCGGTCCGCTCATTCGTTCCTCATTAGAAGTTTTGCTGAACTTCCTGAAACGAGGGAGCCGTAAGCGGACGGAGGGGAGAAGTGCGTACTTTTGAGCGCCCGTGTACGTGTCCCCGACCCACAGGGTGTAGCCGCACAAGCGGAATTCCAGCAGCAGACGGCCGGACGTGAACGGCGCGTACGCGTGCAAGAACCAGCGATAGCTCTTGAACGAGGACTTTTGTAAGCCAGTCCGCAACATCTCCTTTTTCATCTGGAAGAGAGCGGGTTTACGGCTGAGCAATCGCTATCGATCATCGGCTTCGCCTCCAGACTGGACGTTATCAATCGCTTTCGTTTCTCTCATACTCATTTATTGGAACTACAGCAAGGTAACGCTTATGCTTGGCAAGGAGAGAAAGCGGCGAGGTCGCCGCCTTCGCGCGCGCGGCGGCGGTTGGGCTTGGAGCGGACGTGCACAAAGCGCTTCATCGTGCTCACAATGCCGACGGCCATGCGCTGGGTGGCCTGCAGGAGGGGCGTCGACGGGAAAATCCGCGAGTTGCCGTGTAGCTGGACGGGCGGCGGCGACGGGCGCGCGAGTGGGCAGTCGTCCGCCGTCAGCCGTCCGTCGAATTCGATTCGATGGATCGAATACGGCTCGAGGCGCTGCAATCAACCGAATTAATCGAAGGATGGCCGGCGGGGGAACTTGCTTGTTGGTCGAGCGGAATCCCAAAGGAATTGCTGTAGCAGAACGCGAGCAGGGCCTCCACAAAGTCGGCCATACGCTCCACGCGTCCGCTCAGGATGTACGCGCCTCAAACAACCAATTGAAGAGAGAAATGGGAAGAGGAGCACCGTCGAGTTCGTGAAGATGCGAGTCAAAGGCCGAAATCACGCCGTTGCTGGGCTGGAGGACGATGAGGATCGCCCGCTTGTGCATGCCGAAAACGAAGAAGATCTGCGGGTGTTCGGCAAGGTCGGAACTGCAAAGAAAGCGTTGGAAAGGAATGAAGCGAGTGAATCGAACCACCGAAGGGCCGCGTCGAGGTACACTTGCAAGAAATCGTAGACCTCCGTCCGGTACCCCAGGCGCAAGTCGACTTTGCGCATCTGCAGGCCGGTAGCGCGCAGCGCGTCGGGCACGATAAACCTCGTGCCCTGCGGCACGCCGCTCAGCTCGTACGCGTGGTTCCCGTCCAAGATTCCCTCGAACAGGGCGCTCAGGACGGCCGGCGGGCAGAGCTGGAAGGAAGGAGTGGGTGAGTGGGTGGATGAGTGGGGAGAACTCACGGCCGACTCCCCGTGCAACGGGTGCAGCCCGAAGCCGCGATTGTGCGGCAGCCCGGTGACGAGGTCGGGCACGAGGACCCCTTTTCGGAACATGCTTTCGGCCACGCAGCAGCAGATGAGGACGCACGCGTACGACGGAACCGCGCGGCCGCCAAAGTACCGCTGCGAGAAGTACAGTGGCAGGATCCAGAGGACGGTGGCGGTCTGGAAGCAGGCGAGATGAACAGTAGGCATCGAGGAGACTCACGTTGCCGATCTGATGGGCTCGATTCAACGGAAAGTGCGATTGCAGCAAGAAATCAGCCGATTTCGTCGCGCAGTCCGTCGACGGCCGGCGGCCGGTGGGCGACGCGCGGCAGACGCCCGCAGTCGTGTGTTTGCCCATCGGAGGTCGTCGCGCGTCCTCGTTTGCGGAGTTGTCTGCGACCTTCGCGGGGGAGACGGCGGACAGCGGCGATCGACCGTTGGCAGGAGTGAGGCCGATCTTGCTGCTGCTTGGCGAAAGCAAACGAGAAAGGTGCAAATTCGCCTTCCAGACATGCAAATTCCTTTTATAGATGGTCGAATTCTGTCGGCGGGCATTTGAATCGCAACTTTTTTCTATCGGCCGCTTCACAAGCGCTCACCGAGTTTCGCTGCGTTCCGATGGCCTCCTTCCGCTTCCTGCTCCTCTTCACTCCCGCGTTCGTCGGCGTCATGAGCGCAGAAGCGATCACCAACTTGCGCACGCCTACAACATGAACGCGAAGATTGGCGCAACGGGCGGCCGATCACGAATGCGATGAGTTCTCACCTCTTTCGCCCCAACTTCTGCGCTTTCAGCGTATGGCCATTCATGAGAGCGGCTTCTTCGGGTTGGACCTTTTCAAAGTGCTGTTAGATTTCTCCAGTTCGCCGACAAAGAGAGAGAGTTTATTTCCGGACGATCACAGCTGGACGGTCTTTTTCTCAACGAAACGCGGCGTGTGCTTGCGGCTCCGCTTGGTGCGTTCGGCCTCTTCGACGCGCAGACGGCGGTAGGCGACGCTCACCGGCAGCTGCTTGATGGAGACGCGCATGTCGGCGGCGATCTCCAGACAGGCGCCCATGTTCACGTCCTTGGGGTTGCTGCCCTTGTAGCCGGGCGCCGAAAAGAGCGCGTAGCCGTGCAGCGGGGTCTGCAAATCAATTGATTGATTAAAGGAGAGAACTTGCTTGATGGCCGCGAACGAAGAGGTCGACGCCCAGGCGCTCGGCGGCGTCGCGCACGGTGTCGGCGGCCAACAGCTGCCCGATGCCGTTGAGGGGTTCGCGCTCGAGGTTCGGCCGAAAGCCGGCGTCCGGGGGCGCGCGCGTGTCGGGGTCGGACCACACGAGGTCGCACTCCAGCGAGCCCACGTCGAAGTCGTCGATGGGGCGGCGGATGGCGTGGACGGCGGCCAGCGAGCGCAGCTTCGGCGACAGCCCGCCAGCACGCGGCCGCCCACCAACACGGCGAGCGGCAGATGCATGAACAGGCGCTTGAACTTGGCGTACATCTCGTGTCCTCGACGGCCGCCTACAACCGAGAGGGCGCACTGGAATCGTCCTCGTTGGAGCGGGCGCACACCTCGTCGTAGAAGGAGTAGGCGCGATTGAGGGACTCCTCCTCGTGGTTCCCGCGGACGACGTGCACGCGCTCGGCGAACTGCAGCTTCAGGAGGGCGATCAGGGCCACGACCTCCACGCCGTGCGTCCTCCGGTCCAAGAAGTCGCCGAGGAAGACGGAGCGCGTCGCCGGCGGCCAGCCGTTCAGGTTCAGCCAGCGATGGAGGTCCGAGTACTGGCCGTGCAGGTCGCCGTAAACAACGCACGGCACGGGCACTTCGAGCAGCGAGCTTTCGGCCGCGAACACGCCCGTCGCGCGCTCCAGCACGTCCGCGAGCTCCTCGTAGTCGAAGGCGACTGCCGCGGGCCGTTGCGCACGGGTCGGACGAGCAGCGCGTGCAGCGAGTGCAGCTGATGAGAGGTTCCGATCGGCTCGTCTGCAAGCGGCCGAGTGGGCGGGCGGGCGGGACGAACCGGCGGGCACCGCTGCGAACTCCTCGCTCCACGTGATCTCGTCCGCCACTCCGAACATGACGACGCGCTGGATGACCGCCGCCCGCGCGCCCACCGCGACGCCCTCCGGCTGCTGCGCGACATCGAGCTGCAATCCGCGGGATCAGTCGGCAGATGAACGGAGGACTCACTCGAGCAAGACGCGCTGCTCCTCGGCGCTGAGGGCGGCGGGGACGAGCATGTCCGGTCAAAGTGGATCACGGAGAGCGTGGAGGCGCGGCCGGACGGTCGTCTTCGGGCCGCCGTCCGTCCGCTCGCTCGGCGCGGAGATGGCGGGCGGCTTCGCGTCGGCCGCCGCCGCGACGCCCATCGCCGCCCAAACGCCCACTTGCGCCCAATCGGCCGCCATTCGGATGCAACGCGGAGTGAAGTGAACGAGGGAGCATGGTGGAAGGGAGTGAACGGAGAGCAGAGGGGCGAGTTTGCAGCGCTTCCGGCTGGTGCGATCGGAGCGGCCGGTCAGGAAAGACCGCTTCTTCTGCTTCTTTCGCAGTTGCGGCTTGTGTGCACGCCGCTGACAAGCGGGCTTCCACTCGAGCTTCAGTCGAACGTTTCCACCGGACGAACGAGCAGCAGAGCAGCGGTCGACAGCTCTTCAACAGCTTCGACAATGGCGGCGATGGACTCCTTCCTTCCCGCCGATTCGAGGTGCGTTCGGAGTTAAGGTCGATGTCCAGAGGATTGGCGGGAGCTGCTTTCGTGTCTCTCGCAGTGTTTTCGAAAAGGAATTCGTTCATCGCCTTTGTATGCTGCTTCGAACGGCCCGCTCCTCCGCAAGTTTCCGCGCGTTTCACAACAGGCGAGTGGGCGGAAAGCGTCTTTTCTAACGGCAGTGGGCGTTTCGTCAAAACGGAAGGACCGGTCGAACTCCGCTGCTCTCCCTCGCTTTTTTCGAGTCAATGGATGAGTTCTCCGTGGGGTAGACACGAGTGCATGGATGAGAGAAGACCATCGACGATTGCCAGGAAAGAATGCTCGCAACCGCCTTTTGCTGCTCATCGTTCCGTTCAGCTCGCCCGTTCCAGCGAACTCCGCCTTGTTTTGATCCAACCTCTTGCCTTCAATCCAAAGACGCCCCGCTCTCTCACGGCCGTCTAGCCGCTCACAAAGGACCTCCTTTCAGGGGTTGCTTGGGAACGCGCAGCCGGTGGTCGGCGAGGTCAGCGGGGTGTTGAGCAGCTGCCGACGGTCGGGCGCCCTCACGAGACCGTCCACTGCCCGTCGGCTACCGCTTCTCACGCAGCTCTCGCCCTCTATCTTCCGAAATAAGCGGACGGGGTGGTGGGCGTTTACTTCGAAGAGCTGCGCACTCTCCTGAACGTCCCGGCCGTCGTCGACCTCGGCACCTTTCTGCAGCGTGTTTGGAAAGCCGTCAAAATTTCCTCAACGGCCTGCTTGGAATCCCCGAAGGCGCTCTTCTGCTCGAC
The DNA here is from genome assembly GCA_024699865.1 of Aphelenchoides fujianensis. Lineage (NCBI taxonomy): Eukaryota > Metazoa > Nematoda > Chromadorea > Rhabditida > Aphelenchoididae > Aphelenchoides > Aphelenchoides fujianensis. Next base: position 568,638 of record JAMPIO010000012.1, on the reverse strand, counting down.
TTCGTTTTTCAGAAAAAAACCCCAATCGGTCAAAAAAGACCCAATCGGTGGAGAAAAGACCCAAGCGGTAGAAAAATAATGCACACATCGTTTGTTCAGCTTTAACAAAGGCACTACAACGAAGAAACGGACGGTAGGTGTGTGGCGATGTCGTAAGTGGCCGTAAAGTTGGACTCGCCGCGGAAGATCCAATAGTTCGTGTCTCCAAAGAAGTAGAAAACGAGCACAATCGTGTCGTTTGAGCGGAGCTGGAAGTGCGTGAAGTGCGGTCGTTGTGGGAGAGCATCAGCTGGAACGAACAAGTCGTTTCTTCTGCTTGTTGCATTGACCGCTACGTACTTGAGTGAGCTCTTTTGCCGACGATTCCAAACGAAAGAACTGGACGCCTCGTTTGATGAAGAGATCGCCGTTCGGAGCGAAAGCGATGCGAGGCGCCGGCCACGTGTGGTTGGCTTCCGGAAAGTTGGAGAGAGCGGCAAAGTGGGTGATCTTCGTCTCCTCGCCGCTCTCCAAATCCAACAGGTGGACGTCCATTCGGCTCTGATTGCTCAATTTTTAGAGAGAAGCCAACCGTAGAATTATCGTGCTTCCGATGACTGCGGCCGTCACGCCCTAAAAACGACCGAGCGGCCGTCCGGAGCGAAATGAACGTCGCCTTCGTAGCCGAGCGTGTTCGTGCCAACGACCCCGTTGTTCTTCGCGGCGAAGAAGCGAATGCTGCGGAGACGAAAGGAAGAGGTCCCGTCCGTGTGCGGAGAGGCGGGAAGCTTGAACGAGAGCTCTTGATCGTCCCGCAGCATTCGGACGAGCAGGTGGTCCCGTCGAAACATTCACGCGATACCCATCGTTCCCCTCTTGGGTCAACGACGAGCTCTCCCTCACTCGACGTCTCGTCGGAGAAGAAGAGCACGTCGTCCTCTTCTTGTTCGTACGTGAAGTGGACCTCCGAGCATCTACGACTAATTGGAGGAGAATAACGAGTGCATTCGTGTGGGTGACGTTGACGAACTCAAACTCGACGCTGATCGTCCACTGGTGCCCGAAAGGCGGGAAGTGCGCCCAGTCGACGCACGGCGCGTCGCTCACCAGTCCGCCGAAGTGGAGATCGGGGCGGGAAGGAGAGCTCGGTTGAAGGCTTGAACGACGAGGTTGTGCTCGCCCGGCGCCAGGACGAAGTAGCCCGCGAACGTGTTGTAGAAGAAGCTGCAATCGAATGAAAAGGAATAGAATGCAATGGATTGCTGCCACTTGTCGACGATCTTGCCGACCATCAAAGGCGCGCTCTCCACCTCCAAAGCATTCGGCAAGTTTTCGTGAAACGCGAGACGATCGAGAACGAGGGCGCCTTCCGCTCGTCCGTACGGGAACATCCGCCGCCTCCATTCGACGCCCGTCTCGGTGCGGGTGGTCGACTCGGAGCGGTTGTAGAATCTGCTTCGGAGGTGCCGAAAACTCTCTTTGCAATCTCTCCACCACAAGTGCCGCCTCGCGGGCAGGCACTTCGGCGAGCAGACGAGCGGTCTGAAGTCCTCTGCAATCGACCGCTTTCGATCGAAGAGAAGACACACTCGGGGGCAATCGGAAGGCACAGGCGTGCACTAATCCTCCCACAGAACGACACACGAAAGCACGGTGGACAGCCGCAGTTTCTGGGGAGCGGCGGCGTTCCAACGTCGGCGATGCAGTTGAACCAGAGGAAGACGAGAGTGACAGCCGCTCGATGCCGATAACCTCACCCCACACACTGGCCGTTCGGATGCGTGAGGACCGAACACTCGAAGGAACGGAGCAAAAACGGAGAGCAGCGAAATGCGGATGTTTGTCATCGTGAACAAGAGACGTCGCTAGTTCCTTTTGTGTCACCGTTCTTAGCCGCAATGCTATTCTTCCTACTCCAGCAACAAAGAGAAAGACAACCGAGTCCAACTGCTCATTCCCGTTATGCTTCTCGTCGTTCTGTTTAATTTGCAGTCCGTGCGGACCTTTGAGACGTGCGAAACCCCTTGAATTCCCGGGAACGACGGCTTAGCAACAGTGCGGCTCGAAGCCACAGGAATTCAAACGCAGATTCTCGTTAAAGAGCAGTAAGCGGCTTTTGTGGTAAACGATCGACCGTTTGAAAGCTCCTCAATTGAGCGTGGACAGCAGCGAGGATTGACAGCGAGCGCAGTGTCTATGGAGGAAAAGAGATGGCGATGGCGCGCGGTAGAAATCGTGACTTCTGTTCGATTTGCCGCTCGATCGAACGCAATCGATTCACTCGTGTTTGTCTTCTCTCCGTCGTGCCCGCCGCCCAGCGATCCGTCGCCGCCTTCGAGCGAGCGGATAAGACGACCGCTCCGCTTCTCGCCGCGAAAGAGCGGCGGTCGGTGCTGCGGAACGCCAGGCGCTCGTCCGCCGCTCTCCCGTCCGATCGCGATCGTCGCGTCTCGCCTCGGGTTTCGTCATCGTCATCGTTTTGCGTCCAGTACTCGTCGATCGAGGTGAGTTCCGTCTGTCTGATTCTTCCCACAACATTGTCGGTTCATTTTCGCGCAAATCGACCTGAAAATCCGTCGGATTTTCGGAAATTTCTTCAAAAATCATGTATTTCCGCAATTCCTCCGAATTTCTTCCGCTTTCAGGCGAAATGGACGACGCCCGGACCAACAAGCGGTCTCGACTCGACCTGAAGCAAATTCGAAAGGCGAAGATCGAAATCGGATATGATGATTCGATCCAATTCTTGCTGGAGAGCCAGCGGTTCGCGCAGACCTTTGAGGGCGTAGCGGCGGCTCTGGAGGTCGCTCAAAAACTGACCAAGGTCAAGATCGTGTGGCGAGCTCCGTACGGGGTCAACTTCCGTCTGATGCTCCAGTGGATGAAAATCGCTGCGAAGCTCCGCGGTACGTTCTGCGTGCTTTCGTTCTCATTGCTTTGCGTCGTTTCAGCCCTGCCCTCGCTGACGTCGATCAAACTGTTCCACTTCTGGGCGGTTGAATCCAGCGAAACAGACGATTTTGCGGCTCAGTACCCGTTCGTGGACATGTTCTTCGACTCGCTGCCCGACAAGTTGACTCATTCGAACGTCGACGACCTCCGCATCGCGACGCTGCTTCGGAAGCGGAAGGATCAACTCGAGCGGTTCGTTTATGCCGAGAACGAGTTCTGCTCCCAGGGCAACTTATGTAAGAGAACGAACGCACATCAATCATTCCCTTTATTTTTGCAGACTTTGCGGACTTCTTCCGGCTGAAGTCTACGAGTCTGCAACTCTGGTTCGAGGAGTCGACCGGAAATTTCCACCGACTGCACGACTGCGGGCCGCTCGCTCGCAACGACCACCTGCAGAAGCTTCAGATCTGGAGCGAGGAAGTCTCGGACAACGGGATTGCGCTAGTTCTGCGCCGCTTGCGCGCCATCAACGGCTACTTCAAACTCAAGTGGGGCGGCGATCACCTGCTTGAGTTGAATGTAAGTGAATTCAATTGCAAGTGTGGACTGATTCGATTGTTTGTTGTTTACAGGACGTTTCCGATCTGAAGCAACTGAACGACGTCAAGATCGGGGCGATGGAATGCGCCAAGGCCATGGAAGATGCGGGATTCTGCTCGCCAGGCGACGTTTCGGAGCTCCGCATTGGCGAGTCTGTATGTTCTTCCACCCCGTTGCGCCTTATTTATTCGTCTGCTTTAGTCGGACTGGAAGTACGTCTCGGGCGATCAGCTGATCGAATACCTCGGATGGGAGCGCGAAGAACTCAACGACGAGGATCCAAAGTGGGCCATGCATCCGTGCTTCCTCATGCACAACGGCGTTCGCATTCGCACGATCCTCAACGGATGACTCCAACTAGCGGACTTTAATCCTTCGTTCTCTTCTAAAGGAGCAGCATAAACACGTCTTCTACTCTCGTGTCTTCCCTTTTGACGGTTCTAATCACTGGACCCGAGGTTGTCGTTACGATTCGAGTCAGTGATCAATTGGGGCCGAAAGCAACGTTTCTTAATACGAGTAGAATCGTTTTTGAACACTCATCTAACGCTTGCCCGTCAGCTGCCATCGAGCGGAGTCGTCAATGATAGAGCGGCGGAAAGAGCGGGCGGGCATCTTTCGACCGGACTATTGTCACCTTGTCTTTCGGATTCTCGGCCACACGAAGACTCTTGTTCTAACAGCTGCGGGCGACCGCAAACGACGAGGTGATCGCAGTTGACGGCCACAACGGGGCTCATTCCGCCTGCCGAACAAGAAGAAAGTGAAGCACGACGACTCGTGACTTGACGCCAGGCGGGATGTCAGCCGTCTGGATGTTCAGGTTGAGTTCGAAGTCACTTGTGCATTCGCTCAAGAACAACGAGGCGCCGCACGACCCCACGGAACCAAGCGGCAGAGCAGAAATCAGTTTCCACACGATTCTTCTCGTTATTCAGACGGTTTATTCTTCGAACGAAAGGGGAGATTAGCGGTAGATGCGTTCAATCATGGCGGTCTGCGGGCACGGGCGGGCATCGGCGGGATCGAGCGCCTCGAAGGCCAAACGCAGGAGGGATTTCGGTTGACTGAAACAAAAGGGAGCAGTTGGACGAAGGATGTTCCTGCCACTTACCCCGGCACGCGATAGGAGCGCCACGTGTGAGGGGAAAATCCGGTGATAGAGCGGCGGTCGCGCGTGCCCTGGAGAGACGTGCGGACATGGAGCCGGATCGCCCCGTCCTTCTCCACGTGCAGCAAGTCTATCGGCTCCGACCAGCTGCTCTCCTCTTCCCTCCACTCGGAGTACCAACACGAGGCGGAAATCTCATCGACGATCGGCGACTCGACGGCCGCCCACTCGCCGCTGCGGAGATCGAGGCGGCACAAGCGGGGCTGCAGCCGTCGGTTGGGCGGCTCTCCCACGATCTGCTGCTCCAAGAAGACGACCGAGTGGTCGTGGAAGGCGAGGGTGGCCGGGGAGAAGCCGCGGCGAGTGATGCCCGCCTGCAACGAGAGGATGAGAGAAGGGAGAGTGGGGAGGAGAACTCACTTCTTCGCAGTTCGGCACCTCCACGACCCGGAGCACGCGACCGTCTTGCGGGTCGATCGCGTGGATTGAAGCGATGCGCGATTCGTACCGTCCGATCACGTACAGGACGCCCGCGTGGACGTGGAGGCCGCCGATCCGCCCGCTCGCAAGCCGCAGCGATCCGATCGACCGAACGGCCCGCGTGTTCACGTTCACCTCGTGGAGCTCAGCGCCGGACGGGCCGCGCAGAAAGGCGAACACGAAGCGATCGGGATCGGCGGTCGGCGAGATCAAAGGGCACTTCTGCTCCTGGCTGATTGTGAGGCTGAACGGGGAGCGCGCGAAGCGGTGGAGGTCGTCGCAGCGGAAGACGCCCGCTTTTCGGTCCAGCTCGACGTGGACGAGCCGCTCCGCCGTGAGCGCCAGCAAGCGGTCTCGGCCCACGCGCACGCAGTCCACCGGTGCGCCCAGGGGTTCCGCTGCCCACGCTTTCCGAAAGTTCCTGCAACGACGAAGGAATGAGCGGAGGAAGAGGAAGGTGGGAGCTTGCTTTTGAGCGCCCGTTTGCGTGTCCCCGACCCAAAGGAAGCGGCCGCTCATTCAGAACTCCAGCAGCCGACGGCCGGTGGTGAACGGAGTCTGCGCGTACGCCAACCGACGGAAGCCGCAGAACGACCACTTGCGGCTCGCGTACGCCAGTCCGCACGCCTTCTTTTTTGTCTTCATCTGCAGAGGAGCGGCGGAGGAAGCAGTCGAGGGAGAGCTAGAGCGGCGGACTTCAAACGAAAGGCGGCAATGATCAAAGCGCCCACGAGGACCGCTTTTTATTCGCTTCGTTTGACCTCCAACTTCCAACAGACGCCGCCCAATCACGCGAATGCGCAAGCGAGAGGGCGGTCGATCGCTGCGATGGACGGGGCCGAAAGGACCGTGTTCCAATGAAAACTGCAGAACGCGCTCTTCTCCGACCGGCTTGCTTTCTTCGCAGTCCAAAGTTCACAAAAAGCGGCGTTCGTTCACTCGTGGTTTATTTCTAAAGAAGCAAACAACATAGACGATCCATTTCACAGAATGTCGAGGCGGCACCGCCGCAGGTCGTAGCCGGAGTCAAAGTCCTTTTGGAAGCGATCCCCGCACGCCGTCACGTCGTCTTCGTTGAAGTCGATGACGCCCAGCTGTCGCACCGTCTTCGAGCACTTGCCCACCTTCCAGAGGTCGGCCTTGACCTTGAACTCCAAGCAGCCGGCCTTCTCGCCGCAATGGGTCGCACTGAAAGAACGAAGATGAGTGGAAGGAGTAGAGAGGAACGAACATCGAGACGTGGAGCTCGTCGGGCTTCGTGGTCTCCGCCTCCCAGCCTTCGGCGTGGAACATCCCCGTCTCGTCCGTGCGGAGCACTTTGCAGAGGTCCCAGCGGGTGAAGAAATCGTACTCCTTAATGATATCCGCTGAAGGCGCAGAGGTTGGAACGAGAAAGCGGAGAGAGCTCACCGCATTCGTGACCGGCCGCCCGTTGCAGCGAATCGTGGCGTTCATGTTGTAGGTGTGGGCGTTCGGCAAGTCGACGATCGCTTCCGCGCTCGGGAAGCCAACGGAAGCGAGAGCGAGGAGGAGCGCGAGGGCGACGAGGAGCAGGAAGTGGGCGGGAACCATCGGAGAGCGGAGCAGAGAGCGCATTCGTGGGTCGACCGACCGGAGAGAAGATTTGCGATTAAAATGCCCGGCAACAGCAATCGACCGTCTACGACAAGAATTTGCATGTCTAGAAGGCGAATTTGCACCGTCCATTGCTCGCTTTCGTCGAGCAGCAACAAGATCGGCCTCACTCCTGCCAACCGTCGCTCGCTGTGATCCGCCGTTTCCCTGAAGACTCCACGAACAATCCGGCGAACGAGGACGCGCGACGATCTTCGATGGGCGCACGGATGACCGCGGGCCGCTGCCGCACGTCGCCCACCAACCACCGGCCGGGGACCGGTTGCTCGACGAAATCGGCTGACTTCTCGCTGCGGTCGCAATTTCCGTCGATCCGCGCCCATCAAATCGGCAACGTGATTCTCGCGGACGTCTTCCGCTGATCGCCACCCGCTTTCAGACCGCCACCGTGCTCTGGATCCTGCCGCGGCACCTCTCGCAGTCGTATCTCGGCGGCCGCACGTCGCCGTCGGACGCGTGCGCTCCTCATCTGCTGCTGCGTGGCCGAAGGGTTGTTCCGAAAGGGAGTCCTCGTGCCCGACCTCGTCGCGCGGCTGCCGCACAGCCGCGGCTTCGGACTGCACCCGTTGGAGGGCGAGTCGGCTGTGAGTTACCCGCACTTCTCCATCCACTCACCCACTCCTTCCTTTCAGCTCTGCCCGCCGGCCGTCCTAAGCGTCCTGCTCGAGGGCATCGTCGACGGGGACCACGCGTACGTGCTGAGCGGCGTGCCGCAGGGCACGGCGTTCGTCGTGCCCGACGCGCTGAGCGCCACCGGCCGGCAGATGCGTGAACTCGAATGGGAGTCGGGGAACCGGACGGACCTCTACAATGTCTTGCACACGTACTTCAAGGCGGCCCTTCGGTGGTTCGATCCACGCGTTTCTGTCCGCTACACTGTTCTCTTTGCAGCCCCGTCTTCGCCGCCCACCCGCAGCTCTTCTTCGTTTTCGCCATGCAAATGCGGGCGATCCTCATCGTCTTCCAGCCGGCCAACGGTGTCATTTCGGCCTTCGACTCGCATCTTCACGAGTACAGCGGTACTCCTGTCCCCATTTCGTCTTTTAATTGCTGCTTTGAGGCGCGTACATCCTGAGCGGACGCGTGGACCGGCTGGCCGAGTTCGTGGAGGTCCTGCTTGCGTTCTGCTACAGCGAGTCATTCGAGATTCCACGCGACCAACAAGCGAGTTTCTTCCGCCCGCCATTACGCGAATGACTCGGTTGATTGCAGCGCTTGGTGACTTATTCGATCCATCGAGTCGAATTCGACGGACGGCTGACGGCGGACGACTGCCCACTCGCGCGCCCGCCGCCGCCGCCCGTCCGACTGCACGACAACTTCCGGATTTTCCTGTCGACGCCCGTCCTGCAGGCCACCCAGCGCGGAATCGTCGACATCGTGAGCACGATGAAGCGCTTCGTGCACGACCGCCGCCGCGCGCGCATCCCGGCTGGCAGGTCTTCGATTGGGTCGCTTCTCACGTGAGCGAAAGACATCAACGGGATGATTGAGGGTCGTTTTCAGGTGTACAAAGCGCTCGAATTCGTGAATCGCGCAAAGAACTGTGAGGAAAAAGGGATTTTGCCCCATTCGCTCTTTTGTTCCCCCGATTTCCATCAGCAATAAACGATAGTTTTTTGTTAGCAGAAGTTTAAGACCGTCAAAAGTTGAGCGCTGTAAAGGATCACATTGGATATTAAATGAGGATGGAGCTAAAGACGATTGTTTGGGCGCCGTGCTCCACAATTGTCACGGATCGGAAGACGATTGAAAGCCAGGACGCCTGACGACCGCCTGCACGCCGTCACGCTGCTGGAGGTCGCGGCGCGCGTCGCCGGCAGTGTCCTCGCCACGATGCTCGTCATCCACTTCTGCGTGCGCGGCGCTGCTCGCGTTCAAGCGCTCGTACCAGCGCCACCTCCACTCGTCCGCCGCCCAGTTGTTGCGGTGAGTGAGAGAATCATTTCCGTCAATCGCCGTCTGTTTGCAGCGCGTTCCTTCGCTCGGTGCTCGCAGGGACGCTGGTGGTCGTCTACGTGGTGCTGCTGCTCGGGTTCTTCCTCTTCCCCGCCCACGCACAGCACGTCATCTTCCTGAACTTCAGTCCGTCCCGCCCGCCCTCCCGTCCACCACTCCCGTTCGCTCGTTGCAATGCGCGCCGTGGACATCAACTACGCGGACCTGCGGGCGCCCGGTCGCAATTTCTACCTCCAGGGGCGCTTCGCGGAGTACGAGGCCGAGCAGCCGGTCCTCGGCTTTCGGCACGTGCTATCCGGCCGGCTGGCCGCCTCCGAAGAGCCGATCGTCGTCTACTGCCACGGCAACTCGTACGACCGCACGTCCCGCCATCGCTGCCAGGCAGCCCTCCCTTCCGCCGGCCTTCACCCCTGCTCGACTGTCCATCCTCCCCCTTCCGACGATCGAAAGACTGCAGTTGCCAGTTTTTTATTCACTTCACAATCTCGCTTTCGTTCAGTCCTTGAGGGCGGAGGCGGTGACGATGAAGGACTCGAAATTGACCTCGTTCGTGTTGCGGCGAATGCGGAAGAATCCCTTCTCGCCCCAAGAGGCGCCCCACGAGTTGCCGGCCGTCCAGTAGGGGACGCCGCCCGCCACGCCCCAGCCGACGATGCGCACCGCGTGGCCGCCCACGTACTCGCCGCTCGTGTGCGCGTAGATGCCGGTCGAGTACTGAAAGCGGGCGACTGAGTGGGCGGAAGGGGCGGCGGCCGACCAGGTAGAAGTCCTCGTAGACGTCGAAGGTCGCGACCACGCTGCCCGCGGCGAGGATCTCCGCCTGCACGGCGGCGTTGTCCAGCGAAAAGGCGGAGACGCGGCGGCCGAAGTGCTTGTCGCGGGCGTACGTCTTCGCGGTGTACTTCGACTGGCAGCGACGTTGGCAGGGCGTGGAGGCGGCGGGCGAGCGGCCGGGCGCCACGGCGTACGGCCGACAGCCGCCGCCGCCGAACGCGCCGCCCGTGACGACGCCCGCTTCGACGAACCAGCGGAACGCCTCCGCCGGCCAGCCGCCCGAGCAGCCGGACGCGTAGGGCGTGCAGGCGGCGCAACAGGTCGTCAGGTCCCACGCGCTAATCGGCAGCGAGGCGGCCGCCGACGTGCCGTTGAAGCGGATGCAGCGGCGGTCTTGAATGGCGCTCGCCGCCGACACCTGCAAGCCGCCGCTTCGTCCACGCACTCCCCGGTCCCGCACTCACCGCCCAGCAGGAGCCGCAGCCCGCCTGGTCGGGTACGCGGTTGAACGTCGCCCGGCAGCGCGGCCACTTCGTGCGGATGTCGAAGGAGGCGGGCGGGGCGGTCGGGGGCGCGGCGGCCGCACTCGCGACCTGCGGGACGGCGGCGAGTTGGGCGGCGGTCGGGCGGACGGCGCCCAGGAAGCGTTGCAACTCGGCCCGCGTTTTGTTCTCGAACTGCGCATAGCGGCGGGCCTGAACGGGCGGACGGGAGGGGCATGAGCGTACGAGTGGCCCCTCACCGTGAACAGCCGGGAGTTCGCGTTCAGGAAGGCCGCCAGTCGGGGTCCGATCGGCAGTTTCGTGTCCGCCGAGCCCACCGCTCCGATCGGGAGGAGAAGGAGGAGGAGGACAAAGAGAGGGGCCATTCGGAAGGGGGTTGTCTTCTCCGTGTTCCGCGCCTCTTTTATACCCGCCCGCCTACCATAGACGACCGCTGCCCCCGCTCGGCTTTGCATTCGTTGCACGCCGATCCCTCGCTGTTCAACGCGTGCAGTGCGTGGCTCGTGGGCGAGTGCAAACGATTGCCGGGGGACTTCCGGGTGAGTGGGGATTAAAGGAGTGAAGGCAACTCTTGCCAGTCGAATTCTCGTTTGTGTTTTGGACGAACGCCCACTTTCCACGCGTGTGGGGAGGGCGGGATGATTGTGAACATTTAATCAGACTGCGCGCGAAGACGACCGATCAAAAGGTAAGAGAAAAGATGGGACTTCTTTGACAAATCATTAGAGTGCAGCGCATCATTTGTTTCCGTTAATTTGCGCCCACCACTTGACAAGAGCATTGTTTTGAGCGGATTTATGTTGCGTCTAGAGAAGGAAAACAGAGTGGACAAAAACGGTCATTTGTATCTTGTTCGCTGTTATTCTCGTCGTCTTCTCAGCGAATCATCGGTAGCTTTGCGGTCTGGTTGCCAATCGAAACGAGTTCTTGTGGTTCGAATAAACGCGGCAGTAGGAGGACGACCCACTTTCCTCATCCACTTGCACTCGTTTCCTCACCGCACTGGCTTTGACGCGAGATGAAGCCGAGCCGCTTTCCTGGACGATGATTGAAATGAACGAGCAGCCGGCGGTCGCGAGTTCTCCGCAATGTCCGCCGCCTCGTCCGCCCGCCCGAAGCCGTCGGCCTCCGCGCGAAAAGTGAGCTCTCGGCGGCGAGCGGCAGCCGGCGGCTTCCAGAGCGCCGACTCGGCCGACCCGACGATCCGCAGCGCGATCAACGCCGACAGTTGTGCGTCCCGTCCGGCCGCCCGCCCACTCACCGCTGGCCGCTTCCAGTCTACGCGCACCGCGGCCACGGACGCGACATCTCGTGGAGCAACTTCAGCGTCTCGCTGGTCGACCGCCGCCGCCGCGCTTGCTGCCGACGGGACGGCGAGCGGGCGGCCGAGCGCGTCGTCTTGCGCGAAGGTGAGTCGCCGCCCGCCGCCCACTCACCCGCCGCCCGCTTGGAGTGTACGGAACGGCGAAACCGGGCGAGTGCATCGCGATCATGGGCTCCAGGTGGGCGACCTCCTCACTCTTCTCCACCCATCCATCTGCGGGTTGCAGCGGGGCGGGCAAGAGCACGCTGCTGAACGTGCTCACGAACATCGACCAGCGCGACGTGCGGCGCCACGCCGAGTCGCGCGTCCTCGTGAACGGGCAGGCGCTCTCGCCCGCCCAGATGTGCGTCGCGTCCGCCTACGTGCAGCAGTTCGACCTGTTCATGGGCTGTCTGACGGTGGAGGAGCAGCTCCGCTTCGCCGCCGCCCTCCGCATGGACCGCGGCCGCTACGACGCGCGGGCGCGCGAGGAGCGCGTCCGGGAGCTGCTCGCCCGCATGAACCTCGAGCGCTGCCGCCACACGCTGATCGGCGTCCCGGGCGTCCGCCGCGGCATCTCCACAGGCGAGAAGAAGCGCCTCGCGTTCGCCTGCGAGGTGAGCGGCAGACCGATTCATCGACGACGTGCTCGTGTGTTGCAGCTGCTGACGGATCCCGACTTCTTCTTCTGCGACGAGCCCACCAGCGGGCTGGACTCCTTAATTGCCGTGCAGGTGGCCTACGCGCTGCACTCGCTGGCCAAGAAGACCGCAAGACGGTGATCACGACCATCCACCAGCCCTCGGACGACGTCTTCAATCTCTTCGACAAGTGAGCACGAGCAATGCAGCTCTTCAATGCCGGTTGCAGGATCCTCTTCCTGTCGCGGGAGGGCGGCGAGGGGCGGGTGGCGTTCTTCGGGACGCCCTCCGCCGTGCTGCCCTTCCTCGCTGCCATCTCGCGGCCCTTCTTCGCGCATCGCCAGGCGGCCGGCGTGCGCAAACGCAGCGGCGAGGAGTCCAGCCACTCGTCCGCTCTCATGCAAACTCGGCCGACCTGCTCGTTTCTCCCGTCCGCCCGCCCGCACTCGCAGTTTGCCCGATTGCCCGCCCGCCGGCCGGCTGCTTCCGATGAGCGCGGGCGGAGGTGGGCGCGAGCTATCCGTTCCGTCAGGAGTGTGCCGTCCGCTCGTCGACGGGCGTGATCTCAGCGGCGCGCAACTTCTCGTTCGCCGTGGTCTTCGACAGCCGCCCGCCCGCCTGCCAAGGGCGACATGGAGCACGGTGAGTGCGGAGAGCGAAGAGAGCCTTTCACTCGTTCCTCTTCTCATCGCTCGTCCCGTTGCAGACCTCCCGCCGCTCGCCGCCCTCGACCGCGACCGGCCGGACGGGCCGCCGCGAACACGCCGTCTGCGCGCTGTGCGGAGGAGTCGGTGAGCAGTGGAGGGCGTGTTCGAATGGAATGACCGCTCTCGTTTGCAGGACGACCAGTCGACCGACACGCCGGCCGACCTCGAGCGCGCTCGGACGGCGGCCGCAGGTTCGATTGTTGCGCGTGAGTCCTCTTCGTTTCTCTCTTGCTGCTTGTCTAATCCCTTCTGCGCATTCCAGAAACTCGAGAACAACTCGCCACTCGTCGTCGTTGTTGCAGACGGCAGGCGGCGTCCACTCGCTGGTGCTCGACGGCGAGGAGGGCGCCGCTCCAACGGGCGTGGAGGTCGTCAGCAAGAAATGAGTCCCGTTCTTCCTTCCGCTCAACTCCGTCCTCCTCGTGCAGCCGGCGGAGGACGCGCCCGGGGAGTTCCACCCGCCGCCCGCTCTCGACTTCTTCCGGCTGCTTGCAGGAGTTCGCGAGGACGAACGCGCGCGGCCGCCTGATCGTCGCCACCGCTTCCGGACGGGCGGCCGCATCGTGCACGAGATCTCCCAGGCAGGTCCTCCGCCCTCGTTCTTCGTTCATCGGCGTGTTCAGCCAGCGATCGCGGACACGCCCATGCCCGACGGTCCGCTCAAGTCCCGCCGCCCGATCGCCTCCCGCCGAAGGACGTCGATTTGCCCCTCTCTGTTGTCATTCGTGGTTAAACACTTCTTCCGGACGGCGACTGGCCGCATGGCGGCCTTCCGGTGTTCAATTCACCGGCCGGTCGAAAGCAAACGTTCTTCTTGTACGTGAATCGGCGGGGAACAAGCCACGAAAAGGAGGGAAATCGACGCCCGTTGTTCGCTCGAAACCCGGACTTATAAAAAAACGGGCGCCAAAGCCAGCAGGGGGGTACAGTCAAGATTGAAGCGCCCCACGACTACGGACCATCGCGCAGTGGAACGTCGCCCGCCCGCCGCCCGTTTCGGCGGTCCGCTTGGCACTTGATTTTCACCGAGATTCGTGAGATTCGTGGAATTCGACGGCCACGACGGCGCAAAGCAAGCAAACAGCAAGGAAAAGGACAGCAAGCGGCATCTCGCATTCGCACACAAGAATCCACTCGAAAACATTACGCATTGGGGCAACAAGTTCGGAAAGCGCTGCAGAAACCAAACTCCACAACTCCTGAAGGCCGTCCCGCCTCGACGCCGCTCGGATCAAGCGGACAACCGGCCGATCGCAGCGAACGACCGGTCGAGGACTGCAACAAAGAAGAAATCACGCCGCTCGACACAAATCGAACCAAACGGCGCGTCCGCGTGGTTCAGTCTAAAAGAGCAAAGGGGAGTGCGTGTGTTGGTTGTTGTTGCTTTGGGCGGAACGGGCAGCTCTCCTGATCACGTCCTGCATTCCCCGATTGGTCCTGTGGTGCAGATGAAGAAGGGAGGGAGTCGCGCGTCTGTTTAGCGTTTGTTCTTCTTACGGGGGGCATCGCAAAAACCTCCACGACGAATCGGGAGCGAAAATCGACGGCGAGCGGGCGGACGGCCGCCGGATCGATTCGTGAGGCGGTTGGCCGTCGGATCGCGTATTTTGCTTCTTTCTAATCGAACTCGTAAGAGAGTGAGTGCGGACAGATTGAAAGCGGGCGAGGGCGATCAGGTGGTCGGTGGACGGACGGAAGGCGGCCGGAGTCGCCGCTTGAGCGGGCGACGGCGGTGGATCGTAGCAAAAATCTACGCCGAGCGGCAACGATCGACGTCAAACAGGCGGCGGGAGTCGAAGGAAACTGAATTGAGCAAACAAAACTGAAATAAACGAACGAAACAGCGACTTTGATTAATTGGCTACTCGAAACGAATTTGACCGGCGGCTCGGGAGGTGATCGAAACGCCGTGCACTCGTCTTCCCGTCCAGTCAATAGAAGCCGTGCGATCGCGAATGCAGTCGGCGGCTTCCATTCGAATCGACGCGCGGCATTTCTGTCGATGAGCGCCGGACGAGAGCGGGCATCCGTGAGCGGACGGCCGGAGTGCAGCCGAGTGGCCGAGGAATCTGGAACAAATCTCAATGAATGTCCGTGCACTCGCCGCTGGCTGCTGCTTCTCGTGGGATGTTCGTGGACGCCGCGAGTGGTGGGTCCCCGCAGTCCGACTGGCGTCGTCGATCTTCCGCTGCGTTCCACGGGTCTTGTGGGGTGATCGATCGAACAGAAGCGAGCACGAATCGACTGTTCGCTGCATCGCGATCAGTCGGAGGCTTGATAGAAAGAACAAGAATTAATGGACAACTGCTTTCTGCTCTCGTACACAACCGGAAGCAAGCGGAAGTCGCCACGGGCCGCGATCAACATTCGGCGGCCAGCAGTTGATCGTAAAGAAACTGGAAGCAACACGTAGCCGCCCGTCGGCCACCGGAATCTGTCGGCAGCCGGGTTCGTTCGATTGTTTCGAGGCCGTGAAGGCAGCTGCCGATCGCTCCGATCGAACTGCCCTCGCCTTCCACGTTCCCGCCTGGTTCGTGCGGTCGATCGGCCGCAGTTGCCATGGACGAGAGGCTTTTTTAAACTTTCCACGGCGAATTGGAGGCAATTCTCCACGTCACGGGCGCCGATTTCTCCGCTCATCCACTGGATTCCCACCAGCAACGCTCCTGCTCACGACCAATCGGTTTGTTTTCGGACGACCTAAAGAATAGGAACCAGAAGGCGTAGCGGTAATTTCACTCGCACACTCCCGAACGAACAACGCATTCCGTCGCCCGGAGAGCAAACGACTCGTTCGGGCCGTCCATTACGGAAACGCCGTAAGCGAGAGGCTGCCGGCTGCATCGAGCGAACACGGCGGGCGGGCGGTCGAACGAGAGAACGAAGCGGATTGAGCGGTCGCGGACACCTGGAAGAAGAACTGCAGAGAGCAGTCGATTCTCGTTCATTCAGTGGGAAGCAAACGAGTAATCCGGCGGCTTCGACACGCTCCCAATTGAAAGAACGAGTGAACGGCCGTGTTGCTGCTGTAGACGTCAAATCGTGGACAGAACTGAAAGAAGAAAGGATCGCATTGCTGTTCGTTTAGCTTCCGAGCGACGAGCGGGCACAAAGTGGTTCGTCCGCACGATCGCTTCACTCCATCCGCTACACTCCGCCGTTCATCCGCTGATGAGAGGGCACGATCGATGGGCGCCTTCCAGCCGAATGCTCCCTCGTTCGTTGCAGGCTACGCGGGCGCCTGCATCTTCGGCACGGAGTCGCTGGTTCAAGTGATCGTCCCGATGCTCGTCCTGCCGTTCCTCCTCTTCGGCTGCTACTTCATCAACGTCCGCCGTGTTGTTGGAGGCACTTTGGAAAGAAATGAAAGGCTTGGAGTAGCAGGCGCACCACGAGGCAACAAACACGACCTGTGCTCGAAGGAACGCAACACGCACTCGGTCAAGCGGTGACCGGTGGCGGTTAGCGCCCTGCTGGATGACGACCGATCACTCGGCCGTCACTTCAAAAAAGCTCTGCTGCTCTTCCACCTCCAACCCCAGCCAACTGCCCTCGACTCTCTTCCCCGCAACCAAAAGACTCATTTATTCGCACGAATCCGCACGGAAGTCACCAATTGCGTCGCACAACAACCGGGTTGTTCGTGGGCGTCTGCTGGACGGTGTTGTAGACGACCACGTTCTCCCGCTCCCGCTCGATGCTCTGCAAGTAGGCGAAGAGATGAGTGGAAAGAAGGAGGACTCACTTGATTCATGCAGTAGTACTGCAAGGCGATGCCCCCGCCGACGCTCACGGACAGCAGCACGAAGACGAAGGCGAATCCCGCAAACACGCCAATGTAGGCGGCCGAACCGCCCGCTTCCGCCTGGAAGCCATCCATCGAAGCGAATAGCAGGAAGAAAGCAAACAGGCGGCCGCCCATTTCGACTCGGTTGAAGTGTGTTGAATGAACCGAGTCGGCGCTGGATCGCCCGTTTTCCGCTGGATCATGCAAACAGGAATGAATGCGTACGTAAGTTGGTCTTACGTACCGCGCTGCCGTCTAAGAAAGTTCATTGGCAGCGATCTTCGTGACCCCCCGCCTATTCGTTGTTCCGCATTCATTTTGATCAAAAACAAAAGACACGCGTTTATTCTTTAATTTCGCTAACAAGAATCTCCCCCTCCCCTGGAATCCCCACCACCCCCGCCGCAGGAGTCTCCAGCTGTTCCGCCATCGCAAGACTGGCCGCCCGACTGATTGAAGGTCGTGATGAAAACGTGTGGATGACAAGACGGCGAATGCCATGTGGTGGAAGCGTGTCCTCTAGACGGCCGCACGGCTATTATGTTTGTGCTGAAAGAACGAACTAAGTGAGTAAAAAAGGCGTAATCGACGAACTTACAAGTGTTCCACGTGGCGGGAAACAGAACGCGAGGGTTTGTTGATGCGGTGGGGATGCGAGGGAACGGAAAGGAGAGAAGGATGTTGCTCGGTCTTCGAGTGCGGTGTGTCGAGGGGAGCGATTGTTCCTACTCGCGGAGAGTCGGCCGTTCGCTCCGTTGCGGCGTCGACGACTGACGGCCGATCGCTTCGAGCAGCGGCGGAGGGCGGCGAGGCGGGCGGGAGGGTGGAACGCCCGCGATCGTTTGGACGAGTCAAAGCGGCATTTACGTGGCTCGGCCATCGCTCGAGGCACCAGCAGATGGAAAAGCAGATGCACACCGTGAGCAAAACAACGCCCACAAGAATAACGGTGATCGCCCAGGCGGGAAGTCCGCAATTGCCGGAGCACCTGTACGCGTTAACGGTCTCGCTAAAAGCGAGAAGTAGGAGCACGAGCAAGCAGGCGGCCATTCCGATCGGAGTTGTGTGGAATGAACGGAGCGGGTACAACCACTCATTTATGGACGGGAATCGATTGATCCGCCTTTTCTGCTTGCTGCTTTGTTGTTGGCCGCACACTTTCCGAAGGTCCCGCTTGTCCTTTGGAGTAAAGGGCACCACGATGATTCCTTTTTCTCAACAGCAACCGAACAACCAAGATGTCGAAAGTAGAGGATGAGTAATGAACGAACAAGGAATGAAATGCATGTAACACGCGAAAAAAGTTGCCAGAAGAAGCACCTCCTCCCGTGACTCACTGGCGAGTCATCAGAAGTGGACGATTGGGCACGGATGGCTGCTAACCCCATAACCTTTCTGAAACGGGTGTTCTATTGGAATTCAGTGGAATGAGCGGAGCGGGCACCAATTGCTCCTTGCAGCTTGCTTGAACGCTCATTTAGTGGCCGGAGTTTGCCGTGTTTCTCTCGCTTTGTTGTCTGCTGCACACTCATGCAGCTGTCCTGTCTCGAAAGACGAGCTGAAAGAAGCGGGATCCCATTTGTTTCTTTCCGTCGGCAAGCGAGCAGGAGCAGCGGCCACTGCACAGGCAATCCGGTCACTCGCAGGCACTCCTCGGCGCCATTTTCGAAGGCAAGAACATCGCGGAAGTCGGAATTGGAGTGGACGGACGAGTTTTCGAAACGAGTTCACTTTCCTCATTCTACAGTTGACCTTTTGCTACAAGCAACTGCACACGTCATTAGGAGACAAGCGTTTTTTGAATTCTCCGACGAAGCACTCCCCTTTTATAGCGGCACGAAAAGAATACAAACGTCTCGTCCAACCAGGAACCTCAGGTGTTTTGTAATCCGCATTAGTCGCTCATGTGCGATCATTGTCGCTAGTTGTCGCCCCCTGCCTCCCTTCGCCAATTGTAGCCGAGCGTTCACCTCGAATGAACTCCTCCTTTAACCCAACGACGAGCAGTCTGCTTCATTCTTTCGTCCACCTCAAATTCAATGAACAACCTCATGAATGCGACTTCAATAGGAGCCGTGAGTAAACCGCCGATGCTGCCGCTGCTCTTCCGCGTCCAGTACTCGATCATCGTCTTTTTCTACTTTGTTTCTGGGGTCTCGCAATTCTTCCTTTTCTACAAAGTCTGCTCCACTCGTTTGAAGCAACAACTCACCTTCTACCTGATCTTCAACATCTTCATTTGGTGCCTCGTCTGTCCGGCCGGCGTCGTTCACATCGGCTACCTGCTGCTCTTTAGTTTCGGGACGGGTAAGCGAATCTAAAAGGCTAAATAGCTACGTTGAATTCAGAGCCCTTCTCCGGGCCGATTTCATTCTGGACGGGCGAACTCCTCTACTCGTCCGGCATCTGTCTGAGTATTTCGCTGTCGTGTCTACTGGCCAGCCGAATTGTGATCATCTACCGGCCTTTGATGAACAATCAGCTGAGCAAGAGCCACTTCACGGCTACCGCTGTTGTTCTCACATTTGTCTACGGATTCTCTTGTGCCATTGCTACTGCCCTCATTGAAACGATCCCGCAGCAAACCAGTAGGTTATTTCTGCTGTTGTCTCCCTACAACTTTTCTTTAGGCTGCGGCACGTTCTCCTGCCCGCTGACGAAAACTCGGGGGCTGATCTTCAGTGTCGCTCGTTTCGTCATCTCATTCTTCAACATCCTGTTCGCGTCAATCTTTTTGTTCCAATTCGCCAAACACGGTAAGCAGCAGTTGAACGCCATGCAGCAACAACAGCGAAAGGCAAGTGCAAGGGGATATTGGGCGTTTAAATGAGAGTATTGCAGAACAATCTGATCGCAGCGTACGCAATCGTCAGCGAAATTCTGTTCAACTTTCTTCCACCCGCAATGTACTTCACGTTAGCGCTGCTCATCGATCAGTCAGCACTGGGACCTTATCCAACGGTACATTTACCTATTTTACCCTGTTTATAACTCGTGTTTAGGTCTTCTATGCGGTTGACGCGCTCGTGACGTCCACAATCTACCGTCGGGTGATTGCACGGCAGTTCTCGCAACAAGCGGTAATCGGACGTGCGCAAAGCACTCGCGTTCAACCCTTTCTCAACCACTCATCTGTCTAGCCGTTCAATAAAATCGGTAGAAGCAGTTGAAGAGACCGACGTCGTGGCCACGGGCTGCCGGATAAGCGGCGAGATGAGGGTATCAAGCCCACTCTCCCATTCAGCAGCAATCCTTGATAGTTTATTCACTTGCACAACACAAAAAGAAACAAGAGAGGTCACCAATTGCGAGGCGTCTGCCGCGTGTCCACTCCGTCGATCGGTTGGACGGCCGCCGCCGGCTGCCGCTGCACGTGGGTGACGGTCACCACTTGCTGCGATCTGTTCCAATGGCCGTAGTGGTGCCCCCAGCCCGCGTTGTAGCCGTGGCCGTGGTACATGAGTTGCGGATATTTCTGAAAGCCGAGGGGATGAATGAGGGAGGAAGAGAACTCACGATCAGGACGTAAACGACAATTGGGCCGAAAACACCCACGCAGATGCAGACCAGGCCCACGAGAGACACAACGGCGAGGAACGCCTGCGATTTCCAGTCCTTTCCGGTCGTCGGTGTTGCCGTGGCGTCCTCCAAGTCTCCATTGGACATCCCGACATCGAGAAGCAAGAGCAGCAAGAGGCGGCCGCTCATTTCGGTCGAACGTGAACAAACGAATGAAGAGGTCGAGTGAAACGTGGAAGTCGTTCGATAAGGGGATGCAAATCGTCTGTTACTTCTTCCGTTTTGCCTCGGGCTTCCTGATCGGCAGAAAGTTTGAGGGGAAGAGCCGTTTGTTTCTCTTTAGCTTCTGCTGACCGCGTCCCACTTTTCAGACGCCACAATTTTGTTGAGCAGCAAACACAATGAAGCCTTCTCTTCATCCGTTCGTTTATTCAGCCACACATCACAAGAAAAAGACAACGAGAGATCACCAATTGCGAGGCGCCTGCCGCGTGTCTCCGTCGGCCGGTTGGACGGGCGCAGGCTGCTGGCCGGCGGGCACCCACTGCGGTCCATTCGCGTAGCCGTAAGGTCCCCAGTACGGATGGTAGCCGTAAGGTCCCGGCCCGTAGAAACCGTGGCCCCACCGGCCGGGGCGATTTGCGTACTGAAAGAAGAAAGCGGTGAGTGGAGAGGAGAGAGCGGAGAACTCACTTTGAGCATCAAAAACAGGAGGACCCCATAGAAGACGAACGGACAGCAGCCGGTCACGATCATGAAGCAGAAGCCGAAGACGTAGATCACGACGATCGCGATTTGGGCGGTGCTGTCTGCCGACGTTTCGGTCATCGTCTTCATCGTGGTCGTCGTCGTCGTCGTGGTGTCCGGGTCGCCCCATCCATTGGACATCCCGACGGAGAGGAAAGCGAGCAGGAGCAGGAAGAGGCGGCCACTCATCCCGGTCGAGCGTTGAGCAAATGAACGACGAGATCAAAAGAAGCGGTGGAGAGGTGGCGAGGATGCAAATCGTTGCCATTCTTTCCACGTTCTTTTCTTTGCGAACATCCGCAAACAGCCGCTTCGACCGCCACGTGCGTGATGTTCGAATTTCATGCTTTTGCTTTTCGTGGATTTTGAATTCGCTTGAAAGAAGGCAGGCGATGAACGCAGGACAGACTTGGAAGCAATAGTGCGCGCAAAGCATCGGAGAAACGACAGCAAAGGTGAATCACGCATGCAGTACGCGGAGAAAAGCCATTAGCGCGGCAGATGGCCGTCTGCTGAGCGCACGGGCGGCGCCATCGCCATGTCCGCTCGTTGCCATTTGGATTCTCTTGCTCGTTTGAGCGGTTGGGTGCTTTTCGCGTCGAATTCTCCGTTTTTTCAATCCCGTCTTTCTCTCTTCAATCGCTTGCTTAGGCGCCATGGCCACCGTTACGCACGGCTTGAATGGCGAAACGAAGTTCGCGTTCCCAATCGACAAACTCGCGTGGGGGATGAACGTCTGGAGTCCGGTCGTTTCGATCAAATCCTCTCAAAATGTCCGCGTTCAAGTCCACCTGCAGATGTGCTCGCTGAAAAATGGCGGTTCCATTTTCGAACTCGTGGTCATCGACTTCGGCAGCCATCCCACAGCCAAACTCCAGATGAAAGCGTGAATCAAGCCCTCGGGCGGCCGATTGGGTTTCCTGCTGAACGGTAATCGGCGAAATGCCAAAAATACCTCCAATCTCTTACAATTAGATGACTGGACTCCACCCGTCTTGTTCACGGCTGAGAGATCTCAACTTCCGTACAACTTCTATTGCAACGACACAATTCCCGGAGTGGGGAGCCGTCCAAATGCACGTCATGGTGCGCCAGCTGATCGACCCGCCGCCTCCGCCGCCGCTCGTCAAGCCGCGGGAGCACTTGGCGCGCAGTCTGGAGAAGACCTTCGAAACGGGCGCCTACTCCGATTTCACGCTCAAGTGCGGCGATCGCGAGTGGAAAGTGAGTCCTTTCGTCCATTCCGCAATTCATTTCCTTTCTGCAGGTCCACAAGCACATCCTGGCCGCTCAGTCGGAGGTCTTCAAGCTGGCGTTCGAGGGCGACTTCAAGGAGCGCACCGAGAGCAAGTACAAGATCAAGAACGCCGAACCGCAGACGGTTGAGCATTTCCTCCGCTACTTCTACACAGGCGACGTCGAGGCGAACAGCGAGGAGGCGACCAAACTGCTCTCGTTGGCCACCCAATACCAGCTGCCCGAGTTGATCGTGAGTTCAGCGATGCAAATTCTTCACTCCTTTTTTTTGCAGGCGATCTGCGGCGAGCTGATCAATCCGAATCTGTCGTTGGAGAACGCGATGCAGTGGCTGGAGATGGCCGCCCTCTACGATCAGCCAACCGCCTTCAAGCGACGAGTGATCGCTTTCGCCAAGGCGAACACCGCGGCGATCAAGCAGCTGCCCGAATGGATTCCGTTTGCGCGCGCGAACGGCGAGTTCGTCGCCGACTTCTTGTGATCGTCTTGTTGGGATCGGTCAGCCGTTTCGTGGAATAAACTCGTTTGTTGCTTCTTTGTTCGAACGAAGGGTTGTGGACGAAACGAAATCATTTGTCGCTTTTTGAATCAAAAAACGCCAGCAATTCGAGTTGTCGTTGTGAATGCGCCGTGGGCATCGACTGCTTTCAATTTTGCTCGTTCGTTTTACGAAACTTGCGGTTCACGGACGCGCGTGACCAACGCAACGAATGCGGCGATTATCTTTTTGTTCCTGAACTGTGCAAAACCGCTTGCCCCACTGCAAAAGGATGCGTTCCGTTGGTGACTCCAAAAGCTTCTTTTCGTACGTCAAAACGAGAGATCGAGCATTTCAAAGCCGATCGCCCTTTCCGAGTTGTACGTAGAACAAAAATGTGCAAAGCTTGAGGTTCGTGGCGAGTCGCGCTTAATCCTTTCGACTTCGAAGAAGACACGAGAAGTGCCGAGCGCGAGCCGCTTATTTGTGTCTTCTTCAGCGAGCAAAAGCTCTGCGTCCTCGCCTTCTTCTGATAAACGTTTGGAATGCGCGCAGATTTGTCGCACGCGCCGTTTAAGCCGCCATTCTGGAAAGAAATGAGAACGTTGCGTTCGAAGAGTCCTAGGAGGAAAGTCTTGAAAAACATGGAGGACTAGTGGGATGTACGGTGGATGAGCAGCCGGTCTGAAACGGGCTCTTAACGCATCGCTTCATAGTCTGCTTTCGGACTGCTTCTGTACTTTTAGACTGCAAATGGGATCCACAAGCGAAGACTACGTAACGGAAATGCTAAAGGACAACGTTCTTCTACTCGTTTGGTTCGCTTTCATCGATTCGAGCGCTCGATCGTCGAGCATCCGAACGGCGGCGATCGTGAATGACGTAAGAAAACATTCTTTTCGTTACTCTGTGGCTCCAGATCTTCTGCAACGTCGACGTCGGCAAGCCGGCAGTCGAAGTCCCCTTTGGACTGTCCACCGTGCTTTCGGGCGTGATTCTTTGGGAAGACCCGTGTGTCGTACTGCCGCTCCGTTGCGCTCCAGTGTGCGAGAATGGTGCGTGTTTGTTTGCAGACGATTAATTGAGACAGGTGATTGCAGAAGACTTCGGGCCGCACGTCTGTCCGCCGGAATGCCTGCCGGAGAAACAGCGGCGATGGGCGCGGGATTGCGCGACCAGAGACTCATTCTTCGACAGCAACTACTACAACCGTTCGGAATCGACCACTCACGAGGAAATGCAGGGCGCGTGGACGGCACAAACGGGGGCCTACTGGAAGGCGGAAGGCGGCTTCGCTCTCGATCGCCTCCGCTTCCACGACAACATGACGGGGATTCATGACGGCGACAACACGCCCACAGTATTCGCAATCGAGCGCGCGCAGTTGATGGTCGGCAAACTCGTGAATTACTAGTGAGTCCTTGCCATTGTTCTGCCTTCTAATCAGTTGATTGCAGCACCTTCGAGAACGGCATCAGCGGCTATTTGGGATTGGCGCCCGGCGAGCACAACCTCGTCGTTCAGGCGTTCAATCAAGAGATCATTCCCGCTCCAATCGTCGCCTTTGCCGCCGTCCAATACGACCAACAAATGCTCTACTTCGGCGGGCTTCCAAGCGATGCACCGTGTACAAACTGGACTCGCTTTCCGACGTTCGAGAACAAGTGGATGTTTCGTGCTGATCGGATGCACGTCTTCGGTCTCACCTATGCGAACCCACTCGTAAGCCTGAAGTCACAACAGTTTAACTTCTGCTTGTTCAGATTCATTTAACGAATGACGCGATCGGCGATGCCGAAGTGTTGCTGTCCGATGAGATCATTCAGCGAGCAGTGAGGGCGGGCACTCTCGTTGTCGACACGGAGCACGGGGATCACTACCGAACCAACTGCTCCGGCGAGGTCAAGGCGCGCGTAGTGGCCGGCGATCAGGCATTCTCCTTCCCAGTCCCTTCTAATTGGGATGACGACTCGAATTGTGACCTCTACATCGGCCGAATCAGTTTCTTCGGCGCGTGGAATCACGGAATTGCGTACATGAACACGCCAACGGTCATATTTTATCTCAAGGCTTCTGATCGAATGTGTCTCGTTTACGATTACGCCAACCAAACGATCAGCTTTGCCAACTACGTAACTGATTGACGTCCAATTGCGGTCAATAAACTTTTGAGTTGAAACGAAGGTTTTCTTTGGCTCCGCCTTCCACGAGCTTCGAATGATAAGGAAGAAGAAGATGACAAACGGCAATAGACATCTTTTTCCATAAAGGGCAGAAAGCATCTTGTGCCCAACTAAACTCGGGTTGGATGTGGCCGCTTTTCGGCTGCTTTCTTCTGTCGTGGGTGGTGGAGGCCAGCGATGTTTCTCTCTACCACGTGCTGCAATTGACCGCCGGGGGAGACCATTCCGATCCGAAGTTCAAGTATCGCTCTTTCCTTTTCGCTCTGTTGACTCCTTTACTTTAGTGCGGACGGAAAGTCGATCACGTTCACGGCCAAAGGCGGCCCGTACGAATCGCAATGCCATCATGTCTACCAAATCGATCTGACCGCACCCAACCGACCGATTTCTCTCCTGTCGACGGGAATCGGAGAAGAGAAAGCAGCAGTCGTGGAGGTCGTGAAATCAGCATCACATAAAATCGATATCAAAGGTGCCTAGTCGAATTGCCAAGGGATTACAGGGCGGTTCTTGAGATTTCATGACCGTTTCAAGCACCGTCGCCACCGTGCGTTTCTATTCCGCGCGTTCAAAGACCGTCCGTGATTGCAGATCCTCCAAAACGTGCATTTATCCGACGATTTCACCGAAGCCGCCTTCTGTCCGTCGTCTCGATGCGATCGATCGGATTTAAACGCAAAGACGAAAGCTGCTTGTAATCTGCGGAACATCCCACAAACCAACGATTCAATTCCAGGCGCCAAAATGCACGAGGAACGGGTGGAAAACGAAGTGCCAACGATTATTCAAGTGGACCCAACAACGAAGCGCGTGCTGGCGGATACCGGAAGCCGCCTGGACTACGCGACGTGGGGCAAGTGGTTTTTCTACAGTAATCAGATGCGAATCGGCACGTACGCTGGAGAGACAGCCGTCCGACTCTACCTGCGAAATGTCAGCCAAACGGTAAGTGTGGCAGGAACTAACCAATAGACTTACTGCTTTTCGACCTCGTGGGATGAGCCCGGCTGGGCGGAAGGCTTCGATGCGGTGGACACGACGGATGACAGCTGGGTGCTCTTTCACGGTGTTCGCTTGCCCGAGGACGAGCGGGAAGTCGCCAGGTACGTGATGCTCTGGCTTTAACCACCCCTCGCGTTTAGAAGAGGGATCCTCACGCTCGAAGGAGCGGCCATCTACCGCACTTCCTTCGGCGAGCTGCAGAACAAGAGCTTCTCGATGGACACTCCTTTCCTTTCGGATCCCGCCTTCTCGCTGCTCGATCCGAAGTTTCTGCGAGATGGCAGCGGTCGTTTCTTCTTCACCCGGCTGGACACTCGAACGGGCGACAGCTCCGTTTGGCTGCGAGACGGCGACTCGGAAGTAAGAACTGGGAAGCTTAGAAACGATCGTCTATTCGTTTTATTCAGGTTCTCGTGTACGACGGAGGAAAGCAACTAGACACGATTCGAATCAAGGGAGCGGACTACGTGACTTTCGTTGCTCCTGACGCCAGCGGCAATTTCCAACTTTTCCTCGCGACTTTCGGCCAAAACAAAAGCTTCTCGTTTCAAAAGCGTATGGACGCCTGCTTTTAAATTCCATTCACCAAATTGTTGCGCCTATTTCCAGGGCCAAAAGCGGCTCTCAATGCTCGGCTTTCAATGTTCGTTCAAAATGCTTCCGCGCTCATTCAAGTGTGGTTTTATGAGGTCGCGCGGATTGAAGTCAGGTGATCAAACGGTGGTCTCTATGCAATTAAGTAGACGCTTTAGTCGGACGAGTACCAGGATTATGGCCCTGCCTGGGAGTTACGACACGCCGGTGTGCAATCGGAGTTGATTGCTCGTACCTTACGTGCATTTCAGGCAGTGCTAACGGACGTGAACGACGACTACGGGCCGACATCAGCACGTTCATTCGGTCCCGGTGTCTCGCGCATCTACTGGGCGCGTTTCCTGACCGAAGACGGCGATGAAGACCTTCTGGCCATCTCGTCGATAGCGAATTACGCCGCAAGTTTCTTCGTTTGCTTCAATAACGAACGCGTGTGTTTGCAGCAATGCTTTGAGTTTGATTTGCCGGAATGTGGGGGGTACACCAATTTGCCCTGCGAAGATCGGTTGGCGGACGACTGGTGCGCGTATATTGGGCGATACGTCTACTTGCCGCAATCCAACGAGATCTTCCGAATGAATCGCTACGGGACATTCAAAGAGAGATTGACGAACAACGAGTTCTTTGAGGGCGAGTTGGCCGTCTCGCCCGAATTCCAGCGAGTGGTCTTCGCGAGCAATCGCGGCGGCGACTACGACCTCTACCTCGCCAATGTGGACGACATGGACAATCCGAAACGAGTGGGCAGTCCACTAGTCCATCAAAACTTCTTCTTTCAGATTACGAACACCCTTGGGTACGAGGGCGGCGTCCAATTCGCTCCAGACGGCCAAACGATCGCCTTCTTGGCGTGGCGACCGCAATCGCCAGAAGCTCAGGAGATGTACCGCTGGTTTCTTTCCTACAATAACGTCGGCCTGAGCCGAATGGACGTCTTCTTGCTGGATTTGGAAAGCGGAGATGAAACGAAGATTACCGATTTCGCCGTTCTGTCCGGTCTGCCGGAGCCGAACAACACGTGGGATCAGCCTTACTTTTCGTTCTCTTCGAGCGGAGAGCTGTACATCCGGCAGCAGCGGCAATTTTACTGCTTCAACTCTACCGCATCTTCAACGCAGTTCAGCGCAGTGAGTTGCCGAATGGTCCAACGAGTAAAAACGGTAGAAATTCGCGGTTTACAGCTAAAGCTTTTTCCCAACGACAAAGATTTCCGGGACTTCCGACTCGGACCAAACAAGTCGATTGTCCTCTTGACCGGCCCGAGAGATCAGATCGTTTACGGCACGTACAACTTCTCGGCCACGTACGACATCCACCCACCTCAAATTCCATCCGCTTCTTCACCACGGTCCTTTGACGTCGAGCTGGCTGTTGTTCTCTTTATTCTCTCCACCTTGCTTACTGCTTTGTACTAATTGCTTCTATAAAAAGAAATAGCTATTGCAGAATAACTCCCCTTATTCTTTGTATAACTCATTGCATAGTCAGTGGAATATAAACTTGTGTCGCGATCCGTGCAGCAAAGAGTTTGGCCGGCGGCCACGAGTCGTGGTTGGGGGACGTTCACGACGCTGCCGTCTTTTCGTTCGACCACGCGCGGCGGCCACTGATCGCTACAAACGTTTCGAAGGTCTTGAAGACAGCAGACAATGTGGGCAGCACCCCGACAAGCTAGCCGTTCTACACAACCGCCTATCGTTGGCCACGGTCCGTCTTCTGTCGCCTTCCGTTCACCATAAGCCACTAATCGCGAGTTCTGGCAACAGCATAGCCAACGGATTCTTTTTTTGTACGTTTCTCCGTTGTTCTTTTCGTTTTTCTGATAAACGAACACCTGCAGCCCAGAGCAGAACGATGAGAGTCTTTGTGTTCGCGCATGGTTCGGTCATCACTTGAAAAGAAAAATCGCCGGTTTCCTTTCATCAAAGAGAAATGACTTGTTTCGGTTGAAGAAACTGTCAATGAGCACAACTCACACGGCTGTTCCAACCGCGAGCTTTACGGTCGAAATCAACGTTTTTCTTTCAACTCAACGGTCAACAAACGAGCGGCACAATCGATCAGAAACTTTGCCTACACGCGCTTTTCGCCCGTCGATGCGCCGCCGCCGCCGCTTGTCGGCTGTTGCTCCGACTATCCGCTTTGTTTTTGGCTGCTTTCCGTTTCCACTGCCTCAACAGTCCGCCCAACCCTACGCGATGTCGACGATCGACCCGCAGAAGTGGCTGCCGGAGGTCGTCCAGTGCCGCTACCTGCCGCAACGCGAGATGCTCCAGCTGTGCGAGATGTGAGTCGATTTCTCGTTGATTAAATCATTTGTTTCGCTTGGCTTCGATTGATAAACAAAGAACAATTATGGACCACTCGGAACACCTCGAAATTCCCATAAATTACCTTCGATTTCCCCTCAATCTCGTCGATTTCAGGCTCTACCACCGGCTGATCAAAATGCCGTCGATGGTCTCGTTGCAGGCGCCGATCACCGTCTGCGGCGACATCCACGGCCAGTTCTACGACCTCATGCACCTGATCGAGACGGCCGGCGATCCGAAAGACACGAAATACGTCTTCCTGGGCGGTTCGTTTGCGCCGCAATCTCCCCGTTCAGTCCGTCTTGCAGACTACGTGGATCGGGGATACTACAGCCTGGAGACGCTCACCTACTTGTTCCTCATCCTCGCCTGCTACCCGGAGAACGTGACGCTGCTGCGCGGCAACCACGAAACTCGCCGCGTCTCGCTGCAGTACGGCTTCTACGAGGAGTGTCAGGTGAAGTACGGGCACTCGTCCGTGTGGAACGCGTGCTGCAAGGTGAGTTCTTTCTCTCCATCCTTTCATTCGTTCTGCAGGTCTTTGATCTCCTGCCGGTGGCGGCGCTGATCGACGAGCGCGTGTTCTGCGTGCACGGCGGCCTCTCGCCGGACCTCCGCCGCATCAGCGCCCTCAAGTACATCGACCGGAACGTGGAGGTGAACACGCACGGCGTCCTCTGCGACCTCTTGTGGTCCGATCCTGACGAAATGGACTACGGCTGGGCGGTGAACGCCCGAGGTGCCGGCTACGTGAGTTCCCTCCCTTCCATCCTCCTTTCATTCGCTTGTTTGCTTCCAGCGATTCGGTGCGGACATTGCGAACGAATTCATGCACGACAACGGGCTCGAACTGATCTGCCGCTCGCACCAGCTCGTGATGGAGGGCTTCAAGTACATGTTCGGCGACAAGCTGGCCACCGTCTGGTCGGGTACGTCTTCCTTCCATCTCTTTCCATGCCCAATCGGTTGATTCCAGCCCCGAATTACTGCTACCGCTGCGGGAACATCGCGTCCGTGCTGAAGCTGGACTCCGACCTGCAGCGCGAGGTCGTCTACTTCGACGCCGTCCCGAACACCGCGGAACGGGTGCCCGAACGCGTGGTCGCCCCGTACTTCCTGTAGCCCTCGATTCGTGTGATCTTTTTTCCTTCTGGCTCTAAGTAGTCGTCTGTTCAAAACGGTTCTCTGCAGCGAGCTTTGAGCTCAGTGTTCGTCTCGTTTATTCGAGTCGCCCGATTCTTCGCCCTTCACTTCGTTCTCGTTTGCTCCAATGTCTGAAATAAATCGATGCTAAACGCACGAAAGAGTGAATGTTTGGCTGCTGAGAGGTCGGAAGCGCGGAAGCGGTTGGCAGTCTTCCGCAGCCCTCAACCGACTACTCGCTGCTGTAGCTGGTCGACAAAACAGCACCGATAACTCGTTTATTCCGTCAGTCTGCCGATCACCAGTTTCGAGCGACATCTCGAGGCGTGTCTTCGAGACGATTGGTCGACTCCACGGCCGTCGGCTGCGCGGTGTTGACGGCGAATCCGTTCGGCGGCTGTTGGAGCCCTTGGGCTTCTTCGCGTTCGCTAAAAGATGGAAGGAAGTGAGCGAGCGGGCGTAAAAGAAGGAGAACTCACAGACGACGACGAAGAAAGTAGGTGAAGCCCCACGTACAAACGAAACACAAGCAAACGCACAGAACGATGCCCGCGCCCATGGCGATCCCCCACGGACGAACGTCGCAGTTGCCGTAACACGTGTACGCGTCGACGATCCCGACGGAAGCGAGGAGCAGGAGGAAGCGGAAGCAGTCGGCCATCTCGATCGTCGGAGTTCCGTGGAATGAGCGAAAGCAGCTGCAAATTGCTCGTTTGCCACTCGTTTCGAGCGATGCAAATGCAACGAGCGCTGAACTCGACGACGAAGGGAGCAAACAGTGGGACGATGAAGGTGAATCACTGCTCCGCTTGCTCGTTCTCTTCAAATACCGATCGCTTCTCCCTTCCGCCAAGCGAAGAACGAGGCGCGTTTTCGACGTGCCAATCACCAGTTTCGAGCGGCATCTTGCGGTATGTATTCGGGAAGATGAGTCGACTCCACGGCCGTCGGATGCTCGTTGTGGAAGAATGAATTGATTTCGAAAAGTGAACAGAAAATTCGTGTTTCCCACGTACGCGGCTGTCCAAACGGAATCCCGCATTCTTTCCCTGGATTTCGAAACGCCGCCGACAAGAACGGAGCAGACGGCCGGCGAGCGGGCAGACGGGCGGGCGGCGGTTCCGCCGCGATTTGGCGCAACGGCCGGCCGACCGACGGCTTCTCCGCGAATTTCGCTCCGATTTTCCCGCTCCGCTCTCCCTCGCCGTCCGCCCGCCCCTCCAGCCATGAAGATCGACGAGAAGCTGCAGGCGCGCGCCCTCCTGCTGGAGCAGTTCCGCCAGGAGCGCTCGAAAGAGGACGCACTGGCCCGTGTGCACGCCGAACTCGGCCCCGATTCGATGACCAAACGGATGGCCACCATTTGGTACAACAAGTTCAAGAAATGCGGTACGTTCCTCTCTTCGATTCGCTCGAATTTCCCTCCATTTTGCAGGCTCCTTCCCGCCGCCGGTCGAGTACGACGTGGCGTTCAACGTGGTGGTCGGGCTGGGGCTCTACTTCGGCCTCATGGGCGCCCTCTACTTCTGCGGCCTCATCGACAAGCTGGCCGAGTGCGCGCACACGCGCTGCTTCCGCGGGTGGTGACTCCGCTTCGATTCCCGTCGATTCTCCGCTCCCTTCGATCATCGTCTCGATTCTCCCATCTCTCCATTGATTTCGGTTATTTCCAATTGTTCATTGCCCATCGATTGTTGATTGTTTGTCGTCGTCGTTGTTCTCGAATGATTCGCGTAATGAAATCCCCCTTCCTCGCACACGATCGATCGGCCCAACGGAAAGTGAGTGGAGAGCGTTTATGTGAGGGAAAAAACCAAACGAACGAACGATGGGATGCCGGACATTCAATCCGAAATACACAAAGCAAATGAAAAGAAAATGGGTGGATTTGAGTTCAAATGCGAGAGCGAAGGGCGAGCGGGCAGAAGTCACTTCTTTCGGAGCAGCTGCTGCATCTTCTTGGCCGCCTCCTTGGTGCCCGGTGAGTGGTGGGAGGCGTTAAGGATCTGAACGAAGGCGAGAGGAAAGTATGATCGAAGGGAAGCAAGGGGGAACTCACGTATTCCATGTCCTGGATCACGTGCATCGTCTGATTGCCGAGCTCCGCCGGTGCGGGCTCGCTGGTCGTAGGCGGCTTCCTGCAATCCGCGAATTAAACAACGCAAGAACCAGGAGAACCCACTTGAATTGCTTCATGAAATCCTCAGCGTCCTGCAAGAGGACGTCCGCATCGAAGTTCTTCATCAGCTGCTCGTCGATCGCTTTCATGCGCTCGAGCGCCACGGACGCCCGGTTGTGCTTCTTTTCGCGCATCTGCTCGAACCCTGCAGAACGAAATGAAGGGAGGATGGTGGGAGGACTCGCATTTCTCGGAAATCTCCTCGTAGCCGGCCTTGATCGCCTTCAGCTTCTCTTTCCGATCGGCGTTGTTCGTCTCCACGGCGGCGGGCATCTGAAGCGAGCGGTATGAGCGGCGGAGAAGCGGCGGAAATCGACGAGGAAGCGGGAGAAAATGAGCGAAAATGCGAGAGAAAGCTGATCTTATAAGCGGCCGACCACGCGGGCGACGACGCCGCGTTATTTTCGGACGCGAATCGCCCGCTCGTAAACTCCGCACTCGCGCGGCAAAATCGATGCCTTTGGTAGGAAACTCTTCGGCTTCGGCTGTTTCAGCCGCTTTAGTACTCGACCAACGGAAGGCGAGACGGAAAGTGGCGGTAGGATGTGTGAGTAAAGACTGCCTCCAGCAAGAGCTATTGCTTCCAATAATAACTTCTTTATTTATCCCCCCAAACACGAACAAAATGCAGCCGCGCACGTACAAAAGTCGCGTTTATTCTCGTTCCTCGAACTCCAATCACAAAAAATCAAAAGAAGACGGCCGATCACTTGGACGAGGACTCGCCGGGCGGCGGTCCCTTCTTTCTTAAGATCGCGCCGGGGGCCGGATACGGTCTTTGCTGGAAGAGCGGGCCGGTGGCCGTGTCGTCAACGCCCGTCTTCGCTTCGGAGACGAGACCGGAGGCCCAGCCGCCCTCCGCGACGTCCGAATAGGCCGACGGGTCCATCGGGTCGATGCCGCGCTTCTTGGCGCGCCGCAGTCGGTCCCAATCGCTCACTTCGAGCTCGCCGCCGTCGGCCGCCTCGCGACGAGCCGCCAGCGCCAAGTTGCTCTCGTCTTTGGAGTGGCCAACCGGCGACGCCGCTTTCCGCTGCGGCTCGTCGTTGT
This sequence comes from Aphelenchoides fujianensis, assembly GCA_024699865.1. Classification (NCBI taxonomy): domain Eukaryota; kingdom Metazoa; phylum Nematoda; class Chromadorea; order Rhabditida; family Aphelenchoididae; genus Aphelenchoides; species Aphelenchoides fujianensis. Next base: position 535,800 of record JAMPIO010000012.1, on the reverse strand, counting down.
CGTCGACCTGAACGACGAGCGGAAGTGAATGGAAAGAAAGAAGGAGAAACTCACAACTTCGGGCTTCCGCTCGCGTTTCTCCGGCCGCCGCTCGCCGCGCCGTCGGCCCGCGCGCGGCTCTTCGGCCACCTCGTCGGCTTGCGGGCGGCGTTTCGGCTCGACGAAATCTGCAGGAGATCGGCGTCAATTGTGCAAATATAGCGGAGAACTCACTTCGCTTGGCGACCTGCGGCGCCGCCTCGGTGATGTGCGCGAGCGGGTGTTTGGGCGACAGCCAGCAAACGTTGTCCGTCGCGGGATCCCAATAGTAGTGACGGCGAATGCCCGCATCGTAGACCTCGCGCCAACCCTCGGGCAGCGGGTAGCGGTGGAGCATCGTGCGGCGCGCATGGTGGTACCGTTCGGAGAGTCTGCAATCGAATGGGAATGAAGAACGAGGAGTGGAAGTGCTCACCTGCTCTCGGGCATTCCTTCTTGCCAATCTAAACCAGCAGAATGTGCAGGAAATAAAGAAGGAGCTCACGATCGTAGCAAAAGTCGGTGCACACGTGGAATTCGTTCCACTTGTTGGGGCAGCCGGGAGCGCCGGAACGCGGCCGCTTCACGGGTTCCTCCTCCTCGTCGGCGTCGCCCTCCGCCCCGTCGTAGCTCTCGATGAACACCTCTTCTCCTGCAATGAGCGGAGTGGACGGAGGGTATTTGGAAGACGAACCATCTCGTTTCTTGTCCGGCACGATCCCTCGCTTCTGCAGACGCTGGAGGAGGGCGGCCGGGAGCGGCATGTCGGGCGAGCGTCGAGCGGGAGTCGGCTGAAAACGCTTGTGAATGCACGAGATTTTCCGATGGCGGGAGTAACGCGTCGATCAGTTGAACACTCCAACGAATTCCCAGCAAGCAGCAAGAAATCCACTGCTTTTGTGGAGAACGCTGACGAAAAAGCGGCGATGCGAGCGGAGTTTTCGGGTGCATCGATTCGAAGAACGGAGAGCAAAGGAATACAATTTCTTTCAGTTCTTACAATTCCCCTGTTCTTCTGCTCACGAGTGCGAGTGTTCGAGGAGTTTATTGCACGATCGATCGATGAGTATTTACACGTGTTCCAAAAGAAATGCACATTGCTGCAACTGCCGCTTCAGTCGATGGAGCTCAGAACCGCTGCTTTTTGATCTCCGACTCGCAGACGCTGCCGAGCGGCGCCACGCGGTGCGTGAGAGAGGCGAGCGTTTCGCGGCGCTTCGTCTCGATGGCGATCTCTTCGGCGGCGCCCTCTTGGGTCTCCTCGAAGTCGACCACGCCGTTGAAGACGATCTGGTTGTAGATGGCCGCTTTCTCTTCAACAGGGACTGTCTTCCACTCGCTCTTCCTTTGAACGAACCGTTCAACGTCCGGCAGGCCGAGCGGTAGCCCTCAAAGCGGAGGAGCGCCTTGTCCCACAGGAAGATCACGTAAAAGAAGAAGCTCGCAACGAGGAAGCTCAGCCCGACGGCCGCCGTTCGGATCTCTTGCACGATCGTCACGATCACTGCAACAAGAGGATTGATCGCTCAGTAACCTTCTTCTCATGCCTAAAGACGCGCAGATGACCATGAAGGCGATCGGGAGGATCAGCGGCGTTCGAATGCGGTCCGGATGCACCGGTTTGTTCCTCAAGCGGATCCAAATCAACGCGCTCATCGTGAGCGTCCGCTGGATCCATTGGGCGAAGCCTGAACACTCCGCTCTTCACTCCAAACGACCGGAAGAACGAACCCAAGTACGAGATCAACTCCTCCGTGTTACCGGCAAAAGCGAACATCATGCTCATCACGACGTGGTAGAAGAGGGCGCAGCGCGGAGAGTCGTGTTCTTTGTTCACTACAGAGAACGATGAAAGGAGTGTGAAAGTGAACGAACCAATGGAAATGAACGACGGCATCTGCCCTTCTCTAGCGCCCGCGTACAAGTAGCTGCAATCAACGAGAAGCTGTCGGATTCCAGTGGATTGGACTCACCGACTGGCGGAGAAGAGCGTCGTGTTCAACGAGCCGATCAGCAGGATGCTCACCAGCAGCGGCATGATGTACTGCAATGAAATCATGGCAAGAATCCACTGAAGGACTCACTTGTGCGTCGCCCATCGTGTGCTGCGAGAAGGTCGTTGCAACGGCGTCGGACGAGAGGATCTCTTCGACCGAAAGGACGACGAAGAACGAGAGGTTCACGAGGAAGTAGAGGCCCGCAACGAGGCTCATGGCGATCAGAATGGCGAGCGACATCGTGCGTCGGGGATTCTCGATTTCCTCAGCCCCAAAATTCAAAACGTCCCAGCCGTCGTACGAAAAGAGGCCGCTGAAGAACGAAGTGGCGATGGAGCCCGGGTAGAAGTTGGATCCCTTGAACGGGTCCTGCAGGTTGTGCGTGTCGCCTTTGACGATCAAATGCCACATCCCCAAGCAAACGATCGTCATGGTCGAGAGGATCTTCGAGGCGGTGGCGGCGATTTGGAAGCGCGCGACGAACGTCCGCACGGAGAAGAAGTTCAGGAACAGAAGCAGCCCTGCAAGCAATCAATCGATAGATGAAAGAACGAGGAAGAACCCACAAATGAGGGCGAAACTCGTGAGGATCTTCCCGTACTTCATCGCCGCCTCGCTCTGCAGTTCGATGCGAGCGCCCGTGAAGAGGTACTCGGCGAAGGTTTGCGCTTGGACGGCCAACGTCGCCGGGTAGGTCATCAGACAGCCGGTGCTCATGAACGCGAATGCTGCCGGGAACCTGCAAGCAGCCGAGTACAAACGAAGACGGTGGAAAGAACTCAACATCCCACGTAGCACAAATAGGCGAAGTCCGCTCCACTCCGGCGAATCGACGTCCCCAGCTCCACCTGCAGCGGAGAAGCGAGTGAGAAGTGTGTGAAGGGGAACTCACGTAGCAATAGGCGCCGATCACCGAGATGACCGCCGAGAAGCCCCAAATCGATAGAGCGAGGCCGACGGATTGTGTTTTCCGCAGGATCGACGACGGACTGATGAACAGGCCTAACAAAAGAGAAGAGGTCTGTTTCAATCGTCTCGTGGAACGAACCGCTGCCGATGATGTTGCCGCAGACGAACGAGACGGCGCCCCACAAGCCCATTTTGTTGTGGTTTTCGATCGGCATTGCGGCGCGTGTGCCAGCGAACTCGCGCCTCGTGGAAGTGAGAAGAACTCAATAGAAGACGACAGCGGGAGTGAGTGGACTGTGGGTGATCGAGAGGAAAGAAGGGCTGAAACGAAGTGAACGGTCAGCCGAATGAGCGGGCACACCGCAATTTGCACGAAACCACCGCCTAGAGCTCGAGGATTGTACGATTCTTCTTCCACGGCCACTCGATTCGTCGCGACAAATTCGGAAGGAGCAAGCGAGCGGCAAATCGGAAGCGCAAACAAGCGAGTTCCATTGGAAAAAGGACGAGAACGATAACAAGTGAAATGGGATAGATTTATTGCGATCGTCCAGAAGCTCAAGATTTTCTGCAGCTCCTGCAAGTCTTGCACGTTCGTCTATTAAAGCTCGAACATCTTTCCTGTTCGATCGTAAATAAGCTTTGTGCCCGCTTCTCCACGTGTTCAAACAAAAGAACGCTGCAGCACCAAAGAGAGCTGCAGTTGCAAAGAGATAAGGGGAGAAGCGAACGAACGAAGAGGTCGGAGGCCGCAAGACGGCCATCAGTTCGCCCGTTAATTACGCGGAACAAAAGAAGTGGACGCTAATTGATTGAAGACGACGGAAGCCGCCTTCCCTCATTCATTTCTTATCGCTCTTCTTTGCTTCGCTTCGATTTACGGTCGACGGAAGCCGCCAAGCGAACAAAAGAACGAAGCAGAGCGGCCGGCGATAAGTGCGGGGAGCTTCCGACTGCTTGAATGTGCACTACAAATCGAACAAGGCGGCCTTTATTTGGGTTGAATTCATTCCATTGGGAAAGCAGGTTGGCCGAACTTTGGCAACAAAGAAGATTGAAAAAAAGTGATTCAGGCGGTGATCACGATGAAAAGTCAGGGATGAAGTGGCATGACAAGAAAGGAATGTTTCGAGGATGTTTTGAAGCAAGGAAATGATTTCATCTCCATGCCGTCTGTCCGCTCTTGTTCCTCCGAACGAACGGCCAAGCCATTACTTTCGTCCGTGCATAATCCAAAGTGAACACTTGGGATTTCCGGCCGCAAACTTCCGCCTTCCCCGCCGGACTCAATTGAAAGCGGAATCGAGTGGTCATCCCATCTTACGGTCTAAATGGCGGAGATCAAAGCAAACAAGTGCGCAAGAGAGCCGTTCGAGTGGACGCGCTCGCTCATTAGCTCTCGGGGAATTCACGAGATGACGGAACTTCGAAACACGCACGACAGTTTTTAAAACGACCGTGTTGCTCCGAACGGCGAGTCAAAAGTCAACATGAGCTCATTTTCCACCCGCCCGCCCGCAATCGCTCCTTTCATTCGAGCAAACGAGAGGGAGTCGAAAGCAAACAAGACGGCGACTCCTTCACGCGCCAATCCACTTTTGTAGTCCTTATAATCCAACCAAAGGAATAAACACGTGACTTCACGACTGTAAAGCAATGCAAATTACTGGAGATCACACGGTTCACTAACGAGCAACAAGGGAGTGGAAACGAGTGGCTTTGCTCAACGAGACGCGTTGAGTTCATCCCGGAAAGCGGGAATTCCGCGCGTTTTTTGGTTCGCCCTCCCGCAAGCCCCAATGGAATGCAAAGCTTTCCGCTTGCTCGCCATCTTTCCGTCGATTGCCCCCGCAATTCAACCGGGAGCTCGTCGAATGAGAGAGGGGCAAGTGAGGCAACAGAGAAGACCTCTTCTTCTGGCTCAAGTCGTTGAACTCCAGTTGTAAGCAATCGTTGGAGCTCCACGCACCGCATTTGATTCTTGTTAGCTGCTCGTCAGCCAAAGAGAACATCCCCCGGTCGGCCGGCTTGATTCGCCGAACGAGCGGGTGAGCGAGTGAATTCGTTTTCGGTCTGCCGCTCGGTCGATCCGCCGGTGGGTGAGTCGATCCAAATCCCGCCTTTCGTTTTTTGTTCGTTCGTGGGATCGAGCGGGCGGGGCATGTGCTTCCTAGTTGCTCATCGGGAGCTCGTGTGCAATAGGTTGAAGATCAAACGTGCCCTTGATCTCCAAGAGCACAGCCAAAAACTTGCTGACCGCAAGGTTTTTGGTCTTTCGGTCTTGTCCACAAGTGCGCCCTCGCGCAGAGTGGACTTTGCGGAGATCAACGGACCGCAATCTTTCATTGGCATGTTGAAACAGAGAGAGCTGCTGTCACGTATTTCGATGACTCATCCATTCTTTCATACGAGCAGAGGTCAAAAAACTTCATCGTCTACGAGGTAACACAAATACAAGAGCAATAGAATTCCGTTCTGTTCGCAAGTCTCCCTCGGCTTCAAGTGCGCTTCGGTTTCGGGTTGGTGATTTCGTCCCAGTCGGGCCAGTAGGTGGCTGAAAGCTCCGTTGATCACCAATTCACTAGAGGAACGAACCTTTGATGCGGTCGGCGTAATCTCGGAGATTTGGGCATTTGTTCACGATGTGCACCTTGGGCTCGGTGTCGAACGGCAGGTAGAGGATGAGGGCGAGGACTGCGAACAGCGAGGCGTCCACCTCAAAGAAACAAGAAATGCTCGGAGTGGAGGGAAGAACGCACTTTGGTCGGCGAGTCGCCCATCAAGAACGGCTTCGTGCCCAACTGAACGGAGCAGGCGGTCAGCTCGTCTTCGACGATCTTCAGGATCTCCTCGCGCGTGTGGCGCCCGAGGCCGACGCCCATCAGCCGACCGTTCAGCTGAAACAATCGATGACTCCGTAGCGCAATGGTTTGCGGCTTGCCTTGCTCGAGAGCATTCGCTTGAAGAAGGCGTTGAAAAGCGGTTGGGCGAAGCCGAACGTCTGCGGCCACAACGGAATGATTTGGTCGAGCCGCTCGTAGCGGAACTTCCCCGTGCCCAACAGCAGCGAGTTTTCGATCAGCCGCTCGAAGGCCAACGCGACCGCCCGCTCGCCCTCCGAAAGGGCGTCCTCCAGCGAGGCGACGTTCAGGATGCGCGGCAGTTCGGCGATCACGAACGCCGAGTCCGCGTACTCGACGCCATTGACTTCGACCTTCGGCAGTGTGCCCTCCACGGAGCGGTGGCTGATCGGCAGGTCATCGACGTTCTGCCGACACAAGCGATTGATGGGAGTGAAGCGGAAAAAACTCACCTTCCATTGGACCTTTGCGAATCTCAGCCAGCACTCGAGCTTGACGCAAAACGGAGAGAGGTTGGGAAGGCACTTCATTCGGGGGAATTGAAACAAGTAGACCACTCCTGCAGATCCCCTTGATTTCCTTCCATCGTTCCCAACTGCTTACCGGGCTGGAAATCACGGACGAACACCGGCCGGGTCTTCTTTTCGGTCGACATTCCGTTCGAAAGTGCAAGAAGGTTGCTGGAAGGAAAGCGATGACTTTCGCGCGTCTGCTGTCCGTTTTGTCATCAACCCGTCGCCTTTTAAACGATCGCAGTCGCCCGACCACAAACTCCTTAACGCGATCGAATGGGCGGACCGCGTGTTTCGCGCGTGGACGCCGAGTGTTTGGGTCGAAATTCGCCCCCGGAGGCAGTCGGGCGGAAAATCGTCCACTTTGTGCCCGAAATGCACCGCCCGTACGGCGACAAACTACGAGAAAACTAGTCGCCTGCTCGCTTTCGTGCCCCCGCCGGGTGGTCGCCCGGTGCTGGAAGGAAGGACGAACGAGCGGCTTCTTATCGCTTGCCCGGAAGGCTGCAGTCGGACTCGGAAGCGAAGTGGTCGGTGAATGTCGGCTGCAAGAAAAGAGCTCAAAGGTGTGATCAACGAAATTTGAAGGATTTGGATGCAAGAGGCGAATATCAAACAAAGGTGGCAGAGCGTCTGCCGATCGCATAGCTTTCTTTCGAATTTGTCGCCTTTCCGCGCGTCTGCTCTTTGCTCTCCTCTTGTGCCCCTTCGAAATCGAAGGATTGACCTTTTTAGATCCCGAACAGGACAGCTTTGGCATTGCCGGCGTTCCGCTCTGACAAAGAGAGCGCTGTGTTGGTCGAAAGAAAGCGGGAAAAACGTCGTCTACCTCCTTTTCCTGCCCGCATGCGTTTGGTGCGTGTGGCGTTTCGTTTTAAGATTCCGCCCGCCAGCGCTGCGATGAATCAGGATTCCGACGAGATTGCGGAGATTTCGGCCGTCTTTGGCACAATCTTCGTTTCGTTTTGATCCTGTAAAGACGGAAGAATCCTTAACGAACAAGTTGCCGTCACGTTTTACCGAAATGACGGTGATTCTTCAAAATTTCGTCGTTCTTCCTTTTTGCCGTTGTACTCGCCGATTATTTCTCCTTTCTTGCTTTCAGCTTCAAATCAACGGAATGCGATGGCCGTCGCGGCTTCCGCTGAGGCCGCCGCTCGTCCCCAAACGGCCGTCGGATGTCGGGCGGCGATTTCTGCACGACGCCGGCCGAAATCGCGCGCTTCCGTCGGCGTTTGACGTGATCGTGATCGGCGGCGGGCACGCGGGCTGCGAGGCGGCGGCCGCTTCGGCTCGTTGCGGCGCTCGAACGTTGATGATCACGCACAAAGTGGAGTCGATCGCCCTGATGCCCTGCAATCCGCGCTTCGGCGGCATCGGCAAGGGGCATTTGATGAGGTTTGCCCACTCCATCATCTTCGTTCACCGCTTGTTTGTTGCAGAGAACTGGACGCGCTGGATGGCGTGTCGCCGCGCAACTGCGACCAGTCGGCCATCACGTTCCAGGCGCTGAATCGCAGCCACGGACCGGCGGTCCTCGGCCTTCGTGCGCAGATCGACCGCCAACGCTACCCCCGGCTGATGCAAGAGGAGATGCTCCACAAGACGCCGAATCTTTCGGTGCTGGAGGCCGCCGTCGAGGACCTCATCGTGGAGGAGCCGACGGACGGCCGACGGCCACGAGTCGGCGGCTGCGTGTTGGCCGACGGGACCGTGAGTTCTCCTCCGAATTCCATTGATTTCCTTTGGCTTGCAGCTGATCAACTCGAAGTGCGTGGTGATCACGACGGGCACCTTCTTGAGCGGCGAGATCTACGTGGGCCATCGCTCGTATCCGGCCGGTCGGCGCGGCGAGGCCGCCAGCTACGGCCTTTCGCGCACCTTCCAACGGTTGGGGCTGGAGTTGGGCCGCTTCCGGACGGGCACCTCGCCCCGTTTGGACGCCAAAACGATCGACTTTGCGCGTTTCGGCCGCGAGATGCCGCCCGATCGCGTGCCCGTCCCCTTTTCGTTCATGACCGACGAGGTGTGGCTTCCGTTCGAGCGGCAACGCCCCACGTACGTCGGCTACACGAACGCCGAAGTTGCGCGTTTGATCCACGCTAATTTGGAGCGGAACAAGTACTACATTTCGGGGGACGTGAACGCGCCCCGCTTCTGCCCGTCGCTCGAGTCGAAGATCGTCCGCTTTCCCGACTTGGAGCATCGCGTTGGTTCTCTCCTTCCACTTGCATTCCATTGTTCGTTTCCTGCAGATCTACCTGGAGCACGACGGGCTGGAGTCGGACGTGATCTACGTGCAGGGCGCGGCGATGACCTTCGAGCCCGAAGTGGAGACGTCGATCGTCCGAGCGATCAAGGGCCTCGAGCGGGCGGAAATCCTGCAGTTCGGCTACGGCGTGGTCTGCGCATTCGATGGCTGCTGTTGATTTCATTTGTGCACTTTCAGGTCTACGATTTCGTGATCCCCAAGCAGCTGACCGCCGACCTGAACGTGAAGAAGGTGGGCGGCTTGTTTCTCGCCGGTCAGATCAACGGAACGACGGGCTACGAGGAGGCAGCCGTTCAGGGTTCGTTCCCTTCAATCGTTTGCTTCCGCACTCCCCGCCGTTTGCAGGAGTGGTCGCCGGAATCAACGCCGCGCGTGTGGTGAACGCGGAAGCCGGCCGTTCGGTTCCCGACCGCCCGTTCACGCTCGACCGCTCGCAGGCGTACATCGGCGTGTTGATCGACGACCTCACCTCGCTGGGCACCTCCGAACCCTACCGAATGTTCACGTCGCGCGCCGAGTTCCGCCTTCATTTGCGGCCGGACAACGCGGACATCCGCCTCACGGCTTTGGCCCACGAGTACGGCGCCGTGTCGGCCGAGCGCTGGGCGAAGTTCGTGGAGACGCGACGCAAATTCGAGGCCGCCAAGGAGGCGCTCGAAGCCGTGGAGAAGCCGTTGGGTCAGTGGGCGCGCGCGTTGCCCGTTCGGAACCGATCCAAAGGTTCGTCTCATCGTTCTGTGGTTGAACCCAATGGTGTTTGCAGCGAAGAACGGCCTCCAACTTCTGCACAGCTTCGACTTGTCGCTGCAGCAGCTCTACGAAGCGTTCCCCGCCGAATTGGCCGCGTTGCGGGACGTCGTTGGGGATGCGGACATCGAGAACCGCCTCAAGCTGGAGTCCCTCTACGCGCAACGGAATCGCGAGTTGCAGGAACGAGTGAGTCACCCGTTCAAGCTTTTCGTTCAATCGATTCCTCCCCGCAGATGGCCGCTTTCCGTCAGGAGCTGCACGCCGAACTGCCCGCCGACCTCGATTACCGGCAGATGAGCGCGTTGGCGTTGGAGAGTCGCGAGAAGCTCGATCGCTACCGTCCGGCCAACTTGGCGGCCGCCTCGCGCATCGACGGCATCACGCCGGACGCCCTCATCCACTTGCTGCGGCACGTGAAGCGCAGCGGAGTGGCCGCGTCCTCGCTGCAGCAATGAGCGTTGATTCGATCCGATTAGGCCTTCGATTATTTGTTTGTGGTTCGGTTATTAAACGATTAGATCGTGGCCGCTCGTGTTCACTGGTTTGCGTTCAATTACTTTAATCGGAGTGCTCAATGCTTTTGGTTGCACACGCGTTGATTTCGTTGGATTGCTCAGCGTTTGAGTTTGTTCTTCATTCAGCCTTTCCGCTTTCTCCGCTCCGTACTCCGTGGGGATGGCCGAAGCCGAAGAAGAGGACGTCCTGCTTTCGAGTGACGAAAGCGACGAGAGCGATGCGGAGGACGAGGAGGACGGCGGCGGACACGCGGCGGAGTTTGTCGAAGATCTCGCGGATCCCGCCGACCTCGGCAACGATCTCGTGCCCGTCCCCGTACGTTGTTACACCCAGAACTCTCGTGATTCCCGTTCGTTCAGCCGCCCTTTCGGCACCGCTTCGAGCGCCTCCTCGCGATGCACCCGCTGTTCGTTCGGGTGGCCGCGTGCACCGTGCGGTTCCCGCTGACGTTCGCCGAACACAGCCGCCAGTTGGGCTTCGAGCCGTTCCCGCTGCACGCGCACCGCCTCTTTTGGTTCTTCGGGCCGCAGCGCTGGTACACGCCGAACATCTTCAGCTATCGTGAGTTCCTCTGCGTAAGCATGACCTTCAAGATTGCCCCGCTCGTTGCAGTCACTCAAATCCGCCAGCAGCAGGGCTGGGGGGCGCTGTTCACGGGCTACGACACGACGATGACGAGCATGCTCGTTGCAAACATTGCGGACGTGCAGGTGACTCGACTGCTCCAGCGGGAGTGGCCGGAGGTCGGCGGGCCGCCGCCGCGGCACGAACTCATCCACTTCAATCACTTCGAGTCGCCCACGAACGGAAAGGTCGGCGAGCACCTCCGCTTCCTCGTCCGCAAGTCCGTCCACGCGTGCATCACGCAGGCCGTCGTTCATCCGCTCAGAGGTTCCTTCTTTCTTCTTCCAATCGATTGATCGCTTCTTGCAGTTGTGTTCGTGCGGGAGGTGGCTCAACAGTTGAGTGGCGAGTGCAAATACGCGGGCACCCCGTTCATGAAGGTGATGCAACTCGCCGAGGAGGAGGGACTCGCCGGATTGTTCGCCGGCTTCGTGCCCACCCTCCTCCAGCGGCTCCTCTTCCTGTGGGGCACCATCACGACGCACTACCTCCTGAATCGGGCCTTCGCCGAGCTCCGAGCAAGCTTCCTTCCTCTTCCATTCATTCCGTTCTTGCTTGCAGGCCGCTCCGCACTGGCGCTACGTGTGCGAATTCCTTTCGGCATGCGGCTTCCAAGTGTTCACGTACGCCGTCTACCCACTGCGACGCTGCTTTCCGTTGATGGCGGCGAACAAGTCGGGGTCCGTTCCCTCACTTTCGTTTCTCCAGTGATCCCCGAGTTCTTCAGGCTCCGGTTCGTCTCGCCGCCCCATGTGCCCGTCTTCGAGAACTGGTGGGACGTACGGCGGTACCTGCGCGGTCGGGATCTCTTCCACGGGCTCGGCGCCTTCGCCCGGCCGCACCTCGGCCCCCATCGACACGGAGCGGACGGTCAGGCGTACGCCATCACGAATTTCGACCTTTGATCCACCATCTCGTTTACATTGCCCAATATCATTTGCTTTCGTTTGTTGTTTGTGCGAAGAGAAAAAAGATTTCTTGCCCAACACCAGCATTGCGTTGAATTCGATGCATAAGCAAGAGCGTCGTCTTCCGAGCGAGGAATTTGCATGAGCGACCGGCCGCTAATAAGCCGCTTTCGACGGTCCACTCGGTGTCACTCTTGCTCATTCGACCACCACGCGCTCGTGCCTGCCGGATGCTCTCCGCCTTCGTCGTGCTGGGCCTCGGGCTCCTTTTGTGGTGGTTGTGGGCGGAGCGAAGCTTCGGCTCGCCGACGCGCCCGTCCGACGCCGCCGCGTGCGCGAGCGGAACGGACGCGACCTCTCTGCGAAGCACGCGAACGGCGGCGAAAACCGACAGTTTGAGTGAGTTCCTCCTCCTTCCGTTCACCACTCACTCCTTCGCCTTGCAGAATCGTTGACGACCGGCGAACGAACCGCCGTCCCCTGCCATTCGCCGATGCCGGACCCCGAGGAGCCGGGCCTGCCGAACGGCCACTGAGCGCGCCCGCCTTCTCGTCGTCGTCGCCGCTGTTGGATTTGGAAACGAGGTCCGAATAAAATTCTTCCCTTCGTTCCTCTCCTTGATCTTCCCTTCGGATTGGCCACTCGCTTGTTAAACCAATGCTCCTTTGCTCCTAACCGCTTTATTCCAACAACAAACAAACAAAAGGGGGATCACGGGCCGGGGGCGTATAAACCGACTCGTTCCTTGACTTCGCGCATCGTTTCGGCGGCGATTCGCTCCGCTTCCCGGGCGCCCTCGCGGAGGACCTCGTCGACGAAGGCGGGATCTCGCTCGAGGGCGGCGAACTTCGAGCGGACGGGCTCCAGGCGGGCGTTCACCGCCTCGATCACGCGCTCCTTGAGGCCGACGGTGTCCAGCCGGCGGCACTCGTCGGCCACTCGCTGCACGTCCGGCTCGGAGGTGAACGCGGCGAGGATTTGAAGCTGCAAGGATGAAAGCAGTGGACGAGGGAGAAGTGGAAAGAACGCACCAGATTGCTGACGCCCGGCCGCTCCTTCGGCGCGAACTCCACCGTTCGGTGGCTGTCCGTCACGGCTTTGCGGATCTTCGCGCGCACCTCGTCGGCCGTGTCCGTGACGAAGACCGCCGACCACGTGCTCGCATCCGATTTGCTCATCTTCTTCGTGGGTTCGCGCAAACTTTTGATGCGGGCGGCCGGGGTCATCAGCTGCAGGAAGAAAGAAGTGAACCATGGGGAGGGAGGGAGGGACGAACAATGTCGGGAATCTCGAACAGCGGCGCGCCGCCCACCTGCCGGTGGAATTTGTCGACCAGGTGGACCATCAGGTTGAAGTGCTGCTGTTGATCCTCGCCGACCGGCACGTGGGTTCCTTTGTAGAGGAGGACGTCCGCCGCTTGCAGGACGGGGTAGCTGAGCAGGCCCAGCGGGACGTTCCGGTTCGAGTACCTGCAATCCCTCAATTGATTGGGTTGGTGGTGAAGATGACGTGCTTCTGGGCCTTGTCCTTGTACTGCGGCAGTCGCTGCAGGTGGGCGATCGACTGGAGAGCGGAGAGGATCCACGACAACTCGGTGTGCTGCGAGATTTGCGATTGGACGAACAGCGTGGTGCGCTTCGGGTTCACGCCGCACGCCAGCAGGCAGGCGGCCATCTTGCGCACGTTCTCGCTCAACTGAAACGAACGAAAGAGAGGAAGGAGTGCGCGGGAACTCACGACGGTCCGCTCCTTCGGCAACCCGACGGAAATCGCGTGGTAGTCGGCGAGAAAAAGGAACTTTTCGGCTTCCGTCGACTGCAAACAACGAGGGGATGATTGAAAGAGGAGGATTCACGAACGTTCTGCAACTGGACGAAGTTTTCAATGAATCCCAGGTAGTTGCCGATGTGCGGGACGCCCGACGGCTGAATGCCGCTCACGATCCGGCTGGCGGCCGTGATCTTCGGGGCGAACCGCCGGGTGCTCGACAGGAACCGGCGGCCACTCATCCCTTCAAGTGGATGAACAAACGAGTGGATTGATCAGTGGTGAAATAAACGAGATTGCACGAGGAACAAGCGGCTTCTGATCAACGAAAGACGAGCAATTGGACGAGTGTTTACTCTTGAATTCTAATCAACAATCTGAAGGCACCTAACCGAGGACTCCGCTCACTCCCAGCCGAGATTGCGGCGAACGGCGGGATCGTCAAGAGATTTCAATTCGTTCTGGACCTTCTTCAGGTTCATGTCGGGGATGTAGCGATAGTCCTCGTCCGCCTTCTCGTGCTCCTTGATCGTGATCCGCACGCCGGGCGGCGCGTGCGTGCGCAGCAGTTGGGCGAAGATCGGCAGCCGGACGGTCGGCACTTGGCGCAGTCGAACCCACCGATCGAAGAGCTTCAGGTCGAGCTCCGAGTCCACGACCGTTGAGGCCGGCTTGTACGTGACGATGCGCTCCGATTGGGCGGTCACCGCGTAGCTGGAAGAGGCCGACGAGTTCAAAAGAATGAAGGAAGGTAACGAACCTGTCGACTACCTCGAAGTCGAATCGTTTGGCCATTTTGTGCACGTAGGACTGGAATTTCTCCAGCGGCGAGTAGTCGTGCGACTGCAGCCGCACGTTCACCACCTCGTAGTCGGGAAACTCGCGGCGCGCCTTCAGCTTCGGCTCGTAGAGATCGATCGGCTCGACGCGGGGCGCCCGCTCCCGCAACGTCGCGAACGAGGCGCGTTGGACGGCGGAGCGAAGAAATCGGGCGTTCAGCATCCTGGACGAGCAGAAGCGAGCTGAAAGACGGCGAGTGGACGAAAGAAACTCAAAGGAACTCACGTTCGAAGCCAAACGAAACGATTCGACGTCCTCCTTCGATTAAAACTCGATGAAGTCCGTTTCTTAGCAAAAATTCTCCGAAATCCGGACAAAACGAGGAAGCCGACGAAACTCGGCTTCTGCCCGCGGAAAGCCAAGCGCGAACGATCGCGGCGGGACCAGCGGCGAGTGGGCATTCAGCAACGGAAGCAGGAGATCGTCCCCTTCTTTCAAGTCAACATTCTCCTCTGACTACTTGCGTAATTAATTAACGGTTTATTGCAATCAAGGAGAAGCAACCCCTGTACAATAACCTTTCGTAATCTCTCGAGTTCATCGCCCTCCCCTCGCACGCGAATGAACCCAGTTGAGGGAATTTTTGTCGGCCCCTAACGCGCCGCCCATCACGTTCCGATTGGCGCCCGTCGACAAGAAGCCGCTGCCAAACGACTTCTGCTGCGGTTGCTGGAGGACGTTCCCGTTGGCCGTGAGCGAAGGGCCGTGGGCGGCGGCTTGAATGGGCGGCGGACTGACGACCTTGCCCTGGATGGGCGCCTGCACACTCCCGAAGCCGCCCACTCGCTGCTGCTTTTGGAAGTGGGCCGCCTGTTGCTGGACGGGGACGTTCGGGGGGAAGCGGGGCCCGTCGGTTTTCGTGATCGCGTAGGCGGCCGGCTGTTGGCCGTGGGCCGAGGGGAAGCGGGGCGGCGGCTGGACGAAGGCGGACGGTCCGTGGAGGTGCGAAGCGGTCGGCGGCATTCGGGGCTGCACGCCGCCCGCAAAGTGGCCGGAGATAGGCGCTGTGGTCGAGGCGTTCGCCCGTGCTGCCGCTGCCGCCTGTTGCGCGAGCGTGAACACGCCCGGCATGTGCGGCTCCCGTTCGGGCACGTGCGCGGTGGGCGAGAGGGGGCGCGTGTAGATCGTCGGGTTCGACGGAGCGGCCGGGCGGTAGTGATTGGCGATCTGCGCGGCCGAGACGGCCGGCTGCACCACCTGCGAGCCCACGGGCGACGGAATTGGCGCGGACGGGCGGACGGCCGCCTGTTGCTGCTGGAGGGCGGCGGCTGTGAAGTCGTGCAGTCGGTAGTGATTGTAGCCGAGTCCCACTTGTTGAGCGCCGTAGCCGTAGGCCGCCAAACGAGGATATTGTCCGTAACTCCACTGCGCGTACTGCCCGTCCACTGAACGTGGAAAGGAGTCCAGTGGAAGACGTCATGTGCACTCACCTGGGGTCAACAGCACAAACACGAGCAGCAAGCGGCGAAGCACGGGCGACATAGCGATCGAAAAAGCCCAGCACAAGGAAGAAACCACTGGTTTGAAGCTCGTCATTGCTGCGTAGGCACTGCTTTTATTTGAAACAGAAGCAAACTCCAGCACACACCCCATTGCAGTTGGCTTGTTGCCGCAACTGCCAGTCGGCGTGAGCTGGGCTCGAATCCAACTCAAAAGTTTGCAAAAGCGAAGGATAGGCAAACAAAAAACGTAAAAAGCGAAGCGTTAGAATCTGTTTCGTTTGATCAGGTGCTCACACGTGAGCTGAAAAATCTCTACGACATTTCGGATCGTATTATCTTTGGAGTACTCAAAACAAAAGAACAACAGTCATAGTCCAACCATGGACGTGAAAATGGGGTCTAATCATTCGGAGAGGTGGGGTGCAAAAGAGGATGTTTGCGTTCGAGTCGCCCGTCCCGTTCCGTCCGGTCGACCAAAAGTTTCCTTCGCATTCCTGACTCGTTGCATCCTACTTCCTCGCCTCTCGCCGCAAACGAGTCAGCAGAAGGGTGTTAAACAAAATCAGGACCAGTAGGCCGTCCTGAGTTCCGCAGGCGTTCGCTCCCGATGGCCGAAGCCGCGTTCCGAACGCAATTGCGCGAGCGATTGGCCAAACGGGACCGTTTCACCGACCGGTTCACCCAAATCATTTATTATTGTGAGTTTAATTGACACATTCGTTGGATCCAACCAATCAACGCATTGCTTGTTTGCAGACACTACGCTTACTGAGCACATAAAGCTGCTGCGGTCGAGCACACCGCATTGCTATTCTGAGAGGCACGTTCTTCTTCTTCTGCTCACTTCTCCCTCCTTTTTGCAGCGACCACCAACGAAAAGTCGCCGAGTTGCGCGAGAAGCTGGACGAACTCGTCGGGGAGAAGAGCGAAAATGATCGTCAGTTGAACGCCGCAACGCAAAAGGTCGTCCACTTGGAAGCTCGACTGTCCGCTTTAACCAAGACAAAAGACGCGCTGGAGCTTGATCTAAAGAACATTCGCGCACAACTGCAGCGGAAAGAAGCCGAACTCCAACAGGCGCGGAATCCGAATCGGGTGATCGCCGACGAATTTCTCGCCGTTCAGGTTCACCCTCTCTCATTAATTTCAACGATATTTCGATTTAAAGGTCTTGAGCAGACATTCGGTGGTAGGCAATGATTTTGAGACGCACTACGAGCAAGACGAATTCCCAAAACGGTATGAGAAACAGCGGAAGACACTGCTGAAACGAAAGACCACGCATATACCGCGCTGTAAGCCTTTATAAACTTCACGTCTTTAGTTCGCCGTTAGAGACAAAACGAATGGAAGTTGGCAAGATCGTTCGTTTTCGAGCCGCAGCTGCCTCCGCTTCAACCGAAAAGAGGTGGGTTCTTACAGAAACGAGTGGAGTGACTAGTGATCGGGGATCGTTTGATCAAGAAGAATGTTGGACATCTTGGCAACAGCTATCGACTCGAATGTATCTACCTACTTACAGTCGGCGGACAAAGCAGTCGGGATCAATGCACGATTCCTTGGCAGACAGCACGGAAGCCGTCCCGTTGCGCTGTTTTTTCAAGGCGGTACGCCCCTTACACCTATTCTTTTACCCGCCTTGTCTAAGGAATGCGATGACTACGGGGAACTGAACGATTGCGTCTTCAACTGCGACGGGACCTGCTTCTTCACGGGCGGCAACGACAAAACCGTTCGGATGTTCCAGCGGGACAACAACCGAGTGGCTTTCCGGGCGAAGTTCGTCGGTTGTGACGGGGCGATCAACCGCGTGGACGTCCATCCTTCTCAATCGCTCTTGGTCGCCGCCTCCAGCGACAAAACAATCCGACTGTTCAACGTCGATGATCAACGAGCGCGAGTGAGTGTTAGTTCTCGCTTGAATGACAGCATTTTGTGTTCAAGGGGGTTCTCACGGGCCACTCGGACAAGGTCACGTCCGCCCGCTTCTTTCCGACCGCCAATGGCGTGCTCAGCGGGTCTTGTGATCGAACGATCGTTCTCTGGGATTTGAACTCGTCGAAATGTTCGTCCTTTCGTTGCGTGTGCCCACGTGTTCGTTGTGCTTGCAGGCATGAAAACGTTCTTCGCCGGCTCGTCGGTCACCGATGTCGCCGTTGCGGACGAGACGCAAACGTTCTTCAGCTCCCACTTCGACCGAACGATCCGCTTTTGGGACCCACGAGCGGGCGCCCCAATCGAAACAAAGCGGTTCAACGACCGGCTCACTTCTTTGTGCATTTCCGCCGGTTTGTTTCCTTTTGTCGCGGGGCAGACGGGGCTGCTCGGCGAGTGTCCAAAGAGATCGGGTGAGGAAGATTCCTCTCGAGGGTCGACGGCCGAATCGATGGAAGTCGGAAGTTTATTGGAGGGGCGAAAGTCGCTTCGTACAAAAGAGGGAACGATTGGATGCTCGCTCCCTCTTGTCTGAAGAGGGCAGCGATGAGAGCAAGGGAAAAGAAGGGGGTTACACGGGCACGAGTAAAAGGAACGAGTAGGGAGAAAAGGGGGGAAGGGGAAGTCGGCGGAGGGGGGAAGCGGATGGAAAGTCGCGCCGCCGATCGTCGGGCGTCCGGCGGGCCGAATGGCGAAGATCTCGGGCTCGCAGTAGGGGGCTCGTCGGGGGCGGGCGGTCGGCTCTCGCTGGTCAGGTCTCCTTTCGTCCGTTCGATTTCGCGCCATGTCTCGCATCGCCGTCCGGCTCTCGCTCTCGCATTTTCGATCGCGAATCCGCGACACTTTCGATTGCTTGCGCAGCCTCTCGTTCGTTCAGACGGAAGCAAGCTGCTGACCGCGTGCCGTGACGAGTCTCTCTACCTGTTGGACTTGCGGACGCGCACCGTGGAGCACAGCTACACGGAGGATCGCTATCGGACATCCTTCGACTTCCCCCGCGGTGCGATCAGTCCGTGCACGAACCACGTGGCGGCCGGATCGGCGGACGGCGAGATTTTCGTCTGGAATCTCCATTCGACTCAATTGGAGCGAGTGTTGCATCCAGCAGATCACAAGTAAGCTCGCGATTCACTTGATCCCCCTAACGCGTCGTTCACAACAATCAGGATCAGTGCGGTGCACTCGGTTGCCTTCCACCCTTCGGGTCGTCTTCTTCTGTCCACCGATCGACGAGGAACCTTCAGCTTATGGAATTGATGAGCCCGAAAAGCCCCGTACAAATTCAAGACTCATGAACAAAGAGAAGAATGATCGTTTATTCGTGTTGTCGACTGGGATCAGTGGGAAGAAGGCCGGCGACGCGCGAGCCACCGACCGGCGGGCGTCCTCGCGTGCAGCAGCCGCTTCATCGCCCACAGCCACTCGGCGCTCCCGCGGGCCGGCTGCAGATGGCGGGGAACCGGCGGGAAGACGCGCTCGTCGCCGCGCAGCCGAACGGCCGGCGGGGGCGGCGAGTCGAGCGGGCAGTCGGCGGGCGTCAGCGAGCCCACGAATTGGATCAAACTCAGTTCGAATTGCTGAAAGCAGGAAGGATGAAGAGGATTCTCGCTTCTGCCCGCTCACCTGCTCCTTTGCGGCCAAGAAGAGCGATTCGGGGAAGCAAAAGGCGAGGGCGGCGTTCACGAACTCCTCCAGCCGCTCCAGGCGACCGGCCAGCAGGTAGGCGCCGTGCTGATCGTGGCGATGCGAATCGATGGCGGCGATCGCGCCGTTGGTCCGTTGGACCACCAAGAGGATCGATCGTTCGTACTTGAGCAGCAGGAAGAAGAGCTGCTTGTGGGCGGCGAGAAGCGGCCTGCAATCGATCGATCGTGTGAATGGAAGAGAAGAACTCACGACAGAATGGCCGCCCGCAGGTAGTTCGGGAGTTCGCGCCGCGCCTCCGCCCGCCCGACCGCGCAGAACTGAACCTCGCGGAAGTGGGCGCCGGTCGCGCGCAGCGCCTCCGGCACGGTGAACGTGAGCCCGTTGGCGGGCCGCACGCGCTCGTACAGCCGATTTCCGTCGAGGATCCCGTTCAGGAGGGCGTTCAGGGCGGCCGGCGGGCACTCCTGAAAGCCGGGCGATCAGCAGAAGAAAGACGGGAGATCCTCACGGTCTGCAGCCCGCCCTCACCGCTCAACGGTCGCAGTCCGAAGGCGTCCGGCGGCACGCGGAGGGCGGAGAAGTCGGGGAAAAGCGCCGCCTGTCGGAAGAGGTTCTCCGCCGTGCAGATGCAAATCAGAGTGCACGCGTTCGAGGGCGTCGGGCGGCCGCCCAGCCGCGACTGCGAGATCTCCGGCTGCGCGATCCACAGGACGGCCGATGTCTGCGACCATCTTGTATGAAAGGAAGGGAGCGGGGAACTCACGTTGCACACGCGAAAGCCGGGAATTCGCGGCAGAATCCACGAGAGTTCGTCGCCGGCGGCGCCTCCGCTCGACCGCTCGGGCGGCGCGACGTCGCGGCGGACGGGCGTCCGGTCGCTGCCGCAAACCGACCGCTCGGCGCTCCCGTTGGCCGCGTGCAGGCGGAGGCACTCGCAGACGAAGAACGGCGGCGACGGAGGCGGCGGCGAGTTCGCTTCGCAGCAGCCCGGGCACACGGCCGACGAGGTGGTCAGTGGGTCCGCTGCGAGCTGACGGCCGCCTCGCTTTTTGCACATCGTGGCCAAATGATCGCTTTCTTCGGTTGGGCGAGGGCAAGAGCGGGCTTTCTCGTGCAAATTTCTTCGCTTCCTTCTTTCGTCCCCCTCGCTGCCCATTCACTCGTTCTTGTCGCTCCGAGTGAGTGCCGGCTGCTCGAACGATGTTCTTCATGAGCGAAGTGAGTCGTCCGCCTTCTTCCTTCCGTTGACCCTTCTTCAGAAAGCGTTGGGTTTCCTGCTGATTTGCTTCATGCAGCTGAACCATTGGGCGGAAGAACGCATGCTCCAGTCATGGGTGGACGTCCTCCGCCCCGCTCCGAACACCTCTGACGTCCTTCTGCTGGAGTCGTACCTCTATGATGTATATGCTATTCCCCATCCGTTCCTTCTGAACTGGACTCGGTGGGTTTCTTTATGCTTCCCTCGCTAATTTCTCGCTTGCAGCCACCTGAACTGCGGGCGGAAGTGCAGCGATCCGAAAAACTTCACCGTGTTCCCGACGCCCCGCGGCTACGCGGCCATCTTTACGGTTGTCGTCGAAAAAGGGTGCGCCTTCTCTCTGCTCCGCATCTCAATTTGTTTGCAGGAATGGCGGCGAGAAGCGCGTGTGGTGGCAAATGGACGAATACCCGCCCACCGGCGACCCGAAGGAACTCCAGTGGAATTGCAGCGAGCTCTTCGCTTTCGGCTTGAACGACGAGGAATGTGTGAAGAAAGACGTCTTGGTCGATCCCCACGGACTGGAGGCGAAAGGTGAGTGAACGACTGTCAAATGCCCACTCACCTGCTTCAGGCCTCGCGGGATTCGACGGATGCCGCACGGGATTCCAGTTCATGGCGCGCGCGAACGGGGAGAAGATTGTGAGTCCTTCTGTCCATCTCTTCATCACCTCTTTCGCTCCAGGGAATCCCGTTCTACATGCCGGAAGCCGAAGAGAACTTGAAGCCGGAGTTCTGCTTCAAGAACGGGCGCTGGCTGCGCACTCAATTCTTCTCGATGGTGAGTCCGCCGTCTTCCTTTGTCTTCAATCACTTACCTTCGTTGCAGTTCCAAATGCTGTTCGCTCTGCCCGAAAAGCAGCAACAAGAATTCCAAGACTATTTGAAGGGCGACGATGTGAACGGAACCTACAATCAATTCAACTTCTCCTTCGTCGGCCACTACACGTCCTATCGGGGCAACGAGAGCCCTTTCGGCCCGCAGATGGAGGACGTGTGCAAGGCCGAGCTGGAAGTGTGGGCGCCCCAGCTGCTGCACGGGAACGTGGACGCGGTGGTCGTCCTGTGGGCGGTCATCACGGTCCTCGACCTCCTGATCGCCGCCATCCTCCTTGCGCGCTGGATGGGCGACCAGCCGGCCGAGCGAACGATTCGCTTCCGCCGATACGCGCTCTTCCGATTGTTCGTTCTTCCTTCCTTTCCCTCCTTCAATTGTTTGTTCCAGCGTCCCCACCGCTCCCATGCGCCCGGAGGAGGGAGAAAGCACGAAGGCGCCCGACACTCACGAACTGCCGCCCACTCCCCACTACTCCAGCGCCGACCCGAACGTCCCGCCGACCGCGCCCGCCGCCGAGTCGACCGCCGCCGTCACGCCGGCGCCGCCCAAGCTGCACAAAAACCGCCAGAAGACGCGCAGCGGACCGAAGACCTGCGTCGAGCCCACGCACACGTTGACCGCGGAGCATTAGCAAGAGTGTGAAGATGGATGAGTGTTTTTTTGCCGAATGAACGAAAGGGTTGATTCGTGCGTTTGCTTTCTTGATGTCAACGTCTTGCGGACGACGTGCAAAGTAAGAAGGAGCCTTGTAAGCAACAGAAACGACGGACTTTCCCGCATCCCCTTGCTTTGCACGAACCAACGTGAATTCTCCGCCGCCAAGAGCCTCCCGCCGCGAGCCGATGAACGCAATGCCAAATGGCGGGCGAATTTCGCAAAACGGGCGGGCTCGGCGAAGGAATTCCTGCTTTCTAGTTGTTTGAACGTCCTCCTGTTTGACATGATTTAAACCCAAAGGTAAGCGATCAACCGGCTCCAATTCCACTCGTCCTCCTGCTTCCAGCATTCTTTTTGCTTCAGCGATGCTTCCGCTGCTCGATTGGTCGGAATTCGCGCGAAAACCGCCGCCGGCCGCTCGGCTCGACGCCGGCGGTCGTCCGGCCGACTCGGTCGTCTTCCAGCTGCTGGACGTCGACTGTGTTCCCGGTTCGTCCTTCGCTTTCATCCACCCACGTCTTCCCTTTCGTCGTTGCAGAAAACGAGTGCGTTCGCTTCCGCCTGTTCGGCACGACGGCCGCCGGCCACTCGGTTTGCTGCTCGCTGCTGGACTACGAGCCGTACATGCTCGTCGAGGTCCCGGCGAGCTTCCGCTCCGACCAGACGGCCGCCCACATCGCCGCCATCAACGCCGAAGTGAAGGTCCGTCCATTTTGTTGGATTCCGTTGACCTCCGCGCGTTCCAGGGCTCGGCGGCCAACTACCGCGGAACGGCGGGCGTCGTGAAGCGAATCGAGGAGATTCGGGGCGCGAGTTTGCTCGGCTTCCGCGAGCACACGGACACGCCCTTCCTCAAGGTCTTCATTCGCTTCACGGCTCTCTACTGGCAATGTTCGTCCCCCTTTGATTCTCCTGTCTTCTATCGTTCGCTCGTTCAGGCCAGCAAGCGATGGAGGTGGTGTTCGGGCAGCGGCTCCAATTCTACGAGACGAACCTCGACTTTGAGCTCCGCTTCATGATCGACCACGAGCTGGTCGGCTGCGGGTGGGTCGAGTGCGTGGGCGGCCGGTACACGCTGCACGAGGGAGCGGAGCGCTCTTCGCACTGCCAGATTGACGTGAGTTCTTTTCGATCGTGCAAGTTTCCTTTGCTCCATTGCAGATTTCGACGACGACCGACGGCCTCCGCTCGCACCCGCCCACCGAGGACGCGTGGAGCGAAATGGCGCCCCTCCGACTGCTGAGTTTCGACATCGAGTGCTCCTCGCGACCGGATCACTTCCCCGAGCCGCTGCGCGACTCCGTCCTCCAAATCGGCTGCGTTTGCCGGACGCTCGGCGCCCAGCGGCCGTTCGCGCGCGTCGCCTTCGTGCGGGGCGGCTGCTCGCCGATCGAAGACGTGCGGATCGTCCGCTGCGACACGGAAGAGGAACTCCTGCTCCAGTGGGCGCGTTTCGTCCGCGCGGTGGATCCCGACTTTGTTTGCGGCTACAACATTCACGCGTTCGACTTCCCGTTCGTGATCGACCGGCTGAACGCCTTGCGGAATCCCGCTCTGAAGTCCGAAGTGTTGCGCTCCCTTTCGCGCGTCCCCAACGCCCTGGCGACGGTGCGGAACGTGCGGAAGAACTCGAAAGAGAAGGGATCCCGCGTCTACCAGCAGGTTCGACTCAACGGGCGCATCGTTTTGGACGTCTATTGGGTTCGTCCTCTCCCGTGTTTGACCACGAATGTCCTCTGTTTGCAGGTGATCCGCAAGGAATACCCGCTCCGCTCGCACACGCTGAACAACGTCTCGTACCACTTCCTTGGCGAGCAAAAGGAGGAGGTCGAGTACAAGAACATCGTCCGGCTGCACGAAGGTGGACCGGACGATCGGCGCCGCCTCGCCCTCTACTGCCTGAAGGACGCCGACCTCCCGCTGTTGCTGCTCGAAAAGCTGATGGTCGTGATCAACTACGCGGAGATGTCCCGAGTGTGCGGCGTCCTCCTCCAGCAGCTCATCAATCAGGGCCAGCAGATTCGAATCGTCTTCCAGCTGCTCCGAAAGGTTTGTCCGATAGCCGAGTGGTTTGATCGGAGGAATTGCAGGCCAAACCGTTCGGCTTCTTCCTGCCCGCCATCGATCGGAGCGGGATGGACGACACGCCGTGCGAGGGCGGTCTCGTGATGGAGCCGGTGCGCGGTTTCTACCAGCGCCCGATCTGCGTGCTGGACTTCGCCTCGTTGTACCCGACGCTCATGATCGCCCACAATCTCTGCTACACGACGCTGCTGCCCGACCCGCCGCCCGTCGGTTGGGTGGAGGGCGTCGACTTCGTCCGGGCGCCCTCCGGCTTCTGCTTCGTTTCGCCGCAGCGGCGGCGCGGGATCCTGCCGCAAATCATGACCGATTTGCTCGCTGCCCGGCGCGAAGCCAAGCGCTTGATGCGGGAGACCGAGGATCCCGTCAAGTGAGTTCATCCCTTCACTCCTTCCCCGTTCATCCCGCTCGCTTGAGGAAGTCAGTGCTCAACGGTCGGCAGTTGGCGCTGAAGATCTCCGCCAATTCGATCTACGGCTTCACCGGAGCGACGGGCGGCCGGCTCTACTGCAAGGAGATCGCCGAGTCCGTTGCGGCCTACGGTCGGCAGATGATCGAGCGGACGAAGCGGACCGTCGAAGGTTCCCACTGAACTTTGCTCTCCTCCGACTTCTCGTTTTTGCAGAGCGCTACGCCGACCGGAACACTCGCGTTCTCTACGGCGACACGGACTCCGTGATGGTCGACTTCGGAGTGCCGGACGTCCGCGCCGCCATGGAGATCGGCCGCGACGCCGCCGCCTTCATTTCGGCCTCCTGTCCGCCGCCCGTGCGGCTGGAGTTCGAGAAGGTGGGCGCCCACTGGCGAGAAAACAAGCGATAGATGGATTGCAGGTGTACTTCCCGTTCCTGCTGATCCAAAAGAAGCGCTACGCGGGCGTCTCCTTCACGAGTGCCGCCGAAGCGAAGGAGAAGATCGAAACGAAGGGCCTGGAGACCATCCGGCGGGACAACTGCCCGCTGGTGGGCGTCGTCATGAACCGCTGTATGGAGTTGATTCTCTTGGAGCAGTGAGTCCTCCGGTAACTCCCTCTCATTCCTCACTTGCTGCAGGAAACCGGAGGAGGCGCTGGAGTTCGCGAAGCAGATCATCTCCGAGCTGCTGCGCAACGAGATGGACGTGAGCATGCTGATCATAACGAAGGAGTTGAAGAAGACCAACGAGGTTCGTCCATGAATTGAGCGCTCTATTTCTTTCTTTCTGTTCAGCAATACCAAATGGCCCAACCGCACGCCTTTTTGGCCCAACGAATGCGCCAACGGGACCCGTCGACGGCGCCGAAGCTCGGCGATCGCGTGCCGTTCGTGTTCGTAGTGGGCGACCCGAAGAGTGCGGCACACGAGCGGGCCGAGGATCCAATTTTCGTCCTCCGCAATCGCCTCCCAATCGACACTCAGTACTACTTGAGGGCCCAACTCCTCAATCCGTTGATTCGAATCTTCGATCCGCTCACGGACGGCCGGGCGGAGCGCATTTTGACCGGTGGGTTCCGAACGAAAGGATTCTCTTGATTCTTGCCGGTTGCAGAAGGAACCCACGCCCGTGTGCGCGTCGTCCCGATCAGCAAAACGGTGGGGATCGGGCGCTTCGCGAACAAGAAGCGCGAAACCTGCCTCCAGTGCAAGGCGCTCGTCCGGGGCCATCCGCCGCCACCCCTGTGCCGCCACTGCGCGCCGAAGATGAGTCGGATTTACACGCGAAAGGTTCGTCCACTTCTCCCTTTCAATCATTCCTTTCGCTCGTTCCGCAGATGCTCGAGCTCCGCACGGCGCAGCACCGCTTCGCCCGCCTGTGGACCGAGTGCCAAAACTGCGCCGCGGACTTCACGAACGAAGTCCAGTGCGGCGCCACCGACTGCCGCCTCTTCTTCATGCGCGAGAAGGCGCGCGTCGACCTCGAGGAGGCCACCCGAATGATCCGCCGCTTCGATTGGTACGAGCGGCCGCCTGACCAGCACGAGGTGATCACACTGGACGAGGACGAGGACGACGGTTGATCCTCGATTGTGTGCTTCTTCTTCCCTCTCACGTTGTTCTCACTTTCTGCCTTTCGGTTTGTACAAATACTCCAACAATGCGATGAATCTCTCGAGTTTATGGGATTAAACCGATATACAGCGAGTGCGTGAGGGAGTGAGGGTAGGGGTGTATTGAACGAGTGAATCGAATCCTTCGAAGAAAGGAAACCCGAAAGGCGTGCGGTCATGGGCAGGCGCGATCTCTTGTCGAGCTCGAGAAGCCGAGTGGATGGGATTTTTTCTTCCATCTCCATTACTTTGTTTCGTCCATCACAAACAACCAAAACAATCTGTCTTGTTCGTTCTCTGTTCCCTCAAGACTGATCGCTCGAATGCCCGCGCTCAAGAGAGATCACCGAGTCCCCTCTACTAATTAGAGAGACCGAGTCGTAGTGAAAGCGGCCGCTTGAATTGCGAGAGGCAAAGCTCCGTAACTACGACTATTTCGGGGCGGGCGAGGGCCGGTGGGTATCAACCGTTTCCACACTACAGGCCGTTGAAGTTGAAAAATTTCAATTTCCGGCCGGCCGTAAATTCTGTCATCGTTGACTTGCGGAGCTGACCCTGGAGTTACACGGCTTTCGACCGACCGACCGATTCGTGTAACTGCTCGAAATTGAGGGCAACACTCTTCTGCAAGCTCATGAGAATTCTGGTCGACTATGGAAGCTATAAAAATCGCATAAAAGTGAAAAGACAAAAATGTTGTGACCCAGGCAGGGATCGAACCTGCAATCTTCCGCTCCGTAGGCGGACGCCTTTCCATTGGGCCACTGGGCCTCGCAATTTACGCCCGGCGGACGCACCGAGCGACGGCTTTTTCTGCGGCGAGCGAAAAAAGCGGGCGGTCTGCCGGGCGGCGAGTGGAAGGCGGCGGGAGCGGGGCGTACGCACAAGCATTGAAGAGCGCACTGGCGGCTTCCAGTGGATCATTTTATGCGTTAAACGTGTTGTCTACCTCGTTTTATCGCGTTTACTGATTAACACCACGAAATCTACTCCAATCCCGATTTAGGCGCCACTCACCACCTGCCTCGTTTATTTCGTTCTTCAGCGGTAGATCACACTTGCGGAACACGTGCGGTCGAGCTGTTTGATGAGAGCGAACGGCGAGACGGTGAGGGCAACTGCGAGTTCATCCACGGCCCGCTCGTCGTCGGCGACCTCGCAGGCGCCCGGCCGTCGTTCGGGCTCGTCGGGCTCGTCCTCGCGGCCCGCCTTCAGCCTGCAAGCAGCCAGAAGGGAGTGAGCAGAAGGAAAGTCGGGAGGGAACTCACAACGAGGGGCGCTCCTCGGTGTAGGCGAACGGGCGGGCGGGCTGCAGGAAGCCGAAGTGGACGCCGAATTGGACGAAGCGGCGCTCATCGATGTTGTACGTGCGCGGTCGCCGCTCTTTGCACCATTGGCTGAAGGAAATGCCGGGCTGAACGGAGAGGGGATGAAAGGAAGGAAGAAGTACGAGAGCTCACCGTTAGCGACGCGTAAAGCCGAAAAACGTCGGACGGGCGGGGCGGCGGCGCGTCGAACGAGCGGCGGATGAACTCGACGCATTTCTGCTCACAAACGAAGCGATCAATCATTTGGATCAATGGAGCGCACCTTCTGAACGCTCCGGTCGGCGAGGAGCGTCCGAACGGCCGGTCGGGCCACGTACTGGTGCGCGTAGAGGAAGAGCGGGAGGAACGTGATGCCGCCGGTCGCGTGCAGGTTTCGCATACACCGCGCGACCAGCCCGACGTCGATCTGCACACGCGCGGCGATGTCGCGAATGCAGAGAATGCCGTTGATGTGCGGGCAGACCTGCAAGCAATGGAAGAAGTGAGTGTGGAGAGGCTAACCTTCTGCGAGAGAACGTCCAGCTTGTTGAGCTCGGCCGGCGAGGTGGGCGGCGGCTGGCGCACGAACACGGGCACCATGAACTGATTGAGGGGTTCGGAGTCGGGCGCATCGAGCGCCTGCGGGCAGGCCTTGAGGTAGAGCGTGCATTCAGCCGTTACGGACAGAACACACTCGCCTGCAAGCCGGTCGAAAGAAGCGAAAGCGAGCGCTTACCGGTGGAGTTCAGGTCCTCGAACAGACGCCGCATGATGGCGGGCAGCTCGTTGCCGCGCGCCGTCAGGAAGCTCACTTCTTTCTCCAAATGCACGAGGTACTCGGCCAGCTTCTGCACCAGCGGCTCGTAGACGGCGTCGTCGCGCGGGTCGGCCTTGTCCAGCAGGAGGCACATGTTGAAGATGTACTGAAAGCAGTGAATTAATCGAAGAATGCAGGACAACGTGGCCCGGAGATTCCGGCGAGTGCGCGGTGCTCGCTGAAGTTTGCGGCTTGTCACCCTCGACTCACCATTTCGCGATGGTAGCGTTCGCTGCGCAGCCCCACCGGGAAGCCGAGCAGTCGCAGGTCGAAGATCGACACGCGAATCAGCCGGTCGCGCCACTCCTCGGCCGGGATCAACGTCGAGGAGAGGTGCTCGAACTGCTTCCTGTTGACCACCTCGCCGGGCACCTGCAGCGACAATTCCAATGAGTAGAGGGCTTCTTTGTGCTTGCCTGGAACTTGAGCACGCGCCCGATCTCGTTGTCGAACTCCGCGAAGAGGATTCCCTTCAGCTTCGGGATCTCCGACTCGAAGAGCGGCGGCAGGTCCGCTTCGTACGAGCAACACGCTCTCCTTCAAATGAGAAGAACTAAGTGGATAATTGGAAGAAGTGGACCAACCTTTCTGTTTCGCTCATCGCGTGTTGTTAGTGAGTAGTGAGTGGTTCAAGGGTCGATTCGATCGACGGAACAGCTCCGATTCTCGTGTCCAGCAAACAATTCGCGTGTGCCAACTGTTCTTTGGGGTCATCTCTCCCACCTACTGCCGAAATCTTGGGTTGCTCACTCGCTTTCCGTCTGCCGAGCAGCTTCTTCGTTCTTCCGTCTAAACGCTTCAATCCGCAAACGATCAACTCGAAAGGATGTCGCTGAACAAGGCTCAAAAGTCGATGGGCCGCGAGCATCGGGAACGCGATCAGGTTCGTCCTTCCATTCGATTCTTCCGATTTCTCCGCCCTTCTATTGATTCTTCCGTTCTTTCCTCGATTCCCCCAATTTCTCCGTTGATTTCAGCCGGCGAACCGCAAACGCTTCGGCCTGCTGGAGAAGAAGAAGGATTGGATCCAACGGACGCGCGCTCATCAGAAAAAGAAGAACAAACTGCGGAAGTTGCGGCGGAATGCGTTGGAGCGCAACCGGGACGAGTTCGACTACCACATGGTCCGCAGTCAAGTGGGCGTGAGTTCTCTGCATCGAAAGAAGAGTGAATTCGTTCTTTGCAGTTCGACGGCGTGCATCGGGAGGCCGAGAAGATGGACGAGGAGGAGACCCACGTGCAGGCGGTCCTCAACGACGTACGCGACATCAACTACGTGCGCCACAAGCTTTCGGCCGAGCGGAAGGTGGGGTGAACGACCAGGAAGGGGATTCAACTCGGAGTGTTCAGAAAATCGAGAAGCTGAAGTCGACGCTCCACTTGACGGACATGCCGAAGATGAACACGCACACGATCTTCGTGGAGGACGAGGAGGAAGGTTCGTGCACTCCCCGCCCTTTCCGTTCGATCGATTGTTTGCAGCCGCCAACTTCGACCCGGCCACTCACTTCGGGACCACCGAGGAGCTCGTCGGCCGCAAGTCCAACCGAATGACCGCCGAAATGCTGCAGAAGACGGAAATCCCGGTGGTCGACAAGCAGCAAGCTCTCGTTCGTTTCTCTCTTCCAATCATTTCAATCCTCGCTCGTGTTCAGGAAGTGGAGAAACAGCGTCACAGTCAATACTCCGAGCTGAGCCAGCGCATGGCGCGCGAGCAGGAGCTGAAGGTCGTCCTCCAGAAGCTCGAGGTGAAGAAGGAGGTCGGCCTGAGCCGCGGCCGCGACAAGCCGAAGCTCGTGAGTCGCGGCAACAAGAAGAAGGCCGCCGTCTTCAAGTGGAAGTTCGAGCGGAAGAAGTGAACCCGCCGCCTGTTCGTTTCTCGTTGTTTGTTGTTGATTTCTTTCGATTGGGAAGAGAGGATTGTTGGATAAACTCGCACGAATCTGGGGTGTAGTGGAGCTTGAGGGGAGCAAGCCGGGGATCACGAGAGCGAGATCCCTCGGCCAAATCGAAGTAAACAGCGGCGAGTCACGCTTGTTTTCTACTCTCGAATGTAAATGCGACCTTCCGCTCGCTCTCGGCCTTCTTCGGTTGATTCATCGTGGGAACGGGGCGATCGACGGGGATCGAGCCGAAGCGGGCGGCCGTCGCGGTCTCCTCGCTCGTCCGCCCGCGTTGGTCACGCGGCGACGGCCGGCCGCTTGGCTTTGCGCCGCCGCTCCGCTCGCCCGCCAGCCAGCGAGCGGAAGGCGGCGGCTGGCGAACGCGAAGCGCGGCGGAAATGTGATTTCTCCCCCCGAACGGACCTCCTTCTTCGACCCCCAACCGATCGACCCGAGCGACCGAGCGAGCGTCCAGCGATCGCAATCATCGACGACGACGAAGAGGGCGGAGATTTGCGAACAGCCGCCGGCCGTCCACTTTCGCCCCTCGTTCTGCCCCGAGCGGCCGCTTCGTTTCATTCGGCGAGCGCGCAAGCGAGGATGGTCGCCACGAAGAAGGTGGAACGGCCGCACCTCGTGCTGGAGTTGCGCGAAGCGATCAAGGACTCGCCCGCCTTTCGGCAGGACCTCGACGAACACTACCAGTACTTTCTGCGGATTCAGAAGCGTTACGATGAGGTTCGTTCAATTCTTTCCTTTAATTCATTTCCATTTCTTTCGTTCAGTCCGTCCGTCTCGTTGACATGATCGTGGAGCAGGGCCAAAACTACGTGGCGTCCATTTAGTGAGTGCTCTCTTGCGAGCGAGCGGTCGGTTTATTCGCTCCTGCTTGCAGCAACCTCACCGCCGCCCTCAACTGTCTGTGGTCGGCGATGGAGTGCGAGGAGCCGCTCGCCAAGCAGACCTTTCGGTCGATCTCCGATTCGCTCGGCCAGGTGGTGCACCTCAACAAGGGCCTCATCGAGCACACGTACCCCGCGCTGAAGGCCGACCTGCAGACCTTCAACGAAAAGTACGTCCTTCTTTCTTTTTCGTTGAATTTTTCGTGTGTTGCAGCGAGATGTCGAAGCTGCGCGAGTGCAAGGGCCGCTTCGATCAGCAGTCGGCGAACGTCACCGAAGCGTTGGCCCGGCGCGCGTCGACGTCGCGCAACGCGCCCGTGGCGCTCCAGGACGCGGGGAACACGCTTTCGGCCACCGGCAAGCTCTTCGCGTGCACCTCCCTCGACTACGTCGCTCAAATCAACGTCGTTCATGCCCGCAAGCATCACGTACTCCTCGATGCGGTGAGTGCGCAGCCATCGAGTCGATCAATCCTCGTTTCTTTCAGCTCTACCAGCTGTACAAGGACTACGTCGTCTACTTCAAAAAGGGCAACACGTTCTTCAACGACAAGCCCGACGAGACGCTCCTCAAAGCGGCGGAGAACATCGCCGCTCTCAAGGAGAAATCGTTGGCTGTGGAGAAGAAGATGCAGGAGAGGCACAACATCGTCCCCAAGGACATCTACGAGATGCACTCCGGGCTGCCCACCGACCCGGACATCGCGATGGAGGGCCACCTGTGGAAACGAAGCCGCAAGACGTGGAAAACGTGGCATCGCCGCTACTTCATGATCAAGGGCGAGAAATTCGTGAGTTCTCCTTCTTCCAATCTTCCTTTGATCCCCTCGTTTGTGCAGCTGTACGTGAAGAAGAACGGCGACTCGCTGCAGTCGGTCGTCATGGAGGACAACCTGAAGCTCTGCCTCGTCCGCCCGGCGCCCTCGTCCATTGAGCGGAGCGGCTGCTTCGAGCTGGTCTCACGGAGCGGGTGCGTCTTACTCCTTCTTTTGTTTCCGTTCATTCCGTTCTGCAGATCGCACATCCTGCAAGCGGACAGCGACAATCTCTGCCGCGAATGGATTCACGTGCTCCAACGGACCATCCAGCACCTGCACGAGGACGACGGGATGCCTGGAGATGGCCGCTCTTCGTTCCTGAAGCACCTGGAGGCGACGAACACCCGCTCGGGGCACAATTCGCCCCGCTCGGAGCGCACGCACTCCCGCTCCACGGGCAGCGGCGGCAGCTCGACGTTGCCGCCCGGCGTCCCAGCGCCCGCTTCGGCGACGAAGAGCGGCGGCGGCGCCAACTGGCTGGAGCGCGTGAAACGCGTGCCCGGCAACCGCACGTGCGCCGACTGCGGCAATCCGGACGCCAAGTGGACGTCCCTCAATTTGGGCGTGAGTTCTTCTTCTTTTCGTCCACTTCCTTCTTGTTCGCTCCGTTTAGATCGTGATCTGCATCGAGTGTTCGGGCGCCCACCGCTCGCTCGGCGTCCACGTCTCCAAGGTCCGCTCGTTGACGATGGACGACCTCACCAACGACCAAAAGAACGTTCTGCTCGAGTTGGGCAACGAAAAGGTGAACGCCGTCTATTTGGCCGGCCTCCATGAGATCAACATGGCCGATTTGCCCAAGAACCTCACGCCCGCATCCGATCGGTTCGTTCCACCGACTGGCGGCAATTCAACCCTTGTTTCAGGACCATTCGCGAGCGCTACATCACGGCGAAGTACGTGGAGAAGAAGTTCGCCCGTCCGCTGCTGAATCGCTCGTTCGCCAACACTCCGAGTGCGTTCCATCCGTCGATCGATCGATTGAATGTCGTGTTTGCAGCCGCCCATCGCTCGAGCTCCTTCCACGAGAACCTCGCCCTCGACGTCTCGCTGAACTCGAACGAGTCGCCGTCCATCGACAAGCCGTCGCCGCAACGCACTTCGGCGTTGTCGAACGTCTCGAATCGCTCGTCGTTGACGGCGACGAACTCGGAGAATCGCCTCAACGAGTTGGCGGCGACGAGCGTCGAGCAGCAGACGCGGACGGCCATCCAGCACGGCGATCTCGGTCTCCTGATGCGCCTCATGGTCTCCGGCCTGGACCTGAACGCCCGCATCGGCACCGCCTACCCGCTCCACCTGGCCGTCGAGTGCCAACAGGCGACCGTTCTCGAGTTTCTCTTTCTCAACAACGTCCACGTCAACGTCGTGGATCACGAGTTGAACACGCCGTTGCACGTGGCCGCCCGCAAGGGGCATCTGATGTGAGTCCCTTTCGTTCTTCCTATTGATTCTTACTTCTTTTCTTGTTTGCAGGTGCGTCTACCACTTGATCAAACGCTACGCCGACATCACGGCGAAGAACGTGCGCGGCGAGCGGCCGTTGGACTTGGCGATCAACGGGCAGGATGCGAACGTCGTCACTCTGTTCGTTCAACTGAAGAATGGAGCGATTGATTGAACGAAGAGGATTGCAGGCTCCGTCTTCAAGAACTCCGCGACGCCGACCAGAACGACGGCGTCGAAAACACCGTGGATTCGTTCATCGACGACCTCACGCACAACGGAACGCTGCCGGACACGTCGCACGATTCGTCCGCTTGATCCCCCACCGACCGATTCGATCCGATTGCTCTCTTTCTTTCCGTTCCGTCATTCGATTGTGTGCCATGAACACGCCGTTTGCTTGCTCCTCGTCGCCATCCATTCGTTTGATGCCATTCGTCAGTATTCCTCCTTCTTTAGGCCCCTCTAACCGCCTATTTATTCCTGCAATCAATCCACTGACTCTTCTACGCGTACCCACCCGAACGAACGGTTGTGTGTGCTGTTCGTTTATTCTTGTCATTTTCTCGTCCTTCTTGTCGAAGAGATTCCCCGCCAATGCGAACAAACTCTCGCTCCTTTCTTCCTGCGCAATCAGTCGAACGAGTCTTCTCCTCTCCGTTTCGCGTACAACAGTCAGTCAGCATAATCCACTCTTCTAATTCGTTCCTCTTTTTTCTAACTTCCTTCTAACTTGTACCTAAATTGGCCGGTGCTCTCCGCCGAGGACGCCACCGCAAATCCCCGCAGAATTTTAGTCGATTAAACGCAAACCAAACGAATAAACGTGCATTTCAAGTGGTCGAAAAAGCAGGCGAATGACCGGGCAGAAGTCGTTAATCTTCGGACTTCCGGCTTCAACCCCAACGATCCCCGAGGGTCATCCACCTGCTCGCCCGCCGTCTTCGCCGCTTCCTCCCGTTGTTCGCCGGCAGCCGGACGGGCGGGTCGGTCAGCTGGCGTGCGACGGACGGCGGCGGTGAGCGAGTGAGCGACTGGGGAGTGGCGGGCGGGTGTTTTCGTGCGTTCGGCGATCACATGCGTTTGATCTCAAGGTGGAGAAGAAAGAAGGTGTTCGTTTTCACGTCTTGTTGAGCTGAAGGTGGATCTGCGGGTCGTTTCTGATGGTTGAAACATGTGCGAACTGTTTGAAGCCGCTTTGGTCTCGTTCGGTTGGAAGAGCTGAAGATCACTCGATCGCTCGCTTGTTTTGACGTTCCGCGTGCACTCACCCGTGTTTGTGTTTACTTCTCGGAGTGAATGAAGTCTGAAGTCGCCGCTTTCTTCCATTGTTTCCGCTTCGATTCGAGCCGAAACGTTCGCAGACGGCGGCCGTTTGATTCAATTAACTCGGGGGTAATCGAACCTTGCTTCCGCTTCCACCTTGTTGCTCTGACTGCTTCCAATTACTCGATTCCTTTCATTCATTTGGAGTCTTTACCCCGTTGTTTAACGACTTGTGGATGATGTCGGCGGATTATGCGGCCACTCGTTCGCTCATTTGAATTCGGGCGGCCGGAGTGACGAGTGCGGGAGGGACGGAAGGGGGAAGTCCGCCCTTCGCGAACGTCCCCGTTCTTCTTCCAGTTTCTCGCTTTTTGTTCGGCCGCCCGTCCCGAACGGCCGGCTTTTCTTCGCGAAGCTCTCGGATTTCGGCCGGCCGGCGGCTTCACTTTTGCGAACGAAAAGCGGCGAGGAATTCCAGGGGGTTTCCGTAGAACACGAGCCGATTTCAAGGCGATTTCATACGAGTTGCGCTCATCGATCCATTAGATCCACCGATGAAACCGTTCGCAGATCTACGGAGCGTCCGTTGGTTCGAAAGGAGTGGGTGGGCGGTGAATTGGAGCGGGAGGGACGATGAGGGGAGTTCCCACGAATTAACCGGGCACTTTCCATTGAATTGCGGCGAAAAATTTGAAATTGAAATGTTCGGATGGCCGCTTTTCGTCGCCCGTGGCCGTCGGGGCGACCGGCCGACCGAGCGGGCGGCCGACTTGGACCCACTCGCCCCCCGACTGCCTCCTTGTCGCCGCCGCCGCCCGCTCGCCCGCTTTCCATCTCCTTCCTCCCCGCTTCTTCGCCCGCCCGCTCGTTCGCCCGCTTTCGTCGGTGAATTCGCGGCTGCTCGACGTGCGCGGCCGGTTGTCAACATGTGACCCGCCCGCCCGCCCGTCGCCGTGCACGCCGAACGTTTCGCCGTCCTCCGTTCGACCGTCATTGTGCCGTCGATTTGTTTCGATCGGTCTGGCACTTTCGAGAGACGTTTCGACATAAATTCGACGAAAGAGGGGTTCGGTTCATGATTTCTCTTCTCGGTTTCGTTGATTTCCATTTGAACAAGCGAAGCAGACGATTGGAGCCGCTTGATGTCCTTGATTTCTCACAGCTAAATCGCCACGAAATCCGACCGTTTCCTGTCGAATGTTCGTGTATTTTTGTTGAATTATTGTCCGACTTTCAGTCATCGCTTTTGTTGGAAACGTCGAGTGGATGCGTGCAGCTGATCGCTCACGAGTTCCGTTCGTTTTGTTCGACTGGCGGTCGGCGTTTTACCGCCCCGCTCGCCGCCGCCGCCGCCGCCGGTCCGTCTGCCTCGCACCGAAATTCGCAATTCGCTCCGCTCCGCTCCGTCCGCCGCTCGTTCGTTTGACTCACTTTCCCCGCCGGTCCGTCCGTCCGATCGATCGACGAGAGGACGGGCGGAAGTGCGTACTCGCTGGCTCGCCGGTGAGAACGGAGATTTCGGTCGTTCCAACTGAAAGAGAGGATGCTGATCGACAGTCGATTCAATGCTTTCTTTGCTCTTCGTTCTATTCTTTGACCATTTAATCACTTCCACAACCCACTGCTTTCTTCTGCCGGCTGCTGATAACCGAAACGAGTGGTTTCCAGTGGTCAAAACACGCGGTTGCCCCTCGTAAACACTCCTCGTAATTAATTGAAAGACGAGTGTTGCGCGTTCCGTTCATCGAAGAGAAGACGGCGGTCCGATTTCTCAAGCCCCGATGATTCATTCCGCCGGTTTGCGCACTCCTTTCCGCCTTCTTTCATCTCGCCCGCTTTATCGATCGTCGTTGTGTGCGTGAACGAGAGGATCGCGTGTTTGCTTTCAATCATTTCTCGCTTCCATTGCCCGAATTGCAGGCCCGATCGAATGCATTCGGCATCCTGAACGCCCGCCCGCCCGCCCGCCGTCTTCAGCCGCAAGACTCTCGCAGCAGCAGCCGGCAGCCAGCAGCGATGGGGAACTGCCTGCCGTTCATGTACTTGAACGCGCAGCACGACAACGACGACACGCAGCACCTGGAGAACGGCCGACGGACGCGCGCCGCCGGCGGCTCCGCGCAGCACGCGGCGGGCGGCTCCACCCACGAGTTGGGCAGTCGGGGCGGCAGCGGCACGTCCAACGGGCGGCGGATTCGGTCGCACGTCGTGAGTTCCTTCTTCCTTCTCCTTTCATTCGTTTCCTCGTTGTTCAGAGCTCGTACGTCAACCAGCTGTACACCTCGTCGACGGACTACGGCGAGGATCGCGACCGGGAGGCGATCGACGAGAAGCGGAAGGCGCGCGCCCGCGCGATCGTCGAGAACCTTCGAGTTGCGGAGTTCGACGAGGCGACCGCCACCAACGACGAGTGAGTTCCCTCCTTCGATCTTTCTATTTCCTTTCCTCGTCTGCAGGTGTGCAATCTGCATGCTGGACTTCGAGCCGAAGCAGCTGCTCCGCTACCTGCCCTGCCAACACGGGTACCACGTGCCCTGCATCGACAACTGGCTGCTCCGTTCGCTCACCTGCCCCTCGTGCATGGAGCCCGTTGATTCCGCGCTGCTGAGCGTCTTTACGTCGAATGCGGGCGTCATGGACATCAATTCGATCCCGAACAACAAGACGGCCGCCTCCTCGAGTGCCGGCTTGTCGTGAGCGAGCGGCAGCTCTTCCCCGCCCGCCTGTACATTCGTTCCTCCTCGCTTTCGTCGTTGGAATTAAACCGGAAATCGTTGTCTACGGCTAACTGTCCACCCAACCACCCACCCACTCATGTCTTGATTTCAACCCTCTTCCTCTCTTTCGTGTACAAACTCCGCTTTGTACCGCCGCCGGGCGATCGTTCGGAGCGGAACGATCGGCCGAAAGAACCGCCGAGTACTCACCTTTTAAATTTCTTTTGTTCCGTTTGGTCTACTCATCTTTGGTCTTGCGCCCGCCCCTCCCTTCCGCAACGAATCGTCCGCCCATTCCACCTCGCGCCCGCAAATTACGCCCCTTTCTCGTCGTTGTGATCCAAGCAGTCAATCAGTCGATAGTCAACCCGAAGCCAAATCATGTACAGACGGTCGAGTGGGCGGCCCCTCCGCTCGCCGATCGATCGATGCGGTTCCTCTATTTCGTTCGTTCGTTCGTTCATTTGTGATCTTCTCGTGGAATAAACCCGAAACGCAATGGTCAATCGGAGGATAACAGGCAGGAAACGCGACCTTAGAGAAGAACTTGGTACTTGCGAGTGTTCAGTCGATTCGACTGCTCAATCCTGCGGCGACTTCAAACAAGCAGGAGACGGTGAAGGCCGCTTGTTTTCGTTGATTCACGCCGCCCTCCCATTCGGCCGCCTTCCTTTTTGGGGCCTTCGAATCAAAGAATCGAATGTTTTCGTCCGTCGAGCGACTTCTTTCGTCGCTTTCGATAGATGACTCGTGTTATTCAGACGAAAGAAAACTTTCCGAATACCGCGTGCTCTTTTGATTGCCCACGAGAGAAGCGAACGGCCCTCGCGAAGCGCCACGCTCGAAATTCAATCCGCCGCCTCTGGCGATCGGGCGTTCGCTCTTCGATCCTCCGAATCGCTCGTCTTCCACTCGAATCCAACTGAATTAAACGCGATTCGGAGTTGGATTGGACAGGGCTGAAAGGCTGGAAGAAACGAGTTTCTTTCACGTGACGGGGATTCGTCCGAAAGCTCAACGAATTCAATGGTCTTCAGTTTCCTCCCGCCTTGCTCCCACTTCCGTTCTTCGCTTGCCTTACAATCAACATCGCGTAAATGAATGTTTCGTTCGAGATGAATGGTGGGAGTCCAAGAGTTTAAACTCAATCCGCTCGCTTGCCGCCACTTCGGCCCACTTGCTCGTCGTCTGCCCGTCGTATCCGATTGCAAATTACGCGCTTTGCAGTCGGCATTCGAGTGCGGTCTTTGATTTCGTTGGTTGGGAGAGCACTCCGCAATTGGAAGTCGTCAGAAGGTTTTCTTTTGTACGAAGACCGAGGGTTTGCAAACCACTCCGTCCGTCCGCCCACTTGTCGTTTGGAGGGCGATTGCTCATCTTCCTCCCTTCCTTTTCGTTGCTCAAGCGGCCGGAATCAAACGAATTTCGGCGCTCGCTGTCGGCGGGCGGCCGGACGTTGACGTGCCGTCATGCCTGCCGGCATGGGCGTGCGGACGGCCAACTGCCGCCCGGAGCGATCGGAAGCCGGCCGGCCGACCGGCAGGAGGGCCGCCGCCGTCGTCTTGATCCCCCGCCCGCCACTTCGCCCCCGGCCGGCCGCTTTGTCCCGAAATTCGGGGGTTTAATCCCGCCGCCGCTCTCCTCCTTCGATTTTATTTCGCATTTGCATTCGTACGCCACTCGGCCGCGTGCTTCGATTCGAGCGAATTCGCGGCGCCGAACGAGCGATCAATCATTTCCGGTGGCCCGCGTGCACCAATTGCTTGTTTAGTGCCGAAGGAGTTGAGTGAAGCCGCTCGTACTTGCTTATTTATCTCCGTTGTGTGGCTACGAGTCGTCCGTAAACACTGGGATTCTTTTTTCTGTTGGGTTCAGCTCTCCGGCAGATTCGTGACAGCCAATTTTCAACGAGAACCTGTCACTACTTACTCGTTGATGGAATGAGTCTACTGCTCTTTGATTTCACCGCTCAACAATGTAACAGACGATTCGCTCCATTGCCTATCCCAGTGCAAATCGCTCGTGGAAAGAACGGAAAGCAATTAGCGAGCGGTAGGCGACACTCCGCCCGTCAACCGTTGCACACGCTCGCCCGTGCTTGTGATCAACGGGCGAGTGAGTGGGAAAGCCGGCCGAGATCTCCGCAAGCTCCCTCAAGCGGGCGGGCGGACGAGAGGGGACGAGCACCTGGCCGCTCGGTCGGCCGGATGATCCGATCAGAAGTCATGCGAATTCCCGCTGCCGGCGGGCGGGCGGGCGGTCTTGCGGCTCACCGGAAGAATTCGTTCGAGCTCGAGAAACGGCCGTCTTTTTTGTTTCTTTGCTCGTGTTTCGCGTGCGGTAACCGTTCGTTCGTCTTGATCCGCAGTTTGATCTCGAGATCAGTTGGATCTCGCTGTGTTTGCGTGGGTCAACCCCCCTC
Source organism: Aphelenchoides fujianensis (assembly GCA_024699865.1). Taxonomy (NCBI): domain Eukaryota; kingdom Metazoa; phylum Nematoda; class Chromadorea; order Rhabditida; family Aphelenchoididae; genus Aphelenchoides; species Aphelenchoides fujianensis. The sequence continues at coordinate 496,364 of JAMPIO010000012.1, read as the reverse complement.
CCGCCTTCCATCCTTCCCTTCATCCCCTGATCGTCATTCTTCTGCCGAAAACCCGACGGAAGCACTCGCGATTTACGAGCGCAGCGCAGATGTTCGCTCGTTCTTCCGCTCGAACACGCGTTCTCCGATCGATGGCCCACAAGCTCACGAACGAAAGAAAGAACGAATCAACGAGATTGCAGGCGGATGGCGGGCGGAATCCTCTAATTCGTGAGTGATCACTTGGGGCCTCTTTTGAACGCACGAATCGAGCGGTAGGATCACTTCCGTCCGTCCGTCCCTCATCGTTTCCTTCAGACTTGATTAAAGAAGGATGGTCTACTCGGCGGAGCTAGGCTACGATCCGGAGGAGTGGGAGGAGTGCCCACCGCCCGACCACTTCCTCGCCTTCGGCTGGTTCACGCGCATCGTTCTCGCCCTGGCCGCCGTCCTCTTCGCCTTCGTCTTCTTCTACGTGCTGGAGAGGCGGAAGACGTGGGCCCGCGAGGAACGACGCGCCTCCTACGCGTCTATTCAAGTGAGTTCGGAGCGAAAAAGGCGGTAGTGGTCCGTTGGTTGGTGATAGGCGGACGATCGAGTGAATCAAAGCTCGTAAATCTCTTTATTTCTTGCTCGAAAACAACCGCAATTCCTCGAAATTCATAAATTCTGGCCTAGTGGCCATTTTTGCTTCTTTCCGCTGACCACTAGGCCCCGGCCGTCACAACCCAACCAAACAGCCGCCAAACACGACGTCATCTTGTTCCAAGCATCCTTTCTTTCAATTCACTGTTTTAGCCACTAGCCGAGCGGAGTGATCAGCTGGAAGACGAGGAGGACGAGCAGGCGGAAGAGAAGATTGCCGATGCGATCCGCAAGGCGGCGATTGCGGCGGCGACGAACGGCACGCGGACGTCGCGCTCGCGCTCCCGCACCACCACGCCGATGCGCAAGCGGCTGAGCCAAGCAGAACTTGTTTCGTTGGAGAAGTGGGAGGAGGAGGTGAAGGCGATGGAACGCCGCCGGCTGGTCGCCTCCGAATCGCCGCCGCCGATCCAAACGGCCGCTCGCCCGGCGGAGACGAACGAGCGGCCGGTGGACGAATCGCCCAGCGCGCACGTGGTCGGCGGCTCGCTTTCGAAGTCCTCCGACGAGCCGACGGTCGTTCCCGTCGCCGACGAGCAGCCCGCGAGGAAGGCGGGCACTGCGGGAGTTGCCGAAGTTTTTGAGTGCGTTTATTTCACTCCTTTTCCGTCTGTTCATTCCACTTCGATTTCAGCAGTCCCGCCCGCACGGCGCCGACGCCTCCGTCGACCCCGCCCGGGCCGCCTTCGGAGTCGCAGAGCGCGGCCCTGAACGAGCACTACGAGCGACTGGCGAGCGAACTGGAGCGCAAACTGTGGGCGGAAATCCAAAACGAAGCCGACGCGTCCGCCACGCCGCCCGCCGACCTCCAGGCGCGTCTCCACCGCCGCCACGAGTCGGAGATCAAGGCGGCGGCCGCCCAGCTGCAGAAACACGCGACTCCCGAAGCGCAGACGGCCGCCGAGGAATTCCGGCGCCGTTTCGAGGACCAAATCGACTCGATGGTCGAGGAGTACAATCGGTGGGATGGGGGCTTCCGGCAGTCACTCACTCGCTCGCCTGCTTTCAGGATGCACGGCCGGTCGGAGGCGGGCGCCCACTCGTCCAACGAGAGTGACGTGGAGCAGTTCGAGCGGGTGGGCGACTCGCCCGCCCTCTTCTACCCCTCCGAATCCGACGATCCCGAAGCCGAAGCGACGAGCTTCACGTACGAGGCGTCGCCGAAAGACGGCCGCTCGCCCGCAGTCCCGCGACACGCGTTGGGCACGATCTTCAGCGCGGAGGGCGGCGATTCGCCCATCCCCCGCGTGTTGATCAACGACAAGCACGCGAAGAAGTCCTCGTCCAGCAGCGAGGAGGGCTTCGTGAAGATCTACTCGGATCTCGTGGAACACATCAAAGAAGAGGATCCCCAGCCCGCCGCGGCTCCTCCGCGAGTGGAAGCCGAAGAGCAAATGCGGGAGATCCTCCAAGAGTACGAGAGCGTTCCGGCCGCCTCCGAGCAACCGTCCACTCCTTTGGCACAACAGCGAGATGAAACGAAGCGCCCGATCGCTCAGATCACCGTCCAATCGCCGCCGGAAGTCCCGCAGCTGCCGCTCAGCCCGCCGCCCCAGCCGCCGGCGCCCGCCGTCCAAGCGGCCGAAATCCCGACGCCGCCGGCTGAACGGCGCTCCGTTTCGCCCCAACCGCAGCTCGTCCCGTTGGGCGGCTACCTCGGGAACTTCCTCCAGCAATACCAGCAGGCGCCCGACGGCAGCCTGTACCCGCAGGGACCGGACGGGATGTTCTACAAGCAGAACAAAGACGGCCAACTCGTCCCCATCTCGTCCGAACTGCAGGACCTCCTTCAGCAGCAGCAACAATCCGGCCTGCAGCAACCGTTGATCAAAACGACGAACGGCAACATCTACCAGCAAGGTTCGTTGCCCGAAGGGTGGATTGGACGAAAGTGAGTTGATTTCAGGACCAAACGGTCAGTTCTTCGAGCAGATGAGCGACGGGCAGATGTGAGTGCAACGAGCGAATGGTGGGCAGTCATCCGCTCGTTTCTTCTTGCAGGTACCGCGTCCCGCCCGCCGTCCAGAAGCTCATTCAGCAGGAGATCCAGGAGGCGCTCCAGTTGGGCGAACGGCGCTCCACCGAGCCGCAGGATTTCATTCGTGGACCGGACGGCGTCCTGTACGAAAAGGGGCCGCTGGGGCAGTTCTACGAGCCCGGCCCCGACGGCAAACTCCACCGCGTCACGCCGGACGTCCAGCGCCAACTGTTAGATCTCGTGGAGGAGCAGAAGAAGTGGGAGAAAGAAACGAGCGGAGAAGGCCGTGGCGGCGTGAAGTTCGAAGACCAACAGACGTCCGCTTCGCCCTCGCCAATGGAACGGCAGTTCGACCCGGCCGTGATCCAAACGCCCGACGGGAAAATCTTCGAGATGGCGTCCGACGGCTCCTTCTACCAGCTGGGGCGAGACGGGCGATTGTACGCGAAGTTCCCGCATTTCAGTTTATTCCTCTCGCTTCTTGCAGGTACCGCATCCCGTACGAACTGCAGACGCAACTGCAGAAGCGGCACAAAGCGATGGCCGCCGAAAAGAAGGCGCGCGACGAGCAGAAGCGAGCGGTCGGCGGCACGTCGACCGAAAGCGAGCCGCCGCCCTTCGATCCCGAGTATCCCTACCATCCGTTCGCTCCTTCTTTCAACCTAACCGATCGCTTCTTTCGTTCCTTCAGGAAGCGGAAGGTCCCGATGCAACCGCATCCCGACTCGAAGACGCCGCCCGCCGTCGGGAGTCCCGCGCCGGACTCCGCGTACGACGCGGAGCAGCCCGAATTCTCGCCGTCGGAACTGAACGCGTGGCGCCAGAATCCCGAGCAGATTCCGCCCGAATTTCGGGATCTCGTTCACGTTCGTTCCCGCATGAACTGCCCGCTCACTCCTCCGCTTTCAGGCCGCGCTGAAAGCGGACGAACTCCAGCGACAGCAGCTGCAGCCCGACCCGAACGAGGCGGCGCGAGTGCGCGAACTGCTCCACGAGTACGACCTTTCGACTTCGACGGAGGCGCCGCGAGAGCAGCGGGAGACGCGGCCGTCGCCCAGCGCCGAGCAAATCCAACAGCAACTGAAGATTTTGGATCCGAACGGTGCGTTCTTTCCGGTGCTTCTTGCGAACAATCGAGTTGCCTGCAGCCGCCGCTTCGTCCGGTCCCGCCTCCCCGTCGGACTTCGACCTCCTGCAGGCGCCCGGCGAGGAGCTCGCCGTCCTCCGCTCCCAACCGCAGTCGCCGTCCGTCTCCTCCGGTGCGGCCGCCCAACATCAGCAACAAGCGGCTCCTCGCGTCGAACTTCAAACGCCCGCCTCGCCGCCGCACTTCGACCACCGCTCCGCCACGCAGCCGCCGCCCGGAAAGGAGGAAGAAGGCGAGTGGGCGGTCGATTTCTTTCGTTCAATCCCACGGCTTCAGACGCCCAAAAGTATCGCGAATCTTCGGAGCAGCTGGCCGCCCGCGATCACCGCAAGCAGTTGGCTCGCGAGGCGGCGGAGGACGCCGCGGACGAGGCGGACGACCCGCGCCGCCGGGCGGCCGCCGAAATCTTCCTGCAGGACGCCATCGACTACGTGGACAATCAGAACCGAACGGCCTCGTTGGGCTTCGTGGTCGAGGAGGACATGCTCGCGAGCGAGAAGCTGCCCGCCCAAATGCAGAACGCTTCGGCCGAGCCGACCAGTCGGTTGATTCGAACGAACGACGTGAGTCCACAGTGGGGAGCGTTTATTCGCCAAAAACAAGCAAAAGAACGGCGGGGCGGCTCAGTGGCCGGCCGGCGGCGCGCTCGGTTGAAAGACGGCCGACTGGGCGGCGGCAGCGGCGGCGGGAGCTCCCGACGAGTGCGCGGCCGCGTGATCGCCGGAGATCGGCTGCTGGTGGTCGTGGGCCGGCGGCATCTTCGTTTCCCTAAACGAAGAAGAGGAGTAGGTGGGTGTGGAGGGCGGAGGAAACGAACGCGTGCCGCGAGATCTTCCGCTCCTTGTCCAACTCCTCCAAAATCGAGCGCACATTCGAGCGCCACGCCCGTCGGCCCATCCCGCTGGCGCCTAACCGCACCACCATGTGCACGACGGCGATGCCCAGCCCGACGAGAAAGATGGGCATCAGCAGCGTGATGATCTGCAGAGGGATTAGCGGAAGGGAAGAAGGGAGAGAGCTTGCCTGGACGTAAACGAGAAGCACGGGGCTCTGGCAAACCATCGCGTGTTCCGTTCGGCTGCGGCCGCTCGATTCGACGGATCCGAAAACAAAAGACGTCCGCTTGCCGTAGGGAATGAGGCGCTCGGCTTTCAATCAATTTGCATCAACATTTCTTCCATTTTTTGCTTGCTTCAACCGAGTGTTGCTTCAGGTGTTCGAGAAGCCGGAGCCCGGCTTCGACGACGGCGACGACGCGGTCACGTACGCACCGGAGATCCAATCGGAGGAGGTGCCGCCCGATCAGGTCAGCCAGGCGTCTTCGGTGAGTGCCCGCCTGCTTCATTCCTCCACTTTCGAGTGTTCAGAACATGATCGACCAGCTGCCGGACGAGGTGAGCGCTCGTGATCGTCGTCGTCGTCGTTTGTGAAGCACGAATGATCGCTTCTGCACGAAACGCGCACGCACCGCTCGACTCACGTGTCCACGCCGCCTAACCCACCACTGCACACTTGTCCGTCGTTTGTTTGTTCTTCGTTGTGTTCGCTTCTGCTCGTTTGTGTTGCTCGTCCTCTCCCGTCGTCTTCTTCTACCCTCTTTTCGCATTCAGATGCTTTACCCCGACCCCACGACGCCGCTGCAGATCGAACGGCCGTCCGCCCCGCTCCCGATCTCCGCCTCCTCCCCTCAACTTCTCCCTCGCGACTCACCCGAACGGAACGAACAGCCCGAGGAGCCGCAGGAATTGCCGCAACGGCACCAACAACACCGCATTTCCGTCCAACATCCCCAGCTGTTGTTTGACCCGCTGCAAGAGCCGCCCGTCCAGCCGCAAATTCCGAGCAGCGAAACGCCGCTGCGCGGCGTGGACGCAGACGACGACGATGTTGTTGTTGCAGCACAAAGCCCGCAATCAATCCAACACCACCTCGAACAACAAGCACGCCAACAACCAGAACAACAACTCCCACCCACCACCACCACCTCATCCCGCTCCCGCAGCCCAGAAAGAGAACACGTGCATCTCCAGGAACGTCACGGGCAGCCGCTTTCATCGACGCAACAGTCGGCGTTTCCTTTCGACCCAACGCTCCGTCCAACGCCCCCTGCGACGGGCGGAGGCGCTGGAGGCGTCGGAGGCGGCCAGCAGCGAGAAGCTGAGCAACGGAAACGAGTCGAAGCGGGCGGAGGAGACGGCGTGCGTGATCGTGAGGCCTCGGCCGCGGCTGAGCCACTCGCTGGGCCGCTGCTGTTGCATCAACCAGCGGCCGCCCATGTCGCCGATCCTGCAGGCGCGCAGCAACGAGCACCCGAAGCTCCCCAGTTCTTCTCCGTCCGCAAACGGCGATCGTCGCCGGGCGACTTCGACAGCGCGTCGGTTTCCTCTCGATCCTCGCGCGCTTCTACCCGCGTAAGTGCCCCCGCCCGCTTGCTGCTCGTGCCGCTGCGGCCTCTTCCGCTTTCCGGCCGTCTATCGCTTCACTCGCTCGTTTCAGTCGCTTCAAAAGCAAAGCAGTCTCCTATCAGCATTAGTAAGTGGTCGTTCGCTTTCTTCTTTTTCCATCCCCTCGCATTTGTATGGTGGTGAATGATCGCCTCGGCTTGCAGGGAGTCACGAGCATGCAGGAGATGCTCCTCACACTCACGAGCATCGAAGAACTCTCGGCGGCGATGCGGAAGGCGGGGCTGGAGACCACGAATCTTATTTTTGGTGCCTTCTTTCCATCCATTCGCCTACTTATTCCTTTCGTTCGTTTAGGCGTCGATTACACAGCTTCTAACAAATACCAAGGCGAGCATTCGTTCGACGGGCGCTCGTTGCACTTCGTCGAGGACCCGACCGTCGAGAATCCCTACCAGCAGGTGATCAAAATCATGGGCCGCTCGTTGGCGCCGTTCATCAACGAGGCGACCGGCATTCCCGTCTATGGGTTCGGCGACAACGAGAGCGGCGATTGGGGCGTGTTCCCGCTGAACGGAACGGACGGGATCTGCCGCGATTTGAGCGACGTTTTGAAGCGAGTTCTCTTCGTTCTTTTCGTGAATGATCGCTCGATTGCTTGCAGGGTGTACAACGAGGTCACTCCGACGATTGCGCTCGGCGGTCCCACGAACTTCGCGCCGCTCATCTTCCAGGCGATCCAGCTGTGTCAGCGGAATCAAGACGTTCGTTCCCTCCTTCTCCTCTGATCCCCTTCCTTCTCGTTCAGTACCACATTCTGATCATCACGTGCGACGGGCAGGTGACAAACGAGCGCGCAACGCGGAAGGCGATCGTCCAAGCCTGCCAGTTCCCCCTCTCGATCATCGTCGTTGGAGTGGGCGACGGGCCGTGGGAGATGATGCGCGTGTTCGACGAGTCGCTGCCCAAACGGCCGTGGGACAACTTCCACTTCGTCACCTTCTCCGACATCATCCGCTCGCCGCAAGATCCTGCGGGCGAGTTGGCGTTTGCCATCCAGACGCTCCTCGAAGTGCCCGACCAATATCACCACATCGTTCGAATGGGATTGGTCCCGAACAAGCAGCCGTCCTCCACCCGATGATCCCCGCTTCCTCCACTCCTCCTCTCGTGCTCCCGATCCGGTGATTTCTTTCGTGTTTAAATTATCTCCTCTCCCCATTCTCCCACTTTCCTGTTCGCCGCCCACCGCCCAACAATCACGCCCGTCTTCTCTTCGATTCGCTCCGCCCCGTCCACCCGCTCGTCCGCAAACTCTCTCCTTTCATTTCTATCGCGTAGTAAACTATTTGCTCCTTCTGCTCGTTCTTTCTTCTCCTCCTCCTATCCGTTCGACTAGCGATTGCCGCATAATCACGATTGTTCCTCCGCCTTCGATCGAAACGGTCGAAAACGGTGGAGATCTTCGTCTTCGTTGTTTGTTCCCCGTACAGTTGAATAAAACAAGGTGATCGTTCGAGAACAAGACGGAGCTTAAACGAAAAGTCATGCTGTTCCGTTCCCGGAGCCTCGTTCGTTTGGCCACCGATCGCGGCCGAGCGATCGAACGAAATAAACACCTGCCTTCCGTTGGGCTCCTGCCAATCGGCCGATTGGACTCGCTAGCTGTTGTTTTTGGTGGCCGCTTGTTGACACTGGAGTTCTCTTGTGTTCGGGCGGGCTTCCGTTCAGTAAACACCAGCTGATTCAAGGCGTCGATGGGCGAGAGCGAACAGAACGTTGCGGTTGGCCGATGCATTCGTGACGGTGGGGTTTGAAAGCAAACCGATTGCTTGTGGCCAACGCTTCTTCCTTCCTTGCGTGTCCGCGATCCTCTCCGGACATCCCGTGAACCGACTGATCATTTGCAGACGACCGCCGTGAACATGAAGTTCAGTTCCGTGGGCGTCATCCTCGTCGTCGCTTTCCTGATCGCAGCGCCGATCTCCGCGGACAATCTGTGAGTGATAATTCACGACACACCTGCCACTAAAACATTCAAATGCAATTTGTGTCTTCTGACGAGAGTGGAACGACAAAACTAGCGCTCGAATCGGACTTCCGTCATCCTTCCGCCCCTCACCTCTCCTCTTGCAGCTCGCAAATAGCCGAGCTGGGGCGCTGCGGCTTCTGCAGCTGGCTGCACCGCACGTTCGGGATCGACAACCCCTACTGCTGCGTTTCGCACGAGCCGCTCAGCGAAGAGGAGGTGATGAGGATGTTCGCCCGGGGCAAAGAGGAGTGGGAATACGAAGGTTGTTCCTCCTTCCGTTGTCGTGCACATCTGGTTGCAGAATTGGAAGAATTGGCCGCTCGGATGTTCCCCGTCCGGGTCTCGCTGAACGGAACGACGCGCGACTTCGAGCGGGCGGACTTCAGCACTCGGTCGGTGTTCGAATTCGCCGAGCAAGTGCTCCACAAGCCGCTCCAATCGCTCTGCTACGAAAGTGAGTGGTCCATCGATGCGGTGAGTGAATCGAAGAGGTTTCGTTTAGTTTCGACCGGAACGGTGGAAGTGCCGAAAGCCCGCACGGACACGAAGACGTTGTGCGCCCTCGCGTACGCCTTTGACTCGCACGTCGAGTTCTTCGAGTGCGATCAGTAGGACGAAACTGCGGGGATCCGATTTCCGGTCATCCTTTTCTTCCATCCGTTGATTGCAGTCGTTCCCTCTGCTTTCGATCGAAAAGGTCGAATGCGGGGGAGATCTTTGCCTTTTTTGTTCGTTCCCCGCACAGTTGAATAAACCTAGGGATTGCTTGTGGGCGAAGATATGGACTAGGCGGGAGGTGCAAACGAATCATGCACGAAGGACCTCCACCGCCTGCTCTCTGATTTCCGCTCCAAAGTGATCTTCGTCTAGTGCGGGCAGTGAAAGAAGCACTCGTTCTCTCGACTTCCGGCCGTCCTCTCCTAACATCCGTGTTCACGTGTTCGCTAATTGCAATCATTTCCGGCCTTCCGATTTCAATCGACATCGACGAGCAGATTCCCGTTTCCTTTCCCACACTCTTTCTGCCTCTCCGCCCATTCCAACCGAATAAACCGAGTTGTTTTGACCGGCCGCCCGCCGCCGCACACCCAAACGGGAGAGCGAGCGGGCAGGCGGGAGGAAAAAGGCGGCAACGAACGCGATCGGCCGCCCGCTCGCCGGCCGGCCGCCGTTCGCGGTGGGAATCGCCGCCGCCGCCGCGTTCGGCCGGCCGCCTTCCGCTCGCCGCCGCCGTCAGTCGGGCAGTCGGGCCGCTCGGCTCTCCGCTTTCTCCCGCCCGTCCGCCCGCTCACTCCTCCCCCGTTGCAGATCCCCCGACCGCCCTCCGCCCTCCGCGCCTTCCGCCGTCCCGATGCTGCCGAACAACAACCGAAAGCAGCCGCCGCGCGCCCCCGCCGACGCCGCCCGCTGGCCGCAGGAGGCGCGCGGCTACGAGAAGGAGCGCGAGCTGGGCACCGGCTCCTTCGCCACCGTCGACCTCGTCCACGTGCGCGGCGCCGTCCGCCAGAAGGCCGCCCTCAAGACCATCGAGGTGAGCGGCAAGGGGTTGATCGGTGAATGATCCTCTCGTTCGTTCGTTGCAGCTGACCGGCTTCGACGACCAGAAGTGGGTCCGCCTGTGCCGCGCCGAGGTGCAGGCGCTCCAGCAGCTCGACCACCCCAACATCATCAAGTGCTACGCCTCCATCGAGGACGAGGTACGTTCTTGGGGCAAAGGGGGATCTCCACACACCTGTCGCCTACCCGCCCCCGTCCACCACCCACTCACTCGCCGCCCTCCTCCGCCCAACACCCGACTGATCGGCCGCCGCTTGCAGGACGCGCAGAAGCGGGCGCGCCTGCTGCTGGTGCTGGAGTTCGCGTCGCGCGGCAACCTCGAGCAGCTCATCACGGACACGTACTTCACGAAGCAGCGCCGCCTGCCCGAGGCGCAGATTTGGCGCCTCTTCGCGCAGATCGCCGCCGCCATCGCCCACGTCCACGAGCGGCGCATCCTCCACCGCGGTGAGCCGAAAAAAGTGGCCGATCTCTCGACTAATCCCCCGCCCACTCGCTGCAGACCTGAAGCCGGCGAACGTGCTCTTCGACGGGCCGCAGATGACGGTGAAGGTGTGCGACTTCGGGCTGTGCCGCCTCTTCTCCAAGAACACGGTGCGCGCCAACACGCAAGTGGGCACGCCCTACTACGTGAGTCCCGAGCGGTCCACCCAGTCGGGCTACAACTTCGCCTCCGATGTCTGGTCCATGGGCTGCATTCTGTACGAAGTGAGTGCGGGGAGAAGCGACAGATCCCACTGATCGGCCGGTTGCAGATGGCGTGCGGCGGGTCACCGTTCGTGGGCGAGCGCTCCAACGAGTTCGCGCTGAATCTGCGCATTCAGGCGGCCGACTTCCCGCCGCTGCCCGACGGCGAGCTGCGCACGCCGCACCTCAAGCTGCTCGTGCGCCTCTGCCTGCAGGTGGACTTTGCGCGCCGCCCCGCCGCCGCCCAGGTGCAGCGCTTCGCCGAGAAGATGGCCGCCTTCTTCGCCTGAGCGGCCGGCCGATGGATCGATCATTGAATCTCCCCTAACTTTTGTTTGTTCTCACTCCCCACTACTCGTTTCTCCCATTGCTCTCACTTTTGCTCTCGCTTTTATTGATTGGACAGTAAACGACGTACTCGACCACGAACGAGGGCTAGTTGGAGCGCGCGGTGGAGGCCTTGGAGCGGGCGCCGCGGAAGGCGGGCGCGGGCGCGTCCATCTCCCAGTCGTAGGGCGCGTCCGGGTTCACGCCGCACTCGTTCGCCGCCTGAAAGCGAGGGGATTAGGGAGAGGAAAGAAGGGGAGAGAGGGGGGAGCGGGTGGAAGCAGACCGAAATGGACGAGCTGTCAGGTGGAGGAGAGAAGGCAAACAAGAGGGGAGCGGCAGAAGTCGTCTTAAACACCCAACTCGAGCATCCCCTCGACCCCCCTCCCCTCCAACCAACCACCGATCGACGTACGCAGTGGAGGAGGTTGTAGACGTGGTTGTAGTCGGGGTGGTCCGCGTACTGCAGCCCGTCGATGTAGGCGAGGATGCGGCCGAAAGTGTCCGCGCAGCGCAGCCCGTCGAACAGCTCCGCCCGGCGCGCCGCCCGACACTCCAGCTTGCACTTGAGGGCGAGGTCGCGGTTCTCCTGCACGGCGCACTCAACCCACCGTCATTAGGGGGTCGAATGCCCTTCGAGCTCACCGAGTACTTGTTCCAAGGCAGGCCGTTCTGCACCACGAGGTCCAGCAGCAGGTACAGCCACGACTCGAGGTCGTCCTTCGGCCCCAACTCCACGCACTTGTGGCAGTTGATGGCGCAGAAGCGGACGGTGCCCTTGAACGCGACGTACGAGCGGGGCGCCTTCAGCTCGCCGTTGTCGTTCTTGTAGCGACGGGCGATCCCAAAGTCCAGCAGGTAGATCTGCAGCGAGCGAATGAAGGGATTAAAACAGTCAATTATCGAGCTTACGATGTGCCGCTTGTACTTGAGGCCGCACGCGTAGTTGGCGGGCTTCAGGTCCCTGCAACGGCCGATTAATTCCAGGCAACTCACGACAACGCACCGATGGATGAAGCCGTGCTTGTGCAGGTCTTCGACGGCCTCCAGACACTGGATGCCCGCCCCGATGCCCGTGCCCATGGAGAAGACCTTGCTGGAGCGGAGGCGCTTCAGGTCGTCCAGCGACTTGCCCACCTGCAACGAGTGAGTGATGAGGCCGCAGAGATCCCCCACCAGCTCCATGACGAGGAAGAAAAAGTTCTCCTTCTTGCCGCGGTCGATGCACGCCGTGAAGTGCGAGATGTCGGCGGAGCGCTCCTGCCCGACCAGCTTCAGGATGGCCACCTGCAACGGGGGATAGAGGGATGAATGGAGTCCCCAGTGTCCCCCCACTCGCCTCCATCTTGAGCTTGGAGTGCTTGCGGTTGCTGAGCTTCTTTTCCACCTTGAGCGCGTACTCCTTCTGCTTCTCGGCGCGGTCGTGGACGCGGTAGACGGCGCCGAAGCCGCCCTCGCCCAGCAACTTGTCCACCACGTACGCGCGCTTCCCTTTCACGATCACCTCGCCCTGCGGGGAGGAGCAGTTAAAGAGGAGTGGGTCCCCGAACTCACCGGCTTCATGTGCATCCCGTCATCCTCCGGGGCGCCCTTCCCCTTCGGCTTGGCCTCCGACGGCTTCTTGGGCGTGGGCGTCTCGGGCGTCTTGGGCTCGGGCGTCGCGGCCGGCTTCTTGACGGTCGTCGCGCCCTTTTCGCTTTTCTCCTCGTCGCTCATCGCTGTGGGCCGCTCGCTCGTTGCTCGACCGCTCGGGATGTTCGCGCCCAATGGAACTGCGCCCCCGTCTGTTGCTCTCGCAGTCGGTGGTTTGCATGAGCGAGCGTGTGTTTTTTTTGGCCTTCCAGACATGCAAATTCCCGTTCAGGTGAGCCGACTGCTTGTTTGTTGTTGTTGTTGAGAGGTTTATTCGATCGACGGTACACGTGCACGAGACAAACAATTCGGAAGACGAGGGAGCCTAAAGAAATCAGTGATTCAAACGAAAACAACAATTCCCGTAGACGTGAAGCAAAGGAGAGAGCGAGTGGCGAAGAAGGGGACCCGAATGGACGACGGTTGAGAAGGAAGCTTTGAGTGGACTGAAGGAAGGATGACATGGAGGGAAACAATCAGCCGGGAATTCGAGTGGAAACAAACGAAAAAAATCGAAGATCAACCCCAGGGCTGTGCGGCGTAATCGTCCTGCATCACGAACGGGAGGATGCCGGCCACTTGCCCCTGCCCCAGCAGTTGATCGATGCGGTTGGCGAGCTGTCCTGCAAGAAACACGTGAATAAAACGAACAAGAGAAGAGAACTCACGGAATTCCTGGTCGCGCGACTGAAGCGCTTGCATCCACACGTTCCGATTGTTGTTCCTCTGCGACCAGTGCACGCGCAGCATCGGACACGCCTCCAAGCAGTCGTGGATGAACCGAAGGAGGGTGCGGAAGAGACCGTCGTGGTTCACAAAGCCGAGAACGGTGAACGGATCCCATTTGTTGACCGTGTTCACGAGTTGCTTCTCGATTGCCTCTCGGTATTGATCGTCGCGCAAGAACTTGTGCACGATGGTGACCGCCATGTCCAGAGAAGAGGCCAGCGGAACGGCGGTGGGTGGGAGCTGTTTGTTCGCTTGCTGATTGTTCTCTTGCACAAAGAAGTGCGCCGCAATGAACTGGAGGACGATGAAGGCGATGTTTCGCGCGGGGTTGCTGTTGAACTGCGGCCAGATGTTTTCTCCGGTGCAGAGGAATAAAACCTAAGCAAAGCGTTTAGTTCATTCAATCAATGCAAATAGACTCACATTGAGCATCTTGGGCGCGTAGGTCTCCATCGGATAGCCGGGCAGCTTGTCGGAGCCGATGATTCCAATGAAGAAGATGGCCCAGGCTTCTTGCGACGCGTTCAGCTGCAAGCTTCGAATGATCAGTCGAGTGCGAAGATGAAACGAACGATTTGAATTGCGTGGTTCAGTCGGGGATTCTCCCGTGAGACCACCCCGCTGATCGTGTCGAGGAAGCTGCAAAGCGTTTGGACGTTCTCCCGCTTCGGCTTCTCCATTGCGTTGCACGCCCACGCCTCAGTCAGCTTGAGGATCTTCGAGAACAGGCAGTTATTGGGGTCGTGGCCCTGAGGCAGCAGAAACCACTCCTAAAGGGAGAAGGAGGATCAAGAAAGATTGATGGTCGACTAGCCTTGACTGCCGGCACTTTCGCGGCGTACGCGAAGAAGCGGGCGGCCGCTCCAGTGACCATCACGGCTCGTTTCCGCGCGGTTCCGCTGTTCGTGTCCTTGGGTTGGATCAGGAACGGCAGGGCTTTGAGGATGTAGTCGAGCATTCCAATGAGCGTCTCCAGCCGCAGCTGCGGGATGCACTGGCGGAGCTCGGCGAACGTGCGGATCACGTACTCGTTGGCGGTCGCTCCCGTTTCGCTCGACAAACCGAGGAACTGGGCCGTAAGGAGCATCTGGAGGGCGTTTGTTTTCGGTTCGAGGAACTGCGGCTGGAGGCCAGACGTTTGCATCAGGTGGCAGGTGAGGCGGGGAATCATCCGAGCGATGGCCTCCACGTACACTTGTTGGCTCTTCCAGAACGGAAGCTCATCTTTAGGCTTGTATTCGGCAGGCGTACAGGCCTTGACGAACACGTGCAGCAACGGGGACAGCACGCGCTTGATGAAGTCGAACCGAAAGGAGTGCGAGGTGAATGAGTGGCCTTCTTTTTCTATCGCCTACCATTACGCCCTCATCGGTGATCGTCTCGAACGCCCAGGCCTCCAATCGAAGGTATTTGGCGAGCATCCCGAAGTGGAGCTGTTGAATGGGCGTTTGTGGATTGCAGACGACGCTCAACTCTTGCATCAGTCCGGCCAGGAGTGCGGGGTGCGCGTGGTTTAACGGCGTCTTCAGTCGCACCTCCAGGAAGGGCTCGCTGCTCATGGCCAGAAGGCGAATGAAGAACGGGCGGTACAGGGGATCGTTGTTCGGCAGGGGCGTGCTGATCATCATGCAGGCCAACTCCACCACTTTCCTTGCTTCCGGATACTGAAAGAGAACGAATGGGTTAGTTCCGTCCAAAAGACGACTAACGAACCCTTTTAAACACGTTCCGGCATCCACTGCTCACTTCCGGGTGGGGCCAGTGACACAAGTGGACAAAAAGCTGGACCATTTCGCAGACCTGAAGCAATGAAGTCGGTTGGTTAATCGTTAACAGAAGTCAGAACTCACCAACAACCGAGTGGTGGGCGCGTTCATGTCGCCCATCTCGAAATTGGAGAGTCCCGCCCAAAACAGCGCGCCGATGGTCACTCGCTGGGCGTTCGTGGTCAGCTCGCTGTTGAGGACCACGTAAGTGGGCTTGATCACTTCGAGACCCAGCTCCGTGAACTTCACGTTGACCTCCCCGTTCAGAATGTCGATCAACACGTCTGCCCCGCCTGTCGGTCCCGCCTGCTGCGCGACGGGCGGGTGGAAGGAGAGGGTGGAGTGCGCGCCGTTCACGCTGACGGCCGACCGACGGGTCATTTGGCTCATCTGACTGATGTGGCTCATGGCGGAGGCCGCGTAGCCGCGCATGGCCGAGGCCGTAAACTGCTCGTCGGCCGCGATCCATTCGCGCACTTTTTCGCTAAACAAACGGGAATGAATCCATTCAATCCACTGCCCAATGCTCTTCATTCTTTTCGTCTTGAGCTGCCCGCGGAGTCGATCGCCCAATCGCGCGCCATTTCACACGCTCTTTTCCGCCCCCTGATTCACTCCTCCGCTCCGCATGCCCCCGAATGTCGCCCGGCCGCCCTGCCGTTCGCCCTCTTCCTCTCCCATTGTCCAATCGAAAGGCCCTCCTCGCCTCTCTGTTTACTCGCCCATT
This sequence comes from Aphelenchoides fujianensis, assembly GCA_024699865.1. Taxonomy (NCBI): domain Eukaryota; kingdom Metazoa; phylum Nematoda; class Chromadorea; order Rhabditida; family Aphelenchoididae; genus Aphelenchoides; species Aphelenchoides fujianensis. Next base: position 480,756 of record JAMPIO010000012.1, on the reverse strand, counting down.
CAACGCCCGAACAATCGCCCGTTGCGCAAATGACCTCCGAGATGACCGCGGGGCAAACGCGTTGCGCAACTCGACGGCGCTCGTAAATCTCCACTTCTCCCCTTTGATCGTCGAGGGCAGCAAGGATGAACGGAGGACTCACGCGTTGTCGGGCACAAACGGCGGGTAGCCGGCCGGCTGCATGGCGGGCGGCATCTCGTGGAACATCGGCGGGACGGCCGCCGGCTGACCGCCGCCTCCGGCCATCGCGTTGTTCCACATCGGCGGGGATCCCGAGCGGCAGGCGGTCGACGGAACGAGTCAACGATCAAACGAAAGAAAACGGCGGCAGTCCACCGCTTTCGGACTGCAAACAAAACGAAATGAAGCCGCCGTCGTTCCCGAAGGCCACGCGACGCGACTCGCGACGACGATGAACTTCACGAACGAGGCGAGGACGTAAAGAGCGCTACGAGAGAGATTTCGACGACAACAAACCGAGTAGCGAATGGAGGAATGAACAACGGAAGAGCACAAGAAGCGATTGTTCATACCTTTCGAGCAGCTTTCCTGGACGACGTGAGCGTCGGCCGGAAGTGAAGAGCAGAGGCAAACGGTAGATTTAAAACTACGCAAAATCTGTTCAACACGGACGAACAGTTGAAAAACAAATGTGCGAGAGCGAAATCAGTGGAACAATTCGAATGTCGTTGCTCGTGTCGAAGAGCGAACTTCAAAACACGGTCGAAAAGCAACAAAGCAGAGGAGCGACGGCGAACATCAAAGAAGCACCCCCCGCGATGCCTCGACCGCCGTTCTCGCGGGATCGGCGGACGGCGGGGCGGGCACGGGAGTTGTTTTTTTTGGCGCGGCGGCCAAAACGCGGCGCTTTCGACGGCGAGCGAGTACGCGGGACGCTGTGCGAGTCCCTCCGTCCGGTGAGCCTCGCCGCTTTCTTCCGCCGCGCGCGGCGTCACTTTCCGCTCGCCCCGTCGCCCGCCTGGTCGCCGGCCCGCCCGCCGAAATCGCCCAAAAGGACGCCACGCGCGCGGGCGAGGAGGAAAGCGGCGAGCAAGGAGGGGGCGGGCGGGCGCGGCGGATGCCGAACGATTCGAATTCGACGCGCCGCCGATCGCCCGCTTGGGTTCGACCCCTTCGACTCGCAAACTGCGCGGACCGTCGACCCCCGCTGCTGCCCACCCGGCCGCGCGCCCGCTTGGCCTCCGCGCACCGCGTAATGCACGCGAAGCGGGGGCGTTGCGCAACGCCGAACGTCCTCGTCGATCGGGCAAACAGTCCGCAGATGACATCTCGAGTATGAGTGGGTGGACGGATGGGTGAAAGTGTGCACTCGAGTGAGTGGAGTAATTAGTCTTTTGGATGGGAGGTAGATGATCAGCGATCCCCCGTTTGTCCACTCGATCACCCCGCCGTGTTCAGCAAGGGACGTCAACTCGGGGCGACCGGCGGGCATTCGGGTTCGTGGGGCGATCGGAAGGAAGGCGGAGGGCGGCGGGGCGTCGTTGTGCCCCGACTTTCATTCTTTACGTCGACATTGCCGCGGGCAGTCGATGGGAACTCCACTCGTGTTCCCATCAAACGTCGTTTGATTCGATCGAAGTTTGAACTTCGAAGTGGTCACCGGGCTTTTTCTTCCACCTGCGCACATGCGTGATCGTTGGAAAGGTGATTGTGCGAATGAAATGACCACTCGTTCGGTTCACCTCGAAGAAGGAGGCGAGTGAACGGATCCTTCCTTTGTGCTCGCTTTCACCCAACGAGCTCCACGCGGTCCTTCGTTTCAAGTTGCAATGGCCGAGCGCAAACATCCGCACTTGCTTGCCGCAATCCGATTCAAACGAGCAGACCACAAAAAGAAAGCAGTCTGCCCTTTCGAACGGCGAACACTCGAATCCGAATGGTCAACTTCGAATTTAACGGCGATCAGCTGCCGGCCGCCCGCCCGACGGCCCGTTTTGTCCGCAGATGCTCGCTCGGACGGAGGCAGTCGGGGGCTCGCGCGCCGGACGGCGGCCGGCCGGGCGGAACGCCCCGTTCGAATTCAAATCGAACTCCGCAAAACGGACGCCCATCGGAGGTGACAGACGAGCGGGGGCACGCGGCGGCAAACGAGCGCTTATTGCTGACTAATCGTTTTGCACTCGCTTTTGTGAGTCTGAAACCAAAACAATAAGGAAGAGGAGTGTCTCAAGCATCAGAACACACTTCAACCAAACGGATTGTCATGTTGATTGGAGGCAGGAAGTTGTTGCAGTTGGCTTTGTTCGAAAAAACGAAGTCGAACGGAACTTCCGATCGTTTCTTGCGTGACTGCCCGGAATTTTCAGTTGCCAGAAGACTGGTGCATCAAGGAATCTCGCTTCGACCACTTTCTTTCGTTCGAGTTGTGCGTCGATCACACGAACAAGGCGGGCATCCGGGCGAATTCGAGTGGACGATTGCGGGCATCCGTCATCCCGCCGCTTATCGGCCATTCGGATCGTCGCTCGACGCTCGGCGCGCGGCCGAATGTCGACAGACGGCGACGAGGAGCAGCGGGCGATCGCAACGGAAATAATTGCGCGATGGCGTCCAACTTTCGGTCAAGAATCAATAGGAGAACACTCCGTCCACTCGCCGCATGTCAACGCAATTCTCGTGCCCGAGTTGTGATGATTGTTGTTTACGGCCGCTTGTTTGTGTCTGGCCGCCTTTTCGATGACGAATCGTGGCTGAATTTCGGGTTGGACGAGGTCGAAACAGTCTAGAAAGGATTTCGATCGAAATCGCCCAATCGTCGTGTTCTCGTGGCTCTTTTTCCATCCATTTTTATCGTTTTTATCTCCAGTGCCGTTCAGCTCGCCCGATCCGTCGGCACACTCGAACTTGCAGCCACCGGGAACGCAGACGGAGGCCAATGAGTTGCGCGTGCTCGGATCCAAGGAGAAGTGCCGCCCCCGCCCGCAAATCGAAGGACTCCGCGCGTTCACTTTGATCACGAGCCGCCGGACACTCGCGGCCGTTCGCCCCGCCGCTCGAAATGACGTCCACCGACACGGACTTTACGTGCGAGATGGACGCGGTTCGTTCGACCTTTTGAACCTTTTTATTGGCCGTTGATTGCAGAAACAACTGCACGTGATCGAGTGGAACCACCTGAATTTGTGGAAGTTCTACCCGATGGCATTGGCGACCTCGTGGTCCGTCCGTTGCCTCCTCTACCCCGTTCGTCCTCCTCCCTTCTTTCCCATTCACTTCTTTCCGTTCAGATGTCCGTCGTGAAGTCCCGTCTGCAGCTGCAGAAGCAGAACAACGTCTACCGAGGTACCACGCACGCGTTCTCGTCGATCGTGCGGACCGAGGGCGTGAGCGCGTTGTATCGGGTTCGTCTTCCTTTCTTTATTTGTTTTGAACTCGTCCTTCTGCAGGGCTTCTGGGTGACGCTCCCGCAGCTGAGCGCGTCGTTCATCTACTCGTCCGTCTACGAGAAGCTCCGCAACATACTCACGACGCACACGAGCCTCCACAGCGACCAGATGGTCTCGGCGTGTGCGGGCGGCGCGGCCTCCGTCTGCACGCAGTTCATCTTCGTCCCCACGGACATCGTTGCTCAGTAAGCAGTCATTCCTCTCTCGTAGATGCAGGGCCTTTTCAGGTACATGATGGTGCACAACCAATCGACCGTCTTCTCGGGCAGCACGAAGAACGCGGTGGTGCTCGACATTCTCAAGGCGGACAACCTGAAAGAACGCTACACTCTCGGTATACCTCTGTTCTGTCGCCTTTCTACTCCCCTTCCTTTAGGCCTCCGAGTGATCCGAGCGGTGTACCTGGCGGACGGGCTGATGGGCTTCTACCGAGGATTCCTCTCCTCTCTCGTGAGTTCCCTTTCGTAACTGCTCTCATTGCTCGCGACGAATTGCAGATCATGTACATCCCTTCGTCGATGGTCTTCTGGTCGTCGTACTACCAGTCCCTAATTTGGCTGAAGGAACGACGCGCGCTGCAGCTGACCGACGGCCAGAGCCGCGACCTCAGCAAACTGCCGCCCGTTGACCAGAAACTCCTCCTCTGGCAGGCGATTTCGGGCGCCGTGGGCGGCGCGTCGGCGGCCATCTTCACCAATCCGCTGGAAGTCATGCGAATTCGAATTCAAGTGGGTTCTTCCCTCCGATTCGTCGTGTGTGATCGCTTCGTGTTCAGGTCCACCGAACGTCCTACTGGGAGACCATCCGTCGGATGTTCCTCTTCGAAGGGACGCGCGTGTTCACCAAGGGCCTCCTGCCGCGAGTGATCAGCAACTCCATCTACTCGTGCATGATCATGATCGGCTATGAGACGGTCAAACGAGCGGCCGTCCTGCCCGAGTACAAGGACGCGATCGTGTGGTGAACGGAATCGAATACACTCGCTGCTTGTTGCTCGTCCTCGCATTGTCCCTTCCGCCCTCCCTTCCGCCCACTCGACATACGAAGTACCCCCATCCTTAGGACTTAACGAGAAGCAGTAGCGTTGTTTAGAACGGCCGTCAACCCTCCCATCTTTTGTGATTGTTCGCATCCATTCGTTTGATCAATTAGGACCTTCTTTTCGTCTTTCTTATCCCTCCGCGCTCCGGCGAACTTTTTTGTATCGCCGACGTTTCGTTCATTTCGTAATGTTCGCAATTCTTTTTTGCTTCTTCTCGTTCACCGGTTTCCCGTTTGTCCACCTCGTCGACGGTCGACCGCTCGACGGAGGAATAAATCGAGTAATTCGTGAAGAGAGGCCGAGTTTATTCTCTATGTACTCGAATGGAAGAGAGATCTAATGATTGGAGGCGCTCTCCATCTCGTTGCTCTTGCTCGAAACGTACGCGGTCTCCCACTCGAAGGGCGGCTGCTCGACGCCCTCGCCGCCCGGCAACGCGCCCTGCAAGCCGAAGGATGAGTGGAAAGCAGAAGGAGGGCAAACAGACCACGAGAATCTGGCGGATCATGTCGTAGTTGGGCGTCTGATCGTAGGTGAGCTTCTCCAGATGCTCGGCAATGTCCTTGATCGTGCGGGGCAGGTTCCTGCAATGGGAGCGGAATTAAAGGAAGCGAGAAGGAGGGCGGCACATGAGCATCTCCTCGATGGGCGTCCGTCGCTTCTTCTGCTCCACCTCGTCGTCCTCGGCCATGTGCTTCCAAGGCAGCGCGCCCTCGACCATTTCGATCAGCGAGTACAGGAGACTCCAGAGGTCGTCGCGCGGGCCCTGATCTCGTCGGTCGTGCACCGTGAGGCTCACGTAGCGACTCGTGCCGCGGAAGCCGGCGTACAGCCGCGACTTGCGGATTTCGCCCGTCTCCGAGCGGTAGCGGCGTGTCATCCCGAAGTCCACGAGGTAGATCGTCCGCTGTTTGTCCTCCAGTCCGACGCACATGCTGAACGGGAGGATGAAGCGAGGAGTGGGCGGAGGACTCACTTTGCGGGCTTCACATCGCGATGCAAGAATCCGATCGAGTGGACGTCCATCAACGCCTCCACCATCTGGTCGGCGATCCGCAGGCCGCTGGACGTCGAGAAGCGCTTCTGCGGCTGTCGACGACGCAGATCGCCGAGATTGCGGCCGAGCATCTCCATCGCGAGGAACATGAAGTTCTCGTGGTTCCCGCTCGCGATCTGCAGTCGAAAGAATCCCTACATGCGCCTCCTGTCCGTCCACTCACCAATTTGGGCGTGTGTTTGGTGCCGCGAAGGAGCGCGAGGACCTTCTGCTCAAGGATCATGCGGCCGGCTTCGCGATCGCGGGGCTCCACTTTGATGGCGACCGCCTTGTTGGTGGACTGATCGAAGGCCTTGAACACCTGCCCGAACCCGCCGCCGCCCATCAGCCGCTCGATGCGCAGGCGGTCGATCAGCAGACAGCCGCTTTGGAGGTGCGGGGGCGCCTTCTTGCCGCGCGGCTCCCGGGCGTTGCCGCCGGCCGGCGGTTGTTCGGGCGCGGCGGGCGGCTTCTCCTCGGGCTCGGCGGACGGCGCCTTCGCGGGAGTGGGCGGCTTGCGCAGCTGCGGGTTCGTGCTGATGATCACTTTGGCGCGCGGCGTGGCCGCCTCCCGACTCGCTCGTCGCGGTGCCGATCGCGTCTGTTTCTTCTTCTGCAAGAGCGGTAGGCCGATGAGGAACTTGCGGAAGAACTCACGTGCGATTGGGACGAGTTGGTTTCTTTGGACGAGACGCGCTTCGCCGGCTCCGCCATCGCGCTTCGCTCCGAGCAGCCGAGTCGAGTGGGCGGTGGATTGAACGAGTGGTCGGCAAGAGGAGAACAAAGGAAAGTTGGATGACATTTGCATGTCTGGACAGACGAAAGAAACACTCGTGTTCTCATGCAAATCGTGTCACGTCAACACCAACCCCTGATCACACGGCGCAGTTCCATTGGACGCGAACATCCCGAGCGGTCGAGCAACGAGCGAGCGGCCCGCAGCGATGAGCGACGACGAGAAGAGCGAGAAGGGCGCGACGACCGTGAAGAAGCCGACGGCCGCGCCCGAGCCCAAGACGCCCGAGCAGCGCACGCCCGAGACGCCCACGCCCAAGGGCAAGCCGTCGGAGGCGAAGCCGAAGCCCAAGGACGCCAATGGGGACGACGGGATGCACATGAAGCCGGTGAGTTCGGGGATGCACTCCTTCCTAACATCCTTCCGTGCAGGGCGAGGTGATCGTGAACGGGAAGCGCGCGTACGTGGTGGACAAGCTGCTGGGCGAGGGCGGTTTCGGCGCCGTCTACCGCGTGCACGACCGCGCCGAGAAGCAGAAGGAGTACGCGCTCAAGGCGGAGAAGAAGCTCAGCAACCGCAAGCACTCCAAGCTCAAGATGGAGGTGGGTGGGGGACATTGGGGACTCCATTCATCCCTCTCTTGCCCGTTGCAGGTGGCCATCCTGAAGCTGGTCGGACAGGAGCGTTCCGCCGACATCTCGCACTTCACGGCGTGCATCGACCGCGGCAAGAAGGAGAACTTTTTCTTCCTCGTCATGGAGCTGGTGGGGCATCCGTGCGGACTCATCACTCCTTCGTTGCAGGTGGGCAAGTCGCTGGACGACCTGAAGCGCCTCCGCTCCAGCAAGGTCTTCTCCATGGGCACGGGCATTGGGGCAGGCATCCAGTGCCTGGAGGCCGTGGAGGACCTGCACAAGCACGGCTTCATCCATCGGTGCGTTGTCGTGAATTCCCAAGTGCTAATCGGCGGCTGCAGGGACCTGAAGCCCGCCAACTACGCGTGCGGCCTCAAGTACAAGCGGCACATCGTGAGTTCCCGTCCACCAACTGCTTCCTAATCCATCCTCAGATCTACCTGCTGGACTTTGGGATCGCCCGTCGCTACAAGAACGACAACGGCGAGCTGAAGGCGCCCCGCTCGTACGTCGCATTCAAGGGCACCGTCCGCTTCTGCGCCATCAACTGCCACAAGTGCGTGGAGTTGGGGCCGAAGGACGACCTCGAGTCGTGGCTGTACCTGCTGCTGGACCTCGTCGTGCAGAACGGCCTGCCCTGGAACAAGTACTCGGTGAGCTCGAAGGGCATTCGACCCCCTAATGACGGTGGGTTGAGTGCGCCGTGCAGGAGAACCGCGACCTCGCCCTCAAGTGCAAGCTGGAGTGTCGGGCGGCGCGCCGGGCGGAGCTGTTCGACGGGCTGCGCTGCGCGGACACGTTCGGCCGCATCCTCGCCTACATCGACGGGCTGCAGTACGCGGACCACCCCGACTACAACCACGTCTACAACCTCCTCCACTGCGTAAGTCCATTGGTGGTTGGTTGGGGTCGAGGGGATGCTCGAGTGGGGTGTTGGGGACTCCTTCCTACTTCCCTCCTGCCGTGGACAGCTGATCCCTGCTCCCCTTTCTGCTTCCCCCTAATCCCTTCGGTTGCAGGCGGCGAACGAGTGCGGCGTGAACCCGGACGCGCCCTACGACTGGGAGATGGACGCGCCCGCGCCCGCCTTCCGCGGCGCCCGCTCCAAGGCCTCCACCGCGCGCTCCAACTAGCCCTCGTTCGTGGTCGAGTACGTCGTTTACTGTCCAATCAATAAAAGCGAGAGCAAAAGTGAGAGCAATGGGAGAAACGAGTAGTGGGGAGTGAGAACAAACAAAAGTTAGGGGAGATTCAATGATCGATCCATCGGCCGGCCGCTCAGGCGAAGAAGGCGGCCATCTTCTCGGCGAAGCGCTGCACCTGGGCGGCGGCGGGGCGGCGCGCAAAGTCCACCTGCAGGCAGAGGCGCACGAGCAGCTTGAGGTGCGGCGTGCGCAGCTCGCCGTCGGGCAGCGGCGGGAAGTCGGCCGCCTGAATGCGCAGATTCAGCGCGAACTCGTTGGAGCGCTCGCCCACGAACGGCGACCCGCCGCACGCCATCTGCAACCGAGCGATCAATGCGGCCTGTCTTCTGAAACGAACCTCGTAGAGGATGCAGCCCATGGACCAGACATCGGAGGCGAAGTTGTAGCCCGACTGGGTGGACCGCTCGGGGCTCACGTAGTAGGGCGTGCCCACTTGCGTGTTGGCGCGCACCGTGTTCTTGGAGAAGAGGCGGCACAGCCCGAAGTCGCACACCTTCACCGTCATCTGCGGCCCGTCGAAGAGCACGTTCGCCGGCTTCAGGTCTGCAGCGAGTGGGCGGGGGATTAGTCGAGAGATCAATCACTTCTTGGAGCTCACCGCGGTGGAGAATGCGCCGCTCGTGGACGTGGGCGATGGCGGCGGCGATCTGCGCGAAGAGGCGCCAAATCTGCGCCTCGGGCAGGCGGCGCTGCTTCGTGAAGTACGTGTCCGTGATGAGCTGCTCGAGGTTGCCGCGCGACGCGAACTCCAGCACCAGCAGCAGGCGCGCCCGCTTCTGCGCGTCCTGCAACGAGCGGCGTGTGAGTGGCGGAAGGCGGGGGAATGTGGTGAGTGGACGATGATCTCTTCGGTTCGTCCGTCCCTCCCCGCCCGAATTGGTGGCCGCCCAGTCCCTGCTGCCCGCCCCGCACGAACCTCGTCCTCGATGGAGGCGTAGCACTTGATGATGTTGGAGTGGTCGAGTTGCTGGAGCGCCTGCACCTCGGCGCGGCACAGGCGGACCCACTTCTGGTCGTCGAAGCCGGTCAGCTGCAACGAACGAACGAGAGGATCATTCACCGATCAACCCCTTGCCGCTCACCTCGATGGTCTTGAGGGCGGCCTTCTGGCGGACGGCGCCGCGCACGTGGACGAGGTCGACGGTGGCGAAGGAGCCGGTGCCCAGCTCGCGCTCCTTCTCGTAGCCGCGCGCCTCCTGCGGCCAGCGGGCGGCGTCGGCGGGGGCGCGCGGCGGCTGCTTTCGGTTGTTGTTCGGCAGCATCGGGACGGCGGAAGGCGCGGAGGGCGGAGGGCGGTCGGGGGATCTGCAACGGGGGAGGAGTGAGCGGGCGGACGGGCGGGAGAAAGCGGAGAGCCGAGCGGCCCGACTGCCCGACTGACGGCGGCGGCGAGCGGAAGGCGGCCGGCCGAACGCGGCGGCGGCGGCGATTCCCACCGCGAACGGCGGCCGGCCGGCGAGCGGGCGGCCGATCGCGTTCGTTGCCGCTTTTTCCCTCCCGCCTGCCCGCCCGCTCTCCCGTTCGGGTGTTCGTCGGGCGGCTCGTCAAAACAAACGTCTGCGTTCGGGCGGAAAGGAGGCGGGAATCCGCTCGCCGAGTTCGATCAAAATCGGTAGCAATTTATTGGATAAATGGAAAGGACGGCGGATGGAAGTCGAGAAGACGAGAGTTCGCTTCACTTCCCGCACTCGAAGAACTCCAACTTCGAGTCGAAGGCGTAGGCGAGGGCGCACAACGTCTTCGTGTCCGTGCGCGCTTTCGGCACCTCGACGCTTCCGGTCCGAACTGAACGAAATCCCTCGCTCCTCTTGCCTCAACGGTCGTCCACTTACTTTCGTAGCAGAGCGATTGGACGGGTTTGTGGAGGACTTGCTCGGCGAATTCGAACACGGCGGTCACGCTGAAGTTCGCCCGCTCGAATTCGCGCGTCGTTCCGTTCAGCGAGACCCGGACGGGGAACATCCGAGTGGCCAATTCTTCCAATTCTGCAACCAGATGTGCACGACAACGAAAGGAAGCGGGGGACGACCTTCGTATTCCCACTCCTCTTTGCCACGGGCGAACATCCTCATCACCTCCTCTTCGCTGAGCGGCTCGTGCGAAACGCAGCAATTCGGGTCCCCGATCCCGAACGTGCGGTGCAGCCAGCTGCAGAAGCCGCAGCGTCCCATGCGCGCGAGTCGGGAGCTGCAAGATGGAAGTGAGGAGTCGTCCGATTGCACGAGGACCCTTTGAATTGAAATTTTCGTCGTTCAATCAAGTGGATTGCGGAAGGCCGTCCAAGAAACCGCTCCTATGGCCAAGAGACCAGTGGAACGACCACAAACAAAATTTCGATTCCAATGCTCTCGTGTCATATGGTCGAGGGCGTGTTTCACTCACGTGCTGCTCCCGAAGACCGGCGGAACAATCAGGAAGGCGAGCGCGAGAAGCAGGGCGACAGAAGTGAACTTCATGCTCGCGTCTGTCGTCTGAAAGAAGTAATCGGGAGGAACGGAAGGTTTGGAATGGATTGCGGGCAAAGAGGAGGCGTTTGTCACGAGCAATCGGTGCTTCCTGACCGACTTTTACGAATGCTGTGGCCAACCACAACACTTCTGTCTGCTTGCGCCGAGCGACCACTCGATTCGGCTGGGATTGACCGCACACGAAACCGCAAGCTCCCGACGAACTCCAGCGTCAACTGCAGGCCGATGGAAATGTGAACCAGCAAGTCCAATTGGTCAATGCGAATGGCCGAAGATCAACGGAAAGCAGGCAGGTGTTTATTTCGTTCAGCCGCTCGTTCCCCTCGCTGCCAACAAACAACTCCGCGATTAAACGACCGCGATCGACGGGACAGAAGGCGGACCCAGACAAACGACTTCTCTCCGCCCATCGCTCGAACACTCCCGCACTTGATCATCAGCAATCACTCGTTAAATTTATTGTCAACAGAAGAAAAGAACAGCGATTCGAATCGATTAGGTCATCTGGATTGCCAGCTGGCGGTAGACGTGCTGCTTGTACTCCTTGAGGCCGCCCTCCAGGTGCGTGATCGTCCGATCCTTCACCACCCACAGCTCCTTGCAGACGAGGTCGATCAGACGCTCGTCGTGAGAAACGAGCACCACGCCGCCCTGCAACGAACGATCGGATCGATCAATCAAAGAAGAAGAAGGGAACGAACGGGGAATTCGTTGAGGGCGGCGCCCAACGCGTCCACCGTCTCCACGTCCAAGTGGTTCGTGGGCTCGTCGAGAATCAGGTAGTTCGGCCTGCAAACACAAACGAACGATTGAATGCATCAAATGAATAGAGGGGAACTCACTTCTGCAGCCCCAAGCAGGCGAACGCCAGGCGCGATTTTTGGCCGCCGGAGAGCGTCTCGATCGACTGGAAGACGATGTCGCCGGAGAGGCCGAAGCGGCCCAACGCCGCCCGGTAGTCCTCTTGGTTGAGGCCTGAACGGAGAGCGAAAGGAATCAATGGATGAAAGAAAGGAAGAGGACGAACCGGGGAATCGCTGCATGCACAACTCCAACGAGGAGCACTCCATCTCCAGCCTGTCCACGTGGTGCTGCGTGAAGTAGCCGATGTTGATGCGGCGGTTCACGTGCCGCAGGCCGCTCGAGGGCGCCAACTCGCCCATGAGGATCTTCAGCAGCGTCGTCTTTCCGGAGCCGTTCTCTCCCACCTACATGCGAAGCAATAGAAGGGTCTTTCGATGGTGGAACTCACGATACAAATGCGGGAGTCGTTCTGCGACCCAACGCAAATGTTTTGGAAGATGAGGGGCGAGTCCTTCGTGTACTGGAAGGAGACCTCGTCCAGTTGGAGCACCGGGTTCGTGAGGAGGTCGCATTTGGGGAACGAAAGCGTCACGTCCGCCTCCTGGACGACCGCTTGGAGGACGGGCCTAAAGATTCAATTGATTGTTTAGTTGATGGATGGAAGCTCACAATTTCTCCAACATTTTGATTCGCGACTGGACCATCGAGGCGCGCTTGGCGTTGAAGCGGAACTTGTCGATGAACTCCTGGACGTGGGCGCGCAGTTGCTGCTGCGCCTCGTACTCGCGCTGCTGCAGGGTCAGCTTCTCGCGCATGTTCTGAACACACAAGAAATTAGAGGATGTTTGATGAAGTAGACGAACCTTCTCGTACGAATCGTAGTTTCCTTTGTATTGATCCAAACGTTGCGAGTGCAGATGAATGATGTCCGTGGAGATGGCGTTGAGGAATTTGCGGTCGTGGGAGACGATGAGGATCGTGCTCTCCCACTCCTGCAGGTGGTTCTCCAGCCAGTAGACGGCGCGCATGTCTGAAGACGAGCGATTGATGGACGAAGGGATGAAGGAGGCACGAACCCAACATGTTCGTGGGCTCGTCGAGCAGCAGCAGGTCGGGCTTCATGAACAGCGCACGGGCCAAGGCGACGCGCATGCGCCAACCGCCGGAGAACTCGCGCGTCGGTTTGCGCTGCTCGTCCGGCTTGAAGCCCAAGCCGAAGAGGATGGTGGCGGCGCGGGCGGGCGCCTTGTCCACTTGCAGGACCTCCATTTCGGCGTACACCTCCGTGATGCGCGCGCTCACCGCCGACTTTTGTTCATCGGAGATGGCGGGACTGAAAGCGAGTGAACGATTGATTCAGGCGATCAATGAAAGAAGAGAACTCACTCGTTCATTTGCTCCTGCAGGCGCCGCTCCTCCTCGAGGATGGCCGTTCGTTTGGTGTCGCAGGCGAGAACGGAGTCGATGACCTGCGTGTCGTCGCCCTCCACCTCCTGCTCGACGCTCAGCATCGAGATGTTGTTCGGGATGATGAGTTGGCCGCTGGAATCAGCAGAAAGAAGTAAATTCACGAGAAGAAGGGGACGAACCTCGCGATCATCTTCAAGAAGGTCGTCTTGCCGATTCCGTTCCGTCCGACCAGTCCGTACTTGTGGCCGAACACCAGGAGGCACTCGGCACCGCTCAACAACGCCCTGCAACGAACAAGAATGAGTGGGCTGAAGGAGAAGGAAGACCCACTTGGTCCCAATCGAGATGTCCACGCCCTCGAAGCGGATGTCCTTTGTGCCGCCGGAGCCGTCCTCCTTCAGCCCGCGCCGGTTCATCGCTTGCGAGGCGGTCGCCAGCAGCCGTTCGGTCGGCTTCCGGCGGACTTCCTTCGGGCCGTCGGTGGCGCGTTTCTCCTGCTTCTCGGCGGCCTTTGCGCGCTCTTTGGCCAACTTCTTCCGGTCGACGTTCTAAACACGAAGGAGTGGAAGGAAGCGAGTGGGTGGACGAACCATTGCGGGCACGTCCTTCGCCTGAATGTTCCAAATCGAGTCGATTTGGTGCAGCTCGGTCTTCGTGTTCGAAATGTCGATGGTGCGCTCGAGTTTGCGGGCGCCCTCGAATTTCTCCTTCTTCTGCACGTTCTTCCTGCAAGCCGGCGTTCAGAACTGAAGGGCGGAAGGAGGAAACTTGCCCGTTGTGCAGAATGATGAGGAATTTCTCGGCCAACACGCGAATGTCGCCGGCGATCATGTCCGGCTGCCAGGCGAGCAGATTTTCGCCCACCGCCTCGAACACCTCGTCCGCCGTCGTCATTTCGCTCGCGTTCACCACGAGCATTCCTGCAATCCGTTCATCCATCGATTGAACGGAGGAAGAAGCGGGGACTCACGGCTCAAATATTCGGTGATGATCGGATCGACGGCCGGCAGGACCTTTTGCATGAAGTCGCGCAGGCGGACCTCCACGGTGTCCATCCTGCCGTTCAGTTGTTCACGAAGAGCGTGAAGCCGAGTTCGATGAGCACGAAGAAGAAAATCGAAGCGGGCAGTGCGCACACGGCCGCCCAGCAGTAGAAGGCGTCCGCCGAACCGAAGAGTTGGAGCGTAAGGTCGTCGATCCACGCGTCCGGGAGCATCGACCAAAAAAGCGAAAGAATTCGTACGAACGGCAGCAAGCGGGCGGCCTATGAGTCGAGTGTTCCCGACTGACTGCTCGTCCCGCCAACTCTTCCCCCCACTTGCTGCTGTATGTCGAAAGAATTCGGCGTTGTTCGTGGATTAGAGCGAAATTGGGCGATGAAAAGGAAAGGACTCCACCGCACCAAGCAGAAGACATACGGGCACGCGCAAGCTATCTGTTTATTCATCGCTCACACAACGACAATCGGCATTCACGTGGAGGAAGCCGGCGGCGTCCGGAGGTGCACCAGCCGGGCGCGTTGTTGCTCGATCTTCTCGCGCAACTCGCCGATGTGCGCGTCGGCGCCCTTCAGCAGCCGCTCGCTTCGCTTCTGAACGCAAAGAATTAAAGGCGACGAGCAGCGGAAGGAACTCACAGCGAATTCCCGCTCCTCGCGCTCCTGATTGTTCACTTGGGCGCAGAACTCCTCGCACTGCCGGTGGTTGACGTCGAATTGCCGCTGGAGGTGTGCCATCTTCGCCTCCGCCTCCTCTGCCTCCACGCGCGCCCGTCGGCAGAGGCGGAGCAGCACGCCGAGCCCGCCGACCGTCCCGCCCAGCAGCGACAGCCAGAGGGCGAGGCCGAGGAAGAAGAACACTTGCAGGGCTGAAACGAGACAGTCAAGAAGATTAAAAGGCTTGCTGCTCACTGTACGTGGACTGGCCGGCGTCTTCGGTCGCCGCTGCCGACGAGCGCCCCGCGCAGAGCGCGCTCACAATTCCCACGAGCAGAAGCAAAAGCGGAGTCTTCATCGAGCTGGAGACCGCAAGAGCGACCGGTGGGTGGAAAGTGGAGGGATCGCGGGGTGCGAACTGTAAAGCGAGTTTTGCGTAAAGGAATGCGTTTATGTCGCTCCGATCGACCGACTGACGACAGGAATGCGGGTGCTCGCCGGCCTCCTCGCTCTTCGGCTTGCCCTCGCGAACGCCTCCACTGCTTCAATGCTGGCGGAAGTCATGTAGGATTTCAATAAAAAAACTCTCATGCTGTTGAGAACTCTTAATCTTCACCTTTTTCCTCGGAATAAAGTACAAAGAAACGATGAGAAGGCCGAAGATCGGATTCTCGGCCCGCTCGTGAGCGGCGCTCTTCGGATCGCCCACCACGAACACGAACGGCACGCGATCGCCGAGCTTCGGCGCCGTCGACGGGTCCCGTTGGCGCATTCGTTGGGCCAGGAAGGCGTGCGGTTGGGCCATTTGGTATTGCTGAACGAGAAGAAGCATTGAAGCGATCAATTATGGACGAACCTCGTTGGTCTTCTTCAATTCTTTTGTGATGATCAGCATGCTCACGTCCATCTCGTTGCGCAGCAGCTCGGAGATGATCTGCTTCGCGAACTCCAGCGCCTCCTCCGGTTTCCTGCAGCCAACAATCGAAATAAGAAGGAGGAAGAACTCACTGCTCCAAGAGAATCAACTCCATGCAGCGATTTATGACGTGACCGACCAGCGGGCAGTTGTCCCGCCGGATGGTCTCCAGGCCCTTCGTTTCGATCTTCTCCTTCGCTTCGGCCGCACTCGTGTACGAAACGCCCGCGTAGCGCTTCTTTTGGATCAGGAGGAACGGGAAGTACACCTGCAATCCCTCGATCAATTGGGTTCTCACGAGTGGCGCTCACCTTCTCGAATTCGAGCCGCACGGGCGACGGGCAGGACGCCGAAATGAAGGCGGCGGCGTCTCGGCCGATCTCCATGGCGGCGCGAACGTCCGGCATCCCGAAGTCGACCATCACGGAGTCCGTGTCGCCGTAGAGGACGCGAGTGTTCCGGTCGGCGTAGCGCTCTGCAAACACGAGAAGTCGAAGAGGAGCACAAGGCCAATGCGGACCTTCGACCGTCCGCTTCGTCCGCTCGATCATCTGCCGGCCGTAGGCGGCGACCGACTCGGCGATCTCCTTGCAGTAGAGCCGACCGCCCGTCGCGCCCGTGAAGCCGTAGATCGAGTTGGCGGAGATCTTCAGCGCCAACTGCCGACCGTTGAGCACCGACTTCCTCAAACAAGCGCGATGAGAAGGAAGAACGGAGGATGAACTCACTTAACGGGATCCTCGGTTTCCCGCATCAGCCGCTTTGGCTACGCGGCGGGCGACAATCGAGCGGTGGCTGAAAGAAAGAAGTCGATTGTGAGAAACGAGCGAACGGAAGATCGGCCTCTCAAATTGCAGCGTCATTTCGCTTCTTTCACTCGCCACAAAGACGTTTGCATAAACTCGATCCACTTTCTTTGCTACAGACTGTTGTCCAGTTGTTTCTGTGAGTGCTCCGCGCGTGCGGTCGTGTGCTCCCGCTTTGCGCTCGGCGATCGTTCGGCTCGTGATGTTCGAGGCCGTGCTCCTGCTCGTGGGCGCGCCGCTGCTGCTGGCCGGCGTCCTCGTTTCGACTGTCCAGTGCGCGAAGAAGGTGAGTCCTCGTCCTCTTTCTCATCCACTCATCGCTCCCGTTTCTCGTTGCAGCGCCAAACGAACCGAGGAGGCGCAACCCCCGAGTATTCGTTTCATTGGGGCGGAAAGAGTCCCCTCGATGCGTTGACGCTTCGCTACAAGGGCGAACGCGAGTTGATCCAATGGAACATGAAGGCGAAGATCCACGAGTTGGCCGAAGTCCACGAATTGGTAGGTACTTCTTCTGTCTACTCATGTCGTTGATTCACCGCTTGCAGGAGGAAATGAACAAGAGCGTCGTGAAGAAGAAGTCGAAGAAGCACGAGCTGAAGGCGGATGAAACCGAAGAGGGGACGAACGCGGGGCCCAGCACTTCGACGGACGGTGAGACTCGAGCTGCAGCCCGCTGTTCAGCTGCTTGCAGTGCCGAAAATGGAACTGCACTTCCCAAAAGGGTACGGCACGGAGTCGTTCACTTTTGCGAACCGAGCGGAGGTCAAGATCGCCTTCAAGGTGATGTGTCCAAACCAGGAACTGTACAGGCAAGTCCGGAAAGTCTCTCCTGTCACTACTTGCTCTTGCAGCGTCGAGCCGCTGGTCGGGGTGTTGAAGCCCAACGAAGAGACCGAAATCGATGTGAGCCGCTTCATGGGCGGCACGTCCGAAGACACGCTTGCCGTCTTCTACACTGAGGCCACCGGCGACCGCAAGCACCCGACCGCCTACTTCAACGAGAACGAGGAGTACTGCGCGATTGTCGTCACTCTGCGGTCGGGCTTCCGCGTTTTGTGAGTCAAATGAATAAAGCGTTTGTTCCGTCGTCCATTTGCTTTTGTTTCTCTAACTGCCCGAAGCCCTTGGTGACGGACTGAACGGAATCCTTGATCTTGGGGCACAACTCCTGCAGTCGGGACGTGTTGAGGGCGCAGTTGCTTTTTGCGAACACGTTCTGCCATCCTTGCTTGCTTTCGTCCGTGATCGCCGAGTAGACGAGCAGAGCGGATTGACGAGTTGTTTCGGCGATTTGAGAGACGAGTGAGAACATCCACCTGTTTGCTCACTCAAGTGTCAAGTGCAGACTACTCGGCCGCGCATCCACGAGTTCAACGGCCCATTTCTTGCTGTCCCATCCGCTAGACGAAGACGGACACGCGGTCGAGCAGCATGGTGATCGAAACGGGCAGGTCGAAGATCTGAACGCAACGAGCGGGAGTGCCGGGCAGCAGAAGAGTGCACCGCGGTGATTGGTGTGTTCTTTGCTCACGCGCGGCTGTGATGACGGTCAACTTTTGAAACCCGGCGCTGCGACGGGCAGCGCCTAGCCGTCCATTAGTAGGGGCAAGTGGGCGGAAGAAGAAGAAGCACCCGCCGACACTGCAGTTTGCTGGCGACAAAAATGAGCTTTTCAATCGATATGCAGCAACCTTTGGAGGGGCTCGTTTAGAATGCCTCGCAGGCTTCTTTCAAGTGTCGATTGGGAGGCGTTCACTTCCACTAGAGCGAGAGGTGCAGTAGCTCACTTTCCAGCTTATCTGCGCGTTTCGCTCTACGTTTGATTCGGCGTCGAACATGGCAGAAATGCCGCTGCGGTCGTTGAAAATCGCGGAGTACCGTCCTCGTATCAATGACCGTGCGGACGCAACTTCTTTCTCTTTGATGGATTGCGAAATGTCTGGAAATTTCGTCTTCTACTGCCCTTCCAAGACGGGGAAGTTCTCCGCATTCCATCCGATCACTCAACAACAATGGTTGGTGTTTGTTTATCAGTGATGAATCAGCCGTTGTTTAGGTCGTTCAAAATCGAACGATTCGAGCAGTGGGCTTCAGAAGGACATCTTCACTACGGCTTTGGTGTACGTCCGCTGTACGAAGACCTGGCGAATGGAGTCGTGCATTTGCTGGCCGTCAAAAAAGTCAACTTCCGAGGTAGTTTTTTTAGCAAAATTTTATCCGCAAAGCTCTTGCAGAATGTTGTATGGTGGTCATCCTCCGATTGGACTTGAAGCGACAGACGGCCGTTATGCTCAAGGAATTTTACTTTGCCGACTGTCGCGCGCTGACCGTTGACAACGACAAGCGGTTCATATTGGAGCGACAAACGGGAAGAATGAAGACGCGACTCATCTATGAACTCCAAGCGAACTACGAGATGAAACCGATTCGAGCGCCGTTCTTATCGAACCAACCGCCCGACAGATTCAGGCTTTTAAAAGCTGACCGCGCTCACGTATTTGACGGAGCGTTGTGGTCGCTCCTCATTTCCGGCTACAGCTGTCGACTGGCGCTTGATCTGTCCACCATTCGCCGTTTCGACTTCGACACTCGTCAGCAAGAAGTAATCGATCTAAAGCCACTGCCCACGGCCTTGTGCGGCCTCATTGACAAGAAAAAGGTAGGAGAACACGTCTTCGTACGAAAATTTATCGCCCGCTACTGCGTGTGAGCGAAATGAGCACAAGGGGAGTCGCCGCTGCAGGTAGCACGTGAAGGAGTCGATCATCGGACTGCTTTTGTGCTCATTTCGTTCCCGCTCACAACTACGCGGCATAAAGTCACATCAGGCCTGCAGAAGAAGCATTACAATGATCTATTCTAGCCGAGGAAGTACGTGTACTCGGGACGATGGAAAGAAGCCGCCTTTTACATGACGACCGTCTGTACTTGCGCAGTGATCGAACGTCGTGACGAGTGCCGCTGCATTCAACATGTGGCAGTCTTGAAACTTCGAGCCGGCAAATGGATGGACGTTCTGCTTCCCATTCGCGTATTGTCGGCTTTTAATGTGTACCTCGTCGCTCAGTTGTTCGATGCGGAGGACGGCGTGTTGGTCGTGATGAGGGCGAACAAACCTGAGAGACGAAAGGCAGTCGAAGGGTTTGCCATTTATCGCATTCCTATTCAGTGAGTTCTATCGTCAACTACAATTACTTATCCGCCTGCTGTTTGCAGGAAGCCTGATCGCCTTATGAATTTGGCGTTTGCTTCTGCCCGGCTGGTTCGTCACAAGACCCGCCCGTCGTTTGGTCAGAAGATTCGCTCCATCTCGAAGAACGTTCGTCGCTTGTCCTCTTCTTGTTCTTTGTCGTGAATGAAATAAAATTCTGGTTCTGCTGAACAAAAGTGACCGCAAACTGGCGTCAGAACACGAAAAAGTTTATTCGGCTAGAAACGAAGCTATTTACACGATTATTCGGAGTTTTGCTTTCCTACCAAGAGCGGGGAGATCATGAGGGCGGAGGATTAAACGAGGCGGCAACTACACGACGAAGCATGGAGCAGTGCGTAAGCGACTGGAAGTGCGTGGAGGCGAGCAGACCGAAGAGCGGAGGAGCGAGTAAGCGTCTGTTCACTCCTCTCCGCTTGGTTTCCGTTCGGCAGACATTTGGCCTTCGGTGTGGCCAACGGCGACGCGTTGACTTCCGTCCAGAAGACGTTCGGCTCCACGGGGGACTTCGATGGGGGCGGCGAGTCCGCGGCGCCCACTTTGTTCGTCCGGCCGTGAGGCGGCCGTTGGATCGTGCCGCGAAAGACGACCTCCGTCAATTTGTTCAGAACGGCTGAAAGAAGAGCGGTAGGTGGTCAAAAGAACTCAACAGACGGCTCACCGTTGATCTTCGCGCTAGCCGTCGTGTAGCACGAGAAGCGGGGCAGCGCTTTGTCCCAAATGAACACGAAGTAGACGAGGAAGCCCACGCCGATCACACTCGACACGAAGAGCGCGGTTTGCGTTTGCCCCACCACTGTGGTGATCACGAGAGCACTCGTGCACGAAACGAAGAGGAACGGCATGAAGAGGGGCGTTTGGACGCGCTGCGAGTCGACCGGCAGTCGGCGCACGCGAATCCAAATGAGCAGGACGATCGTCAGCGTTCGTTGGGTCCACGCGGAGAAGCCCTTGAAGTTGATCAACTGCCGCACGTCCCACGTGAACGCCATGAGCAAGGCGGCGAGCACATGGGCGACGATCGCCGCTCGCGGACTGCCGCGCTTTTCGCTCCAGCACGAGAGGAACGGCGGCAAGAGGCCGCTGCGGGCGATCGCATGCAGGGCGCTGGAAACAAGCGATCTTCGTTGTTTGCTTGCAGTCGAAACGAACCGGCTGCCCAAGAAGAGCGTCGAGTTCAACGAGCCGATCAGCACGATGCAGATCATGAACGGAACGACCAGCCGGAACGGGCCCATCGCCTTGTCCGCAAACGACTGCAACCACGCACAACTGCGATCATTCCTTTCGTTCCATCGATGAACGAACCATAGCGACCGCATCGGACTGTTGGATCTCGGTCACACTCAACACAACCGAGTAGGAGACGTTCACGAGCACGAAGAGAGCAGTAATGATCGTCATGCCCAACCCGATGGCCAGCGGCATGTTCCTGCAACAAATTTCGATGGAATGAGCGAGGAATGCAGGCTTACCGGCGGGGATTTCGAATCTCTTCGGCTCCCATGTTCTAAACGAAAGGAATGAAGAGAGAAGCGAGCACAAATGACTCACGAGGACGTCCCACCCGTCGTAAGCGAGAAGTCCAGCGAAGAAGGCGGAAACGAGGTTGCCCGCCGAGTACTGGGAGCCTTCGAACACATTCTGCAGGTTCTCGTTCTTCCCTGCACATCACTCGATCGGTTGGGCGGAAAAAAGAAGGAAACAACCTTGAAAGACGAGAAAGTAGGCGCCGACGCAAATGATCAGCATCGTTGAGGCGATCTTCGCAAAGGAGGCGACCATTTGGAAGCGGGAGACGACCGTCCGAATTGAGAAGAAGTTCAGGAACGTCAGGAAGCCTCAAGATCATATGTTGGATCGAATTTAGCGACAAAAGAGAACGCACCGACCATCGTGAAGCTCACGAACACGTTGAACAGGTGGGCCGATTGGGCGTCCGGCAGTTGGATTCCAACTCCTTGCCGCAGGTACTCGGCGAACGTCAGGACTTGAATGGCCAAAGTTGACGTGTGCGTGACGAAACAGGTGCACACGGCGAAAGCGAACGCCACCGGGTAGCTCCAAGAGAAACCAGAGGGTTGGGATCTAATGAAGAGCGAACGTACAGCTTCAAGTGGTGGATGTACGCGAAATCACTCCCCGACTTCTTGATCGACGTGCCCAGTTCGCCCTACGGAAAGAACTGAGCAGTGGTTTGAATGCAAGGACGTACGTAACAGTAAGCTCCAATGGAGCTCATGGCTGACGAGAGCACCCAAATAACGAGCGAGAGGCCAACTGAATTTGTTTCCTTCAGGATGGTTGACGGACTGATGAAGATTCGTGGACCAAGAAGAAAGATTAGTCATAGAATGTGTCCTTCAAACTTATCACTGCCAATAATCGAGCCAGCAACGAAGCTGATCGCTCCGAAGAGGCCCATCTTGTGGTCCTTGTTCTGGGCGGCCGGCTCCACGCCCAGCACCTGCAATCGAAGAGGATCTCGATGAAATTGAGGGGAAGAACGAACACTGGCGATCTCATCGGCCGCCTCCTGCTGCGCGTCCTCAAACTCCGGCGGCTCCTCGTCCACGAATTTTGGCATCGTTCGGGCTGGAACAAAGGTGAAGTTAAAGGAAGAATGAATCTAATGGGGATCACGTGAACGCGGAAGGCCGCCCAGCGCGAGAAGTCGGGAGTTCGCGCGCACTTCACCACGCAAACGGAAGAAATCGCGACGTTTCGATCCGCTCGGTTCGAAACCGCTCGCTCGTCCGGTGGGCATCACTTTTTATCCGCCTTCTTTCTCACGCCCCCACTCGCTCCCCCGCCCGCTCATCCCGTCGGATCATCGCAAAGACGTCGCGGAGATCGCCGAAGAGCCGCCCGTTTGACGCAATCCTTTCGAGGGCGACAACCAACGAATGAGTGCACTCATGAGCAAAGCAGGAACATCCCTTCTTTGCACCTCACCAGTGGGAACGTCCGCATTCCTCGCGCGAAGCACCCGGAATGTCCCCGTTTTTAAACCGCGCGGATTAGCGTGCGGCCGCAAACCAGTGAGGGGCCGTCGATCTCGTTATTTCCGCCACGATCCAACCGCAACAATCCGCTTTCTTTCGCGCCCCTCTGCCCGGCCGTCCTCCCGGTCGTCCGAAATTATTGCGGCCGACCGACCGGCAGCGTCCGATTGGCCAAAAGCTCCGTTCGGCAGGCCGGTCGGCGGCTGTTTGCCTCGCGGCTTATAGTACAAAAGAACTGTTTTCGTTAAGTACAAAAAGATCTGCCCTTGTAAAAGGCAGAATGGCTGGTAAACGAGCGATTGGCAGAAGACGAGTGTACAAAGAGGGTAGGAAGAGAATAGGTACAACCGAAGCCACTCGATCGTCTCTCATTCATCGATCCCACCCTTCCTCCAGCAGATGGTTGTACTTATGAACCCTCGGTATACTCTCGCTAGAGTCAGAGGAATTAGCCGCCGATTAGGTCGCGTGGACGCCAGCGGCCGGCTTTTGGTGGACGGCTGCAAGTCGCAAACACGCGCGCATCACAAAAGAAGTCGTTTGCAGGAATAATCCGGCGTCTTTTTACGTTTGTGTTCCGACCACAATCGGCTTGTGGATCGCTGGGAACCGTCCGGGATGCGAACGATCTGCGGAGGCCGTAAACGGAGCGATCGCCAGTGACCACAAAGAAGAAACAACGCCGCCTTCTTCCGCAAACATCCGAAAAAAGCGGTTGAATGGACGCGACCGGGTGGTCGATTCCCGCAATGGACGAGAGGGCGGCGATTCACTTGTTTCCGGTGGACACAACGCCGTCCAACGTCCACTGTCGGCGTTCTTTGATCAGAGAATTAAATTCGAGTCTGTGATCACTCGGAAGAGGCGATGGCGGCTGGGAATTGGGTCAAACGGCGTGTGAATTGAAACGACGACAAAGTGGACAGCATAAAGAGATTAACATCGAGCAAGCATCGAAGAGAAATCACCTCAAGCACAAATAGACAACTCGCTTCATCTAACACAAAGAATGAAAAGCGCAACCCACGTCCAACCACTCGCTCTCGCTCGCTTCTCGTCTACCGGCGAGGGTAAGCGGAAATCGACGAGCGATCATCCCGCGATCGTTGGAATGCTCGTTACTCGAATGAGTTCGTTTCATGTTCCGCTCATTCGATCCGCCGTTTGCTCGTTCGGTGGGGGAAATTCCCGCCGGTTCGCTCGAAGCGGCAAACGGAGTGAGGATCGAGAGCACAACGAACAAAAAAGAAGCAGAGAGGGTGCATGCAGGGAAACAGACGTTTACACCAAAGTTTGCATGCTGATTAAGAAGCAGAAATCGCTTCGAAGTCAACATGTCACGTTCATTCCACTCCCCGACGCTCGAAGATGCGCGGCTTGTTCCTCCTGCTCGCGGTCGTCTCGTTCCTTCCGACGGCCGAAGGCGCCGTTCGCTACGGCAGAGGCGGCTTCTCGGCTCGCGGCTACCGAACGTCCGGGGTCTACTACGGACGGGCGTACGGCGTTGGGTTCTACCCCGGTGATCCACGAATTTCTCTAATTACTCATCGTTCTTTTCAGGCTACTATCACCACGGTTCGCTCGCTGCTCTCCCTCCCTTCCTCTTAATTTCTTCTTGTTCAGGCTACCCGCACTGGCACGGTCACGTGCACTGCGTGGGCTGCTACGGCGGCCACTCGCACGGGACGCACGTGGACGAGGGCGGCAACCGATCCACCGGACGAAAGGAGCGGCGGGAGCCCTGGTCGTGGACCTCGCCGACGGCCATCGCGCTCTACGTGCTCGCCGGCCTCCTGCTGCTCGCCGTGGTGATCGGCGGCGTCGTTTTCGCCGTCCTTTCGTGTCGAGTGAGCGCTCTCTTCTTTCCGCTCCTTATCCTTTCTTTCAGACACCCCGCACCGTCCGCTACTACGAAGAACGGGCGCCCTATTGGTCCTACGAGCAGCAAACTCCCGTTCAGGACGTCTACCGGAACGAAGAAGACGGCCGGAAAGCCCCGACGAGACTCGTGGTCGTCGAACCGGTGGCCAAGAGCGAGCGGAAGTCGGCGGACGGCCCCAACAACAACAAGAGCCAGAAGTGAAGCACTTTGTCCACTGTTTGTTTGTTGCGAGGACGGGAATAAATCGTGATGAGGGGAGAAAGTCGGAAAGAACCGGGCGCTCAACTAGAACTTCTTCTGCTGACTGCGTACTTCGACTGATGTTTATTTCTACTGCACTACAGAAAACATTGGAAGCACACACGGATGAACTAGGCGCCCGCCTCGAGGGCCGGCGGCGGCGGGTACTGCTGATAGTCGAAGAACTCGGGCGGGATCTCGCCCTCTTGAATGCGCAGCTTCCGTTGGGTGTGGTACTCGAGCATGGCGGCGCCGAACTGCTCGACGGCCGGCTTCGGGCTGAGGTCCATCACGCCGCACGACGGATCGAAGCCGGCTTCCGCGAGCGTCGTCTTGCCCAGCTGGTGCATCTC
The DNA here is from genome assembly GCA_024699865.1 of Aphelenchoides fujianensis. Classification (NCBI taxonomy): domain Eukaryota; kingdom Metazoa; phylum Nematoda; class Chromadorea; order Rhabditida; family Aphelenchoididae; genus Aphelenchoides; species Aphelenchoides fujianensis. Next base: position 455,946 of record JAMPIO010000012.1, on the reverse strand, counting down.
CACGGAGGATTTGCCCGCCGAAGCCATGAAATCGTACTCGAAGTGGTTGACCGCAGCCGACTGGACGCCGTCGACGAGGAACTTTCGGGCGATGTCTGAATAAAAAGAAAGTGAGAAGAAAGAAGGGAGCAAGTGGACCGACCGGCTTCCGCAGTGGCCGGACGGCCCAGCCCGAAGCCGTCCGTGTCGCCCGCCTCCAGCGCGCGCACCATTCCGCCGACTGTGCGGAAGCCTGCAGAAGATTGGTGGGTTATTTGTGAATGAGTGAGTGAACGAACCGCCCGTCAAGTAGATGACCACGTCGCGCACGTTCTGTCGGATGTTCTTGCTGAAGTGCCCGAAGAAGGACTCCCGTTTGGTCGTCGAATCGCGCATGTCCGGCACCATCATCCACTTCTCGTAGTTGCCGCCGGTCAGCTCGATGAAATCGAAGCCTTCTTTCTGCAAACAGCGAGGAGATGAACGCCCTCTGCCTGCTGAACGGACCTCGAGGATCTTCGCTGTTTGGACGGCGTCGTCGTTCGTCAACCCGCCGTCCTGGAACTCCACCGAGTTCAGTTTGATGCCCACGACAAAGCCGGTGGATGCGGGGATCTCCTCGCTGGAAACAAACGAAAGTAAACACAAAGAAGGCGGACGGATCGCTTGCCGAATCCGCTGGTAGATCTCGCGGACGACGCGCGTTCGATTCTCCACCGAGCCGCCGTACTCGTCGGTTCGCGTGTTTGTCGTGGGCGACAAGAAAGCGGCGAGCGCGTAGCCGTGCGCGCCGTGCACCTGGACGCCGTTGAAGCCGCAGTCTCGCATGAATTTCGCGGCGAAAACGAAGCGATCGACGAACTCCGTTCGGATTTGTTCCTTCGTGAAGGCTTTCGGCTTTCCGTACTTGTGCCCGCGGAGCTGTAACGATCGGATTGAAGCCAGAAGAGCGACGGTCACTCACTTCGGTCTCCAACTGGACGTCCGAAACGGAGAACGGCTGCGGGTTGACCGCGTACGGCGTTTGCCGGCCGGCCTGCAACCGAACAAGCAGAATCAACCGAAAGCTTCTCTTTGGCACTCACGTGTGTCAACTGAGCGACGACCAACGCGCCGTCCGCTCGCGCATTCTCGGCCATTCGGCTGAACAGGCGGCGCCGTTCGGGGGTGTCCGTCTCCTTCGAGACGATCGTGTTCCCGGCCGCCTCCAGGTGGAATTGATCAACCGCCACGTTCCCTAAACAAGGATGAATGGGAGTGCTCGTAGCGCAGTGGATTACCGGTGAGAATCACGCCGTAACCTCCATGGCCCCACTTTTCGTACAGGTTGAGAAGCGATTGGGTCGGAAGGCCGGTGGTCTTTGGGTTGTTCGGCGTGAACGCGCAGAACTGCTCACTGAGGGCCGCCTGCAATCGGCGGCGATCATTCGAACAATCCGACCGAATTGAACTCACTTTCATCAACCGATTGCGGGCGTACACGCGGCTCGTCTTGAAGAAGAGGCGCTCGGCCAAACGCGCCGCACTCGCCGGCTTGTCGATCGGGTAGCGTTGGAAGACCATTGCGATCAAATAAGAGCGAAAAGAACGAGTGGAGTGAGTGAAAAGAAACCAGACAGACGACTGATTGCAAATTCGCCGCTCCGATCGGCCTCCTTTTTATACGCCGCGTCCCGCCCCGCCTGTCCGCCAGGCAGAAAGTCGAACGGAATGAACGCGAAACGGAGTCTTCCCCCTCATTCGTGATCACAAACTACGCGACGAACAGCCGGCTTTCCGCCCACCAAACACAAAGCCCACGGCGCTCTGCAGAGCGGAGCGGAGTGAAGTTTGTAGTCGACAAGGCGGACACCAAAACTGAACGGCCGTGAGATGATCGAAAGTGATGGGCGGCCCGTCTGATCGCTGGAACGAACACAAGTTCCTTCAGAACACACTACGAGCAATGGACAATTTTTGTACACGCTTCAAAGCAAGGAAAGGCCTTGAAACAACAAAAAAGCTCTATTTTGAGCAAAATTTTGTCCGAAACACCTCCAAACATCGACGAGCAAGAGCAAAGAACGTCGTTTGCAGTGCGAACACGCAGTTTACAACGAAATTCAACATAAACGCCCATCGCTTCCGCTCGGTCATCTAATTTCGAACTACGCTTCGAGTTCAGTTCGAAACAAAGAGGTCGAAGTGAACATTCAAGGCACAAACTAGCGCTGTTGAAATCGCGGTCGATCGGCGATCACAACGCACAAGAATCTTCTGCTTTGCAGCGGACATTAGCGGACAGTAGCGATTTATTCGATGAGCACACGTGTAACGAACAGACGGGGCACAAATTGGATCGAGTGGAACGAAAAAGAAAATAAGTGGGGAACAAATGGGAACGATTGAATGCTTTGGAACGGAAAGAAGCTCACGGATCGTCCGACTGGCGGCGCTCCAGCTGGCCGCGGAGTTCCTCCAGCTCGCGCTCGACGGCGGCGAGCTCGGCGGCCGTCTCGCGGGTGCTTCGCTTCGTGACGTCCACCTCGTGCTGCAGTTGGCCGATGGAGCGCTGCCAAAAGCGAATCAAGCGCTCGTCCTCCGCGGGCGATTCGTCCTTTCGCTCCCGCAGCGCAGCCCAACGTCGCTTGTTGGTGATCGTCTGGTAGGCTTCCGCCAACTCCTTGTTGACGAGCTTCTGGTCGAGCTTCGAAGCGATCAGTTCGCGCAGCTCGTCCACTCGGCGCAGCACGTGCGAGAAGTCGTGCTCGAACGGGCGCTGGGCGAGGACGACGTCAAACGGGCCGAAGAAGAAGTCCGCGTGTTCGGGCACGTGCTGGTAGCCCGCGTAGTTCAGCCTGCAATCGAGCGGTTCGTAGCGATCTTAACGATCAAAGAACGTACGTGGCCGTCCCTCGCAGCCGAATGGTCAAGTGCAATGTCGACTCATTTCGAACTTTGTAATCGTACAGCGTTCGTCCGTCTTCCAGCTGCTTTCCTGAAGCGAAAAATGAAAAAGTTTCATGAACTCATGAACCAACCGGCGAATATTATGCGCTGATCGTCGACCGGGATCCCCTCGAGGTCCATGATCTTCGCCTTCACGTACTCGATGGTGTAGGCGGGGTAAACTTCCAGGGTGTGCGTCCGGCCCTTCAAGTTCTTCACGAAGATTTGCATCCGCTTTCGACCCGCGTACGCCTCCATGTCGACGAGGAGGTGCGTGAGGTGCTCGACCTCGTCGACGCACTGCTGCAGCGCCTTCGGCGGCGGCGGCAGGATGGCGCGGAGTTCCTCGCGGACGGCCTCCAGTTCGTCTTGAAGCGACTCGTCGGTGTCCGCCGGCTGCACGCGGCGCTCCTCGTGCTCGCGGGCGACTTTGAAGCGAAAGGCGCGCGTTTCGTTCGGGAGATCGAAGTCGGCCATCGGCGTCTCGTCCTGGAGCGGTCTTCCTGCAATACCCCCGTTTATTCAAGGAATTAATGGAGAGAACTCACCCTCGAACAGCAGCTCGCAGTCGTCGAAGTCGAAGCCCAGCTTCCCGTAGACGCGCATCTTCACGTCGCGCACGCGGTCGGTCGATTTGACCGCGAGCTGAAGGCGCGGCCCGTCCGCTTCTTCGTTCTCCCAAACGTTCACCGAGATCGAGCGGAGCGGCCGGCTGGTCAGCGAGCAGACGGAGCGGAGGGCGCGGTCGAAGTCGTCGAATTGATCGCGCCGCAGCCACTCGACGAAGGCGTTCAGTTGGCGCCGCTTGCGCACTTCCGCCCGCAGGACGGAGATCGACGCGCAGAGCGCCTCTTTGGACGGCGGCTGGAATTGGAGGCGTATTGTGGGCGCCTTTCGCGGGGCGGAATTCACGGCGTTCGCGGCCGCTTGACTCTGCTGCACGGCCGCTTCCTCCGTTTCGGCGAGGCGCTGCGACCGCCGCCTCGGCTGCATGGCGGCGACGGCGAGTGGACGACCTGAAATCGGGCGGCTAATCACAAGAGACGAGGCGAACACGGAAAGGACGAAAGAGTACGCGCATAGGATCACGGAATTGAAGGAAACCAGCGTGTGACGGCGCTTCGCGCCGTCCCCAGCTGGGGGGTGTCGTTAGACTGGTGGGTATCGCGTGCATTTGTCGATTTGTTCGATAACCGAATGCTCACTGGAACGGTAGAACGCTTAGTCGCGCTTCACTAACGTTTGGGTTTGATTGAAACTCGGCGAATTGTCAGTTTCTGAACAAAGAGTGCCTACTTACTCCATTCTGCTCATAAGAGCCCGAGAAAAACGAAGGCGAACGGTTTAAGTCGCATGCCAACGCGGGCTTTGGGCATGAATGGGCGCAGAACGTTGTTAAACATTTGCGAACGGTGCCGAACAGTCTGTTTCGAGCCCAGAAGGCGGAAAAGTGAGTGCTGGTTGCGGCACCCAAAGAAGGCGGTCGCAAAGCTGAAGTGCAGGCCCCCACATTAAACCATCCATTACTCCTCGGCAACCGATTCTTTTAAAAATCTGAAACGGTGGAAAGATGGGCAACTACGTGATCGACATTTCCGCCAAGTTTCAGAAGAATGCGTCCATTCATGTCCGATCCCGCCCGCTTTTACGCATTTTGAGGGAGTCGGTTCGCGTAAGCCGCAGTGGCCGAGTGGGCCAAGAACAACAACAATATGCAGTGCGCTGAAAAGTCCAGGTTCTGCGCTTTCGGATGAGCCCACCCACGTATTCTCACGCCCGATAGGCAATGAGAACGACGGATTTGAACTTTGCTTCAAATTTTCAAACCGACACAAAATCTTAGGTCCATGAGCCTGAGGTTCTGGCAACTCCCCCCGACCTAAATTCAATTTCAAAAGATGCGCCAAACTCTTCTCGAGGGAGGATCTTTTTTGTTTGCCGAATAAAATTCCTGGAGTCGAGAACGGCGCGCCCGAGTGTGGACCTCTTCGATTTTGCGCTCGACTTTTCCGACTTTGGTCGATCACAACTTTCTTCAACGACATTTCTTGATGATGCGGTCAACTGATAAAATGTTCCTCGTTCAAAGCTGCATCTTTTCGTCCACAGGGCGGGTGAATTCGGCCGTGCGCGAAAAACGGTACGGCGCGGAACGTTGGCACGGAACGTTGAACGTGCCCGCCGGCGGTCGAAATGCACATTTTCGTAATCCGCGCATACGACTTCCTCTAGCCAGAAAAAATTTCAGGTCGATAGGACCAACGGCTAAAAAGTTGAGGGGGCGAGTCTGACATACAGGCTCACCGGTTAGCGCCGTTTACGGGGGGAGAAGGAGAAATCGCGAATTCACTCGAAAAGCCCGCAAACGCCTCGTCTCGTCCGTCCGCTCGCTTTCGCAAGACCGAGCAAAAGCGGAGAAATCGGCGACCGGCCGCGGCCGCTCGTCCGCAGCAAAAAAGCCGCCAGCCGGCCGGCCGAACGCGGCGGCTCGTTCCCACCGATCGGGCGGGCAAGTGTTTCGAAACAACAACACGCTGCCACCGAAACGAGGTCAACTGCAACGATGGACATTTCCTGCTTACAAGATCGGTGAAATCCAATCAATTCGAGTTGATCAACCGAAGATCGATCGCTCATAATCGCCGTGAAGACGAGCGGACGGATTTTTGATCGAGCGGCCGCACTTCCGGCCGGAACGAGCGGCGATGATCGATTGCGGGCGGGAATTCGCGAGGTCAACGAGGTCGGCGGAGCTTGCGGGTTGTTCTTTTGGGATTTCTTTTTACAAAGCGGACGAGTGACCACTCGCTCGTTTGCAATCAGCCACTTCGAATGAGGATTGTGGCCACTCCTCAGCCTCATCGACCACTCGCCTCTGCTCGAATCAATCCCTCCGGCATTCCGACGGACTTCGCGGAGCCGAGTGGACGTCCACGCGGCCGCCAGCGACCTTTTTGCTCGTCGGAATTTCCGCAATTAGTCAAATTTTGGGGGCGGTTTGGCCGTCGGCTTCCGCTCCGCTCGGCCGGCCGGCCGCTCGTCAATTGGATTCGCGCACTCGTTGGGCGGCGGCGGGCGGGCGGCGTGGAAGTTTGTTAAACGCGGTCCTTCATTCCCGCCATTTCGCCTCCTTACCGCCCGCCTTCTGCTTTCTGACCTCCAGGCGAGCGAGTGGACGGCGAGAACATCGGCGGATTGATCGCTCTTTCGTTTTGTCCACTTCTCTCGCGTTCCTCCTTTGAATCCAAGGGAAACGATGACTGGAAACGTCCTCTTCATGATCCCTGCTGTCCGCTTCGTTCTGTCCGCCCGTCTTATCGCTGCTTTCTTCCTTGCTTTCTTCTGCTCGAAACAAACGGTTCCTCTTCCGCCCCTCGCGGGAAGAAACCACTCGAGTCGCCCGCATTCGCCGCAAAGATTATGCAAACGACCTCGGCGAACAACGCGCGCCGCTTGCATGGCCATCAGTTTGTGGCCAGTTGCAGTGAAGGGATGAACAAGCGAGAGGATCGGTTGTGAGAACGGGTAAAAAACATCAGCAATCATGACTTTGTGCCCTTCTACTCCACAAATTCAAGACACAATAAAGCGGTAGAAGGCGACGAGCAAGCGGCCAACCAATTTGCATAACGGAAAGCGGCGAGAGCGGTGCCCTTTCCGTCCGACTGCACGCTCGTCGTCTCTTGTCCACTCGTTTGATCGCTCAATTGGAAAGAGCACGCAAGTGAATGCCGCTGTTTAAGTAGCATGTTTTCGTCATCGTTGCATCGAGATGACCGTTGGATTGGAGCGTGGACGGCAAGATGGATTGTTCGCTTGATTTACCGCCCCGGCCTTCGCCTTCCGCTCGCTCGTCCGCTCGCTCGTTCGCTCGGATTAGTCGCCGCTTCTTTGCGGCCGTCTTTCAAGTTTCGTCCGGGAGTGCGCGTCGAGTTCGCATCGGCGCGGAAATTTATGTTCTTTTCGGCTTCGGCTAATTGGGCTCCGAGTGGTCGAGTGGTCGATGCGATCGGATCGTCCAGTCGATCGGGGGGCGGAGATCGGCGGACGGGCGAGCGATTTACGAGCTCCCGTGCGACTCGCAACCGGCGATCAAAAAGCCGAAATTGTTTCGAGGCGGTCGGCCCCACTCGCCGACGACGTCGACGACGCCCGGAGACCCAAAAAGCGGATGAAAACTGGCCGAAAGAAACGCGAAATCGCGCGCGCGAGCCCGACACTTCAAAAACGGCCCGTTTTGAGCCGCCTCGCGCTCGACGGCGCCGATTTCGAGCGCCGCGGGCGGCTCCAGTCGTTGTGAAACTGATGCCGCGCGTCTTTGCGGGACCTAATTCCTGACGTCCCGCGCGTTTTGAAGAGCGCCGCGCCGGCCGCTCGGCGTCGCGCATCTTCCCGGACGTTGTTTGTGGACGCGCCGCTCTCCCGATTGTTTCTTTTCGGATTTCGATGGTTACGCGTGGATTTCACCCCGTTGTTCATTCCGTTGGCCTCCAAAAGATGATCGAAATTGGAGGCGACGTTCCTCGCGCGCGCCCCTCCGTCTCCCGCAGATTTCTTTTGCGCTCTTGAATGCGAGCGGTCAAAACGAAAAGGCGAGCGGCTCGGAGTGCGGGTGAAAGTGCGAAGATCCTCGCCGTTTTTTTGTCCCCAGCCTGCACGTGAGGACATCTGGAACCCTTTCGATCAATCGACATTCCACTTGGTTCTTTTTACGATCACTCGCCCGCTCCTGCTGCTCCCGTTGGAACCCGACGGCAAACGCGGCCGTAAAATGCGCGCCAAACACTCCCGCTCACCACTCGCGGCTCTCGGCGCCGATTTGTTCGCGGATTCGATCGAATGGCCGCCGGAATTTGCGGTCGGGATCGGCGCGGATCGCTCCGAATTGTTTTACGAGCCCTCCGCGCCGATCGACCTGCAACGGGCGAAAAACGGGAAGTTCTTCGGGCCTCTCGCCCCGTTCACTCGGCGGGTTAATTGGAAGGCGACTGTTGGAGTCAATTACGCGTCCACTTCCCGCCGTACCGCCGCTCCGCGAACTGCGCGCATCGCGCCGTGTTTCGTTCGGACAAATCGGCGCTCGTAAAACGTTGATTTCCGCTCGCTCGCTCGCCGCCCGCTCGTCCGTCGCCGTCACGCCACTCATCCGGCGGCCGGCTTCGTCGAAGAGAAACGAGTGGACGGCCCTCCGGCAATCAATCGGCTTCATCTCGACTCGTTCGATTCAATTGGATTTGTTTGACTTGTTTGACTGCCGTTAGATGTCCACGGAATGATCGCAAGCATTCGAGAGAGCGTCCAGATGTTCACCTTTCCTTTCCTTCCCGCTCTCCACTCACCTCTACTCACCTCCACTTGCCCCCGTCTCTCGACCGCTTCTTTCTTGAACAAACAGCCCGCACTCGTGGGCGAACCCCCGATTGCGCAACGCGAACGGTCACTCACGCACTCGAGCGGTCAATCGATCGATCGAATTGGAGTGCGGGGGGCGGCCGGGCGATCGAACGGCCGGCCGGTGAGTGTTCGGTAGACTCTTCGGATTGTAGCGGACAAGTCGACTGAGTGAATCCAAGCCCCTATATTTTGTTGCTCGTCGCTGTCCTACGGATTTCGGACAATAACAGACAGAACGAGAGCAAGAAAGCGGACGAATGGCTCGCATTAATGGGAATGCCGCCCATTCGGACATCACTTCTTCTCTCCGTCTTGTGCTTTTTATTGTTTGTGGTCGCCGAGTGGCCGAATGCGCTCTTCCGGGCAACAAGCGCGCCCTCCCGCTCGTTTGTTTGTTCTTCAATTAGTCCGAACGATGCGGTCGGTCGTTATGGACGGGCTGCGGGGATCACTCCTCTCTTTTGCAAAAGACGGAGAGGAATTCCGATGGATGCGCGTCGAGATTGATGATTGGGGAGTGAGGAGCGCGAAGTTTGGCGGCCGACCGAGCGGCCGAGCGGCCGGAAGTGTCAAGATGGCGGCCGCCGATGGGCCCGCCGGTCCGCGGGGCCTCGTTCGGGGATCAGATAAGCGGCCGTCCGGCCTGTCTGTAGAGCGAGAGGGCGTGTTTATGAACTCCAAACGGCCATCATTCATCCCCCTTCTGCGAATGAAACCACTCGGCAAACGGGAGCTGCTCGTTGCTCATTCCTTTGCTTACTGCTCCTGTACGTTTTCCTCTCACCTCAAAGAAAATCCCTATTCCCCCGCTCCCCGATCGCCAATCGACAGACGATCGAACGGCGGGGAGGGATCGGGTGTTCGCGGCGGCGGGCGCAGCTGGCCGCGGGTCAAAGCCGGCGGAAGGCGGCGGCGACGGCGGGGCGGTTTCGCGCCTCAACGAGTGGCCGCAACCAAGCCGCCTTCTTGCCGTTGATTTATTTATTGGCTTATGGAGCGGCGCGAAGGCGGCCGGCAATCGAGTTTGGCGCCAAATTAGGGCAACTCCGAGTGGACACGCCGGCTTTTGATCCGTCCGCATTTCCGCTGATTCATCTCTTGCTCTTGCTAATTGAGAGCTCCCGGCCGGTCAATCCGGCGGTCGATTGGGGCGGCAATTCGAGCCCACTGGAAGGCGGTAATTCGAACTCCGCAATTTGCACTTCGATCTGCCGGCCACTCCGCCGATTTTTACACTCCCGACCGATCCCTCCCAATTGATCGCTTCCTTCGGATTACTCCAGCGATTCCACCTTCCTCCGAGTTTCACTAGCGAACCACAAACCGCCCTCCGCTCGTTGTGTTGAACCTTTCGGACCGCTCGGCCGCTTCGTTTTTTGCGGAGGCAGCGCATCGTTTCGGGCGGCAAATCGCTGCGGCTTTCCCACGGAAAGTTGCGGAGATTCTCGAGAGTGGGCAGCGAGCAGGCGGCAGGTTTGGCGGCCAGCTCGTTCGAATGAAAGCGAGTGATGTCAACGAGAGAGGAAGATGGGCGGAGTATTGCGTGTAGTTTCTTCATTCGTCCTCTTGTTTGTCCTCCATGCTTCGAACAAACATTCTTCCCATTCCTCCTTTTTTGTCCCGTTAGAGCCAAAAGTCAAGCGGAAGTGGCGTCGAATTCAACGCAAATTATCGCCGCCGACGAGCGAGCGGGCGGGGCGGCCGCCGAAACGGGAACGTCGGCGGACGTCCGCCGGCCGAACGCCGCGCCCGTCGGCGGGTCGTGTTCCCGGCCGGCCGAGCGGGCGGGCGGGAGGCGTCAAGAAGCCGCCGGCATCGCGCGTTGATGGGCGGGCGGGCGGCTCTCGTGTTACAACGCGAGGAGCCCAAATTGGACGACGAGGAGCAACAAGCCGCCGTGAAGGCGTGGCGGCAAGTGGGGCACTTTGTCTTGCATAAGAAACATCGCTTTCATCCACCGATTATTCCCGCAGCGGTTTTTTCCTCGTCGGCCGTCCACTCCTCCGAGCTCGCAGGTGTGCCGACGGCGAGCAGCCCAATGCCCCAATTTCGCTTCGATTTCGCCGCGTGTTTGTTCAAACGCCTCCCGCCCGCCCGTCCGTCCGCCTCGTCGCGCTCGCCGCACGGCCGGCCGTTGCGGTCATTTTTTCGCATAAATTTCGAAGACGACGGCGGCGAAAGGCGATCGACGCCTCGAATCTCCCGCCGATCTTCTCGCTCGCCGATCCCAAACACAAACACGTGCATCACGCTCGCCCTTCGGCGTTGCGTTGCTCACTTCACGCCGTCCGTCGACAAAAAAGTTTCGAACCGCGACGATTCATCACTCCTTTTTGGTCTGGTTTGCCGTTAGATTTCTTTAGTAGTCGCCGCCTACCTTTTCGATTCTTCTGCTTATTTTGGCCGTTGATGGAGAGTTGAACGGATGAGCGGTCTTCAATACGATTTTTTCTGCATTTTCTTGTGGGCTTCCGGTCGGGATGGGCGGAAGTACTGAACTAGCAGTCAGTCATTTTTACTCGCAGATTCACCGATTACACGGTAGTTTCCCGCAATCCTTCCGCCAGACGATAAGCCCGCTTTAATCAACGGAGTGGATGACGTGAGCGGCGGGCGGACGACTCACCCCGCAAGCGAGCACAATCTCCGCAGATCCCCGCTCGTTCTGTCGGCCGGCCGGAGAGCACTTGAGAAGTCGCCGTTTGGCGCCCCGACTTCTGCTCCTCATCATCATAATGTTGCTTTCCGTTGAATGGCGGCATTTCTGCACGCGCCGGCCGCGGGAGGACGCTGCTGGAGGGCGGCGAACCTGCCGAATCGACGAGCGGCGGCCACCGGCGCTCTAATTCGCGCCGCCGTTTGCCGCCCAGTGGTCATCCGGCCGGCCGGCCGGTCGCTTCGCACCGCTCGCGGGGTGCGCGACCAAGTGGACGTTTTGTTTCCGTTTGGCGGCGATAATTGCGGGTGGGAGTAATGAGTGAGTGCACAGGGGCGGTTTGTCCTTCGTTTATCTCTTTGTTTGTCGCTCTCTATTTGTACCTGCGAGTTCTAAGCTCAATCTATCTATCGTTCCTACACTTTATATCGCTTACACTCCTATTTTGCGCTCATTCTCAGTCAGACATCTGTACGTCGCTTAACGGATCACTAACGAATGATTTTGTTGAACTTTGAACCCGCAAACAATGCTTGGCTTGCCGGTTTGAACGGCGCCGCCCGGAGGCCAAGAGTCCTCTTGCGGGCCGCTCGGCCTTGTTCGGACATAAGCGCGTCAAAAACTCAAAGGCGAATCGTTTAAGAAGCGGCCGGCACAAGGCTGAAGGAAGGCGGGAGCCGGCGAAGAGGCGGGGAGGACCACGACGACCACCCCACCGATTATTTCGGCCGCCGCGCGTTGTGGACGACACGGCGAACTTTTTTCGCGCCTTCTGGACGTCCAAAAGAGCGCCAAGCGGGAGGAGGAGGAAAGAAGAGGGACGGGGGAATCTGCGGGTCGTTTTTTGCACTCCTTTCCGGTCAAATGTCATTAACACGGCGCGGAGGGCGGGCGCCGGACAATGCGGATGTTTTCTACACGTTTTCCCATCGCCTTGTTGTCTGCAAGCTTCTTCGATCAGATGTTTGTTGCTTAGTCATTTGTTTACCTGCTTTTCATCTAATTTTTCTCGTGCTCGATTATTTGTCGCTTGGCTTCCGTAAAATGAAGAGACTGCAAGTGTCTAAGCTTACTGAAACACTTCTACCAATCAATTCAGTAGTTTTTGTTCATTGACATTCGTCGCGCGCGTTTTCTCCGTTTCGTACCGCCGTCTGCGACGAGTCGTTTGGAATACGAAATGAGCGAGCGGAGTTTATTTCTGCTTTCTGTTTTGTTCCGCCGACTTTATGGTCGTTCATCTTCCGCCGCTGCGGCTCGCGGCCGGTTTGAACCGCCGCCTTCGTCCATTTCGGCCGACTGACCGCCCAATCCGTCGGGAGTTGGCCGTCCGCGACGAGGAGCGATGATTGACCGACTGGAAAGCGGGAGATTTTGCACGAACAACAGCTCGGTTTTTTTCGTTCCATCTACCCGCTGCTTGCTGTTGTCTGGCGACTGTTGCCTGTTGATCTCGTTCGATTACTCACCACCAACTCGCGACCATTCGTTCACATCCGCTCGTTCGTTCGTTCTGCGACCTCGTAAATAAGCGAATCGACCTCCCAGCAATCAACTTCCGCTTTGCCGTCGATCTGCTCGTTGTAAACCGACCTCCGCGGCCGCCGCAGTGGACGCTCGCGCGGTTAATTTGCGCACTCCAATCGGATAAACGGGCACTCTTCGGCAGTCAACTTAAGTCACTGTTGGTGGCTTGTTTGTTGCCGGAACCTTTGCTTTACTTCGTCCCACCTTCCAATAGTTGCGGTTTCGAACTCGTGTTCTTTTTTACCCACTCGCTCGTCCGCTCGACCTTTGCGGCCCGGCCGCTAATCTCATTCCGCATCGGCGGTCGTCCCGCACGGACAGGCGGCCGCCCCGCTCGCTCATAAGCGGGGCGAAGAAGTCGGCCGGGAGGAACATCCACGCACGGGCTTCGAATTCCACGTAATCTGGACGTGAGCTGCGGCTAATTGTGGCCGACTGGGTGATGCTCTTTATCTTCTTTCCTCGTTCTTTCCATCTTCCTCGCTCTTTCCGGTTGTTGCTCTCTGATGAACGTAAAGTAGTGTACATTTCTTACTGCTAGCTATTAGTTGCTGTAATCGAATAAGTGTTTGCGTTAACTAGTTAGCTACAACGCTTACTCAACAAATTCCGGCTAAACAGAGTGCAAAACACGCGTTCGTACCGTCGCTCGTCGTGAATCACCACTTCCTGCTTCGCTTCGATTGGCGGCCGGAAAGCAGAAGATTAATCCTTTTTTCTAACTGCTCGTGACGAACGAGAATTCTCGTCATTCCTGGTCCGGCTCGCCTTTTGGGCATCCAATTCAATCCCCTTCGTTCGTTTCGGGCGGGAATTCAATTTCGAGCGGCTTTTCGCGCGCGGCAGGTGATTCGCGGGTTAATTGGGGCCAATTCGGCGCGTTCTTTCGGATTTCGTGTCACGTTCGAGCGTTCGAATGCCCTCGCTATTGACTTCTTCAGCGTTCTTCTCGATGCCCTTCGACACATGACTCGTGGGCCGCAAACCAACCGAAAAACTCCAGCGATGACCTGAAGGAAGCCGTCGGAATGCCGCCCATCTCCCCGCAGCTCTCGCTCTTCATCCTCTTTCAACTGTTCCACTCGACCGCCGGCTATCGCAATGGTGCGTCCATTCATCAGATTCTTGATCATTCGGTTGCAGACGGACCGCCCACGCTGCTCGTGCGACCCGACTCGAAGACGGTCATTCAGGACACGGCCGTGGTTCTCTTCTGCCGCGCCCTCGGCGAGCCCCTGCCGAACATCATGTGGCTTGTGGATGGGCATTTGATCACGGACTCGCGCTACAAAATCAAGACGCTCCCGAACGCCCTCTCGATTCTCCGCATCGAACCCGTCCGGCCGGCCGACGGCAACCAAACGTTCAGCTGCACGGCGGAGAACGGGATCGGTAGTCCGGTGAAGGCCGAGGCTCGACTCACGGTCGTCTCCAAAGGTTTTTTCGATCATTCCTTCCCTTCAACCAATTAATTCGTAGATGATCTGCCGGCCGGCTTCCCGTCCATTGACGCCCACCCGGTGATGAAGTCGGTGGAGAGCGGCCGAACGGCCCACTTGAGCTGCCGCGTACACGGCGACCCCGTCCCCCGCATCCTGTGGCTCAAGAATTCGATTCCGTTGGACATTCGGGCGAATCCTCGCTACTCCGTGTCCACCATGGGCAATCCGGGCGCCCTCATGATCCAAAAGGCCACCGAAGAGGATCAGGGCCGCTTCGAGTGCGTCGCCAGCAACGAGAAGGGGGTCGTGCACTCGAAGGCCGTCCACCTGTTCGTCAAAGGCGAGCCGTCTTCAGCATTCTTCTTTCAACGGTCGCTTGCAGAACGCCAGAACCCACCGTACTTTTCGTTCAAGCTGCCGCACGTGCATAAGGTGCCCACGGGCGGCGCGGTCAATTTGACGTGCGTGGCGGTCGGCTTCCCGATGCCGCGCGTCTTTTGGAAGCGCGAGTCCGACGGCGTCGTCCTCAACGACCCCCAAACGGCGCCCATCGGGAAGAACGTGTTGACCGTGACGGACGTGCGCAAAACCGAAACGTACAAGTGCGTCGCCGTCAGCAAGCTCGGGAGCATCGGCGCGTCGACGATGGTCGAGCCGGAGGGACGTGAGTTCCTCGCACCGCCTTCTTTCATCCACCCATTCGATTTGAAGCCTACGTGCCCGTCCCGCCGCCGCAGAACCTCCGCGTGAACGACGTGAACACGTCGACCGTCGTTCTCCGTTGGGATCCGCCGACCGTCGCGGACGAGAAGATCGTCAAGTTTATCGTTCGATTTCGTCCGAAGTGAGCGAGCAGAATCGAATGTTGTTCACTACAGTCGAGGAATTGCAGATTCAACGACGGGCCGGGCGTTGAGCGCGACTTCTACGAGGTGGAGCGAAACGAGGCGGTCATCGGAGAGCTGGAGTCCTTTCAAGTGAGCAGCAGAACTCACTTCCGTTCACTCCCGTTTGTTCAGCACTACGAGTTCACCGTGCAAGTGGAGACGGAGAGCGGCAAGCGGAGCGCCGCCACGCTGCCCGTCGAGGCGCACACCGCCGAGCAGCCGCCCGAAGCCGCGCCGCACAACCTCCAGCTGCGGCCGTTGCGCGAGAGCGGCTCGGTGCTCGTCGAGTGGGCGCCGCCGGACGAGGGCGCGCACGGGCGGATCACCGGCTACAAGCTCATGTACACGGACCTTTCGGACGAGGCGCCCGAAGAGGACTGGCGTGTGGTGAGTCCCCTCGATCATTCCTTTCATCCGCTGGATGTTCAGAAGGAGATCACGACCAAGGACTTCGCAACCACGCTGACGGGCCTCAACTTCAAGCGGCCGCTCTTCGTGCGCGTGAAAGCGTTGAACTCGAAGGGCGCGTCGCCGTGGTCGGAGGTCGCTCGTCTGGTGATCAGCCGGGAGAACGGTGAGTTAATTCGAAGAACTTGAAAGAAAAGAAGGAATTCATTGGCCGAAACAAACGAATGAAACGAATGAACACTCCACTCCGCACTGCTGAAGCGAGTGATTGATGGCCGAAAGTCGACCGTCGGTGGACGAGTCCGCTGGGGACCGACGGGGAAAGAAGAGGATTAGAGAACAGTATTCTTTTGAGTCCAACGGAAAGAACGAAGCGAAAGGAATCTCCGGAGACCGCCGCTCGGTTCCAAACTCCCGGCGCGCGCGGCCTCCTTTTTGCGGCCATTTGCATAACGACTGCCCGGATGCTTGCTTTTTTTTGTTTCCGCTTGCTTTCCGTCGGCTTCCGCTCCGTCGGCTTTGATTTGCGACCCCAAACGTCCGTCCACTTTCACACTCCACTGGTGGGATGGACGGGAGAACAGCGAGCGGCGGTCACTCTCCGCTCCATAAAGCCGCTTGATTGCCGGGCGGTGGGCGGCGGCGGCGGAAAGCCCACTTATCAATCAACCGCCGCCTCAATTGGCTTTCGGGTCGAATGCGAAGCGGAAAGCCGGCAGGAGGCGGCGGAAACGCAGATGTTTTCGACGTTGCGGCTCGATTTCCCCCCACTTGTGGTCACTTCCACCGGTTCGCTGGTAGGAGGATTCGTTTGCGAGTGCCCGCTCGTTACTCCCGCACTCATCAACCGGCGATTCCGCAAGCGGATGTCCGCAATTGGGCGCATTCATCGACCGACAGCGGGATTCACACGCCTCCAATTTGTCCCGCATTCATTCGAGGCAGTCGGCCATTTGTTGGGCAGACAGGAGTGACCGCCTCTTTCTCGCCTGCTTCGATCCCTCCTTTCTCGACCACCTCCTCCATGAACTCGTCTTCGGCCTCGACGCGCGCAAGCGGCGGTCCCCCGTACCACCTGAGGAGCGGCCGGGCGGGCGGGCGGATAACTTCGTTGAAATTTAATCCTCTTTCGCTCAAAGAAGTTGGTCGGCGGCTAAACCGACGGACGAGCGGGCGGGCGGCCGGTGGAGTGAGTGAGTGAGTGAGCGGATGGAGTGGTTTACCGCACCTTTTGTGGACATTCGGCCGGGTTTTTTACTCGCCGAAGAAAAATGGGGGGTTGCTCCGCCTTCTCCCCCTCCTCCTTCCCCTCGGCGACTCCCCGAAGCGGAAGGAATGGACACTCGCGGAGGAATGAAGAAGAAGAAGCGAGTGGACAACGGGGCGGGCATCTCCGAGAGGCGGGCGGCCAACCGGCGGTCATTCCTTCGGGCGGCCGAGCGGACGACCGCCGGAAGTCCGCCGAGATTCTCGCCGCGGGATTCGCGGCCACGAAATCGCGTGTTTTTTGCGGACCGACCGTCTTGAATTTCGTGCGTTCATTCCGCCGTCCATCTGCTCCTGTTTACTCTTCATTTGGGGCGACTTTACGAACGCTTTCCTTTAAAGCAACTGTACGAACATTCTTGCTACTGCTCGCGCCTTCCGCTTAACCGCGGGTGTGTTCGCGTGGTCGAGTCGGTTGGCCGTCGGCATTGCACTCGACCGATCGCTTCCTCCTTTCGCCGATCGCTTCCTCCTTTGGCCGTTGGAGTTTGTGGACTTCGATCGTCTTGGTCGCCGTTCACAAGCTCCGAATCGCGGCCGAAAGCAGCCGCCAAACCTAGGTGCCCGTCCTCGACAACGGCAAGTGGACGGGTGTTAGTTTCGGCGCACATTTTGAGCGGAGGCGATCGGTCGAATGAATTCTGCGAGTCACGCGCAATCGGCGGCCATCAACTCCCGTCCGAGGCGCCAATTTACGCGCGCCGCCGTCCATTCGGCACTTGTGGCCGTTGGGGCGGCGGCGGCGGCGAATTTCGACGAGCGGTCGGGCGGATGCGCGGCGAGAAGCCGCTGGAGACCGCCGGTCGTTTTAATTGCTCCCCTTCGGCCGGCCGAGCGGTCGAGCGGGCGGGGCGGCGGGCGCGGGAGTGGACACGTCCGAAGTGTTGCGCCTTCCGCCCTTCAGATTCCCTTTTTGATTCCAATTTCAATTGACTTTTTTCGTTCATGGACGAGACGAATGAGTCCAATCGGTTCGTAGACAACAGAAAGCTGTGAGTGGGAGACCGTAGAGGAGCCGGCTGTCGGCGGAGTCTCGCGGATCCTCGGACTGGCGAGCGCCCGGATTATCGACTCGTTTCCTCATCCGAACGGCCGACCGGCGGCGCCGCTCGCGCACTTCGGCGGTCGGCGCGCGTGTTGAAAGTTCCGCGCGAGCGCTCGGCGGCGGACCGGAAACTTCGCGCGGCCGCTTGCCGCTCCTTTCCGCCCGCCCGGCGGCCATCAACATCCTTCTTTTCTGCTTGCGACTCCCAACGGCCAGCGGCGAGCGCCGAGCGGCGATGCCCTCCGGCACTCCGTTCGGTTCGCTCGACTCGTTCGATGGAGCGCCGGAGAGCGCTTGGAGCGATGCTCTCTAGTTCTATCGTTCGTCCCTGTACTGGTGATCCTCTAACTTCTCTCAACGTTCCCCATCGGCCCTGCCTCGTGTTCCCTGCCGATTCGGTTGTTATGCGAACGAAAGCGACGATTTCCGGCCGCCATTTCGCGCGCTCGTTGCAATCCGCGGGCGGCGCGGCGACGGGGTTGTTTCGCGTAATGAACAGCGCGAACGAGCGGGCGGGCCGGCGATGCGGGAGTTCGGATTGCCGCGTTTGGGTTCTCGCCGCCCCTGTCCGGTCGGTCGGTCGGCCATCTGCTGCTTGCTGGCTGGAGGGCGATCGTGTTTGCGGCTCGTTTCTGCAATTGGCGCCCCCGCCCGACCGCTCGTGTTGCCAACGAGGAGGGCGGGAATTCGATCGAGCGGCTTGGAAGTGCTCGGATTTCGCTTGAACTTCTTTTGTTCGTTCGAAAAGGAGCTCGGATTTCGCGGTTGATGACATCAAGTTCGTTCGTTCGTTTGGGAAGCTCCCGACCGGCGGTCCACGGCGAACCGGACGCTCGTCCCCGCGCGCAGCCGAGCGGAGCGGAAGCCGCGCGATGGGCGGCGGTCCAAATCGGCGGATTTGCGGCCGTTTTCGCGCGGAAGCCACCTTCAAAAGAAGCGCCGAAAGGAGGAGCGAGAGGCGTGAAGTCGGCGACGGCAACGGGGCCAGGCGGCTCGTTCGAACGGGGACGCCGAATTTTCTATCGAGGAACAAGTGGCAGATTCGTCTCGATCGTCTCCTCAAGCAGACCTTCTGCTTGGTACTCGTCGACTTGAAATCTCGAAGCTTCTCTCTTTCGCATCATATCGCCAATGCCCGCCCCGCTCTCGCGCTGTCAACTCGATTCGATCATTTTTCTAATCGCCTCTCGAGATCCGCGCGACGTTCGTGGCGGTCGGCGCGGCAAGCGGGCGACTTCTTTCGAATTTCCGGTGGATGAGAGGGATTTTGGAGCAACGTTTGTAAAGAAAAGCCTTCTGTTGTGCCGATTGCAATCACTCGCCTTTGTTCTCCCGCTGCCCTCGCCGCTCGTCCAAATTGGCGCGGCGCAAAGAGGGCATCGATTCGTTGGCAGAAGGGCGAGTGGACACGAGAGCAGGGGGCCGCCGAGTGTCTCCGTTTTTTGTGCGAGCGAGCGCGTGAGCGAGCGCCCCGGCGAGAGGCCGCGCTCTGATCGGCATTTTGCCCCCACAACCCCCTCGCGCGTTCTGCCGTCGTTGCCGTCGAGGTCGCGCGGCCCCGCTGCCTTCTCGTTCGTTCGTTCGCTCGCTCGCCGCGCGGTTTGTCCGTCGTGAGCGAGGCCGCGCGCCGCGTCGATTTCTTTTTGGCTGCGCATCGCAACTGTTCGCCGTCGCGTTTATGCGATGCGTTCCAGATTGTTTTTCGGCGATTTCGGCGTCCACAAATCATTTTTCTGCCTTGTGCCCGCATTCTTCCCACTTTCGTTCGTTCGTTCGATCGCTCGTGATCAGCACCGGCAGCGAACGGATGAACGCGAATCTCTTCGACGTCGCTCGCTTGATCAAACAGCCGGCAAGGCGGAGAGGCGTGAAGGAAAAGGCGGCCGGCAGAAGGGAACGAGAAGCGCGAGCGTGGATTCATCCGCCGCGGCCGACCGCCGAACGTTTTGCGGGCGTTTGAATCGTCCATCGCGCCGCTCGCTCGTCGTCTTCGTGCGGGCGCGCGCAATTCATAACTTGTCGGTCAAAGCGAATGCTCGAATGTCGCCGTTCTCCTGCGCGCCTTGCTTTTCGTTCTGCGCGGGCATTTCTTCTACCTTTTTGGAAGGTTGGGCTTCGAGTGCTCGTGCCGGTGGTTGGCCTCGCCTTCCTTCCTTTCTTCCTGCTCGCGGCTTTACGACTTCCACCAGCGCTCACCCGGCAGTCGAACCTTTCGATTTTGTGGCCTTGGGACTGCCTCCTTTCCTCTTTTTGCTCCGACGGCTCCCGCACTCGCGCTCATCGTCACTCGATCGGCGCCGTGGAATTCATGAGGCGATCCTCCGCTCACTCGCCGCAATCTCGCGAGTCCACTCGCCCCCGCACTCCCGTCGCCTCGACGTCTTCAAGGTCGCCGAGCATGCGGGTTGACCGCCGAGAGTTTTCTTTTGCTCGAAAGGCTGCACGACGGGCGGCGGCGTGAATGGGGGCGACCGATTGGCGTTCTTTTGAATCCGAAAAGCGGCGATTTTTCTCGCCGTTACGCGCGCGGATCGAACGCGAGCCGCGTTTTTTGATCCCGACCGCCCGCCGATCGATCGCCCACCGCGGCCTGCTTTCGACTCCGTCCGCACTTTAAACCGAAAAGATTTCGGTGGAGTCCATAACGCGGAAGACGGATGGCGGCCGCGCCAACGGACGGAAGCGAGTGGTGATTTTTGCGGCGAGAAAAAGAAAAGCGGGCGGTCGAATTGATGACCGGGCCGACGAAAGACGGGCGGCCGCTCGCCTCGACGTCTTCCGGCCGGCCATCTTGCGGGGCGCGTCGAGTGCGGTCGGAAGCGGCGGGCGCGGTTAATTCCACTTTGAAGCGGCCGTTTTTCTGTTTGGATTCCACGGCAGAAAAAACAATTCCGCGCCGCTTCGGCCGTCCATTTGCAACGAGCGGCCGCGCGTTGGAGTCGTTTCTTCAGCGTCGCTTCGACGTCGTTCTTTGCGCTTCATCGTTTCTTTCATTACAAAGTGGAAAGTTTATTCGCCGATCCCGCTCGTTTGGCTCGTTCACGTGCAACCGGCGAATCCACGGCAAATGCTCGACGAGAATGTGGCGATTGCGTGCCTGCGTGCAAGCGAGGGCGGTCGGCTGTTTGGAGCGCCTTCGTGCCCTTCGGAGAACGTTCTTGACGGTGGGCGCCGCGGTTCGAATTTCGTTTAATCCAGGACGCCGCCGCGGAAGGAGCGCCGTTTGGCCGCTCGCTTGTTGACCTGCCGGGCTGCCTCGTTTGTTCCCACGTTCCTTCCTGCTCGCTCTCGGCAGGTATTTTTCTACAACTTCCTTGAATCTTCTTCTACCCGCTCTTTCCTTGCTTCTCTTCGATGACCCTTCGGGAATGCAAGTGCAAGGTACTTGCCCTCCTGTTCGCCCGCTCGCTCGTCCGTCCGAACTGTTCGCTCGCTCGTGGTCAAACCCCAGCAAGAACGAGGGCGAGCGAGCCGGTGAGTGAGCAGGCGGACGGGCGTGTTTGCGTTGGCGGCGAGGAGTCGATCGACGTTTCCATGTTTTCCTCGCCGCTCCCTCCCTCCTGCCGGGCGCTCGATAAAAAGGCGATTAGTCAGCCGGCCGCTCGGCTGGCGGCTCGTTGGGCGCCGATCGACCGCCTTTCGTTTGCTGCAATTGGATCTCTTGCACTTGATTGCGTGTGGTTCATTAACCGCGCTGTAAACCGGCGGGAATTCCACGTCCTTTCTGACCCGTGCGCGTTTGATCGCCGCTCTCGCTCGAGGGGCTCCGCTGCAGCCACCGGCGGCCGGTCGAGCGGGCGGGATTGTAAACCGTCCGCTCCGTCCGCGTCCGGCGGTCCGCTCGGCTTCCTTGCGGCTTGCGGCGGCGATCATGAGCGAGCGGCGACGAGACGAAGTGGACGACGAAGCGTTTTGTTTTTTCCGCCGCTTGACGGACGTTTTGGAGGGCCGCCGCGGGAAGTCGGGCGGCGCGCGGCAGATCGCTTGCGTCACGTGCGCTTCAAGAAGGTCGGGTGATCGATCCGCTTTTCTCTATTGTAGGGCTTTTTTGTTGTAACCTTCCGGTAGCTTCTTTATATTTCGTTTAAACTGTGTTTTTACCCACTAATCAACGCTCATTGCTTGCTCGAATGACCACTCGACTCCCGCGGTTTGCAGCGAGCGCTCACGAGCGTCTAATTAAGAGCGCCCATGCAAAGGCGACTACTCGGGCTCGTGCTCGTGCAAAACAAACCGATCGACACCTCGGGCGGGCTTCTTTGCGGGCCACCGCTTGTTTGCTCAAAAGAACCCCGTGCATTCCAATCGGTTTGATTCGCGTCGCCCTTCGCCCTCGACGCGCGAACTCACTTCTTTTCGTTGCGCTCGCCGTTCCGTCCGACCGCGCGCTTCTCGGCGGCTTCCGTTGGCGATTCGCCCTTTCGGCTTCGACGGTCGACGGCGCGGCGTTTATGACACCGACCGATTCCACGCCTCACTTCACCGGGAACATCTGCCGCCCGCCCGCCTGTCGCTTGCGCTCTCCTCTTCCGACTGCTTCCGTCCGTCTGTTTCGTCGCTTGCGCGTCGCCGTCGCTTTCGGAAATCACGGCCACTCGCTCCTATTTGTTCCAAGAAGCGTTCAATGAGGAGTGGAAGGCAGGAGTGTCCATTTCGAATCGATTCGTGCGGCTTCCCGCCGGAGAAGGGCGAGATTTCCGGTTGCCGACAGCTGCGAGAACGGCGCGCAAGATGGATGGAGTGCGCGTCCATAAATCTTCTTCTCCCACCCACTCGCTTTCTTCCATCCCGCGAGCGTTTGATTGCTTCTCGCGGATCGTGCGTTTCCCTTCGGGCATTCCGCCGACTTCCGCTCGTTGCAGCGCGCGAATGTGCCCGAAGATCGGCGCGAACTGACCGCCACCTCCTTTTGTTCTCGAATGTCCAATCGGCCGACCGCTCGGTAGTCCGCTGATCCCCCGACTGCTCTGCGATGTCCCCGTCCGGTGGCGCCGTTTGGCCGCGGGCGGTCGTTTGGCTCTCGCTTCTGAGCCTCGCGGTTGCTGGACGGCAGAAAGGTGAGCAGCGAAGAAGGATTGAAAGAACAACGAACAAAGCAAGCAGAAAGAAAGGAAAGGTATAGACTGCTCAATTGCATCTCGAAATCCATTCATTCCTCTGCTCAACCGCTCGCTTTCAGTGCCGTCCGCCCCGCGCGACCTCGAAGTCCACCAGTTCAACGCGACGTCCTTCCGCGTCACGTGGTCGCCGCCCGAGTTCTCCAACGGCCAAATCTTCGGCTACTACGTCTATCAGGACAAGTTGGTGAACGGCGCGCTGATCGCCAACGGGCGGCGGAAGGCGGCCGTTTTGCTCAACAAAGACGTGAGTTCTCGCCCGTATCTTCTCGCTTTATCCACTCGCTTGAAGGCCAACTCCACACTCGTGAGCGACTTCGAGCCGAACACCGAGTACGTGCTCCGAGTGAACGCTTTCAATGCGAACGGGGACGGCGAGTTGGCGACCTCCGAGCACTTCATCACGGGCAGGAGTCGTGGGTTTCCTCTTTCAATTGATCGAATTGCTTCCGTTCGTTCAGCCCCGCAACCGCCGCGTCCGCAGTCCGTGAGCCTGATGGACGAAAACCCGCCGCTGCACGCGCGCATCGAGTGGCTGCCGGCCGCCGACAAGGGCGACGGCTCGACGGCACCCGTTCAGGGCTACGCGGTCGCCTACCGGCCGATCGGCGTCGTGCCGGGCGCCTGGCAGACGGTCGAGGTGGGCGGCAGCGAGAAGGGCGCCGTTTTGCCTGATTTGCGTTCGTTTCTTTCAATCCTCTACCTCGCAACTCGCTCGTTTGTTGCAGTGATGGGCACCGAGTACGAAATCCAAGTGGCGGCGTTCAACGAAGACGGCCGCAGCGAGAACGTCACCGAGCGGCTGAACACGCCGGTCGGTCGGCCCTCGGGGACGCCGCAGAACGTCCGCTACGCGATCGCCGGCGAGAAGCTCTCCTTCCAGTGGGACCCGCCGCCCGCCGACAAGACGAACGGTCCGATCATCGCCTACCACCCGGTCCTTGCGTGCAGCGACAACACGCCGCCCAAGCACCAGAATGTGAGTTCTTTTCATTTAGCTCTCTTCTATTCGTTTCTGTTAAAGGTCTCGCGCACGTGGACGTACTACAACATCAACCCGCAGCTGCAGTACTCGTTTCGGGTGGCGGCAACGACGGCCAAGGGCGACGGGCCCTACTCGGAGGCCATTCGAATCACTCCGCTGAATGCCGGTTGGTTCACGTCTTTGATTAAAATTGGGGGCAAGGGATGCAGTTGGTCGTTGCAAAGGGAGGGAGAAAAGTGGGTAGATTGACCTCATTCGATTCGATTTCGTTGTGTCCTATTGTTTGTCGTCGAGTTAGTGAGTGCAAAGTACGAACAATCCAACAGAAATTGGCGGCAAATTCGTGTTGTTTCGCTTTTGGATCCGAATTTCCATTCGGCACGACTCTTCCGCTTGTTTCGTTCGATTTCCATGACGATCCACGCACATGACAAACGAGACGTCATTCCCGCCTGCTTGAATCCGAAGGATCGACTGGACGGTTTCGTTCCTTTAGTTTCGCGGATGCCATCGAGCGCTCCCCGCCGGCTTACTTGTTTTCGCTAATTGAATTGGACGTTCGAGTGAAGCAGCGCGCAAATCCGCTCCCCGCTCAAGGCATGCGGCTTAGCGCCCGGTGTTTCCCGAGCTCTTGAGTCATCCACTCGCTCACTCGCTTCCACACGGCCGGCTACCTCCAGTTTGTCGCGTCTTTACTCGCGAATTGATTCGATTCTCTTTCAATTCAATCTGCACGTCACTCGCCGCTTTCGTCCCAACGCCCAACGCAAAGACCAACCGGAAGCCTGGAGGTTAATCCGCCTGCAACGGGGGCCTTCTTTCGATTCCTTTTCTGCTTTCGTTTCGCTCTTCGCTGTTGAAAAGACGCGCCTCGTGGGTCAAAAGAGCAGAAACTCGATCGCTTCGTCGCCGTCCATCGATGAATATTCATCGTCCATCCGCTCCCTCCTCATTGCGAGCTGCCCTTCCCGCCGGTGGGTCGTCTTCCGCACGCGACTTTTGGAATTTGGTCGGCGACGAGTTGCGCGCGCGACGAGATTCGGTCGACATCACTCGCCCGCCCGCTCGCTTTCGATCGTTTCGTTCTTCTTTCTGCCGCTAGTCGACCGTACTCGCTTCGAAGAAAGGCGGAACTGCCGCCCTCGACTTTTGTGTCGAGGTGGAGCGGAAGCGGTCAGGCGGTTTCGTTTGGCGAATCGAAACCACTCGGCCGCTCACTCGACCGTCTTCGAATTTCCGCCGGCTGCTGCACTTTTGCGGCGAATTCCAAGAGCTGCAGGCCGCGTGTGCGGACACTCGAGTTCACGCTGGAATGTGCGAGCGATCGCCCCTTCAATCCGATGGGTCCACTCGCGAGCGGTCGATTGGAATCGAATTGCAGCCGAAAGCAGTCGAAAATGTTGACTTCTTCGCTCTCTGCCGGTTTTATTTCCGTCTTCTCGAGGCGCGAAATCGAGCCTCATCGCCTTGCCGCGCCTCGGCCGGCCGGCCGTTCACGCTCCGCCGAACGTTTCGCCAAATTCGAAACGAAGAAGGCGGCCGGGCGGCCGGGCGGTTTGTCCGGCGGATCGGCCGCGGCGGTTCGGCGGAGCGGCGATGAAATTCGGTTTCGCTTCGATTTTCTTTCGGATTCCAGCCGGCCGGCTTCTTTCGGTTTGTTTCGCGACGACACGCGACCAAATCGGGCCGGCTTTCGTTGATCTCCGCCGTCCTTTCGAGCGGGCGGATAAGCCGGCCGGCGTGGAGCTTGCCGCCTCCTCGCTGACCCTTCGGCGAACTTACGAGCGGGCGGCCGGTCGACGGCCAATTTCCGCCCCCGCCGGCCACTCGTCGACGCCGCCGCGTGTCCTCGAATTTGCCATTCATTCGCTCATCGCGCTCATCATCGCTCGGGACGCGTTGATGGGCGTCGGCATTCGGAAGTGCGGTGCGGAGCGGCGAGTGATGCGCTCCTCCGTTGCTCGACGGTCGATGACGAGCCGCCCGCCCGCCGGCTGCTGCACGGCGGCCGGCGGATAAACGGCGGCATTTCTTCTGCGAGGATCCGCCGCGTTTCCATCGGTTACACGCCGCCGCTTTTCCGCTTCTCCATGCCGCCGCCGCCGCTCCTTCGGCCGCAATGACCGGCCGGCCGTTGACTTCGCGATGAAAACAAGCCGGCGGGCGACTCCGACCGGAAACCCAATTTGTTTCTTCGGTGGATGGGAGGAGTGAGCGGATCTGCCGGCCGTTTATCTCCGTCTTCATCATTCCATTCGTTTCATTGGATCTCCGGCTGCACTCCTGTTTGCTCGGGGATCTCCCGTAAGTGCACTTCGACGAGCTTTAGCTGGAATCGCGGCCAAATTTGGCCCCACCGGCGCTAATCGAATTCATCGGCCGCCACTCATCACTTCGGCGGAATCCTCGCAATTATCCGCCCACCGGTCGGCCGCCCGCGAAGCCCCGCATCGGTCGGCCCGCTTGAATGCGGCGGGCGGGTGGGGATTTGCGTCGAATCTCGCCCTCCACCTCCACTTGGCGCCGCTTTTGTTCTCACGGCGATTCCGAGTGGAGAAATTCGTTTCGTGGATGTTTTGCGGCGGCGGTGAAAGCGACCTGCCGGTTTGATTTCATTTAGTTTAAATTTGATTCCCACTTGCTTCCCCTCCGTTTGGTGCGTGCAGTCGCCGAAATCACCTGCCGCTTGCCGTCCGGTCGGCCGACTCGACAAACGGCTTCTGAAGTCGTCTGTACGTTTTCCACCCCTTTCTACCTCCTCCTCGGCTTCAAGCATTAGCGCGGTGCGGGCTTGTCGCTTTTCGTTTTGCTTGCGGACCGCAAACTCACGTAAATCTCGCGACCGTCGACCTTTTGGCGGTCGACCGGCCGGCCGGGATGACGCGCAGGCGGCGTTGTTCGAGCGGATTGGCCGCCGCCCGCCGCTTCTGCTTTCGGCTAATCCGGCGGCCCGCAGGTCCAACGGGGCGCCATTTCGGGGCGCAATCGGAAGGGCGGAGGGTGGGCGGAGGTACCTGGAAGTCGCCCGTCATTGAAGCCGGTTGGCCGGTCAGTGGGTAATCCCTCGAGGATCTCTGCGGTCACTCACTTCTTGTAATGAGTAGTCGTCCCATTCATTGCTGCTGCGAGTGACCACGAGACAGACTGCGGATTGACCTCATTTCTTCCTTCCTCTTTGTTCTTTCGGAATGCTGATGTTTTGGACGCCGCCCGTCCAGTTGCGGGGCTTCTCGGCCGTCGTCTTCGCTTGGCGTCAATCGGGGCACAGACTTCCTCCTCCTCCCTGCTCCTGATCCTCTTTCGACTTCCATTTCGCCTGCCGTTCGTTCGGTGGACGGCCAGTGTGCCTGTTGCGGGCAATTCGGACAGATTGGAAGGCGATGAATACGCCAGCCACTCGCCCCCACAAACCGGCGATTAGCGGCGAGCGTGACGCTCGAGCGAGTGGCCGGCCGGTTTGTTTTCGCGTCCACTTCCGTTCGGGCCGGCGGAGATTAGGATCGAAGGCCCGCATTTACATACTGGGCTGGACTGGGCTCTCCTCTCCACTCACCCGAGCGACCGCTGATCGCCGTGAAGCGATTAGAGGGCGGCGGCGAGACGAAACGGGGCGGAAATTGAAGTGGCCGCCGGCCGGTGGCGCCGTGGACTCGCGCACTCCAGTCGTGGGCAGGCCATTAATCACGATCCGCTTTGCTCTCCGTTTGGCGGCGGGCACTCGATGATTGAAGGCGGCCGTTTGCTCCGCGGATTCCGCGGGCGGGCGGCGTCCATCGTTCAGGTGCCGCCGCCCATCAAACCGCCGAGCCGCAACGAGCCGCGCGGCGGGACGAGGGCGCGAATCTCCCCTCGCTTCTTTGCGCACCTCCATTTTCGGTTGAAATTGGCGCCTTTCGATGCGAGTTTCCTCCCATTCCGCTTCCGATTTGTGTGAGATTGCATCGAGTAGAAGATGAGGCGATCGGCCGCTCCCATTGCAGCTACTCTGATCGTTTCTTCTGTGCGCGACCGCTCGTTCGTGTTCCCTCCTGTAGTTCGATGGTTGCAGCACTCCACTTGTAATTCTCGTTGATGGCGTCCGAATGAGCTTCACGGGCAGCGAATTGGCGAACTCGTTCGTCGTGATGACCTCGAGCAACTCGACGCGCTCCGGCGGTCCGCCGACCGAGCGGCCGGCCGAAGACGAGGCGGCGAGCGGCGAAATGACGACGACGACCGAGGAGCCGCCCGAAACGAAGCCGCCGATCGACATCGCGGATCCCGAGTTCGTTTGGCACTCGGACCCCCGACAGCAGCCGCCCGTCCTCTCTCCGCTCATCTGCAAAGAGGGCCTCCTGATGCGCTTCGAGGAGCTCGTCAATCAGCTGTCGACCGGCTGGAAGTACCACGTGGCGAACACGGACGGCATCAAGGACTCGTGGCGTCAGTTCGAAAAATACTACTCGAACATGTGCTCCTTTACGAGCGGTGAGTCCCGACGAATCGAATCGAATGAGGGCAGTCGATGGGAAACGGACGAAAAGGGAAGGGAATCGTATGGTGGGATGGACGATAAGGCGATCGGCCGTCTTCGTTTGAATGGACGACGGCCATTCGGCTGCTTGTGCGATGCGAAGAGAAGGGAAGATTCCTTTGGGCGGCTTCTGTTTGACCGCCGGCCGCCACGGTCGAGTGGCCGCGAGCCCTCTCACCCTTTCGTTCGCTTTCGGACCGATCGCTCACTCGCTCGCAGTATTGAGCCGAGCGAAGTGGACACTCCTCGTCTTCGCTGAATCTGCCAGCCGACGGCCCATGAGTTCTCTATTCAATAAAAAGGCAGTAAACACGCGCCTTATTGCTGCCGATTCCACGCGCGTAATTCGAGGCCGCCCGGAGGTCACGAGTATCCGATTTCCGCCTGCCATTACCCGAAGGACGAGAAGGCGGTCGGTGGGGTCCACTCACTCGCTGCTTCCTTCTTTCTTTGAGTAAAGGGGAGCAATCATTTCATTGTCTCGGTCAGCCGGCTACTCCACTGGGATTCCTGCTGCTTCTTTCGGTTATCTTCCGAAGAACAGGCCGCAAGGTCGCGGAATTCGATTAGTTTTTTCTTCCTTGTTTTCTGTTTCTCATTCCACGCTGCGCGCCGCGCTCTCCGAATAATCGAGGATCTCCCCTCCACCAAAAAAACGGGCGATCGAAGCGGCGGCCAATTGACGCCGCAAAAGGCCGAAAATAAGCGAGCCGTCGGGCCGTCGGCGACCAAAAACGGCGTCCCGCTCGCGCCCCGCGGCCGTCCGCGAAATGAATGGCTTTTGGGAGGCCGTTTTTCGCTTTTTTTGCCGCCGGGGCCGCTCCTTCCGCTCGCTCGGCGGCGCGGCGTCGTGCCCGCATTCAAAACGAGAAAAAATTATTTTGTCGGATTTCGAGAGCTTTTCGCGTCCCGCGCGCGCCGCTCGTTTTTCGCTGCCGTCGAGCCGCAAACTCCCCTGTTTCGCTCGCGATTTGAGCGGCGGCCAAAAAACGAATTGCCGGCGGCGCTTGCGTGGGAATTTTCGGCGGTCCGACGCGGCACTTCCGCGCTTTTTGCGCCGCTTTCTAATCGCCGAGACGTCGTTTGATTAACGAAGAGGACGAAACTTTTGGCTTCTTTTTGAGCCGACGGTTTCTTTTCCGCGAACACGCTCGAGCGAACACGACCGACGGCAAAACTTTGGCGGCCGCGTCGTCCCCTTCGTTTCGTCCCCGACTTTCAATTCGAACTGTTGACTTTTCGTCTTCTTCCTTTTGACCCGCGCCCGGGGACGTCTCGCCGCCGTCGAAGAAGCGGACGTTGATGAAGTCGATTCTTTTCGCCGCAAACTTGTGCTCACGTGCTTTCGAGTCACCAGAAATCAAACGTCCGCATTTCTCATCTTGCTCCACGTGCCCGCTGCTTTCTTGCGCTCTTGCAACAAAAAGAACTGGCAATCGATTTTGCCCACGCACTTTCTCGTTGAAAAGTGTCCATGGAGAAGCGGGCGAACGGCGTCGACGAACTTTCGGCGGCTCGGGCGGCCACAAAGCCCTCTCGCCCGACTTCTTTCTTCTCTTTTCGGCGGCTTGTTGCGTGTTCACGACGGGATTAAACGCGCGTCGAATGCATTTTGAAGAGCGTTCCGCAAGCATACCGCGAGCATTCGAGCTGTCTAGCAAGTTGAATCCGAACGTTCTCTTTCCATCGATTCCGTTCGTTCTCGCTCGGCCTAATTTGCGTCACTGGATTTTATTGTCCGCATTTCACGCTTATCACTTTGGTATCATGGAGAGAGCGGCACTTCAAAC
The DNA here is from genome assembly GCA_024699865.1 of Aphelenchoides fujianensis. Classification (NCBI taxonomy): domain Eukaryota; kingdom Metazoa; phylum Nematoda; class Chromadorea; order Rhabditida; family Aphelenchoididae; genus Aphelenchoides; species Aphelenchoides fujianensis. Next base: position 426,009 of record JAMPIO010000012.1, on the reverse strand, counting down.
GCCGCTTGTCGAATGGCTTTTGACCGGACACCCCACGGCGGTCCACGGCCGCCCACGGCGGCGGCGTCCACCTTCATGTCGTTTTGACCCCGCCGGAATGACCGATGGCCGTTTTTTGATTCGATTGTCCGCCCTTTCGGCCGCCCGCCGCCGCCGTGGAGGTCGGCGGGGCGTTTAAACTCCTCAAAAACTTCAAGTGGATTATAATTGGGCGGCTTTTTGCGGGCGCCTCGAAACGATCTTCGCCGAATGACCGCCGCTCGCCGCGGGGATGTCCACTCGAAACTCTTCGGCCTTCCTCTTGACTTCCCCACTCGGCGCTCCTCTCGCTCCTCTCCGCCGTCGTCGCTCGATTAAATTCGAACAAAACGCGCGCTCGATTTTGGAGTCGCCAACCCAACGCCGGCGGCAAAACGGCGACGGCGGCGGCGGCGCGCGGTGAGCGCCGACGCGCAAATCGTGGGCGCTCCGCAAACAAATTGCTCGCGGCGGCCAAGCGGAAGAGCTCGCGGCGAGCAAACGGCCACTCTTCGCGTCCACTTGCCGGCCGCTCGCCCGCCCGCTCGTGTCCAGCAAAACGGACATCCGAATTGACAAGTCGACTTCGACGGCGACTGCGCGAGCGAGTGGCCGAGTGGTCGACTCGTTTTGCCGTCGGCTCGTCGAAATCATGAGCGCCGCGCGGTCGACGGTCAAGAGCCGCACGAACGCGCGAGAGGACTCCACTTCTGTAAACTTGTTTTTCTCATCTCGGCGAGCAGAAATCCAATTTGTTCGAATCTGTTGGCGATCGATCCGCACCGCGCGTCCGTCCGGCTTCTCCGTCTCGAAGTTTGCGCCCGACGAGCCCGCGTGAATGAGGGCGCTCGCCAGATGTTCTCCGCGCTCCCCCTCGCCCCCTTCTTGCTCATCAACGCGGTCATTTGCTCGCTGACGAATGGCCATTCGCGAAACGAAAGGTGGCAGGCGGCGTTCCTTTGGGTGCCGCTTTTTGCGCACGCTTCTCATCTGTCCGCCCCGCCATCCGAAAGGTCGCCCTTCTCGCCGCTTTCCGGTGGACGGGGCTTCTCGTCGTTCATCTGCATTCAATTATTGCGAGCATTCTCCGTCGACCGGCCCCCTGCTCGAATTTTCGTTTCGTTTTCCAACCCGAAACTCGACGGTTGACCGCTGTGGCCGCCGAGGTCCCCGAGGAGTTCGCGTTGCGCTCGGATTCCGTCGGACGTCGCTTCAAGCGCAGATTTGTAGTCGACGTGGTTTGCGGACCGTCGGGGACACGCAGCGAATCTTTTCCGCCCGCTTTTCGCGTCTCGGATTTGCGGCGAGCGAGAAGTGGGCGCGCCGTTTGGCGGGCGGCCGTGTTGGCGCGGTTTTTTCTCCCAATTACCCCCGCATTCTTCCGCCGGCTTCTCGTCGTTCCGCGTCCACCACTTCGCTTCGTCGTCGTCATCCACTCACTCCTTACAGCCGCCAGTCATCCCCTCACTTCGTAGAGAACTCGCCAAAGGAATGGACTGGCGCGAGGACTATTGGCATCAGGAGCGCGGCGGCGAGTACGCGCGTCGTTACGACGGCTTCATGAACGGTAAACAACGACGAGACGGCGAATCGGGCGACGGGGAAGAAATGAGCGAATTCCGTTGGCATCCGCCCAACGGGCCGCCGCGACGGGCATAATCGGAGGTCGCCGTTTCCGTTCCGCCTGTCCGACGAAAAGGACGTGGAAGTTTGAGGCCGCTCCGGTCGGTGCGGTCGGTAATTGTTCTCCGTTTCTCCGCGTTGAATGCGGCGGCCGAATCGGGACGCGAACCATCCGCCCGGTTTGTCATGAGCGCTCCGCTGAGAAGCGGCCCGTCGGCTCGAGTCGAGTTGGAGTGCAGAGCGGAGCGGAGCACCTTGCCGACCGGTCGGCCAAACGATTTTCGCCGCTTTTTGTCTTTGAAACGTCTTCAAACGGACGTGTTAGCGGCTTTTTGTTTGTTTGTCGAACGAACGGAACACTCCGCTCATTTCGGCCGTGTTTCTGACCTCCTTTTGACCTTCGACCTCCACGCATCGATCGATAGAACGAATGCCGCAATCCGAGTCGTCTAGAGCGCCGATGGCCAACTGGCGGCCGAAATACACGCCGCCGCTGTGGCGCGAGGGGCCGAACGGGCGGCTGCGCGACCAACGCGAACGCCAGTCCGTTCTCACCGCGGTCATTCAGTCGCTCTTGAGTCACGGTAACCCGCCCGCAGTCGGTAGAGTTGGGCGCATCGTTCTGCTTTGCTAAACGGGGTGGGAGGGCAACGACCAACTGCAAACTATCTTCAATCAACTGCTTAACGCTCTCCATTGCTCCGAGTAATCCTCGTGCTTTAGCGCTGGTCGGTCCGCCCACCAACGTCTCCGTCCAAGCGCTCACCAATGATTCGGTCGTGGTGCAGTGGGATTTCGACGAGGCGGCGAACGGCGGGATGGCCGACGGCTTCGTCGTCAAGTACATCCACGAGCCGAGTCGCGAAGAGCACTCGGTGCAGGAGATGGACCGCTGGAAGCCGCAGAGCGTGATGGACCCCCGTGCCCGCCATCTGGAGATCAACCGCCTGACCGCCCACAAGCCGCACGCCTTCTGCGTTCTGGCCATCAAGAACAGCGTAAGCATTCAAATAAATGAACAGAATCCATTAATTCTTGTGATTCAGCGCCTCGGCCCCTGCTCCGACCCGCCCACGACGATCGACCGCATCTACCCGACGCGCGTCGTTCAGAACCTCCACGTGCAGTACAAAACGAGCCAGTCGGTCGCCCTCCATTGGGACTTCGACTCGGCGCTGAACACGAACGGAAATCTCGGCTTCTACATCAAGCAGTCGGGCACAAAGACCTACCGGACGCAGTTCCTCAAAGAGGAGACCCTCACGGCGCCCGGCTTCGAGCGACGGCTGAGCATTTCGGAGCGCAACTTCTTGTGGTCGAACCTCCGTCCGTACATGAACTACACGTTCCGCGTGGGCGTCTACTCGCTGGACGACGCGAAGATCTTTTGGCCGCGCGAGCTGACCGTCCGCACCGACCCCACCGGGCCGCCGCTCGTCGACACGCCCGAGTTTGTCGAGTCGAAGAGCTTCGGGACGGCCGATTTGCGGCTTCGGGTACGTCCACTCGTCTTTTTCTCTCCTCATCCCCTGCTTTCAGTGCGCAACGGAAGAGCACGGCCCGATCAGCCACTATTGGATCGTCGTGATTCCCGGCAACTTCTCCAAAGAGGACGTGATGAACGTCGATTCGCAGCAGTTGATCCAATCGACCCACCGCTGGCGGATGCGCTCTGACGTGACGCCGCGAATCGCCGCCGCCGACTCGAAATCGTCGAAGCGGCGCGCGTTGGGCGGCGGCGAGCGCGTGGAGGCGGGCGAAATGATCGACCTCCACGTCTTCGCGAACGGCCAGCCGATCCGAACGGACGAGGAGGAGGAGGAAGACGAAGCGGAGGAGAGCGGCTACGAATCGACCGGGCAGCCCGCGCATCGCCGACCGAAACGACGAGCGCCATTCGAATTCGACCGCCTGGACGACGAAGCGGTGCACCACAAACGCGCCCGCCACTCGCTCGACCACACGCACCGCAAACGAAAGCGGCGCGCGCACGAGCGGAAGGTGCGCGAGCCCGCCCCGCCGCTCATCTCGCGCTCGTTGGACGGCGTCTACATCAGCGCCCAGCTCTCCAGTCAGCAGATGGAGCGCATGTACCGCAACGACGAGCCGTTCACGTTGGGCGACGGAAAGGTGGGCATTGAGCTGTTACCTTCTCCCTTCTAATCAACGAATGGATTGCAGGAATACGGCGGCTACATAAACGTCCCGCTCGACCCCAAGAAGCAGTACCGCGTGATGTCGAGGGCGTTCGCCAGCGATCGCAGTTCGTCGCGTTTCGACCGGCCGGTGAGTACTGCTCCAAAGAAGGGAATCGAATTGGGTTGATCGAATTTTCGCTGTTGAACGGAAGCAAGAAGTGGACCGTTCTTTTGCCAGAATTCAATTCTTCGTTCCTTGTTTGCATAATCCAGCCTTTTACTCCACCACCCTTCCACTCGACACTCTTCCGACTTCACCGCCCGCTTTCAGTTCGAGTACCGCGCGCCAATGCAAGAGCCCGCGTCGAAGTTGTTCACGGACTCGATCGTCTCCGAACCGTTCGCCTCGAAGCCCGTCCTCATGAGCCGCGCGACCACCCGGAATCCCATGTACTGGCTGATCGGTCCGGGCGTCGCCGTCGTGATTCTCTTCATCATCATCGCGATGCTCGTCCTCTGGTGGCTCAAGTGCAACCGGAAGGGCTCGTCCGGAGCGTTCGGCCACCACAACGGCGGCACGATGACGCGGCGCCACGGGTCGATCACGAAGATCGCGCTGGGGACGGACTTTGCGCAGATGAACGGCAACGGGAACGGAATCTACGGCCCCGCAGCCGCCCACCCGCTGCCCAACGAAACGTCGAAGCTGTTGGTGAACGGCGCCGGCATCACGTCGAACGGAACGCTCGGCCATCGGCAGAACGGCGACCTCAACGGCCACGCGCACTTTGCGCGCAACTCGGCGCCGACCGCCGACCCGCCCCTCTACGACCTCTACGCGCCGAACGGCGGCCTTTCGATCAGCCAGTCGAATTTGCACGACGGCGTGGGCGTTCCCAATGGTGGGATGCACGCGAACGAGCAGCTCTTCTCCACGAGCACCGCCCTCACGCTCGCGGGCAGCGGCTCGCTCCACCACTCGGCCATTCCGCTGAGCGACTTCCGCGCCCATGTGGAGCGGCTGAAGATGAACGGCAACGAGCTGTTCATCAAGGTACTCCCCTCCCACTCTTCTGTAATTAATTGGATTGATTGCAGGAGTTCGAGAGCATCGAGACGGAGCAGCACTTCTCGTGGGAGCACTCGAAGCTCGAAGTGAACAAACCGAAAAATCGGTATGTTGCAGCCAAACTCTAAAATCCGCCAAACGTTCGGCTAGCCAAACTATAGTTTAGCGACTTTTCAGCCAAACTTTAGTGAACTACGATCTGGCTAGCCAAACTATATTTCGGCTAGCCAAATTATAATTTGGCCGCCAAACTTTATTCGACCCAGAACTGATGACAAATCAAACGGAATCGATGTTAAGGTACGCCAACGTCGTCGCTTACGACCACACGCGCGTCGCCCTGCAGCCGGTCGCGCGGTCGGCCACCGGCGGTCCGCGCGGCCCGCTGGGCGGCCGGCTGGACGACGACGAGGAGGACGAAGAGGAGCCGGGCTCCGACTACATCAACGCCAACTACATCGACGGCTGGACCAAACCCCGTGCGTACATCGCCACCCAGGGCCCGCTGCCCGAGACGTTCGCCGACTTTTGGCGCATGTGCTGGGAGGAGCGCTCCGTTGTGGTCGTGATGCTGACGAGGCTGGAGGAGCGCTCCCGCGTCAAGTGCTCGCAGTATTGGCCGTCGCGACACACGGCGACCTACGGCCACATCGCCGTCACCGTGACGTCGACCGTCGAGCTCGCGCACTACACGATTCGAACGATGCGGCTGGAGCACCTGATCGAAGAGGAGGTCCGCGAAATCAAACACGCGCAGTACACGAGCTGGCCCGATCACGGCGTGCCCGACCACCCGACGCCCTTCCTGATGTTCCTCAAGAAGGTGAAGGCGTTGAATCCGCACGGCGCCGGCCCCATCGTCACGCACTGCAGGTGGGCATCCTTTCCGCTTCTTCCATTCACTCGCATCCTTTCAGTGCGGGCGTCGGTCGAACGGGCGCCTTCATCGTCGTCGATTGCATGCTCGAGCGCATCAGTTCGGAGAACACGGTCGACATCTACGGCTGCGTGAAGATGCTGCGCTCGCAGCGGACGTACATGGTGCAGACGGACGAGCAGTACATTTTCATCCACGACGCCGTCCTCGACGCCGCCCAGTCGGGCTCCACGGAGGTGCCGGCGAACAAGCTGAAGCAGCACATTGAAACGAACATCCACGCGATCATTCCCGTGAGTCCCCAGCATTCGAATGCAGCAACGATTCGTCTGTTTGCAGGGATTCCAAGGGAACACGACGAATCTGGACGTGGAGTTCCAGTCCCTCTTGGCGCTCCACCCACCCAACGTCAGCTTCCAGGAAGCCCAAAGGCCGTGCAATCTGCCGAAGAACCGCAGCCTCAACCAGCTCCCGTACGACTCGAATCGCGTCGTCCTGCAGCGGCACATGAACGTGGAGGGCTCGGATTACATAAACGCGTCGTGGATCGATTCGTACCAACGACGAAGGGCGTACATCGCCACCCAAGCTCCGATGAAGGACACGGTCGTCGACTTCTGGCGGATGTGCTGGGAGTCGGACGCCTGTGTGGTCGTGATGCTCACCGGCCGGCCGCGCGCCTCCGTGGCGTTCGAACAGCCCGACCGTTGGGCGGAGTACTGGCCGCCGACCGGCGCTCTCCGCTACGACGCGATCGTCGTCGAGTTCATCCAAGAGTCCCAAACCGACGACTACATCATCCACGAACTCACGATTACGAACACTTTGGTGAGTTCTTCTCCGCTCAATCCTTCTATGCGTGTGGTTTGCAGGAGCAACGAAGCCGAACGATCCGCCACTTCCAATTTCTCAAATGGTTCGATCGGGGCGACGCGCAAGTGGATGCGCACGAGCTGAACACCTTCATTGGGACGGTAATCGCTCCTTCCTTTTCGTTCTTTCATTCATCTTGTTCGTTTGTTCAGATCCACCACACGCACCAAACGTTCGGCCTCGACGGCCCGATTTGCGTCCACTGCACGAACGGCGCGGGCCGCACGGGCGTCTTCATCGCCATCGCGAACATCATCGAGCGGATAAGCTTGGAGAAGGTCGTCGACGTGTTCACCACGGTCAAACTCCTTCGTGCCCAGCGGCCGAACATGGTCGAGACGAAGGCGGAGCTGGAGCTCGTCTACGACGCCGCCCTCGCCTACTTCCAAACCATCTCCAAGGAGACGAACCATTGGGGCTGATCGCTCAAAGAAGCCAACTGTCGACCAGAAAACAGGTGCATTTCGCTGATTATTCGGGTCTTTCGCCGTCGTTTGAGTATTCCCCCGCTTTTCTGTTGGCCACGGACCTCCGGTCTTCTTTTGTTTATAATTAGTTCCCCTTCCTCCTTGCCTTCAGTTTCGTAAGGTTTTTACTCTGCTTCACCACTCAGCTCACGGGTTTCTTCCAGACTTTTCGTATTCTTCTTCGATCTTCATTCGTTCGTATTTTGTGCACTCTTCGCCTATTCCTCCCTCCCTTCCTCTCGTTCGTACCTCCCGTTTGTCTCCTCATTGATCCACGCACACAATTGCCTTTGCTTCTTGGGTTTGCCGTCGTTGCGCAAATAAAACACATTTATTCAACCCTTTTGTGTTCTTAGAGCCAGACGGCACAAAGAAGGAAGAGGAGGAAGATGCTGGAGCGGACAGCCAGAGTAGAGGAGGATTTCGGCTCCCATCCCTCGACGGGGAACTTTGCGCTCTGAAGTCGAAGGAGATGCGAGGACGTGGAAGCGAAGACGAACGTAAACATCGAGCTTGAAGTCGCCGATTTCTTGCGCCATCTTCACTTCGATCGTTGCCTCGAACCAGTCGGCTTTGTGCCGATGGGCGGCGAAGATGGGCGTCGAAGGCGTGCAGATCTCTTCGTCCGTCGCGTCTTTGCTCTTCTTCCACTTGACACGGTCCTCGGACACGTGCAGCACGAGGTGTTTGGCCGAGAACTTGGCTGCAATCGAGTGATCGAAGAGAAAGAAGCGGAGTGGGGCGAACTCGACACGAGCGTCGAGAAGCCCTCGTGTGTTGGCTGGACGGTCACGTTGAAAGCGCACTCGCCCACCTTCAAGTCGAAGCTGAACGAGCGGGAGGTGGAAGGCGGGAGTGAACGGAGGACTCACGACTTCTGCGTAGATGAGTCGGCCGAAATGCGCACTTGAAGGAAGCGGAGGGGCGTCGGCACGCGGCCGATCAGGTGGCGGCAGTTCTCGGGGTCCACGAATTCCCTGCAAGCGATGCTGGAGCTTTTGAGAAGCTAGGAGAACTCACAAATCAGAGAAGAGATCGTAGACGAGGCACTGCTCGTCGGCAGCGGACTTTGAAGCCGCAAGCAGAACGAGCAGGAGCGAAAGGACGAGCATTCCTGATCGGCAGGTTCGTGCAACAAATGAAATGAACACGAGCGAGCCTCCATGTCTTCTCTTCCTTCCGATGCAAATGTTCGTCCCGATTTGCATGAACGAATCGCCACGAATCCGAGCAAGCGGCTAGTCCAGCCACTCGTGTTCACTTCTCGACGGTGTCATCCGCCCGCCCGCCCGCCGCTCTTCGCGTCCAATGGAGAACAAGGAGCAGCCGACCGGCACGACGCCCACGCCCGCCGCCGCCGCTGCGACCACGAGCAGCCAGCCGCCGCCCGCCGCCGCGCAGCCGGCCGCCGGCGACGACGAAGCGGCGCGCGAATTGAAGAAACGCGCCCACTTGTTCGAGGAACGCCCCGGCTTTAGGCGAGTGCCCTCCCTTCCTTCCTCTCGTTGACCACCCTCCAACTGCAGCTATCACTACGCGAAGGTCCCGTAAGTCCTCCACTGCTCTGCTTCCATCCACTCACTCGCTCTTTGTTGCAGCTACAAAAAAGGAGCCAAGTTCGGGCTCATCATCAAGGCGTTCGAGAAGCGCGTCTTCGTCTCCAAACTCGAACCCAAATCGTTGTGTGCGGATCAACTCATGGTCGGGAACTTCCTCTACCCTCCTCATCCTTCTTGTTGCAGGTGGGAGATCACTTGATCGACGTGGACGGCGAGCCGGTGCACGACCGCGAGCAGGCCAAAAAGCTGATGCTGCAGCGGTTGTCGAAGACGCGCAAGGTCTCCTTCATCGTGGAGCGGCCGGTGTCGGCGGAGGCGCGCGCCTGGGCCAAGGCGGCCATCCTCTCCTCTTCGACGCGCACCTCGTCGACGGCGCCGCGCGAAAAGGCGGCGTGGGCGGCGAAGGCGGCGCTCCAGCGACAAGTGGGCACTCCACCGTTCTCCTTTCATCTTTCGGGTCGTTGCAGAACGCTCTCGCCGGCCAGAAACAACCGGCCAGTTCGGAGATCGGCTCGCCGGACCCGCAGCAGAAGAAGGGCTCCGCGGAGAGCCGCCTGTCGATGGCCGGCGTCTCGATGGGCGGCCCGGTCGGCCGTTGATTTTCCCGCCCGTCTTCTCTCGCGAATAAACGAATCCTTCGTCCGCTTGTTGCTGCAGGAACGAACACTCGAGATCATTGCTGTTGTTGCCGATCCTCCACTCGATCCCTCCGTCGTTCACGTGCTCGTCGTTCTTGTTTGTCACTTCCCTCCCGATTCTTCCGCACTTGTACCCGGCGGAGTTTGTTTGAGTTCACGTCTCGGCCGGCAACAACTTCCGTTCGGTCCGTCCATTACCGTCCGCTCGGTCGGTTGGGGGATTCGCGTCTTTTCTGGAACTTCATCGATCAAAAAGCAACAGTCGGGCGGATGAAAGGCGGCCGGTCGGTAAGTGAGTCGAACGGGCGAACGACTCGGTTCTTTCTTGCACCCGACCGGCCGGCGGTTTGTTTGCGCGTGTGCGAATTTCGAAAAAACCGATCGCCCAAGTGCAAACATCCGCTCCGACTCTCCCGCCGTCCGCCTGTCGTCCGCCCGGATGTCAACGACACCCGGCCGATTTGCGGGGATCTCCACTCACCGCACTCTACCCCACTCAGCTCTTGCTGCAGCCAGCCGCCGCTCGGCCGTGAAGCAGCGCTCGTTCTCCGGCGGGGAGGAACGGCCGGGTTGTTTGACCACTTACAGCAACCAGCCGGCCGTCTTGTTCACGAGAAAGACGAAAAGAAAGGGGTGATGTTTGTATGGCGGCGGCGGCTCGAAGTCACGTTCCGAACGGCGGACTTTGAAGTTCAAAGTTTTGCGATCGTTCCGCCTTTTCGACGGCCGCCTTCGCGCGTCGAACGCCCGCCCTCGCCGGCCGATCGGGCGGCGGAGCTCCCGAACGACGTCAAGCGGAAGGGCCGCCCGGAGATCAACGGAAGGCCGCGAGCCGGGCGGATAAAAGCGGCACGAAAGAAGTGAGAAGAAGGCGGAAGACGAACCGAAGACGACTGAGGAGGTTTTCTTTCCACACGCTCCTGAATTGTTTGAAGAAGATGTCCGTGAAGAAGGAGCCGCTCAACAACCCGTTGGAGCTGCAGACCGACTGGCGCTCCATCTACATCGCCACGCTGCTCACCTTCGTCGGGAGTGTGCAGTTCTCGTTGTACTTCAGGTGAGCATCCATCCTCTTGCCGTTCTTTCCTACTCATCCGTTTGCAGTGCGATGTGGCCCTTCCTGCAGATCCTCGACCCGGACATCACGGAGAGCTTCTTCGGGCTGGCGATCGCCGTCTACTCGCTCGGCCAGTGCATCAGTTCGCCGGGCTTCGGCGTGTGGTCGAACTACGTGAAGGCGGTGAAGCAGCCGTTGAGTTGCGGCCTCCAACTGATGCTCGTCGGGAACGTTCTCTACTTGCTGATGGAACTCGTGGATTGGATCGCCCCGCGCTACCTCCTGCTCATCGGCCGGCTGATCATCGGGCTGGGCAGCGGGAACGTCGCGGTTCTGCGCACGTACGCGGCAACCGCCTCCGCGCCGAAAGACAACTCGAAGGCCATCGCGTACGTCACTTGCGGTCAAGCGTTGGGGTTGACCACCGGGCCGAGTGAGCGGACGAACCTTTCTTTCCTTCACTTAAAGCCGCTCTTTAGTCTTCCAACTGCTCTTCACGCCGCTCGCGCATCCCGGCTGGCAGGTCTTCGATTGGGTCACTTTCCATGTGAGCCCAAACGAACGCAGGGTTGATTAAAAGCTGTGTGTTCAGATGTACAACGCGCCCGCATTCCTCGCGTGCGTGATGAACATCGTCGGGCTCGTCCTCCTCCACTTCTACTTCAACGAAACGTACGCGGGCATCGTCGAGGAGGAGGAGGAAGTGGGAGAGAAGAATGACGAAGAGAAAGCGGAGGAAGGAGTGGCCGCCGCGCACAAACCGAAGCTCCCCGACTACGATCAGATCGCCGTTTGGGTCTCGTACGCGACGCGTTTCGCCGATCAATTCGGTTCGTTCCGCCCGCCCGAACATTGGACTCACTTGTCGTTTAGTTCGAGCGAATCTCGAAACGCTGGCCACCGCTTTCGCGATGATGTCCTTCTCGTTTACCGAACACGAGGCCGTCACGCGAACGTCGATGGCGCAGGGAGCCGTCGGAGCGATCACTTTCGGCGTCTACATCCTCTACATCGTCTTTGATTTGGACAAATAGTGAGCTGAGGGACTGCTCTCCATCCTCATTCGTTCGTTCAGCATCTCCAATCGAATCGGGTGCATGTTCTCGCTGGTGATTCTCGCCCTCTTCCACGTCGTGACGTACGCGTGGCCCTTCCTGCCGAATCACGTGCACCCGCCGCCGGTGGACGAGAACGGAACGGCGGCGAGCGGGATCGGCTGCAACGGGACGAAATTCACGTGGTGCGACGACCTGACGACCGTCGATCCGTGGGTCTTCTACCTCGCTTACGCGCTGATGATCGGCCTTGCGTTCCCGCTGCTCACGATCACGACCAACCAGTTCGTTCCACCAATCAATACAGAGCGCTCACTTCCGTTGGCTTTCAGATTGTTCAGCCAAATCCTCGGCCCGCGCCGGCAGGCCGTCGAGCAGGGCTTCCTTCAGGTGAGTGCCCTCTTGTTCTCGCTTTCCGTTGACTCGTGGACGTTCAGGTGGCTGCGGGCGTTGCGCGAATGGTCGGCCCGGTGACCGCCGGCAATCTCTACGGTTTCTTTGGGCCCCGGCCGGTGTGGTGGTTGGAGTTCGTCGTTACCGTCCTTGTGCTCGCTCTATGGTGAGTTGAGCCATCGATTGATCGATTTAAAGCCGTGATTCGATCAAAGGTTCGTGTTCTACCAGCGGATGGTTCCGCTCCGACTGCCGCGCGACCTGCTGCCCTCCGTGGACCTGACGGCGAGCAGCGTGTCCACGTTGACGTCCACGCAGTCGAGTGCCGCCGAGCGCGACGAGAAGGCGCCGGTTTGAAGTCGAGTGCGCTCTTGACTCCTCGCTTCTCGCCCCGTTCTTTCTGTACACAGTTGTTGAGTTTTTTCAGCCTTGTTCCCGAATATTCCAGCAGCAAGAGGAGTCGTTTAGTTCACCGGTGTGTGTTCCGATTAGTTCCGATTAAACGAAGTTTGTTTGCACTGGAGTTCGATCCGCCGGGTGCAGAGATCGAACACAACTTTTCGGTCAGCAAACAAGCAGAAGGGGAGTGGACTCGTCGTCAAAACCTCGTTCTTTTGTCGAAAAGGACTAACTTGCACCTCTCTTTCCGTTCGATTTGAAGGGCAGTAGCTGCAAGAGCGCCGAGCGGGCGATTTGTGACGTGAACGCCACTCGAACTTGCAAAGAACAGTGGAAACGGATGTTCTCGTTGTGCTGTTGGTTTAGAGTTCGACGTAGCGAAGACAACAAACGAGGCGGCCTCTTTCCGCTCTTTCCACGCCTTGAACCGAGCCGCCGACCGATCACGACGAGACGTCACCAAGAAGTCGACCACGTACTCGCTGTTCGCGCGCGCAAACGCAAGCCACTCGAGTAGCTGCTTGAACTGCACAAAAGGATACCGTTCGCTGTGCAGATGCAGCTCTCCGGGTAATGGTTGAGTTGAACGGAAGGCGGCTGAAGAGGGCGGTGGGCAATGGTGGGCGGCTGTGATCAACGGCCAGCTCGTCGACTTGTGCTGCCCGCACCGCCGGCCGTACTCGAACTTTCAGGTCGTTCTACACGCTCAATCGCCGCCGCCCCTCGTGTTCAAACAAAAAGACGGCGGCGGCGTCGTCAACGTCCGCCAACCGCAACTCGTGGACGCCGGCCTATCTCTTCGCCGTGCGGATTGCAACACGAGTTTATTTTCTACCGGCTGCGCAATGAGTAGTACAAAGAATAAGAGTGGTTACTTTGCAGGAGGTTCTCTCGTTTAAAAGAAAGAAATTAGTACAAAACAGTAAGCAAGCTGAAGAGAACAAAGAAAGCTGCGGTCCCTTCGATGTCGAAGGAGCGTTGTGGAGAAGCGGAATCAATTTGAGGGCGGTGGATGTCGTACGTGGCCGAGAAGTTGTACGTGCCGCGAATAATCCAACTTGTTCCGTCTCTGTCTGGGACCGTGACAGCGACAATGGTCTCGTTGGAGCGCAATTGAAAGTGCGTGAATTCTGCGTCGTTCGGGAACCACATCAGCTGAAACGATGACAGTTTGTGAGTTGTATAGAATTTCAAGCGCATCATACTTTGGTCAGCTCCGACGTAGGAGACAACCTGTTCGTTCGGTAAAATTGTTTCTCCTGCCTGATGTACAGTTCTCCGCTCGGAGCGAAAGAAAAGTACGGCAACGACCACGTGTTGTTGAGTTCGGGCAGGCGGGAGAGGGCGGCAAAGTCGGTCACTTTCGTCTCGACGCCGCTCTCTAAATCCAGCAAGTAGACGTCCATTTGACTAGTTTCGCTGTCGTTGTAAGAAAGCAGCCAACGATAGAATTCTTGTGCTTTAAGTGTCTGCGGCCTCCATGCAAAGAAAGCAATCGAGCGGCCATCCGGAGCGAACTGGACGCCGCCTTCGTAGCCGAGAGTGTTCGTGATCTGAAAGAAAAAATAACATTGATCGATTGCATAACTACTCACTCGTTTCGGATTTTCCATGTCGTTTAAATCAGCGATGTAGAGGTCGTAGTCGCCGTCGCGATTGCTCGCGAAGACCACTCGCCGGAAGTCGGGCGAAACGGCGAGTTCGCCCTCGAAGAACGCGTTGTTCGTGAGTCGCTGTTTGATCGTCCCGTAGCGATTCATTCGGAAGATCTCGTTCGATTGGGGCAGCACAAATTCATCACCGACATAAAAACACCAATCTGCCACGTTTTCGTTATCGCAAGGGAAATTTTCGTCGACTGAGCAGTGCCAGAAATTTTCGTCCCCAACGTACTCCTGAAAGTACACTTTACAATCGTTAATCCCAAGCAAGACTTGCAAGTCGATCGGCAATTGGCGACACAATGAGAAAATCTCCATCGCCGTCGGGGGTCAAAAATCGTGCCCAATACGTGCACGAGAATCCCGGCCCTAACTGACGTGCGGAGATTTCTCCATTTCGATCACTGACGTCCAATCGCAGCAGCTGTGACGCATTTAGGTAATTTCAAGTCACCTTTTTTGTTGTCGTCACTCACTCGCTCGTTGACGTCTTCCCTCAACACAATGACCACATTTGACTTCTGACTGAAATATCCGCATGTAGCGCTGAACGATGACGTCTTTGAACTCACCTCACGTCTATTCCAGAGATGGAAATCCATGAGGCGTGCAAAGGCAGCGCGTTTCTCACGTACATCGATAGGCGAGCATTCATTTCAAAATGAGCCGCTAAAGACCCTTAAAGACTTGTTTGATTGCTCAAGACAAATGTACGTTTGTGTAACGGGAATGCTTTGTCTTGGCCGAAAGTCGCGAGGAACAGTTGGAAATCCCCGCGGGCGTCTGGGGCAACGAAGGTGACGTAATCCACGCCTTTCATCCGAATGGTGTCCACTTGTTTAGCTCCGGCGAGTACGAGAGTCTAAACCAAACCAACAATTAATCAAACAATTTGTCCACTCACTTCATCATCGCCGTGTCGCAGCCAGACGGAACTCTCGCCTGTCCGCGTGTCCAGACGAGTGAAAAAGAAGCGGCCGCTACCGTCTCTCAGGAACTTCGGGTCGAGAAGCGAGCAGTCGGGATCCGCGAGGAACGGAGTGTCCATTGAGAAGCTTCTGTTTTGGAGCTCGCCGAAGGAAGTGCGGTAGATCGCCGCTCCTTCGAGAGCGAGGATTCCATTTCTATACCAGAATTGCTAATAAAACGATCCGTTTGGTTACCGTGCGACTTCTCGCTCCTCTTCGGGCAGGTGAACGCCGTGGAACAGAACCCAACTGTCTTCTTTTGTGTCCACCGCATCAAAGCCATCCGCCCAGCCGGGCACGTCGTAGTTAAACTAAAATAGCCGGCTAGAACAACCCGCGATAATTCTTACCGTTTGACTGTGATTTCGGAAGTAAAGCCGCACACCGAGGCTGTCCGCCAGCGTCCCGATACGAATTCGGACCTTGCAGAACAGCCATTTGCTCCACTTTATCGTTAGGTCGTTGTTGGGAATTTCCACTGGTCCATCATGCGTTGCGTAGGCCCCCACTGCGTAGAACATAGCAGGCATTTCGTTCTCAAAACGCTCGTTGTGTGGCTTTGCGCCTACAATCAAACCATAAAGTACTCAGCGATGTAGTCAAAAGTTACAAGCAGCTTTCATGTGAGCGTTTAAATTCGTTTCATTGCAGGCGGAAGCCGGACAGAAAGCAGACTCCGAAAAATCGTCATTCACTTCTGCAGTTTGCAGTTTCTGCAATAAAAACTTGTTTAAAACTTAACACTGAAAATTTGCCGATAAGCCGGTAGTCGAAGCAAACAACTGGACTGAAGTAAACTATTATTGGGACAAGAGCGCAGTTACGCCAATACTTATGGTATCCGATCGATCAGGGCCCGTTAGTTTTCGTTCAACAACAGACCCCTTTTCTTCCCCGAGTCCCGTGGAAAGCAGGGAAACGGGGCGGTTGAAAGCGGTAAGATCGATGCTGTAGACGTGATGGCACATCGACTCGTACGGACCGCCTTTGGCCGTGAACGTGATCGACTGCCCGTCCCCGCTAAACAACAGAGCAATCAAGATAGAATGAAAGGAAGAGCACCTGAACTTCGGATCGGAGTGATCGCCGCCGTCGGTCAGTTGAACGACGTTGTACAGCACGACATCATTCGCTCTCGCTGCGCACAAGAGAAGAAAGCAGCCGATAATAAAATTCATTGGCTACATTCTCAGACTTTCCTTGCAGAGACGATTGGAGGTTTTTTAGGTCAGAACAAATCGAAAAGAAAAATGTTCCTTTTATCGCCTTTTGCTTGTGCGCTCGAAGGCGGAGTCAAAAGGCGAGGACCGACACTTGCGATCCAAATATCTGTTCTTGCACGCGGCTGCTGTCGTATTGGACTATTTATTTGAAACGATGAAAAGGAGTAACACAAAGAAGATGAACAACAGCAGTAGTAAAGAGAGTAAGAATAAACAATTGGGATTTCTCAGGTGGATCTCCCGAAGCTGATAATTTGTTTCGCGTAATCGTAAGCATAGCAGTTCTCATGCATAACAGTTGGAGGCACAATAACTGTTGGCACGTTCGTGTAAGCAACGCCGTTGTTTCTAGCGGCAAAAAACCGAATGTTGCGGATTCCCACCGAACAAGTAGAATGTCGCAGATAAATGGAGTGAATTGTAAAGACAAATTCTTCCTCTTCAAACACCATCCGTGCGGGCAGGTTAGAAGTAGAACAGTTGACCAAATAGTGCAAGTGATTTTTCGGATCCCGAATAAGTGCATTTGCCGCCAACGCCCGCTGAATGATCTCGTCAGAGAAGTACAGAAAATTTAACCGGTCTCGATCAAAGGTGAAATGAATCTAAATAACGGCTGGCAAAAGTTTTTTCAGCGATTAATAACATACGATGGGATTTTCGAACTTGACGTTCAAGAATTCCATTCTGTCCATTTGGACCGTCCATTCGTTCTTCAGCGTCGGAAAGTTAGCCCAATCGACGCACGACACATCGTTTGGCAATCCTCCAATGTAGAGCATCTGGTGCAGTTGTGCACCGGAATTGGCGAAAATCGGAGCGGGAATGAGGCCCTGATCGTAGGCCATGGTCACAAAGTTGTACTTGCCAGGCGCCAATCCAAAATAACCGCCGAAATGTGGACTTAAACCGCTGCAAAGAATAGAATTTCTAAATGATAATTTTTGTTCCTTTCTCACTAATAATCCACAATTTTGCCGACCATCAGCGGTGCGTTTTCGACTACAAAAACACTTGTCGTATCTTCGCCTCCAGTAGTGAAGTTGTCGTGGAATGCGATTCGATCAATAACCACGTGTCCTTTGAACTTCCAAATCTGCGATGTCTGTGCACTCCACTCTATTTTTGTTTCGATGTGAGTAGTCGACTCCGTCCGGTTGTAAAGATTGCTTCCATGGGGCAAACCACCTTCTGCGCAATCTCTCCACCACAATTGCCGTCTTGCTGGCAAACACTCCGATTGGCAGAGCAGCGGTCCAGCGTCCTCTTAAAGTGAGTTTGTATCAGAAAACAACCAGAAGAAAAGAGCATACCATCTGCGCACACTCGTGGGCATGTTTCTGGTAGCGAAGCACAAGGATCTTCCCACAGAATCAATCCTGAGTGTACGGTGGACAGTTGCAAGTACAGTTGCAGTGGTGGTGTTCCAATATCCGCGATACACAAAGCCTGGAGCAAAAAAGTCAAGGATTTTGCCAAACTTCTTACATCATCGCTGTATACGGTAGAAAATTTTCGTATGGTAGGCGCTTGAACACTCCAAACGGTCAAGAAATTTACGAACAGGAGAAATCCGCTGCTCTTCGACATCTGGCATGTGTATTTGCCGTCGTCTTCAGGCAATGAAAAACCGGCGGATTCATCGATTTAAAAGCGTTTTGATAAGAACCGCTAGTCACTTGTGGTAACGATTTAAAACTTTCGACTCCTCCCCATCATTGACCTTCTTCTCCACAACGAGCAGTTACTGAGACGCCAACAAAGTTCTGTTGCATGAAAAGTAGCAAGTCGACATTTTGATGGCTTGAGTTCACAAAATGCTCCCAATGATCATTTTTGTAAGCGTTTTACCGTACGATCACGCTTACTTCGAGTATCGAGGCGATAAAACAGCGGAAATGTCAATCTCTGGCATTCTCTTGTTCAATTCCGCAAACCAACGGCTTAACGAACCTTCGAAGCAAATCCGTCCACATGGAAAACTTTTATCAGTGCAAAAAAAGAACTTGGGGCTTAGTTCGCGGGAAAGCGGCGAAAATAAGCGGCTCATAGCCGCCACTTCACGTTTTTCTCTTGAAAAGTTGGAAGGATTAAGCGCGACTCGCAAGAACCGTAAGCTTTCGAAACTCTCGTCCACGTACACTCGGACGGCGGAAAAGGTAGATCCGCTTACAAATGCTCGATCTCTTGGTTCTCCGCACAAACATGGCAAAGAGGAAAGAAGCTTTTGGGCCCCACCGGGAAGATTTTTTGCTGTTAT
This sequence comes from Aphelenchoides fujianensis, assembly GCA_024699865.1. Taxonomy (NCBI): domain Eukaryota; kingdom Metazoa; phylum Nematoda; class Chromadorea; order Rhabditida; family Aphelenchoididae; genus Aphelenchoides; species Aphelenchoides fujianensis. The sequence goes on along the minus strand of JAMPIO010000012.1, from coordinate 407,731 downwards.
GCGGGGCAAGCGGCTTGCAGCAAAGTTCAGCAACAAAACGATAATCTCGGCGTCCGATGCGTTGAACAGCAGGCGAGATCCCTGAGTCGTCGTTTCGTAAAGGTGAGAAGAAATAGGAGTCAAAATCAGACGGTCGCCTCGCCCCATTGGGCATCCAAGCAATCCGTTTTCCCGCCTCTCGTTTTATTCAACGAGCGGCAGAAGAATTCGTTTGATTCGCACGTCTCTCCTACCGCGAGCAACGCGAACAAGATTATTCTACCGAGTCGCCGACCGATCACAAGGAAACGTTCACAAAAACTCGGCAACGAACTCGCCGTTTGCGCGCGCAAACGGAAGCCACTCGGGCAGCTGCTTGAACTGCACAAAGAAGATTACCGTTCGCTGTGCGATGCAGCTCTCGGGTAATGGTTGAGATGAACGAAGGGCGGCAGAAGACGGCCGTGGACGACTGCGATCAACGGCCAGCTCACCAAGTTGTGCTGCCCCCGCCGGCCGTTACGGTCGAAACGAAAAGACGGCGGCGTCGTCAACGTCCGCCAACCGCAACTCGTGGACGCCGGCCTATCTCTTCGCCGTGCGGATTGCAACACGAGTTTATTTTCTACCGGCTGCGCAATGAGTAGTACAAAGAATAAGAGTGGTTACTTTGCAGGAGGTTCTCTCGTTTAAAAGAAAGAAATTAGTACAAAACAGTAAGCAAGCTGAAGAGAACAAAGAAAGCTGCGGTCCCTTCGATGTCGAAGGAGCGTTGTGGAGAAGCGGAATCAATTTGAGGGCGGTGGATGTCGTACGTGGCCGAGAAGTTGTAATTGCCGTAAGCAATCTGCGTGTCAATGTCGTTTTCAAGCACGGCTACCATGGTCTCCTCGGACCGCAGCTGGAAGTGGATGAAATCGTGGTCGTTTGGAAAGAACATGAGCTGCAAGCGAGAACATTTCAACGCTGCACGATACCGTACTCACTTTGTTTAGCTCCGTTGCAGAAGATGAAGAATTCAGACGATAAAACTGCTTTTCTTGCTTGATGTACAGCTCTCCGTTTGAGGCAAAAGAGAGCTCGGGCCCTTTCCAGGTGTTGTTGAGCTCGGGCAGGCCGGAGCGAGCGGCCAAGTCGGTGACTTTTGTTTCTTCCCTACTCTCCAGATCCAGCAAGTAGACCTCCATCCTCATGTAGTCGATTGCGTTGTAAGAAATAAGCCACTTGTAGAATTCCTGTGTTTCCGGTGATTGCGGACGCCACGCGGTGAAGGCGATCGTGCGTCCATCTGGAGCGAACTGGACGCCGCCCTCGTAGCCGAGAGTGTTCGTGATCTGAAAGAAAAAATAACATTGATCGATTGCATAACTACTCACTCGTTTCGGATTTTCCATGTCGTTTAAATCAGCGATGTAGAGGTCGTAGTCGCCGTCGCGATTGCTCGCGAAGACCACTCGCCGGAAGTCGGGCGAAACGGCGAGTTCGCCCTCGAAGAACGCGTTGTTCGTGAGTCGCTGTTTGATCGTCCCGTAGCGATTCATTCGGAAGATCTCGTTCGATTGGGGCAGCACAAATTCATGAACACTAAGCAGAAGATACGGACACCACTTGTTTGGGTGCCGGTAATCACAAGGCATGTTTCCAGCGAGCAGGCAGGCCTCGTTGTGCTGAGAGCCATGGTATTTCTACATAGAAGATGACAATCGTAGCATCCATCTAAGCAAAAACTTGCGGTGTAATTGGCAATTGGAGACACAATCAGAATGTCGCCGTCGCCATCTTCAGTCAGAAATTGCGGCCAATACGTGCACGAGAGCCCGGGCCCCAACAGGCGCGTGAAAGGCTGCAATCCATGATCGCTTGCGTTCAGTTGTACCACCGAAAATGCAATATAGTAGGTTCTGTCGTATTTCTGTTCGCTGTAATGGCCTACTCGCTTGTCTCGTTCCCGCATAGTGGCTACCAGCGTGTGACGGCGCTTCGCGCCGTCCCCAGCTGGGGGGTGTCGTTAGACTGGTGGGTATCGCGTGCATTTGTCGATTTGTTCGATAACCGAATGCTCACTGGAACGGTAGAACGCTTAGTCGCGCTTCACTAACGTTTGGGTTTGATTGAAACTCGGCGAATTGTCAGTTTCTGAACAAAGAGTGCCTACTTACTCCATTCTGCTCATAAGAGCCCGAGAAAAACGAAGGCGAACGGTTTAAGTCGCATGCCAACGCGGGCTTTGGGCATGAATGGGCGCAGAACGTTGTTAAACATTTGCGAACGGTGCCGAACAGTCTGTTTCGAGCCCAGAAGGCGGAAAAGTGAGTGCTGGTTGCGGCACCCAAAGAAGGCGGTCGCAAAGCTGAAGTGCAGGCCCCCACATTAAACCATCCATTACTCCTCGGCAACCGATTCTTTTAAAAATCTGAAACGGTGGAAAGATGGGCAACTACGTGATCGACATTTCCGCCAAGTTTCAGAAGAATGCGTCCACTCATGTCCGATCCCGCCCGCTTTTACGCATTTTGAGGGAGTCGGTTCGCGTAAGCCGCAGTGGCCGAGTGGGCCAAGAACAACAACAATATGCAGTGCGCTGAAAAGTCCAGGTTCTGCGCTTTCGGATGAGCCCACCCACGTATTCTCACGCCCGATAGGCGATGAGAACGACGGATTTGAACTTTGCTTCAAATTTTCAAACCGACACAAAATCTTAGGTCCATGAGCCTGAGGTTCTGGCAACTCCCCCCGACCTAAATTCAATTTCAAAAGATGCGCCAAACTCTTCTCGAGGGAGGATCTTTTTTGTTTGCCGAATAAAATTCCTGGAGTCGAGAACGGCGCGCCCGAGTGTGGACCTCTTCGATTTTGCGCTCGACTTTTCCGACTTTGGTCGATCACAACTTTCTTCAACGACATTTCTTGATGATGCGGTCAACTGATAAAATGTTCCTCGTTCCAAGCTGCATCTTTTCGTCCACAGGGCGGGTGAATTCGGCCGTGCGCGAAAAACGGTACGGCGCGGAACGTTGGCACGGAACGTTGAACGTGCCCGCCGGCGGTCGAAATGCACATTTTCGTAATCCGCGCATACGACTTCCTCTAGCCAGAAAAAATTTCAGGTCGATAGGACCAACGGCTAAAAAGTTGAGGGGGCGACTCTGACATACAGGCTCACCGGTTAGCGCCGTTTACGGGGGGATAATGATCACGTTATTTTTCTTGCTGAAATCAAATTCGACATTCCGTTACAAGAACACGTTGGGTACTCACCTCACGGATATTCCCATCAGCGCGTTGAGTGTGTCGTGCAATACGGAGACGTTTTGCTGCACGTACATTGAAAGCCGGACATCTGTTTTTGGTTTGGTTTCTGTAAGAATTGCTTTTATCAGCCCTGTGTAAGATGGAACGCACGTCGTCGATGAGGGAACGTTTTGTTCTGGCCGAAGGTCGCGAGGAAGAGTTGGAATTCGTCGTCGTCGTCGCGGGCAACGAACGTCACGTAGTCCACTCCTCTGATTCGAATTGTGTCGAGCTGTTTGGCGCCTTTGCGGACGAGGACCTGAACTAATTGAATCACTCGTCTAATTGATTGCCCGCGCACCTCCGAGTTGCCTTCCCGCAGCCAAACGGAGCTCTCGCCCGTCCGCATGTTTAGACGCGTAAAGAAGAAGCGACCGCTGCCGTCCCGGAGGAACTTTGGGTCGAGGAGCGAGTAGTCGGGATCGGAGAGGAAGGGGGTGTCCATCGAGAAGCTCTTGTTCTGAAGCTCGCCGAAGGAAGTGCGGTAGATTGCCGCTTCCTCGAGCGTGAGGATCCCGTTTCTAAACGGAGCATCATTCAAATAAACCTTTCACTCGGGCACCTGGCGACATCTTGGTGCTCTTCTGACAGGCGGACGCCGTGAAAAAGAACGGGACTACCCAACCTGGTGTCCACCGCATCGAACCCGTCCACCCAGCCGGGGACGTCGAAGGTGAACGAAAAAGAAGCGATAAACAGACAAACTCCACTCACTTACCGTTTGACTGTGATTCCGAAAGTACAAACGGACAGCCGCCTCTCCAGCGTACGTCCCGATTCGTATGCGGTCATTGTAGAAGAGCCACTTGCCCCACGTCGAGTAACCGGGGGACAATCCGATTGTTGCCGCGTATCCCGGTAGATTTTCGTCCAGAAACACGGCCGGAATACAGTTTTGGAAACGTTCCTCGTGTGGTTTGGCGCCTACAATCAATACAAAGTAACGTACTAGGCGTCCACAAATCGTAACTTACATGCAGCGTTCGTCTTTTCGTCCAAATCCTTTCGATCGCACAGCGAAGGCGGGCAGAAAGCGGCCTCGTTGAAATCGTCAGACAATTCAGCATTGCGTAGGACCTGCAAGCGACAGTAAAACTCTGAAAGAACGCGGTTAAATCGTACGGAGAAGACGGTGCTCGAAACAATGTTCTCGACTAAATTCCGCCTGTTAAATTCAAAAAACGGAGGATAACGAACCGATCCTGTCGATTTTGCGAGTTCCTGTGAAGACCACTTGCATAACGCTTCCCGTTTCCTCTCCCAGTCCGCTGGAAAGAAGAGAGACAGCTCGATTGGAAGCCGAAAGGTCGATCTTGTAGACGTGATGACATTTCGACTCGTACGGGCCGCCTTTGGCAGTGAAAGTGATCGACTGTTCATCCATGCTAAACAACAAAATGCAGTCAAGATCGAAAAAAGGAAGGGACACCTGAACTTCGCATCGGCGTGATCCCCGCCGCTTGTGAGCTGGACAACGTTGTACAGCGAGACATCAGCTCTCGCTGCACACATGAGAAGAAAGCAGCCGAGAACGCAGCGCATGGCTGCACTCGACTGCAATCTTGCGGTCACGAATCGGAGACACAAATTAGAACACGGTTATTTCTTGACCAACAAATGATGACGTCGCTGTCTCTCTCGTCGTTCTTTGCCTGCAAAGGCGGAGCCGAGAATTCATTTCAAGGTGTCCTCTTTAGCATCCCGCTTAAACATTTATTGAATGGCCGTACAACAAAAACACGAGCAAATTCACGAGTATAAGGAATACTGTAGAGTTTATGGAGCGGGGTAAGTAATAAAGAGATTGGGAAAGTATAAACGACTTAGAAGTCTGTAGGCATGCGTACTACTTGCAGAACAAACACAGGCACGCGTTGCTGTTACTTCTGCTCAATACCAAGGCCCGGTAGCAAAACTTATGGTTTCATTCGCGTAATCGTAAACGAAACAGTTCGGCCACCAAACGCTTGAAGGAAAGATGATCGTGGGTGTGTTCGTGTACACAACGCCGTTGTTCCTCGTTACGAAGTAGCGCATTCTGCCGATCGGAAAGACGCACATCGAATCCCCGTACGGCCAGCTCGGAAGCTTGAACACGAACTCTTGGCCGTCCGCCGTCACACGGAAGGACAGCGCGTCGGTGGAGCAATTCGCAAGGAAGTAATCTTTATATTGCTGGTAGGGAACAATGGCGCCCGAGTCCAAGGCCTTCTGAATGATCTCGTCGGAGAAGTAAACGCGATCATATTGGTCCCGATCGTACATAAAATGGATCTGAAGGAGCATGGACGTTACGGTTTTTCGTTTGATACTTACGATCTCATTCGTGTTCGTAATGTTGAGAAAGTCCATCGTCACTTGAATCATCCACTTGTTTTGGAAGGTCGAAAAGTGCGCCCAATCGCCGCACTTCGCGTCCGCCGGAAGTCCACCGAAATAGAGAAACTCGTCTTCTCCCGCGGAGGCGACGATGGGAGCGGGAATGAGGCCCTGTTTGTGCGCTTGGACGACGAGGTTGTGCTCTCCCGGAGCCAAGCCGAAGTACCCACCGCGTCGATTGTCTAACAGACTGCAATGCACTGGTTACTTGAATGACGAGAACTGGTCGTGTTATGACTAGTAATTGAGGACTTTGCCGACCATCAACTGCGCGCTTTCCAACGCCAGCACGTTCGCTGAATTGTCGCCTCGGCTTTCGTTGTCGTGGAATGTGATGCGATCGAGAACAATGCTGCCTTCCATTTGCCAGAACTCCAAGAGGTGAGTCGTCCACCTGATTCCCGTGTCTGTTGAAGTGCTCGATTCCGAAAGGTTGTAGAAATTGCTGTCATCGAATGAGTGTCTTTGTGCGCAATCCCTGAACAATCGATGTCGTTTCTCGGGCAGGCATTCCGGCTGACAGAACAGCGGCCCGAAGTCTTCTGCAATTACGTTCGCTTCGTGTGAATCATGGAAAGCGACACACCGTCTTCGCACAAACGAGGGCAACGCGCTTCTTGCGGGCTGCACGGATCCCCCCAAAGAATCAAGCCCGAAAGCACCGTGGATCGGTAGAGCTGCATTTTCACGGGCGGTGTTCCCAGTTCGGCGGTGAAGGTGGCCTAAAGTAAGACCGAATGGATGATCGACAGCATCGCCGTACAAGAGTGACATCGAAATAGACCTTGCGAATATTTTGCGCTCCAGTATATTCAAGGATAAAGCAGGCGATGAAAAGCAATGAATTGTCGATGTTCGGCATCATTTCCACGCTACGAAAAGCCGTCTTTTTCTCGCTCAATCGTTCTCGTCAAAAGGCGGATCGAAATCAGGTTGAAGTAGCAACTCCTCTGTTTTGCAGCACTGATCGTACCTGTTCAGTGTGATCACCTCGTAATCCTAACGCTTGACGGCTCAACGAGCATTCGGAACAAATGCCGCATTCCAAAGTTTTATCAGTTAAGCGAGAACACGAGGCTTTTTGCCGCTTAGAGTGGCGGAAATAAGCGGCTCACAGCCGGCGTTTCTGGTTTCTTCCTTGAAAACTGAGGAGGATTAAGCGCGACTCGCAAGGACCCTTGAGTTCCACAAACGCTGGTTCCACGTACAACTCTGGAAAGAACGATCCGCTTTCAAATGCTCGGTCTCTTGGCTCTCCGCACAGACCTGGCGAGAACGAAAGTAGCTTACGGAAGTGCTAGCGGAAATAAACCTTCCGCAGTCGCCCTGGCAGGCGGACAAGCGGCTTTCCAACGGAGTTCAGAAACGAAACGATAATCTCGGTGTTCGTTGTGTTGATCAGGCGCAATCCGCGAGCCGTTAGCTTTGTCATGGACGAGAACAACCAATCAAAAGCGGTATGTGGCCTTTGCCCATCGCACATCCACAAGAACAATTGGTGTCGCTGGTGCCCTTGCGATTCAACGAGCGACTTGAACATTCGTTTCTTCCGCAGCTCTTTCCGCTTTACCACCCGTAAGCAACAATGAGTTTATCCCACCGAGCTATCAACCGATCACAGCGAGACGTTCACAAGAAATCGGCAACGAACTCGCCGTTCGCGCGCGCAAACGGAATCCATTCGGGCAGCTGCTTGATCGCCGCGGTGTTCGCCTTGGCGAAAGCGATCACTCGTCGCTTGAAGGCGGTCGGCTGATCGTAGAGGGCGGCCATCTCCAGCCACTGCATCGCGTTCTCCAACGACAGATTCGGATTGATCAGCTCGCCGCAGATCGCCTGCAAAAAAAAGGAGTGAAGAATTTGCATCGCTGAACTCACGATCAACTCGGGCAGCTGGTATTGGGTGGCCAACGAGAGCAGTTTGGTCGCCTCCTCGCTGTTCGCCTCGACGTCGCCTGTGTAGAAGTAGCGGAGGAAATGCTCAACCGTCTGCGGTTCGGCGTTCTTGATCTTGTACTTGCTCTCGGTGCGCTCCTTGAAGTCGCCCTCGAACGCCAGCTTGAACACCTCCGACTGCGCAGCCAGAACGCACTTGTGGACCTGCAAGCAAAGATGATTCAAATGGTTGAATGGATGAGAGGACTCACCTTGAACACGCGCTCGCCGCACTTGATCGTAAAGTCGGAGTAGTCGCCCGAATCGAAGGTCTCCTCCAGACTGCGGGCCAAGTGCTCCCGCGGTTTGACGAGCGGCTGTGGCTTGCTCACTTGTCGGACCGGACGTGCATTTGGATCGCTCCCCACTCCGGAATCTCGTTGTAGCACACGAAACTGAACGCGTTGTTCGACTTCTGCGAAGAGAACTCGACGGGAGATGTCCACTTGTCTGGAATGGCTTGTTCGCTTAATCACAAGACGATGGCTCACCGTGAATTAACAGACCCAGTCGGTAATGCTTTTGTTTGATCCACGCCTTCAGTTGGAGGGTGGTCGCGGAATGACCGCCGAAGTCGGTGACCACGAGGTGCAGAGCGGAACTTCCGCTGCGTTGATCGCTCATGCGCAAGTTGAATTGAGCGGAGATTTTGTGCGGCAAGTCCAAACTGAACACTTGATTCCAGAGATTCAAGCCGTACACAAGTCGGTCCATCGGAATCGACTTCGGTCTCAGCATCCACGTTGGCCATGGCGCCTAAGCAAGCGATTGAAGAGAGAAAGACGGGATTGAAAAAACGGAGAATTCGACGCGAAAAGCACCCAACCGCTCAAACGAGCAAGAGAATCCAAATGGCAACGAGCGGACATGGCGATGGCGCCGCCCGTGCGCTCAGCAGACGGCCATCTGCCGCGCTAATGGCTTTTCTCCGCGTACTGCATGCGTGATTCACCTTTGCTGTCGTTTCTCCGATGCTTTGCGCGCACTATTGCTTCCAAGTCTGTCCTGCGTTCATCGCCTGCCTTCTTTCAAGCGAATTCAAAATCCACGAAAAGCAAAAGCATGAAATTCGAACATCACGCACGTGGCGGTTGAAGCGGCTGGTTGTGGAGGTTCGCAAAGAAAAGAACGTGGAAAGAGTGGCAACGATTTGCATCCTCGCCACCTCTCCACCGCTTCTTTTGATCTCGCCGCTCATTTGCTCAACGCTCGATCGAGATGAGTGGCCGCCTCCTTCTGCTCCTGCTCGCTTTCCTCTCCGTCGGGATGTCCAATGGATGGGGCGACCCGGAAACCACGGCGACGACGACGGCGACAACGATGACCGCAACGTCGGCAGACGCGACCCCCCAAATCGCGATCGTCGTGATCTACGTCTTCGGCTTCTGCTTCATGATCGTGACCGGCTGCTGTCCGTTCGTCTTCTATGGGGTCCTCCTGTTTTTGATGATCAAAGTGAGTTCTCCGCTCTCTCCTCTCCACTCACCGCTTTCTTCTTTCAGTACGCAAACCGCCCCGGCCGGTGGGGCCACGGTTTCTACGGGCCCGGCTACTACCCGGCCTGGGGACCCTACGGCTACGCGAATGGACCGCAAGAGGTGCGCGTCGTTCAGCAGCCGGCGCCCGTCCAACCGGCCGACGGAGACACGCGGCAAACACGTCGCAATTGGTGATCTCTCGTTGTCTTTTTCTTGTGTTGTGTCGGTGAATAAACGAACGGATGAAGAGAAGGCTTCATTGTGTTTGCTGCTCAACAAAATTGTGGCGTCTGGAAAGTTTAATGCGGTCAGAAGAAGCGAGAGAAAATATACAGCTCTTCCCCTCAAACTTTCTGCCGATCAGGAAGCCCGAGGCAAAACGGAAGAAGTAACAGACGATTTGCATCCCCTTATCGAACGACTTCCACGTTTCACTCGACCTCTTCATTCGTTTGTTCACGTTCGACCGAAATGAGCGGCCGCCTCTTGCTGCTCTTGCTTCTCGATGTCGGGATGTCCAATGGAGACTTGGAGGACGCCACGGCAACACCGACGACCGGAAAGGACTGGAAATCGCAGGCGTTCCTCGCCGTTGTGTCTCTCGTGGGCCTGGTCTGCATCTGCGTGGGTGTTTTCGGCCCAATTGTCGTTTACGTCTACGTCATTCATCCCTTCGGCTTTCAGAAATATTCGCAACTCATGTACCACGGCCACGGCTACAACGCGGGCTGGGGGCACCACTACGGCCACTGGAACAGACCGCAGCAGGTGGTCACCGTCACTCACGTGCAGCAGCAGCAGTCGGCGGCCGCCCAACCGATCTACAGAGTGGACACGCGGCAGACGCCTCGCAATTGGTGATCTCTTCCCGTCTTTCTGTGTTTGTTGTGCTCATGAATAAACGATCGATTGTTCGTACTCGGCGTGGTGGCGAACTTGACGGACTCGCATTGGTGACCCTCTGGCAACATTCGGACGGCCGTCGGTCTCTTCAACAGCTTTCAACCATTTTATTCCAACGGCTAGACAGATGAGTGGTTGAGAAAGGGTTGAACGCGAGTGCTTTGCGCACGTCCGATTACCGCTTGTTGCGAGAACTGCCGTGCGATCACCCGTCGATAGATCGTGGACGTCACGAGCGCGTCAACCGCATAGAAGACCTAAACACGAGTTATAAACAGGGTAAAATAGGTAAATGTACCGTAGGATAAGGCCCCAGTGCTGACTGATCGATGAGCAATGCCAACGTAAAGTACATTGCGGGTGGAAGGAAGTTGAAAAGGATCTCGCTCACTATTGCGTACGCTGCGATTAGATTGTTCTGCAACCCCTCTATTGGAATAGCTAAACAGATGCTTCCAGCTAGCTTTCGTTGTTGCTGCTGCAGCGGGTTCAATTGTTGCTTTCCGTGCTTGGCAAATTTGAACAGGAAGATGGACGCAAAGAGGATGTTGAAGAACGAGATGACGAAACGCGCCACACTGAAGATCAGGCCACGAGTTTTCGTCAGCGGGCAGGAGAACGTGCCGCAGCCTAAAGAAAGTTGAAGAAATCAAGAGCAGAAAGAACCTACTCGTTGTCTGAGGAATGGTTTCAATGATGGCCGTAGCAACGGCACACGAGAATCCGTAGACAAAGGTGAGGACAACCGCTGTAGCCGTGAAGTGGCTCTTGCTCAGCTGGTTGTTCATTAAAGGTCGATAGATGATGACGATTCGGCTAGCCAATAGACACGACAACGAAATACTCAGACAGATGCCGGACGAGTAGAGGAATTCGCCCGTCCAGAATGAAATCGAGCCGGAGAAGGGCTCTGAATTCAACGTAGCTATTTAGCCTTTTAGATCCGCTTACCGGTCCCAAAACTGAAGAGCAGCAGGTAGCCGATGTGAATGACGCCGGCCGGACAGACGAGGCACCAAATGAAGATGTTGAAGATCAGGTAGAAGGTCAACTGTTACTTCAAACGAGTGGAGCAGACTTTGTAGAAAAGGAAGAATTGCGAGACCCCAGAAACAAAGTAGAAAAAGACGATGATCGAGTACTGGACGCGGAAGAGCAGCGGCAGCATCGGCGGTTTACTCACGGCTCCTATTGAAGTCGCATTCATGAGGTTGTTCATTGAATTTGAGGTGGACGAAAGAATGAAGCAGACTGCTCGTCGTTGGGTTAAAGGAGGAGTTCATTCGAGGTGAACGCTCGGCTACAATTGGCGAAGGGAGGCAGGGGGCGACAACTAGCGACAATGATCGCACATGAGCGACTAATGCGGATTACAAAACACCTGAGGTTCCTGGTTGGACGAGACGTTTGTATTCTTTTCGTGCCGCTATAAAAGGGGAGTGCTTCGTCGGAGAATTCAAAAAACGCTTGTCTCCTAATGACGTGTGCAGTTGCTTGTAGCAAAAGATCAACTGTAGAATGAGGAAAGTGAACTCGTTTCGAAAACGGGTCCGTCCACTCCAATCGGGACTTCCGCAATGTCCTTGTCTTCAAAAATGGCGCCGAGGAGTGCCTGCGAGTGACCGGATTGCCTGTGCAGTGGCCGCTGCTCCTGCTCGCTTGCCGACGGAAAGAAACAAATGGGATCCCGCTTCTTTCAGCTCGTCTTTCGAGACAGGACAGCTGCATGAGTGTGCAGCAGACAACAAAGCGAGAGAAACACGGCAAACTCCGGCCACTAAATGAGCGTTCAAGCAAGCTGCAAGGAGCAATTGGTGCCCGCTCCGCTCATTCCACTGAACGGCGATTGAAACACCCGTCCTGAAAAGGTTACACGATTTGCCACCATCCGCGTCCAGTCGTCCACACTTGATGACTCACTGGTGAATCACCGGAGGACGTGCGTTTTTGCAACTCTTTCGTGTGCTACGTGAATTTTCTTCCTTGTTCGTTCATTACTCATCTCTTATTTTCGACAGACTCGTTGTTCGATTGCTGTCAAGAAAAAGGAATCATCGTTTTGCTCTTTTTTTCAAAAGACATGCAGGACATTTTCGACCTGTGCGGCCAACTACAAAGCAACGAGCAGAATAAGCTGGTCGGTAGATCCCCCGTCCATAAATGAGGAGTTCGCTGGCCTCTCTTCATTCGAATGAACTCCAATCGAAATGGACGCCAGTTTCCTCGTGCTCCTGCTCGGCGCTTCGATGGGATCGTTAACGCGTATCAATTCAACAGCGATTGCGGACTTTCGTGCTGGGCGATCGCCGCTATTGTCGTGGGCTCTCTCTTGCTCCTCTTGTGTATCTGCCTTTCCATTTGCTGGTGTCGCGAGCGACGCAGTCGCCGCGTTGATTCCGCTTCGAATGGCCCAAACGATCGCAAGCGTTCCACCCTCTCGCCCGTCTCGGCGCCCTCCGCCACCGCCCAAATCGACCGGTCGTCAGTCGTCGAAGCCGCAACTGAGCAGACGGTCGACTCTCCGCGAGTACGAGCAATCGCTTCTTTGAACACACCGCACTCGAAGACCGAGCAGCATGCTTCCTTCCCTTCCATTCCTTCGCATCTCCAACGCATCAATAAACCTTCGCTTTCTGCTCCCCGCCACGTGGAACACTTGTAATTTCTCTCTATTATGCCTTTTTTACACACACAGTTCGGTATTTCAGTACAAACAGAGTGTCGCAGCGGCCGTCGAACAGGCCCGCTTCCAACTCGGGTCATTCGCCGTTCTCTCACCTGCCGATCATCATTACGACTTTCGATCAGCCCTCCTATCAGTCCACCGATCAGTCTTGTTATCAGCCTTGCGATCAGTATGGCGGCCAGTCCTGTTATGGTGGCACTACCGGAGATTCTTCTTACGGTGGGAGCGCTGGAGATTCATGCGGTGGAGGCGGTGGGGACTCCTGTTGGTAGACTGAAAGAATAAACGCGTGGTTCGTTGTTTTTTCGTCAGATCGAATGCGGAGCTGCCGGACGACGATTGGGTGGGGGCTGCGGAGATTGCTGCCATTTCACCTTCTCTTCAGCAAAGACGGCATCGTTGGTGTGAGCAAGGCGATACGAACGACCCACTCCGCTTCGCATTCTTTCGGCTTGCATAGTCGAAGCGAAGACAGGCGATCCAACGGCGATTCGGCTCATTCAACACACTTTCATCGAGTCGAAATGGTCGGCCGGCTTTTCGCTCACCTCCTGCTCTCCGCTTCCATGGGCGTCGCTCAGGCGGAGACGGGCGGTTCGGCCGCCTACGTCGGGATGTTCGCGGGAGTCGCCCTCGTCTTTATGCTGGTGTCCGCGATCGTCGGCGGGATCATCGCCTTGCAGTACTACTGCATGAATCAAGTGAGTCCTTCCCTCCTTCCACTCATCTCCTCTCGCCTTCTTGCAGAGCATCGAGCGGGAGCGGGAGAACGTGGTCGTCTACAACACCGTCCAGCAGACGCCCACGAACCAGCACGTTGTTGTGCGGCGCAATTGGTGACTTCTGTGCGAATGTCTGCGAATAAACGAGGTCATTTGTTGCGAGTTGGGACAGCGAGAACACGAGGGCAGTCGGCTGGATCCGAAGATGGCGGAGCGAAGCTCTCGGTCGTCTTTCAACAATAACGCTCGCTTCCACGGGTCCCAAATTGGCCCCAGTAAGCGGTGCGTTTATTCAAAAGCGGCCGGCTCGACGGGAGGCCCAACGGTCGGCGTTGATCGCGCTGCGGATCGTCGGGTCGGCCGAGTCGGCGCTCTAGAGGCCGCCGGCTGCTGCTCGCCGCTGCTTGCCGCTGAGAACTCACTTTCCGGGCGGACGAGGCGGCGGACATCGCGGAGGACTCGCGACCGCCGGCTGCTCGTTCATTTCAATCATCGTCCAGGAAAGCGGCTCGGCTTCATCTCGCGTCAAAGCCAGTGCGGTGAGGAAACGAGTGCAAGTGGATGAGGAAAGTGGGTCGTCCTCCTACTGCCGCGTTTATTCGAACCACAAGAACTCGTTTCGATTGGCAACCAGACCGCAAAGCTACCGATGATTCGCTGAGAAGACGACGAGAATAACAGCGAACAAGATACAAATGACCGTTTTTGTCCACTCTGTTTTCCTTCTCTAGACGCAACATAAATCCGCTCAAAACAATGCTCTTGTCAAGTGGTGGGCGCAAATTAACGGAAACAAATGATGCGCTGCACTCTAATGATTTGTCAAAGAAGTCCCATCTTTTCTCTTACCTTTTGATCGGTCGTCTTCGCGCGCAGTCTGATTAAATGTTCACAATCATCCCGCCCTCCCCACACGCGTGGAAAGTGGGCGTTCGTCCAAAACACAAACGAGAATTCGACTGGCAAGAGTTGCCTTCACTCCTTTAATCCCCACTCACCCGGAAGTCCCCCGGCAATCGTTTGCACTCGCCCACGAGCCACGCACTGCACGCGTTGAACAGCGAGGGATCGGCGTGCAACGAATGCAAAGCCGAGCGGGGGCAGCGGTCGTCTATGGTAGGCGGGCGGGTATAAAAGAGGCGCGGAACACGGAGAAGACAACCCCCTTCCGAATGGCCCCTCTCTTTGTCCTCCTCCTCCTTCTCCTCCCGATCGGAGCGGTGGGCTCGGCGGACACGAAACTGCCGATCGGACCCCGACTGGCGGCCTTCCTGAACGCGAACTCCCGGCTGTTCACGGTGAGGGGCCACTCGTACGCTCATGCCCCTCCCGTCCGCCCGTTCAGGCCCGCCGCTATGCGCAGTTCGAGAACAAAACGCGGGCCGAGTTGCAACGCTTCCTGGGCGCCGTCCGCCCGACCGCCGCCCAACTCGCCGCCGTCCCGCAGGTCGCGAGTGCGGCCGCCGCGCCCCCGACCGCCCCGCCCGCCTCCTTCGACATCCGCACGAAGTGGCCGCGCTGCCGGGCGACGTTCAACCGCGTACCCGACCAGGCGGGCTGCGGCTCCTGCTGGGCGGTGAGTGCGGGACCGGGGAGTGCGTGGACGAAGCGGCGGCTTGCAGGTGTCGGCGGCGAGCGCCATTCAAGACCGCCGCTGCATCCGCTTCAACGGCACGTCGGCGGCCGCCTCGCTGCCGATTAGCGCGTGGGACCTGACGACCTGTTGCGCCGCCTGCACGCCCTACGCGTCCGGCTGCTCGGGCGGCTGGCCGGCGGAGGCGTTCCGCTGGTTCGTCGAAGCGGGCGTCGTCACGGGCGGCGCGTTCGGCGGCGGCGGCTGTCGGCCGTACGCCGTGGCGCCCGGCCGCTCGCCCGCCGCCTCCACGCCCTGCCAACGTCGCTGCCAGTCGAAGTACACCGCGAAGACGTACGCCCGCGACAAGCACTTCGGCCGCCGCGTCTCCGCCTTTTCGCTGGACAACGCCGCCGTGCAGGCGGAGATCCTCGCCGCGGGCAGCGTGGTCGCGACCTTCGACGTCTACGAGGACTTCTACCTGGTCGGCCGCCGCCCCTTCCGCCCACTCAGTCGCCCGCTTTCAGTACTCGACCGGCATCTACGCGCACACGAGCGGCGAGTACGTGGGCGGCCACGCGGTGCGCATCGTCGGCTGGGGCGTGGCGGGCGGCGTCCCCTACTGGACGGCCGGCAACTCGTGGGGCGCCTCTTGGGGCGAGAAGGGATTCTTCCGCATTCGCCGCAACACGAACGAGGTCAATTTCGAGTCCTTCATCGTCACCGCCTCCGCCCTCAAGGACTGAACGAAAGCGAGATTGTGAAGTGAATAAAAAACTGGCAACTGCAGTCTTTCGATCGTCGGAAGGGGGAGGATGGACAGTCGAGCAGGGGTGAAGGCCGGCGGAAGGGAGGGCTGCCTGGCAGCGATGGCGGGACGTGCGGTCGTACGAGTTGCCGTGGCAGTAGACGACGATCGGCTCTTCGGAGGCGGCCAGCCGGCCGGATAGCACGTGCCGAAAGCCGAGGACCGGCTGCTCGGCCTCGTACTCCGCGAAGCGCCCCTGGAGGTAGAAATTGCGACCGGGCGCCCGCAGGTCCGCGTAGTTGATGTCCACGGCGCGCATTGCAACGAGCGAACGGGAGTGGTGGACGGGAGGGCGGGCGGGACGGACTGAAGTTCAGGAAGATGACGTGCTGTGCGTGGGCGGGGAAGAGGAAGAACCCGAGCAGCAGCACCACGTAGACGACCACCAGCGTCCCTGCGAGCACCGAGCGAAGGAACGCGCTGCAAACAGACGGCGATTGACGGAAATGATTCTCTCACTCACCGCAACAACTGGGCGGCGGACGAGTGGAGGTGGCGCTGGTACGAGCGCTTGAACGCGAGCAGCGCCGCGCACGCAGAAGTGGATGACGAGCATCGTGGCGAGGACACTGCCGGCGACGCGCGCCGCGACCTCCAGCAGCGTGACGGCGTGCAGGCGGTCGTCAGGCGTCCTGGCTTTCAATCGTCTTCCGATCCGTGACAATTGTGGAGCACGGCGCCCAAACAATCGTCTTTAGCTCCATCCTCATTTAATATCCAATGTGATCCTTTACAGCGCTCAACTTTTGACGGTCTTAAACTTCTGCTAACAAAAAACTATCGTTTATTGCTGATGGAAATCGGGGGAACAAAAGAGCGAATGGGGCAAAATCCCTTTTTCCTCACAGTTCTTTGCGCGATTCACGAATTCGAGCGCTTTGTACACCTGAAAACGACCCTCAATCATCCCGTTGATGTCTTTCGCTCACGTGAGAAGCGACCCAATCGAAGACCTGCCAGCCGGGATGCGCGCGCGGCGGCGGTCGTGCACGAAGCGCTTCATCGTGCTCACGATGTCGACGATTCCGCGCTGGGTGGCCTGCAGGACGGGCGTCGACAGGAAAATCCGGAAGTTGTCGTGCAGTCGGACGGGCGGCGGCGGCGGGCGCGCGAGTGGGCAGTCGTCCGCCGTCAGCCGTCCGTCGAATTCGACTCGATGGATCGAATAAGTCACCAAGCGCTGCAATCAACCGAGTCATTCGCGTAATGGCGGGCGGAAGAAACTCGCTTGTTGGTCGCGTGGAATCTCGAATGACTCGCTGTAGCAGAACGCAAGCAGGACCTCCACGAACTCGGCCAGCCGGTCCACGCGTCCGCTCAGGATGTACGCGCCTCAAAGCAGCAATTAAAAGACGAAATGGGGACAGGAGTACCGCTGTACTCGTGAAGATGCGAGTCGAAGGCCGAAATGACACCGTTGGCCGGCTGGAAGACGATGAGGATCGCCCGCATTTGCATGGCGAAAACGAAGAAGAGCTGCGGGTGGGCGGCGAAGACGGGGCTGCAAAGAGAACAGTGTAGCGGACAGAAACGCGTGGATCGAACCACCGAAGGGCCGCCTTGAAGTACGTGTGCAAGACATTGTAGAGGTCCGTCCGGTTCCCCGACTCCCATTCGAGTTCACGCATCTGCCGGCCGGTGGCGCTCAGCGCGTCGGGCACGACGAACGCCGTGCCCTGCGGCACGCCGCTCAGCACGTACGCGTGGTCCCCGTCGACGATGCCCTCGAGCAGGACGCTCAGGACCGCCGGCGGGCAGAGCTGGAAGGAAGGAGTGGGTGAGTGGATGGAGAAGTGCGGGTAACTCACGGCCGAATCCTCTTCTAATATGTGCAGGCCGAAGCCGCGGTTGTGCGGCAGCCGGGCGGTGAGGTCGGGCACAAGGACGCCTTTTCGGAACAACCCTTCGGCCACGCAGCAGCAGATGAGGGCGCACGCGTCCGACGGCGACGTGCGGCCGCCGAGATACGACTGCGAGAGGTGCCGCGGCAGGATCCAGAGCACGGTGGCGGTCTGAAAGCGGGTGGCGATCAGCGGAAGACGTCCGCGAGACTCACGTTGCCGATCTGATGGGCGCGGATCGACGGAAATTGCGACCGCAGCGCGAAGTCGGCGGAGTTCGTCGCGCAGTCCGTCGACGGCCGGCGATCGGCGGGCGACGTGCGGCAGCGGCCCGCACTCATCCGTGCGCCCATCAAAGATCGTCGCGCGTCCTCGTTCGTGGCGTTGTTCGTGGAGTCCGCAAGGAGACGGCGGACAGCGGCGAGCGACGGTTGGCAGGAGTGAGGCCGCTCTCGTTGGTGCTGGGCAAAAGCAAACGAGCGAGGTGCAAATTCGCCGTCCAGGCATACAAATTCCTGTCGTAGACGGTCGGTTGCTGTTGCTGGACATTTGAGTCGCGAATCTTCTCTCCGGTCGGTCGCCCCACAAGCGCTCTCTCCACTTCGCTCCGTTCCGATGGCCTCCACCCGCTTCCTGCTCCTCCTTGCTTTTGTGTTCGTCGGCTTCCCGAAAGCGGAAGCGATCGTCGACTTGCCTACGCCTACAACATGAACGCGACGATTCGCTGCAACGGGCGGCCGCTCACGAATGCGGTGAGCCTCCTTGGATCTTGCTTCTTATCCCTTTGCCTTTAGCGAATGATCATCAAGGAGTACGATTTCTTCACCCGCTGGGACCTCTGCAAAGTGCTCCGCACGGACGAGACGGGGATGTTCCACGCCGAAGGCTGGGAGGCGGAGACCACGAAGCCCGGCGAGCTCCACGTCTCGATGCACGTTTCTCGCCCCTCCTTCCACTCTTCTCCCTTCGTTCAGTGCGGCCCATTGCGGCGAGAAGAGCGGCTGCCTGCATTTCAAGGTCAAGGCCGACATCTGGAAGCCGGGCAAGTGCTCAAAGACGGTGCGACAGCTGGGCGTCGTCGACTTCAACGAGGACGAGGTGAAGGCGTGTCCGGACCGCTTCCAAAAAGACTTTGACTCCGGCTACGATCTGCGCCGCTGTCGCCTCGACATTCTGTGATCGTCTTGTTGTCTGTTTCGTTAAAAATAAACCGTGAGCGAACGTGCAAAACAAACAGGCGTCGGTTTGTGCGAACTTTGGACCGCGACGAAAGCCAGCCGGTCGGAGAGCAGCGCTACCTGCAGTTTCCATTGGAAGGCGGCATTCCTGCTCAAGCCATCGCAGCGATCGACCGCCCTCTCGCTTGCGCATTCGCGTGCTTGGGCGGCGTCGGTTGGAGGTCGGAGGTCAAACGAAGCGAATAAAAAGCGGTCCGAGTGGGCGCTTTGAGCATTGCCGCCTTTCGTTTGAAGTCCACCGCCTTTGCTCTCCTCCCTGCTTTCCTGCTCAGCCGTAAGTTCTTGCCGTTGTCTCCGTCCATCCCACCGCTCCTCTGCAGATGAGAACAAAGAAGAAGGACTGCGGACTGGCCTACGCGAGCCGAAAGTGATCGTTCTGCGGCTTCCGTCGGTTGGCGTACGCGCACACGCCGTTCACAACCGGCCGGCTGCTACTGGAGTTCCGAATGGACGGCTACACTCTGTAGGTCGGGGACACGCAAACGGGCGCTCAAAAGCAAGCTCTCATCCTTTTCTCCCGCCGTTCATTCCCTCGTCGTTGCAGGAATTTTCGGAAAGCGTGGAAATCAGAACCCCTGGGCGCGCCGGTGGACTGCGTGCGCGTCGGGAGAGACCGCTTGCTGGCGCTCACTCACGAGCGGCTCGTCTAAGTCGAGTTGGACCGAAAAGCGGGCGTCTTCCACTGGAACGACCTCCACCGCTTCGCGCGCTCTTTTTCCAGCATCGAGGAGCGCCAAGGCCGCCTGATCGCACCGACCGCACATCCTGCTCGTTTCGTGTTCGCCGTCCTCCGCGACGAGTCGAACACGGAACTCCACGAAGTGAACGGGAACGAGCGAGCCGTGCGAGCGATCAGCCCGGTGCGGCTGCTGAGCGGACGAATCGGCGGCCTCCACGTCCACGCGGGCGTTGTGTACGTAATCGGCCGCTACGATTCGCGCATCGCTTTGATCCACGCGATCGACCCGCAGGACGGGCGCGTGCTCCGAGTGGTCGCGGTGCAGGAGCGCAAAGAAGTGAGTCCTCTCTTTCCTCTGCACACCCCTCCTTCTATCCGCTCGTTGGAGGCCGACATCACTCGCCGCGGTTTCTCGCCGTCCGCCCTCGCCTTCAACGACCACTCGGTCGTCTTCTTGGAGCAGCAGATCGTCGGCGAGGCGCCCAACCGACGGCTGCAGCCTCGCTTGTGCCGCCTGGACCTCCGCAGCGGCGAGTGGACGACAGTCGAGACGCCGGTGGTCGACGAGATCGCCGCCTTGTGTTGGTACTCCGAGTGGGCGGAAGGAGAGAGCAGCACGTACGAGCCGGTCGACTTGCTGCACGCGGAGAAGGACGGGGCGATCAAACTGCACGTGCGCACGTCTCTCCACTCCACGCTCGTTCGCCGCTCCGTCACAGGGTTCTCCACCCACACGTGGCGCTCCTACCGACTGCCCGGGTAAGCCGCAGGAAAGACTATTGATTAGCCGCCCGTTTGCTTCAGCCAACCGAAATCTCTGCTTCGTTTGGCATTCGAGGCGCTCGACCTGCGCTTCCATCGACTTCCCGCCGTTGCCCGATTGAGCGGCGAGTCGTCGTGCTCCTCATTCCTTCCTCGGCAGGCGGAACGAGTCGTCCGTTCTGGGCCGCCGACTGGGATCAACCCGTCGTTTGCGATGCTCACAGCTGCTCGAACGAGAGTGCTTGTGTGGTCGAGGATGCGAAAAACAAGGCGGCGATGGTCCGGTCGAAAGCAGCCTTTTCTCCCTTCCCTCTGCTCCCATCTCGACGACTCCGCCCGATGGTAGCAGGCGGGCAAGTGGCTGGTGAGAAAAGGAAGACGGCGCTGCTTGTGAAGAGCAATGGTTGCTTTCGTCTTTCGTTGATCTTTGACACAAAGCGCAAAGATTGCTTGATCGACGAACAGATCGACGCGTGCAAAGTTGAAAGTAAGAGATGAAGGAGACAGCGTGTTTATGTGGTCATTTAGAAAAGAGAACATCGAAAGCACATAACATGGGCCGCGTGCATTTACTTGTAGAGCTTCATCACGATGCGGACGCCGTTGTTGTGCACGAAGGAGCACGCGCGCGCGATCCACTTCGACTCGTCCTCGTCGAGTTCTTTGAGCTCCCATCCGAAGTGCTCGATCACCTGGTCGCCGGACACGCGCTTCCAGCGCTTCTGAAACACGAGTAAAGACGCGTAAGAAAAGAAGGAACGAACCGAATCGACAATGAGTAGCTCCAACTCGTCCCCCTGCGCTCGGAATCCCGCATTTCCCATGGCCGTGGCGAATGCCCAGGTCAGCACGTTGAGGCCCTCCACCTGCTCCAAGTCGGAGAGTTTCTGTCAAAGACAAGCAATAAAATAGACTAAAGTTGCAATTCAATGCACTTACGCGGAGCGAAATGTCGAACTCATCGCGCCATTTGAGGTTGAAGTGGGCATTGATGGAGCGCAAGCGACGGAGAGCTTGCGGAATGCCGCCATCTGCGTCGGCCGTGCCCTGAATGGTAAGCTCTTGCAGGTGGTCGTTGCGGTCGAGTGCTCCCCAGTCGTGCAGTTCGTGGAGGATGTGGTCTGGTTCCACACCCAAATCAAGCTTGATGCGCTGCGACTTCAAGCGAAAGAGGTCCGCAAAGTCTGCAAGGACATCTGAATGATTAAGGGCTGAACTTCCACTTACACGCGTGCTTTGTGAGGGGAAGGTTCAAGTTGCCGATAAAGATCGTTTCGAGCAGGGCCGTCCGCTTTCGAAGCAGCGTCGCGGGGCGGAGGGCGTTGATGTCCAGCGAGGTCACCTTGTCGGGTAGCGAGTCGAAGAACATGTCCGTGTACGCGTGCTGGGGCCCAAAATCGTCCCCTTCGTTCCACAACAACGCCCAGGAAGCGTCCACTTTCAAAGACGTCAACGAAGGGAGCGCTGAAGAGAATATGAAATCGGTAAAACGGCCGGGGGAGTGGGAGCTTACCGTGCAGTTTCGAGGCGATTTGCATCCACTGGAGCATCAGGCGGAAGTTGACGTTCTCCGGATAGACTCGCCAGACGATCTCGATCTTGGTATTGGCCAGGGATTGCGAGTGCTCGAGAGCACCCGCCACGCCCTCGAATGTTTGCGTGAACGGCAAGACCGGCGGCGAGAACTCGATCGAACCATCCCACTTGATTTTGATCTTCGCCTCCTGAATTTGCTCCGCGTCGAGTCGGGGCTCTTCTTCGAGGTCTTCTTTCGGCCGCGCCTTGCTCCAACAGGCGCCCATTCGCCTGTAAAGCGGTAGAAATTCGGAGATATTGCGGGGACGCCTGATTTCGGACAAATTTTGGATAAACCGGCGGATTTTCAGGCACTTTTGCGCGAAACTCAATTAAGAATGTGGGGAGAATGGTCAGAAAGACGGAACTCACCTCGATCGACGAGTACTCGACGCAAAGCGATGACGATGACGAAACCCGGGGCGAGACGCGGCGATCGCGATCGAGCGCGAGAGCGGCGGACGAGCGGCTGGCGTTCCGCCACACCAGCCGCACGACTTTCGGGGCGAGAAGCCGATCGGGCGTCCCGTCCGCCCGCTCGAAGAAGGCGGCGGATTGTTGAACGGCGGGCACGACAGACAAAAAAACAAGCACAAGAGAATGAATGGCGTTCAACCAAGCGGCAAATCGAACGTAACTCTGCTTTCTACCGCCAGCCATCGCCATCTTTTTCCTTCATGGACATTGCGCTCACTACCAATCCTTGCTGCTGTCCACGATCAGTTGGGAAGCTCTCCAGCGGTCGACCCTTCACCGCACACAAACCGCTTACTGCTTCGAAACAAGAATCTCGCGTCTTTGTTGCTGGTAAAAGTTTGAATTCCTGTGGCTTCGAGCCGCACTGTCGTTAAGGCGTCTTTCTCGAGAATTCAAGGGGGGTTTTCACACGTCTAAAAAGTCTGAACGAACTGTTGAGCAAGCAGCGGGGAGGAAATGAGCAGTTGGACTCGGTTGTTTTTCTCGTCTGTTGCTGGAGTAACAAGAGCGGCATTGCCGCAAAGAACGAACGATTTCTGCTGTCCACGACGACACACAGACAAATTTCCCTACTCTTCGTCCTCGGATCGGTTCTTTCACCTCACGTGTCCGAACGGCCAGTGTTTGGGGCGAGGTGAGCGGCATCGAGCGGCTGTCACTCTCGTCTTCCTCCAGCTCAACTGCATCGTCGACGTTGGGACGCCGCCGCTGCCCCAGAAACTGCGGCTGTCCACCGTGCTCTCTGGTGTGATTCTTTGGGAGGATTAGTGCACGCCTCTGCCTTCCGATTGCCCCCGAGTGCCTTATTTTCGATTGAAAGCGGTCGATTGCAGAAAATTTCGGCCCGCTTCTCTGCTTGCCGGAGTGTCTGCCCGCGAGGCGGCAGCTGTGGTGGAGGGATTGCAGGCAGAGCTTTCGGCAACTCCAGAGCAGACTCCACAACGGCTCCGAGTCGACTACCCGCACCGAAACGGGCGTCGTATGGAGGCGGCGGATGTTTGCGTACTGGCGAGCGGAAGGCGCCCTCGTTCGCGATCAACTCGCCTTCCACGACAACTCGCCGAATGCTTTGGAGGTCGAGAGCGCGCCTTTGATGGTCGGCAGGATCGTCGACAAGTGGGAGGAATCCAATGCATTTGTCCCCTTTCATTCCATTGCAGCTTCTTCTACAACACGTTCGCCGGCTATTTCGGCCCGGCGCCTGACGAGCACAACCTCGTCGTTCAAGCCTTCAACCGAGCTCTCCTTCCCGCCCCGATCTCCACTTCGGCGGACTGGTGAGCGACGCGCCGTGCGTCGACTGGGCGCACTTCCCGCCTTTCGGGCACCAGTGGACGATCAGCGTCGAGTTTGAGTTCGTCAACGTCACCCACACGAATGCACTCGTTATTCTCCTCCAATTGAAGGCTAATGCTCGTTGAGGTCCACTTCACGTACGAACAAGAGGAGGACGATTTGCTCTTCTTCTCCGACGAGACGTTAAGCGAGGGAGAGGTCGCACTCGATTCGAAAGAGAAAGAAGGGTACCGCGTCAATGTTTTGACGGACCGCCCGCCCGCCCGCCCGTATGCTGCGCGACGATCAGGAGTTCGTGTTCGAGCTGCCCGCCACACCAAACACGGACGGAACTTCTTTCTTCCATCTCCGCAGCCTCCGTTTCTTGGGTGCGAAGAACAACGGGGTCGTTTACACAAACACGCTTGGGTACGAAGGCGGCGTTCAGTTCGCTCCGGACGGCCGCTCGATCGCCTTCAGGACGTGGCGGCCGCAATCCCCACAAGCCAACGAATTCTACCGCTGACTTTTCTTTAAAGACGTGGGCGATCAGAGTCGAATGGACGTCCACCTACTGCATTCGAAGAACGGCGAGGAGACGAAGGTCAACCACTTCGCCGCCCTCTCCGACCTGCCGGAAGTCAGCAACACGTCGCAGGCGCCTCACTTCGCTTTCGCTCCGAACGGCGACCTTTTCATCAAACGAGGCGTCCAGTTCTTTCGTTTGGAATCGTCGGCAAAAGAGCTCACTCAAGTACGTAGCGATCAGTGCACCACGCAGAAGAAACAACTCGTTCGCTTCAACTGCAGCTCTCCCACAACGACCGCGATTTCTCGCACTTACAGCTCCGTTCCAACGACACAATCGTTCTCGTTCTCGAGCTCTTCGAAGACACGAACGATTGGATCTTCCGCGGCGAGTGCAACTTCTCGGCCACTAACGACATCGCCATCTCCCAACTACCGTCCGGTTCTTCACGACTTCAATTCGAATCACAGCTCATCGCTGTGTTTTTCTTATCTTCGATGTAGTGCCTTTGTTCAAGTAAAACAGATTGAAAACGTGCGGCATGATTTCAGATGAATTGGGTCTTTTCTCCACCGATTGCGTCTTTTCGGAAGTATTGGGTCTTTTCTGAGAAACGATGTCGAGCAGAAGAGCGCCCTCGGGGATTTTGAACAGGTTGCTGAAGGGCTACTCTACGGCCTTCAGACGGCGCTGCAGGGACGTTTAGGAGAGTGGGGGGCTCCTCGAGCACGCCGCCCTCCACGCCGGCCGCTCCTTTCAGCAGGGCGGGAGCTGCGAGATATTCGAAAGCCGAGGCGAGTAGACGGTCTTCGTGAGGGCGCCAGCTGTCGGCGGCCGCCCAGCAACCCGCTGACCTCGCCGACCACCGGCTGCGCGTTCCCGAGCAGCCCCGAGAGGAGCCCCTTTGTGAGCGGCTGGGCGGACGTCGAGGCGACCAGCAAGACAAATAGGACGGCCATGGAGGAGCGGGGTATTTTTTGGTTGAAAGGAAGAGAGGAGTGGATAAAGGAGTGAGTGAGTGAAAGATGCCGACAGCTTCCAACCGCCCGCTTGATCGGCGGATAGAAAAGCGACAATCCGACCAAAACATTTCCTTCGTTTGATCGAAGCAGGGCGGAGTTCACTGGAACGGACGAGCTGAACGGAAAGCTGAGCAGCAGAAGGCGGCCGTCAGCATTCCTTCCTGGCAATCGTCGATGGTCTTCTCTGCTGCACGCACTCATTCCCAACCGACAAGGAACTCACTCGCTAGCTGGAAGAAATCGAATGAGGGCATCGGAATCGGACCGGCCTCTCGTTTTGACGAGACGCCCACTGCCATTCGAAAGGGCTTCTTCCGCCCACTCGCTCGCTCGTTGCGGAACGCTCGGAATTTGCGGAGGAGCGGGTCGTTCGGATGAACGAGCAAAGGCGATAAACGAATGTCTTATTCGAAACAACTGCGAGAGACACGAAAGCAGCTCCCGCCCGTCCTCTGGACATCGCCCTTAACTCCGAACGCACCTCGAATCGGCGGGAAGGAAGGAGTCCATCGCCGCCATTGTCGAAGCTGTTGAAGAGCTGTCGACCGCTGCTCTGCTGCTCGTTCGTCCGGTGGAAACGTTCGACTGAAGCTCGAGTGGAAGCCCGCTTGTCAGCGGCGTGCACACAAGCCGCAACTGCGAAAGAAGCAGAAGAAGCGGTCTTTCCTGACCGGCCGCTCCGATCGCACCAGCCGGAAGCGCTGCAAACTCGCCCCCTGCTCTCCGTTCACTCCCTTCCACCATGCTCCCTCGTTCACTTCACTCCGCGTTGCATCCGAATGGCGGCCGATTGAGCGCAAGCGGGCGTGTGGGCGGCGATGGGCGTTGCGGCGGCCACGCTCTCGGCGGCGGCGTGCGGGGGACGGCGGAAGGCGGCGACCGACGCGGAGCCGCCCGCCATCTGCGCGCCGAGCGAGACGACGGACGGCGGCCCCAAGACGATCGCGTGGCCGCGCCTCCACGTTCTCCGTGCTGCACTTCGACCGGACGGACAAGCTCGTCCCCGCCGCCCTCAGCGCCGAGGAGCAGCGCGTGTTGCTCGAGTGAGTCCTCCGTTCATCTGCCGACTGATCCCGCGGATTGCACCTCGATGTCACGCGGCGCCCGGCAGCCGGAGGGCGTCGCGGTGGGCGCGCGGGCGGCGGCTATCCAGCGCGTCGTCATGTTCGGAGTGGCGGACGAGATCACGTGGAGCGAGGAGTCGTGTGCGGTGCCCGCCGGTACGTCCCGCCCGCCCGCCCACTCGGCCGCTTGCAGACGAGCCGATCGGAACCTCTCATCCGCTGGACTCGCTGCAGCCGCTGCTCGTCCGACTCGTGCGCAACGGCTCGCGGCAGTTCGCCTTCGACTACGAGGAGCTCGCGGACGTGCTGGAGCGCGCGACAGGCTTGTTCGCGGCCGAAAGCTCGCTGCTCGAAGTGCCCGTGCCGTGCGTCGTCTACGGCGACCTGCACGGCCAGTACTCGGACCTCCACCGCTGGCTGAACCTGAACGGCTGGCCGCCGGCGACGCGCTCCGTCTTCCTCGGCGACTTCGTGGACCGGAGGACGCACGGCGTGGAGGTCGTGGCCCTGATCGCCCTCCTGAAGCTGCAGTTCGCCGAGCGCGTGCACGTCGTCCGCGGAAACCACGAGGAGGAGTCCCTCAATCGCGCCTACTCCTTCTACGACGAGGCGTGCGCCCGCTTCAACGAGGACGATTCCAGTGCGCCCTCTCGGTTGTAGGCGGCCGTCGAGGACACGAGATGTACGCCAAGTTCAAGCGGTTGTTCATGCACCTGCCGCTCGCCGTGTTGGTGGGCGGCCGCGTGCCGGCGGCCTGTCGCCGAAGCTGCGCTCGCTGGCCGCCGTCCGCGCCATCCGCCGCCCCATCGACGAGTTCGACGTGGGCTCGCTGGAGTGCGACCTCGTGTGGTCGGATCCTGACACGCGCGCGCCCTCGGACGGCGGCTTTCGGCCGAACCTCGAGCGCGAACCCCTCAACGGCATCGGGCAGCTGTTGGCCGCCGACACCGTGCGCGACGCCGCCGAGCGCCTGGGCGTCGACCTCTTCGTTCGCGGCCATCAAGCAAGTTCTCTCCTTTAATCAATCAATTGATTTGCAGACCCCGCTGCACGGCTACGCGCTCTTTTCGGCGCCCGGCTACAAGGGCAGCAACCCCAAGGACGTGAACATGGGCGCCTGTCTGGAGATCGCCGCCGACATGCGCGTCTCTATCAAGCAGCTGCACGTGAGCGTCGCCTACCGCCGTCTGCGCGTCGAGAAGGCCGAGCGCGCCAAGCGGAGCCGCAAGCACACGCCGCGTTTCGTCGAGAAGAAGGCCGTCTTGCAGTGATCGTCAGGAATAAACTTTCTTTGTCTGCCAGTAGTCGTAGAGGTGGCGAATGGTCGCACTGATTGATCCACCTGATTGGGGCAAACGCACACATCAAACGGAGGCCGCATTCTCAAGCCCTTCCGTTCGGTGAGTCACCGGCCGGGCAGACGAACGAGCGGGCCGGCTAGTCGGGAAAGCAGGCACTCGGGCAGGCGGGGAAGAGGCGAACGGACGGAGAAGAGACGGCAGACAGACGGAGCGGCCGGCCAGCAATTGGAGGAGCGGGCGGAGGAGAAGGCGGCGAGCGGGCGAGTCGGCGGAAGAACACGACGGCCGCGTCCGTTCAAATCGCCCGCTCGCTGCCCGCCGCCGTCTCGTCGCCGCCTTCCGCGTTGTTTTCGCTGCCGTCCACAAATTTTAAAGGTCGATTACTCGTTGGATTCCGTGGATTTTCGTCAAATGTGCGCTCGAAACTTCCCTACAAACCTTGTGGTGAATTTCGAGCAAACAGAAGCGAGATGGAGATACCTTCGATCGATAGTCGCGAAATTCCGCGCGTTTTCCTTCGATTTCATCACTTCCCCTCGTTTTAGGAGTGCGATGGCCGAGTCCAGTCAGCAGTCGTCGAGCCGGAAGCGGGCGGCCGAGCGGGACGACTCGACGGATCCGTCGCCGATCGTTCAGCTCTCTCACTCGCAGCTCTGCGGATGCGACCGCTGCTGGCGGCAGGCGGTCGTTCGCCCGGCTTTTCGCCACTCCGCTCGAGTGCGAGCGAAGAAGCTCAAACAAGTGGAGAGGCCGGCCGCGTTGGGCCACGAACGCGAAGCGCCCAAGAACTGCTTCGTCTACGAGGCCTACGAGGTTTGTATTCGACTCTCTTCCTCTCATCAATTCCGTTTGCTTTCAGCTCACGGATCACATCCGTTTGTCATCGGACGGTCGCTACATTTACGCTCTCACGGAACAGTCGGACGTGCTCGTCCTGGACCTCTCGCGAAACGCCTACAAGTGGGTTCTTCCGTTCTTTTGCTGTTCCATTGGTCGGTGTGTTCAGACTGTGGAAGGCTCCGACGAACTGGACTCGAAAAGTCCAGGTCCATGGATTTGTGGCGCTGAACGTCAACACGATCCTCGTCGCAACATTCAACTACGACGCGGCCGGCGAACCCGACGAGTTGCACTTGATTCGCCTCCCGGCCGACGTTGGAGCCGTTTTCTACGGTCGGATTCTCCTTCACTCGGTTCCCGGCTCCACGACGTTCGTCTTGACGGCGATCAACGGCGAGGAGGTGGACTGGAAGCGAATGGCCATCGGCGCTTCCGAACAGCTCGCGTTTCTCCGTTTGGATCTCGCCGAGCCGCGCGCGACCGTTCAGCACACGGTCGACCCCCATCCCGCTCTCGACTCCTTTGTGGCCCGAATGAACGAAGACGGGACCCGGCTGTACAGCGTCAGCCTTCAAACTCCGAAGAATCTGTACGTGTACGCGCTGAACGAACGCAAGTGGTCCAAGGAGACGTTGGGCGGCGTGCAGTTGAACGCGGACGTAAGTTCTTCATTCGCTTCGGCTGAACTGTCTGCTCGAATTTCAGACTCTCGGATGCATGTCCTACGGAACACAGTCGCTGTTCGTGCGAGACACTCGCCGAGTCAACAGAATCCCGACTCCCTTCCACTCTCGCTGCAACTTCGAAGCGAAGAAGTGGGAAGAAGTTCCGTTCTGCCCGCCGCTCCACGCTGATCTCTTCCCAATCGTCAGCCCTGTGGACGGCCATGAGGACGGAGTTGTGGTCGTCTAACGGTCCGACAAGCAGCACAAGGGACACCATGTCAGCCGTCTCAAGATCGAGCGGGTCATGTTCCGGTAAGCCCGCTCCTTCCACTCTCACTCATTTCCTCTTCTTTTTTGCAGCAATCCCAACACGCTCCGCTACTTCGCCGTGACGGCCGCCCACAGGGGTCTCGAGCTGATCGACGGCGAGGGCGGCTTCCAGCACGAGATGAACAAGCCGCCGTTGAAGTCCGTCCTGCCCAGCGCGTTCGCCGGGATGACGCCGATCCCCGTCCGGCAGCTCCAATGAACCTCCAGTCATTCTCGTTGTTGGCATCCATCCCTTGCTCTGTTCTTTTCCGTACTGTTGTTTTCTCTTTGTTCTCCGCCTTCTTTTGTTGCCAATCACAATCGTTACTGCTGCCGTCGTTCGAATAAATGAGCAAAAGGGAAACTCGAGCGATTGACAGCGTTCATTCGGAAACGAAGCCGACCGTCGGCCGGAATGAAAAGAAGCGACTGGGACGTGAGTAAAAGCTCCCTGACAGCGTAAAGTCGAACAAGTTTCTCGAACAGCAGAGGGTTCTCTTAATCGCATTTAGAGAGCCCCACAAGTGGTCGAAGTGCTCGTCGGGACGCCGCGTAAGCCTCCTCACTTTCGTTTGGCGCCCAGAAACGGAAACTCGCCGTTGTCTACGGCTTCATCGACGCGGCCATCGTGCACACGCTCATTCTGTTCGACAAAAACACGCGGAGCAGGCGGGAAGCGCGCGCCTCTCTACGATCGCCTGTAAGTCGTCGCTTTCCCCTTCCGCGCTCACGCGCGACTCCTTCGAGAAACCGCCAAAGGGCGCCGATCGCTTACGCTCGCTCTATCGCGAGCTAATTGCCGTGAGTTTGTGTTGAAATAAAGGCGAGTGACGTGCCGAAGTTGTTGATCGCCGTCTGATTGTTGCTCGCATAAAATGGGCGTCTGTACGCGGAGTCCTCATCGACTCGTTCACACGTTCACGTCTTCTGTTTTGTCGTCTTCCTCACGAGCACCACAACGATCGGTCACTCCAACGATCGATTGCGGCTAGGCACCGATCCCGCGCAAAGGCGGCCGACCTGCCGCCCTCCACCTACTCGCTCTCCGCTGGACTCAATCGGAAGGAGGCGCCAGCAATCGAATTTTGTGGCGGGCAATCCGGCGTCCTCCGCGCGGCCCCGTCCGCCGAGTCGAATGGGCGACACGAGCGCAACGGCCGGCGGACACACGAGCGAGAAGAAACGGGCGGAGGTGAACGCGACGAGGAAGGAGAACGCAGAAGTGGAGGACGTTCCTGCTTGCCCGCTGATCTCCACTGCTCCCAACCGGAAGATTCATCCGGAGAAACACGACGATTGCCGCCGGACGGAAGTGCACGGACTCCCGCGGAAAAAACACGGCCGATAGCAGGCGGCAGCGAAGAAGACGGGCGTCTCTCGATCAAATCACCGCTTTGCTTGAATCAGCGGTCTGCTTCCATCGGTCGCTCGTTTGCTCATGGAGTGGCCGCCGCTTGTCGTCGCTAGGGCCGGCGGCCGTCAAACGGGCTCGCCGATTGCACGAGTGGTGAGCAGAAGGCGAAAAGAGGTGGTCCTCCCGTCGACCCGCTCGAGCCCTCGTCAGGTTCCAACTTCAATTACCTACAAATTCGACCGCTCTCTTCGGGGTTTCGCTCAGCGCGCGAACTCGCCGAAAGAACAAACCGCTGGGCGTCGTCATGCGCTCTGGCAGCCGCTTTGTGTTCCGACGGACGAGCGGCGCGTTCGGCGGCCGGCAGGGCGAGTTCCAGCGGAAAGCGGCGAAAGTCGAACGGTCTTCTCGCCCGCGTGTTCCTTGTTCATTTCTTCCACGCGCGGCTGAAATGAGCGGCCGCTTTTTTCTGTTCTCGGCCGTCTTCTTTGTTCCGAGCGAAACGGTGAAAGGATTCGACAGCCGTTCATTCGATCTCCCGGACCACCTCGTGCTCCTGCTTGCCGTCCTCGTCTTTGGAGGCTACGCGTGCCTGCTCTCCGCGTGGTCCTCTTCTGTCTTCTTCCAGTGGAAAGTGAGTCTCCTGTCCGTCTTCTCGCTTCTTCACTCACTCCTGTTCTTGCAGTGGAGCAACGACAACTTCAAGCGCATGGTGTGCTACTCGGCGGCTAGCGGCTGGCCGGTGTCCGTCAACCACCATCGCTGCCAACCCGCCCGCCAGCAGCAGCCAACGACCTCTCGACCGAGCGGC
The DNA here is from genome assembly GCA_024699865.1 of Aphelenchoides fujianensis. Classification (NCBI taxonomy): domain Eukaryota; kingdom Metazoa; phylum Nematoda; class Chromadorea; order Rhabditida; family Aphelenchoididae; genus Aphelenchoides; species Aphelenchoides fujianensis. The sequence goes on along the minus strand of JAMPIO010000012.1, from coordinate 376,238 downwards.
AGGGCGGTCGACCAACAGACGCGTCGCAATTGGTGATCCTTTTTGCTTGTGAATAAACTACAAACTTGTCGTGATGCGTAGTTCGAATGAACGATCGCAGCATAAACACGCCAGCCAGGCATGATTCCTCTTCGTAGTATAGACTGGTACTTTTGAAGTTTATTGCGAATTAGCTGCAAGAACGAGTAACATCAAGGATGAGTAGGAAGCTAAAAGGTTGAAGGAAGCGACAATTGTAGTTAACAGCAGCAAGCGCCAATCAGCTGGGTACATCATAGCAAGTAGAAGAAAACAGCAAGAGAAACGGAGATTGCAAGGGTACGTGTGCGATCAAAGAATGGTGGAGAGACGGAGGGTATTTGAGGAATTCGGATGTCGTAGGTGGCCGAGAAGTTGTATTCTCCACGGAATGCCCTGTACTCTTCGGCTTCGTAATCGGACACAACGAAAATGGTGTTGTTGGATCGCAGTTGGAAGTAGTCGAATTCGTTGTCGTTGGGGAAAAACTTCAGCTAAAACACGAGTGTTTTCCTTCTGAATTCGTGCGACTCACGGCACTGAGGCCCGTTGCATCTGATGAGCGATTCAGGCAGTAGAACTGTCTGTCGTGCCGGATGTACAGCTCGCCGGTCGGTGCGAACGAAAAGTAAGGAAGGTTCCACGTGTTGTTGAGTTCGGGCAGATCGGACAAGGCCGAAAAGTCGGTGACCTTCGTTTCTTCTCCGCTCTCCAGCTCTAAGACGTAGACTTCCATTCGGTTCATGCTAGTGACGTCGTAAGAACGAAGCCAACGGTAAATTCCTTGTGCTTCCGGGGATTGCGGACGCCACGCCCAAAAAGCGATCGTGCGGCCGTCTGGAGCGAACTGTACGCCGCCCTCATAGCCGAGCGTGTTCGTGATCTAAACGGAGTACTCAACTGCAGTCTAACGGGATGCCCACTCGTCTCGCGTTGTCCATGTCGTCCAGATCGGCGATGTAGAGGTCGTAGTCGCCGTCCCGATTGCTCGCGAAGACCACTCGCTGTAAGTCGGGCGACACGGCGAGTTCGCCCTCAAAGAACTCATTGTTCGTGAGTCGCTGCTTGATCGTCCCGTAGCGATTCATTCGGAAGATCTCGTTTGATTGGGGTAACCAGAGTGCATCGAGTTTCGCGCACCACTCGTCTTCAAAGTCGCAAGGCACATCTTTGTCATAAACGCATGATGCATCCGGCTAATGGTCGGACCACTGCTGTAAGGCGAGTCATCAGTAGTCAGTGCGTGAAACAAAAGCTTGCCGAATGATTGGCAATGGGCGACGCGAACAGAACGTCCCCGCTGCCGTCTGCCGTCAGGAATCGGGCCGAATAGATGCACGAGAAGCCGGGTCCCAGCAGACGCGCAGAAAGGTGCAGGTTCTCTACGTTCGCGTCAATTTGAAGCATCTGAAATGTCAGCCAGTTGATCTCACTTTCATCGTAGAGAGACTCTACTCTTCGGGAATAGTAAATGAGGGTGAGCATAACCACGTTATTTTCTCGGCTAAAAACGATTTCTTGAGCACGGTTATCCTGATAGCATTACTGCTCTTCACCTCACGTCTATTCCAGAAATCTTATCCCGGTTGTTCAACGTGAAAGCGTCCTTAACGTACATTGAAAGCCGGACATTGGATGGAGAAGTCAGAGCTAAAAAATTTTGCGATCGACCAACAAATAATGTAAACGCACGTTTTTGATTTGGGAACGTTTTGTTCTGGCCGAACGTCGCGAGGAACAGTTGGAATTCGTCGTTGTCGTCCTGGGCGACGAACGTCACGTAGTCCGTTTTGTGCAGCCGAATCGTGTCCATTTGTTTGGCTCCGGCAAGGATGAGGGTCTGAATAAAATGTAGTAGATCGATTCAAAGGTTCTCCGTTCTTACTTCTGCATCGCCGTCTCGCAGCCAAACTGAGGTCTCGCCCGTTCGAGTGTCCAGCCGAGTGAAGAAAAAGCGCCCGCTGCCGTCTCGCAGGAACTTCGGGTCGAGAAGCGAGCAGTCGGGATCGGCGAGAAAGGGGGTGTCCATCGAGAAGCTCTTGTTTTGAAGCTCGGCGAAAGAAGTGCGGTAGATGGACGCTCCTTTGAGGGTGAGAATCCCGCTTCTAAACACAAGCGATTTAAGAAGCGAGAACGCCAAGAACCTTGCGACTTCTCGCTCGTCCTCGGGCAATTGGACGCCGTGGAAGAGAACGGGACTTTCTGGCGCGGTGTCCACCGCATCGAAGCCGTCCGCCCAGCCGGGAAAGTCAAAGGAGATCTAAAGACAACACTGAACACAAGATTACACCTGCTCTTACCGTTTGCGTGTGATTCCGAAAGTACAGGCGAACGGCGGTTTCACCGGCGAACGTCCCGATTCTCAGCCGGTCTTTGTAGAAAAGCCACTTGCCCCACGTCGAGTAACCGACCGGCATGCGCACGGCGCCGCGATTAACGTCGAACTCATTCTTCACGGCATGGTACATTGCCGGAACCTCGTTCGGAAATCGTTCTTCATGCGCTTTTCCACCTGCAAATTAATTGAATTCAGTCCAAAGGACGCTGGTCGAAAGTACACGCGGCGTTCATCTGTTCGCTGAGATCAGGGTGGTTGCATGCAGAAGGCGGACCCAAAGCGGCTTCCGTGAAGTCGTTGGACATTTGGGAGTTTTGGAGGGCCTGCAACCAAGTTTAATACAATTATTTTCGCCGAGAAGACGAACGGAAAAGACGGTGGTCGAACCAAACAATTGCCCTAAAGAATCGTTGTTGTGTAAACGAAAGAAGAACCAACGGCTTAAGAACATTGAATTGTAGTCCCAGGTATTCTGCCACACGACCGCCCCCTTCTCTTCTCCCAAACCACTCGAGAGGAGAGAAACGGGGCGATGGGAAGCCAACAGATCGATTTTGTACACGTGATGGCACTTGGACTCGTAGGGCCCGCCTTTGGCCGTGAACGTGATCGATCCTCCGTCCATGCTGAACACAACAAGGCAATGGTGAGCGGAAAATGACAGCGAATACATGAACGTGGGATCCGAGTGTTCGCCGCCATCGCTTAATTGGACGACGTTGTACAACGAAGCATCACTTGCTTCTGCTGCACAGAAGAGAAGGAGACCCACAATGACGGAAAGCATTGGTTACATCTAACAACCGCCTGCAACTGATTGTTGGGAGACCAACCCGAAGGTTTTATCTTAATACCAGCGAGCGCGGACGCCGCCCATTTCTCTTCGCATTCTGTTCATGCCTTTGGAGGCGGAGTCCACGTTTTTCGCCCGTTTTGGTTACGTTTTTTTAAATTAAGTGATCCACGGAAAAGAGCAAAATGAACCGTCAGTAATAAGAAACGGCGCTGCATTTAAAAGCTGCACAACAGACGAGGAACGCAAACAACGAGGCTTATCTATGTTCATTACGTAGCGTTGGCAAAACTCATAATGTTGCTTGCGTAGTCGAAAGCAAAACAGTTCTTGTGCAAGACGGATGACGGGAAGATCATCGTTGGGGTGTTCGTGTACACGACTCCGTTGTTTCTCACTAAGAAGTGGCGAATGCTGCGGAGGCGAAAGGAACACGTCCAGTCTTTGTGTATCTCCGAACTGATCCTGAACACGAACTCCTGGTCGTTCCATACCATCCGGACGGGCAGGTGGTCCGTGGAACAATTGACGCGGTAGCCGTCTTTCATCTTGCGGTCAACAACAACCTCTCCGGAAGCAAGTGTTTGCTGCATCATTTTGTCGGACAGGAAAATCAGATCGTTGTCGAAGTATTCGTACGTGAAATGAATCTAAACCAAGACTGATGGACAGTTTCTCATAGATTGGAAGCATACAATTGGATTCGTGTACGTGACGTTCACGAACTCAACGTGATCCATTCGAACTGCCCACTTGTTCTCGAAGGCGGGGAAGTGGGCCCAATCCGCACACGGGGCATCAGTGGGCAGTCCACCAAAGTAGAGCGACCGTTCCGTTCCTGCCGGATAGGAGGCGACAATCGGTGCGGGAATGAGGCTTTGACTGTGGGCTTGAACGACGAGGTTGTACTCGCCCGGCGCTAATCCCAAATATCCGTCAGGAGCTGTGTTCACATCGCTGCAAACTTGCGATGAACAAAGTTTCGTTTAGACTCTCCTCACTAAAAATAATTCACCAGTTTACCGACCATCAACTGCGCGTTCTCCATAACGAAGGCATTCGGCGAGTTGTCGCCGTAAGTCGCGTTGTCGTGAAAAGCGATGCGATCGAGAACCACCCGGCCTTCCGCCTTCCAATACGGAAATGTTTGCTGCGTCCATTTGATGCCCGTTTCGCTGTGGCTGGTCGATTCCGAGTAATTGTATCGATTGTTCTGTAGATGCAAGCTCGTTCCTGTACAATCCCTCCACCACAATTGCCGCCGCACCGGCAGGCACTCCGGACGGCAGACGAGCGGGCCGACGTCTTCTGCAAGCAACGCGTCTACTTGAATGATTGTGTATAGCAGACATGCCATCCTTGCACACTTGCGGGCACCGTTCGAGGAGAGGAGCACACGGAGCGTTCACAATGATCAATCCCGAGAGAACGGTGGACAACCCAATGTTTTGCGGCAGTGACGGAGTTCCCAGATCAACAATGCAGTTGGACTGAAACCCGGCTATTGAGCCGTTTGAAGCTTTTGAAAAGTGGCGCCCGTGAACTTTGCCGAGTGCGGAAATCCGCCGGTTTTTACAATAGCGGCAAAAGCAAAGGGTGCCTTTGAAATTTGTTTATTGCCCTTACAAAAAACACTGCCAACAACTTAGCTAATAGGAATATTCGCAAAGGCAATGTTAACCGGACGATTCAAATGCTTACCTGGCCGTATGCTGTAGCCGTTCGAATCCGTGATGAGTGGACGCTCGAAACGAAGAAACAAACGACGCACAGCAAAACAATCCAGCTGCTCGGCATGATCGTCGGGGCACTGGCGAACGTTCGCTTGCCAACTCTTGGCCAACTTTCTTGCTGCCACTCCACTTGGTTACTCAAATGCATCAGAAAGAAACGAATCACCGTGCACTTTAAAGGCGCGCCAGTTACACTTCGCCCATATTTTTAAAAATTGACCCCGAGCTCAAAATGGCGCCCCCTTCAAACAAATCCGCAGACATTTCAGACGTTTATCAGCAAAAAGAAAGAAATCGAGACGCTAAAGCTCAAAGAGCGGAGCAAAAAGCGGCTTGTGACCAGCACGTCTCGTTCTTGCCCGGTAAAAGCGAGAAGATTAGAGTGCGTGACGCAAACCCGCTAAATCGCCGGCAAATGCTTGGTTGGAACACAACACGAAGCCACGTCAAACGAGTCGCCGTCTTTCGAGGGCTCCATCACCAAAAAGGGAACGCCAAAGGAGCAGCAAAAGGCCATGGAAGTGGTTCTCTCAGCTCACTGCTGGAACACTCTGAGCGAGTCGTTCAACCAGTGGCCGTCCTGAAAGGCGGTGGGGTCGTTTTGGACGAACTGCGTGCAGGAGGGCGCCTTCGGGCCGCAGACGGCGTCCTGCGGCCACACGCGTCGAAGATGAGGTGTTGGTCGGAGAAGTGCGCGTCGAAGTCACCTGCGAAGAGGGCGAGCCGCGACGAGTGGGTGGCTGAGGGGGCGAAGAACCAAATTTTGATGCCCGCGGAGGTCCACTCGACCGCCTACACGCCGCCGCCGCCGCCCACCGCGTTGAATCCCGCCCCGTACGTGCGGGTGTCGTCCGTCCCGATCGAGCAGCCCGCGTCGCAGTTCGAAGTGCCGACGCGGCCGCTGAAGCCGTCTGTCTGCCGAATGCTGCAGCCGGGCGTCGTGTGCAGCGCCATCTCGTTCGTCGTCTGATTGTTCACTCTTGCAAGAGATGGAGTAGAAGATGCTCTTCATGTTTCTCTTGCCTTCGACCAGCGAGCGCACGCACGGCCCGTTCCCATGCGGCTCAAGCTCCGCCGATTCCGCTCCCGAGCAACGAGTTCTCGTAGCCGAGTGGTTGCGGGCGATGGGTCGCTGGTTCGACTCCGGGTCTTGTCACGGTGCTAAGCTGATAAAGTTCAATATCGGGCATTTGTTTGGGGTTCACATCTTCTCGGGCAACCGGTACGTATCCCCTTCAGCTTAGCAGCATCAGATCGACTAAATAGCTTCATCGCGCCTGGTCGGCTGCCTGGGCATGGCACTCTAAGGGTTCTTTTTGGTCCACGTTCGTTTTCCCGCTCGTTGAGAGGACGCGAATGGTCGCCTTTTTACGTCGTTTGCCGGCCGGGGGGGTCTTCTGGGAAAGACCCGCGGTCTGTTCGGACGATTGGAGGACGCACAATGGAAGCCGTGTTCATCAACAGAATCACGTCGATCTCGCCCTTCTGCAGCCACTCCTCAACGGTCACGTGGCGCCCGGCAGGTGCTGCAGGTCGAGGAGGAAGAGGCCGTGGTTGTACGCCTTCTGCGAGTGGATCCGCACGGAGTCCCGTCCACCAGCTTTCTGCTGCACGACGCGCCGATGAAGAGGCTCCCGTTCAGCACTTTCGTCAATCCTCGTTCGGCCGCCTCCTCTGCGGTCACGTAGTCGACGAAGCCGTCGGTCGGGTCGTTCGCGTTCTCGAAGACGAAGTTCTCGAGCAGATTCGTCGGCGTGAAGTCGTCCACCAGGCGGTAGGCGGCCTCGCCCGGAACCATGAGAAGCAGAAGACAGAAGTGGGTGAGCAACCCGTTCAATCGATTGAATGGGGGGAGCACCTGTGTGTTCTCTCCGTTCAGTCCACTCGATTTTTCTACACCCATGGAACTCTTTCAATCGGCGAGTCAACATGCGTGCACCGAAAACAAGAGCTACGCCTCAAATGCCCGGCAACAGCAACCGACCGCCTACGACAAGAATTTGCATGACTGGACGGTAAATTTGCACCCTCATCGTTTGCTTTCGCCGAGCAGCTGCAAGGTCGGCCTCACTCCTGCCAACGGTCGCTCGCCGCTGTCCGCCGTCTCCTTGCGGACTCCACGAACAACCTTGCGGACGAGGACGCGCGACGATCTTCGATGGGCGCACGGATGAGTGCGGGCCGCTGCCGCACGTCGCCCGCCGATCGCCGGCCGTCGACGGACTGCGCGACGAACTCCGCCGACTTCGCGCTGCGGTCTCAATTTCCGTCGATTCGCGCCCACCAGATCGGCAATGTGCGTCTCCTGCACGTCCTCTGGTTCATTCGGGAGCTTCCAGACCGCCACCGTCCTTTGGATCCTGCCGCCGCACTTCTCGCAGTCGTGTCTCGGCGGCCGCCTGACTCCGTCGATGGCGTGCGCCCTCATCTGCTGCTGCGTGGCCGAAGGGCTCTTTCGAAAGGGCGTTCTCGTGCCCGACCTCGTCGCGCGGCTGCCGCACAGCCGCGGCTTCGGGTTGCACCCGTTGGAGGGGCTGTCGGCCGTGAGTTCCCCTTCCTTTCTTTCACTTACTCCTTCTTTTCAGTTGTGCCCGCCAGCCGTCCTGAGCGTCCTGCTCGAGGGCATCGTAGAGGGCAATCACGCGTACGAGCTGAGCGGCGTGCCGGAGAGTATCAAGGTGCCGGACGCGCTGCGCGCCACCGGCCATCGGATGCGCGAAGTCGAGTGGTGCCAGGCGAGCGGGACGGGCGCCTACGACCTCCTGCACGTGTACCTCGAAGCGGCCATTCGGAGGTTGGATCCACTCACTTCTTTCCGCATTGTTCTCGTTGCAGTCCCATCCTCGCCGCCCACCCGCAGCTCTTCTTCATTCTCGGCATGCAGCCGCGGGGGATCCTCATCGTCTTCCAGCGGACCAACGGCGTGATTGCGGCTTTCGACTCGCACCGGCACGCACACAAACACAATGGTACGTTTCCTGCCGATTTCTCCTTGCATTCAACGGTTTGTTTCAGGCGCGTACATCCTCAGTGGACGCGCGGACCGTCTGGCCGAGTTTGTCGAGGCTCTGCTCGTGTTCTTCTTCAGCGACTGGTTCGACCTTTCGCTCGACCAACGAGCAAGTTCCCCGCCGACCACCCTTCGATCAATTCTCTTGATTGCAGCACTTCGAGCTGAGTTTGATCCAATTCGACGGGCAGCTGACGGACGCCGACTGCCCGCTGGCGCACCCGCCGCCGCCGCCCGTCCGGCTGCACGGCAACTCGCGCATCTTCCCGTCGACGCCCGCTCTCCAGGGGACCCAGCGCGTGAACGTCGGCATTGTGAGCACGATGAAGCGCTTCGTGCACGACCGCCGCCGCGCGCGTCACTCTCCTGCGGCGTCGTAGAGCGTCGTTTCGTAGAGGGAATAAACACAAGTCTTAAGAAGTGTGTGAGCGCTCTATGGCGAGAAACGGGCAGCCTTTGGGTTGATGAACGAGGGATGAGAACTACGGCGACCAGTCACACGCCACCCACTACGCATGCAAGAGAATGCTTTTGGTTTCATTCGAAGAGCATCTCGTTTCGTATGTTTTTTCCGCGATCACCCCAAGAACAAGCGAATCAAAAGGTTCATTCAAAGCCAACCGATTTGGTGCCCCAGTCGTCGAGCGTGAAGACCGGCGTAAAAACGTCCGTGCACGTCCAGGAGACCTTCAGCCGAGGCCGTCGTTCCAGCGGTTGGCCTCCGAGCGGAACTCGAAAAGGGCGCGCTCGCCGGCCGGCAGGCGGATTTCCTTCGTAGGCGTCGAGTCCTGCGTCAGCGGGCGGCGGCGGCGACTTACCCTGCAAGGCAGTCGGATCCACTTGCGCGGCGGGTCGGCGCCTGAGACGTGCGCCCAGCGGACGCCCGCCCGTAGCCCAAGTGGACGAACAGGCGGAAAGCGCACTCCATGCCGACCGGCGGCACCACCGTCCACCTGCAAGCGGGCGGTGAATGGAAGAAAGACGAAAGAGGACCGTTGGGTCGTGTTCTCCGGGTAGGCGTCTGAAAAGCCGATGTTCGTGAGCACACCCTCCGGCTCGTTGGTGGGCGCGAATTCGAAGAAAAGCGAACCGTCCGGCCGCCGTGAAGCGAAGGGCCGCGTAGCCGCCGGCCGCCACGTCCTCGTCCGTCTCCAGCCGCAGCACCACCGAGTTCGTGGGGCTCAGGTGGGTCAGCGGCGTGAACGAGCTGCAGTACGTCGTGTTCACCTCCGGCGTGCTCGCGTTGAACAGGATCTACGGAATGAAGTGAACTCTCGCTTCTTGCTCTTGCTCCACTCCCCCGCCCCGCTCCCCCGCACTCACCGTCAAGGAGTCTTGGCGGCTGTTGGTCGTCCCTTAACGGGAGCACGCGCCGTGCTCCCCACGGCGCCCTCCTCGAGGTTGAAGTCGGTGAAGACGAGCAGGACGCGCCGCCCCTCGGGCACCTCGATGGTCGTCGTGCACGTGGCGTTGTGGCCGTAGGAGCGGGGGTAGTTGGGACTCGTGACGCGCCCGCTCGCCCACCGGTCGCCCGCCGCCACGGAGACCGTCCGGTTGCAGGCTGCAAGCGGGAGAAGCGAGTGAAAGAGATTGATCAACAGTTTCTGCTCACAATCGAGCACGCGGTATTGCAGCCGGAAGTGGGCCGTGTACTCGCGCTGCAGCAGCCCGGAGGTCCCCAGCTACACGAAGGAGGTGCGCGACACCCAGCGAACGGGCGCGTGCGTGCCGCAGAAGCGAGTCGACCGGCCGCCCGCCTCGCGCTCCTCCACACAGGCGGCAGGCCGACGCCCGCAGGCTCGCGAACTCGTCCATGCAGCCGGGCGTGCGCGACGTGAAGTTGAAGTCGGGGAATGCGACCTTCAGCGGCTGGTTGTCCCGCCCGTGGAACACGTAGCCACAGCGCCGATGTCGCTGCCCCGTGCGCGTGAGGCCTGATCGAAAGAGAGGAGTGAGCAAAAGGTGGACGGACTCACCCTTCTCGCCGTGGTACTCGTTCTTGCCCGGCATGTTGTTCGCAAAGAAGACGCCGCCGCAGGACTCTGCAAAAAGAAGTGAGCGGCGAGTGGACGACGCGAACGAACCGCCCAGATGGACCGTGCAGTACGTGAGGTTGAAACCGCCGAACACGTCCTAAAAAAGAGAACATTGAGCCCGCAGACGACTGCCGGCCTGCAAGGGGTCGTTCGAAGCAAGATACGGACTCACGATTCCACGTCGATCCTCTGGCTCCCCCTCATCTCCGCAAGCAGGAAAAAGAAATGAGCGAAGCGGACGTAGTCCACTAGTTTCGTCGTCTTTCGTTCGCACCTCGACCTTCGCGCACTCCAGTCGAAGTGGACGGACACCCAGCAAGACGGCCCGATGCAAATTCCCAGCTGGACAACCGGCGCTCATTCCCGTCGGCTCACTTGTTTCGTTTGCTCGTCGAGATGGCGGCTGCCCGTGTTCTGCTCTCGCTCTTCGTGCTCTCGCTGGCGACGGCTGTGGAAGGCGGCAAGCTCTGGTACTACGAGGTGAACCAGACGGTTCTTTGCGAGGGCAAGCCGTACACCGAGGCGGTGAGTTCACACATTCGTTTCCTCCTCTTGATTTCCCGGTTGTAGACGATCGCGCTCTACGAATATGACTTGCGTGAGTGCCCCTCGTTCTCTCCCAACACTTTCTCGCTGCAGTGAGCCAGAACGACCTCTGCTACGTGACGAACACCAGCCGGCAGGGCGTGTGGCACGCGAAGGGCGCCTGCGACGACAACGTCGGGAAGCCGGACAGCCTGATCGTCCACTAGTGAGTCCCTCGCCCTTCCTCCCTGCTCATCCCTTCTGTTTGCAGCCGCCACCGCTGTCAGACGGGCGGCGAGCTCTTGTGTCACTACGAAGACATTGGCCGCGACATGTGGACGTTCGAGAAGTCGGAGGTGCGCGTGTGGCAGCTCGACCCGCTCGAGCTGGCGGGCCAGACGAACGAGGAGTGCAGCAATCGCGACAAGGGCGCCATGTGGCAGATGTGGGAGAGCGAGGACTGCAGCCGCTGAATGCAGTTCGTGTGCGTCTTTTGTTCCGTTCGTTCGTTTGTGAAAATAAAGTTGCTTCGAGAAGGTGGGGACGAGGAGAGACAAGGCGGTTGCCGGCGGTCGTCTAGTGGCCATCGTTGACTTTCCGGCGTGGAAAATGCGCCTCTTGCTGGCCTCCACGGCGATCGGCCGGTGGGCGCGCCCACTTCCACGCGGTCGCCGAGTGAGCCGAGCGGGCGGAAGTGAAGACTGACCGCACGCTTCTGCTCGCCAATCACTGGGCGTCCATCACGCAAGGCGGCGATTCAAGCAACAAACTGGGCGGAAGTTCTATCGCGTCTTTTACGAAACGAGAAGTGTTGGAGCTTATGACGGGATTATCGCTGACTGCCATTGGAGTTCATGGTCTTCGGCAGCCGATGAAACACAATTCCACACACGATCTGCCGCCTCCGTCGTCCAGTTCCGCCAATCAAAGCAGCGGTCGCTCTAACATTCCGTCGTGACTTTCCTGTCGCTTTTTCTTCCGGTCGTCCACGTGCTTTCCGCTCGCCCCTCGCTTGTTCTTTTCTTTTCCTGCGTTCGTCGTCCACTTGCTTCGAATTTTTGAGCATAAACCATCGTTTCTGATCGATCGTCGGGGAATTCGGCGGCGAGCATGTTGCGAAACCTTGACTTCGTTTTTGATTAAAGATTCCCCTGATTAGAAGGGCGGCTTCCTTACGAGCGGTGAAGAGCCCGTTCAATTGCTAGTGGTCTCTGTTTCATTGAAAAGCGGGCAGATTCTTTGTCTTTGATGTTTAGCCGCATACTTTGCTTTTACGGTTTACGGGGCAAAGGCAAACGATACGAATGAACTGGCAGGCCAACACAACGCCCGTCAGCAGTGTAGCAAACGGGTTCAAATGCCCGAAGGCACAAAGCCCGCACGCGGTAAGGCGGAGTTTACAGCAGAACGGGCGGGGTGAACGGAAGGTTCACTGATCAAAAAAGACGAGGCTTTTCGTCGAAATGTTACGATTTCGACACCAGACAATTGCAACTGATAAGCGGGTAGAAACATGTGGGGACTGCGCGGTCGAGGCTGCAAATCGGACTGTTCGCGTGCCTTTCTGCAGTTGCAGGCTGGCGTCCTTCCCCTCTGCAGAAGCATTCTTTCCGATTAGAACTTGCAAGCGGTGATGGGATGCATCGATTGGATCGAAATCCACAACGAAGCATTTGTGAAACGAGTATTTTCCGCAATTAATTCAGCACGCGCTCGTCTACTCCGTCCACCTTTTTGCAGCCATGGGCCAATTGACCACCTCGCCGTACGGATCGACGGGCGGCGACGAGGCCAAGGGTTGGTCCTCTTTTTACGTCCTCTGATTTTGCGCGGTCTTCAGCCCCGAAGACCTCCGGCTCGCGGTTCCCGTTCTCGAAGATCCAACTGCATTGCCACTTGGAAGGATGCGTGGGTCACCAGACGATCCTCGAGTTGGCCAAGTGAGCCCTTCAGCTCCTCTTTTTTCCTTCCTTTTCTTCGTGATTTCAGCTCGAAGAAAATCGATCTGCGCGGCGCGAAGACGGTGGAGGACGTGAAGAAACTCCTGGTGACCACGAAGCCCTCGTCGCTGGCCGAAGTGCTCGCCGCCTTCGACATCTTCCTGCCGGTCGTCATGTTCGTTCCCCTTTGATTGAATTCGTGTGCTTACTCGACGGCTTCAGCGGAGATCTGGTGGCGATCGAACGAATCGCTTACGAGATGTGCGAAGACATGGCCCGCGACGGCGTCATCTACTTCGAGGGTCGCTTCTCGCCGAACCTTCTGACTACCCAATCGGTTCGTCTGCTTTTCTCCTTCCTCGTCCACTCGTTTGTTGCAGGTCTCTCCCTCGGACGTGGTGATGGCGGTGTGGAAGGGATTCCAGCGCGGCGAACGGGACTTCGACATCAAGGCCCGCTCCATCCTCTGCTGCATCCGCGCCCACGAAGTCTGGAATCGGGGGATCGTCGAATTGGGTCCTTTTGCTCGAACTCTCCGCTCAGCCGTCTCCGTCCTTTGTTTTCAGCGCTGAAACACAAGGACCACGGCGTGGTGGCGATCGACGCGGCCGGCTGCTCGCACGGGTCGGACGAGGAGTACGAGGCGGGCGTGGTCGCCGCCTTCCTGCGCGCGCAGGAGCTCGGAATCCACCGCACGGTGCACGCGGGCGAGTCGGCCGGCGCCCAATCGGTCGTCCGCGGCGTGGAGGAGATGAAGGCGGAGCGCATCGGCCACGGCTACCACCTCATGGACGACGAGGCCGCTTACGAGAAGTACGCCCTGGACATGCGCATTCATTTGGAGGTTGCCACGAGCGAGCAGCCCTCTTTTTGCTAACCGCTCGACCGTTCAGGCCTGCCCGCTCTCCGCAATGATGACGGGCGCGGTGGACGTGGACTGGACGAAGCACCCGGTGCTCAGGTGGGCGCACGACGGCGTCAACTTCTCGCTCTCCACCGACGATCCCACCTGCTTCGACAACTGCATCGAGTCGGAGCTCTCGCTGGCCGTCGACAAGATCGGCCTCACGGTCCTCCAGCTGTGGCAGTGCCAACTGAACGCCGCCCACTCGTGCTTCTTGCCGAACGACGAGAAGACGGCCCTCGTGGAGCGTATTCGTGCGGCCCAACCGAAAGCCGAGTGATCCCGACCGTCCTCTTCTGTTCACACCCCACCGCAATGCCTTCTTCGTGCAAACGAGGCTTCCTTCGTTCTTAACACTAGAAAAAACCAGTGATCAGGCGACAGATTGGAAGACCGGTCGACTGTGCTCTTTTTCACTGACGATTCAGACGTCTTGTTCGCGATCGCTCAACGGAAAGCACGTGCCACCAGACATCTGACTGTTCTTAGACGTTTATTTAACAAGACCGAAGTGAACCCAACAACCGGAATGTGAACAGCAAAGGAAGCGAACCACGAAACACCCATCGGTTCAAGGCAGCGGCTCGAGCGGCTTCATGTTCGGGTACATCGACGGGAGGATCTTCTTGCCGGGCGTCGTTTCGTTCAGAAAGAATTGGAAATTGAAGTCGCCCTTCACGTTCATGTTGTGCTTGCGGAAGGCGTCCATTGCGAGGCGTTCGAGCGAGTCCACCGTGCTGAAGGCGAGCAATGAACAAAAGAATAGTGCGGGCTCACTTGAAAAGGTAGCGGTCGACTTCCTGCCGGCCCTCCCAGCCGTCCAACCGCACGCCCAACAGTCCCTCGTCCTCGCCGCTCTCCGCGTTCACCAGCGGTGCAACGGGGCCCATCCGGTAGGTGTCGATCCAAAGCCGCTCCCACTTGGCGTCCTGCAGGTTGCAGCGATAGGCGGCACACGAGTAATGCGGCGGGTACTCTTCTTCTTCGAACGTGAGGACGTACACGCTCTCCGCCGACCGAAAGGCCTCGGGCGCGATCTGAACGAGAGCGAAAGCAGTCGACTGTCGTGCACGAAGGAACTCACCCAATGATCGTCGTGATCGTAAACGCAGCCGCCCATCTCCCTCGAAGTGCACGTCTTCTGTTTGACGTCGTAGACGTGCAGCACGTCGTACTCCTTGGTGGAGATCCCGAACAACGAGCGGCCGTCTTTGCTCAGCTGGAAGAAGTTTTCGGCGCCCTCCACCGGCTCCGTCCAGTCGACGTCCAGCCGCGCGTCGTCAACGTGCAGGCGGCAGAAACGAAGCTGGGCGCTCGACGAATGCAGCTGGAGGACCGCCTGCTGCACGTCCACGCCCGTTCCGGCGATCTCCGTGAACACGTAAGCGGGCGCCGAATCGTGGGCGGCCAGCTGGATCGCTTCGAATTCCGCCGCCTCCACGTGCATCCGCAGCAACCAGAGGCCGCCTTCTCCGAGCGCGACGATCGTCGTCGCGTTCACGAGCAGGAATTCCCCGATGGTCCCGTCAAAAGACGATTCTTTCGGCTTCAGCAACCTAAAGATCGAAAGAAATCAATTAAAAGAAATGGGAAGAGGACGAACAGTTGAGCTTGACGAACGAAATCGATGATCAGCAACTCGGATAGCTTCTTGCACAGGCAGTACGCGTACCGGCCGTCCCATGAGTAGCGAGCTTTGCTCGATCGCTGAACGCGAGAAGAATGACGGGAACGCGGAGAATCCACCCACCTTGCAGAAGAATTTGGTCCAGTTTCCTCTGTCATTGTGGATTGGCAGTTCGTACGTGATCGGAGAATCCGCTCGATCGCTGCCCTCCTCTTTGTCTTCGTTTCCGTCAGCCGAATGGTCGGAAGCTCCCGCTTGTTCTTCGTCCTCCGCCATTCCAATTCGATGATCTGAATTCGCAGATTTCAGGCGAAAAGCGGAATAAATGCGAAAGAATCGCGAAGATTGGTGACTCAAACGAATCAAACGGCAGTTTCCGATGATAAAAATTGAAAGAAACACGTCAGTCTTCTCGCCTTTCCAATCGAAACGTTTCACCTTCGTCCGTATCGAAAAAAGAGTGAATGCAATGCTAAACCGCATTTCGGAGCAAAATGCGAGCGACCCGCAGAGCGAAAAGCGCGCGGGCGCACGCACACGCTCTTCGTTGCCCAAACAAGCGAGACTCTTCGCTTCCAGTGCGAGACCGCCTTCCATTGAACGGAGCTTTGCGCTCCACCATAAGCGGGGATCGCTCGGCGTTCCTCGTTCTTTAATCTCTCTTTGATGGAAGGAAGGACCACACGTTTGCTCAAACCAGGAGAGTCGATTTTCGCAGAAAGCGAGTCGCTCAGCGGATCAACGGGATTTCGAGGGTTCACTTCTTTTCTACAGTTCCCGCTGCCGACTAACAACAACAGTTTATTTACCGAAAGAACAACAGAGAGCAACAGACATGTTAGAAAGCAGTGATTCATTTAAGAAGGAGCCGATTGGCCGACACGCGGTTGATCACAAGATGTCGGCAACGAACTCGCCGTGGTCGCGAGCGAACGCGCGCCACTCGGGCAGCTGCTTGATTTCCGCGATGTTCCACTTGGCGAAGCGGACGACGCGCTGCTTGAAGGCGGGCGGGTGGTCGTGCAGATTCGCCAACTCCATGCGTTCGATCACGTTCTCCAGCGAGAGGTCCGCGCAGATCAAATCGGCGCAGATTCCCTAAAGGCAAGCAGTGAATGCGGAAGAGCGCAAAAGAAACCCACGATCAACTCGGGCAGTTGGTATTGGACGGCCAGCGGCAGCAGCTTTGTGGCCGTCGCGCCGTCCGCCTTCACCTCGCCGGTGTAGAAGTAGCGGAGGAAGTGCTCCACGACCTCCGGCTTCTGTTCCTTTATCTCTTACTCACTCTCGGTGCGCTCCTTGAAGTCGCTCTCGATGGCCACTTTGAACACATCCGATTGACTCAAGACGCACTTGTGCACCTGCAAGAAGGATTTACGGACTTGAATGGAAGAGAGGACTCGCCTTGAACACGTGCTCGCCGCACATGATCGTGAAGTCCGAGTAGTCGCCCGAATCGAAGGTCTTCTCGAGGCTGCGGGCCAAGTGCTCGCGCGGCTTGCTGGGCGGTTGCTCGTCGACGAACAGACGCACCAAGACGTGCACTTTGACCTCGTCACTGCTACACAAGTAGACGGACTCCGACGTGAACTGCTTGCGGTCGCTTTTGGGAGTGAACTCGTGCAACGTCCAGTCTTCTGCAATCATTGTCGGATAAACGATGTTGAACTGGGTGCCAACTCACGTTGAATGCTCGAAGTGAGGTGGTCCTTCTTCTTGAACCACGCCTTCGTTTGGAGTTTGATCGACGAGTGGCCGCAGAAGTCGACGACCATCAGTTCGCAGGGATGGCGGCGATCGGCCTCGCTCGAGTAGCGCGAGCGCTCGTCCTTCAGACTCACCGTCACCTGAACACGACACTTTTGGGGCAAGTCCAGCTCGACGATGTCGCTGCGATAGTTGACGTTGGTGGTCACACTGCGGAGCGGGAAGACGATCAAGACCTTCTCCTTGGACAGTTTTTGAACCGAAGTCATTTTGCTGCCTGAAGGAACGAGTGGATTGAAAGCAAAAGAGCGCAGACACAAGCAAAACGACATGAAAGCGATGACTTGGACGCCGCGCGCGAAGTGCGAATGGCGAAGAGCGGGAAGACGGGAAGGGCGTGTGATTTGCGATTTGCTTCTCGGCCATCTGCCGCCCATTTGCCGCTTCTGCGAATGGGAATTCCTTCGGCGTTTGCCCGAAGAACGGGCGCTTGTTTACTTCGCACCATCAATCCCTCGCTCTTCGCTGTGAATCAAAACAAATGCGAGGGGCGGCGCCTATTAACACGACGATCGGGGCGCTTCTCACGGCCCCTTCTGCGGGGAAAGATGAGAATTCTCAGTAGAAATGCGATTGCGAAAGGCGTGTGTCAAAAGCCATGCAGTGTAATCCTCTGCTCTCTGAAGAGGTTACGCAGTTTCTCCATTCTGCAGGTCAAAGTGGTCAGTCGGCTGCCACAAGAAGAAAGTGACGTCACCCCGCCATTCATCAGCAATTGCTTCCTTGAACTCAAACGACGCGTGCAAATGCAACAGCAACAAACATCGGCTCTCGTTTGTCACTCAATTACGGATGAGAAGTGTGTTTTGGACGGTCCGATTGGAACGAACGTCCGTCGTGTTTGTCCAGCCGTTCGAACGGGAGCCGACCGATTGGAAACGGAGGACTCATTCGCGTTCGGCCGTCGAAGCGCGAGGGGAACGCTCGCAGGTGTTCTTTTCGTCCACCAGTTTCAATAAAAAGCGGCCGCTTGCCTCCACTCTCTTCTTTCCCGTCAGTTCAAAGGTTGCTTTCGATCATGCGCTTGTCGCTGAATGCCGCCGTCATTCTCGTCGTCCTGCTCGTCGCCTGCACTCAATTGAGCGAAGCGTTCATCAGCCAATCGTTCTTCAAGTTCCTGAAGTTGCGCTACGGCTGGAAGTACGCGAACGACATCGCGCGCTACGATTACGGGCCGGTCGGGTCGTTCGGAGGCGGGCAGCACGTGGCCGGCCGGAAGACGAAGTGAGTTCCCACCTGTTCGTTCCAATCGATCGCTGCCTGCTCGCAGGAAGACGCCGGCAATCTTCGTCGCCGGCTGGGCCTCGACCGCGTCGTTCGCGTGGCCGTCGGCGCTCGTCTGGATGATGCACGGCTACGGGCTCGAAGAGTTGTACGGCTCCACCTACGGCCTGCCCGCCGGCCCCTTCTCGATCACTTGGGGACTTCGTTGTCAGTACGTCAATGCGGTGAGTGCACCCACGAGCTCTCTACTTCACATTGGTTGATTGAAGACTCGAACGTTGATCAAAGCGGTTGCGGAGTTCACGAACTCGTCTGTCAATGTGATCGGCACTTCGATGGGTGAGTGCGGGGCGTTGGGCGGCGGGCAGGCGGCTGTGCGTGGTCGGCAGGGGCGATTCCCTTCCCATCCGCTGCATTTCGATCCTCTTGATCCACTGGCTCCCCTCCTATAGACCCCAAACTCACAGCTGTCCGTTGCAGGCGGCCCGATCTCCAGAAAGGTGAGCTCTGCACCCACAACTGCCGTCCACTGCCCACTGATTCGCAGGCGATCCTCGGCGGCAAGTGCGTGGACACGGGCGAGGACCTCGGCCCGCCGCTCACTCATCTCGTGGACACGTACCTCGGCGTGGGCGGGGCGATGAACGGCGCGCTCGTTTGCAAGATCCCGCAAATCGGCTCTTGCTCGTTGACTTCGGGCATGAACTGCCACTCGACGTTCATCAAGGACATCAACAAACAGTCGACAGTCGAGCGCATCCTCACGCTTGATTCCTTCGTTTAGATTCCGTTACGAAGGCAAGAAAGTGTACGTGCTCCAGTCGTCCACCGACCAGGTGAGTGCACTCCTCTTTCGTTAAAGAACTCGTGCAGATCGTTGGCTACCGCCTGTGCGGGAAGCACGCGTCGGAGATCGAGGGCGCGAATCACACGGTGACCGTAAGCAGCGGGGAGATCACAAGTGAAGAGAAACTGGAGGGATTTCAGTTGTTTGGGCTGCTCCACCTGCCGCTGTGCACAATGACCCCCTTCCAGCAGTACAACCTCGTTCACAAGGGATCCGCTTTGTAGCGAAAATGCAGGAGTAAACCGCTGATGACTCATTTCTTGCGGTCGATAGAACAAAACAGATGTCTCGCCTATTCGTCCCGCTCTTCGCCCGACAGGCAGGCCGGTTGGCTGTTTCGACGGGGCGCTCATTCACACGCGAAATCGAAGTTGTTTTTCGCTTCTGCTCCTCGCTGCTGGGAACCGTTCGGCGGACGGCTTCGGGCCGCTTGCTTGTCCGCTTCCCGCCGATCGACATCCGCTTCTTCCACCGATAAAGCCCGTCTGTTTTTATCAGCAATCAGGCGAAAGAATGGATTGATTTGATGCGAAAGCTACTTGCTTCTGTTCGGTTGTTTTGGGCGGATTTCTCGTCTTTCTGCAAAGTCCCCGCTCTCCCACTCGCCGGTGGACTGCGGGGCAATCGGCGCGGTACGCGAACTCGACGCGATCGGCGGCCACGAACTCGACGCGAAGTTTCCGCCAAATGCGCGCGCTTTTTTCGCGTCCAGCCGGCCGGCCGCTCGGCGTCCGCCTTGCGCCCAACGCGGCGCTGATTGCAAGCGGGCGGCGAACGTCGTGGGTCGGGGGCGCGCTGAGCGTCGTTTGCGGCTCCCGTTTTCACTTTCCGCCCGCTTCTTTCAGTCCGTCTTTCCACTCGGTTCTTTCGAATCGATTCGACTCAACGGAATGTCGGAGACGGAGGTGATCACCCTGAGCGACACGGACTACGACGAGGAGGAGGAGGAAGAGGACCAGGAGGACGAGCGGGGCGACGTGGACGCCGGCTTCGTCCCGTGCGGCTACTCGGCCGAAAGCGAGTTCCTCCAAGCGCTGGACATCGACGTGAAGGACTGCCAGGTGCGTCCTCTTCCTCCTTTCGTTCCTTCCACCCGTTCCCTTCGTTATTCCGCTCGTTCTCCTCATTCGTTTGCAGAACTTCTCCACGGAGGGAATCGTGAATCGAATCAACGAGATGGCGGACAGCTGCGCGCAGATCCTCGACCTCCCGTCCGGCGTCTGCAAGGTCCTCCTCCCGCGCTTCCACTGGAGCACCGAGACGTTGATGGAGAAGTGGGTTCTCTCCCCTCTCATTCGTTTCATTCGCCTCCAGGTTCTACGAGAGCGGCGACACGGCCGCCTTCCTCACCGCCCACCGCGTCCTCGGCCGCCGCACGACGTTCGTGGAGGACCGGCGAAAGGACGACTGCGCGCTCTGCTGCGAGACGCGCCGCCTGATTTCCGTCGGCTGCGAGCACAAGTACTGCCAGGAGTGCTGGACGCGCTACTGCACGACGATGGTGCGTACTTTTTTCTGTTCTTTTATTCCTCTGTTGCAGATCGGCGAACAGAACTTGTGGTCGTTCACGTGTCCCGACCCGTCGTGCGGCATGGTGAGTTCTCTTCTTATTCGTTCCCATCTAGTCGGTTGCAGGTGATCACCGAGGACGCGATCCTCCGCCTCGTGGACGACGAGAAGATCCTCGCCACCTTCAAGCAGTCGCTCATCAACTCCTTCGTTGGAGTGAGTCCCCTTTCCTCTCGTTTGATTGCTCTCGTTCGGTTTGCAGGACAGCTCGCGCGTCCACTGGTGCCCCGCGACCGACTGCGAGTACGCGACCAAGGTGCCGACGACGGAGAAGTGCGGCGTCCCCTGCCTCTGCAGCTTCACGTACTGCTCGCAGTGCAAAGCGGAGTGGCACGAGGTGGTCGACTGCGAGCTGTTCAAGAAGTGGGAAGCGAAGAAGGCGGAGGACACGCAGTCGTTGGAGTGGCTGAACAAGAACTCCAAACCGTGCCCGCGCTGCAAGGCCCCGATCGAGAAGAACGGCGGCTGCAATCACATGACCTGCCGCGTACGTCCACCATCCAATCGGTTCTTTCCATTGATCCCCGCCGTTTAGAAGCCGAACTGCGGCTACGAGTTCTGCTGGCTGTGCATGGGCGACTGGAGCCCGCGCCACGCGTGCAATCTCTACGGGGGCGAGCCGCAGAACACGCACGAGGGCCCCGAGTTCGCCGACCTGGCCCGCTTCAAGCACTACCTCGTCCGCTTCGACACCCATCAGAAGGCGATGAGGGACCAGCGAGCGGTTCGTCCTCTCTTCAATCAAACGTTTTACTCCCTTCCGCTCGTTTCAGATCTTCGACGTGATGCTCGACAAGAAGGACGTGCTGAAGGAGCTGCTCGTGTGCACCAAGGCGGAGATCGCGTTCGTGCCGGCGGCCATCAGCGCGCTGGAGAAGTCGCGCCGCACGCTCATGTAAGTCGCCCAACTCGTGAATGTTCGACAAAATCGTGATGCTGCTTCACCGGCCAAAGTTGCGCTAGCAGTTGATTTTTGTTGCAAAGAATGCCGTTGGCGGTGTTTTGTAGCGTGGAAAAGTTGTAGAACAAAATTCTCTTAAACACGTGTAATGCCCACGCTTTAGGTTCTCCTACGTGTTCGGCTTCTTCCTCGCGCCCGGCAACGAGGCGTCCATCTTCGAGGCGAACCAAACGCGGCTCGAGACCTCGATGGAGGTCCTCTCCGGCTATCTGGAGGGGCAGCTCGACGCCATGGACGAGAAGCAACTCGCGCGCTGGAAGCGCGACGTGCAGGACTGGGCCGCGCACATCCGCAAGCAGCGCGCCAACCTCCTCGTGCACATCCACGAGAAGTGCAACGAGCTGAAGACCCGTCAGTGATCCTCCCATTCCTTCGTTCATCTCCTTTCATTGGTCTCCCACTCATCACACACTCAAATGTGCTCACTTTCCACTTGTTGCTGTTGTTCTCTCGAAAATACGAGTCCTCTCCCGATCGGTCTGCCTCCACGTTGTTGTTGCTCTCTTGCCTTTCCGCCGGCATCTTTCCACTTATTCGCCCGCTCATACTGTGCGTGTTGGAATGTTCTCGGATAAACGAGTAAACCAATCTCCTGGCTGTGGGAAAGGAAAGAAGATTGGAATTCAAGGGGATCAAAGGTCGGAGTTTGGAAGGTTAATGGACGTGGGACGTGGGATGTTTTCGCTACTCGCCCTTTGCGCGCGTTGATTCACGCCCGCCCGCGCGAGTGCGGGAAGACGGGAGAAGGCGGGTGTTTTGGCCGCCCTCTTCCTCACGCCCGTTCGGTCGCCTCGTTTTGGCGCCCCGCTCGCCGCTCTTTACGTCGTTCGCGCCGAACAAACGGCCGGCCGATTTGAATTCGGGGCGATTTGCATTGCGCACGGCGCGTTTTTATGGCGGGCAGGTGCTCGCAAAGGGGCACTCCCGCTCGTTCCCGCTTGTTGACGTTCGTGCTCCTTGCGGCTTTTGATTGCCGTTACTGTACGGTAGTCAAACGAAGGGGTTGGATTGTGCAGATGAGTTTCGAACGAGTCGAACACAATTTCCGGACTGCTTTCTCTTTTTTGCTCCCGTTCACGCCGCTAATCGAGTCGTTTGCCGCCCGGACGTTCGGCGAATGCGGGCGGGCGGATTGAAACAACGAGCGGGTGGGGCGGGCGGCGCGGCGAAGATCGATGGACGACGTTCGCTTTCGTTCGGTTCGTCCAAATGGACGCGGCTGTTCGCTCCGGAATGCGCGCGGAGAACGAGCGAACAGCCCGAAAGAAAAAAAGGCGGCCGTTCGCCTTCGAACTTTGCGCTTCTTGAAATCCGCGCCTTCCGCCGCGATCCGCTCGCCTGCTGACCTTTCGCTTTCGGCCGCCCATCTGTTGGCTGGGGAAAGGTGCTTCTCACGGGATGTCCGTGAATGCGAGCGAGAAGGTGGACGGCAGGGGCAAGAATGGGCGTGTTTTGGCTACGATCGTGTCGTTCTTTTCACTCGCGCGTGAATCTCCTGCATTCAGATCGTCGATTCGTTACTCCACAAATCGCTCTTTGATCAGAACCTAACTCGCTCTTCTCCCACTCCACTCGTTGCAGTCCACAAATGAAGCCACCAACCGGTCGACCCAAAAGTTTCCATCAGGAGCTGGAGGTGGACGTCCGCTTCACGTCCACGCCAACGGCCGACGGACCGCCGAACACTCCGGCCAGTGCGGAGGCGACGAGGAAGCGAAGTGTGGGCGGTTTCGTCCGAAAGTACTTCCTCGAAGGTCCGTCCACTTCTTTCTTCCACCAACTCGCCCGCTTGCAGGCCAAAAGCTGGACGATCTCACGCGCGCGCGTCACGACGACCACCTCCCGTGGCACCGCCGCAATCGCCGGAACATCCTCGCCTTCCTGCTGCCGTTCGGCTTCTTCCAGTTGGGATGGTGGACGCTGGCCGTGCGGTACGGCCTGTTCGAACGCTACCTCTACCGCTATCAGATGCCCATCACCATGGTGTTCGGAGCGTTCATTTCCGGTTCGTTCCAATCGACGTGATTGATCGTGCGGATGTTTAGGCGCAACTTCCGAGGGCGGCGGTGCGGTGAGTGTTTGGTCTTCTTTCTAACGAGCCGGTTGCTGCGAAGAGTGGCGTACGAGTAATGAATGTTCTCTCGCGAGCCGAGCAACCCCAACGAACGCCCGCACTTGTTCATCCCGTCCCTTTGCAGGTCGCGTTCCCCGTGATGACGCTCTTGCTTGAGCTGGAGCCCTCCATTGCCCGTGACTTTTCTTTAATGATCCAGAGCTGCGGTTCGTCCTCCACGAGTGTTCCTTTAATCCATTTGCTTGCAGGGATGGCCGCCTCCGGAATGACTTTAAGTGACCCTCTACAACATTAAGCTGATTTCAACTTTTAGGTCCTCCTCATGAAGGTGCGCATCGAGTGGCACTCGATTGTTCTCTGCTCCTCAGGCGCCTTCTTTTCGGTGATTCTCGGCGTGCAGTTCTGCGAGGACCTTCTCTCCGGTTCGTTTCTTCCATCCACTTACGCAATCGATTTTCCCGCTTGCAGGCCCCGAGAAGAAGATGGCGTTCGTCTCGATTTGGTTCTCGTTCGCCATCGCTCTTCTCGTTCTCAATCTCCAGCACAAACGGCAGACCTTCGACTCGATCCCCGCCTTCTCGTGGTGGAAGGGCGTCGTGTTGTTCGGCACGGGGCTGGTTGGAGGTTGGCGGCGAGGGGGCAGCTGAGATCACCGCCTTTCTTCAGGCTTCCTGACCGCCTTGACCGGCAGCGGCGTGGACATCTGCTCCTTCTGCGTCCTCACGCTGCTCTTTCGGGTGAGCGAGAAGGTCGCCACGCCCACTTCCGTCGTGCTCATGTGGTTAAACACGGTACGGCGGGTTCTTGTTGAAGGAAATCCCCGCTTTGCAGTGGGTCGGCTTTTACTGGCGCCAACTGATGATGCGCGCGATCAGTTCGCTCGCCTGGGAGTACTTTAGTGTCTCCGGTTCGTTCACTCCTTGCTGCTCAATAACCCGATCGATCTTTAGTGCCGGTCGTGGTCACGATGTCGCCGTTGGGCGCGATCGTTGCTTCGGCCCTCCACCGACAGTCGCTCGCCTTCATGGTTTACGCGTTGGAGACCCTCTCGGTGGCCGGCTTCCTGCTCACCCGCCCCTCGATCGTCCTCGTGCTCGTCGGCGTCCTCATCGTTGTGATCGGGTGAGAGCAGTCAAAAGAAACGAGTGTTTACTCATTCGTCTGTTCAGAACGCTCTGCTTCGTCGGCCTGAGCAAAGCGGGCCAACTGCTCGCCGATCGCCTGCCGTCCGCCCCGCCCACCTCGTCGACGATTTCGGGCGGATGCGAGTCGACGCGCTTCTCGCCGCAAACCTCCGACTTCTCCTCGAACGCGAGCCCCAACTCGACGGCCAAGGAGAGCGTCGTAATGGTTTACTGACTGCACCCATGACACTTGCAAAGCACCTCTTCTTTCCCCAATTCCTGCACGTCCATTCGTTTACTGCACATTCGATTCGATTGTAGTCATTTGCTTTATCAGATCCCGCAACCATCCGTTCATAAACAATAACCACTTGATTTTGGAGAGCTTCGCATGGGCAGAGGTTCGGTGTTTCCGCTTCGCGTTTGGCCACCGGCTTGCCGTGGTCGCCTTCTTCGCCGCTGACCCGTAACCCGATCATTCCTTTCGCAGACCCGTTTATTCGCCAAGCGGAGCAGAGCAGAAACACGGGGAGAACGAGAACACGAGGGAGAACACAAAGGGAGATCACTTGCTGGAGGAGGGCGGCTCGAGCTCCCAATCGAAGGGGCCGTCGATGTTCTTGACGCCGCACTTGGCGCCGGCCTGCAAGCGGCAATCAGTCCCGTCTCACCGAAGACACTCACCTCCTTGAGACTCGCGTAGATGAACGAGTAGTCGGGGATGTCTTGGTACTGGAGGCCGTCGATGTAGTCGAGGATGCCGGCCAGCTCCTTGCGGCACTTGGGGGTGGCCGCGTAGAGAGCGTCCTTGTTCTTGCCGTCCTTGCGGCAGTCCTCCTTGCAGGCCTTCACGTCGTTCTTGTCGCTCATCTTGCGCCACGGCAGGCCGCTCTGCACGACGAGGTCCATGAGGAGGTAGAACCACGACTCGCAGTCGTCCTTCTTCGACATCTCCAGACCCGAGTGGCAGCAGAGCGAGGCGAACCGCACGGTGCCCTTGAAGCCGACCACGGCGCGCGGCGTCTTCAGCTCGTCGGCGGCGTTCGTCAGGCGGCGCGCGATCCCAAAGTCAAGGATGTAGATCTGCAACGAGGAGGGGGATGAGCGGAGGCAAGACTCCTCCGAGCGCTCACCACGTGCTTCTGGGCGTCGAGACCGCAGGCGAAATTGGCGGGCTTCAGATCGCGGTGGATGAACCAGTGCTGGTGCAGGTCCTCGACCGCCTCCAAGCACTGGCTCGCGACGCCCAGGCCCGTCCCGATGGAGAGCACCTTGTCGGGGCGGGCGGCCTTGAGGTCGGCGAGCGACTTGCCCACGAGTTGCATCACGAGGAAGAAGTAGGCCGGCTTCTTGCCGCGGTCCACGATGCGCGTGAAGTGCGACTTCTCCGCCCGCTTCGCCCCGACCAGCTTCAGGATGGCGATCTGCAACGAGCGGACGGTGAGCGGAGAGCAGAAAGGAGATCCCCCTTCGAACTTGCCTCCATCTTGAGCTTGCTGTGCTTCCGCGTCTCGATTTTCTTCTCCACTTTCATGGCGAACTCGCGCGTCCGATCGTCCGATTGGTGGACTTTGTAGACGGCGCCGAAGCCGCCCTCGCCCAGCATGTTTATGACCGTGTACTTCTGCTTAGCCGAGTCGATGATCACGCCCTGCAACGAGCCGAGTGGGTGGGTGGACGGAGTGGAAAGGGGGGCTCACCGGCTTGATGCCCAGCTCCTCGTCCTCCTCCTGCGAGCTCATCGTTGCGGTGGGCGGGCGGGCGGGCGGCTGAGCGGGGGACTGCGAGTCGAGACAAGTGGCCGCTCAGGCCGCTCGCCTCCGCTTTTATGCCGCCGAGTTTGCATGAGCGCGCTGTTCGCTGGTGGATTGGGGCGATGCAAAGTTGGAGGTGTGTTTCGAGTCTCGTCCGGGAAGGCGGGCGGATGACTGCCGGCAGCAGCGAACAGGAAGGAGAACGATCTAAATCGATCACCCCGCCATCCAACCTCTTCGAGCACGTTTCTCATCATCCAAACGCGCACAACGAGCTAGAGCACGACGACAAGAAAGTAGCATCATTCCAGTGGACAGCCGAAAGAAAAACGCTCACTTACGGTCAGTCGAAGCGAAACGAGTGGGAAGGTGTCTGCGCACTGGAGAAACAAACTGGCTGACGGCGTTCGGTCGAAATGGACGTAGAGTTTGCCGTGCCATCCCGGTTACCATTCCGCTCGACCACGTTCGTCTCGAGCAGTCCATCGGTCGACCGCTTCGTTCCGCTGCTGTCGATGGCCAGTCCGCTGCACGGCCTCGTTTTGCACAAGAGTCTCATGGTGCACATGGAGCGCGACGAGAAGTAGGTTCTGTCGCTTCCTTTCCCCTCACCATCCCGCTTGCAGGAGTGCTGCTCTAAAGCCGCTCGAACGTCCGTCCCGCACTGACCATCCGCCCGAGTCGCGCCGCTCGTTGTCGTTGGAGCGGCAACACCTCGCGCCGCGCTTCGCGTTGGACGACGCCCGCGGTTCGTCTGGCAGACTTCACTTCCTTTAATCGCTTGCAGAAGAACTGGTCAAGAAGCTGGCGGCCGCCGGCGCGAGCAAGACCGTCCAGCTCCCGCCCGCCCGCAAGCCGCTCACAACCAGAAGAAGGGAGACGCCGGCCGAACGCTCTTGCCGAAATCCCGTGTTCGTCGCTGCTTCGCGTTCGTTTCGTGCAGTTCTTCCCTCACTTCTCGTTTGTTTCAGCTGCACCTGCTTGAGCATTTGGCGCTGACGGCGATTCGCCGTGGCTCGTTCAATGGAGGCAGAAATAAGTACGAGTGGAACGTTCCGTTGGCTGCCTCATCTCCCTTTGGGCCGTCACGTCAGTTCGTTTGCCGCTCGTTTTATCGCTGATGGAACAACGGTATTCCTTCGAAGATGACGACATCTCGTCCTCTTTCGACAGCCGTTAGGCGCGCGAGCTCCTTGCTGCTTTGTTCTCTATCCCAATGCCCGTTTTTCTTTTCAACTGTTTATTGACGACAGGGGAACAAAAGAGACAACTGACTCGACCACTCGAACAATCCTCGGGTTTTCTTGCGAACGCGCTCACATCTGCTCGTTCTGCAAGTGGAAAGTGAAGTGAGAAGATGAGTGCGAACTTACCGTCACGTCTCCCGTCTTCGACGCGGCCATCGTCTTGCGGAGCGGCTCTTCGCTGACGGCGGTCGTCTCCGCCGACTGGCCGCCGTCCACCGTCTGCGTGGCCGTGAAGCCGGCCGTCTTCTGGGTGGCGTCCAGCGGGAGGTCCTTGGGCGGCGCCACGGAGGCGGCCAGCTGCTCCATTTGGTGCAGGTAGGCGTTCGCTTCCGCCTCGTCCGCCTCCCACTTGGGCTGCTCGCGCTTGAGCTGGGCGAGCTCGCGCTCCTGCTCGCGGATGCGGGCCTCGATGGCGCGCGTCCTGGCCTTCTTCTCGGCGATGCCGGGCCCGTATTTTTCGCGGAGCTTCGCCATGGAGTCCACGTAGACCTTGTGGCACATTCTTTCGGTCCCCTCCTCCTCCCGCTTCTTCATCTTGGCGAGATGTTGTGGAGTGCTGCAAAAAAAGAGTGAGTGGAGAGTGAGTGCAAGAAGGCGGAAGACTCACAAGGGGCGGCCCGAAGCGGTGACGAGCGATGTGGGCGTCGGCGACTCGCCCGTCTTCTCTTTGGACGGCACGACCGGGGTCTTCTTCTGGTCCGGCGACACCAGCGGCTTCTTCTCCAGCGGGGCGATCGGTTTGATGGCAGGCTTGATCGGGACGGGCTTTGGCTTCGCGCCCGCATCGCGTTCCTTCTTGCCGTCCTTCGAGACGGTCTGAAGCGAAGCAGTGAGGCGAAGAACAACGAAAGGAACGCCCACCTTCGGCTTCTTGCACTTGAGCCACCAGACCGCGGATCCAACGCAGCCGGCGATGATGGAGGCGAGCAGACTGCAATCCGAGAGTTCAAGCAAAATAGAACGGAGAACTCACAGGACACCCCCGATGACGATGCCAGTGATCATCAACGTGCTGGATTTGCGGTCCTCTTCGGCGTCGAACAAAGTGGCATCCTTCTGGAATGCAGGCAGGTGTGAAGAAGGAAGTAGAGGAAACTTACGAAAACGATCACAAGGGCGCTCAACTCGCCGTTCCCCGAGAAGTCCACGGCGATCTTGTAGCCCTTGGACGCCTGCTCGAACTTGGGCTTCGAGCCAAGAGTAAAGGTCTGCGTCTGACCGCCGATCAATTTGAGGTTGTCGCCGCTGATATCTCCGTTGACCGGAAAGATGAAGGTGCTGAGGCCTGAAAGCAGGAAATTACGATGTTGAGCTGTCGCTCGGTCCAGACCGTATTTGAGTTGCTCCTTTTTCACGTCAAGAGCGACGGACAAGCTCATCGAAACGCCGCCCGCACTGAGCGTGAAGCTGAACAGAGATGTTGCTTTCCGTGCAGGACACCCGGTATCACCTACCTTTCGCTGACGCTTCCGGTCGGCGGAAAGCGAATCTCGAACTTGAGAACTTGCTCCGAAAGGAAGAGTACGGCGCTGTCCTTGGCGCAGTCGCCCTTTAGGCGGCTGAAAACGGGGCAAGGTTAGGAGAAGTTGGATGGGGAAGAAAGCTCACATGTCGCTTCCTTCCTTGGTGAAGCACTTGCCCTCCGCTCGCACGCCGTCGATCATCGCGAGCAGGAAGAGAAGCGCGACGAAGACACGAGCGGCCGTCTTCATTGAGGAGAGATTGTCCGCCTTCTGGTGAGCTCCGGGGAAAAGAGAAGCCGCTATCGCGCACTTCGGACCGGAGAGAAGAACCGACTACTCGCCGCGGCGAACTGAAGATTCGAATGGCGAGTGGGAGAGTCCGCACTTTCGACTTCTTTGTTCATGCAAATTGCACTCCCTTGACCGCGGCGAGCAGGCCGACCAATTCCTTTATTTGCCCCTCGCCGCTTCTCGTTCAGTTGTCGCCG
This sequence comes from Aphelenchoides fujianensis, assembly GCA_024699865.1. NCBI lineage: Eukaryota > Metazoa > Nematoda > Chromadorea > Rhabditida > Aphelenchoididae > Aphelenchoides > Aphelenchoides fujianensis. The sequence continues at coordinate 346,796 of JAMPIO010000012.1, read as the reverse complement.
CTGTTTGGGATGTTCGGCCGTCCTCTGCTCGTTCTCCTTCTGGCCGCCACTCTCGATGAAGCAAACGGATTGACGTGTTATGTGGGCGAAATGGCCGAGGGCGGGAAGGTGGTCGGATTGGTCGAAGTGGACGGCTGCCAACTGTGCGGGAGAACGAAGTACAAGCACTCGCCTTTTGACGACTTTGTGTGCGCCATCCCGCCCTTCATCGTGTGAGTTTCCCCTTCCGTTTGTTCAAATGATCCTTCTCTTCGTTCAGAGCAAAAGTCGGGTGCATTCGAAACGGCTACGCGACCACCTGCTTCTGCGACACGGACCGCTGCAACTACTCTGCCTCCAACGGCCTCGTCGCGATCGCCGCCTTTTTTGCCGCTTTCGCCGCCACTGGTGGCTGCTGGGCGACTTGTGGACAAATCCGTTTCGATCCTACACGTGTTGATTCTTTTGTGCATAAACACGTCCGATGGTTCGCCTGGGCCCCCGCGGAGAAGAGGAAGCGGGGTTCTTGCAGGAATCAGGAGACTGGGTGGGAGACGTGCGCTTTCTATCGGTCGTTCGTGAGAATAAGAATCTTAACATTTGGGTAATTCGGATTACCTCGTCCCTGTCTTTCTGTTGCGGAACGAATCTTTTTCGAAGCGGCGAAAAAGTGCCGGTGTTCAAAAGATTCGAAGGACAACCGTTGTTTGCGGGTAGATTCGACGTCATGTAACTCCAGTTCGTTTAGTCGCTTTTGCACTCGAGAAAGACGGACAATCGGCCGTCATTTTTGACTTGTGTCCGCCGCCCGGTCGCTCGCTCCCACACTCGCCTCTTCGACCACGACGAAGATGCCGCCTAAAGTGAGTCCTCACCCTCGTTCTTAGCTGATCACCGCCCGCTTTCAGCCTTCGAGTTCGCAGAGCAGCTTCTCGTCGGCGACAACCCCCAGCCAAACGGAGGATTCGGACGAGGAGCTGCTCGTGGGACCGATGCGTCCGCCGGTTCATCCCCGTGGCACTGCTGCCCATCGCGCTCGTCACGGCGGCGGTGAGTGGAAGAGAGCGGGGTGAGTGAATGACTCGTGTGTTTGCAGGCGGCAGTCAGGATCGCCACTCGTCGAGAGCCTCGTCGGTCACCAGGCGCTACGCGCTTTCGCCGGCGACCTGCTCGAGCCGCTTCTTCGCGCTCACGCCGAAGTCGACGTCCCGCTCGACCAAGAAGAACAGCCGCGCCGCTCTTGTGGCGCCCGGTGCGGGATCTTCGAAGAAGGAAGCCGGCGGTTCGGGCAAGAGCGGCCGCTCGCGCCGCGTGGCCGCCGACTCGAAGGCGCAGGGGAGTCTGAAGAAACGCCGCTACGAGGAATCCACCTCCGGCGATCGTCCCGCCCGCAGCCATCAGAAGGCCGCTCGCTCGCGTTCCGCTTCGTCGTGCGCGTCCACGCGAGTATCTCCGGCCTTTTCCCGTTCGACTCATGCTATCCCGCTTGTAGGACCCCGAATTCGCGCCATTCAAACCAGTCGGTGGTCCGCTAGCGCCACGTCTGCCCCCCGCCCGCTCCGCAACGGAAAAAAGCGATCAAATCGGCGAAGTCAAAGGGAGCGAGCGGAAGTTGGTGCCTCTCCTACGACTTTCTGCTCACTCCTTCCTTGCAGACACGCACCGCCTGGAGCTCGTGTTGGAGGTCGGCGGCCGCGCACTCCCGATCGCCGTCGTGCTGCAGGCGGCCGACTTCTGCCGGATGGATGGCGAGGTGCGCGTGAAGAGCGTCGCGTTGGGTTGCCGCCCGCTCTTCGGAACGTCGCCCGTCCCGCGGCTCCAATCGCGTTGTTCCACGCGCAAATCGGCGGTTCGCGTGAGCAAAGGGGAGTGATCGCCGTGTTTCTTTTCGTGCGGAAATAAACGCCGTTGTCATTGGAGCATTGAGGAAATGGCAGTAGAAACAAGTCGAAAGGGATGTCAGCAAGACAGCAACACTTGCTCATTGTTGTTCGCTGCTCGCGTGACTGTTCCGTTGCAACGAGAAGAAGATTAGTCGAGAGGGGCGAGCACGGTGCCGACGACCGTCAAAGAATCACCGCTCGGCTCATTGCATCTTTTGTCGCTACGCCATCGACTTCTGCAAGCGGAACAACCGACTTTCCTCCGAACGACCGTATTTGCATCACTCACGCAAATTTTCGGTCGACTTCGTTCGGCGAACGGCGAGCTGCCAGTCGCTTGCCTTGTGCATTCTCTCGTGCTCTCCTCCCGTTCCCTCCGCTCCTCGCTCCAGTCGGTCCACGATGCCCGCGTCCAAGTTCCCTCTGCTTCGTTGGTCGACGGCCGTCGTCCTGCTGCTCTTCGTGCTCGGCGTTCACGGCGATGGCGGGGACATGTGCGTGCAGGAGATGGGCGGCGACGGCGTGTGAGTTGCCCGTTCATTCTGCTCCGCTCCTCTAATCCGCCCTCTCGTTGCAGTCGCTTCAAGAGCACCTTCGGCTGTCAAAAAGTCGAGAAAGAGCTCGTCGTCAAGGGCGAACGCATCGAGTTTACGATTGACGCCAGCGGCACGGTGCGGGACTCTAAGTAAGCCCACACTCCGTCATGTTCCGTTTAAATAACTGCCTACTTCAGCGTCACGCTTAGCTTTGGTAACGAGTGCAAAATGGCGGCGGGAGCGAACGACAAGATCGACGGCAAAAGCGCTCTTTCGTTCACCGGTAGGCGGTTGTTTTGCAGGTTTGTTGACCAGAGCTGCTTGCAGGAAACGCCCACGCCTATCTTCCCGTCACTGGGACGGCCGACCCTCCGCAACTGGAAGTTTCGCTGGACGGGTCGGGCAAAACGACCGCCTTCGCCTGCCTGCGGGCCTTCAAGGCGCTGAACTCGAGTCATTGGACCGTCATCGCCAAACTGGAGTACAGCGGCTCGTCGGCGCCCAACATCCAAGTCTTCTTCGTGAGTCCCGCCTTCTCGTCCTTTTCCGCGCAAGCGTGCCGCTTTCAGGACGACGCATTCCTCTACGTGCCCGAAGACTCGCAAGTCGTGCCGTGGATCGTCGGCGGCACAGTCGCGGGGTTGGTCCTTCCTCTGCTCTCTCCACTCATCCCCGTCATCCTTCTTTCAGACTCGCCATCGCTCTCGGCGGCACGGTGCTCGGTCTTCTGCTCTGCCACCATTTCAAGAAGCTGTGCTGGAAGGAAGAGGCGGCCCCGAAGGCGCCCGTCCTGCCCGTCACGGTCGCCGACTGCGCTCGTCCGGCGGCGACCAAACCGAAGCCGCCCGCCAAGCAGGCGATGGAGCAACAGTCGCCCACCACCGAGCTGCATGCCGTGGACGTCAAGGCGCTGCGGTCGCTGGACGGGCCCCCCGAGGAAGGGCACCGCGGCGACGGCAAGCAGCCAGACGGCGACGAGCAGGAGGCGGCGGCGGGCGAGCAGCAAGCGGCCGAGGCGATGCAGCCGCCCGCTCAAGACGTGAGTTCCCTTCTTCGCACCTACCACTGCTCTCGTCCGTTCAGGCGCACGACAAGAAGTCCGAGCGGAAGGCTCGCACCAAGAGCGAGGACGTGTTCTCGCCGGCCATCGTCTACGAGACGCCGGCTCCAGTCGCCTTGCCGCCGCCCGCTCCCGTGGCCAAGGTGCCCAAGAAGACGGCCAAGAAGAAGGCCTCCAAGAAGCCCAATTCTTGGGATCTTGTGGATCGCAAGGTCCGCCGCGTCAAGTCCAGCTGCAAGGACCTCCAGAAGTCGGGCGCCGTGGAGCCAGCGGACGCAAAGGACCGCCCCACGAAGCCCGCCGCCCAGCAGGCGAAGGGCACCAAGAAGGCGGCCAAGAAGCGCGACTCCTTGGACATGGTCGATTCGGCCGTCCCGCGCGTGCCACGCCGCAAGATGTCGCTCAAATCGGAGGATGTGTTCGACACGGGCAACCCAGGCTGCTGCCCCCCGCAAGATCCCTGCCGCCATCACCAGCGCACCAACGACGGGATCCCGTCGATCACCGCCGACCCGCCCACCCAAGATCGCGAGCCGCCGACCACCCCGGACGAGACGCCCGCCACGTCCTCTGCCCAGTGAGGCGGCCCTCTTGATTGTTCTCTCGCTGTTGTTTCCCCTCTTCTTTTTTCCGTTCGCCGAAATAAACAGTTGAAATGGGTCAGCACGAGTTGTTTTTTGTTCGAACTCGAAAGTAGACGACCACAACCCAAAGCGTCATGTCATGATGATAAGAACGGACGGCTCCGTGACCGCGATCTTGTTGATCGGATGCAGACGGTGATGCCCTTGAGTTGTAAGCAGCTCTCTGCGTTCATCGACTCCATCAAGAAGAAGTCTCTCTGACCTTGGATTCAATCGCCTCACCGAGAGCTTTCGTTCGCTGCCTCTTCCGACTCAAAAGTTTGACGGCGAAGACGCCCACGGACACGAGTTGAGTGCGCCATCAGGTGTCCTTCGAATCGGTGTGGTCGGAAGCGGCGGTGAGGGAACGAAGGCGTTCAGCGGCACGCGAATCGACGAGCTTCCCTCGATGTTTGCGTGAAGCCGACCGTTGGACGCGTCGATCCTTCGTTCTCGCCGCCGCCCACTTCTTTCCCGTTCGCTCCAAACTTCTCATCGTTTCGGTTGCTCCCCGCCACTCGCCGATGTCCGCTGGACGAACGGCTGCTGCTCAAGCACTTCGTTTCGTCGGTTACCGGGCGCAGTCCGGAAATCACGACGTCGGTCTTCCCTTCCTTTTGTTCGCCGCCGTCTTCCAGGACTGACGACCTAAAGAATCACATCCACGAGTTCCACTTCCATTCCGTCCGCCCGCTGGACGCCGCGCGCTTCCGACGGCTGCAATGGCGGCATTTCGCACAGCGCTTGAGTTTGGCCGCCCGTTCGTTCACGCACCGTTCCCAACGGCGGCTGAAAGAAGGAACGATGAGGATACGCGTGATTTCAAAGCAGGAAGTCCACTGGAATGATGCTCACAATCAGAAATTGAAGGGATTGAAACGGAGAAAGAAATGGAAAGAATCTTTTCGTTCGTTGCGAGTGACCGCAAGTGAGCGGAAAGGCCGCGCCGAGTGACCAGTGGGCCATCCGATCGGTGCGGAAAGCGGCAGGCGGTCGCCAGATGCGAACAGGCGCCACTTGGCGGTTACTCGACGAGACAAACGCTTGCTCGTTGCTCGCCAATCGGCCGAAAAGCAGGCTCGCAAGGAGATTTACGCCGTTGGTCGGAAGAGCTATAGACGAAACATTTCTCTATTCAGCAAGCAAAGATCATTCCCGTATTAGACAGGACGATCCAACCGCCTGTGCCCCAAACTAATGGCCGTCCTTCTTCGCAGAGAGAGCGGACGAAAAGAGAGACGGCCAGACGGAAAAAAGCCGCCGGTCACTCGCCGGTTTCTCGTCGAGCGGCCGACCCGTCCGCCCGGCAAGTGGGTCGCCTTCGCCGTTTCTTTCGTAAGTTTTGTGTGTGACGCCCAATTAGTCTGCAAGTGGTGGGAGCAGACGGGCTGGCCACCCGCCCAGCCGCCCAAAGTCTCCCGGCTCCGAGCTGCCGGATGGAAATTTTGATCGTCCAGAACGCCGGGGACCCATTTGAGCAGAAGGAAGAAGATCGAAAAGGGAGTAAGGCGGAAGGCCGTTGGCAGAAAGAAGAAACTATTGATGAAGCAAAGCCAGCAATCACTGGATCAACGGCAGCAAGAAGCGAATTCACAGCGTTCACGTCCATCTGCTGACGAGAGAACGAAACGAAGAAGAGAACCGCAACTGGGATTTGACGGGCATTCCGATCGCCCATTCATTTCCTTCGGTCAGTCGGCTGTTCGGCAGCCATGAGCCTATTCTTTTTCGTTTCTTTTCTGTTGCTCTCGTCCGTCCGCCCGACGACCGCCGACCGAACGACCGTGGGCGCGGGCTTCAAACTCGTGGACGTGGGGCCGGCGCGCGTCGAGTTCGTGGACGACCACGTGGTCTACGCGGTGAGTTCCGCCGGCCGCCGCTTTCCACTTACTCCTCTCCGTTCAGACGGGCTTTTCGCTGCGGATGCCGCCGGACGCGAACGTCCGATTCCGCAACTACTCGCGCTGCTGCCACTCGTTGAAGACGGCGCAGTCGGGCGACAGGCTGCAGGACTGCGAGGAGACGTCCTCGGGCGCTCCGTACGCCCACTGCGCGTGGAGCAAGGAGTGAGCTGTCCGCTCCTTCCCTTCTTTACTGCTCGTGTTCCAGCGGCTTCTACACGCAGTTCGCAATGACCGACTGGGCCGAACACGGCGGCTGGATGGAGCGCAACTTCGAGCTCGTTCTCTGCGTCCCGTCCGCCCAATCGATGCGCGCGTGCACCGACTTCTACGAGAACATCAGTGAGTCCCCCTCGCCCTTCCGTTCACCTTCTTGCAGCTTGCGAGTACGACACGGAGTACCTCGTTTATTCGCCGCACTACTTCACGTGGTACCTGACGTTCAATTCGCTGATCGCCAACCTCATGGCGATCGTCTTCTTCCACGATCGGCTGGCGCGCTTCTGGCGCGACAACTGGGCGACGTTGCGGGCTCGAATTTCCGTTTGTTTCGTCCAAACGGCGCCCACTCGTTCGCTTGCAGCGAAACCGAGTGCGCGGCATCGAACGCGCGAAGTTGGCGGACGTCCACGAGCTCCTCCGCCGCACCAAACGGTCGCCCATTCTCGCCGCCAAGTCGAGCGGCGTCCTCTGGGAGCGGACGCCCGAAATGCAGCGTTGGCATCGGCAGAAGCACGCGCCCGTACGTCCATCCTTCCTTTTGTTCCGTCCACTCACTCGCTTGTTTGCTGCAGCCCGAGCCGCCCGGCAGCCGGCAGCTGGACGCGATGGACGAGCGCGTGGTGGAGCACCTCTTTCGGCGCGGCCGGCAGCACGCGTTCAGCCACGAGCGGGCCGAAATGCTCGTTCGTTGGAGCAAGTGAGTCCCCCTCCCGTCCACTCATCCCCTCACTCCTCTCCTTCCAGCATCCGGGCGGGGATCGTCGACCGGCAGAAGAAGCGTGAACCCGAGCGCGTCTGCATCCTCGACTTTCTGCAGAAGATGGACGCCGATTGATCGCGTGCGGTCTTGTTGTGTGTTGGTGGGGAAGCTGTTGATTGTTGCTGGTAGTAAACGAGTGTTCATTGCTGTTGCTGTGCTTTATGTGCCCCATCTTTCAAAAGCGAGCAAGAAAGTGGACAGTTGAAAACAGAAGACCAATGACGACATTCCGTCCGGCTCTCGAGTCAAGGTGTTTGTTCGCAGCATCGAACGATCGGTGTTTTCCACGTCTTCTCTCCGAGCTCAATCATAGCAGACATGGAAACTCGTGTTGCACGTGTTTATTCGGCGTAGGGGACGGGGAGGCCCAACTCCTGCAGCTTCGCGTTCTGGACCATGCAGGTGTAGCCCTGGAGGAAGTCCTCGAGCGCCTTCGAGGTCTCCGGGTCGGGATCGCGCGTTTCGATGAACGAGAGGAGCACTTTGTAGAGGAACACGAACTGGAGGTCCGTCTGAATGCAGTGCATCCGCTTCTCTGCAAAGCAAAAGAGATTGGAGCGAGCAATCGGCAGGCTCACGGCGCAGGGTGCGGACGAGGGCGATCATGTCGAGCGGGCGGTTGGCGATCAGCGCCTGGATGCCCATTTCGGCGGCCATCACCTGCAAGCCGAGTGGAAGAAGAAGGAAGAGGGAGAACGAACGGTCCCCGTGCGGCCGATGCCCGCCGAGCAGTGGATGACGACGGCCGACTTCTGCGGACAGGCGCGCACCAACTGGAGCAGCTGGAGGACGACGTCGGCGCGGTCGGGCACCCCGCGGTCGGGCCACGTCTTCATCTGGTGGTGGAAGACGGTGAGCGGCTCGCGGTCCGCGTGCTTCGCGTCGCGCACCTCCAGCACGCTCGTCACGACGCCCGGCGAGTGGACGAAGCGGCCGCGGTTGACGACCGAGAGTCCTGCAAGAGAAGAAGCGAGTGAGTGACCGCTTGCTGGGGAACAAACCGATCGCGTCGAAGCGCATGACCTCGTCGTCGTAGAGCGGCCAGTACTGCGAGCACTTCTCTTTGCCGAGCTCGCGCGTCTCGCACAGCATCACGATCGCTTGGACGTTCTCCTGACGGACCATCCGCCAGAAATCGGGCGTCGTGGCGGCGGTGGGGCCCTGGAAGCGGAGCGACTTCGGAGGAGAGAACGGACGGCTGTTCGTGCCTGCGTGCAGATGAAATGCTGCTCCGGGTTGAGCGGCGGGCCGCGCACGTGGTTGGCGTGAATGTAGTCGGGCATTCCCGGACCGGAAGGCGCCAACACGACGCGCTCTCGGTCGGCGCAAAGGACGTCCTTGTAGCGATTGCGGGGCACGTTGCGGTCGAAGTTCTCGCGAGTCGTCCTCTCCGGGACGTCTGCAAGCGAACGAGCATGAAGCGGAGGAGGGCGAGAGGACGAACAGGAGCGAATGTAATTCAAGTAGTCCCGAATGGCGCCCGGAGCCGTCAGTTGGGCCGCGTGCTGCAAGCGGGCGGGTGGGGAGCGAGCGGAGGGAGTGAACTGACCACAGCGAACGTCTTGGCGGCCTGCTTCATGTCCTCGAACGTGGTGTCGATGCGGCCGAGGTCCTGCAGGCGCTTGATGGCGGCAATGTGCTCCGTTTGGCAGGAGGTCTGCTCCGGTGGGGCCGCCCGCAGCGCCGTCGGTTGGAATTTGATCACGCTGCAACAAGGCAGTTGTTGGATGATTGGAAGGAGTGCTTACGTCTGATTGCCCGACGGTTTGACCCTGCAATCGAATGGAATGAGCAGAATTCAAGGCGGAACTCACCCGGGGGCCATCGAGCGGGTGCCCGGACCGGGCGTCTGGGCGGCGGTCTCCTCCTCGCCACCGACGACCGGGCCGTTCTCGCCCCCCCTCTTCCGTCTGCAAGCGGAAGGAGTGAGGAGTTCGTGCACTGGAAACAAACCGGCGGCTTCGACCGAGCTTTCGGCGGCTGCTGTTTCCGCCGCTGTCGAACGGAGCCCGGCTGGCGGAGAACGGAGACGACGGAGGCCGCGGCGCCGTCGGCCGCCTGCTTCGCGCGCTGCCGCCGGGTGCGCGGCTTCCCGCGGCGCGACTTCTGCGAGGTGGTCGTGTTGTTCGCGTCCTCCGTGCCGCCGCCCTCCGTCCGCTTCGGCCGACGGCGCGAGCGGCCCTTCGGCGCTCCGGTCGCTGCGGCGGTCGGTTGCTCCATCGTTGGCTGCAAGGTAGGTGCGCAGAACTCCCGTCCGTCCAAGCGGCTGCCGAAACTGCGGAATGAACAGGCGGGTGGCTCGATTCGTTTTGATTTGGACGGCGAAATTTGCATCGAGTGCTGGCTCGGGAAATCCGGGCGGAATGCGGCTGTGAATCGTGCATTCTGGACCGTGTGCTTCCACGACTTCCTTCTGCTGTTGTCCCGGCAAAGCGGAGTTACCCACTTCTAACCAGAAGTTTTCTTCTTAGACGTCTACTGCTCGTTTCATTGCACAGACACTCAAAATAACCGCTAGTTGTTCACTTGATCGTTCGTGCAGAACGAAACGGTCTTCGGTCTGCCCACGCCACGGTCGAGGTCAACCGGCGGCGGGGCGGTCTTTCCGTTCGGGTTCAACGCAAACGTAGCCTTCGATTGCAACCTGCCGCGGGCGGGCGAGCGGGCGGAAACTTTCGATCCAAGCAGCACGCAACCTGTCGAGCGGATTGCGGAGTGATCGACGGACGGCTTTGAATTCCACTTCTCGGTTCGAAATCCAAACGCGCAAAAAACTCTCGATCATCCGCTCTCCCAATAATCCGAGCGGTTCAAGCCGGCAATGACCTCAAACGAGCGAGCGAGCGAGCGGCGGCACGAATCCCTCGGCTCACCCGCCGCCCGACCGCCGCCCGCCGAACGCCAGCGGGTGGCCGCAAAACGGAGTCGAGATGATGAAGAGCCGCATCAATGGGATTCTCGCCGCATTTCGAGCGCAATTCGCGGCGACGGACGGCAGGTGAACGTTCGTTTGTGGTCGGAGAGCGTCTCGTTCTTCTTCACCACTTTCTAACCACTTCTTTCCATGCTTTTCGATGTTGATCCAGTGGATGTCCTTCGCTTTCTTTAGCGCCCATCCACGCGGACAGCCGATTGATCATTTTCGCGCGCAAAAACTCACCACTTCGCACGTCGCCGAAGCCCGACCGGCGGCGGCGTGTTGTTGTTTCGTGATCGATGGGCCGCCGAATCGGAGGTGAAGGGCGGCGGCGGGCGAACGGCGGCGAGTGTTGCGAACCACGCCATTTGTTTGGTTCCAACCGTTGCTAATCGGCAAGGTTCACGAGGTTTGTAGTCGAATGAGCGATTTAGAGAGACTTCCGAACGCTTCAAGGTTTCCTTTTGTTCGACTGAACTCTCCGAAAGAACCTCGACAGCATACGGTCGATCATCCCCCGTCTCGCCCGACGGCTTCGAGGAAAGAAGACGCCGCGCGGCGCGGATGGTGGGTGATTAGAAGAAAGTTCACGCCTCCGGGCGGCGTGACGAAAATGGCGCGTCGATTGATGAGCGGGAGTCCCGCCAACCGGATCGGAAGCCGGAGAGGGGCAACCGAAAGAAAGAAGAGACAAATCGATGGGAACTGCCGCCCATCTGCAGCCTCCGGATTCGAGTTTCTGTCCACGAATTCGACCGGGCGCGTCGAACGGGAGCGGGCTGTTCATCAATTTTCCACAATCGGCTGTCATTCGTGCCTTCTGTCCGGAGGGAAGAGCAGTGGGAAGAAGCGAGATGAGGGGATCCTTGAATCGGGCGCTTCTTTTCAACTTTAATCTGGCGACCGACAGGAAAAAAGCGGTCTTTGCGCTCTGTTCTTGCGTGCTGTACAGTTTGCTCGTCCGCGGGCGCGTTCCCTTGGTGACGTCGCTCGACCGTCGCGCATTTACCGTCGTGTCAATTCGATTGATTGATTGCTCCACACTCGCGTTTACCCGTGCACTTGCAGCTCGTTGACGAGCGCTCTCTCGCCATGCTGTTGAGGTTACTCACAGCTATCTCGCTTCTTTTCTTTCTGCTTTTTCCGTTCTGCTCGGCCCGAACAGGTGAGTTCTTTCCACTCTTCTCTGCTTTTATTCTTTCGCTCGCTGCAGACGAGAAAGACCCGTTGAAGAAGTTCGATCGGGTGCGCGTGGACGAGAAGAACTTCGACAAGGTGCGCAATCTGCACATCAACTGGTACGTGCACTCGATCAAGGCCCTCATGGGGCAGTTGGGCAAGGAGCTCTACGCCAAGTTGGACCGAGGTTCGCGATCTCTCGAGTGAATTCACTTCAATTCCTCCCTGTTCAGACGAACAAACTCTCCTGCTCCGCTGTTTGGATCGAATCGAAGACCGGCGGGATCTCGTGGAGTCGGCGCGCTGTTTGGTTTTGGCGCGAAAACGCTTTCGGTTGGGCGGCGGCGCGCGGAAGCCGCCGGTCGTCGCGACGCCTCCGGCGTCGAACTCCAGCGAATCGCGCGCGGATCCGCGGACGACGAACGGCGCCCCCACGCCCACCGTACTCCCCCGTCCGTACTCGCCGACTGCCAACCGAACGGCCACTCGTTTCGTTTACGACCGCCGACATCATCGCTGGAACTCCACGGGTGCGCTGCCGCCGGCCCGGCCGAACGTCCCACGTTCTCGCTTCATGCCGGTCGTCCAGCCGCCCGTCTACCGCACGAATCAACAAGCACACAGCAGGACGGGCGAAGCGGAGGTGAAAGGCGAGAGCAAACCCAGTGCGAAAGCGGAAAATCCGCTGGGCAAGCTGCTGAACATCAAGAGGATCACGACGGCCAAGATCGCGCTGTTGAAGAGCGATGAGGTGAGCATTCGACTAGATTGTAAACCCCGCCGCAATTCACTCGCTGTTTTCAGTCGAATGGAACCCAACGGAAGGCGTTGAAGTCGATGACCACCCACCTCTTCTACCAGCGCTTCCGGAAGCGGACTAAAAGAAGCCGTTCGTGGTTCGGCGACCAGTCGCGCGTCAAGGACGAGCGGCCAAACGAACTGAAGGCTGACGGAAAGGAGGGCTGGAAAGTGGGTTCATTTCTCCTCTCTTTCGATCAGCAATGCCGGCGAACATCAATGCTTATTTCTGCAGACTTTCAGGTCAAGAAGGCGGACCGCTTCTCGCTGCTCACTTCCGCCGACAAGTCGCCCGTCTCCCGCGTTCGTCTTCCCCGCTTTCTTTCGTTCTTACTTCCGTCGTTGCAGATCGCCAATCTGATCTCGACGTTCGCGCGTGCCCCCGATCAGAACGAAACGGAGACGCGAACGGCCAAGGAGCGCGTCAACCGATGGTCGCACACCTACAAGAAGCTGCTGGACATGAAGAAGACGATGGAGGAGCGGGAGAACTCGCCCGGCGCCCGCGTCTACTCCCACCGCATGTACGACCTCGTGTTGGACAGCGAGCGGCCGTCCATGAGCCCCAAACAATCGGTAGGGAACTTTGAGCTCTTCTGAACGTTGCCCCGCTTGCAGAAACGACCGGAAGGCCTCGTCCAGATGGCCATGGACTTGTTCTCGCGGGTGAGCGGCGACAAGGCGCGCGGCGAGCGGCAGAAGTCGAACACGAAGATCCTCTCGCCGCGCTTCGCCCCGCTGATGCCCGACAAGGTGGAGACGGAAGTCGCCCAGCTGTCGCCCACCATCCTCTCCTTCTACGAAGAGCCCAACAACACGGCCAACATCGCCTCCATCCCGACCGTAAGAGGAGTGAATTGGATGCTTAAAGCTTTGTGTAGATCCTGAAAGCGACCGGAATGGACAAGAAGGACAGCGACGCCGTGATGGCGACGATCATGGACGTTTCGGGGGCGCGCGACACCGTCGAGGACGCGCTGCACACGCTCAACGACCTCAATTTCTTCGGTTCGGGCGGAAAGAAGGCATCCAAAGCGTTCATTTGCCTGCAGGGATCGAAGGAGAAATCATGTCGGTGACGGAGAACATGGCCAAGATCTACGACCAGCTGGAGGGATCGATGAAGAAGCAGCAGAACCGCGACCTCGACAAAAAGGGATTTACCTTCCTGGACAAGGGCCAACTCAACAAGATCTACCGAGACTCCGGTACGTCCACTTGTTCACTTCTTTCTCTTTATTCGTCTGTTTGTAGCCCTGAAAGTGCCCGAAGAAGCGCTGGACTTCGACGACTACGCCGAGCTGGACGCCGAGCATCGGGAGGAGGCGCTGTGGAAGACCATCAAAAAGATCGCCATCAACAAGCCGGACGTGAGCATTGAACTGGGATGTTAGAGAATTAAAGAGTGTTGTTGCAGGAGCCACGAGCAAAAGGGAATGGAACGGCCGGCCATCGCAGCAAGCGAGACCTCGTCACGCCGTCCATCCTTCAGCCCGTTGTTAGTCGTTTCTTGTGAGGATGAGTTTTCATTTGTGTTGTTAAGGTGCTCGCCCCGTTCATGTTCGCTCCCGTCTTCGGATTGGTAGTACTGGGGCCGGTACGCCGCATTTAGTGGATTGTGAAATGACTACTCGATTCCAGACGGTCCTCTCGCCGAACATCTTTTCGCCGCTCATTCTCAACCCCAGCGTGCTCTCACCCTACGTTTTGTCGCCGGCGGTCGGAATTCCCTTCATCCTGTGAGTGTGTCGATTCAAATGCCAAGTGACCGTCTGGCTTTAGCTCGCCATACTTGCTTTCTCCATACGTGAGTTGACTTGTGAATGTATTACGTTTCCTCCATGAGCTGGAATGCACGGCTAACTTCTTATGTTTCGATGTTTAGGTCCTCTCGCCGCTCGGTCAGTTCTTCACCGTTTCTGAACTTTTCTAACGTTCTCTGGTTGCAGTATTCGCGCCTTTCATTCTCAATCCCTACGGTAAGCGTTTAAGTGACGTACAGTTGCGTCTAACACGCATTCCCTTTCAGTCCTCTCGCCGAACGTCGTAGGATGCACCATTGAGGGTTTCTTTATTATTGTTTGACCACCTAGATCAATCCATACGTTCTCTCTCCGTTAATTCTATCGCCTCTCGGTAAGCGAATTGGATGTTCTTTCCGTTGCGTGTTCACAATTCACACGTTTGAGTTCGAGATCTAATCGTTTACTTCTTATTAGTGCTCTGCCCGGACGTCTTGTCACCGATGTAAGCTCGCGATTGCATCCTGCTGACCCCAGATGGTCGTTTAGGACCCTCGGAGGCGCCATCCTCTCGCCGTCGGTCGCCTCGCCGGCCGTGTTCACGGAAACCTTCCTGATGGCCAACATTCTCTCGCCGTCTTTCCTCTCTTGATCGTCAGCCAACCCCCCAGTGCAATACTTATTAACCTTAGTCTCGTATAATAAACTAATCAATCTCACTAACAAATGTAAGCGATGTCAAACGCGCGAGTTCTGCCGGTTGGAAAGCCGAGGCACCCGGATTCAGTTGAATGGACGACCATCGCCCGACCGATCGGCCCGTTTCATTCATCCCTGTCGCCGTCGAGCGGAGCCGGCGGCAGCTGACGGTCCTGATGCAAATTCCCCTTCTCGCCGCCCACCCACTCGCTCGACGGCCGCCATTCGAATCTCGTCGGCACTCGCTCGAACAGTCGCGAACCGAGCGGCGGGCAATCAAACGAGGCGCGCGATGAGCTCGAAGGATCAAGACGACAGGTGAGTGCGCAATGGATTCCTCTCACGAATGTCCCCGCCGGCAGTGCGCGCTGGACGCCCATCGAGGGCCGCGACTCGTTGACGTGGAGCGTCGCCGATCGCTTCTTCACGCCCGACAACGTGCGCGTGCTGGTGCGCAAGGCGGCCGAGGATCCCGTGCGTTCCTTCAATCATTCCTCCACTCACTCCTCTCTTCCGATTGCAGCTGGCCGTCATGTACGTGCTGAAGACGCCCGACGGCAAACGCTACCTGCTGCAACGCACCAAAAACGAAATCGTGAGTCCCCCTCCAATAATCCACTGCGCTCATCCTCTCGCTGCAGATTCTCCTCGCTTCGGACACCCGCACCGACACGCTCCGCTTCATCGCCTGCGAGAACGCCGCCAAGAAGTGAGTGGAAAACGGCGGACGAAGGGGAGGATCGTGCGGAATAAACCTTGTTTTGAACCGTGGACTTCCTGTTGTTTGAAGGGGCGGGAATGTTAGCCAAAAAGAATTTTTGTCAATTTCATTTGGTCGTCGTGTGTATTGGACGAAGAAGGGAAATTGGCGCCGCTTGAGGTTGGTTGAAAGAGAAGGCGGAGCTGGGGTAGCTCAACTAGAAAGATGGCGCAAAACAAACCCATCATTTCACACTCGCTCCGCTTCCGAACAGCCGCCGTGCAAACTCGCGCGGAGTGCTCGGCCGGTTGTACGCGAACTTCCGCCGAAAACGAATCGCCGGGAAAGAATTCGCGCAAATGCCTGCTCTTTGGCGTCTCCGGTTGTCTAAAGGCGCGTGGTCTCGTGTGTTTTGAGTCAACACACCCGCACTTTGAATGAAACCTGATAGCTCGACCTTTGGGGTGTTGAACGGTGGCCAGACTGGTGTGAAACGCGCGCCAAGTCGGTTTTTCCTTGTGTTCTCTTGCACCCACTCGCCTCCGCCAGCAGCTCCAAAGATGGCCTCCCCTTCGATCATCCTGGTCGACGATGAGCGGCGGCCAAAAGCCGACGGCAGGCGGGCAATTCACCTGCAGATGCCCCCAACGAGCGAGCGCGTTTGGGAGCGCCGCCTTCAGTTTCTGCAGGGCCTCTTTCGCTGCACTCTGCTCTTCGTGCCGACCGAACGACGGGCGGCGGCGCGAGTGCGCTGGATCGGGGCTTTCGTCATGATTTCCATCGGTTCGTTCACTCGCGCATTTCTTTATTGTTTGCGCGCAGTCGCCTACCACACGCTGTGGACGTTCTACCGGACGTTCGTGGACGGAACAGAGTTTATCGTCACTTCGCTCGTGATCTTCTGTTGGTACCTGCAGGCCTTCTTCTCGATGGTTAGCGGACAACTGAGAACTGCTCTCTTCTTTTCTTTCAGTGCTTCTGCGTGTACTGGCAGCTGAACGGCCATTTGGGGCACATCTCCGCCGCCTTCACCGCCTACCGCGAGCAGAGCGGCGGCGAGTCGCCGAACACGCGGAGCCGCGCGGTTCGCGCGGTCTTCGGCGCTCTCGTCCTCGTTCTCGCTGCTGCGCTCATCATCCCGCTCCTGCTCTATTACTTCTCCGACCTGCGAGTAGTGAACGTCAACGTCAAGATGTGAACTGCAGGAACAAGCGAAATAATTTCATTTTGTTCGTTCAGATTGGAAGCGTTCGGCGGCGGCGGGACGGGCGCGATTGGCGTCGCGGTCAGCGGCTACTCCGTCTTTTGCGGAATGTTCGTGATGCACGCCTACGTGCTCACCACTCTGATGGCCCACCGAGAGTTCGTCGAATTCAACGAGCAGCTGAAAGCCGTGAGTTCGGCTTTTCCTCTCATCCCATGTGCGCGTAGATTGGAAGCGAGGACGAGAGTCGAGTGGCCGTTGCGCAGGAGTTGGGCCGCTTCTACGAGCGACAAATCGGCCTCACGAACATCGTTCGGCAGTTGAACAACACGTTCGAGGTTCGTCCGCTCGATCGCTCATTTCCTTCCTCATCAGACTGCTCGAAGGTCTACGCGTTCGTGATGTTGGGCTCGGCAATCCCCACGACGATCTTCACGATCGTCACGTTGATTCAACGGCTGAAGCGGGGCGCCTTCTTTTCGGCCGGCTTCATGTCGCTCGGCTTCACGCTCTGCGCCGTTGAGTTGATCGCCCTCACGTTCACGCCGGCGAAAATCCACACGGCAAGTGCCCGCATTTGATTGCATCGATCGATCGATTGCGGACTGCAGGCGACGCGCGAAGTGGAGGCGATTTTGTTCGCGAACCGACGAATTTGGCTCCCGTTCCACACGGGCGCCCACCAAACGGGCGCCCTGCTCGTCGCGCACGCGAATCAAACGACGCTCGGCATCTCCGTATAAGTCGTTTGAATTCAAAACGTTCGCAAAGATCGCGTTGCCTTGTTTTCCACGGGCTCTTCTGGTCGAAAGCTGTCGTTGTTTCGCTGCGAAACGAACATCCGGTGGAAAGAAGCGATCAACGCGATGCTTTGCGAACGTTTTCTAATTTGAACGCTTTACATGGGGATTCGCGCTCCTGTCCAAGCCATTGATCTTGAGCGTGAGTAGCAGCGACAAGCAAGATCTCCCCAATTGTTCCTCGTTTAGGTCGTGAGTTTGACCGTCACCTACTTGGTGCTGCTCGTCCAAGTGGGCCGCGAGGAGGGCGTCGAGTGAGCCGCTGGCCGGACGTCCTTGAAGTCGAAGAACAAAGGGAACTGCTTGTTTATTGACGACATGAACAGAAGAAGAAGAATGGAGCCATTTGGCAGTTGGATTGCTTGAGAACACAGACGAGTGGGTGGAAGATCATCGCAATTGATTGAAGATTGGGAGCGAAATCGAGAGGAAACAACAAACGAAACAAAAGAAGATTGAAGTACGAGATTTAATGGAAACCATTGGCTTCGTTCCTGAACAAACGGAGGTAGAAGAAAGTGGGTACATTGGAGTCGAACACAAAAGAAAGAGGCGACTCGCCACTTGCGACGATCATTTTTGCGACACCGACTCCCTCCTTTTGGTCTTGGCGGCGGGGCCGAGCTTCGGAGCGACCATGTCTGCAAGGAAACGAAGGAGAATGTCGGCCAATCAACGGAAGAACTCACTCCTTTTGTACCGACTTTGCGTGGGCGGCTTGGGCGGTGCGGGAGTCGCCGACTTCGTGGGCGAAAGCGACGGCGGCTGGGTGGACGAGAGGACGGCCGGTTGGGTGGCGGTGTGCACCTCCACGTCCCCATTCGAAACGGAAGGAACGGCTGGAGCAGCAGCTGGAGCAGTTTGGGGAGCGGGACGTGCGGGAGCGACCACTTCGACGGTCGAAACGACGACCGCCGCTTGTGCGCCGCCGGCATTCGTGATCGACGCGACGGACGAAATCGACGCAGTGCGGACGCGTTCGACGGAAATCGGAGGCGGTGGAGGCGCCGGAGTCGGCGGTTCGGTGGGCTTCCCGTTCGGCACTTCGGCAGGAGCGGCGGGGGCACCGGCAGGCGGCTGAGAACCGTGCTCCAGCTCCTTGAGGATCTCGTAGTTGATCTTGTTGGACAACCGCTTCTCCTGCAACCAACGAGCACAATCAAGGAAGAAAAGAAAGAATGGATTGCCTGGATCACTTGAAGCATCGCCTCGTTATGATTGGCCGCGTTGATGGGGACCTTCTTGTTGAGCTTCCGCTTCGCCTTCGGATTCTCGCGCTCTTTTTCCTCCAACTCGAGCTTCAGCTGCCGCTTCTTCTCCAGCTGGTCCATGATGTCGCCGTTCCGTTGGGTCCACAGGTCGGTCTTGACGTCGGCCTCCTCGCGGCTGAGGATGTACGAATCGATTTCGTCGTCGTCGATCCCGTCCAGGTCCAACTCGCCCAGCTGTTCGGCCGCCGACATCGCCGGCTGGAGTTCCGGAGCGGTCGAAGTCGAGGGGTGCTGGAGGATGCCGAGCGATTGGAGCGTTGGGCCGTACATTTGAGCTTGATGGCTGCAATCAGGGGAACAACGAAGGTTACACGAGAAAGAAGAGAGAACTCACCTCATGGACAACGAAGAGTCGCCGCCGTTGCTCACGATCGTCTCGTCGTTTTCGGCCATCTTGTAGACGGAATCGATGATCTCCGAGCGGAGCACGTCGGCCGCCTCGCTCAGGTCGTCCTCGTTGCCGATGCCGGAGACGAGCTTCGCGTAGGGCGATTTCTTCATCTTCTGCTTCAACGCCTCCTCCACCTCCTTCTGAAGGCCGCCCACCTGCAGAACGAGGAGAGATGAGGAAGGCCGAGAGGAGAACTCACTTCTTTTACCGCCTGATCGGCCTGCAGCTCCTCTTCCGCCCGTTTAGATTCGCGGTACCTCCGTTTGGACGCTTGGTAGGCGGGCGGGTCCTCGGATTCTTCCTGAACTCCAGAAATGAACAAAAGGAAAGATTGAACGAAAGGACGAACCAAATCGACAATGTTGAACTCGTCGATGGTGAGGCCGCCGGACGGGGTGTTCGTGAACTCGTCGATTCGTTTGCGGACGACCGTCTCGCTGATGTGCACCACGCGCACGATGTCCGTCACGCTCCGGTTGATGTTGAAGGCGCGGGCGGCGAGCAGGAGGGCCGCCCCGCAGATTCCCGTGGGCCTCCGGCCGGTCGCCATCCAATCGCGCTTCATTCGCTGGACGATTCGCGTGGCGAACGTCACGACCTGCAAGGAAGCAATGGAAACGATTGATCGAAGCGGACTCACTTCTTTCTGCTTGTCCCCAAACTCCAGCAGGATGGCGAAACGGAGGACGTAGAGGCAGGGATCCGTCGTCGGGAGGTTGATTTTCAGCGAGCGGGTCAAGAAATTGAGCGTGCGGCCGAGATCGAACACGTTCACCTACAAGCCGGCCGTAGAGGACATGCGCGAAGAGTGTGAGTACCTGAGTGACGTCGCTAAAGTCCAGCAACAAGTGGGAGGTGTTCTCCAGCCGGCAGGTCATGTACAAACAGGCGGCCACCACGTGCGCTCGAATCCGGCCGCGCGTGAAGTTCCTCGAGACGCACATCTTGAAGAAATTGTAAGCCGTGTTCACGCAGTGGCTGTTGATTCGTAGCTGCGAGGCGATCTGCAGGAGAGTTCAAAGAAGGAAGTGGGAAGATAACGAACCTCTTGGATGAGTTTCTTGCCCTTGTAGTACGTGACTTCGCGGCTCTCCGGCTTGGCGCCCGTCCCGGCCGCATGCGCGCGATCGCTGCTCACGAACTGGCCTGAAAACGAAGAAATAATTCGGGAAATTCGCGAAATTCGAAGGGTTTGGATGAATTTTAAAGGAATTCAGCGAATTTTAATCATTCGAAGCAATCAGCGATTAATTTGAGCTAAATTCAAGCCAAAATCCCCGTCCCCAACGGCCGCCGTCGTCTCACGTGGGAGGGCGGCGGGTCTGAACGAAGAAACCGCCGCCGCCCCGCACGTGTCCGCGTGGTCGAGTGGCTAA
Organism: Aphelenchoides fujianensis; assembly: GCA_024699865.1. Lineage (NCBI taxonomy): Eukaryota > Metazoa > Nematoda > Chromadorea > Rhabditida > Aphelenchoididae > Aphelenchoides > Aphelenchoides fujianensis. The sequence continues at coordinate 326,755 of JAMPIO010000012.1, read as the reverse complement.
ACGATTTGCTCGACGAAGGCGGAAAGGCGACGGGCAAACGAACGCAAAGGAGAACTCTTTGGATCAAATCAACCGGAAAGCAACTCACCAATGATCTCGTGGCCGCCGGCTCCGGTTTCTTGGAATTGGACGTCCGAAACGATGCGCGACTCTTCGAGGACGGTGCCGCAGTTCATGCACGTCGCATCGCCGCGCGCCGGATCCTCGTCGATCTCCGACGAGTTGCAGTGCGGGCACGAGCGGCCCATCGCTGCCGGCCGGTCGTTTCACTGGACTTCCGTTTTGTTCGCGGCCGCACGTCTGGCAAATCCCGAGCGACTTCCGCGAACGCCTGAAATTCGGCAAGAAATCGACGGAAAATCCGAAAGATCGCCGCTTTTCGTCGAACTTCGCGAACGAAAGCCGTCGAAAGTCCCGCAAGAAATCGAGCGATCTTCCTCCGGTTTTACTGCGGAGTTCGACGAGCAGAAGACGGCGAAACTGTCGAGTAAAGCCGTCTGCAAGTAGCTTCCGATGGACGCTCCGAGTTGCATGGGCGCGGGCAGTCCGCCGGTGGGGCGAAAATCGATCGGCGGCAGGCCGCTCGCCCAGACGGTTTCTGGACGGCGAGTTTGCGGCCGCTTCCGCCGATTTCGCGTCGATCAGACACGTCGATCGCTTCCGTTTGATGTGGAAAATGGACGAACAAAAATTTCAGGCCGTTGAGAACATCCAGCATAGTGAAGTGAGCGTGTAGATCCGAGTGGAAACGGCGGTAGAAGTCGAGACGTCGGTTTGTTAAATTTTTTTTGTTATTTTTGGTCGATTTTCAGGAGCATTTACTCAAACGTTTGACCAATTAGACATCTATAATTTGTTACGATCAAGAGTTAGGTCCACTGACAACGATCGAAGGTTGCAATCGCAGAAATTCTCCGAAAATGTTCAGTTTCTCGTGATTTTCGTCGGTTATCCCCAAACCCGCAGCAGGACGAAAAAAATCGCCTTTCCTACACGCAGCACAACATCCAGATCGGATCGAACTGCCGGTTTATGCAAACCGAAGAACACAAGCAACAAATTGGAGCAAGAACCCCGTCCATTTCCCAGTTTCTCACCACTCCCTCTCCGCCGAGTGGTCGTCTCCGCGATGGGTTGCTGCGGGAGTCGACCGAGCGACCGGAGCGCGCGGAAGCCACCGCTCTCGTCGACGATCGCCGCGAGCGAGCGACCGAAAGAAACGAAGCGAGAGGCCGCGCGGTCGTCCGCCGAGTCGTCGGCCGCTCCGGCCGCCCTGCCGGCGGCGATCGGGACGCCGACCGGCGAGCAGGAGGCCACGCAGTTCGAGAACAAGGGCGCCGGCGTGCACGGGAAGACGCGCCGTCAGCGACGGCTCGACTTGACGCAGCAGACGCGCGAACTCACGACCACCACCGGGCCGCTCGCGCCGCTCCGCACGACCGCCGACCGCACCCAACAGACGACCGAGCGGCGCGCCGTCGCGGTGCTTTCGACTCAACAGACGGCCGACGAGCGAGTGAGTTCCTTTCGTCTTTCTCCTCTCATTTGTTCGTTCAGTCGAAGCGGAAGAAGGCGCTGAACACGCGCCAAACTCAAGAGAGCCGCCGAACGGAGATACGAGCGGTGGCCGCCGAAACCGTGAGTTCTGCCGCCCTCCCACTCACTCCCGTCTTGCAGAAGAAGCAGCCGAAAGAAGGGCCGCCAGAATCCCAACCGTCAGGCGAGCAGGACGACGAGAAGACGCCCGAGTTGAGCGGAAAGGAGCGCGTGAGTTCGACGCCGCTCTCCGCAGCAATCCGCCCGCCCGCTTGCAGCCGAACGTCGAGACGAGCGGCGTCCCGGCCACGCCGCCGGCCGTCCGCGAACTCAAGACGGCCGTCAGGCGAACGCGCCGCAAAACCCGCCGACGGGAGCGGCCGCGCCGTTCGGCCGACTCGCGGCGCGCCCGCGACGAGCGGCGGGCGGCGTTGGAGCGGCGCCGGAAGGAGGCGTGAGTGGGCGGCTTCCCACCGGGCTCAACGGTTCGTTGCAGCCGTCAAATGGATGGGGAGGACGCGGACACGCTCCACGAGGTGCCCGCCCAACGGATGCCCTCGAACGTGTACGCGAGCGAGCGGGAGGCCGCCACTCGACCGCCCGCCCCCAAAGAGCAGCTCGCGACGCCGCTGGCCACCGACTCCACCGCCTCCAGCGGCGAGAAGCCGGCCGCCAGTTGACCGCTGCTGTGAGCAATAAACCAGGGATGGTTCTTCTGTGAGCACGTGGAGGCAACTGAATGAAACGTTCACTCAAACAAAAAACTGCTGTCCTCTCCTTCTTGTGACGCGATCGCGTTCCTCGTCGTCCTTATTCCCACACAGCAACGGGCACTCGCTTCTGCTCTCTGGTCTTCCGCCGACATCGTCCCAGAGCTTGCTGTAAGCGAGCAAGTGCACGGTGGGTTCAAGGCAACTCGATCAATCCTCCCAAAGAAGCCCCGTCTTCTCGTTTCGACCCGTGCGTTCTCAACGAACAAACAGCAGCTTCCTGTCGACGTCCCAAAGGTCAAAAAACCGATCCAACAAGCACCCAACTGCGGTCCTCCGCCTTCGGAAAAATTTGCATCCGACCGTCCGAATTTTCCGGAGACCGCTCGCAGGTTCGTTTTCCGCAAGTGCTCCGCGCGTGCGGTCGTGTGCTCCCCGCTTTGCGCTCGGCGATCGCTCGGCTCATGATGTTCGACGCGGGGCTGCTGCTCGTGGGCGCGCCGCTGCTGCTGGCCGGCGTCCTCGTTTCGAGTGTCCAGTGCGCCAAGCGGGTGAGTTCCGCTCTTCCCTTCCGCCTGCTGATTGCTCCCTTCTGCTCGTTGCAGCGCCAACCGCCCGCCGCCGGTCAAGCTGCGCCGCCCGCCACTCCGCCGGCCGCCGCTCCGGCCGCTCCCGCCACCGCGCCTCCGAAGCCGCCGGCCGACGAGAAGAAGGCGGCGGCGGAGGAAAAGAAGACGGACGGCTCGAAGAAGGAGGCGTCCAAAAAGGAGGCCGGCTCGAAGAAAGAGAAGTCGAAGGCGGCCGCCGAGCCCGCCCCGGACAAGGACGGCATCCGCGCGCCCGCCAAGAAGGGCATCGTCGCGGCGCTGGATCCCAACTACCAGGCGACTCCGCCCACCTTCCCGCTCGTTCATCCCTCCGCTTCTTGTAGACACTCGCCGGGATGGCCGACGGCGAGGTGTTCGGGGACGACAAGAAGAAGAAGGAGGGCGAGAAAGACCTCCCGAAGGCGCCCGAGAAGAAGGGAATCGTCGGTGAGTGACCCCAGCAGTCATCTAATGAGTTACCCCCACTGCAGACACGCACGATCCCAATTACCAAACGCTTGCGGCCGTCGGAGCGAACGATCAAGTGTTCGGCGACGACAAGAAGAAGGACGGGGACGAGAAGAAGGAGGGCGGACCGAAGGAGCCGGAGAAGAAGGGCGTCGCTGGTGAGTTCCCTCGAAAGGATCCCTTCCGTTCACTGCTGTTCGTCTTCGTTGCAGAGACCCACGATCCGAACTACCAGACACTCGCCAATGTCGGGCAGAACGAGACGGTCTTCGGCAAGGACAAGAAGGACGGGAAGGGAGCCGTGAGAGTGTCGATCCCATCCCGCACTCACTGCCCTGCTTGCAGAAGGATGAGGACAAGAAGGACGGCCCGAAAGCTCCCGAGGACCAGCAGAAGAAGGCGGGCACGTTCGACCCCAACTACCAGGCAACCGATCGATCTCTCCGCTCTAATTTCTTGTCGATTGCAGACGTTGGCGGCCGTCGGGGCGAACGATCAGGTGTTCGGCGGCGACAAGAAGGCGGCCGAAAAGAAGAGCGGCAAGGAGAAGAAGAGCGCCAAAGAGAAGGGCAAGGCGACCTCCAAGAAGGAAATCAAGGCGCCGGACGATCAGCAGAAGAAGGCGGCCACCTTCGATCCCAACTACCAAGTGAGTCCACCCACCTCTTTCGTTCCCATCGCCTGCAGACCCTCGCGAACGTCGGCAAGAACGAGATGGTCTTCGGCGGCGACAAGAAGGACGCGAAGAAGGCCGAAAAGAAGAGCTCCAAGGAGAAGAAGAGCTCCAAGGAGAAGAAGAGCGGCAAGGAGATCAAGGCGCCCGAAAAGAAGGGAGTCGCCGGTGAGTGCACGAGGAGGCCATAACTAGGCGCCCGATCGAACGGTTGCAGGAGCGATGGACCCGAACTACCAGACGCTCGCCAACGTCGGCAAGAACGACGCCGTCTTCGGGAAGGACAAGAAGGACGAGAAGGCGGTTGTGAGTTCTCTCTTGTGTCCCCACTCACTCCCCGCATTGCAGAAGTCGCCAGCTCCCGCCAAGGACGAAAAGAAGCCCAAAACGGAGGCCGGCAAGACGGAGGACGACAAGAAAATCAAGGCGCCCGAGGACGTCAACAAGAAGGTGGGTCCACTCGCCTTTCACTCCTCCCATCTCCGCACCTGCAGGCCCACACGTACGACCCGAACTACCAGACGCTGGCCAATCTCGGGAAGAACGACGCCGTCTTCGGCGCGGACAAGAAGGCCGGCGGCGGCGAGAAGAAGGCGGAGACGCCCAAGAAGAAGTGACCCGCTCGCTTGCTCGTTGCGCACAATAAACCGTTGCTTTAGGTAGTTCTTGAGAACGTTTGGATGTTGAATGGCAGCAAGCGACCTTGAATCAACTCGTCAGATCGCTGTGAGACCTCGGCAAAAAATTTCAAGTAGATTGGCGACTGTTCACGCACTGCAGCCAACAACCACATTCGTGTTTTGGCCGAGTGGAATTCTCAACGCTGCTTCGCCTTCTGCGGACTGCCGTTTAAACAAAACGAGTCAGTGGCCTTTCCTTTCTGCGTTCGACTCGAGTAACAGTTTATTCCAATCAAAGCAACGAGCAAGAAGGACGGATGGTTGTGGACGTTCCTTTGGGCAAGGCGAATCGTTTGCTCAGCAAGCGGCCGAGCTTTCCGACGGCTGAATGGCGAGCAGAGGCGAGGGTCAAGTTCACGAGTCGATCGGGCTTCCTACAACAAGAGAAGAGTGATTGCTGTCAACAAGAAGACTCAATGGAAGGGGATGCGCTGAATGGCGAATCGATCGGTCTGCTCGCGTGTCGCCTGTTCGTCCCCGCTCACCACGATCAACACTCCGTCGTCCACAGTGAACAATGAGAAGTGCAGGTGCCACGAGCAGATAGAAGCGAGTCGAATCGGGAGCAACACGTCCAGCCATTTCCTGGCCTCAAGGTCCATGATGGCGAGGTGCTGAATGCACGCGCAGTGGCGACGACGCAGGAGTTCATTGCAGGAGCACATGATCGTCAAATAAAACGTCTTTGCCTGCCACATCCCCGAGTAGTAGTAGTAGTACTTCGGCTGAAATTGAACGCAAACACTAATTGCTTCTCTTAATTATGTGTTACCGTTTTGTCGTAAATGGCCGTGCACAAGGCCTTGGGCAATGGCTTCAAATCGACCACTTCTTGTTTGCGAGTGCTGAGGTCGGCGCGACGGACTGCGGACAACCCGGAGATCATCTCCGATGCTGTGCGGCTGTGCGGGATAAAAAACGACCAGAGAGCGTTGCCGAACACGTGGTGATGCACGGCTTGCAAGATGTGCGTAGCACTCAACGGCTCGTTCACCGAAATTGGCGCTTCGATCGGCTTCAACTCGTAGTTCGCTTGAAGCTCGTAGACGAGACTCGTTTTCGTCTCCTCCGCTTCTCGCTCCAAAATGAGCCACTTGTCGTCGTCGAAAGACGATCTGCAACATTCTTCAAAGGCGCACTCTTTGAGGATGGTGGCTGTTTGTTGCTTCAAACCCAGTCGGATAAACAACACGACCACAGGGCCTACAAGAACCAACCTTACCGATGGAAGTGCACCCAAAAATACCTGGAAAGTAGTCCTCCAATCTTTTCATCATCAGCAAATGGACGGTGTGGTCTGTCAAGTTCTCGGAAAGCGAATGAAAACGCCGCCCGTACCCAAGACTTTCCTCCGACGCCCACTGCTCCAGCCGTTCGATCTTGAATGACCTGGAAGAATTAAAATCCTTATTTGCTTCCAAGAATAGAACACCATTGTTGCTGTGTGCTCGCATGAAGAGCGAAGAACTGCCCGGTCCGCGGACAGCAGTAGTAGACGAAACTGCCCGCTATCATGCATTCGTCAAGGGAGAAAGTCATAGTGTGGGGAATACAAGGACGATATTCCGCGATTTGCAAGGAATTCAGCGGCATTGCGGGCATCTTCGAATGCGGCAAGGCAGCGGAGCAGCAGAACGCGCGGACGGACGAGCAAGCAGGTGCACGTCCCACCACGCGCACGAATGGGCGGAGTGAACACTCTCCGATTGCCTCAAAGCAAACGACTGCGGGGCATTGTTGAAGAGCGGCTAGAAGAACTTTATTCTCCGTCTAACTGACCAACTCACAACTAACGAACGCCGACCGGGCAGTCGTCGCGTTTGAGAGAAAGCAGAAAGCAGTGCTGGATGGAAGGAGAGCGCTCGCACACGTCTGCCTTGTTCAATTTCTTTTGCTTCTCCACTGCTGCAGCTTGAGTTACGGCAGACGGGAGCTTCAGAACGTTCTTCCACAAGCCCTAACTGTCCTCTAAAATTCTACCGACAGGCAATGACGCGTGTATGCGGTCACTTATTTTTTTCAGCTCAACGACAAGTTTATTTCGTTCACGACAAAGAACAAGAAGAGGACAAGCGACGAACGTTCTTCGAAATGGAGCGAATCTTCTGGCCAAACGACGGGCGGGTTTTGTGACGAACCAACCGGGCAGAAGCAAGCGCCAAATTAACGAGCCGATCAGGCTTACTGCAAACAGCAAGCGAATCAGTAGTAGTGGTCAAAGAAAGAACTCACTGAATAGGAATGCGGTAAATGGCAAACCCTTCGACTGCCTTTCGTCTCTCACGTTTGTTCCAGCCCATCAAAACTAACACGCCGTCCTCCACATCGAACAACTGAGCGACGAGGTACGCATTAAAAGCAGACAAGACGCAAATGGGAAGCAGAACGTCCATCCATTTTCCGGCTCGAAGTTTCAAGACTGCCACGTGTTGGATGCAAGTGCAATTCTCACGACGTTGAATGTCTTTGCAATTGCACATAATCGTCAAGTAGAAAGTGTCTGCTTGCCACAGGCCTGAGTAGTACGTGTAATAAACCGGCTGAAACCGAAAGCACCATTACTCTCCATCAGACATTTAATACCAATTTCTCGTCAATGACGTTGCACAAAGCCGCGGGCATCGGCGTCAGATCGACCACTTCGTGCTGACGAGTATCAAAGTCGAAACGTCGGATGCTGGACAAGCCAGAAGTCAGACCGAACAGGCCATGGGGTATGAGAAATGACCAAAGAGCCCCTTCAAACACATGGAACTGCGGAGCTTGCAGCACGTGCATTCCGCTGGGCGGTTCGTTCACCGAAATTGGCGCTCCCACTGGCTCCAGCGCGTAGTCCGCTTGAAGCTCGTAAACGAGACGAGTTTTCATCCTTCCTACTTGTCGCTCCAAAATGATCCACCTGTGGTCGTCGAAGAACAACCAGAAACAATCTTTATGAATGATTTTTTTGAGAATTTCGGCCGTCTGGTGTTTCAAGTCCAGTTTCAAAAACAACAGTATGAACGAGTCTACAAATAAGTTACTGATAACAATTGCCACCTCAAAATACCTGGAAAATCCTCGTACAAGCCTTTGATAACCAGTAAATGCACCACTTTGTCTGACCAATTCTCGTAAAGAGAATGGACGAAAATCCCTTGCTCCAGACGGTGCTCCGATGCCCACTGTTCAAACAATGCTACTTTGAAGCTCCTGTGAAAATATCAAATCATCTAATAATTATTTAGAGTGGAGATACCATTGCTGTTGTGTGGTCGGGTGGAAAGCGAAGAACCGCCCAGTGCGCGGAGAGCAGTAGTAGACGAAATTGCCCGCCATTATGCATTCCATCAAACAAAAAGAAACTGAGTTAAAAATTTCGTCGATGCGAGGACTGTACTCCGCAATTTGCAACGAATGCAGCGGCAGTTCGGACATCATCGAACGCGACTGCTGCAAAAGCAGCCAGGCGCGCGAGCAGACGCTGGAATCGAAGAGTACACGAATGCACGACCTCTGCTCGCCATTGCGGGCAGAGTGAGAGCCCACCAGTCGCCCTTAAAACGAATGACTGCGGGGCATCGTAAACCGCCAACCAAAAGAACTTTGTCTTTGCGAGCTGTGCAACCGCTTCTGCTTGGGCGAGGCCGCTCACAAGGCGCCCTGATCGGTAAGACGCACCAGCAGAAGACTGACATAAGAGTGCAAGATCCAACTGGACACCCCGCTGCCGCAGTTCAAATGCGAGGCCTGCAACGTCACCTGTTGCTCCAAGGAGACCTTCGCTACCCACTTGAGCGGCACTAAACACTCCAAGCTTCGTCCGCTTCGTTTCTCGCGTGCTCGTCGTTCACTGGCCGATTGCAGGCGGTCGCCACGCTGCAGCGGATGGGGCGGCCGCTACCCGAGTCCCTCTTCGTGGAGCCCCTGGGCGATCCGCTCGCCAACCTGCCCGTCGTCAAGAAAATCGTCGGCGTTCAAAGTACGATGTTCACCGGCGGCGTCCAGCTCAGCATCACGGGCAACGAGGAGGGCGCCGTCGAGGTGTTGGTGTAGGAGAACGAGGTTCGTTTCCTCCACCCCCCATTCGCCCACTCCTTTGTTCAGTACCGCGGCTTCGAACCGATCGGCGAGGAGTTTCTCGACCCGCTGGCCGGCGGCAAAAAGCAGCAGTTTTGGTGCAAACTCTGTCTCTGCAACATCGGCGATCCGGCGGCTCGGGATCTACACGTGCGCGGCAAACGGCATCGAGTTTCCTACCGAGTTTGCCCAGCATTCTCTTCTGTTGATTGTTCGTGTGTTGCAGGGCAAAACCGACCCAACGCTGAACGTGAACGACGAGGCGCGGGTCGTCCAGCGGGGCGGCTTGAAGCCGAACCCGAACAACGCGCCGCCCCCGAAGATCATGAAGCATCGAATTCCGAGGTCTTCTTTGATTGTTGTGTGGATTGAATCGATCGCCTGCTTGCAGCACGGGCATTTTCTACAACCCGCTGAAGTTCGACAAGCCGTGTAACGCGCCGGCGACGCCGCCCGCCTCGCCGCCTCTCGCCGCCAGCCAGTCGTTCGCGCAGAAAATCCGCCAGCCGGCCCTCATTCGGCCGCCGCCTACCGGCATGTCCGTGCGACCCGAAACGAAGAAGTACGACGCGTACAACGAGCACCACGTGCAGCAGCGCCTCTCGCAGCTGAAGCCGGACGCGCAGCAGGCGGAACGCGTCGAGTGGCTCGTCTTCCTCGTGGAGAGGATGCTGAAGTGCCTTTCCAAAATGCACGTGGACGCCGAGAAGCCGGACGAGGACACGCGCCAACTGCGCGGCGTCATTCGCGTGGGCGCGCTGGCCGACGGCCTCCTCTGCCGCTTCGACAAGCGCCGACCTCGTGCTCACCAGCAAAACGATCCCGACGATCACGCTGCTGCAGGAGATCGTCGCCAACTTCGCCGCGTACGTGGACGACGACTAGCAGAAGGCGTCGCTGAAGCTGGAGATGAACGCCGAAGAGTCCGCCTTTAGCGTCCAGTTCAGCGACTTCGACTTCGTTTGCCACGTGACCTTCACGTCCGTAACAATGAGGGTCGTTAATGACTTCTATTGGATATTTCTCTCTATATTGTTTCGTTTGTGTGCCTGCAGAAACCGAGAGCGTCGAGAAGCGCGCAAAGCCGACGCCCCCGCCCGAAGCCCTCTCCAAATCGCCGTGCTTGCGGGCGTTGGCCGACTTGAGGCACACGAAGTTCTATCAGGTGAACCCTTTTCAATGAAGAACTCAATCTTATTTCTTTTGCTTGCAGTCCAAATGCAGCGGACTGCAGAGTCTCGATGAGGTGGTGATCCTCCTGCGGGACATCGCCAATCGAATCGAAATGTGGGGCGTGTTGCCGCTTTACGTACGTCCCCTTCCATCCCTCCTTTCTTTCACCCGCTCGCTCGCTCGCTTTTAGACGATGGAGCTGATCGCTCACAAGACGATCATGTCGGTGCCGGTGAAGCTGCGCGTCTCGGACGCCTTCCGGCGGGTCTTCGAACTGCTCGCCACCGGCGTCCTCATGCTTCGTTCGTTTTTTCCATTTATTCCTTTGTGTTGATCGCTCGTTGCAGGCGGCGCGAAGTTCGAGGACCCGTGCGAGAAGGAAAAGAGCAACCCGCTCAGCGCGCTGACGCCCCAGCAGCGGGAGAATCTCGTGTGCAGCGCGCAGCACGGCCTCCGCTTGATGGCCTACGATCAGATCCACGTGGTCATCGGGATGGAACGGCAGAGGCACATCCCCAAGAGACCCTCCGCCGACACGATGGCGGCGCCCGGTAGGCGCCCTTCTTTCTCCTCGTTGCCCAACCGGCCATTTAGAGGCCAGAATCCCGCGAATGGGCGAGCCGGTTTCCCTGTGGACGTTGTTGAGCCGCCTGCATGAGCCAATCTAGCGGATGGTCATCGAAAAGAAGCACGCCTCTCGTCCTCGCTGGTCCCAACCGAACGATCTTCAACGCGAAAACCGCTGTAATCCCCCTCCACTGTCCTCGCATTCATTTCGTTGGCTCACTTTCTTCCTTCCTTCTTTTTTTCTTTGAAACCCGTTGAAGTAAACTTCCAATGGGCGAAGAATGGACTCATTTATTCGCTACGAAGAAGAAAGAAACCCGATTAGCTCACAACTGGGGCGCCGCTTCCGATCGGCCGTGTCGCTCGAGCGCGCCTTCGGTGAGGCGGTAGGCCGGCAAGTAGCTGCAGCAAATGGACGGATAAAAAGAACGAAGGTGCCGCCACTCACCTCCCGTCCGTTTGCTTCAGGACCTCGTTGGGGACGGCTTTCGTCCGATCGCCGAGCGACGTGTAGCCGCGATCGTAGAGCGGACAGTAGGGAATGCAGAGCGAGCGGAGGAGGCGCCACACGTCCGCGTAGTTCCAGCGGAGGATCGGGCAGACGAGGAAGAACTGCGGCCAATTCTTGTCCGTCCATTCGCCCTCCGACTTCATCTGCCGCCCGTTCGGATCGGATTGGCGGGAGCCCATGAAGACGGCGCGGATCTTCGGGCGGCGTTGGCGCAGTCGGCGCAGGCCCTCCTCCATCGACCCGTTCACTTGCATGATGTCCAGCCGGTAAACGCGGGCGGCATCGCGAGTGAAGTCGGCCATCTCGGCGAACTCCACGCCGGATCGAATGTGAAACGCTTGAATGGGCGTCTGCGGTCCGTACTTCCTGCAGTGCGGAGGTGAACGAAAGGCGGCAGTCGGCGGACTCACTTGTCGATGCGAGAGCGCAGGAGGTGCAGCAACGCCGTGCAGTCTTTGCCGCCGTTGAAGGCGATCGCGATCTCGTCCAGACTGCAGGGAAGAACGTTCAATTGAGAAGCAGGGAGGAAGGATCACCTGTACTGCTCGAGAGCATCGTCGATCACTTGAATCGAGCGGTCGAATCGCGGAGCGAACTGGTCGCCTTGCAGCGTCGTGTTCCGAAAGACCTCCATTTTGAGCACCGTTTCGACCCACGGCTCCTCGTCGTGGTTGACCACGAATTCTGCAGAAAGACGAAAGGGAATGCGGGGAATTAGGACGGGAATTACCGGCGAACACTTGCGCGATCTCGTCAAACGCTCGCTGGCCGGCAATCGAGTCCACACTCTCGACCACGAGCTTCATCTTGAAGTAGCTGCAATCATTCGAAAGTCAACAACCCTCGAACCGCCCACTCGCCTGTTCTCCATGACCGGGTAGGAGCCGATGATCAGCTGGTCTGATGGGAAGCGTTCGGCCAACTCGGTCAGCTGCTCCTGCAGGTACACTTCGTTCCGCTTCAGGTAGAGGACGCGCGAGAAAACAGGCACCAAAACGGGGAAGACGGTGTCCTGGAAACAGCCGCAAACAATCCGCTTCCGTTCACTCGAATACTCACCTCGATCTGCTCGTAGGCGAGCTCGCAGAACTTCGGGACGCCCGGGAAGCAGATGACGTTGCGCATTTGGACGGGCGGGAGATTCTTCATTTGGTTTGACAGATTCGAGGCGTCTGTCTTGCTTCACAGCAGCTTCGCGGACTTCGGAATCTGAAAGAAAAGAGTGCGCGTGAAGGAATAAAAGGAGGACTCACTTGGCAGAACTTCTCGACCGCCGTGTCCACGTCTTTCAGCTTCGTCTTCTTCAGGAAGATCTCCACCACTTGCCGCAACTCCTCGTTCAGGTGCAGCTCCTCGCCGAAAGCCCGCCCGACGCCTGCAAACGAGAGACGGTCATCAGTCGATCTACGGAGGAAAGAACGAACCCTCGAACGTCCGATCGTCGAACATCGGCCCGATGTCGCCCGTAGTGAACACGAACTGGAAGCCGCTCGATCAAGACAAACAATCGATGGAAGGAATCGTACGTCGAATTGAGCGCTGAAGCGGCGAATTTCCTCGGCGATCTCGTCCACTTTGTCGCGAATCACCGAGATCTAAACCAAAGGGAAGTGAAAGAATCGATGAACCGAAGAGGAACGGCCGCAATGCACAAGAAGAACGAGCTTTCTGCGGCCTCCAGCTCGCCTCGTGATCCGCTTTTCCGCCTCCTCTTCCGAAAAGAGCGGAGAACACTCGAGAAGCCCGCAACGAACAGAAGCCGCTTGGTCAAGCCGGAAAATAACCCCGCCGAACGAGAGCACTCACCTTCTTGACGAGAACTCCGCGCTTGTGCAGGCGGACGGTCAGGAAGTGCGAGTTTGTGTCACGAGTGGAGCCGCTGAGAATCGCGTCGCCGATCACGATGATTCCGGCAGTTGGGCGGTTGATTCGGACGGGCTCGCGGGTGGCGGCGGCGCGGCGACCGCCGAACTGCGCGACCTCGGCCGGTCGCGTCTCCTGGGCGCGCAAAGGAGGTACTCCACGAATGCGACCGATGAAGTCGACGCCCACCGCGCTGATCCTGCGGCCGATCGTGGCGATGTTCGCGCGCAGTCGGCGCGACGTCGCCGACGATTGATGGTCGAAGATGTTGACCTGGCCACCGGCGAACGGATCAGCCATCTAAAAGCGGAGGAATCAACGGGGAATGGGAGGACGGACGTGAAAGACGCGGCCGGGAAAGGAAACGAAAGAAAAAAGAGCGGCGATTTCCGCTTCCAATCGGCCCGCTCGCTCGTTCGGTTGCTCGCGAGAAAAACAATCGCCGGCGCCCGCTGCCCCCCACCCGCCGCCCGCTCGCCGCTCGCCCGAACGGCGCGGCCCCGCTCGCTGTAATCGTCGCACTCCCGATCGGGATCGCGGCGAACGGAAGACGGCGGCAATCCGCTGCGTCTCCCTCAATCGAATCAAAGAACTCACCGTTTATTGCCGTCCAACGAGCGAAATCAGCCGGCCAAGAACGAAACGAGTGACCAGCGGAAAGATCGAGAACAAGTGGGCCGAAATGACGAAACGAGTTGCCATCGAATGACCTGGAAGCACACGAAAAGAAGAAAAAAGAGAACGCGTGCCGCCAGTGCTGCACGACTGCACGAGCGCCCGACTGATCGCTTCGATCTTCGCCGCTTCCGCATCCTTCCGCCGGCCGTCAATTGGGAGTCATCGACGGCAACAAGCGAAGCGGAACGAAGGAAGCAAGTGGACGACTGGGGCAACACAATCAGCATTCCGATGCACGCCTTCTTGTCGCCGCTGATCCCAACGGTCGTCTTCTTTCAATCGACCCACTCGTCGGCCGCCGTTTGGAGTCGCGTGTGCGCAAAAGCGGCCGCAATCCATTCCGCTCACGTTCGCCAGTCAATCGTCGTTGATGCGGCAGAATAGAGGGTTGTCCACGTTCATTTCCGCTTTGTGGTCACTCGCTGGAACTGTTGAACAGAAGAAAGTGAACCGAAAAACCGAAAAGAACGCATTAGCGAGCATTTCCGTCGGTTTTTGGTTGCCCTTGTCCATTGGAATCCCTTCCACTTCAACCTTCTATTCTGTACAGATTGCAATTTGAAACTAAACGCAACAGACACGAATGCGATCGCTTCTTTTTCCAACGAAGGTTCCGTTTCGCTTCGCAAACACGACGATCTGCAGCCACAACTGGACGCCGAATGTGGGGCGTTCGTCGAGCCGCCGCCGTAACCGGACGACGTGTTCAGAAACAAGCTGAATAAAGTTAGTGGAAAGAAAACTATCCAGTGGTGTCCTTCGGCTCTTGCATTGTTTCCTCGAACTCTGCCGAAGAAAGCGAAGTGCAGACAAGTGTGTTCCAACGGGAGGAGCGGGCATTTCAGTCGAGTGAAATGCTGCCCAACTTCCGGCAGCGTGGAGGCCCGAGAAGTGTTCGGTTGTACAAGCCAAAGCACAGGAAAGTCGGCGACACCCGCATTCCTGCCGTTTGCCGATTGATCCGAGTGGGCGACCGAAAGCGGCGGAAATCTCCTTTTTAACCTCGAAATGCGGACGTTTCTGGTGATTGAAGGGTGCGGTCATCTCTTTCTACCGGCCAGCTCTTTTCAAGAGTTTCCTTATCACAACTACGGCGACCTCATGACGGCTCGAACGCAGGCTGGCTGTGGAACATCCCGTTCGACACGACTGTCGAGCTCGTGTTTACGATCACTTGCCGTGAGATCCGCATTTAAGCCAAAGACTACCAGCAGCTAAGATTCGTGTAGAGCGATGAGGTGGGCAGTCCGCTTTTTGTTCAACAGCTAGACGAGCACGCCTTCTTTCTTATTGTCTCTCCAACTGCTGCTTCTGGACTACGCGAACCACCCAGTGGGCTACGCAACCCGTCTTTCCATTGTTTGAACGATCGATCCATTTCCGTTGTAATGTGATCAGCAAGCGACCACGCGGTGAGCAACAGTATGAAACAGTTCTTTTATTCGAGAAGTGCTCTCAAAAGAACCCAGAAGAACGCAACAAAAGACACTCGCACGTGTCCGTTGGCTCCTTTTGTGGTCAACTCGAAGGCGGGCGTGGTGCCCGCGTTCGGATCGAAGACGCCGCGAAGCACCTGCCGGTCGTCGTTCGTCACAAAGACGTCGCCGTTCGCGCCGAAAGCGATCTCGTTGAAATCGTTCCGCCCGGGCAGCTGCAAGCCAGCAAGAGAGATGAGAGCATCGAGTGGTTGGGGGTTACCGTGAAGCTCTCCTTCGTCTCCAAGTCGATTCGCTGGAAGTTCGAGTTGCGCATCACGTAGAGGAGGTCTCCGTTCGGTTCAAGGGCGAAGCGGAGCAAATCGGAGAACTTCTCGGTGAAGTTCGTGAGTTGCGTCTCCACTTTTGTGGCCAAATCGAAAGAAAACAGTTGGACGGCACTCAACGCGGCCATGTTTTGAGTGCGCAGCTGCTCGTAACACCGCCGTTCGTCCGCCGATTGCGGGCGGGAAGCGAAAAAGACGAGCGATTGGCCGTCGGGAGTGAACCGAACGCCGCCCTCGAAGCCGAGCGTGTTCGTGAGCTGAACGAATGAGTAGACGGTGAGTGCGGAGGCCACCTACTCGCTGCGGATGGTCGATGTCGTGCAGATCGGCGATGTAGAGGTCGTAGTCGCCGTCCCGATTGCTCGAGAAGACGACTCGCTGGAAGTCCGCAGAAACGGCGAGTTCTCCCACGTAGTTCTCGTTGTTCGTCAGCCGCTGCTTGATCGTCCCCAACGAGTTCAAACGGTAGATCTCGTTGAAGGTGGGCAAATCGACGACCACCGAGTCGGCGCACGGGTCGGCGGGCGAGAGAGCGCGGCCGGTCGACGAGTACACGCAGTGGGGCTCCGATTCGTGCTTCACGCAGCTCTGAACACACGCCACCACTGGCAGAGAACGGACGGCAAACTCACGCTGCTGTACGAAATCGAGAAGATCGCCAGAACGTCGCCCTCGCCGCCGGCTGCACTCAAGAAGACGGCCGACGAGAAGAAGCGGTAGCCGGCGGACACTCGGCGCACAAAGCCGGCCGCGTCCGCCCGCAAATCCACTTGGTAGATCTGGAGAACGAATAGGATTCCTTTCAAGATTGTCCACTCACTTGTGGCGGCGAGCGCGCGGCGAACATGAGCCAACTGCCGTCCGCACTCACGCTCAACCCGAATGCTTCGTCGAGGTCCGATTCGTAGAGCTGGACGCTGTTCGAAATGTACGGAGAAGGCGGCGTAGCGGCGGGCCAAACGTCGACTAAAGGCGGGATCTTAAAACGTTGATCGAAGAGAACCGACCAGCAATCACGGGATACGTGCGGTCTTCCTCGAACGTGCCCAAAAACAGCTCGAAGTCGCCACTCGTCCCGGTTTGAGCGGCGAACGTCACGAAAACCGTTCCATTCACAACGAGCACGTCCACGTCTCTCGCTCGATCACGAATCAACACCTGCAAGCAAACCAGCATTTCGAAAGAAAGGAATGAAAAGAACAAACCTCCGAATTTCCGTCGTGAAGGTAGACGGCCGACTGTCCACTGTTCTTCTCGACTTTCGTGTAGAAGAAGCGGCCACTCGAGTCGGGCACGAACTTTGGCCGCAGAAAGTAGAAGTTGTCGTCCGAAAGGACGGGATTCGTGAGCGAGAAGCCGCCGCCGCTCAGATCGTCGAAGGACGTGCGGTAGATGGCCGTTCCGAGCAGAGGCAGTACTCCTTCCCTGCAATCAACGAACATGAACGGAAAAGTGAAAAGAGGACTTGCTTTGTGATCACTCGGTCGGCTTCGGCCATCGGCAGCCCGTGGAAGAGAACGCTCTGATGGACGTCTTTCGGCAACGAGTCGAAGCCGTCCGCCCATCTCATCACTTCGATCACTCCCTGCAAGCTGATCGAATTCAAAGAAGTGAAGCGAGCAACTTGCCGATTTGCCGCCTCCGTTGTCGTAGCTCAGGACGACGCCCCGGTCGCCCAGTCGAGTGCTGATTCGGCGGTCGCCCGGCAGGTAGAGCGGAACGTTCGTCCAAAGACCGCCGGCCGCGATGGTGCCGAACGGCACGCCGTCCCAAGTGAACGACGTCGTCCACTCGTACGCGTGTCGTTCCTCGTGTGGAAGGCGGCCTAAAGAATGAATGAGCGTCATTCGAGAAGACCCCTACAGGCGGCCTTTGTTCGGGCGTCCAGGTTGGTGTTGGAGCAGACGGACGGCTGACAGAAGGCGTCGCTCGTGAAAGGCGCGTTAGACGGCGAATTCTTGAGCAACTGCAAGAAGGAGAGGAATAGGCGACCCTTCTTGCCCACTTACGTAGAGAACGGCCGTCAGCGTCGTTACTTCGAAACCTAAACATCGAAAGCAAATTAGTGAACGAAGAGAGAAACAACTCGTCTGGTCGTCAATCGAAGCCCCGAATTCCTGGCCGATGCCCGTCGAGATCAACGAGACGGGCTGGGCGGGAGTGCGCAGGTCGAAGCGGTAGACGTGCGTGCAGGACGACTCGTACGACCCTCCGCTGGCCGTGAAGTAGACCGCCTTTCCATCAGAACTAAACAATCTGCTGTGATCAAACGAGACAACAGTTGTGAAGAAACCTGAATTTCGGAAGCGAATGATCGCCGCCGTTCGTCAGCTGCCGCACGTTGAAAAGCTTGGTCTGCAGTGACGAACGAAACGAAGAGTAAAAGAAGCAAAAATGAGGGCATTTGCGGTCCATGTTGGTCTTGAGTTCGTTTCTGCTTTTTATCCGCCGCCGTTCGTCTTATCAGGCGTGAGGCAGTCGGGCGTCAGGCTCGAATGCTTCGTGGATCCTATAGAATACACTTGTAGTCCAGACGTTAAGTGAGCGAAGACTCACAAATTTCGGACCAGACATCTTCGAATGATCATGGGTGTGCCTCCGATGTGTAGCCAACAAATGCGAGCAGACGAGTCGGCGCTAGATGCTCGACAAATTTTTTATTTTATTTTTTTTTTAATTTTTTTTTTAGGACAAATTTACATCCACACTCAGCGGGTTTCCGCGGTGGAACAGCTGCCGAAGCGGCCGCAGTATGGCAACTCGACCAGACTGAAGTCCGTCGCCCTCGCCAGGGGTCGAATGTCGAGCGGGCGGGGGGTCGAACCAGCATGCAGCGCCAACCCGACGGGAAGTCCGACTGCATACCAGTTGAGCCACCACCGCCCCCTAGATGCTCGAATCGAACACAAAAAGAAGTGGATAGGTAGCTGTGTTTGGCGAGAGATCGTGCAGTCGCTGGCCTTCGTTTGATTGTGAGAGCTTCTGGGATTCACACTCGCCATCGGGCGAAAGTGAAGCAGAAAGAGCTTTCGAACGCGTGGAAGTGACAAAAGAACGACGTTTCTCCTTCCGCACCACGCAGACTTCCCGCATCTCGGAGGCAGCGGAGGCAGTCGATCGGACGAGCCGAAGAGCGAGGAAGACGGCAAACACTGGCATTTCTGCCGTCAGCCGACCAGTGGGAACAAACAATTGCATTCGTTTATGTAAATTTCAATCCATCGTTCGCACTTCCGCGCTCCTTTCACTTTCCACCCGTTTCTCTTTGGGGTGGTCGTTCGCCTTCGCCGATCGATGGACACTCCGCGTTTGCTTCTGCTCGTGGGGATCGTGAGCGCCTTGTGCGCGAGGCACGCGTCGGCAGCGGCGATCGAAGACGCCGGCCAGTCCACGTACAGTGAGCACCGAGTCGTTTGATCTCTCTGACTGCCTCGTTTCAGCCCTCCAAGTGTTCTTCTTCCTCGGCCTCGCCCTCTGGCTGTCGCTGCTGTGCGGGACGGTCGGCGTGCTCGGCTTCCTGCTTCGCCTCTGTCGACGAGCGCGCGTGGAGGCGGAGGAGGCGGAGGCGAAGTTGGCGCACCTCCAGCGGCAATTCGACGTCAACCATCGGGAGTGCGACGAGTTCTGCGCGCAAGTGAACAATCAGGAGCGCGAGGAGCGGGAATTCGCCGTGAGTCCCCTCTGCCGATCGTTCTCGATGCTCTCGGTTCAGAAACGAGCCGAGCGGATGCTGAAGGGCGCCGACGAGAACATCGGCGAGCTGCGCGAGAAGATCGAGCAACAACGCGCCCGGTTGGTGCACCTCCGGACGCCGCCCGCTTCCTCCACGTGAATGCCGATTGTCGTTGTGTGAGCAATAAATAAACGCCCCGTTTTGCAATGAAGACTGGCCGCTTGTTTCAAACTCGGCAGTCCGCGACGGCGATCGTTTGGGTCTTTACACGAGGTAGACGGCCTTTCTTTGCCTCTTGCTATTCGTCTGACGGGTTGAGCCAACGTCATCCATTCGGAACACAACGTTCCGATCGAAATAGGTAGAAGTGGGCGGAGTGTCCACGTGGATGAAAGGCGCTCCGGTGTCACTCTTTGATCGTCTTCCGACGCTCCCCAGACCTCCGTGTTCTTCGGGCGGCTCCACGCCAATCCGAGCACAAAACGGTCAAGCATTCTGGTCGCCCGTTCGCAGCAACCGTTGATAAGACGAGTGACTCACGTTCACTGTTGAACGTTTCGGTGATGCGATTTGTGTCCGGTGTGCAAACAAGCGGCCGTCTCGTCGAAGGCAAACAATTAAAGGCACAAAAAATGAACTGGGTTCAATTCGTGAAATTCCGAAGAGAAGAAGCAGTGATCATTTAGTTCCACTGTTTCTTCGAGTTCCAGTTCGACCCTTCAAGAATCGTTCAGTTCGAGGAACTGCAAGTGAATCGTCACTGAGCAGAATGCGGCCGAAGATGAAACGCCGATGCGTTCTCGCCCTATCTGTCTTCTTTTTCTTCCTCTTCTTCGTGTTTTTCAACGCGTCCGACGAAGAGCCGCAGCGAGTGGAACACGACTTTGAAGTGTGGGAGCAGTGAGTTCTTTTCCTTGCTTGCTCCAACTCTTCGGTTGAGGCCGCTGATCGTGGACGAGCGGTGTTTGGGGCGGCTGGAGACGAACGACAGCTGCGAGCTCCCGATCGAAGTGGCCGTTTTCGAGCGAGACGGGCGGACGTTCGAGCAGCTCGCCGCCGAGCTCCGGCCGCACTTTCGCGTCGTCCACCGCGCGCACTACGCGCACCGAAGGGACCACGTGGCGTTATTCTCCGTGGACGACGCCCAGCAACGTTTGATGCCGCTGCAAGTCCACTCTCTCCCGCTCTGAACGCTGCTTTCTTTCGTTTGAGGGGGGCGATGCGAACGCGGCTGCACGCGCTGGACGAAGCGGCCGGTCGACTCGTGCGCGTGCCGGTAAACAC
This sequence comes from Aphelenchoides fujianensis, assembly GCA_024699865.1. Taxonomy (NCBI): domain Eukaryota; kingdom Metazoa; phylum Nematoda; class Chromadorea; order Rhabditida; family Aphelenchoididae; genus Aphelenchoides; species Aphelenchoides fujianensis. Next base: position 306,531 of record JAMPIO010000012.1, on the reverse strand, counting down.
GCGCCGCTTCCTCCGCAATTGGTCGAACGCGCGCTTCGTCGAGTGTCTGAACCTTCGGATAAATCGAAAAGAAGTGAAGCCGCTAATTCCGCTTGCCGCATGGAGCGAAGCGGTCCGACTGCGCAATGTCCTCGATGAGAACGACGCCACGATGTTCCTCCTGGGCGGCACACTCCTGGGCGAGTCCTCTCGTTTCTTTCGGCCTCAATCCGTTGTTTTAGGGTGGTACCGAGAATGCGGCCTCATTCCGCACACTCGGGACCTCGATTTCGCGCTCCACTCCAGCGAGCTGACCGCCGAGTTGGTGCGGGCCGTCGAGCGGAAGCACCGCCTGAAGCACAAACTCGGCGTCTTGGAGGATTCCTTCGAGTTGACCACGTGGCTCGCCGGCGTCCAAACCGACTTGTTCGCCGTCTACCCGCTGAACGGGACGCTCTCCTACGCGACGGTTGTGGATTTCGATCGTCGACGGACGCTCCGCGCCGTCTACCCGCGGATTTCCGTCCTCTGCACGGGCCTCCTGCTCGGCGCTCTCGTCCACGTGCCCTGCAACGTGCGCGAAGTGTTGGAGGTGAGTGCGGGCGAGAGGACACTCGTTTATTCGGTTGGATTGCAGGCAGACTACGGCCCGAAATGGCGGGAAGATCGCTCGTCCGCCGGCTACTCGTACCTGAAGGCGCCCAACCTCGTGCCCTTCCTCGAGCACACGGACGAGGAGTGGGAGAAGCGAATGACGATTTTGTACAAGTGTTTCTGGTTCATTTGTTGGTGATGCGAGAATAAAAGAGGGGACAGTGGGACGGGATCATCGGCGGGTAACACGCCGTCTCTTCTGCGAGTTCCCGAGCTTCTTTTTGTGTTTGTTCGCCGACTTCCGCTGATTCCAACGCGCAGGCCTTCAACGACCGCGCACAGAACTCTCAGCAGACCACACGCTTTCGAACAGCTCATGTTTATTCGCGTTTGTCTGCCGAAACCCTGCCCGACTCTCTCGCCGTTGTGCAGGCGGACGTGCGGCGGCGGGCGGGGCGGCCGGTCGGGGCGGCGGAATTCCGCACGCAGGCGAAAGCGACCGCCCACTCGAAATCCGCGTGGAATTTGTGGGCGGTGGCGATGCGCGGCAGGTCGTACAGATCGTAGGCGCACGAGTAGCGGCGGTAGGCGCCTGCAAACAAGTCAATGAAAGAGCGGACTGCCCGACCTTTGCACTTGGCCTGCCCCCAAACTTGAAAGCGGGCGAGTTGTGGGCGACGGAGCGGCCGGTCGACGGGCGCCTGCGGGTCGCCGGCGGACGTCCAGCTCGTGATGCCCGCGCGAATCAACGCGAGCGCTCGAAGCTGCCAAAGAGCGGGAACTCTTCAGAGAGGAGAGGAATGAAAGGAGATCTCCCCCACTCACCCTTTTTGTTGGCGAACAGCGTGCCGAAAAGCAGCTCGTTGCGGGAGACTTATGGGGAAACAGAACAAAAAACGAAGAGGATGGAAGAAAGTGGGCAGATATTCTCCACGATTTCCACCTTCTTCCGCCTTCTTAACGTCCGCTTCGTTGCGGCTCCCGTCCATTCATCGCCTCTATTGTCCACTCGGGCGGCAAGAACATCTGAACGGCGCCGACGGCGGGTAATTGCGGCGAGTAGCGAAGTTTAAATCACGCCCGCACAACAAAAAAAGGGGAAGCCGCCCGGCGGCGAAAAAGACCCGCACGACGACAAGGGCGAACCGCCCGGCGGGCGTCGTCTCGTCGGCAACCAGCCGCGAGCCCGCAAGGCGGTGGGCTAACTTGAGCAGCCAGCCGGAGCGATCTGAACGGCGCGCGGAGAGCCGAGCGGCGACTCACTTTTGGCCTACGCGGCGGCGCCCACCTCGAGCATTCGGTTGGAGGCGGGCGCTTGTCGTGTGTGAGTCGGTTTAAACGCACGAGCAGCAGGAGGCCCAAGAAAGCGCCCACAAGGACGAACGCGCGTTCAGGCCGGCAATGGCAGGAGCATTGCGGCGACCTGAGCCTCCCAACAGCCGACCGCCTCGACTCTCGCAAATAAGACACCTCCGCCCACTGCTCTTCTCCTGGTTCCTTCCATTCGTTCCTTGTCTGCCCATTGGGTCGTTCGATTGTCTACGTTTGTTTGTCGGGAAGACATCGAGCAACTGCCAATTTGTCTTTCCCCCGCGTGCCCCCAACCGGCCGCGCAACGGGCGAGACGCAATGGCAGACATAGTGCAGTTGCGGAGGAGGGCGCACGACGGGCAGGGCGCGCCTTTCTCATCGGCCGCCCGCTCGCCGATCGACCCAAAGGCTGCCGTCCGGCCGATTTTTTCGGTCTTCGGCGCCCTTTCGGGGGCGTCGGGGGTTCGTCCTTCATCGCCCTCCATTGCCTCCATTTTCCTCCAGCTGGGAGTCGCGAATGCAGGCGGCGAGCGATCGCCGCGCGTCTCCCTCTCGGTCCCGGATCCGCTTCCTGCAGCGGATGGAAATTTTGATCGTCCCAACGCCGGGACCAACAAGCGGTCGAGTGGAAAGACGTGCACGTGTGAGAAGAAGTGAAAGGCCCAAGAGAAAGAAGATGTGGACAGCCTCGCAATCCAACAACTAACACAGCAAGACGACAGAGAAGAACACGTGTTGTCCTGGTGTTCGACCCTGCAGTGCGCACTTCGCAGTCGTTCGTTTCAACAGCAGCACGTCATCCGGAAACATCCGAGTGGCCGCGTTGCTCGCGCAGAAGTGTTCGTCCGAACGTCTGCTCGCTGATAAGCGGCCGGAGCGGAGGAGTTCCGGTCGGCGGTCGACAAGAAGCCGCATTTGTGCGTCGATTCTTCCACCAATTATTCGTCGAAATAAACGTCCGCTCGGTTCTCTTTTTCCTTCTCTCTTCCGTCACGTTCTCGACTGCTGCGCGAATCGATTGGACGTTCACTGCGGACACCACGGGGCAACTGTTGAAGCTGAGCGTTGGGACTCCACGTGCGCAAGCCATCTGCCAATCACTCACTCACTCCCTTCTTTCAGCCCAACTCCTCCGCGTGGACCTCGGCGACCTGACGGAGCCGGACGACCTTCGAGTGAGCGGCGGCGTGTTTTCCATTGAGTACGTCCCGCACCGTCTTCCGCTCACTTCTCTTCGTTCAGCAAGTCCGCGAGTTTCGAGCAGACCGGCGTCATCCACGAGCCGGACAACGGCGAGGCGATCGGCGCTTACGGGCGGGACGACTTCGTGGTTTGTCGCCCGCTGAATCCGCTCGTCCACTCGCTTCTCTGCAGATCGGCGATGATGGAGTGGCCGTCCAGCAGAAGCCGTTCGAGGTCTTCGACGAGGAGGATTGGTTCGGCAAAGTGAGCGGTTTCCTCGCGTGGATGCGGCCGGCCGACGGGCGCCAATCGTTCGTGATGTCCGTGCTGCAGGACTTTCACGAGTGGATCGCCGTCTTCTCCTTCGATCGGTGAGTGGTTTGGAGATCGCAATGGGCGACTTAAGGGCGAGTACAGCGGGACTCCGGAGAACGAAACGATGCAAAAGAGAACGGCAGCCCTTAAAGAGCGGCTTGCAGGTTCGTGCGGACCGAAGAGTTCGGCGGCTCGGGCGTCGTTACGTTGGGCGCCCGACCGGACGACCGCTGCGGCGCCGACTGGAAGTACGCGACGGAAGCGACGAGCGCCGACCCGCACGAGCAGTGGACGCTGAACGTCACCGAGTGAGCGGCCGGCAGGCGATCGTTTTATCCAAACAAGCTGCAGGCTCTCCTTCGGCGCGTACTCGTTCGATGCGCCCGGCCGCCTGTTCTTCTCGCTGCAGTCGGCGGACCTCGTGCTGCCGTCCGCTCTCCGCTCCGCTTTTCTGCAGGCGCTGGGCGCTGCAGACGAGTCGCACGTCCCTTGCGACGCGGACGTCGATCTCGTTTTTACGATCGGCGAGGTGGAGCTCCGCCTGACGGCCGACGATTACGTGGACCGCGAGCTGGAGCAGTCCGGAACGTGCGCCCTCTACGGCCAGTTCGTCGATTTCCCGGAGCTCAATCTGCCGTCGACCGCGTGGAATCGCTACTGCTTGCTGCTGGACTACTCAACCTTCCGGCTGGGTTTTGCCGACCGCCTTCACTGATGGGTTTCGAGAGGAGCAAGCAGAATAAACCATTCATTGCTTTGTTTCATGTGTTTCACGCCTGTTCGTTGAAGCACTGAACCTTCTCGTACGTGCACGCGGAAAAATCATGACACCATTCGAACTCTCGGAGGATTTCCGCAGTTCGCAGCAGTCGAGCGTTCTTCCGCTCGGCCAGGCGGCCACCGTGAAAACGAGCGCGCAGTCGAGCGAAAGGTGTGAAGACGGCCGACTGTCCACTCGTCATCCGTTTCGCTCGGGTTCGTTCGTTTGCACCGGGATTGTCGAACCACGAAAGGGATCGTTGGTCTTTCGACTGCGGAACGACGAGGCGCGAGTTCAATTGACCGAACGAACGCCTCGGGAGCAGCCCGCACGGAAGGAAGGAAGTGATGTTCGTCTTCGATCGTTTCGTATTCGAGCGGAAATGTTTGGACGCTGCGGGGCGACGATTACCGCAAGAAAGAAACACCCCCGTTTTTCGCGGTAATCGCCGCCGAGTTCTCGTCACCTAGCGAATCGTTCCGGGCGGCAATTTCGGGGGCGGCTGGAAGTTTCGACGAAAAGTGGGCGCCGCACACCCGTCTTCCTTCTTTCTTTCTTCCTTCTGTTGTGTTCCGCGAGGATGATGTGGCCGGTTGGGATGTTTTGCTCGTCCTTCTTTCCACTTCCGCCCCGTCCGCCCAGCCGGCCGATCGGCTTTCCGCCGGCCGGCCGCTCGCTCGTGTCCGGACGGACGTCAATGGACCCAACGAGCTCGCGGATTTGCGGCCGCTTGCACTCAACTGTTGCGCGAAAGGCGATGAGTCGACGGCCCCGATTGCAGTCGGGCGCCCGCAATCCGCCTCCCGATCGACTCATGACGCCAATCGAGCTCCCTCGCGCGTGTTCGCTGTCAAAACACTCGCGTTGCGCCCTCCGAATGGGCGACCAATCCGGCCGGCCATAAGCCAAAAGCTCGCGGTAGAGTGCGCGCGTTCTAATGGAACGGCTTTCCGCTGCACGAGCTCCACAACATCACTCGAATTTCGCAATTCGGTCGCCACTTTCGTCTTTCCCACCGGAAGGATTGAAACTTTCGTTGCTTGCGGCTTGTGGCGCAAGCAAGATCGCAAGCGCGTGTGCTCAAAAGTCCAACGGGAGCGGCGGCCTAGTGGTCGAGTGAAGCGGATGAAGGCTAGAGTAGCGACCAACTGTAGTACGATACTATTTCCTTATCTGTCTGTCAATTACAAAGCAAATGATTTGTAGCCGCTAATGAAGAGTACTCATCTTGCTCGCACCCAGCGATCTCTGACCAAGTACAGACAGCCTAAAATTCTCTTGTTCTTTATTGACTTCCGTACCGCCGAGTCCACAGTGTTCAGCGGAGTGTGAGCGAACGGAAGTCGGATACGAAACCGAAATAACGGAACGACGTCAATCCTTTCCAACTTCTTCGAATCCACCGCTTTCCGGGGGCATTCAAGCGTGAATCGAGGTGGCAACCGTTTTTTCCTCCGAGAAGTCCATTCGGTGCGGAAAGAACTGAACGAGCGAGCTATGGAAAAAGGCTGTTGAACGTGTACGATGTCTTTGCTCCTTTCCGGTAGGCGATCGTGATGTGTCAGCTATCGTTCTCCGTCCTTGCATTCCAGCTACCGATTCCGTGTGCTTTGGATACTGGTCTTTTGAGTGCACTCAGTCTGCCTTTCTTGTTTTGGAGAACCTGCTTGCACAAGCGGATCAGCGGTTCCTTTTTCGTTGTCCCCCGCCCGTGCGTGCATTCCTTTCCGAGGGCTCATCCCTTCGTTCTTGTTTTCAACACCTTTCCGTTGGGTGATCTCCGGTTCGACGGCCCGCCGGCGGCGCCATCTCGTTGATTAAATTCGCTGAAAGTGGGATGCGGATGCGGAAATTCCTCGTCCGTCTTTCCGGTTTATCTTTGGGTGGGGGATCGAAATCGTAACGCGACGAAAGCGGAAGCAATCGCGGCGATCAAAACTTTACGAATTTCTGCCGATTGCTCGTCCAAGAGCCTAATCTCTCGTACACTCGCCACTGTTTCGAGTTCAATCTGTAATTGCAAATGCCTGCATTGATCTCTGCACTAACAACTGGTGGTCGTGTCGCCCAATCGGCTTCAGCTTCCGGTCGGTTGCTGTCGCATTCGCCTAATGCCAGCTGGCCGTCAGTGGGCGATCGGATTGCTCTCTCACGAGTTTCGTGCATCAGGATACAAACCTGGCGACCCCGGCGACCATTGTGTTTCTTCAGGCAAAACATTCCACCTTCCGTTCGCCTAATTGCAAACGGTGGGGGGATTGGCCCGGCTGTACGAATTTTGCGACCTTCGATGCGGCACGGGGGTCACTGCTTTACGAATTTTGAGCCATCGAGTGTACGGTGGAGTGTTTCTTCCGGGCACGTCATTCACACTCGTGCACGTGGCCTCATTCTTTCTTTCTTTGCGGCGAGACGGGCGGAAGTGAACGCGGACGAGGACGCGGCTGATCGGATGGCCGCCAGAACGAGCGCTCTCCTTTCGGTTGATCTCCGTTGATCCCTTCGGGGCACACGCGCCCATGCAAGCGGTCGGTTGACGTGAGCGACCGAAGGGGAGCAGAAGTCGAAAGCAAATTCACTTCCCTGCTTGCGGCGAGCCGCTCGCAGCGGCCGGCACCCGCTTCCTCGTCCTCCCCGAGTGACGGCGATCCCCCGCTGCTCTCGGCTGATTACTCGGGCAATCCGCCCGGCCGTGCTCGGCGATTTGTTGTTTGCAGCCGCCAGCCCCGCGTTCGCTGCACCTCGCCCGATTGGCAACTCGGCCGGAATGCCAATCTGCGGGAGTACGCGCACCCCAGCGTTTTGATCCAATTGAAAGCTGCTCCGCCGCTAATCCGATCGCTCTTTCCGGTCGGCAAACCGCCGACTCGAGACGGGATTCTTCGGCTGATTTCCTTTCAAATTTGATTAAAACGGGCGAAAGGGCACGCGAGTGATGAGTGAGTGGTTGCGAAACCGAACATTCCCCCGCTCGTAATCAAACCGATGGACACGACCTTCGAAACAAGTCTGCGCTGGAGTCACCCCGTTTATGTGTTTCAAGCAGCAACTCTCGCTAATGGTTCGTGGTCAAACTGCGATGAAAGACGTGCCTTCTGTGAACCAAGAAAAGTTCAGAGTTTGCGGCGCTACCGCTTTTACTCACAAACTAAGACAACTTGAGGGAAGACAGTGAGCGCTTTCTCATGCTCTAGACGTGTAGTTCGTCTTTGCTTGATGGGTTTGCCCAGAGATCCGCTCAGGCATTCGAACCAGCGGGCATTTCATTAATTAGTGGATGGTTGCCACTCGTTTGATCTCCTCTTGATTAGTTTCTGAACGACCGGCTGCGTGTTGCGGTTTGTCGCTTCTATCCGCTTTGTTCGTTCGCCGGTTGCGCACGAAACGATCCAAACGGTCGGCTTGTTCCCGGAAGACACGCGGGGATTCGGTCGGCCGAGACGGAAGTCGGCACCGAATTTTAATTTTCGAAATTGAACAGCCGGCCGTTTTGCTCGTGATCCAGCGGGATTGCGGCCGGCCGGTGAGTGGACCGAAAGGAACGTTCGTCAAACCGATCGGCCAATCGGCTTTCCGCACGGCCGGCCGGCCGCTTCGTGCGTTGCGATTCGCCGGCCGACGGCAACAATCCGCCGCCGGCTTCGTGACCAAATCCGGCCGGCTTTAGGCCCTCCACTCCGCGCTAATCAATCCGCTTTGCGCCTCCCGACCGAAATGAAACGAAAAACCAGGAAGCAGATTCGAGGAACAACAGACGAGGGAAACCTTGAGCTTCGTGGACGTCCCGCGGAGTTCAGGCGGGCGTACGAACGAAAGTGATTAGTTTTAATGGAACAAGGGGGATTTCGGAACAACGGGCGAAGGATTGCGGGAGGGGGAGTGCGGAAGTTGCCATCTCGCCGTTGATCATTGGACCCCGAAGACCGAATGGCGTCAATGACTCACTCATTCACTCACACTCGGCTTCCGCATCGCTGCCCTCAAGAAACCTCTCGGTTGCTGTGTTCAGTCGAGTGAATCGAAGAGTTTCGGCCGTTGCACAAGCGAGGCGAGAGAACGCGATGACGTGCCGAACTTTGGACTTTTGAGTCGCGAGCGTTCGCTGCAGCATCACGAGCGGATTGATCGACGAAGACGAAACAAGTTGGTCGGATTCCTCAGCACCTTCTCGTCTCCGCCTCGTTCGAGCTGCAGGCGGCTTAGCGGCAGCCGGCCGTCCGGTTTGGAGGTCGGCGCGTGTTCGCGGCCAATTTGGCCGGCGGAGTTGCGAAATGCGGTCGAATTTTCCGCTCGACTACGATCGCCCGTCGGCCGCCCGAACTGCACTCTTCTCGCTGCAACTCCACCGGAGATCAATCGAGCACTCCGCTGCGAATTAGCGGGCGTCCGTTTCGGGCGACAATTTGCGGAATTTCCCGCTTTCTCAACCCTCCGCTCTTCTTTCATTCAAGAGGGGATTACGGTACTCGATTTCACCGCCAACCTTTCGTTTTACTCGGCTTTGTGTGCGCCCACTCGCCCCCTTCTTTTCGCTGCGGCGATTCGTCTTCTGACGGCAGAATCCGCGAGTTCCGTGCGGAGGCTGCAGCTCAAAATGTTTCTCTTCGCTCTGCAAAATGTTACCGTTTTTAGACGAAAGCGAACTGCAAACGTGAACAACTTGTTTCTGTTTACTCCGTTCTTTCGAGTCGACCGAAGCCATCAGTCACTCGGCTGAAAGCGGCCACTTGCGCACTTCTTTTCAACCCCCGCCTTCTCTTGGGTTTGAATGGAAGTTCGCCGAAACGGACGTATTTTTGGTCGTTCTGGAGAGTTCTCTCGACCTGCTTTTCGGGATGAAGCCGAAGCTCATCACTTCGTGGGAGGGATCGCGAATTTCCGGCGGCATTCCGCCCGAACGGCGCCAATTTCCACGCGGCCAATCGAACGTTTCCGATTGGCTTCTCGTCGGTTCGAACGGGACGACCGGGCGCTGCGTCCAACGCTCACCTTTGCACTTTGAACGCGCGAAATCGAATTGAAGCGGCGCAGGGGCGTGCGGGCGGAAAATTCGCCCACTTCTCGACGGCGAACGTCACCCCGCGAAACGAACTTGTCACAATGTTTCCGCTCGGGGGTACAACTGAAGAGCGCTGAGGTCCTCGACGGGAGTGTCAAGGGAGTGTCGAAACTCCAGACGTGTGCGCAAGCAGTGCGGGGATTTGCGTGCAAATGCGCCTGGTTCGCTGTACCGCGAGAAGGAGTGATCCCTTCCGTCTCCTTCGCCTTTACGAAAAGCTGCTTGTTTACTCCGAGTAAGACGGAAGGAAGGCGGGAGCGCGCGGTGATGTCATGCGCGTAGTGCGGATGGTCGAGGCGGTGCGCGCCGCCCCGAATTTCACTTCCGCCTCAACGGAAGCCACCGACAGGCTGGAGAAGAGGTTGTTTGGCGTTCGCTTGCCCTCGGATTCGTCTTCTCGCAGACGAGGGAGGGATGAAGGACGTTGTGCGTCAAACAAAGCACACAAAGGAAGCAGGAGGAATGTGGAGTGGGTACATGGAACTCCTTGCAAGTGCGGGAAATACGGTAGGCGCAGAAACGGAATGTTTCTATTTGTGTTCGAAATGAGGAATAATGGGCCTAAAACTCCCGCGCCCGCCCCCGGCTCCCGCGCGCACGGCGGAACCCAACGAATCGTTCGGGCGACCCGCCGAGTTCGCGGCAAAGCGGAACGGTTTGGCCCGAATTGCTTCCGATGGGCCGCCGCCGCCCAATCGCTTCTTTCCGGCCGCCCAAGCGGAAGAACGGTTGGAATTCGTGGCGAAGATTTGGGAAACGCGTTTCGCTTGACCCGATCCACTCACTCACTCACTCGTTCGCTTCGTTCGTTTTTGAGGTGTGCCGCAATGTTGCGAACGGGCGGACATTCGAGAAGGTCGCGCAATTTCCGAGAACTCACGACTCGTCGACCGTCTTCTTCCTGCTTTTAATCAACAAAGAGGATTCTTTGCGTTGGTTCACGTCCTCGCTGCTTCCTCATCCTCGCGGATTCATCCCGAAAATGCGGCCCATTAGTTGTCGACCGCTGACTGCTTCCGCCTTCCTTTTTCAACATCGCTGACTGTCGGGGATCTTCAGCAAGGAGTGCGCCGAACGGAAGTCGTAAGAAGTGGACTCTTGGCGGTCGATAATTCTTGAGAGCGTTCGGATTCTCGAGTGCCGCTTTTGTCCCCAGCTGAAGGCCCCAATTACTCCGAGCAGGTAATTGGATAATCGCCTGGAGACTGCAGGGAGGAACGGGAACTGGGGTTTGATTCCTGAAGTCGCAGGAACAAAAAGGCGGAAATTACCCCCTTCCATTGACTATTGATCTCCTTTTAGGGGGAGTACTCACGGGTTTCCTGCCCTTTCCGACCGGCCCTGTTTTGGATCCCGGCAATCCGTGGAAGTCCGCCGATTAGCCGGGCGGCCGATCGGAGCGGCGGGCGGCCGGAAACGAGCGGGCGGGCGGCCGGACGACCCAAAAGGTTTCTTTCCGCACTCTCATAAGTTTTCGTCTTTGCACTCTGCCGTCCATCGGAATTGTTTTGCCCCCATGGAAGCCGCGACTTCCTGCCGCCCGCGAATCCCCCTACTGTTCCACGGGCTTCTTATCTCCGCCCGGATGGCCGACTAATCCCCTCGATGGGCGCCAATTTAGCGTCCTGATGGGATTAAGTTCGAAGTCTCGCGGTTGGTCGGCCGGCCGAGATCGTCGATCATTCGCGAGAAACGGGCGGATTTCCCGCTTGTTTGTCCCGCTTTACGGCTTCCTTCCACGGGGAATTAGCAGGGATTATTACTGTAAACAAATGAATCAGGGGGCGCTCGTGATGACTTCAAGGATTCTTCTTTCTTGCGCGTCTGCAGCGATCTCTCCGCTTGATTAACTTGCTGTTTTGCTGTTCATCGTTGGTCATTGTGGATTGCGAGTGTTGAGCTTTTCAGTCGATCTTTTCGCTCGGGCGCCTTTTAAAAATCATTCCAAGAGCAACAGGGCGTTGATTTCATTTCCGCCTTTCTTTCCGCTCGACCGCCAGTGAGCGGCGGCGGCAGCGAGCGGCGGCGGCAGCAGACGTGGATTGCAAACACAACGAACCAGTTTACGCTTGACTTCCTTCCTTCCTTCCGCCAGTCGATCGACTGATCGATCGAAGAGTGTTGCTCAATTAGCGCTCGTCTGATGGCGCGAATCAATCGACTGTGAAGATCGCTGCAGGGCGTTGCGGAGTGCTCGAAATAGCCGCCGACCAATTGTACGCTTCTTTCCGTTCGGAAGTCGCTTCTGGAAGGCCGCTGCATGACTTTTGACTTCGTTTACCGTACGCTCCGTTGGCCAAGCGGACGGAAAATTCGGGCGGTTCGGGGCGCCGGCGGGGAGCTTCGGGAATTTCGGAAATTCCCGCCGAATTTTCCGCCCGCTTGACCTCCGGTTTGGACGTCACGAATTACGCGCCCAGTCGCTCATCCGTTCGATCGGGAAGCGGCTCCTCCATTCCGGCCGTTTGTTCTCGGGAACGCCGACGACACAAACCGGAAACGAGCGGTGGGGCGGAAATCCCCGGGCGGGATTCGGTGTTTGGACGACAGGCGGACGGCCAAGTGGGCGACGTGGGCCTCTCACGAACTTCTCTCTTCCTCCGGTGGGTTCGACTGACGAGTGCCAAAGGACGTTGATCGAATTCACCGCCCCGTTCATAACCCCCGACAACCGCTCGCCGCCCGACCGTATCGCGTCGACCGAAGTGCGTAGCGAGTGACGAGCGGCGGGCACGCATTCCACCGAAAAGCGCTCATTTCCTCCTTTTTTGCGGGTATTTTTGCTCCGAAATACGTTCTCTACAGCTGGACTGCTGGCCGGCTGAAGCTTACAGCCGACCGGCGACTGTTGATCCGCTCCGGCGTCTCGTTGCGTCGATTCGGCTCTCGACAACACACGTGTACCGGCCGCCGCCCATGTCATTCGACCCTCTCGCCGGGCGCGTGTCCACTAACCTGCTTTTCGTGCAGGAAGGAGAAAGCGGAAAGACGTTCGTCATTCGGGGAATTCGCGTCCTATCGTGCGCCAACTTTCTTTCTTTTGCAAAAGGGAAGGAAGAACGTGTGAATTCAATCGAATTTCCACGTTCTTCCGCACGATCCCCGGGAGACTTCCACCCTCTCACTTCCTTCGGCGAGCAGCAAAGAACGTCTAGTCGAATGTACGGTGGAAAGAACTATTGGTTTTGTTAGCTCTCTCCAAGGTCACAAGACCAAATCACTCAAGGGTTGGAGAGATCGCGAACGAATTGTGTCTGCCGTGCTCGAAAGGTCGCTTCAAGATCGTCTTCCCTGTTCGACAGTCGCGATTTCCGAGAAGCCGGCGCAAAGACGTCAAAAGACGGGACAGGCGGGAGTCCCGCCGATCGGCCCATCACTCATCGATCAAACGACTTCCTTCTTGGGCGAACACGCTGCATTTCGTCACTCGCCCACCCACTCGCTCGCCGCCTGCTTCTTCCTTCCACTCGCCTGCTTTCTATCGAATTCGTTCCGATCGGAATGATCGCCACTTCCTCGTCGGGCGGCCGCTGATCTCCGGTTTGCAGCAAGCGGGCGGGCGAGTGGCCGAGTGACCCTTCCGCCTTCACTCCGGCGATCACCCGCCCGCCGTCTGCCCGCTATCAAGCGATCACTCCTCGTTTGCGGGCAGTTCGCAAACAAACAGCCCACGTGCACGTGCAGAGATCGAAGCGGGAAGACCGTCGAGTGCACAGTAACAAATAGCCCGTCTTCTTTTTATTGAAAGAAGCCTTTCGTTTCGCCCCAATTTGTGCCCGCAATCAGCGAGAAGCCGTTCACGTTCAGTGCGGAGGAAATCCCGCCGTCCACTCGAACGGACGGCAGCTTCCTCCTCCTCCTCTTCGTTCCGCAAGTGGGCGGTTGGTGGGGCGAATGTTCGAGTTGAAGGCGGGCGGCTGATGGGCTGAAAACTCGTTCCTTCGCGGGTTTATTTTCGGTTCTTGTGGTTTGATCGAACCTTTAAAAATCAAAGCGACGTTTCAATTCGTTAAGCGAATGGAACTCGTTCACTTCCAGACAGCACACATCTACAATTAACGAAAGATTGGACTAAAAACGGAGTGTATTTCGTGTGTTCTGCCCGCAAACATCACGCGCACTCCGCTTTGGGTGCAGCTCATCGTCATTTAGTTGCTCCATTTAGCCCACCGTTCTTTCTTTGGTCCGCCCATCTACTTACCGCAATCCTCCTTCCCCTTTTTGCACTCAGTTTATCGCCCTTCCGACTGCTCACTCGAACGTGCCCTTCGGGCCGCTCCTCGCGAATTCGAACGAAAACAAAATGCGGAAGTCGACGTGCGGCGGATTTTGGTTTGTGATCCGCTCCGCTGGCTCCTCCTCCGCCGGTGATCCGACCTCGCTGCAAGCCGCCCGTTCCTCTCCCGAGTGGATTGTTCCCCTTCCGCCCGCCTGTCTCGGGCATTCCGCCCGCTTGCTCTCCCTGCGGTCTTTCCGCCGCCTTTAGTCATCGTTCTCCCCTCCCGCCGATCCAACTGTTGTTGATCGCCTCTCCGGGAATAAACTCAATCGTCCTTCGTTCCCCTCACTCGGCTCCACTGATCGACCACGAGGTCCGATCATTGGCGACCCAGAGTTCGATTTCTACGCGAACCTCTACAAGGAGCCCAAAGGAGAACCAAAGGTGAAAGTTTGCCCGATTTTTCGTGTTTGCTGTCCGTGAATTGCAGGCGAAATGGAGAAAGAAGCCTTCAGTCAGCCCCACGCACAGGGAGCGATCACCCGCGCGGTCGGGGACATCGACGCGGCCCTCAAGACCGGCAAGGCGCTCAAACTCAAGGACCGTTCGCCGGAGAACGTCGAGAAGCTCGATGCGCTGAGCGCGAAGCTCGAGACGAAGATCTCCGTCATCGAGAAGCACGAAGCGCGATGGCTCGCGTTCGGGGACGTGGCCGAGCTGGACGCCTACCGGGACGCCAAATGCGACTACACGGAGGCCGTCGAACGAGCGGAGGAACACGTCCGCCTGATCGCGAAGGCCCTCGCCTCGCAGCAGACGCCCGCGCCGTTCGTCCCGACCGGAGCGGCGGGCTTCGGCGCCCAGCACATCGCCACCATCCTCGCCCAGATCCAGCAGCGGATCTCGTCTTTCGTCTACCGCCCCGAGCGGGACCAGACGTTCGAGGTTTGGTTCCAGCGATTCCAGGGCACAATAGAGGACAAGGCCGTCGGACCGGAAGGCCACCGATCCCTCCTGCTGGCCGCCCTCGGAGCGGAGGAGTTCGCCCGACTGCAGTCCGCAGTCGCCCCGAGCATTCCGTCGGAGATGCCCTACGACAATCTGGTCAAGTCCCTTTTGTCACAATTCCCTGCTACTCGTTCGATCTTTCAGCGGCGAATGGACGCCCTGGCGATGAGCCACGAGGCCGGAGAGACCGTCCGCGAATTCAGCGAGCGCCTGAACGCCGCCTTCTCCCGCGCCAAGTGGGCGGACATGAAGCCTGAGCACGTCCAGGCCCTCCTCTTCGCAGTCGGCCTCAAGCGGCCGGAGGACCGCAAGACCCAGGAGGCCGCCCTCTCGATCATCGAGGAGAAGGAGGGGAAGGCGACCATGGAGCAGCTGCTCGAGAAATGCGAGCGCGTGATCGCCACAGCCAAGGACCGCGCCCGCGCCGCCGGCAAGAGCGGCCCTGCGGAGATCCTCGGCGTCCACTCCCCGACTGACCGCTCCCGATTGCAGAAACACGGAGCGAAGGATCAAGGACGCCCCCGCACGCCCGGCCGCAAGGATCCCGGCCGCCGCGACGACTCGCGGACCGCCCGCCAGTGCTGGAGATGCGGCCACCGCGATCACCACCCAAACGAATGCAAGTTCAAAGAGGCCACGTGTTTCAGATGCAAGAAAATTGGACATCTGGCCCCGCAGTGCGACCGCCGCGAGCGGATCGCCCTGGTCTCCATCAGCACAGTCGACGGAGAGGCCGACCATCGCCTCTCGCTGCCGATGGAGGTCAACGGCCAGCCGCTCACCCTCCTGCTCGACTCCGGGGCCACCGTCAACGCGCTGGGCCTCGCCGAGTGGCAGGCGATCGGCACGCCCGATCTGGACGACGCCCGCACTCGAGTGACCGCCGCGAACGGCAAGGACATCGACGTGGCCGGCAGCTTCCACGCGGAAGTCCGCTGGAAGGGCCGCCGATCGGTCGAGCGCTTCCTCGTCCTCCACCGTCCCGAGATGGCGCTCATCGGAGTGCATCTGATGCGGAAGTGGAAGTTCCTCTCCGTCCCGACCGAGCTGCCCGCCCGACTGCCGTCGAAACACGTCGAATGGCGCACGCCGCTCGAGAGCGTGGAGCACGTGGATCGACTGGACGTGGCCGTCGACCTCAAAGGGAAGTTCCCCAAATTGTTCGCTTCCGGCCTCGGCGAGTGCTCGTTCCAGGCCGAGCTGCGCGTCGACTCGAAGAGGAAGCCGACCCACCTGCCCCCGCGCCACTTGGCCCTCGCCGTCCAGCCGCTGGTCGAAGCGGAACTCGAGCGCCTCGTGGAGGGCGGGATCCTCGAGAAGGTCGAGCGATCGCCCTGGGCGACGCCGATCGTGGTCGTCCGCAAGGCGACCGGAGCCGTGCGAGTGTGCGCGGACTACAGTACGGGCGTGAATCAAGCCCTGGAGGACGACGTCTACCCGCTCCCGCACATCGACGACCTGCTGGCAAAGCTGAACGGCTGCGCGGTGTTCTCCATCCTCGACTTGAAGGATGCGTATTTTCAGATCCCGCTCACGGCCGAGAGCCGCCTGGTGACCACCATCTCGACACACAAAGGTTTGTTCGCCTACAAGCGACTCTCCTTCGGACTCAAGTCCGCGCCGGCCATCTTCCAACGAGCGATGGACGACGCCACGAGTGGACTCACGGGTGTGACCGCCTACCTGGACGACATCCTCGTGTACGGCGCGAACCCGCAGGAGCACGACCGCCGCCTCCTCGCTGCCCTCAGCCAGCTCGAGAAGTACGGATTCCGGCTCTCGGCGGAGAAATGCAAGTTCTCCTCCCCCACCGTCTCCTACTTAGGCCACGTGGTGGACGCGTCGGGTTTCCGCCCCGACCCGAAGAAGCTGGAGGCGCTGCGCGCGATGCGGGAGCCGAAGAACGTGGCTGAGGTTCGTTCCTTTTTAGGTCTCCTCAACTACTACGCCAAGTTCATCGCGGAGATGCACGAACTCAAGCGGCCGCTCGAACTCCTGACGGCCAAAGGAGCGTCATTCGAGTGGACGGCCGCCCAGCAATCCGCCTTTCAGCGCACGAAGGAGATCCTCGCCTCGGATCTCGCGCTCGCCCACTTCGATCCGAACAAGCCGATCGTTGTGGCGGCGGACGCCTCACCCACCGGAATGGGCGGGACGCTCATGCACCGCCAGCCGGACGGGAGCATCCGAGTCGTCATGCACATGGCGAAGGCGTTCTCGCCCGTGCAGCAGCGCTACTCGCAAATCGAGCGGGAGGCCCTCGCGCTGGTCCTCGCCGTCGAGCGATTCCGCAAGTACCTGATCGGACGTAAGTTCATCTTGCAGACGGACCATCGGCCGCTGCTCGCGCTCCTCCGGACGGAGCAAACGAAGGGATTGGATCCCCGGACCGCCAGCCGCCTCGGGCGCTGGGCGCTCCGCCTCCTCGGTTTCGATTTCAGCATCGAACACGTGAGAACCGAGGATTTCGGGCACGTGGACGCCCTCTCGCGTCTGATCGACGAGAAGCGAGCGGCCGCCGACCAAGACATGGACGAGATCATCGGGCTGATCGAGAGCGAGGACGCCGTGGACGTGGAGGATCCGCTGGACCAAAAGGAAGTTTGGCTCCAAGAGAGCGACCTCCCGACTCGCATTCACTTGTCCACTTGCAGGGACCCCACGCTCATGGCCGTCGCCGACCGCCTCCGCAAGGGCTGGAAGCGAGCGGACGGGCACGACGCCCTCCTCGCGCCCTTCGCCGCCTGCCGCCGGGACCTCCGGCTGGCCAAAGGAGTGGTCCTCTTCCGCGGACGGCCGGTGGTCCCCGAAGACCTCCGCCCTCTCGCGCTCCGCATGCTCCACGACGGACATCCGGGCGCGACGAAGATGAAGCTCCTCGCCCGCCGCCACTTCTTCTGGCCGGGCATCGGCCGCGCGATCGAGTCGAAGGCAAACGAGTGCCCCGACTGCGCGCTGAACGCCGCCACGCCACGCAAGATCCCGCTCGCCCCGTGGCCCGAGCCCAAGCACGTGTGGGAACGCGTGCACATCGACTTCGGCGGACCCATCGGACGAGAATGGATTCTCGTGGTCATCGACGCCAAGTCCAACTTCATCATCGCGAAGCGACTCCGAAGCACGACGGCCGACCGCACAATCGCCGTCCTCAAGGACATCTTCAATCAATTCGGCTGTCCAAAGACCCTCGTCTCCGACAACGGCCCTCAGCTCTCTTCCTCCCTGTTCGCCTCCTTCTGTTCCTCCTACTCCATCACGCATTTGTTTTCTCCCCCTATCATCCGCAGTCCAATGGGGTCGCTGAGAAGGCCGTGGGGATCGTGAAATCCCTCGTCCTGAAGGAGGGGAAGGGCCTGCAGGCGTTGAGTCGAGTCCTCGGCGTGCACAACCGCCTTCCGTCCGCCGCCCTCTCGAACTCCGCTTCGCCTGCCGAGATCTTCTTCGGACGCCCGATCCGAAGCCCGCTGGACGTCTTCCAGCCGTCGGATGTCTCCATCCCCGACGAGAAGCCGCCGGACGACTCCATCCCCGACGCAAACCCGCCGAGCGAGAGCCCCGCCGCCGCGAAGTTCCGCCGCCGCCACTCCGCTCGCCGCCGCCGTCTCCAAGTCGGAGACCGAGTGCTCTTCCAAGACCAGCCGCACGTCCGCACTCAAGGCCGCATCTCGAAGCTCATCGGCCGTGCCCTCGTCCTGATCGACGTTCCCGATCGAGGACCCGCCCGTCGCCATCGGAACCAAATCGTTCGAGTGTTCCGCGACGCCCGCGACCCGACCGACTCGCACCTGGGCCCCGACCATCCGGAAGGCACAGAGGATTGAAGATCGATCCGCCTGAAGCACCCCTGAGGACTCCTCTCTTCTGTTCCCCCATTCCCCCAATAGTCCTCTCCGTCGCCTTCAGCGATCAGTTGATTCCTTCGTCTATTCCCCTTCGTAATCCTCCTCCCGCCTCTCCGTAATCCAAGTGATGTTCCTCCGTGGCATTCAACTCTTTTGTGTTGGGGTAGGGATGATCCGACCTCGCTGCAAGCCGCCCGTTCCTCTCCCGAGTGGATTGTTCCCCTTCCGCCCGCCTGTCTCGGGCATTCCGCCCGCTTGCTCTCCCTGCGGTCTTTCCGCCGCCTTTAGTCATCGTTCTCCCCTCCCGCCGATCCAACTGTTGTTGATCGCCTCTCCGGGAATAAACTCAATCGTCCTTCGTTCCCCTCACTCGGCTCCACTGATCGACCACGAGGTCCGATCAGCCGGCGCTCTCTCGAATGTTGCGTCTTTCGCTGAGCATCCGACTGATTGAGAGGAGGGGAAGGCGGAAGGTGCGGCGATAAATCCGCTTTCCGCCGGTCGACTCCGCCCTCCCCGCTCTTGCGCACACGCCGAGGCCGAAGCCGATAGACGAGTCGCGGATTTAAACCGACGGCTGCAATCGCCGCCCGCCCGGCCGCCTCGAGCAGACGGCGAAGCCGCAGCGGCAGCGAGGAGGCGGGCCCGCGCGTTTGCTCGCCGACTCCGCCCCCTTTCGGTCGTTTCGTTCGGGCGACCGGGCGGTTTGGGGCGGGCGGTTTTGCCGCACTTTTGGCGCGCCGAGTCGGAGGTCGTTGCCGAAGGAGGCGGAATTTGGACACTCGCCGGGATCCTCGGCCGGTCGGTTGTGTCCAGCCTCTTCCTCCTCCTTCCGCTCTCATTGTTTAATTATTTACGGTAGCCATCCGTTCGAGTCGTGTGTCTTCTTCTCGCTCATTCCAACGTTCCTCTCTTTCAGCAACCAACTCAACGCATCCTCTCTCTACCCACTTCTTCTCAAGCTTCAAATGGAATCACTTTCAATTCAACGACGACGAGCGGTCGTCCAGAAGCGAGCCACGCGCCGAACCGCCGCTCTCGCGGAGCGGGACGTCGCCTCGACTTCCGCCGACCTCTCGGCAGCTTCTCTCGACTGCTCTCCGCTCACTTGCGATCAACAGACGACCGTTCACTCGAGCCTCGACAGTCGTGCGCACTCGCCGGCCACCGAGGAGCGGATAAGCGGCGCGATGGCCGCCGACTTCTCCACGAACTCGCGATCCACGCGTTCGAATCGACGCGCCGCGTCGTCCTCCGCGCTCCCGCTCGTCGTCTTTCTTCTCGTTTCCCTCTTGGGCGCGTGCGTGGACGCCCGACCCGCAGGTTCGTTGTGTTTCGTGCATTCTCGTGGGCACTTCCTGCATGCATTCGGGCGATTCATGTTGCCATTTCGACGAAACGAAACAATGCCCGACGGGGTGGGTTGACGTAAAACGCGTCGTTTCGTGCACGCACTTCCGTCCGCCCGACCGGACGGCAATCAAAGGATCGAGGGGCAGCAGGGGGAACGCAAAAGGGCGATCGGAAGACGGGGATTACTCCCGACCAAAGCAATTCCAGCACTTTTAATCTCCGTTCGCTTGCATTCCGCGATTGCACGGACCTCCACCGGCTTTGGGCGGCGGTCTTCTACCTTCTGCTTTCTTCGCGCTAATCCCCCATCCTTCCTCTTTTCCTTCTTCTTGTTCTCGGATTTCTCGCGGATTAGAAGCCGGTTTGTCGGCTGCCCGCTGGCCGTGTGGCCGGCCGATTAGTTCAAGACCGTTGGGTTGGGTAAACGGCGGCCGACTACTCACTTCCTCATCCACTCGTTCGCTTCCGTGTTTTGCGCAATGATTCTCGGTAGAAATGGCCGCTAATCTCGAGCGGGGATGACCGTACCGCGGGGATCACGCGCCGCATCGCGCGGCTTCCTTTTCGGGCAGCCGCCCACCGCCCGACTGCCAACTGCAGGCGTTTCTTTCGAACATTCGGACGGTCGTGTTTCCGTTTTGGGCCCGATCCAAAGAACGTTCCGCTCATTTGTAATCAAAAAGCGGTGCCCGGGAAACCCGCGAGATGTTTGATGCGAACCAGGAACTAAATGCAGCGACCCGCCCACCGGCTGCAGAGCGGCGCCGCCCGACTACGAACTCCGGCGCCCGCCTTTCGAAACATTCCGCACGGATTTCCGCCTTCTGCTTCACGGCGGACGTCAAACGGCGGTCGGCGGTAATCGAGTGGGGCAAATGGGCGGAATCCAATGATTTATTTCCTTCCGCTACGATTCTTTTCGTTTCGATTCGATGAGATCACTCGGGGGATGCGGGGGAGAGACGGCCGACCGGTGGGAACGGGGCGCCTGTTTTGGACAGCGCGTGCCCGAATCGGAAGGATGAGCAGAGCGGGGGACGTGTGTGGGAAACACACGAGTGAATCCCCGATGAACACTCGTCCGTTGGGGCTAATCAGGCAGCGAGTGCGGAAATACGCAACAGGAAGGAAGGAAGGAAGAAAGGAAGGGATGTGCACTTCGCCGGATCATCACTCCGGACGTGAGCAAATCGGCAGGACTTCTGGAATGCCGGCCGGTGCGGATTACAGCGCGTATTTGCGGCCCTCAAACGGGGATAAACACGGAACTCATTTGCGGCCGGCCGGCTGCTGCTAATCGCCCACCACCGGCCACTTCCGCGTCCACGAACACACGAAACGAACGGAGCGGAAAAGGGCAAGAGTCACGGAGTGCGTACGGTACTCCACCGGCCTTTCTTTTCGCTTCGCTTGCACGACCGGCCTGACGAGCGGCAGGTGGGCGGAAGGCGGCCGTCTGATTGCGAACTCGACACTCCCGTCCGTTCGTTCGTTCAAGTGAACAGAGAACACCTCGCTTCGAATCAATTACGGAGATGAGCGGTGAGAAGCACCTTAAATCTCTGAGTGGAACGCAACACTTTGCTTTCGATCGGCGAGGTGACCGCCGACCACTCGGCTCGGTGTTCGAACGAAAAAACTCGTACGGCGGCCATCAATTTGATTGAGTTTTGCCACGAGATCCGCTTTGGTTCGGCCGCGCGCCTCCCGGCCGCTCTCTTCAGCGCGCCGTTGACTTTCGGCCGCCGGCTGACTAAAATTTCTTGGCCACGGCGTTAATTCGCTTGTTGACGAGCAGCACTTCGCCGGCCCGCACCGGCCACTCCGCCGGTCTTTCTTCGAATTGACGCACGCATTATTCCTTCAGTTCTCTTTTGTGCGGCTGCTCGAAGCGGTCATCACTCCATTCTCTTTTCCCTACTGCTCAAATGTCCCGCTCCTGCATTCTCCTTGCGACGATCTCGCTGCTGCTCGCCGTCGCGGTCCGCTCGGCGCCGGTGGAGACGCTGACGAGCTCCACACGCCTTCCACTCCTCCAAATTCTCCTGTTCTACTCGGAGAGTGATCACAATCGGGGTAATTTTCGTTGTCTCCCGGGCGGCCAACAAACGAGGCGGCGGAACTCGCGGCCGCGTTCCCACGTCCCCTCCGAAGCGAAGGGCGATGTTTGCCGCGTGTTTACGAAACGCGCGTCACTTTTTGTCGCCGCTCAACTCGTGAGAACCATCGGGCGCCCGAATTGTTGCCCTTCTTCGTGCAAATCGGGGCGCTCGAAGCTGCCCGACCGGTCGGCCTACGGTAGCCGCTCGAATGCTCTCGCTTGTTCGCGGCCGTGTGCCCAAGACGGAAATTTCTTCGTCTTTCGCACGCACACTTCTCGCTTCGCTTCGAAGCGCACTTTCCGCTGCCCACTTCTATTTTGTGCTGACAGGAAGGAATGACGAGGGGGCGCAATCGATTTACCGTTCGGAAGGAAGCGGGCGGAAGAAAGCGGAAGGAAAGAAGTGATGGGCGGAAATTGAGCGCAACGACTTCCGGGTTCGGGTTGCACGAAAAGCGGGAACAAATTGGGGGCGGCTGCAAACTCGCAACGAATCACCGCCGATTCATCGGAATTCATCGCTTCGCTTTCAGTGACCGCCAAGTGCTTCTTCTTCGGGCCCGGCACGACGATCGAGGGCGCCGACTACCGCCGCGAGTACGGCGCCTCGCTGCAGCAGTGCGCCGCCAGCTGCAAGTCGGACGTCAGCTGCATGGGCTTCGAGTGGCTGGAGACGCGCTGCACGCTGAAGAGCCGCTCGTTGAACGGAACGATCAAGGCGCTCCCCGATGCGTACTTCGGCCTGTGCGTCGACTATGGTGGGTTCTTTTTCATGGTCATTGGTCTCTCCGTCGGACACGTTCGTGCGATCTCTTTTGAGCGTTTTGCACAAACATCCTCCTCTCTACGGTATTTGCGTCACGAGCGGTGGACTTTCAACTGCGAAAAGAAGAATGCGGGGGTAATTCGACCAATCGGTGTGTTCAGCGGAACGCGCACTACTCGGAGGTCATTAGGGCGCCTTTTGAACTTTCCTTCTTGGTCCTTCCGGCCGTCGATTGCAGTCGTTCGGCTTTGTTTTCGATGCGAGCGGAAAGCGGAAGGCGGATTGCGTAAATCGACGACCTCCGGCCGCCAATCGGCGTTCTTTTGACCTCCGAATTCAAAACGGGCGAGGAAGGAAGCGGACGGGTGTTCGAAGCAACTCTGCACTTTCGCCCACTTCTTCCTTCGGGGGCAATCTGGAGGACGGGCAGGTGCAACAAATCGCCTTGGTTTCGTACAGTAAACAAACCCCGTGGCCTCAAACTTCGCTAATTGCTGCTGCCGGTGAGGGTGGAAGGAAGTGGGGCGCCTTCAAAAGGCCGCAAATTACACGAGTCAATTGAATGCCCGGGCGGCTGGCGGGAAGTTCGTGTCCGCATTTCTCAATTCACGGCCGACAGCCACCCGACCACCGAATGAACTCGAGGCCAACTCGGCGGGCTGCAGTGCGCGGCGAGAACTTCCGCAATCGAGCGAAACGGTTGGGAAACCGAGGGGCAACAGGAGACGGAAATAGCCGTCGACTCGTAAATAAAAACAGCCAAAGAGCAGAATACAATTGCGGGGGCACATCGCCCGTGTTGCCGCACGTGTGGCGCCGCCAATCACGTCGAATCAGCGGAAATTCGAGCGGACACCCGCATTTTCGATGGTCGCCTTTCGTTGAGCAAATGACTCCGCCGGACGAAGCGGGCGTTTATTTCGGGCACTCAGCGGGGCAAAAGTACAAGAATTGTGCAGAAACAACCGCAAATTTGCGCGGAATTCCCCTCGTGACTGCAGCCGAGAGATCAAACCAAGAGCACGCGTTCATTTGCTCCTCGCACTCCGCTCATTCCTCTGCTTTCAGACGACGGCGATCGCGACAACTTCTGGGAGCACGAGCTGGGCGGCAAGGTCGTGGCCTCAAAGGAGAAGATCGATCGGGAGGCCTGCGTCCAAATGTGCGGCTTCCAAGAGGACGCCGTCATCTACTCGTGGAAGGCGGCCGACGAGCAGGACTCCGACGCGATGGGCGACTGCAGGTTCGTTCTTCATTCCATTGAACTCCCGACTAATCCTTGCCTTCTTTCAGTTGCATCGGCGTCCTCCACAGCGTGAAGCTGAGCTTTGGGTCGGCGGCCGGATTTCTCGAGTGATTTCTTCGTTGTGCTCTCACTTCGTTCTTGTAGTCTCTCCGCATTGATCTCTCGACAAACTTTCGATACAAAACAAAACCGTTGCACTCGCTTCTTTCTCGTTCCGTTTGATCTCCCTTCCGCTCGTTTGTTCTTCGGTTCTCCGCGCATATCCCCGCCGTTTCTCCGCTGCTCGTCGCCCGTTCATCCATCGATTGATTGTGTGTGCATTTACTCGCTCTCCATTCCTTTCGTTAGATACAAACCATTGGATTTCGTTCCCGCTTTCTGTTCATAGACGACTGTGCAATCATGTGTGTTTGATTTGAAGTAAATATTTACACTTGAATCCACGAAAGGATGTAAACAGTCGAGCGTCGAAAACAAATCAAGTCGAGAAGAAAGCAGATCGTGTCCCTGACACTCGGCGGCCGCAGTCGATGGTCGTTCTTCTGCGAACTCCGCCGGTCGGCCGACCGAAAGGCCGCGGCTGTCGTCTGCAGCAGCAGAACGGCCGGCAACGTACCGTAGCGGCGGCTAAATTGGAAGCAACAGAGAGGATTAGCCGTGGAAACGAATGATATCAGTGGGAATTCGAGCGGGCCGGTCTTCTGTCAAGTGCACGCCCGAATTCGGCGGGCTTCGGCACGAATTTTGGAGTCGGAACGCCGCGAACTCCGCGGCGGGGCTTCGCGAAGCCCCGCGGAGTTCGTTCTTTCGATTGTCCCGCGGTCTGCAACATCCGCAAAGTCTCCAACTGATGACTTGACGTGATGCCCACAGGATTTGCAGCCCCGAAATACTCGCTTGTGCGGTGCGGTCGACAGTCCGCAAACCAAACGATCCTGCAATAATCAGCCCAAGTTCCGCACGACTTCGTTCGTTCGAACGCATCAGAAGGCAACAAGAGAAGAGAGCAGAGCGTGTAACAAACGTCGATTGTCGCGGCCACGTGCCAAATCGAATCAAACGGTCGCCCACTCGGCCGCTCGTCCAATTCGGACCGCCGGGCGGCTATTTTCGGCACGTCCGCCATTCGATTAACCGCACAACGAAACAAACCGGTAGACGAGAAGGAACGAACGATACGAATGACGGAAACAATCGAATCTTCTCGACCCGGAGCACACGTGGGAGATCACTGGGCTCGAAACACGAGAGGAAGTTCCTTGTTTTGCAATCTTCGATCATCCGAATGCTCGCTTTCATCTCGTCGAGTGCACCCGTCGGCTTCTCGAAGTTTTCGCGCGTGTTGCCGCTGTTTACGGTCGACGAGCAAACAAAAGGCCAACGGATCTCGTGCGGCGGCTGTTCGCGAAGCTTCCCGCCATCGGCCGGAGAGGAAGCGGAACACAAGGCTGCCAATCAATGGCTGCAATCGCCACCCTCACCCACTCGTTCCCTCAATTGGGCGCTAATTTGCGCTCCGGTGTGGAGAACGCGCCCTTGATTCGGGCGATCTTCCGTCTTCGCCTGATTATTTCGATTCATTCCGTGCGGCAAACAAGCGAACCTCAAACACCGCCTGCTGCCCGTGTGTTCGGGTCGCTGTTTTGCCGGCGGCCCTCCCAATCGGACGTCAAACACAGCGACCGACCGGCCGGTTGCTGCGAGGGTGGACCGGCCGGAAGGGAGGTTGGCGTCATGCTCGCCGCTTCCCCGTTCGGCTCGCTCGTCATTTGCGGCCAATTGAAATCGCCGCTCGAATCTCAACGACCTCCGCCGCCGCCGGAGTTCCGCATCCAAATTAGCGACCCGGTCGGTGACAAATTTGGACCGAAAGCGGAAGAAATTGGGGATGTTGTGGACGTCCGCTTCCTTTCGCTCGCTCGTCACTTTCCGCGCGTCAATCGGCGAGCAGAAATCGGGCGGATGGACGTCAATCGGTTGCAGGATTGCAAGAACGGAAGCAAGAACGAAGAGTAAAAGTTTATTTCCCGATCGAGCGAAAGGACGGCGGTCGTCTCCGCTCCGAATGGCACGCGTGTTCGAGGGCACCCGTGAGGCGAACGTTAGTCGAAGGAAACACACGATAAAAAACGAGTGGGTGGGCGGAGGTAGAAGAAACGAATAGTTGCGATCAATCAAGCAGGATACATTGCTGGGCGGTAGAAAGAAAGAAGCGTCTTTTGTACTCGAAACGGAACAATCGGCGAGCGGACGGGAGTCAATTGGAGGACTTGGACGCGCTCTTGGCTGCCGACTGCCCGTCCTTCAGCATCGCCGGCTGGACGCGCTCGCGGATCGAACGAATCAGGTGGATCGTTTGGAAGATGAGGAGATTGGACGCAACGAACACTTGCGACGCGTCATGATCGCGGAAGTACTCCTTCAGGGTGTTCGAGAAGCGCTTCGAGTAGTGCACGAACTCGCGCTTCCGCTTTTCGATCACTAAACACGCGAGAAATCAACGGAAAGAAGCGAGGAGGACGTACCCGGATGGATGGTGGGCGGCACGTTCTTCACGATTTCGTTGGCGACGTCCAGGAGGTCGCGAATCGAGGCGGCGATCTCCTTGATCGTCTCGAGGAACGGCCGCCGGTCGGCCATCTCGTCGGGGATGCGGGCGAGGACGCGCCGCAGGTGGATCGCCCGCTCGGAGATCAGCGCGTACTTGGACACGTGGCCGAGCTCGCGCAACTCCAGGTCGTCGGTAGAGGCGTTTGCTTGCATCCGCAGGTACGATTCCTGAACCGAGAGGGTGGAAAGAAGACTGAAGGGAACTCACTTGAATGTTGATGTTCATTTGAGACTCCTTGATCAACAGGCGGGTCAAATCGAAGAGAAACGACGGCGAGTCCTTGTCCGCTTGGAAGAAGGCTTGTTGCACGGCCTGAACTCGAATGAAACGATTGAAACGAAGCGGAAACGAACATCGATGGCCTCCACAGCTTCGGGGTCGTTGGAGCGGGCGGTCTTGATTTTCTCGAGGGCCGGCCGAAAGAGGCAGTGGAACGTGACGGGCGCCAGGTAGCCGACGCCTTCTTCCGCGTCCATTTCCGACTGCAAACGAAGCGAATTGATGGGGAACACGTGCACGTGAACGAAAGCGAGCAGAAGGCGCGAATTCTCCGAATTTGGGCGAGAAAATCCGCCCGCACGCGCTCGATCGCCGTTCGTTCGTTCGGCGACGGGGAGGGCGCGTAATTGGCGGCGGAAAATCCGTTGGATCGGCGGAGGAAAATCTCGTCGCCTCCGTTCCGCCGCAAACATTCGAACATTCCCGCTTCGTCCGTCCGCCCATCCGTTCGCCCGTCTGTCTGTTGGTCAGGCGGGCGAGCGGACAGGCGGTCCACTTATCGCCGAATGCGCGACGAGTGGAAGCGGAGCGGCGATCGCCGGCCGGCTTGCGGGACGTGAGTCGTCGGACGAGCGAGCGGCTTGCGGTCCGGCGACCACGAGCAGGCCGCTAATCAAACAAGCTGCCTGTTTGCTCGCGTACAAACAGCGCACTGGCGGTCAAACGAGTAAAAATTAATGAAAATGAGTCTTTAAAACAAAAGAGCCCATGGAAACGGGAAGCAACGCGTGAAACATACGAAAATAAACGCAAAATTCTTGGCAAAACACACTCCCGCTAGCCTCAAACGGCCCGCCACTCCCCGAAGTTCCCGCCGGCCGGTGAATCACCGGCGAAGACGTGCCCGCTTCATCAAAGCGGAAAGAATCCCGGCTGATAACGAGCGGACGGCGAGGCCGTGGATGAGCGCGTTCCCCAGCAAGCGGGCAGTTCGCCTCGACCGATCGAAGTGCGGGCGCAGTTCGCCGCCAGAATTGTGACCACTGTCGTTGCAAAACGAGCCGCTGCCTGAGTACGTGGCTCCTCGTTCGGACTTCGTCGTTTCCCCTGAACCCACTCAAATGGGCGCGGCCATCAGCACGGTGGAGGAGTTGGAGGAGAGCGACCTGCTGAAGCGGCTGGCCGGCCCCGAGTCGATCAGCGACAACGATCCCTTTTGGAACAAACTCTTCTCTTTCAACTTCAATTTGGAGCAATTCGATCGGTTCGTTTCGTCCGCTCCTTCGTTTTCCCATTGCCCGTGTTCGTTGCAGGAATGTGCAGCGATCGCTGATGGAGAAATGCACGAAACATTTGGAGAATCTGCTCCACAACACGGCGAATTCGGGCAATTTCGCCACCCTGATTCGCGTGTTCCTGCGACGTGCCGGAGAAGTGGGCGAGTCGGTTAAATGCGAGAAGTGAGTCCTCCACTCAATCTTTCGATTGATTTCCTTCGATTTTGCAGCAAAATCTTCTTGTGGCAGGTCTCGAACGCCCTGCTCATCCTCCGCTACATCTGCACCTTCCTGACCGTCCGCTTGAGCTGTCAGGAGCTGGTCAAAACGATGGAGCCGAAGAGGCGAGTGGACGAGGACGACAACGGTTGGCTTCCTTCCTATTCTTTCGTTTATTTCCGCTCGCTTGCAGACATCGTGGAGGAGGAGGGCGAATTCGCCGCCGTCGCCGAGGAGTTCGTTCACGCGCTCGTCGACATCGTCACGGACGTTGCCGTCAAGTACGCTCTCTTCCATTCAACCCACTCTTTTCTTTCCGTTCAGTGCCGACACGATGGTGATCCACGCCGAGTCCATCCGCACGCTGTTGGCCCTCCTCTCGTCGCAGTTGTACCAAGAGCGCGTGACCGAGGACTCCATCTTTCTGGCTTATTTGATGCGATTGTACGTCCTTCCATCTTTTTTGTTTAATCGAGTGGTTGCAGGGACGAGAAGTCGAAGAAGTTGATCTGCCGGCTGATGGAGAACTTCTTCAATCACGCCGACGAAATCCCGACCTTCTCCAGCGAGAAGCCGGCCGACTCGTTCGTGATTTCTTTCGCCTGTTCGTTCCCTCCTTCCCATTTCTTTGTTCGATTTGCGGCTTGCAGCTTCGATGTGGTCGGCCCTGTCGCGAACGGTGAGCACCGAGGAGCCGCCGCCCGAAGTGGAGGCCGAGCAGGACGCCAAGTACCCGCCCCAATCGTTGGCCTCCCTTTCGGTCGCCTTCTTCCTGATCCTCGTGTGTCGGCCGAAGTTCGACAACAAGGAGAACAAACACAAGGAGATGCTCTCGTTGTTCCAGAACGCGCAAGGTCTGCCTCCTTCTATTTACTCGTGCATTTTTTGATGCAGAGGTCTCGTCGCTGGCCAATTTGGAAGCGAGCTTCAAGCTGGACTGCACGGCGCTCTACAACCGCCTGTGCGCCACGTGCCACGCGAAGCAGCCGATGCTCCTGCTTTACATGCTGCTGCACACGAACAGCGGCTTCCGCAACTTCGTGTTGTCTCGAATCAACCTCGAGAATCTGGTGCGTTCTCCTTCCACAAATTTCCTTTGATTGTCGAGTGATTCCAGGTGGTGCCCGTGTTGAAAGTGTTGAACGACGGCCTGAACACGAAATCCTACGGCTCGCACTCCCACCAGACCTACTTGGCGATGATCGTCATCCTGATCCTCAGCGAGGACGACTTCTTTTGCAAGATGATCCACGAAGTGGTGAGCATTCCATTTTGTTGATCTTCTCGTTCATTTGTGTCGATTGCAGTCGATCAAGAACATCAACTGGTACCAGCCGGACCGCCCAATTGCGGACATCTCGCTGGGCGGCTTGACGATCGCCGTCTTCTGCAAGACGCTCCACACGAACATGATCAAGACGCGCGATCGCTACCTGCACACGAACTGCCTCGCCGCCCTCGCCAACATGTCGTCCTCCTTCAAGCACCTCTCGCCGTACGTCTCGCAGAAGCTGATCGGCTTGCTGGAGGCGATGACCAAACGACACGCCAAAATGATCCAACGACTGCGCGAGACCGCCGAGGACGAGGAGCAGCCGGAGGACGAGGAGTCTCTCGGTTCGGACCTTCATCGCGACATTACGGCGCTGGAGGAGGGCATCCGAATGGTGTTGGAAGTGATCAACTGCGCGCTGTGCTCGAATCTCCGCAACAACGCCAACCTCATCTACAGCATTCTCTACAAGCGGGAGCTCTTCGAGCAGCACCACCATCATCCGATGTTCCACGACCTCGTCTGGAACATCTACTTGGTTCGTCCATTTGAATAATGTCTATTTACTCTTTATTCCGCGTGTTCAGGTGATCAACCACTTCACGTCGCGCGTGACGGACACCGCCTCCAGCTCGGTGGACGTCGTGCTCGAGGCGATCGAGAAGGCGGCCGTTCAGTGGCCCACCGACCGGCTGAAGAAGTTCCCCGCACTGAAGTATCGCTACGTAGAGGACGAGAACACGGTCGACTTCTTCGTCCCGTACGCCTGGCGGCTGATCTTCGAGAATGCGGGCGTCCACTTTGACGCCGCCCTCATCAAACTCTTCAACGCCGCCAATCTGTGACCGCCTGTTTAAACGAGGTACTCATCATTCTTTATCGAAATTCCCGCCCCATAGTCATTTGTTCCCATTTCTTTGCCCCGTTGCCTTAACCCCCGCCTCGCAAGCTCTTCTTCCGACTTATTCTGTTCGCCAAACCGGAACGACGGTAATCGTTTGTGTAAATAGGCGCCGAATGTAAAGAATAAACGCGTTCTAATAGCCGACGCGGTTAGCAACGAATTTATTCTCTTCGTTAAGCGCAGTCCAAGCGGGATCACTTCGGCTCGGCGGACGCTTTCCGGTTGCCACGGGGCTGAACGAGGAGAAGGGATGAACAAGGAGCAGTGGTGAGAACTCACTTCGTACGGCTCGTTCGACGCGATGCCCGCCCACGCGATTTCGTCCGGCTGCAGTGGCGCCATCTCGCGCTCCTCGCGGCGCGGCGCTCGAGGGATTTCGTCCTTCGAGGGCAGCGTCTTCAAGCACGAAATGAGGTGAAGCAAGAGGGGAGGATTGTACCGGAAAGAGATTGTCCCGCGAGGTGGGCGCCGCGCCGAGGTCCTCGTCGCGCGTGTTCAACTGCGCCACCTCGACGACCCGCCGCTCCGTCGGCGGCATGTCCACGATCGGCTGCAAACAGCGAGCGGGTAGGTGGACGGGTGATCGCAGAGAAGCGAATGAGGGAATGGAAGAGAGGAGTGGGCAGATGCATGAGTCATCAAGGAAGGAACGAACCGAAGTGAACGCTCCCTCGGGACGGGCGGGCGAATTTTGGACGACCGGAAGAATCTAAACAACAATGATCAATGGCTAGATCGAAAGGGCTTGCAGGAGCATCGGCGTAGACGGAGGTCTTTGGCTGGTCCGCCTTCTTTTCGCCGTCCGGCGACTTCTGCTGCCCGGCTCGCTTGTCTGGAGAGTCCTGCAACCGTGGATGAACAGTCAGCCAACAGACTGGGAACCTTCTGCTTCTGCGAATCGGCCTGCTTCTTCGACTGTTTGCGGCTGGACTGATACGAGAAGAGAAGATCAAAGAAACGCACAATTCATTTCCTACCTCCTTGCTCTTTTTCTTCTGATCGCGGACGAAATTCTCGTGACGTCGCGCGTTCTTCGGCTCCAGCGCCTGCAAGAAGACGGTGGTTAGTCGCCAGCTTGTCGGTTCGCACGGCGTAGACCGGTCCGGTGTCTTCGAAGCCGTGCACGGCGAATCGGTCGTCCTTCTGGGCGCGCGGCTTGTGGCTGCTCGGATCGTCTTTGGAGAGGCCGCGCCCGAACACGTCCTCCTGCGACTCGTCCGCCCGCTTCGACCGGCGCTTCGACAAACGCTTCGACTTTTCGGCCGACTTCACCGCCGGCTTCTCCGCCGGCTTCTCAGCCGGCTTTTCTTTGGCTGCAATCACGAGTCACCGATCGAATGAGTGGAGAGAACCCACCGGTTTCCCGCCGGGACGGACGGCGCGCCTCTTTGCCCTTCGGCGGCTTTTTGGCCGAGCGATCGCCCTTCTTCTTCTGCAAGCAAGTGGGCGAACGGAGAAATCGATGGGGGGAACTCACTTTTGATGCGCACACGAGAACCGCCTTCGAGATGACGGCCGACGTCAAGACGAACGGAAGGGCGGCGAGCATTTCGGAGGGCCAACCAGCCGAGCGGCCGCGGCCGTCGAATGAGCAGAGTGAGGGAAGGAATGGTTGGGATTGCTTTGTTTCGGATTTGAATGCGGCCCATTCGTTTAGGTACGTAAATCAATAATAATGAAATGTTTTTATTCACTTAAAAAGATGATCGGGATAGAAGTGCAAAAGATGCGGGATTGAGTCCACGGAGACATCGTGATCAGTTATGGCCATCGACGACGTCGCCTGAAGGCACCGCGGTACGCGCGCGTCCGCATCTCACGCTGAAGAAATGGTCGTAAGAAAATCAGCCAAAAAACAGTCTACCTTCAGCTTCTTGCAGCACGAACGGAGAAGGTAGGTCGCGCCCGCGACCAGAAGGATCAGAATCAGTTCGATGGTAGTGCGGCGAATGTCGGAGTATGGATCGGTTTCCGTGTTCTCGATCTTGGCTGCCATGAGGACGGTAGGAACGAGGAACAGGCAGAAAAGGAAGCAAAAGGCTTGCATTTAGAGCCGACAATCGAGTTTTCGATGATTGAAGAAGGCCGGAAGCCGCGAAGCGGCTTTTTTTATACGGTTGAACAGAACGGAATTGCGTCATGGTGGAAGGCGGCTGAGAGTGGTGCGGCCTTGCAGCCGGGCGGGCGGTCGATTGAGTCATTGCTTTTGTGTGAAATTCGAGTCCAACGTGCTCCCGACGTTGATTGGAGGCGTGCTTCGCGGCGGCCCCACCCTCCGCCACCGGCCGCCTCTTTCTTCGTTTGGCGCTCCCGTCTTTCGCGGCGATCAAGACACATCAACAAGCCAATGCAGCTACCAACAGCTTTCATACACAAGACACGTCATCGTAATGTCTTGGCAGTTACAAACATGCTATCAAAGTTGAAAGCTTCTCATCCACAGTGGACTTATGGACACGCAAAAGTCATGTTTGGTGCATGTTGACGAGGGAACATCAAACAAAACTTCAAGATAATGGTTGCTATTGAGGCAGATCTGAACGTTCGCTGCGCTCATGCGTTTCCTCAAATGGCTGCTTTCGAACGGATTTTAGCCGCACGTTCACGATTCTTGGACTAATTAGATGCGGTGTTGCCGCAAGCCAACACAAAGTAATCACTCTATAACTATAAGGCGAGGGTGTTTATTCGTTTCCGTTCGTTGTGCGCGGCGGAAAACCACAGAAAGTACAATTCCGCGGCGCTGATGCCGAATCCGGTGTCGAAATCGCGATCGCGCGCACGGTCGCCGCGTAACAATAGCCCCTCTGTTCCGCGACGTTCCGGCCGTTCCGCGGGTTCCGTCCGTCGTGGGAGGTGGGGGAGGCGGGTGGGTAGGGGGATTCGGAGATGGCGGATCGATTGGCGCCGGTCGCGGGTGATTTGGTGGCCGTGCTGGCGTGCTGCGGCCGTTCCAATGTTTTGCGTGGGGATGCGTGGCGCAGCGGGCTTTGGGAATGATTTCGGTGTTGCGGGGGAGGGGGGGTCTTGGGTTCGGGTCCGGGCGGGGGCGCCGAGTTGTTTGGGGATTTCGGGGCGGGTGGATGTGGGGCGGTGCGGGCGGGGGTAACGTGGGAGCACGGCGGTTGGAACGGTGGGGCGTTCTGCGGGAATTTGCCGGTTTCGTTGTTTCGGGTGTGCGTGGGCGTTTGGAGCGGGTTTGTGAGCGGAACGGTGGGCGTTCTTCGTCGTTCCGCGCGGTTTGAAGCGAGCGCCGAAGGCGCGAGCCGCAAATCCCATTTGTTTCAAGAGTTTTTCAGCGAGCGGCGAAGCCGCGAGCCGCGTTTTCATTTATTAGGGTGTTTGGCGACGATTCGGCCGCATCGATGGCCAACGTTCTTTCGATTTGCCTGTTCGCCTTCTCTTCTGCCTCCGTCAACGACCGCCCGCCGCTTCCTCCCGTTTTTCGCGTCCGCCGTCAACAATTCGAATGGCGCAATGGGTTGGGGCGATGGGCAAGCGGGTTCGTGGTTAGATGTTCGAGTCCGGGGAGCGGCGAGTTTCGGAGCAGTGAACGCGAGGCGTTCGTTGAACGCAATGGTGGCGTTCCGGTGCGCTCCGTCGTTCAGTTTTTGCGCATTTGCCGTCGACGCGAGCAAGCTTCGGCATCCCATACAACTTTTACGGTTTGGTAAATAAAGCAAGGAGCGAAGCCGCGAGCCGCGTGTTCTATTCTTTTGCCTTTGGCTGTTTCGGGCGTGCAGGAGTGTTTCGGGGCGATTGCAAGAGACGACGGGGGCATCGTGCGGTTGAGGAGTTTTAGGTGCGCGTGCAGCAAATGGCTGCTTGGTCGTCATTCCGCCGTTGATTTGCGAGCGGCGAAGCCGCGAGCTTGCGGTTAGTTTGCTTCCGTTTCATTCGTTTCACCGCTTTGTTACGGCTAACGGTCAGGTATTTCAGGTTGCCGTGTGGATGGAATGAACGACGAGTGACTACAAATGATTGTGTTTCGGCGTGCTTTTCCGGCGGTCTTAAGCGAGCGGCGAAGCCGCGAGCCGCGTCGCAAGCAAGTGTGTGGTCTTTTAGCGTCGAATCCACCGTTCTGTTTCGTTCAAATGACTGATCGACGGAGGACGACCTCTTTGTGGACCGTTTTTTTGCATCCGTCAACAACCGCTCGCCGCTTCCTCCCGCCTTCTACTCATTTCTCCAACAGTTCGAGTGGTTCAATGGAATGGGGCGATGAACAAGTGGGTTCGTGGTTCGGTGTTCGAGTCCGGGGAGCGGCGAGTTTGAACACGGGGACTGGTGCACGGCGAATGGAAAGGAAGACTGCAGGGCGTTCCGGAACGCACTTTCGTTTACTTAGCTTTTATTTTGCTGCGATTGACGTTTGAAACGAAATGCCGCGTCTTTTGGCGCGTTTAGTCGGCTGTTCGATCAATGTACTCGAGCGGAGATTGAACGAGCAGACCGGGCATTCGCGCGACCGCGAGGTTCAGTGAATTGAAGCGATTGTTGCAAGCACCAGCCGCGCCTGCAATCTTTTCGGCTTCTGGGAGCGATTTTCGGCCGTGCTTGGCGGCGCGAGCAGTGGGGGCGTTCCGCACGACTCGCAGTGTTTTCCTCTTTTTCGAATCGTACATGTACGATTTGAAACGGTAATGCGAGGAAGTGCGGCAAGAACGATCAATTCGATCGGCTTTCTTCTTCACTGTTGCCGCTCTTTCGTTCCTCCACCGCCGAGTGTGTGTTATGTTTGAAGGCGAGCGAACGACGGCGAACGGACGCGGTCTACTCGCAATCCAATTGCAAGTGGTCACTTTGTCGTCCTTTTACGACCACTTCGTGGATGTTTGCGAGCGGCATAGGCGCGAGCCGTGTGTCTAATCACTTCGGCAATTAGCGGGAGGAACGGCGACCCATTGCGCACGACTCTTCCTTCTGCGGGCGAGCGGGATCGATTTGAGGCGATCGGAATCGTTTTGAGGCGATTGAAGGGACGGCAGCAACAATCGATGCATTCAGCCGTTCTTTACGGGTCGCCGAGTGGGCGGGATAGGCAAAAACAAATGGTAGAAATTGGAAGAATGCGCTGTGATGGCCAACTACTCGCAAATGGCACCTCGCCCGTCGTTCCACAGGCAGTTGGTGTACGTTTGCGTGCGCCGAAATGGCGAGCCGCCAACCTGCGATTTGATTCTTTTTTCGTTGTCACTTCCGTTCTGAACGTCATGTCGCTGCAAACTACGAGGAAGGTGAACCGGCGGGTAGAGTGGACGACGAGCGACTGCGAGCGATCGTTCTTCTACGTTCTTTGCTGGCGGTCTAAGCGAGCGCCAACGTCGCGAGTCGCGCGCGCAATTGTTGGACGTGCGGCGGCGAACGCGGCCGTTTTTTCACTACGTAAAGCTCGATTGGCAGGCGAGCGAGCACTCCTTCCGTTATACCTGGAGAGCAAGCGACAAGATCGACCGATCGGCCGTTTCACCCACTCTCTTCCACCGGCGACCGCCCGCCGCTTCCTCTCGCCGTTCGCTCAGTCCTCCAACAATCAAAATGGCTCAATGGGGTAAGGCGGGCTAAGTAGGTTCGGGGTCGTGGGTTCGAATCTGGCGAGCGGAGTGTTCGGAACGGAAAACGGAGCGAACGTTGGGTTAAACGAAAGACTGCGGAACGTTCCGGAACGGTTTATCGTTTCACTTTGCTTTCTTTTGTTCCATTGACGTTCGGAACAAGATTTCGCGTGTTTTTCCGCGTGTTTTGCCGTCGGTTCGATCGTTCAATAGCGAAAGGTGAGCGATCAAGCAAATGTGATGAGTGAAAGCGAGTCGAAGCCGCGTGCAGAGCGAGTGGGTTGTTCGGTGCCAAAACGGGCTGTCCATCCGATTCCGCCTGTCCGAACCGTCGCCAGACACCTCTTTTGTTCGTTCATTCCGGCCGCGATCGACTGTATCCACTGCTTTAAATCTGCAATCCACGTCCTCTGCTTTTGCCGCCCGTTGTTTGAATGCGATTTCTCGCGGAGAATTGCAAACACAGACGAACGAGGGTCGAGGGAACGTAGGCGTTGTTAGCGATAAACACGATCGGCTTTCCTACCTCTTTCCATTTTCCTAATAGTCGTCGGAAGCGGAAACTCGATTCGTTTTTCGTTGTTCACGATTGGGACGTTCTGCTGTTGCAACCAGTTCGGCGTTTCGAATCGACCAAACAATAGACGACCGTTCGTTTCTTTACGGCGGTCCTCGCGCAATTTAGCAAGCATCGAAAACGCGGGCCGTGTGTGCTGCAAGTCAGCCGTTCGCATCGAAACCCAGACGGGCTGTGAATTCGGCGGTCAAACCCGACGGCATACGATCTTCTTCCGTTCTTTCTGCCGCAATGGCGGTGATCGATTGTTCCTCACACTCCAACGACTACCTCTCTTTGTTGCCTCGCGATGTTTGATTACGGCAAACGCGGAGGTTGCAAACGAAGGAGGTCGAGCTGGAAGTTAAAAGCGAGTGCGAGGAAGCACTTCGATCGTTGGAGATCTTTCTTCATCTTTCCGTTATGTTCCGTGCGTCGTTCAACCCCAAGAGACGCGTGCGAGTTGTGGATGGCAAAGTTCTTTTTGAAGCAAGCGGTAAGAAGCTGCGAGCATATTCGATTTCTTACGCCCTCTGACGATTGTTCGCCCCAAAACGAACGTGAATCGACGATTTTGCTGCGTTTGTTGAACACACACCTCACACGCTCGACACAATAGCCATTCGACGCAGGGGAAGACGAAGAACAAAGGGCGGACACTTGCTGTGCTCCTTTCACTGCGGCAAAGCCGTCGTCTCTCGAGTGAGTGAATGAAAAACAGTTGGAGTAACGGATTCACGGCGGTCGACGCGTTATCCATCGGCCGCCGTCTTCGATCGATCTCGAGATTCTCCGTTTCGATCGGTCGGCCCCTCAACCGTTTTATCGATGCCAGAAGCGATCAAATCGACTCCATCGTTCCCATTCTCTCAAACGCACCGCCCGCGCTCTTCTCCACCCGTTCACTCCCTTCCATTTGCGGCGAACGACGAGTGGGGGTGGTCCAAAACGCTTCGTTGTTAGCATTCGTTCGTTTTTGCTCCGACCAACAGAAACGCGCGCTGTTGCTGCTTTTGATCGAAGTTTCCGCTCGAACTTACAAACAACAACTTGGCTTCGATCGATCGGAACGATCGTCTGTCGCTCAAAGCTCGCCCGTCGACCACACCCGCTTCCCTCAAGCTATAACTCGACCATACGAACAGGTTTGCACGAATTAAATCGATCTCTGATTGTCACACGGAAAGAACAATCCTCAAAGGTTTTCGGTCGCTCTGAATGTCGCGAAGTCGACGCCTCACGTGACGCGCAAACCGCGGGCGCCGAAGGCGCTTGCCCGTTTGAACGAGTCGCGTGCAAGGAGACAAGCGTGGCCACCCGTCCACGTCCGACTCCCTCTGGAGCGAGCGAGCCGAAGGCCGAGCCCATCGGTGGCGGATGGCCGACCGCCGAAGGCGGTCGGAACGTTCACCTCCCGATTGGTGAGGCCGGAGGCCGCGAGCGAACCCGAGACTCCTAACACGGGGGGTGCGGGGGGCGGAGCCCCCCGACTAGGCAGGGGTCAGGCGGGGAGCAATTCAAAATGCCATGGCCCCGGCGATCGTCTCGGGGCTCCGCGCGTTCCATTCGGTTCTTTTCGTGTGGTACTCGAATCTGTCGGCGTTTTTGACGTCGCCGCTTCCGGCTTCTCGACCGTTCTGCTCGCTTCCGTCCTGTACTCTCTCCTACCATTCCCATACACGTTCGCTCGCTGCTTACTTTCATTTTTCGCTAATTTCTTCAACGGTGTGAATAACTTGGCGCGGAAGGAAGAAACAAGCGGGGCTTACGGCGGGAGGTGGTGAGTTTGGAAATACGCGGCGGGTCGTTGCGCGAGTGTAAGCGGGTAGAAGAGCAGTAAGTGACCGAAAAGAAAACAACGACTCAATGGCTTATACAAATTGACGATTATCCCTTTGGTCTCTTCTCCGCAAGATGTAAACGATAGTCGCCCATGTTTTGCCGCCGACTTTGCATTGTGCAATCAGCAAACGACTCAACTTTTGTTTGAAGGGACTTTCAACTGTTTGTTCGCTAAAGCCGCGGTGTCCTGCGTGGTGCGAACCACTGCTAACCGCCTCAACTGACTGGCTTCGGTTGGATCGTTCAACAACAATCGACCTCTCAACTGCGCGGAGAGCGCAGTGTCTCGATTGCGGAAGTCATTCGATTTGAACGAAAAGAGGGCGGCGATAAAAGTTGAGCTTCTTCTTCACTGCTTAAAATGAACAACAATCGACAATCCGACTGCCCTCGCCCCTCAACGACACGGTTTAGCGCGTGACTTTTGAGACCTCCGCCCGTTTTCGTCGACTCGGAGAGGTCGAGCAGGAGCGGCGGTCTGCAGTGAACAAAAGCGCGTCAATGACAGGCTGACTTCTATTTCCCACATAAATGATTTGTTGTTTGAATTGTCTTCCGTTTCCGCTTTCTACCTGATAATTGGCGAAAGCATACAAACCGGAATGAACATGCAGCGATCACGCGCATTCAGCTATCGTTGCGTGAAGCCATAGAGTTTGCTCGCTATTCACTAACCCATTATTGCGTGTTGTGAGCAGCAGAATGCGCGCGCTCGCTCATTAGACGGCTATCGTTTTGTTGCAAAACAGTTACGAATTAGATAAATCCAATAGACTCAAGTCGACTGTTTCTCTGTGGAGTAAGCGAGCGCCAAAGGCGCGAGCCGGAGTGGAACGTGCTGATTATTTTTTGCTGCTGCCATTTCGACCATGGATTTGGTGACGAACTAAACTATTTTTTGCGTGGTGAGTAAGTAATGGCAGATGGCGTAAAGAAGAATGCAGCATCCGCAACGCTCGAATGTGATTCAGACCGAAACGCTTCCTGACTGCCACGAGTTTAATTTCAGCTAACACTACGGCTTTCTAACCGGTAAGCTGCGTTATTCCTTTGATTCGTGCTGCAAACAGAAGCGAGCGCCAAAGCGCGAGCCAAGAGAGGGATGAGCAAAACTCCAAGGAAATTTGTGCTACCTTTCTGAACAACCCGTAACAAACTCCACGCTGTACGCCTAGCAATGTTCAAGGCCGAAGGCCTCTGCCAAGGCCTGCCGCCTGCTTTCTAATCCGCAGGAGCGAGCGCCGAAGGCGCGAGCCATGGCCACAGTTGAGATGTAAACGTTAACCCAAGGGCGAGCGCCGAAGGCGCGAGCTGAAGCACACTGTCAACCCCAACTCCCGCCCACACCGCGAGCGCCGAAGGCGCGAGCCGGCTCTGAACAACACCACTCACTAACAGAACAAAAACTTTGCCCCGCAGGGCCCGATGTCATGGCTCTTTGCCCCGCAGGGCCCTATAATCAAGGGCTGCGCAGCAGCCCTTGTCACTTCTAGAACAATAACCAACTACCCGAAATCCAATAGCTAATTTTGGAAGCTTCGAAAAAATAAAACCCCCCATCCCCGATCCACGACGAGTGCCAATAAAAAAACCGTGTACCTTTTGAGGCAGTCCTTAAAGCGGGACAAAACACTTTATAAACACCTCTTGCAAATTTGGACCCATGTGCGACATTTGATGTAGCGGACGTTGTGGGTGGCGTGGGGCGGAGTGGGTGGTCCCTATCGATAGAGGAGTGTGAGGCGAGTCGGCTGAAGTGCCGTGCAATGTGTGTAAGCCACGCATTGAATAGATACAGTTATCAATGTATGTCGATGTCACGCCGTAGACATCAACGTCTATAACTCGCCACCGAGTGGTTTTTAGCGAACGCGAAGGAGCTCACTCGACGCAGAACTGAATTCTGCACATTTCCGTAGTGACATGCGTGGCGTGGAAAAGTGTTGTAAGCGCAGTAGAATGCATCAAAGTGAAGGTAGTGGGTGACATTTTTTGGTTTTCGCCCATTCAAGTGTCAAATTCGGTATCAATCGACTTCAAATCGACAGGGGATTCGACTCAGAACCCCAACGGAGCGAAGTCGACGACGCACGAGATTCGCGAAACGGAGCCCGCCGGTAGGCGGGCGGAGTGAAGCGAATCGAGTGCGGAGGAGACGAGCGACCAACCCTTTCAGCATCGTGTCAGGAGCGACCGTGGTTAAGTTCGTCTCTAACCCGAACATCTATGCGGCGTTCAAGCTACGAAGTAGGCAAAACACACGTGCCACTGAATTACGCATTATCGGGCGTTGAATTAACGAAGTGCTAAAAACAAATGTCGTACCAAAACGACTGGAAAATGTTCGATTCGTACACGGACGCCAACGTCGAAATGTAAGCGCAAGACGCATAGATTTTGCAACAAGACTGCGAAATATTTGACGCTACAAGTGGTTCAACATTGCTCGACGTATTTGATCCAATCTACGGAGTGTATTTGAAGTTAAACTTTCTGCAGTTGAACAACAACGCAGAATAGGCATAGCCTCTTGTCGTTCAAAGCAATGCACACACCAAAAGTAAGACGGCGGTTCTCGACAGACCGAAAAAGCGGCCGCTCACCACACGGCAGGACCAAACGGCCTAGCTGAAAGCAAACGATAAAGAAAGGAGTAGGAAGAAAGGCACACACTCGTGGGAGGCGGCTTGGTGGGAGCCCCCGGTCCACGGTACTCGCCGAAATCGACCACTTTCACTCCTTGGGCGAGCTGTTGACAAAGGACGTAATGAACAGTGGGGAAGGCGGCCTTACGTAAAGCTCGGCGCCTCCGACTTCGGTTTGGCGCTCGAAACGGATGGTCGTCCAAAAGTGATCAGCGTCCGCTTCTTGGAGCAGTTTGGAGTTGTTGCAGACGGTCGTCTAAAAAAAGAAGGCTTTCAGTTGCTTCCTGCCGCTTGAACGTGCTGCAGCTCAATCTATTAGAGCGGATGCTTTTGCACTCCAAGCTAAGAATGAGCTGCAGCA
The DNA here is from genome assembly GCA_024699865.1 of Aphelenchoides fujianensis. NCBI lineage: Eukaryota > Metazoa > Nematoda > Chromadorea > Rhabditida > Aphelenchoididae > Aphelenchoides > Aphelenchoides fujianensis. The sequence goes on along the minus strand of JAMPIO010000012.1, from coordinate 265,334 downwards.
CGAGCAATCTCATCGGGGTGCTTCTTTCCTGATTCCGGCCGGTCACAACGCTGTCCGGTCCAATGATGAGGTTCTCATCACCGTAGGAAATGACCGCGTCTCCTGCATTGAGTAGAGGAATGAGTTGAAACGGAAGAGCACGTGACTGACCGAGTTTCATGTAGCCGCCCGTGGCGTTCTTGAAGCCCTCGCAGGACACTTCGCAGACACCGTTGATGGAAAACGTGAATCTGCGGAGAAAGTGTTGAACAAACTGGGAAACGCTGGCTTACTTCTGGTTTTCGTAGAGACCAACGTAAAGAAAGAGGGTCCCCCGCTTGCTGAACTGAACGGCAATTGTCGTCGATTTGCACTCTTTCAGTTCGCTAAACGGAAGCAATGCGTTGCAACTGACGAACAGGACCTACAATCCGTCATTCTTCTCCGGCAGAATGACACACTTGTCGACATTCGTGTTGTGCGGATCGTACAGAAACTTCGATCTAACGAATGACGAACCCAGGAACACCAATGCAAGAAGCAAGACGGAGCAACGCATTCCGCCGTGAAGCTTTGACGACTACTGTCACAGAAGCGAGGAAGGCTTGTTCGCGGAGGGATGGGCCATTCAAATGCAATGGGAATAGTTATTTGTCTTCATCTGCATGCGCGGAACGAGCGGATTATGCGGTTAGCAAGACGAATGAACATCTAGAATCTTTTCGACGCAATGAGAATGGATGAGTGGGTGGGAGAGACGTCGGCTTTCCGAAAGCGTGGCGGCGCGTTCCTTTGGTCGACCGCCCACACACACCGTTTTGTTCAATGAAACAAAGAACGATCGCGGCTGCCGCAACCTTAGCGGCCATCTCCGAAGGGCTGCTGGCTCGCCATTCGTCGGTTGATCAGCGGTCGCCGAGTTGTCAGGCGTCGATGCCTTTTTCGAACGCCCGTGTCCATACGACTATTCCGTTCGTAACGAACAGAAGGAGGAACCCGACACGAGTCCTGAATTTCGCATTGGACCACTTGCTTGCGTTTTGTTTCGTTTTAAGCATGAATTTGCAGTTTGATCGTGCCGACTGTCGCTTCTTGACGTCGATCACTCAATTTTTGTTATAGGTCCATTTCGTTTACTCGCTTTCGTTGTAGACTACCTGCCCGCCTGCTTCTTGTCGGCACACAACTGTACCTAAACAAAGTAAACTCTACAGGCCGTTTCTACAACAAACAATAAATCCAGTTGGCAGGCTTTCTTATGCGAATGTCAGATTCCGACGACGAATGAAGGGGGGCCTTACGGAATGGACCGAGAGTGGATTTTGACGTGCGGCCGGGTAAAACGCATAAAGAGTAAAAAATCGGCAGTTTGCTGGGAGGAAGTCAGCCGATAGTCAGTCGGGCGACCGAGACGGTCAGCCGAGAAGTGGATCGACAAGTCGAGTGGGAATGAAATAGGTTTGGTGCAATAAGGGAGCATCAGCGAGCGGATGTCGAGCGAGCGAGAGAAAAGACGGGGGCGGATGTTTGGAGTCGATAAATAGCCAAGACGGCAGACAAGTCGGGGGTATTTGAGACAGACTGGAAAGAAGCTGCGTGTTCGAGTGAAAGCAGCAAGTGAAGGTGGAATGAGCGGTGGAAGTGGAGATTCTGCAGTCGTATGATTCATTTGATTGGGTAGACACGATCGAAACGGTGCCCGCGCGAAGCGGGGGCGCTCGGCTTGTTGCAGCAGATATTCTGCTGACTGAAATCAGCTCTTGCGCAGCTGAACGGCCGAATAGGTGCAAAGGGACGATGTAACATTAACCCTTGCCTGGCGAGAGATCCGGGCGCCCATCAACCAACAGAGCCGCCAGCACGTCCGCAAATGCTTCAAAAGCAAAAATGCGAGTGAACGTGTGTTACGACCATCCGCTTCCTAGGCAGGATGCACAAGAAGGAGAAAGGTCTTTCAAAACTAGCTGATAAGCCCGTGTTATACGGAGGGTTCTTCTTATAGGGGTGGACCTTGAGCGTCCGATTTTGGGCGCAGCAGCGACGGCCGCAGCAAAAGACGTCCTGTTATCAGTGAAAAAGACGGACCGCGGGCGCATCTCTCGTTATTAACGACGGTTAGTCACTGCGGAATCAAATACGAAGACGCTTTGCTTTGCGATCCGCTTTCTTTCGTTTTGCATCGACTACCCTACTTTTCTTTCTGTTGTTAGTGGCTGGTTAGCGTCTGTTGCATCGAATGTCTTTGTTCTTCCAACTTGTGGACTACTTTCCACAGGTCGGACGGGCTCGTTAGGCGGTATTCATTCAGATAACTCTTTTGTCACGAAATTACTTCCAAGTACAGTAGTCCGAAAGCGAAGGATGAGTCATTTTGAATTCCGACCGTTCGTGCGCACTGGTCGCCGTGACCAGCAGCCGTCAGTCGTTGTTTACGAAGAACTAAGATTTGTTATGCGGGCGGAGAGCGTGACGCAAACCGCGGAAGGGCGGCCACTCGCCCATTGGTTCGCCTCTTCGTTCGAGCGTGTGGCCGGCCGTTCACGTGTCCATGCTTACGGTCGATTCCTTCCGTTTCGTCGCGGAGATGAGGTGGCGTGGAGGAAGATTTTGTCGTAGGGACAAATGACTTCCTGCAGAAACGAGAGGGAAACCGAACTTTGAAGCCACACTTCCTCTCGTTCGTCTTTTCGTTGACAAACAACTCATTTCTGCCCTCTTCTACCCAAAAGCTTGTTTCTTCACTCTGCCCGTCATTTACCGGAAAGAATGCTTCAGCAAACACGAGACGGACGGTCAGCCGAACGCTCTGCACGATGAGTTTCTGTTTGCGACTACCGTGCAAACGGCCAATAATTGGCGAGTCACGTAAATGGAAAGGAATGTTGACGATCGGTCTCTTGGTTCTCAGAAGGCCTTTGCACCGTCATTAACCGCCGGACGGCGGCGATCGGACGGGCGCACGGCCGAAAGAAAAACACTCGCCGCAAGGCGGCACGCGGCCGCCTCCGCTGCAAAGAAGAAAGCGAGTCGACATGATAAGCGCGTGCGTTGCCGTTTCGACGACCCCCGATCGACGGCCGCTGAATTACGAAACCCCAGGCGAAGAGGGGGCGAAGACGACCCAATTTCTTTTACACCGATGAACATTAGCCAGAAAAAAGATTTTAGTCAAGCAATAACACAAAAGAATCGAATACAAGCACTCACTTCCACACGTTTGCTTCTTTACCGCAACGAATTCTTGCCGCTTGATGTACAAGTAAAAAGAACACGGCAACTGATCGACTTTGTGCATAACTAGCCAATACTACTGCATGGACATCTTTCCACCAACATGTATTCAACACAGCAGCACAGGAAAGTCAAGCATTTGATCAGCGACCGTTTTAGCACATGAACTCTGACGAACTTTCGTTTCCAATGCGAAGTTCGACTGATCCTTCGCGCATGCCTGCATTAGTCCGCCGCGTATCAATTCCGCAGTCTTCACTTGGACCAAGACAGCAGTTTTGGAATTGAGACCTCCAATTAACTGCCTGCCGTTAACGAATCATCAGAACTGTTGCGAATCAAAGCCCAACAGGACGGCTTGTGCACTTTTTTGTTTGAGGTACTGACGGCGCATGCGCGCATCATACGAGCGAAGACGCAAAACAGCTGGTTGTGTCGCCGCAGCGCCATCCGATGGTCTTTTTTCTTCCGTTCGGGTCGCTCGGTGCACACATCCAGCGAGTGGCTCATTCACGCCGTTATGCATGCGAGAAGGCATTGTGGCAGGGGATTTATTCGCTTTTTATTTTTTCCTAGTGTTTTTCTTGCACTCGTTCGTGTTCAATGATGTCGATCGATGCAATCGTTTTGGCCGACTTTCGAAACGGTCAGTTGGACGCTGGAGGCGGTGGACGGAGAGCGTTGCGAACGATCTCGAGCCACTCCTTGACCGCTGCCTGCCGGCGGCGGGCGGGACAAACCAACAATTTTGACGACTTTCCGGCAGGCGGGAAGTAAGGGGAGAAAGACCGACTCCACCCTCACACGCGTGAGTCACAGCCGGCGCCGTAAAATTGCGTCGACTCGCTTGCAGCAAATGATAAAACCGACAGCAGGGCAGGAAGATTCTTCCCCGTTCAATGCACAAGTGGAGTGGGCACAAATTGAGTGGCCGAAGTGGTTTACGTCAAAGCACAACAAATAGTCACCACCCTACGTTTCTTTCAACACAACAAGCCGACCAAGCGAGTAAATGGGTTCTTTACTGGAATCTCTTGGTGGAAATGCGTGGATACAATCGAGGATCAAAACAATCGAACGGAAGGAGAGGAGTGGGGACTTTACAACACTCTTAAAGCGGAATGGCAAGAAGGCGGGTGGGTCGGTTGGAGCAATCGGAAGAGGGAAGATTCGTTCGCGGTCGCCGCTTAGCAGTTGGCCTTCGCGCTCTCCAGGTTCAACCTGAAACGACGGGATGGTCACGGGAAGCGAGGAGGGAACACTTGCGTCCCGACATCAAACGTTTTAGACGGGCTCTTGCCGCTCGAGACGAAGTCGGAGGGCACGCGGATCTTGTGGCACTTGGTGAAGATGTGTCCGCCTAAAAATATACGATGAAATGGGAAGGAAACGGAGCCGTCCCACATTTGTGCCAGCTGTAACGTTGCCCATTACGACCGTCCACAAAGACCTTTCACTCTCCCGCACTGACCGTTCTTTGCCGACCTGCCCAAATCCGTGCCGAAGCTCTGCAGCTGACCGATTTGCACTGAACTCTTCCCAAACACATCGGGCAGCTGCGGAACTACGCCACGCATTCGTGCAGGTCGGCAGAAGACGGCGGAGAGTGGAAGGTCTTCGTGGACGCTCGCAACGCTGCAACTCGCATTTTGAGGTCCGGACGCATCGATCCGATCTCGCTCTTGTGGCCGGCGATGTTGAACGAGCCGTCGCCGTTGGACACGCCGCTCGCCATCTGGTCGTCTGCAAATGAACGAGGGTCATCAGCCGTCCTTTTCCTCCTCCTCCGAACGTACCGGGCGTGAAGGTGTCGTGATCGAAGAGCTTGATGGTCAATCCGCCGGCCGGACGTCCCTTGCAGAGCAGCTTGCCGCGGGCGCTCGCCTGAAAGCGGGAGTTCTCGTTCATGATCCGACCATTCGTCCACTCACCGATTGGGTTCGGCCGATCGCCTCGACGGCGACGGCGGCGACGAGCAGGAGCACGAGGGCGGAGGCCAGCGAGTTCATTTCGAGCGGGTGGGTGTCTGAAACGAGAGGGAGGTGAGCGGAGTGCAAGGACGAGAAATGCGGAGGAACACGGAGCGGAAGGAAGGAGAGCGGACGGCCGCATTTGCCGCGCCGCGCCGCGCCGCTCGATCGTTCGGTCGACCGACCGGCGGGAGTGCGGAGAGTGCGGGGCGACGGGCGGCTTTTATTTCGATCGATGGCCGCCCGCCTGCCCGCCGAGCGGACCAAAGACCGGACGCAGCGGGGGATAAACAACGCCGAGCGAGCGATCGAAGCGGCCGCCCCCAGCGGGGGATTTTGTTTACGGGCGGAACGCGGGCGGGAACGCGCGGCCCGACTCAAAGGTCGCCGACCAGCCGGCCGCCAGCGAGCGAAAGCGACAAACAGCCCGCTTGCTTTCGAAAACAAAAACACGAATAAACACGCGGATTCCGAGAAATCAGGCCGATCTGATCGCTTGCGTCTGATGGACTTCGTACAGCGATGACTCACTGCAAGGAGGTGGGCGCATTCCACTGAGGTTAATGAACTCTTGTGACTCTCTCGTGGGCAATGCGGAAGTGTTTCATGTTCCCTCTCATTCACCAGGGCTTCTTTCCATAATCAAAAAACAAGCAAACGAGTTCGCCTTTCACTTGTTGACGGCGAAAAAACGCCTGCACGTCGCTCAATTACGCCGTTGCCCTCGCCGCGGCACTTGCCGCTTTCGCCGTCCACTTCACGCGAGCGAACGGGCGGCTCTAATCGGCGGCAATTCGAAGCGAAAAGAACCGAATGACCACTTCTCCGTTGAATCGAAAGGCGGCGTTCAACCCTCTGCGGGCGTAATTAACTCATCGGATCGAGGATCGAGCGGCTAAAAGCAACGGCGGTCTTTTGTATTCACTTCAAATTAATCCAACGAGCCGAACGAGCCAAATGAACGGCGTTGTTCTCCGTCCACTCACTTTCTTCTGTTTCGTTCTATCGGTTGGGGCCGCTGTGGAAAAGCCGCGGAAACTTGGTGGGTTCTCCGGAATGCGAATCAGAATCGCTTGGAAGAACCCCAGCAACAAAAAGTGCCTCAATTCCAACCTCACTTTCAGAGAAGATCGGCCTGGAAGCGTTGAACCACCAGTCGTTGAGCGTCGTCCAGAGTCGCGATGTTGCGAACGAGAGCGCGGCCGCCCATTCGGTTGGGGATGAAGCCGGTGGGTCGCCCTTTCACTCACCCGTTTACTTCCTCTCCCCCAGTTCAGTCTTCCACGACGACGATTCGGGCACCGTCTTTCGTCCCGACCTGTTCGTGGAGGATTTTTACTCGAAGGACGCCGTGCGACGTCACAAAGACATCACGAAGCTCTACTTGAGCCTCTCCGCCCCGCACACCGCCGTTGCGCACGGCGCCAATCGATCGGTGGAGAACTTCTACTCGAAATCCATTCGGAATTTGAAGGTGCGGGCAAACATGAGTGCTTTCAATGATCAACCGATCGTTTGTTTATTCCAGCGAGCGGCGCCCGACCTCCGCTCGATTCAACTCCGCGGCGGCTATCGTTTCTATCCGAAGCAAGGCGTACGCACTGAACCGCTTTGTTCAATGGATTCACAAGAATGTTGCAGACCCCCGAGATGTTCGCTTCGGAGATCCGCCGCCTGCGGAAGGTCGTCGAAACGGTGGCGTTCGGGGCGAAGAACGCGGGCATCAAAGACGTGCAGTTCGACCCCCTTCGCGTCGAATTGGTGCACGAGAAGAACGTGAGCGTTTGCTTGGGTTTATTCTCGGCCGTTTGGCGGCGACCTTTTAAGCCGCGGGAAGTTGTTGCCATTTGAAGCGACGGGCGAATACAAACGACGGGGATGCTGCCCTTTTAATTCCGCTCACACTCTTCCACTTGCTTCCATTCCCGCCCCGCTCGCTCATTTTGCATTCCACGGGGTTTGTTTTCAGCTGCAACGGCCCGTCCAAACACTCGCACTCCAAGCGCTGATGGACACGTTCGACGTGCGCAAACTGGAGCTGGACGAGCGCCACACGCTCCACGTCGCGTACAATTTGGACGGGCGCCAGGGCCAACTACGAATCACGTTCGTCGCCGCCTTTCGCGAGGGCTACAGCCGCGATTTGGAGCTGGTCGGCGCGGCGGACACGTTCGGCGGCAACTCGAATTGAAAACAAGATAGCGAGCACACGACACGAAGAAGGAAGCAGTCTTCAGTCTTCCTTCTCGCACGTTCTTCGTGTTCTTTCGTTCATTCCTTTGTCCCCAGAATAAACAGCCGATTAGACACGAACACGCTCAACAATTCACTCCGATTTCGTTGAAACTTCGCGCAAAGGTCGCGTGTGGGCGCTCGGACTTCCGCTCGCCCGGGCGGCTGCAAAAAGAACTCACGAATTCCACCGGTCGGCCCACCAGTTGGGGCCGCGGAGTCCAGTCCATTCGTTCGACCGCCCAGCGACCTGTCAAACGAATTTCCTTCCGCCCTGCCCGTTTAATTAATCCGCTCGCTCATCCCCATTCATACCAAGCGGAGAACTGAAAACCGATGCCGAACGAACCCGCCGGCCGGCCGCTTCGAATTCGAGCGGAAGTGTCGGAAGTCCTCACATTTCTGCTTCGTTCTCGTCCACGTGTGTTTGTTGATCGCTCGTCGTCGTCGTCTATGTTTCGAGTGACTCTTGGACTCCGTTCGTCTTGGGCTCCGTTTGCTCTGAACTGTGTTCTTCTTCTTTTGTTCATGCGTACACGCAATCTGTAGGCTTAAACGGAATTCAATCGAAACTGTTCCATTTGTTCCTCCCGTTCCGCTTCAATTCGGCGAACTTCGCCTCGTTGTCGCCCGGGTGGCCGCCGTAATTCGAATGAGATTGCGGTCGTTTTGCCCTCACTCCATTAGCTCCGGCATGATGTGAATGAGTTAGGAGTAAGGAGAGACGTCGGTTTCACATGTACGAAGCTGAAGAAAGACGTCGTCAGTCGACAGTTGGGGGATTACTCGAGCTTTGCGGGCGGGCGGGAAGGAAGGAGGTGCCAAGAAGCGGATTAGACGGCGAACGCTGATCCATCATCTCTTCGTTTTTTCTCGTTAATTATTGGTCGGGCGAGGGCGTGCATTCGTTCGTGCGCTTCTGACGGAATTGAACAAAGAAGACGGATGTTTAGACCTCACACGACGCACAATTGCCTTTTCCTTCTTGTTTTTCTCATGTGATCCCCGCAACAAGTCCACTCGAAATGCTGCCGCTTTGGCTGTTCGGTCTGCACGATACGCTCGTTGGGGTCTTCGGCCTTCTGCTCAACCTCCTGCTGATCGTCACGATCTTCAAACGAACGAGCCCCGCATTCCGGCAGTACGGTCACATGACCCTCGTCTACGTGATCAACGACACAGTTTACGCGGCCGTCGGGTTGGTTTGTCGGCGGGTGAGTCGCTAGGCAACGCTCGTTAGTCATTCTTTCCTTGTTTGTAGGTGATCGAACTGAAGAACGGCAGCCTCTTCCACATGGGCTTCGGGCTCGAAGTTGGAGGACCGAAGTGGTTGAGTCTGCTCGTCGAATTCCTCTTCGAAGTCGTGTGCATGCAGGTGAGCTCAATCAACTCACATCTCTTTACTCATCCCTGCATTCCTTCAGGCAACAGTTATCATTCCCACCCAATACTATTACCGCTACGTCCTGATTTCGAAGTAAACACCAAGCTCTGGATCACTCCTCATTTTCTCGTTCAGAAGCCGCGAGCCCACCCTCAAACTGTTGATTTCGTTGTCGCTGTTCGGTTTGGCGAACTCCGTCCTCTTCGGCCTCACGGACCTGTGGAGCGTCGGGGACTCGGCGGCACGCGGTCGTTCGCATTACGAGCGCCAATTGGATTCGCACTGGGGGCGCGGAGCGAACGGAACGATCGAGAACTTCGTTTCGGCCAACGACGTCGTAAGAAATCCACTTATTTCACTCAATTCCTCGTGTTCCGCGTTCAGCAAGACCTCTCGACCATCGTGCACTTTGTGATTGGGGCGTTGCTCGTCTTCTGTTGCTACGGAATCGCCCTCGTCTACACGTTCAAGACGCTGCGAGTGATCCGGCGGCCGTTCGGGTGTTCGTCGAAGATCAGCAAGAAGACGCGGCTGTTGACTCGGCAGTTCACCATCAACTTGTTCCTTCAGGTTCGCTCAATCCTTCAATTTTAATAGAAGATCTGTGGTTGCAGACAGCAGTCACTCAAGTTTGCGCGGTGCTCCCGTCCAGCTACCTGGCGTTCTACCTCGTCGCGCGCTGCGACTTTGCGCCGGCCGGGCCGCTCACCTCGTCGCTGTTCGCGTGGAACCCGCTCGCGGACGCCCTCACGACGTTGATCGTCATAAAGCCGTATCGGCGGTACGCCCTCCAGTTGTTCGGTATCCGTTCGTGGACCAAACACACGGGCTTCTCGACGTCGAACGTGCGCGACGGCGAGCAGTCGGCCGCAACGAAGTCCGTCCAAAACGCGCACGCCGTCCGCCGCTCGCTCATCCGCCCATCCGCCTCGTTCTCGTCCTCCGATCGGCCGACCGCCGAGACGAGCCTCCTGATCGTCACGCCGAGGAGTCAGCGGAAAGAATCCGCGGAGGGGGACAAAAATGAACCCGTCGCTCTCTGATCTCCGCTCGGTTGATCTCGCCCCCTTGTTCAACGATTACCTCACACTCGCATGCAATCTAAACAATACTTGTCTCCTGCGTTCTTTGTCGAAATAAACGTGTACTTCCTTCTTTGGGCCAGCAATCGAGTTATGCTGGGTAAATGAAAGTGCAAGGGGACAGCGAATAACTCACTTGTTTGTGGAACTGTTGACTTTCGACCGCCCCCAAATCAGGAGCATAATCGAGTTGTCGTTTTGCACGAGTTTGGATCGCGACCAACGGTTGGGCGACTCCAAAGTGGGACCAACCCAACGAATTTCGGTGACGAACTCCATTTTGATAGTGGTTTTGTCCAAGTGGCAGCGCGCGGTTTTCTAATTTAAACTCCGTTTTTATCCACTGCTTTCACCTGCTTGTCTGCCCAGTGCTCGTGCAAAGTGGCCGCTTGCTCGCTCGTCGGAGTTTGGAAGTCGAGGCGCAGTTTCTTTTTTGGTCGTTTGAATGATTCCTCAATAAACTGTTGGACCTCAAGTCGGAACTCGAACTCTGTTTGGCTCGAGAACTTTCGGCCCGTTTCGTCTTCTGACATCAAGGGACTCCGAGAACCCCGCCCAAACGAGCCGCCTACAAATCCCCCCGTTTGTTGTTTTGATCACTCGAGTCACGCGCCAATTGACTCGCCAATTGTACGCACTCTTCTCCCCTCTTTCGACCGTTTACTCCAGGCCAAGTGTTCACTTCAATCCGCCCAAAGAAATGCTGGAATCGATCCCGATCGCTTGGTTTCAAGCCCACGACTCGCTCGTCTCCTCACTCGGGTTGCTGCTGAACGTTCTGCTGATCGGTGCTGCGTGGAAGCGAACGAGTGCCGCCTTTCGTTTCTACGGCTACCTCGTGCTTGCGTACGCCTGCAACGACGCCCTCTACGCGGCCGTCAGTTTGAGCTGCCAACGGGTGAGTTCTCCCTCTTTCCTTCATGTCCACTTGCTCGCTCGCTTGCTCGCAGGTGATCGAACTGAAGAACGGAACGCTCTTCCATTTGGGCTTCGGGCTGGAGCGCGCCGCTCCAGGCTGGATGGCGACGAGCGTCGAGTTCGCGAACGAAGTCGTTTGCATGCAGATGAGTTCACTTCAACAACCTTCTGTCCACTGCTTCCTTCATTCCGTGCAGGCCACAGCGATCATCCCCACGCTCTACTACTTCCGTTGGGTTCTCGTCTCCAAGTGAGTCCAATCGATCGTTTCGGATGGCCACGCAATAATTCCAAACAAACAAAACAATCAACAACGTTAGAAACAACAAACAAGTGGGTAGGAGCCAGCGGGATCAAATGTTAAACAAAATAAACTTAAAATAGTCGGGTTGAAATCAATCGATAGGGAAGATCGGCCGGTTATTTCTGGCGATGATTGAGCGTCCACATCTCGCGCGCCTCCTCTTCGCGTCGCTTCTGCTCGTAGTATTCGCGCTCCATGTGCAGCAGGTTGTGGAGCACCTGCGAAGAGAGGGCCTTGTCCAGCATTCGGGAGCTCAATGAGCAGTTCACGTAGCCCCACGGCATCAGCAGGTTGCGGAGGGTCGTCACCGAGTCGAAGCCGCCGGCCACCGTCGCCACGATGCGGGCGGTCATTTCTGGAAGCAGCGAGCGGAGTGAATAGACGACCAGAATGCCGAATAGATCACCGTTGTGTCGAGAGATCAGCGAGCGGAACGAGAGGTCCGTGCAGCCGGTGATCATGCCCAGCAGATCCGAACGACGTTGATCGTAGACGAGTTGCTGGCGCGAGAGCGGCAGCTCGAAGACGAACGACTCGCCGTCCACGGCCGGCTGCAAGGCGAGCTCCTGATTGTCGCTGGTCGTTTGCGGGAGTTGGTCCTTGTAGAAGGGCAGGACGGTGAAGGAGTCGTTGAAGCAGAGCTGATAGTACGTGGCCTTGGCCGCCTACACCAGGGATCAATCGAATGAATGGAAGGCGGGACTCACCTGATGCAGAGCGATCCACTCGCTGTTGCAGAAGGCGGACGGGTACTTGAACTCCATGAACGTCTGGCGGGTGATGTTGGCGAAGCGGAGCGTGGCGAGAAACTCGAGGAATTGCAGCAGTTTCTTGCCCAGCCCGCCGTGTTGCTCCTCGAGGTTCGCCTCGCCGTCGGTGGGGTCCAGAAAGGCGCGATCGAAGCTGCCGGCGCCGTCCGCACCGCCCAGTCGGCCCAGCCCGAACTGAATGTACGTGAGGAGGAGCTGGACGACGTCGTAGGCGGCCGCCTCCTCGCGGACGATCCCCTCGGTGACGGTGGGCGGGCGGTCCTCGCGGTCGGCCCTCTCTTTCACGATGTTCTGCCGAACGCCCCAGCGCCACACGAAGTAGAGGAGTTTGTCGAGGCCCACGTGTCGGCGGCAGTAGTCGGCGATCAGCTGCTGGGCGCGCAGGGCGCGCTGCTCGTTGAGAAGCTTCCCGTTCTTCAGCAGGTTGCCGAAGGCCTGCAGTTTGTTCAGGCGCTTGTCGGTGCCGGGCTTCCGATAGGCGGAGATGTGCTGGATGTAGTCGGCCATGTGGTTCGTGATGCGTTGCGAGAGCGGATCGAACGAGAAGACGGGCACCTGCCGGTTGGCGACCGTCAGCGCGTGCAGCCGATTCATCCGCACTTTGGCCAACACGTCGGCCACCAGCCACGCGAACGAGAGGAACTTTTGGTTCTCTTGGGCTGCAAACGAAGAGGAATGAGCGATCAAACGAATGGAAAGAAGGACGAACAATAGGCGATCTGGTAGTAGGCGACGGCCAGCCGCTGGAGGTCCTCTCCGGGCTCGCGGATTCGACTCTTGAGGATGAGACGCGTCTCGCGCTCGTTCTTCTTCGCCCGCTTCTGCGTCCACTCCAGTTGGTCCTGCCAGCGCTTGCCGAACGCCTCGAAGAACATGCGGCGATGCAGGGAGCACGTGAACTCCAGCTCCTCTTCGATCAGACGGCGCGTGTTGAAGAAGGACCTGCAAACGGGCATGAGAGATGAACGGACACGAGGGAACTCACATGTCATCCTCCTCCTTGTCGCTGATCTGCTTCCGAATGGCGGCGTAGCTGTTGGAGAACACTTCGACCTCCGTGTTGATTCCGAACCGGTTGAGCATGTTCTCCATGGTCGCCTGGTACTTCTCGAAGTTCGTGCGGGCGATCGCCATGTACCGGCCGGGCACGTCCTCGGGGCAGAAGATCTCGTCCTTCTTTGGCGCCTGGTTTAGTTGCTCTTCGATGGAGGACTCCAGAACCGAGTCGATCTCCTTGATGCGGCGGAAGAGGCGACCGTTCAGGCGTTGCGAGCGGTAGTTCGGCTTGTGGTATTGCTCGATGAAGTCGGGCTTCCGTTGCGGGTCCTCGTCCTTCGACAGCCGGGTCGCCGGGATGCCCGTCTTGGGGAAATCGACCGCACTGCAACTCGAGGATTGCTCGAAAGAAGCCGGCCGCCCACTCACCTCATGTGTTTGATGGCCACGTTCTCGCAGATCTTCGACTGAATGCCGTAGGTGTCCGAGTTGACGAGGAAGGCGGTCGCCAGCTTGCCGATGGAGTCGTTCGTGATGTAGTTGAGGAAGAAGTCGGCCATCTGATGCCGCAGGTTCTCCTCGTCGACCGCAGTCGCGGGCGCCTTCTTGCTCGTGTAGTCGAAGGCGTCCTCGGAGCGGTCGATGTACAGGCCGGGGTCCCAAATGACGCTGTACTCGTCGCCGTCCAGATCGGAGCCTAAACAACGAGAAGAAATGAATGAATTGAAGCGAACGCCCGAACTCACCGGCCATCTCGTCGGTGTGGGGGCGGGGCCCATGGCGGGGGAACACCACGACGTCGCACAGGTAGTGGAGGGCGGGGATGTCGACCGCTTCGAACATTCGAACGTCGCCGGCGACGATCATCGGATTCTTCGTGATCATCACGGGCCCCACGACCGTTTTGCGGCCGGCCGTCGGTCCGGGCCGCTTCTGCTGGATGTTGATTGTGTAGCGGCAGAACACCTGCCCGTACTGCAGCAGGCCCGTCTCGTCGATGACGCCGAGCATCGAACGGCCCAACGAGGCGGGAATGGCGATCTGCAGCTTCGAGCGGAGTTTGTTCAGCGTCGAGCGGGCGGCGGTGCGGAGCAACGAGCGGAAGAAGGGCTCGCTCGTCAGGTTCAGGTTTTGGAGCGCGTCGAACTGGATCACTTGCGGGAACTCGCTGAGCCGGACGCGCGCCTCCCGCTCGTCCACCATCCAACGCGCGATGCTGCGCAGTTGGAGGTCGAGCAGCTCGAAGATGCGGTTGGTGACGCGCGAGTGGCAGTTGAAGTTCTGGATGGCCGAGACCTGGTCGAGGATGTTGATCATCGGGCGATTGAGGCAGACGGACGACGGACCGGAGACCTTGACCACTTCGTACTTTTGGTTCTCGCGCCGAGTGAGGAACTTCTCCTGGGAGGGGCGGAAGTAGAGGTCGACGGTCAGGTAGCGCTGGTGCTCTTTGCGGTAGCTCTCCTCGAACTTGTCCTTGCCGTGCTTGTGCGCCCACTCCTTGATGCGGTCGATGTTCGGATTGAGCGCGTGGACGCCCTTGCAGCCCCGGTAGCGCGATTGGATGCACGACGGGACGAAGTCGGAGCCCAGCTGCATGTCCTGGGCGATCTCCTTGGCGAACGCCTTGCTCATGCAGCCGACGCCGTCTGCAATCGGGGAGAACGGAGTGAACACAAGCGCAACGAAAGAAACGAACCGGAGAACGTGAAGGGCTCGCCGTTGCCGTCCGCACCGCCGGTCCACTCGCCGACGAACGCGTAGCGCTTGCGTTCCAGGTCCTTGGTCATCGCGTGCGACTGGGTGAAGCACTGGCCGAAGCGCGCCATCAGCTTCGGCACGCTCTCCTTCTTGAACGAACCGAGCGACTGGCGGAACTTCTCGATCGCCTTGTCGTTCCCGTTGATGAAATAGCAGCCCTGGTCGCGCATCTGCGAGTTCGACGAGCCGAGGTAGTTGAAGTGGCGGTCTGAAGGCACGAGCGATCAATCAATCGAAGGAATCCGAAGAGAACTCACTGGCCACTTGGATTCCCTTCTTCAACGCGGTCGCAACGAACAGTTGGATGAATTTGGCGCCAATGTTCGGCTGCAGTCGCTTGAAGTTCTCGTCGCGGAAGGAGACGCGCAAGAACTTGTCCGTGGGCCAGTTCTCCTCGTCGTGGCGCAGCACCCGATTGCCCATGATGAGCTCGGGCGCCTCGTAGATGCGCCGGGAGGGCGTGATCGTCACCTTGCGCAAACGAACGTAGCCCCGCTGGAGGACGCCACGGCCCTCCGCTTCGGATTCGATCGCGCGGCGCGCCTTGCGGAGGGCCTCGTCGAAGAGCAGGTAGAGCGGCTTCATGTCCTCGCGCTCCACCGCGCTGTTCAGCAGACGCTCCAGCGTTTCCAGCGCCAACTGCAAGCAGGAAAATCAATTGAAAGGAAGTGGGAAGAACGTACCCGTCGGTCGTCTCGGTAGATTTCGGCTACCTTCTCCATGAACGCGTTCCGATGGCCGGGAATCACGAGCAGCTGGTCGAGCACATGGGCGCCGTGCGACATGATCGCGTCGAACATGTAGATGGCGGCAAAGTCGGCGCAGTCCTGTTCGCGCAAACGGAAGCGGTCCAGCCATTGCCGGTCGCCGGTCGGCGTGAACGCGTAGAGGAAGCGAACGTCCGTGTCCTCGGGCGTCATCTCCACCGGCAGGCCGCGCTGAACGAATGGAGCGAATAAAAAGTGGAAGAAGGCGAACTTACGCCTCCGATTCGTCGCACGTCGCTGTAGCTGTGCGGCTGGCGACCGCCGAGCGTCTCGCGGCTCATCGGAACGACCATGTTCTTCACGCCGCGCACCTCCACCGGCTTCCGCGTGGCGGCGTACAGGCGGCCGAGGATGTGCGTCCAGTTCTCGTGCTGCAACCTCACGATTAGCACCGAATGGAAAGAAGGAAACGAACGTTGTCCGGCGAGAAGACGATCTTCAGGTAGGGCGACTCGGCCACCGCGCGGATGTCGTTCTGGTAGAACTCGCGGCCGCCGGTCATCGGAATCCAATGGACGAAACGATCGCCGGGCATCGTGCGGAGGTCCTCGCGCTTCACGGCCACCTCCTTGCCCTCCTGATTGCGGCGCGTGAACTTGACGACCGAGATGAGCGGCGGACAGCGGAGGTGCAGGAAGAGGCTCAGCGAGTGGTCGCTTCCTTTGCCCGCGTGGAACTGAAAGCGACGCGAATCAATTACCTTTCCTTCTTTCTTTCCACTCACGTCGACGACGATGCGGCGGATGGTGTTGTAGTTAAGTTCGAGCTTCGCAACGGACGGGACGATTTTGCCGCGGGCGCCGACGTCCGGCGACTTCAGCGGGAAAACGATGACCATTCGGTGGCGGTCGTGCTCGAAGTCCATGTAGATCGTGTGGTTCGCGTCGATGGCGGGGTCGTTCATGTAGTAGTCGCGCATCATCTCCCAGTCGCCGTATCACTTGTTCTCCGGCCGCTGGTCCACTTTGTAGTGGCAGAGGAATTGGTCGTGGCGGAGGAAGTTGCCGAAGTACACGTCCGTCGCCTTCACGTGCAGATCGGCGCCCATCCTGCCGCAGGAATCAAATAAATAGAAGCAAAAGAGAAGGACTCACAGCTTGCCGATGTCGAACCACGAGCGGTCCTGCAGCTGGACGAACGTTCGGAAGCGGAGGCTGCCGACCACGTCGTTGTTCGAGCGCCAGTGCTGGACCACCATTTGGCTCAGGCGGGGCATCTGCTTCCACAACTCCGCGAACTGGACGATCAGGAAGCACTCCACACGCGCCACGTCCTCGCCGCCGCCGATCTCCACGAGTTCGGAGAGCTCGAGGCGGACGCCGCGGCCCAGCCGCTCTCGCAGCGCGCTCATCATCTTCTGCAAACCGAGAACATCATCGAATAGTTGGAAGGGTGAACGAACCTGACATCCCGCCTGAACGTAATCCTTGAAGAGCTTGAGGTCCGGCTGGTTCTCTTCGGTCACGAAGACCAGCTTCATGCGCCCCGACGAGGCGGTCGCGGGGCCGCTCATCGCTGCAAACGGGCGGGATCAATCGAAGGATGAGAAAGCGCGGAAAGAAGACGAGATGATCGGCCAACGAGATCGATTCGGCCGCGAAAGAATCGACGCCGGCCGCCCCGAAAGCCGAGTGGCAGCGGAGTTTGGCGGGCGGCGTTCGTATCGATTTTCGGTGCGGTAGGGCGAGTGCGCGCTCGTGGTGAAGAAGAGGACAGAGTGGCGTTAATTGAGGTCAAAGGTGGTCGGAAAGATGCAAAGCGAGCAATAAAGACGATGCCGAGAGTCAACGATCACTCTGCTTCACATTCGACTCTTCGCCTGTCGTTGTGTCGTTCGGCCGAACGAAACAAGATGTAAAACGCGGCCCGTTCTCCTGCCGGCATTACACTCGAATCGCGGCGAAGAGTCGAGTCGACGGCGAATGCGGGCGGCGAACGGGGGCGGCGGCAAGGAAAGCGGAGGACCGCCGCTTATGACTGGACGCGTCCGCGCCGTCCGTTTTGGCCGCCGCCCGTTTTGACTGCCGCCACTCCGCCGCCCGTCCGGCGGCTTTTGCGTTCGAACGAGCCGATCGGAATGGCCGCCGACAAACGGGAGGAGGGCGGCGGCGGATGGTGAGAAAACGACGCCCCGGACGCGCATTTGATTTGCGCCGACCTGTGGGAAACACCTGGGCGAGTGATGAAATCGAGGGATCTTTGGAGCAACAAGGCACAAACGAACACTCGAAATAAAAGCGTTGAACACGTACACGTGACCACAATTCGATTGCAGGAACCGAGAGCCAACCCTCCGGCTGCTCTTCGCCCTCCTCTCCGCTTCCACGCTGTTGAGCCTGCTGTTCGGCATCTCCGACCTCGTGAGCAGCGCGAAAGCGGCGGAGCGAAGAGCCGCGTACTACACCGCGCAACTAGGAGATCAATGGGAACACGTGAACAAAGAGGAGGTGTTCACTTCCGCCAACGACATGGTTCGTTCCAACAAATCAAATGTAACTGGTTTGTAGGACGACCTCTCGACGGTCGTCCACTTTCTGATCGGAAGCGCCAATGTCGTTCTGTGCTACGGAATCGCCCTCCTCTTCGCCTTCAAGACGCTTCGCGTGATTCGGGAGCCGATCGTCGGCGCGTCCCGCAGCCAAACGACCCGCTCGTTGACGCGCCAGTTCACCCGCAATCTCTTCATTCAAGTGCGCCCAATCTCCTCACTCGTTCATTCGACTGTTTGATTGCAGACGGCGGTCACGCAGCTGTTCGCCGTCCTCCCGTCCGCCTACTTGGCCACGTACATCGTCTTCCGGCTGCGTTTCTTCTCCGGCGGCCCGTTCACCTCCTCGCTGCTCGCCTGGAATCCCGCAGCCAACGCGCTCGTCACGCTGTCGGTCATTCGGCCGTACCGCTCGTTCGCCCTCCACTTCCTCCGCCTCCGCTTCCTCCGCAGTCGGCCGGTCGGCGTTGCGAGCAGCACGACTGACACACTTGCCGTCGTCTCCCGAGGCGGGAATGCGGCTCGTTGGAGTCTTCGCAATCAATTGCCGCCCCTCCCGCAACGACCGTCGATTGTGCGGGCGGGAGAGGCGAGAATCCTTCCTTAAGCTTGATTAAACAAATGGTTTGCGCTCATTCTATTGAATTTAAAAAACGATGCTGTAGCAGGGATTTCTTTCATAAGAAAAGCAAGGCGCTGTGGTTCCTTTGATCAATGGAAACGCCTTTTTGTCGGAGCAGTCGGTTCCACCATCTACCCTCGACCCAAAACACGGTCGTTTTTTATTAACACTTTGTACACGCTTGCATTCACAACAGAAGAATTCAAGGGTGCCCTCCCGCTCAATCGATCAGTTGTGAATGTCCGCAACTCCCGTCTTCTTGCACAAGTTGGTGCCGCTCTCGACGCTGGAGCCGGCCGGGCAGCCCGATCCCGCCGCTCCCGCCGTGTAGATGGGCTGCCCGTTGTAGTTGCCGGCCGGCGAGTAGTCGCAGACGACCAGCGTGAAGTACTGACCGCTGATTCCGACCATCGCTGAACGAGAACGTTGATTAGCGGCCACTTCGGATCGAGCGCTCACTGGGGCAATAGGCCACGGCACACGCGATCTCGGGCGTCTTCGCCCAAACGACCTGCGTGAAGTGGTTGTAGTTGGCGCCGTTCATCACGATCGAGTTCTGCCCGTCCTTCGCCAACTCCGAGTACCACGACCACACCGAGTCGTTCAGGGCCTGGTCTGCAAGCAAAGAAGATAAAGAGGACTGCTGGGATCGGCGGAGAAAGGAAGATCTTTCAACGGATGCAACCCCAAGAGCACTTACTGACGGGAATGTAGCCGCCGACCGTGGTGAAGAGGTTGTTGGAGGTCCCGTTGACGTACGTGTGCGACCACTCGCACGATTTGGCCTTCGCGACGGCGTACGACTCGACCAGCCGACTCCAGCTCATTTTGTACATGTCCTTGGCGGCGGGCAGCTTTGTGCCGTTCTTGTTGGCGGCCGCGCCGTTGGCGACCGTCCGGCGAGCCGTGTTGTGCGCATTCAACGGGATCATTCGCTGAACGTCGGTCAGGTCTGCAGCAGAGCACGATTACGAGCATTCCGTTGAAGGGACCACTCACTGGCCACACGGACGGTGCTCACGAACGGACCGCACAGGCCCTGGGCGGCGGTGCAGTCCTGAGCGGGCAGGCACTCGGTGCAGACCGTTCCGTTGTTGTAAATCCGCGTGTTCGGCGTGTTGCCGCCCGGGTTGTACACGCAGGCGACACGAGTGCGGGTTCCTTAAAAGCAGTTACGAGGGCAATCGATCGAAGAAGCCCACCCGAACAGTACTTGACGGCACAGCCCACTTTGAAGGTGGAGCCGGCTTGATTCCAGAGCAGGTGAGTGCCCTCGTTGGCGGTGGTGTTCGAGACGACCAGGTTGTTCGGGTTGTAGGCGGCGATCTTCGCTTTCCAGGCCGCGAACGCTTGATTGAGGGCCGTGGCTGAAAGCAAGCAGTTAATGCGGGTCCTTGACCGGAAGGACGTACCGCCGTCCAAGTAGGCGGTCGTCACGTTCGACCAGCTTGAAAGGGAAGGGATTGGGAAGGGAGAGAGCGCTAGAACTCACACGTTGGCCTGCGGACTGACCATGTTGAGACAGCCGTTGAGGATCGAGTTGTACGCGAAGCCGTACTCGTAGTCGCCCCACACGGCCGCCGCCATCCCGGCCGCCTTCGGGAACTTCGCCCCGTTCAAGCCCGCCAGTGTGCCGGTGGCGGCGGCCGAACGCACGCCGTTGTGGAGGTTCAAGACGAGTTGTTTCAACGAGTCCGTCATGGCTGCAAGAAAGAAGAGAGTGTGGGGACGGGATCGCCTGAAGCTCACTGGGATCCGCCGGGATCGACTGGGCGGCCACCAACGGAGCGAGGAGAAGGCAGAAGACAGCGGTTTGCATCGCGAGCCGAAGAGGAGAAGACGGGAGATTGTTGCTGAACGGGTCGTTCGTGCCCGTTTTTATACCCACTTTCAGGTCAGAGTGTGTGGCTGGATCAACATAATGGAGACGTGCGCCCTCATTGATTTGAGGAAGTGCTCGTTGAGTTCGGGCGAACGAAGGGATTTGCAAGCTGATCAAACACTCTTCTGTCTGCTTCCTGATCGGCTTTCGACGAACGGCCGCCCATTGTGTTCCGCCCCGACGCTCAGGCGCCTTCGGAACGTGGCGAGCGCATTGCCAATTCAACAGAGAAGTTCCTCTCTTCGACCAAAAGGTCAACTGTCTGGTGGAGTGCGCGTTGAGCCTTCTTCCCGTTCGTGCTGGCCGCTAGAATCATAAAGACATTGGATGGTCGTGCGGTTGAACACAAGACAGACTCCGTGCTGTAGGTGGAAAAGCAGAGTTTAGCGTTCTTGCTTGCATGTACAACACTTCCAATGAGCTTCCATGTCGCCATCACTACAATTACTGCCGGCATTGTTCGGGAGTTTCTTTCGTCTTATTTGAGTGTATTCTTTCTAACAACAGTCAGATGCCGTTCACATAACAAGTTTGCTGAAGACCGCGTGGAAAGACGTGCGAGCGGAAGGCCGGAAGCATGTGAGCGACGGCAAATGGCCCTTCGTTTGCAGCAATAAACTCTTCCGTTCGCCCGGACTTCCCGGCTGTTCGGCCAACTTGCGGCCCCCGATCCGCTCGCTTCGGTTCAAACCAATCGGAAATCCACTTTGTTTTATGCGCTCTCGGCGGGTCGTTCGGCGGTTGATCGATTGGTTTCGATAATCTCACAACTATCTAATCGAGTTGAACGACGAGTCGGTAGTGAGAAGCCCATCGATTTTTCCTTCCTTCAGTTGAAAGGAAACCGTTGAATCGATTCGAACGAAAACACCCGCTCGCCCCGCACGGATTGCGGGCGGCTCGGCCGGACGTGTCGACGGCGGCGCCCATTTTTCACGCCGCCCGACCCGCAAACCCGACGGAAGGGCGGCGGACGCGTGTCGGCCGTCTTTCGGCTCGAGCGGCCGAGCGGCCGAGCGGGCGGGTGTTTCGGCAACTATTTTCGGTTCATCCGGTCGCCGCATGACCCCGCCGATCGATTCGCTTGTGTTCATGAACAAGGGGAAGACGGATGAATGGTGGGGGATTCGAACCTAATGCTCGTCACCGCGAACAAACGGCCGCCCGAACGGGGGTGATCGATCGGATTGGAGGCGGCCGAACAACCGAAAGCAGAACGAACATCCCCGCTTTCCACCAAAATTCTTCGCTTCCCATTGATGACTGCATCAAGTGATTGTCGGTGTTGGTGTTGTTGTTTCGTTCGGTTGCAACACGATCGGCGAGGGCGGGCGGCAATCAATCTCGTCGCTTCTTTCCGCAAAAAGCGGAGGTTTCGAGTCGGTCGGCCGCAAATCAGCAGAGAAAAGAGGTCTGCAGTTAACAGGTAGGCGCACTTCTCGCCGCGTCGGCTCGGCTCATGATTGAAATGACGAGTTTCGGGTCGGGATTCCCCCGCCTTGCCCAACGGAAGAAGAAAATCGCCTCTCGCTCTCGCCCGCCGCAACTGACGGCCGCAAAGAAGAACGAGGGGATCCGCCGGCTTCCTTTCGCCGCCGGACGCCCCACGAGCCGCCCGACCGGCGAGCGGAGTGCCGACGGATCGCCGAGAGCGAGCAGGCGGCCGGCAGAGCGGCCAAGCGAGCGAGACGCACGGGCAAACGATTAGGCAATCCGGGCGGGCGGGCGATTTCTTTTCGGCCACCGGGAAGAAGCGAGCTTTCCCCCACGGATCAGCCTTCCTCTTGTGTGCGTCTTCCGGGAGTAATTAGACGGAAGTGCGTACTCCAGCCATTGAGGGCCATGAAACGAGCAAGAGAGGAGGGCGTGTGTGTCCATCTGGTGTGTGCGTGATCATGATTGCGGCCCCGTTCCAGCGGGCGGCATGTTGCCTCCTTTTTGTCCGCCCGCCCGCATCCGCAGCTGATTTCTCGGCCGGCCGGCCGGCCGGAATGATCACGTACACGACGGCATTCCTCCTCCTTGCGGCCCTCTCGCCCCACTCAATCCGGCCGCTCGTTCGCCCGCCGGCTTTTCGGAGGCCAAGCCGCCGGCGTTTCCACGGATTTCCGTGGGAGTTTCGTTAATTTCGATCCGATTCGCTTACATTTCGACTTCTTTTCGTGTTCTTTTCATCTACTATGCTTCTTTCCATCTTTTTGCTGCGTTTTACGCTAGTTTCATTTGATCGTGTCGGCTGTCTGACTGTCGCGTGTTTCGAAACGCGCATTGCGTAACTGGTGGCTTGAAACGAGTGTGTGACTTTTGAACTTGCTTGATGGCATTGACTTTTCCGCTGCAGTCACATCTCTTGGCACATTATGTTTCGGTCTATACCGTTTAAACTCGTACAGCAGGGCGCGCGATGCCCAAATACGTTTGCTTGTCTTCGAAGATTAGAAAACAGATCCGCTCTTGCTCTATTGCTGCTTATCGTTGCTCAATTCCTCTTTAAACCTTATTCTCAACCGTTCTTGATCAAATCGCGCTAATATCTCATTATTTTGTGGTATTTCGCAAGTACCGTACGCTTCCCGGTCACCGAGCGTGCATTTACTCTCGATTCTCTTGCACTCGCATTTGCTACCCGTTTTTCGTACTTCTATTCTGGTCTTGGACCTCTTCCACTCTTGCTTACAGCTACGAACGCCTTTTTTGTTCTGTTCTTCCAACCAGCGACCCACTGCCCAAGAGCTTCCGGGAACGATCGATTGTTCTTTCGTTTCGGACCGGGAGTGAGCGGTTGCCGGAGGAGAAGAACGACGAAAAGAGGAGCATTGAGCTCCGCCGACCGTCGGGATGTCCGATCCGAACGGTCCGCCGCCCGCCGGCGACGACGAGGAGCCGAAGACGCCGACGGCGATCAGCGTGAACGTGGAGGGCGGCGAGCCGCCGCGTCGCGTCGTTCAAATTCGGCGCGTGGACACGCCCGCTTCGTCGGGCGACGAGTCCGCGGTGAGCACGCCGACGAGCATCGGAGGGCCGGCCGCCGGCTCGCTGTTCGCCTCGCCGCAGCGCCCGCTGAGCATCAGCCCGCGCGCGTTGAGTGCGATCAGTCCGATCGGTGCGGATCGGCGCTCGCCGTACTTCCTCACGCACTCGCCCCAGTCTTCCTATGAATCAAGTGATCCCTTTCGTTCTATTCCTTGCAATCTCGGCTGTTCAGACCGCGAAACAGTCCTCCGCAAGGGCGATCAGAACTCCCGAACGTTGGAGGAGACGCACGTGATTCGCAACGAGGGCGTCCAGGACACGTTCTTCACCGAAGAGCACTGGTCCTCAGAGATCAAATCCTTCGTGACGACCTCGCCCCCGAAGTTCATTCAAGTTCGTCCTTTCATTCGCTCCCTCTTGCACTCTCGCGGCTTGCAGGTGATCAAAGCGTACCGCGTGCTCGCCACCGACCGGCTCACGTTGGTCGTCGAGGTGCGCAGCGACCCGCCCGCAATTTTCGAGTGGTTCTGCAACGACCGGCCGGTCGCCCAAGATCGGCAGCAGTTCGCCGTGCGCCACGCGGTCAACGCGACGATCCTGACGGTCGAGGACCCCGAGCAGGGCGTCTACTCGTGCTCCGCTCGCAATCCGGCCGGCGTCTCCAAATCCTACGGCTACGTGACGGTTGCCGGTGAGTTCCACCGCATTTGTTCCTTTCATTTGCTTTGTGAAGACCCCGCAGCACATCGGGAATCGTTGCTCAGCAGTTGCGCGCCGGAGATCCTCGACCCCATTCAGTCGGAGATGGTCGCGAGCACGACCTCGTCGATGAGCAGCAGCACGAGTTCGGCGCGCGCCCGTCGGCCGCCCAAATTCACGTCGCAGATTCCGCACCTGTCCGTGCGGCCGGGCGCCGAAGCCGTCATTGACGTCGAGCTGGAGAGCAGCAGTCCAGTTCGGTTCGTTCTCTTCTCTTTCAATCCCTCTTCTCATTCATTCGTTGCAGCTTCTTGTGGTACGTGAACGGCCGCCTGGTGCGCGACGGGATCGACAACGTGGAGTTCTACTTTCCGAAACAAACCCGCTGCGTCGCCCTGTTCAAACTGCCCGAGAGCGGCCAGTACACGGTGGTCGCACAGAACGAGTTCGGAATCGCGAAGTCGAGTGGCTACGTGGAGGTGGCGCAAGGTTCGTTCGATTCCATTGGATGTACACTTCAATCCTTTTCGTTCTTCGCAGATGCGAACCAACCAACCCACTCGCACCTCCTGCAACACTCGGCGCGGGCGCCGCTGCCCGACGCCTCGTCGCAGGGCGCCCGGCGGGCGGCGTCGATCACCCGCACGACCGTCCACACGCTCACGTACGTCTCGCGCTCCTCGAGCCTGCCGCGCAACGACACGGTGGACGAGAGCCCGGAGTCGCGGCTGGCGCGCCAGTCGGCCACCCCGGAGCGCCGCATGGCCGACATGGACGAGCTGTCGATGACCTCGAGCATCACGTCGTTGACGCCCCGCCCGCCGCAGTTCGTCGTCGAGCTGCCCGCCCAGCTGTTGATTCGCACGGACGAGCGATTGGTGCTCACCACGGAGGTTCGTTTTATTCGAGTGAAACAACAAACAAAAGGGGCAATTGGATCGATTCACGCTCTCATTTGGGGCTGAAATGCGCGCTGTTTACTTCCATCCTTTCTTTTCTGCTTACCGTTGGGACTTGGAGAGTGGCGGCTATCCGCGTGGGCGGGTACTCGCCGGAGCTCGCCAGCAGGGTGCTCGGGGTGGGCGAGGCGGCGGGCGCGGGGCTTTTGGAGCGGTTCGAGTAGATGCTTTCGGCAACCAGTCGCTCGATCGAGTTGTCCGCGCGGCCGAAATCCAGCGTGATGTCGATGCACGTGCGGAGGACACTCGGGTGCGTGATCACCGCTTAAAGCGAGCAATAAACAGTGAAAAAATTGAACGACGAACCCTCGGCGCTCAGCCGCTGGTCGGGGTCGACGTTCAGGAGCAGCTGGACCATTTCGTTGATGCTGTGGCTCACGTTCGTGTTCTTCCGCTCGCCCATTCGGCCCTGCAATCCGCACGTTCAATCTCCGCTCCACCCGGCCGCCCACTCGCCTCCGTGATGTCGATGAGCATTCGGGGGCCGTCGAAGGCGCGCTTCAGTTCGATCATCTCGTACAGGATGCACCCCAACGCCCACATGTCCGATTTCTCTCCGTACCGCTCGCCTAAACAACGGGGAATAAGGGCAGCAATCGGCAGAGTGCCAACCTTTGAGCATCTCTGGGCTGAAGTAATTGGGCGTTCCGATGCACGTGGACGCCATCCCCACGGTGTTGTTCAGCTCCTTGCTGATGCCGAAGTCGCCGAGCAGAACGGTCGTTCGCTTTCGATTCATCAGAATGTTCTGCGTTTTGAGATCGCGGTGCTGAAGCAAAAGATTGAAAGCTTTAATGTGGGGAGGGAACGAACGATGATGGGCTTGGAGTGGAGATAGCGGAGAGCTTGTGCCAACTGCGCAAAGTAGAACTTGATGAGCAGCTCGGGCAGGTATTCGCCGCGCTGCTCGGAGATCAGCTTCTGCAGGGTGCCGCCCTCCGCGAAGTGCATTTCGATCCACAGCTCGCTGGCCGCCTGATTCGTGCCGTAGCTGTAGCACGTGATGATGTTCGGATGCTTCAGGCACTGCAGCATGCGGGCCTCTCCTAAACAAGGCGGATGAGAGATCAATGGACAGTTGAAGGGAGTACCTTCGAGTTTGTCCTGCTCCTCGGCGCTCAACCCTTCGATGGGGATGCTCTTGATGATCACCTTGCGCGGCGCGTCCTTGCCGATGCGCGGCCGGTGGTACGCGTAGCAGACGCCGAAGGCGCCCCGTCCGACCACGCCGAGCTTCACGTACGACTTGAATTCGACCATCGCTTGAAGAGGACGATGATCAGTGGTTTCGATGAACGGGGCGACGGGCGGGTGCTCGTCTGTTACAGTCGCCGAGCGATCAGACGGCGGCGACGCGCGTGGGGCGGCGGCGAGTACTCGGAACGAATTGACCCATCGGATGGGGCAGCGTAAAGTGCTCAAAAACAACAGGGGAGCACTGACGTGCGGGCATTCGAACAAGTGGGCAGAAAGCGAGCGGTAGTCGCGCGATTTGAACCGAAAATAGTCCTCGATTGGGAAGCGCGAATTCTGCGCATTCCAACCGACGAGACGCCCGCCCGCCCGCACGCAGAAGTCGGGCGCGCCGCGAGACCGCCGCGCTTCGCGGTCGCCGGGTTCAAAGGCGAAACGCCACCGTCGCGATCGCGCGCCACGCAGAAGCGACGGCGGCGGCGGGCGGCGCGGGCGGAAGATCGATCGAGGCGCGGAATTCTGCGGCGCCGCCCGCTTTGGTCAACGAACGAAACAAACCGAAAAGTGACGTCACGCAGCAGCGCGGACGACGTCGTCGAAGTTCTGCGGGTTGCACGCCGATCGGGCGGAATTTTGCGCAAAAAACGGCGGTGATTCATGGACGCGCGGCTAATTGCGAGCGTTTGGGCGCGGCGGTTTCAAGGTTTCGTTGCGCAATCAGAAGAAAGGAATGCTCGAGCGACGGCGGTGAGTCAATCGATCGAACGAGGAGACTCGCCGGCGGGTCGACTTGCGATCAAAGCAGTTGCGGACGAAGGAATAGGTTGAAGCGCTCTAAAATGACGCCGGCTGGCTACAGATGTTTGGCTTACATACTTTCGAGACTAGATAAGCACAACGAAGCTGTTCATATCAAAAAGAAAATTTAAAATTGACCCATAAGAAGCTCGTCACCAAGTGCCGACCCAGCGCCTCGCCGAAGACTCCTGCCAATGATTGGCGGAGAGTTCTCGAGTGATCAGAAGCAAGAGAAATCGATGGGACTCCGCTGACGATCGACGGAAAACAAGCAGCGAAATGACGACCAAAAGCAAAACAATTCGCTGGAAACGCGAATGATCAGTTCGAGCGTCTGGTGATCGCCGGCCGTCACGCTCGTTCGGCGGTTGACCAACGTTCACCAATCGATTTCTCGCCTTCGTCCGTCGCGCGAACAAAACGAAGTGGACAAAAAGAGACGGCGATCGATCGTCGGGCGTGTTCGTTCGATTCGAAGAACAATAAACACGCTCGTCGCCGGCTGGTTGACAACCGAACGAACAAGACAAAAAACACAAACGCTCGAAGCCCTCGCCCCGCGCCGATGTTCGATCGAAGTGCGCGTCGATTGCGATCGCGCGACGCGAAGAAAGCGGCGGACGCGGAATGCGAGGTTTGGGGCGGCGATCGGGCGCGCTGATTGCGGCGGACGATGCGCGCGGCGTCGAGCTCGCGCAATCTTCATCTTGACGGCGGAGCGCGCGGGGCAAAACGCGCCGATGATAGCCGCGCGCGCGCAGAACGCAGGCATGACGCGACGATCAACAAAGCAACGCGCAAACCCCCCAAACACGAATGAATGCTCGTCGACTACGAAACGCCGATGTTTCTCACGCAATAAAAGTGATTTTTCGAACGCGCACTCGCTCGTCGCCGCCGCCATCAATCGAACGAACGAACGCGAATTGATTTCTCGTCGGCGTCCGAACGGAAGCGCCGACTTTTTGCGGAATTTTCCTTACAAAAAAGAGCAAGACGGTAGTCGGCGCACGGACGAGAAAGTTTTTCCTTTTGGGATGGAGTTTAGGCGCGCGCGCATTCTTCGCTCTTCCTTCCTGCAACAATAAACGAAAACAAATCGGAGGGCGTAAACACGAGCAACGGAAAACAATCCACGCGTTTTGCAGGTCTCCGCCTTCCCCGACGCCGAGTTCGCGTGGGAGTTCGACGGGCGACGCGTGGACGACGAGCACGAGCAACAAACGGAAGCGAACCGCTCCACGCTGATCGTCCAGCCGCCCGTCCACGTGGGGACGTACGCGGTGACCGCACGCAACGAACACGGCGAAACGCGCGCCGAGAGCCGCGTCGTGGATGAGCAGTCGGACGAGGCCGCAAACATCCGGGCGCTTCACGGCGCTCCGCCCCGCTTGAAGGAAAACATCACGACGATCGTGAAGACGGACGTCGAACGCGAACTCGTTGAGGCCGACGACGAGGACGCCGACGCCGATGCCGCGGACACCGTGCGGATTTTCGCCGCCGCCGAGGACCCCGCCGACGTGCAGCCGGCGCTCGACGGCGGCGGCGTTCGCGAAACCGTCGAGACGCACGTCGTCGTGGAGCCGACGGCCGAGGGCGCGTTCCCGCAGAAGCCGACTTTCCTTCAGCTGCCGCCCACCCAGGTACGCTTCTTTCCCCTCCCTTCACTCGTCCATTTGCAGGTGGTGCACGTGCGAAGCGGCGAGGCGCTCCACGCCGAAGTGAAGCTGCTGGCCGAACCGCCCGCGTCGATCCGCTGGTACCAAAAGAACGCCGAGTTGCGGCCGACGGCGGACGGCGTCGTCGAAATCGACGAGTCGCCGAACTACTCGGCCCTCGCCCATCGGCAGCCCCAAACGGGCATCTACCGCGTTGTGGCCGTTCGTTCCTCTTTTCCGCCCTTCCTCTTCATCCTTCCGGTTGCAGATGAACGAGCACGGAATGGCGGCCTTCGAGATGCGCGTTGTCGCAGTCGACCGGGCGCCCAGCGAGGAGCAGGACGCCGCCGCGCTGCTCGCCTCCCGTCTTCACCGCGAGTCCGTCGAGCGCCAAGAAGCGACCGCTGCGGCGGGTCGCGAGTTCAAAGCCGAACGTCGCGGCTCCACCGGCGTCAAGGACGATCTCCCGCACGGCCCCCGCTTAGCGGACGAGGCGGCCGCCTTCCCGCCGCAGCTGCGCGTCGCCGACGGCCGTCCGCTGGAGTTGGAGCTCCGCGTGGAGTCGCGGCCGGAGGCGCGCATCCAATGGCGCCTCAACAACTTCGAGCTGCACGACGGCCAAAAGGGCGTCCGCATCACGAGCGACGCGCCCAACCACTCGCGTTTGTTCGTCGAGCGCGCCGCCGAAGGCCGCTTCGAGGCGCGCGCCGAAAATCCGCTCGGTTGTTGCGTTCAATCGACGAAGGTGATCGTCGAGTACGCGCAGCCGCCTTCCGACCAGCAGCAGCAACCAAAGGAAAGCACCGAAGCAGCAGCGGTGCTCCGAACGGAGGAGGACGAGCGCGTTGAGGACATCGCGACTCAAAAGCGTTCGTCGCCTTCCTTTTGATCCTTCTCACTCACTTCAATTGTTGCAGCGACGGAAGCAATCCAGCAAGAGCTGAAGCAGCAGCAGCCAGAGCAGGAGCAGCAGCAAGCGGAACCCGCAGCAATTCCGCCGCCGCAAATCACGATCATCGAGGACGAAGAGGAGGAGGACTTGAGCAAGACGACGGCCATCAAGAAGCGAGAAGGCACGACGATCCTTGCGTTCTTCAACTCATCCCCCTTTTTTGCAGAAACCTACGCCCTGCTCGTGAAAGTTTCCGAGTCGCTGGCCGCCGCCCTCGTCGCGAACATCATCATCGAAGCCGTGCGGGACGCCGCCCACCAGCTGAGCAGCAGCGCCGTCCATTCGAGCGAGGAGGAGGACGAGGAGGCCGAGCGGGTGACCATCGAAGTCGAAGCGGTCGACCACTTGGCCCCGCATTTCGATGTGACGAGCGAGCGCTACACGCTGGCGCCCGGCCAAACGCTCACGTTGCACACGCGGATCGAAGGACCGCCCTGCCGCTCGATCCAATGGTTCGCGAACGGCCGGCTGGTGGAGCGAAACGAGTGAGTATCTTCCTTCTTTCTTCCACTCATTCCATTCTCCTTGAAGGAACGTGGACGTGATCACGACCGAAGGCCACTCGCAGCTGGTCGTTCGGAACGTGCAGCCCGCGCAGGCGGGCGTCTTCGAGTGCCGCGCCGAAAACGAGTTCGGATGCGCCAAGTACACGTGCAATTTGGTCGTGGATTCCGGTGAGGACACTCAATGAACAAAAGAACTCATCAAAACCCCCTTGCAGAAGCCACAACCCCGATTCGCATCACGGACGCCCAGCGGGCGACGGAAAGCGGCGAGCAGCAGCCGCAGCACGTGAACGCGAACGTCCGCTTGGATCGAAAGCCGCCCCGCTCGGAGCACGCCGAAGCGACGATCGTCGAGGACCTCCTGGAGGTCGTCGAGCTCGTCCTGAAGCGGAAGGTCCGCGAAGCCCGCGAGGCCAAACTGCAGCAGCAGCAGCCGCAGTCGGCCGTCGAGGCGAAGCCGACCGAAGCGGAGCGACCGTCGAGTTCGAGCGAACGACGAGAAAGCAGCGACTCGTCCTTCGAACTCGTCCCCACGGCCGCTACGCCGAGCGACGAGCCCCGTCCGTCCACCGCCCAGTCCTCGCAGCCGGACTCCTTCGTGGACGTGGAGAGCGCGGACATTCGCTCGTTGGGCAGCAGCGACGACGAAACGGAGCCGACGACCATCATCGAGGCCGCCCCGCCCGTTCCAGCAGCCGAACAGGCGGGAGCGCCCAAGGAAGCCCCGACCGCGTCCACTCAACCGCCCGCCGACCAATGGGAGCAGCAGCCGATCGGAGGCGAGCGCTCGTCGAGTGCGCAGTCGCCCGCCGACTTCGAGGTGATCGAACAGAGCGCAGTCGAAAGGCAGGAACACGAGCGAAGCCAACCGGTCGAGCAGCAGCAGCCGACCGGCAGTGCGCCCGAAGCAGCGACTGCGGAGGTGATCTTCCAGGCGGAAGTCCCGCAAACGCCCACCCTGCAGCAAGAGCCGCAAATCCCCGGAGAACCGTTGGATTCGGCCGCCCTCGAAGTGGGCCTGGTGGTGAACATCGAAAAGCCACCCTCGGAGATCCTCACCGAACTCCTCATTCTCGTGCCCGAGTACGCGGAGCACGAGTGGCGACCGGAGGCGGCGGACGAGAGCCGCTCGATCGCCGTCCTCCAGCCGAACACCGTGAAACTCGTGAGCAAAACGACGACCGACGAGGTCGAAAGTGCCGAAGCTCTCCTCTACGACACCCAACGACAGCCCGACATCCGCGAGACGACCGCGACGACCACGCACGAGGGCGAGCAGCCGGCGAGCGCCGAAGCAGCGGCCGCAACGCTCGAAACGGGCGAACATCGAGCGGTGGCCGCTCCAACTGTTCGTGAGTACGGACAGGTGCGCATCGTGTGCCGCCCGGTGCACCGCGAAGTGAGCGCCGTCGCCGTGTTGCTCGACGCCCCCGACGCGGGCCCACGAGCGGCCGAAGCGGAGACGAACGTCGAGGCAGAGCGGCCGGACGCGCGCTTCGAGTTCCGCCTCCGTATCGTCCAACCGCAGCTGTTCATCTACGCCGTGGACCTCACCGTCGAGGCGGGCGTGCAGCGGGAGCGCGCCGTCTCGTTGGCCGACGTGTTCGCGCGCGGCGAAGCGGAGGGCCTCGTGGACGTCGTCGTCGAGACGCCCGTCCTCTTGCGCACGAACGTCAACTGCCAGTGGATTCAAACACAACAACGAGACGTCGAGCAAACGGACGACGTTTGGACGTTGCAGCGAGTGAGTTCCCATCGATTTTGAGCTCCTTGAAGCTCGAATTGCAGCGAGAACCCGCAATCGACGAGGCGGAGCCGACCACGAGCACGGCCGGCGACTTCGAGATCGCCCATCGCGGCGAGCAGCAGCAGATGGCCGAAGTGCGGATGTTCGAGCCGACCCACCTATTGGGCTCCGTTTTGAATCAAATCGAGGTTCCTCCCACTTCTCTCTTGCATCTCAACTCGCTCGTTTGTTTGCAGAAGACGGCGGAGAGCGCCGCGGCCGAGCCGAAGACCCCGACGGCGCCCTTCCAGCCGCCCATGCCGCAAGTGGACGTCGCCGAGGAGGCGTCCAGCTTGACCGTTTCGCTCAGCGACGGCGGCCAGGCGCCCCGCTTCCGTTTGGGTTTGGCGACGGCGACCTTCCGCAACGGCCGGGCGGCCCAACTGAAGTGCATCGTCACGGGCATCCCGAACCCGGAGATCGGCTGGTTCGTGGACGGCGATCGGATCGTCGAGAGCCCGTTCGTTTCTCTTCTTTAGCATAAGGTTTATTCAATCGATTGAAGAGACTTCGAAATGCTCTATGAGGATGGAGTGGCGATTCTGCGCTTCAAACACATCGTGCCCGAAGACGAGGGCGAGTACACGTGCGAAGCGGTGGGTTCTTTCCATTAGAATAAGGAAATCAATGGCTGGCTGCAGGCGAACAAGCACGGAACGGCCGAAACGCGTGCCTTCGTCCATGTTTCCGGTACGTTCATTCACCTCGTTTACTTCGATCATCTCGTTCGTTCAGACGAGAACGCGGTGGACGAAACGGTGGTGCCGGAGAGCACGAACGTGACGATCAAGTGCGAAACGCTGCAGCCGCAGGATCGCGTCGTTTGGCGCAAGGACGGGCGCGATTTGGAGCTGAACGAGCGCTTCCTTGCCGAGTCGTCCGCCAACCGGCAGCAGCACACGCTGACGATCTCGGCGATCACGGACGAGGATCGGGGCGAATACGGCGTGATGGTGAACGACGCGTACATTCCGGTCACTCGCCTCAACGTCCAAAAAGAACCGTCGATCCTCGAGGACACACTGCCCGAAGACACGGAGCCGATGGACTCCGAAGGGAAGGAGACGAACGAGTGGGAGATGATCGATTCGATGGAGGGCGCCGAGGCGTTCGGCCCGCCCCAGCTCGAGGTCGAAGCCGACGGCACCACCACGATCTCGTTGGATGTTCGCCTCACGCACGTGGAGCCCATGGAGGAGATCACCGTCGAGATCACGAGCAACGAGGTGGACATCAGCGGCCAGTACGACGTGTCGCCCCGTCACGACTCGGACACCTTCGAGATTCTCGAGATCGAAGAGCAGGAGCGCCGACTCGACGGCTTCGACCTCGTCGGCACCGAAGAGCCGAAAGCCGAAGAGGAGCGGCCGGACACACGTGCCGACGTCGACGAAGCGGCCGCCTTCAAGCCGCCCGCCCGCCCCGAGCAGACGGCCGTCGACCTCCGCTTCGACGTCCGCCCGCAAACCGACGAACTCGACGCCACCCTGATCATTCCTTTCGTTCATCAACTGAAGGAACACGTGATCCAAACGAACACGAAGGCGCCCTACGGCGAGCAGGTGGACGTGAGCGCCCGCTTCGCTCAGCAGTTGGAAGAGGAGTTGATCGAAGTGCTCGTCGAGTCGGCGATCAGCGATGCCGGTGAGTGCGGGAGGACGATCTCGCTGAATCCTCTCTTCCCACTTGCATTCTCTTCTCTTACACGCCCGATTGCAGCTCGCTTCCTCGCCGCTCGTGAACCGACGGCCGAAGAGGAGGCGCCCGTCGAACCGCAGCTCTACTCCGCGCCCGAATTCGTGGAACAACCGGCGGAACAAACGACAGCTTCGAGTGGAAAGCGACTCGTCTTGTCGTGCCGCTTCGGCGGAGAGCCCCGGCCGGAAGTCCAATGGTTCCTGGGTAATCGGTTGATCGAGGAAACGAAGTAAGTGCAATCGAATAGAAAGATTCATTTTATTTGTGTGCGTTCAGGAACATCCACGTGATCAAAACGGCCGAGTCCTCGTCGCTGGTGGTCGAAAAGACGCCCGCCGACTGGAATCAACGCGAAATCTTGTGCGCGCTCTCGAGTCCCGCCGGGCAGGCGGAAACGACGACCACGATCGAGATCGGTGCGCATTTATTCACCAAATTCAATCGAAGTGACTCGTTTCTTGCAGCGTCGGAAGAAGACGAAGAGCCCGCGGCCGAAAGCCCCGAGCAGATCGAAGGCGAACCGAAAGCGCCCGAATTCGTGCAGCCGTTGCCTCAAATTCATTACTGCAATGCACGTCCCTCCTTTTCCTCGTAAGGATTGATCGAATGCCTGTTGCAGGAACACGATTCGGTTCGCTTCGAGTTCGCCGTGGGCGGCAACCCGCCGCCTTCGATCCGATGGACGTTGAACGGCGAGAAGCTGCCGGCCGATCGGTGAGCACTTCAATCGATCCTCCTGCTCATTGATTGCTCGTGTTCAGCTACACGATCACGCGCCATGGGAATGCCGCAGTCTTCGAAATGGAAGACGTGAAGCGGCACGAAGGCGGGCAGTTCGAGTGCGCGCTGAGCAACGCGGAGGGCACGACGATGTCCGGCTGCTCGTTGATCGTCGAAGGTACCCGTCGACTGGCTGCTTTCATCTCACAACTTGTCGTTGCAGACGCCCTGGAGTCGGAGCACGTGGTCGCCTTCAATGCGCCCCAGAAAGCGTCCTCCATCGAGGAGCTCCTCGAGGCGGAAGTTTCGTTCGTCCCCGTGGAAGAAGTCGACGCCCAACTCGCCGCTCCCGCTCCCGCGCGACGACCCTCGACCGCTCGGCCGTCCGCCGATGCCGAGCCGAAGGAAGCCGAGCGGAAGGAAGCGGAGCAAAAGGAAGAGAAGCGCGAGGAGAAGCCGGCGGAAGTGGGCGCAGGAGGTGAGTCGAAAGAAGATTTCAGCGCGCCCAAATTCCGCCGGTTGCTCGCCGACCGACGCGCGAAACTCGGCGAAAACGTCCGCTTCGACGTGGAGGTCGAGGGTCGTCCGACGCCCGAGCTGGAGTGGTCGACCGAGCCGCGTGTTGAGCTCGTCGAGTGAGTCCCTTGGTTTTTTTGCTTTCCATTGATCCTCCTCGTTGTTCAGCGTTTCGTTCACGAATGGCCGAGCGACGGCGACGATCCGAAAACTCGCCGAGGCGACGCGTGTCGAGTGCCGCGCCCGGAACGAGCGGGGCGAAGCGACGACCGCCGCCGCGATCACGATCGACGAGGTGAAGGCGCCCGAAGACGTGAAGCCGCCGGTCGACGAGCAGAAGGCAGAAGTCCCGGCCCCCACCGATCGTTGAGGAGCAGAAAGCGGTCGAAATCTCTCCGATTCCCGTCGAGCAACAACGAGCAGACGAGCGGAAGGAACAAGAAGCTCTCAGTCAGCCCGAACGGAAAGAACTCGGCGCTGCAGTCGAAGAGAAGGAAGCGGAAGTTCCGGCCGCGCCGACCGAACAAGAGCAGCAGAAGACAGCTGAAATTACCCCGATTTCCGTGGAGCAACAGCCGACCGAGGAACGGAAGGAACAAGTAGCTTCCGCTGAAGCCGAGCGCAAAGACGCCATCGTTCCGGTCGAAGAGAAGAAGACCGAAGAGCTCGCGTCTGCCGCCGCGCCCGTCGATGAACCGATGAAGCCGAAAGACGTTCAGCCAGTCGCCGATGCTCAGCGCGAAGCCGACGAGCAGACGGAAACTCTCGCCTCGGCCGCCGTCGTCGAGCAGAAGGCGGAAGAGAAGCGGCCGCTCGTTTCGAACGTCGAGCTCGAACTCCAGTTCTCCGCCCCGACCGAAGAAGGCCGACTGGACGTGGGGATCGAGGAGGCGAATGGAGAAAACGCCCAGTTGAAGACGAAAGAGCCCTCCGCTCCTCCGAAGAGCGTTGAGGCCACGCCGGCCGAGCAACAACCGGAACCCGCGGCCCCGGTCGTCGAGGAGAAGCCGCTTGACGAACGCAAAGAGGAGCGAATCGAAGCCGCGGCTCCAGTTGCCGACGAGAAGCCGCCGGTCCCGCTGGAAGAACGGAAAGAAGAGCGACCGCAGGAAGTCCGGCTCGAAGTCCAGCCGACCGTCGTCGAAAAGAAACCGCTGACTGCCGAACTCAAAGAGGAGCAAGGGGAAGAAATCGCTCAACCGCCCGCTGACCTCAAAACAGAGGAGCCGTCCGTTCAAGTCGCTCCCGCACCGATCGAACAGAAGGTGCAGGAGGTCCAAGAGCAGCATCCGATCGAGAAGCCAACGGAAGTTGTGGCCGAGGTGCGGAAAGAAGACGAGCGACCGCCCACCTCCGACCAGCCCGCCGACGAGCAACCCCCGACCACGAGGGTCGAGGAGACGATGGTCGTCGAGGAAACCACCGAAAAGATCGAAGAGCGCCCGATCGTCGCCGATCACCAAGTGGATCTCGTCTTTGCCCGTCCGGAAGCCGCAGACGTCCGCGTGGAGGTCGCGATCGAGGAGGCGAACGCAGAGAGCGGCCAGTTGAAGACGCGAGAGCCGAAGGCCACTCCGCCGCAAGAAGAGAAGGTGGCAGGAGTCCCGCCCGCCGTCGAGCAATCCCCGCGCGTCGAAGAGCAGCAGAAAGGAGCGGAGGTTCGCGAAGAGGCGCCCGAACAACAGCCGATCGTCTCGCCGCCTGCCGCCATCCCTGCAGAGAAGGAGAAGACAAGCGAGCAACGAGAAGTTTCGGATACTACCCCAGCGGTCGTCGAACAGCCGAGTGAGGCGACCGAACAGCCCGCTGTCCCGGTTGAGCAGCACAGCGTTCCGGTCGAGCAGCCGACTACTCCGACCAACAACTTGCTGCTCCAGTCGACGAACAAAAGGTGGCCGATGTCCCGATCGAAACGCCTGCCCAGCAGAAACCGGTGGAAATCCCGCCCGTTGCTCCGGGAGCCCCGCAGGAAGCGCCCATCCACCCAGAGGAGGCAGCCAAGCCGCAGCCAGTCGAAGCAGAAGAACGCTCGATTGTTTCCGAACATCAAGTCGAGTTGGTGTTCCGCCGATCCGACGCCGACGATGTCCGCGTTGAGGTCGCGATCGAAGAGGCGAACGTGGACGACGCCCGACTGCAAACACGCGAGCCGAAGGAAGTGCCGCCGACCATCAAGCCGCAGGAATCGAAGGACGTCGCCCTTGAGCAGCCGGTCGAGCAGGAGAAAGCAGAAGTCCCTGCACCGACCGCTCAAGAAGAAAAAGCGGCCGAAGTCCATCCGATTTTCGCTGAGCAACAGCCGAGCGACGAGCGGAAAGAAGCGCCCGCTGCACTCGAAGAGAAGCGGGAAGAACTGCCGTC
The DNA here is from genome assembly GCA_024699865.1 of Aphelenchoides fujianensis. NCBI lineage: Eukaryota > Metazoa > Nematoda > Chromadorea > Rhabditida > Aphelenchoididae > Aphelenchoides > Aphelenchoides fujianensis. Next base: position 228,125 of record JAMPIO010000012.1, on the reverse strand, counting down.
TGCTCCAACTTTGGCGGACGAGCAAAAGAAGCCTGAGGAAATCGCGCCTGCTCCTCAACAACCAGTCGAAGGGCAACAGGAGACTCTCTCCGTCGTCAATGAGAAGCCGGAGCTCTCGAGCGCTCAAGCGGAGCCGCCGAAGGAAGAGGCCACTCGCCCGGTGGTCTCCGATCACGACGTCGACCTGCAGTTCAAGCAGCCGCCCGCCGACGACACGCAGCTGGAGATCGTCGTCGAGAACGCGGATTTGGAGGCGACTACCCAAGACGTGAAGCAGCCGCCCGTTCCTTCGGTTGGAGAGCAGAAGAAGGCGGAAGTCGCCCAAGAGCTTCCGAGCGCCCCCGCGAGTGCCCCCGCAAGTGAGCAGGCCGCTCCAGAAGTCCCGCTCGACGTTCAACAGCCGCCTGCCGCCGAGTCCGCAGCTCTCGAAGAGCGCCAACCGACGGCTCGTGAAGAGGAGAAAGAGGAGGATCTCCCGCAGCGTCCACTCGTCTCGGACGTCGCGGTCGAACTGCTCTTCCGCCGCTCCGAATCGGACGAAATTCGCGTGGCAGTGGCGATCGAGGAGGCGAATTCGGAGAGCGGCAGTTCGCAGGTGCGCGAGCCGCTAGCTCGGCCCCTTCCGTCGGCGCCCGTCGACGAGCAGCCGGTGGCAGAAAGCGAGAAGTCCGCCGAAGCTTCGGACGTGGTCGAGAGCCGCACGGAAGTCGTTGAGGAGACACCGCCGGCTCATGTTGAAGCCGCCCAACCGCCGCAAGAAGAGACGGCGGCTGTCGAAAGCAAACCGGAGACCCCGCCGATCGAAACTCCAGCCGCCGTTGTTCTGGAAGAACAAAAGGACGTCGCACAGCCGCCGATGGATGAAGCGAAGCGAGTGGAACAGCCGGTCGAGCAGCAACCCGACGTTGATGTCGAGGAACGAAAGGAGGCGGAGGTCGTCCAGCCGCCCGCTCCGGAAGTCGCCGCCCCCGAACTGCCGGCAGAAAAGCAGGAGCAAGAAAAGGCGGTTGAAGAGCCCGCCCGGCCGGTCGTCTCCGACCACGAGGTCGACCTCCTCTTCAAGCAGCCGCCCGCCGACGCGCACGAGATCGAAGTGTCAATCGAGGAGGCGAACGTGGAGGCCGGCAGTCAGGACGTGAAGTACGTGCCCTCGAGCAAACCGGCCGATGTTCCCGCCGCTCCCGTCGAGCAACCTCAGGTTAAGAGCGTCGAGCAGCCGATTGTGAGCGAGCAGAAAGAAGTGAGCATCGAGGAGAAGCCGACCGAAGTGCCGTTCGTCGAGCAGCAACGAGAAGGGAAGCCGGAAGAGACCGCTCCGCAACGTCCGACGATCTCCGACCACGACGTCGAGTTGTTGTTCCGCAAGGACAAGAAAGCGGACGGCCAAGTCGAGGTCGCGATCGAAGAGGCGAACGCGGAGAGCGGCGACTTGAAGACGAAAGAACCGGCCGCTCCTCAAGCGGTCGCCGTCGACGACCAGCCGAAAGTCGAAGAGAAGCCGGCAGCCATTCCAGACGTCCAGAAGGTCGCCCCTGTCGAACAGCCGCCCGTGGACGAAGCGCCAAAGAAAGAGGATCTCGTCCAAGAGGCCCCCAGCGCACCGTTGGACGAACAGAAGCAAGCGGAAGTGCCCGAAGCCCCGCCCGCCGCTCTCGTCGAGCAAAAGCGAGAATCGATCTCCGACGTCGCCATCGAGCTGCCGATCGAGCGGCCGGCCGGTGCGGAGAACCTGGACGTGGCCGTTGAGTTGGCGAGCGTGGACGAGACGAGCGCCCGCGTGCAGCCGATCGAGAAGCCGGAGAGCGTCGAGCGGCCGGAGGGCGTCGAGGAGAAGGCGGCTCCTTCGGTTGACAAGCGACCGCAAATCCCGAGCGAGGAACAAGCGGAACTCCCGGCCGTCCAGCAGCCGTCCGTTGAACAGCCGCTCGTCGAAGAGCAAAAAGAAGTGATCGCCGAAAAGCAGGAACTCGCCCCGGCCGATCGTCAGCCGCAAGAAGCCACCGAACAACAACGCCCGACGATCTCCGATCACGAGGTCGAGCTGTTGTTCCGCAAAGAAGCGGGAGTTGACGGTCAAGTGGACGTCGCGATCGAAGAGGCGAATTTGGAGAGCGGCGATCTCAAAACGAAAGAGCCGGCCGCTGCCCCGCCGCTCGAACAAAAGGTTGAAGAGGTCGTCGGGCAAGATCGTCCGCAAGAAGACGTCTCGTTTGTTCCCGCCGTCCCCAGCGAAGAGCAGCCGAAAGTGGGAGTCGAGCAGAAGCCGGCAGAAGTTCCGACGCCCGTGGAACAACCGAAAATGGAGGTGGATGAGCAGAAGCCGGCGGCTCTCGTTCAGCCCGTCGTCGAAGAGCAACGGACCGCTCCGGTCGACGAGCAGAAGGAAGAGGTCCCGACCGAACAACCGGCCACTCCGGCCGATCAACAGCAGAAACAAGTGGACGAACCCGCAATTCCTGTCGTCCAAAAGGACGAGGCGGCTCCAGCGGGAGTCCAGCCGAAGGAAGAGCCCGCTGCTCCGGTGGAAGAAGCCGCACCTCCGGTCGAAGAGGAGCCGAAACGCGAGGAGCCCGCCCGTCCGCTCGTCTCCGACGTGCAGGCCGACTTGTTGTTCAAACAGCCGGCCGACCGTGTGGAACTCGAAGTGTTGATCGAGGGCACGTACGAGACCGCCGTTTTCAAGACGCGAGAAGTCCCGACGGCCGTCATCCCGCCCGCCGAAGTTCCGGCCGCTCCGCACGTGCCGGCGGAAACACCCGCCCCGCTCGAGAAGCCGCAAGAAGTCCCGCCGAGCAAGCCGGAGATCGTCGAGGAGACGCAAGAAGCCGTCCCGGTCGAGAAGCCCTCGGAAGAACGCCCGATCGTCTCCGAGCATCAAGTGGAGTTGTTGTTCAAACAGCCGCCCGACGAGGTCCACCTGGAGGTGTTGATCGAGGGCAACTTCGAGCAAGCGGAGGGCCGCTTCAAGCAGCCGATCGAGCCGAAAACGGCCGAACTCCCGCCCGAAACTCCAGAGGTCCGGCCTCAAGAAGTGTCCACTCCCGAGCAGCAAGCCGCCGTCCCCGAAGAGAAGGCGGCAAGTCCGGTGCGCAAGGCGCCCACTCGAGCGGAAGATCGCCTCCAAACGGAATTTGAGTCCTCGCTGTTGCTGGAGCAGCTGCCCGACGAGGAGTCCGTGGAGGTCGCCCTCTACTGCACGTACGAAGAGGTCGAGGCCACGATCCCGAGCGGCCAGAGACGCGCATCGAAGCAGCTCGTCGGGGAGCTCGAGGCTGCTGCATTGGAAGACCAAAAGCGGAAGGATGAGCTCCAGCAACGATCGGAGGAAGCCGCCCGCAAAGCGAAGGAAGCGGAGAACAAGAAGCGAGTGGCCGACGAGCTCAAGAAGTTGGACGGCGAGATCAAGACGCTCGAGGGCCAGCTGAAGAGCGAGCTGGACATGAAAAAGGCGATCGACTCGCAATCGGCCAAGGAGAGCGCCGAAATCAAGAAGGCGAAGGACCAGCTCGCGAAACGGGACAGCGACCAACGGAAAAGCGACGAGCAGGCCGCTAAAAAGGCAGCAGAGGCCGAGCAGAAAGGTTCGTTTCAAGGTCTACCGGATACCGAGTTCATTCAATCGATTTCAGCCAAACAGCAAGAAGAGAAGCGGTTGGACGACGAGCGCAAGAAGGCGGAGGCGGCCGACAAGAAGCGCCTCGAAGATCAACGCAAAACCGACGAGTTGGCCGTGAAGAAGGCAGCGGAGGACGAGCGGAAACGAGTGGTCGACGAGTCCAAGAAGATCGATTCGGAGATCAAATCGACGGAGGCGGCGATCAAATCGGAGAACGATCGGAAGAAGTCGCTGGACTCGCAAATCCAAAAGGACACGGCCGACGCCCAGAAAATCCGCGAGCAGCTCCAGAAACGAGCGCAAGGTTCGTGCTTTAAACGAATCCTTTCCTTTCATTCGTTTGTTGCAGCGAAAGAGCCGTCCAAACCCGAGCCGTCGGTCGAGAAGAAGGTTGAGGAGCAGAAACAAGCAGGTGCGTTCGTCGTCGTTTGCATTGGAGCATTAGGAACACGAGATGCTCTCCCTCCATCCAATCAGTCACTGCATTTGTTCACTTCTCGGTTTAGAAGCCCCGCCGAAACCTGTCGAGGAGATCCCGTCTGCTGCTGCCCTCCAACAGCAGAAGAAGAAGGGCGATGCCGCCAGCAAACAACTTGCTGACGAGTTGAAGAAGTTGGACGGGGAGATTCGATCCACGGAGGCCGCCATCAAATCGGAGAGCGACAAGCTGAAGTCGATCAACGCCCAACTCGCGAAGGATCAGGCTGAGAAGTCGAAACTGACCGTTCAGCTTCAACAACGCACCGACCAGCTCCAGAAGCAGGCCGAGGCGAAGCCAGTGGAAGTCCCGGCCACCCAACAGCCAAAAGGTCGGTTTTAAATGCTTCCGAATGAGGCAATCAAGTTCTTATTGTTCCAGAGGTCGCTCCGGTCGACGAGAAGAAGCCCACTCCCGCGGAGATCGAGAAGCAGCGAAAGGCGGACGAGCTGAAGGCCAGGAAACTTGCGGACGACCTCAAGAAGATCGACGCCGACATCAAGACGGTTGAGAGTCAACTGAAGGCCGAGCAGGATCGCAAGAAGGCCACCGATTCGCAGCTCCAACGCGATCAAGCAGAAGTTGCGCGGCTACGCGCTGAATTGAGCGCACGGGATGCCGCCGCTGCAAAGAAGTCTCCAGCCAATGCCCAAAAGAAAGACGAGACGACGAAAGGTTCGTGTTCACATGAACCAATTGTATTGACCAATTGATTGTCAGCAGCCGAGTCGACTAAGCCGGACGACAAGTCCGCCGCTCTCGAGAAGCAACAGCAGGAGGCGGCGGCCAAACGCCTTGGCGAGGAGTTACTGAAGCTAGACGCTGAAATCAGGACGGTCGAAGGGCAGTTGAAGACTGAGAACGACAAGAAGCGCGCGCTCGATCAGCAAATCCAGAAGGATCAGGCCTTGAAGTCACAGGTGGTTGCCCAGCTCCAGCAACGCGACGCTCAAAGTAGAAAGCCAGTTGAAGAGAAAGGTACAGCCGACACCTACCAGTTCCTGCGATTACTTGCTCCCTTTTCAGTCAAAGAGCCTGTTTCGTCCAACGCAGAGCCCACCCAACCGCCCGCCCCGCAAGAGAAGAAGGACAACGCCGCTGCTGCCAAACGCGTCGCCGAGGACCTCAAAAAGCTGGACGACGAGCTCCGCACCGTTGAGTCGTCGATCAAGGCCGAGGGCGAGAAGAAGCGTGCTCTCGATCAGCAAATCGCTAAGGATGCTGCTGAAGTGAAGCGATTGAAGGAGGAGTTGGCTCCACGCGACGCCCAGCAGCAGAAGCAGCCGGCGCCGGTTGAGAAGCCGAAAGGTTGTTCATTTCCACTTGTGTGCTCCCAATCACCACCGTTCGATCGTTTCAGACGTCGCAGAGAAGCCGGCCGCCGCCCCAACGGAAGCCCAGCAGAAAGAGGACGCGGCGACCGCGAAGCGGCTTGCGGACGAGTTGCGGAAGATTGAGGGAGAGATCCGATCGACCGAATCCTCTCTCAAGAACGAGCTGGACAAGAAGAAGTCACTAGATGTCCAGAACGCGAAGAATGCAGCCGACGTCAAGCGACTCCACGAGCAGCTCCAGAAACGGTCGGTCGAAATCGCGTCCAAACAAGCGGTGGACCAAGGAAAGAAAGGCATGCGTATCGGTCGCATTCGGGTCGAGTAAACGACTTCTTTTAGCGCAAGAACCGCCGAAGAAGGACGAGAAGCCCGTCGAGCAACCTGCGGCCCCTAAACCGCACGAGACGCCCGCCCAGCCGACCACTCCGAAGGACGATGCGGCCGCTGCGAAACGCGTCGCCGACGACCTCAAAAAGACCGACCAGGAGATTCGATCAACGGAGGCGGCCATCAAGAGCGAGTTGGACAAGAAAAAGGCTCTTGAATCGCAGCTCGCGCGCGATCAAACCGAGGTTTCGAAGCTGAATGCCCAACTCGGCCAACAAGATGCGCAACAGCAGAAGACGGCCGATGCCGATCGGAAGAAAACAGAGGACGACGCGAAAGGTGGGCATTCCGTCCTTCCGTTCCGCTCTAATCACTCCTGCATTCCAGCCGACGACCAGGCCAAGAAACAACTCGAAGACCAGAGGAAGGCGGACGAGTTGAAGACGAAGCAGTCTGCTGATGAATTGCGCAAGCTGGACGGCGAGATTCGAACGCTTGAGGCGTCGATCAAGTCGGAAGGCGACAAGCTGAAGTCGATCAACGTCCAACTCCAACGTGATCAAGTGGAGATCGCGAAACTCCGCCAGCAGTTGGCGACGCAAGGAGGCGATCGGAAGACCGCAGATGAGGCGGCCGGCAAGAAGCCCGAAGTCCCGCCCACCGCACCGCCGGCAGCCGAAAAAAAGGACGACGAAGCGGCCCGCAAGCGCGTCGCCGAGGAGTTGCGCAAGCTCGACGCCGACATCCGCACGACCGAAGCGGCGATCAAGAGCGAGCAGGAGCGCAAAAAGGCGCTCGATCAGCAGAACGCAAAGACGAGCACCGAGATCGCCCGTCTCCGCGACGAACTTCGCCAACGAGAGGTCCAGCATCAGAAGGAGGACGTAGAGCGGAAGACGTTGGAGGATGAGAAGAAAGGTGCGTTAACGTTTGATTGTTGCATTCACATGATCGCCTCGTTGCAGCCAAAGCACTCGACGCGAAGCGCGTGGTCGACGACGAGCTGCGGAAGATCGACGGCGAGCTGAAGTCGACGGAAACTGCGATCAAGGCGGAGGGCGATCGGAAACGTGCTATTGATGCGCAGAACGCGCAGAGTGCTGCAGAAGTCAAGCGTCTGCAAGAGCAACTCGCAAGACGGGCGGCAGATCTCGCGGCGAAGGGGAAGGTGGACGAAAGCAAGAAAGGCATGCTTTCGTCCCTCCATTTCAATTGAGTAATTCATGTGTTTTCAGTGCAAGAACCGTCGAAGAAGGACGAGAAGCCCGCAGAACATCCGACCGCTCCAAAGCCCTCTGTCGACGACGCGCAGCGAGCGAAAGAAGCGGAAGCGGCCGCCAAACGGCTTGCGGACGAGCTGAAGGCCTTGGACGCGCAAATCAAGACCGCCGAAAGTCAGCTGAACTCTGAGAACGACCGGAAGACGGCGATCGACGCTCAATCGGCCAAAGACCGGGCGGAGATCCAACGGTTGAAGCAACAACTGGCCGCCGATCAAAAGAAGGCGAGCGAGAAGCCGGCGGATTCAACGCCCCAGCCGCCCGTCGATGATGCCGCCCAACATCAAGCCGAATTGAGGAAAGTGGACGAGCAGATCAAGACGGTCGACGGTCAGCTGAAGGCCGAGTTGGAGAAGAAACGGACAATCGACGCGCAGACCGCGAAGGATTCTGCTGAAGTCCAACGGTTGAAGCAGCAGTTGGCTAAACGAAGCGTCGAGCAGACGAAAGGTTAGTTGTTCCGTTTTCATTCGTTGATTACTCGGGTGTTTTCAGTCCAAGAACCGCCCAAACCAGAGGCCGTCCAGCAGCCAACTACGCAAGACGAGAAGAACGCACCGCCTGCCGTCGACCAGAAGAAGATCGCAGATGAGTTGCGGAAGATCGACGGGGAGATCAAGAGCACGGGGACGGCGATCAAAGCCGAACATGACAAAAAGAAGTCCGTTGAGTCGCAGATCGCCAAGGACACGGCCGAGATCGCGCGCTTCAAGAGCCAACACGAGCAACGATCGAAGCAGCAGAAGCCAGTCGATGCGCCCAAGGAGAAGCCGCAGGCCCCGTCCAAGCCGGAGGAAGCGAAACCGTCTGCTGCCGACCTCGAAAAACAGCGGCGAGAACAAGAGGCGGCGAGCAAGCGACTGGTCGACGATTTGCGGAAGATCGATGCGGAGATCAAATCCGTCGAGTTCTCGCTGAAGACCGAGAACGACCGGAGGAAGACGATCGACGCGCAGCTCCAACGCGATCAGGCAGAAATCGCGCGTCTACGGAATGAACTGGCGAAACGTGCAGTGCAGCCGACCGCCAAGAAGGACGAGACTCCGGCTGCTCAACCCCAGCCGAACGAGAAGCAGCGGAAAGACGCCGCCGATGCCGCCGCCAAGCAGTTGACTGATGCCCTGAAGAAGGTCGAAGCGGACATCCGCACAACGGAGGGGACCATCAAGAGCGAGCTGGACAAGAAGCGATCGATCGATGCTCAACTGCAGAAAGATCAGGCCGAGAAGACCCGTTTGTCCGCTCAACTTCAACGTGCAGCCCAGGCCGCAAAGCCCGTAGACACGCCCGCTCAAAAGGACGAGCCGGTTGCCGCTCCGACTGCCGAGAAGCCCGCGCCTCCCGCCGTCGACCAAAAGAAGATTGCGGAAGAGTTGATGAGGGTGGAGACGGAGATCCGCGCCGTCGAGTCCTCTCTGAAGGCCGAGGGCGACAAGAAGCGAGTGCTGGACGCGCAGAACGCGAAGGACGCTGCCGAAATCAAACAACTTCAGCAACGTGCCGCCCAGCAGAAGAAACAGGCTGATGAAACCGCAAAGAAAGGTACGTTGGTGGTCGCTGGATTCGTTCAGTTCATTCAATCCCGTTGATTTCAGCTCAAGAAACACCGAAAAAGGACACGCAGTTCGTTGAGCCCTCCGCTCCGTCCAAGCCCGAAGAGAAGGCGCCGACTCTCGCCGAAATCGAGAAGCAACGAAAAGAGGACGAGTTGACGTCGAAGCGACTTGCGGACGACTTGAAAAAGGTCGAGGCGGAGATTCGATCGACGGAAGCCGCCGTGAAGAGCGAGCAGGACCGCAGAAAGGCGCTCGACTCGCAGCTCCAACGCGATCAGGCCGAGATCACGAAGCTGAAGGCCCAACTTCAGCGTGTGGAGCAGCAGAAGCAGCCTGCAGTCGTCGAACAGCCAGCCGCTCCGCCCAAACCGGAAGAAAAGCCGAAAGGTGCGAGTTTTACGACCAACAGTCGTTGTTACGACGTTCCAAACTCGTTCCACGCATTCTAACGCCTTCCATTTACAGACACGCCCGCAGTGGACGCGAAGCAGGCGGAGACCGCAGCGGCAAAGCAGCGAGCGGACGACTTGCGGAAGCTTGAAGCGGAAATTCGCACCGTTGAGGGGACGATCAAGGCGGAGACCGACAAGAAACGCTCGATTGATGTCCAGTCGGCCAAGGACGCCGCTGAGATCGCCCGGCTTAAGCAGCAACTCCAAAAACGAGCGGCCGACCAGACGAAGGTGGAAACGCCGAAACAAGGTAGCGTTGCCGTCTGCATGTGCAAAGTCACTCAACGTTTGCCATTTTAGTGGAAGAACCGTCGAAGAAGCCGGAGGAAGCGCCGACCGCTGCTCCCGACGCCGCCGCCCAAAAGCGCGAGCTGGAGGCGGCCGCCAAACGCCTCGCTGACGACTTGAAGAAGATCGACGCGGACATTCGCTCGACGGAAGTCGCCATCAAATCGGAGGGCGACAAGAAGCGCACAATTGATGCCCAACTTGCGAAGGAGAACAGCGAGAAGGTCAAACTCGTCGCTCAGCTCCAACGACGCAACCAGGCGGAGAAACTGGCGCCCGCTTCCGAGCAGAAGCCAGCGCCACCCGCCGATGCCCAGCAGCAAAAGGCGGCCGCCGAAGATCGTGCCCGCGTGGACGCCGAGTTGAAGAAGCTGGACGGCGAACTGCGCACCGTCGAGCAGCAGTTGAAGTCCGAGCAGGATCGAAAGAAAGCCCTTGACTCGCAGCTCCAACGTGATCAGGCTGAGGTCGCGAAACTCCGCCAGCAGCTCGCTGAACGCGCCGCCCAGCAAGCGAAAAGCGTCGAACAGCCGGCTGCAGCGAAGAAGCCGGAGGACGAAGTCAAAGGTCAGTGAACTCACTCTTTCTGGTCGTTCATTCGTTTCGTTGTTTAGAAGCCGCCCAGCTACCGCCCGTCGCTCAAGTCGAAAAGCCGCAGAAGGACGACCACGCCGTCGCGAAACAACTCGCCGATGACCTCAAGCAGATCGAGCAGGAGATCCGATCGACCGAAGTTGCAATCAAGGCCGAGAACGACCGAAAGAAGGCGCTGGACTCGCAACTCCAACGCGATCAAGCCGAGATTGCGAAAGTCCGCGCGCAGTTGTCCGCACGCACCGCCCAGCAGGCCGAGTTGGACGCGCGAAAGAAGGCGGAGGGAGAAGCGAAAGGTAGCACACTTTCATGCTTGTGATTGATTCATTCGTATGGTTGTTGCAGCGAAACAACCCGCCCAACCGGCCGAAACTCCGAGCGCCCCGCCGAAGGCAGACGACAAAGTCGAGAGTGAGTTCCCTCATTTATCTGGCTCATCCAATCTGAATTGTATGCTTTTAGAACCCACTACTGGCGATCAATCGAAAGCGGCCGCCCCCGTCGATTTGGAGAAGCAGAAGCGCGAGGACGAGTTGAAGCAGAAGGCAGCCGCCGATGCCGCCGCTAAACAACTCGGAGACGCCTTGAAGAAGCTGGACGGCGAGGTTCGAACCGTCGAGCAGCAGTTGAAGGCGGAGAGCGACAAGAAGCTCGCGATCGACTCGCAGATCCAACGCGATCAAGCGGACCTCGCAAAGCTAAAAAAACAATTGGCGGCGAGGGACGCTCAATCCAAGGAGGCGACCGCCCAGAAGAAGGACGAGCCCAAGTTGAAAGGTGAGTGCACTCACCACTCATTCAATCGGTTCACTCTCCACTCCCGTTGTAGAACCTCAAGAACCGCCTGCCGCGCCGAAGGACGACGAGAAGCGGAAGCGGGAGGACGAGGCCGCCGCCCGACGCCTCGCCGACGACCTCAAGCAGCTCGACGAGTCAATCAAGTCGACGGAAGCCGCGATTAAATCCGAGAGCGACAAGAAACGGGCGATTGACCAGCAGAACACGAAGACGAGCGCTGAAATCGCGTCCCTTAAGAGCCAACTCGCCGCCGTCCAGCCGTCGAAGCCAGTTGAGAGCAAGGAGGAGGCCCCGAAGTCGCAGGAATCGAAGCCGTCGCCCGCAGATGCCGCGAAGCAGAGGCAAGAGCAAGAGGCCGCGGCAAAACGGCTTGCGGACGACCTCAAAAAGATTGATCAGGAGATCCGCACCACCGAGACGGCGATCAAGGCAGAGTCCGACCGGAAGAACGCGCTGGACGCTCAAAACGCGAAAAGCTCTGCAGAAATCCAACGTCTGCAAGGAGAACTTGCGAAACGAACGGCCGCTCAACCGCCCAAGCCCGAGGGAGCGAAACCGCCCACTCCGCAGGACGACGCGGCCGCCACCAAACGTCTCGCTGAGGATCTGCGGAAGTTGGAGGCCGACATTCGCACCACCGAAACGGCGATCAAAACGGAGTCCGAGCGGAAGAAGGCGCTCGATTCGCAACTCCAACGCGACCAAGCGGACGTCGCCCGACTGCAAGGCGAACTCCAGAAGAAGGCGATTCAGCAGAAGCCCGAAGCGAGCAAGAAGAACGATGCCGTTCAGCTAAAGTCCGATGAGAAGCCGCCAACGCCCGCCGTCGACGCCCAGAAACAAAAAGACGACGCAGCCGCGACTAAACGGTTGGCGGAGGACCTGAAGAAGGTTGACGGCGAGATTCGTTCGACCGAAACGGCGATCAAGTCGGAGGGCGACCGCAAGAAGACGCTGGACGCGCGGATCACCAAGGACACGGCAGAAGTGAAGCGGCTCCAGCAGCAACTCCAACGTGCCGCCCAGTCAAAGAAAGAGGTTCCGGCTGCTCCACCGAAGACCGACGAGAAACCCGCGGCTGCTGACGTGGAGCAACAAATGAAGACGGCGGAGGATCGCGCCCGCGTCGACGCCGAGCTGAAGAAATTGGACGCCGACATCCGAACGACCGAAGTCGCCATCAAGAGCGAGCAAGACAAGAAGCGATCGATCGATGGCCAGCTCGCGCAAAACGCGGCCGAGAAGACGAAGTTGGCCGCCCAGCTCCAACAGCGAACCGCCCAGCCGCCGAAAAAGGACGCGACCTCAGCCGAACAGCCCGCCGCCCAGCCCACGCCGCAAGAAAAGCCGTCGACTCCCGCCGTTGACGTCCAGAAGCAGAAGGACGATGCCGCGGCTGTCAAACGTCTTGCGGAAGACCTCAAAAGGTTCGACCAGGAGATCCGATCGACGGAGGCCGCCATCCGCTCCGAGCAGGACAAAAAGAATGTCCTCGACGCCCAGCTCACCAAAGACGCTGCTGAGAAGTCTCGATTGGCCGCGCAACTCAAAGGGCAGGCAAAAAGGAAGGTTGATGCCCCGAAAGGCGCTCCTCAGCTCGAAGAGAAGGCGACCGCTCCGAAACCCGACGATGCCGCCGCCTCCAAACGTCTCGCAGAGGAGTTGCGGAAGATCGATGCGGACATTCGTTCGACGGTAGCGGCGATCAAGTCCGAGGGCGACAAAAAACGAGCAATCGACGCGCAACTCGCCAAGGACAACAGCGAGAAGTCCCGACTCACGGCCCAAATTCAACGCGCCGCCCAAGTGAAGCCGCCCGTCGAGAGCAAAAAGGTCGACGTCCCGAAGCCCGAAGAACCGAAGCCGCCGTTCGCCGATGCCGCAAAACAGAAGCAGGAGCAAGAAGCCGCAGCGAGGCGAGTGGCCGACGAGCTCAAACAACTCGACGCGGCGATCAAGACGACCGATGGGCAGCTGAAGGCGGAGAGCGACCGGAAAAAGGCGATCGATCAGCAGAACGCGAAGACGAGCGCCGAGATCGCGTCCCTCAAGGATCTTCTTGCCAAACGCGTCGCCCAGCCGCTGAAGCCGGTTGAGGGCAAGAAGGACGACGTTGCCGCCGTCCAGCAGAAGCCCGACGAGAAGCAGCGCAAAGAAGAGGAGGCTGCGCGCAAACGAGTGGCCGACGACTTGAAGAAGATCGACGCGGACATCCGAGCGACTGAGGCTGCGATCAAAACCGAAGTGGACAAAAAGAAGGTCTACGATGCTCAGCGTGCCAAGGACAACGCGGAGAAGACCAACCTCGTCGCACAGATTCAGCAACGACGTGGTGCCCAGCCGCCGAAAAAAGACGCGACTCCCGCTGAACAGCCGGCCGCTCCGCCCAAGCCCGACGAAAAGAAGCCACCCGCCGCGGATGTCGAGAAGCAAAAGCGGGACGACGAGTTGAAGGCGAAGCGGCTCGCAGAGGACCTCAAGAAGCTCGACGGCGAGCTCAAATCTGTCGAGACGGCGATCAAATCCGAGTTGGACAAGAAGAAGACCATCGACGCTCAAGTCCAGAAGGACAATGCGGAGAAGAAGCGACTACAAGGGGATTTGGCCCGCCGGGAAGCCGACCGGAAGGCCGCCGCGGACAAGCAGCGATTGGAGGAGCAGAAGAAGGCGGAGGAGAAGCCAAAAGGTGTGTTCTGCGCACTCATCTCCTTCTTCATTCGCTCACTTGCAGAGAAACCCGCCCCACCTGAAGCCCCGCCGAAGCGGACGGACGAAAAGAAAGGTGAGTGCTTGCAAGCAATCATTCCATTTCATTTATTCCCTCGTTTAGAACCGAAAGCCCCGAAGCCAGCGGACGAACCGAAAGAGGAGAAAAAAAAGTCGAAGAAGACGGCGATCGTCCCGCTCCCCGACGACGACGAAGTGAGTTCGGCGAGCGAAGCGCTCTCCGTGTCGTCGCGCGACTCGCTGAAGCCGGCCGGCATGCCCAAATCGAACTGGGGCGACGAGTACGGAATCCTCGACAAGCTGGACGTCACCCTGCTGCTGGAGCAGATGCCCGACCACGAGAGCGTGACGGTCGCCCTCTTCGACGTGTTCGACTACGTGGAGCGCTACGTGGAGCAGCCGGGCGTCAAGCGACAGCGGAAAGCCGAGGAAAGCGCTCCAGCTGGCGCTCCAGCCACGCCACCGGCCGCTCCCGTCCAGAAGCCGAAAGCGGCCGCCCCGGTCGAAAAGCCGCCGCAAGCGGACGATTTGATCAACGACCTGGACGTGACGCTCGTGCTGGAGCAGATGCCTGACGACGAAAACATTTCTGCCTCCCTCTACGACATGTTCGAGTCCTCCGAACTGAAGACGGCGGCCGCCGCCCCGGAAGTCGAAGGCCGCCCGCCGCACGAAGAGCCGCGAACAACCGCCGGCTCCTGCCGCTGCTCCAGCCGCTCCAGCCGCTCCCGCGCCGGAAGTGAAGGACGACAAGCTGCGCGACATGGACATCACGCTGCTGTTGGAGTCGCTGCCCGACGAGGAGTTTCTCGAGGTCTCGCTCTACTGCACGTTCGCCGAGGTCGGGGCGCGCTTCAACGCGGTGAGCAAGGAGTTCGACGTCACGCTGATCCTCGAGCAATGGGAAGAGGAGGACCTGTGCGAGGTCTCGTTGTACAGCGTGTTCGAGGGACTCGAAGTGGACCTCAAGCAGCCGAAGAAACAGAAACGTGAGTTCATTCTGTTTAACGAGAGCTTCAATTGTTGTGATCGCACGGCTTCTTTGTTCACTCGCGAATTGCCCTCGTTCCAGGCAAGACGCTGCCGAGTGCCGAGGCGTCGGTGGACGAGAGCGAGAGCACGGACGTCGAGTTGACGCCCGAGCAGACGGCCGCCGCCAAGCGACGTGCGGACGTCCACAAGCAGAAGCTGGAGGACGCGAAAAAAGCGAAGGATTTAGAGGCCGCGCAGAAGAAGCCGGCCGAATCCAAACCGCCGCCGCCGGAAGTCCCAAAGAAGGCGGAGAAAAGTAAACGATTGCAGTCGATGAATGGACGATCCACTGCTTTGTTTCAGACAAAGAAGTCCCACCTGCTGAACAGTCCAAAGTCGAGGAGAAGCCGGCAGCCGCTCCCGATGCTTCCAAGGATGAGAGCAAACGCGTCAAGAAGCGAACGAAGACGGTTGACGCTGAGGACGTGAAAAAGGCAGTGGAGGAGTCCAAGTCCGCCGCTCCAGTCGAACAACCGTCCGCTGCTCCGAAAGACGAGAGCAAGAAGGTCAAGAAACGCACGAAGACCGTAGACGCCGACGATGTCAAGCAGGCAGTGGATGAATCAATGGCACCTGCTCCGGCTGAACGAGCGCTTGCTGAAAAGAAGGAAGAGCAGCCCGTTGCTCCGAAAGACGAGAGCAAGAAGGTCACCAAACGGACGAAGACGATCGATGCGGAAGACGTCCAAAAGGCCGTCGAGCAACAATCGGCGCCCTCTACCGCTCCCGAGGCCCCGAAGGACGACGGGAAGCGAGTGAAGAAGCGCACTAAAACGGTGGAAGCCGACGACGTCAAGAAGGCCGTCGAAGAATCAAAGGCCGCTGCCGCTCCCAGCGAGCTGGCTGCCATCGAGAAGAAAGGTTAGTTGTGAACCCTCTGTTCGGTTCACCCTCAATTTGTTTTAGACGCCGCACCCCAACCGCCCGCTTTGAAGGACGTGGAAAAGACGAAGGCGGAGGACGCCGCAGCCGCCAAGCGACTAGCGGACGAGTTGCGGAAGTTCGAGAGCGACATCAAGGCTGTTGAGACGTCCATCAAGGCCGAGCAGGACAAAAAGAAGTCGATTGATGCGCAAATCGCAAAGGACAACGCAGAGATCGCCCGGTTGAAGGCTCAAAGGAAGGCCGAGCCGCCGACCGTTCCGCCCAAAACGGAGGAACCCAAAGGTTCGTGATGCAAACGGCTGTAAGCAGAATGATGCCGTCGTTTAGAAAAAGAACCCGCCGTTCCCGAAGCTCCAAAGGACGAGAGCAAGCGAGTGAAGAAGCGGACGAAGACGGTGGACGCCGAGGACGTGAAAGCGGCTGCCGAACAAGCAAAGGCCGCCGTTCCGGAGGTCCCGCTAAAGGATCAGAAAGGTACTTGTGCTCTCAATCAGACCGAATCACCTCGAATCCTCTTTTAGAGCAACCGGCCGCCTCCGTCGAAGCGAAAGCGGACGACGCGCAACGACAGAAGCGAGAGGACGAATTGAAACAGAAAAAGGCCGCCGAGGACGCCGCCAAGGCGCTCGCAGACGCGCTGAAGAAGTTGGACACGGAGATCCGTGCCGTCGAAGTGTCCATCAAGGCAGAGAGCGACAAGAAGCGCGTGATCGACTCGCAACTTCAAAAGGACACCGCCGACCTTCAGAAACTCCGCGAGCAGGTGGCCGAATGCGCGAAGACGCAGCCGGCCGTTCCGAAAAAGCCGGAGGACAAGCCGAAAGGTGGGCAATTGCAGCCGGTCGTTCATTAACGTTGTCTTGGTTTGCAGAAGGCGAGAAGAAGGAAGCTGCTGTTCCGGACACCGCCCAGCAGAAACGCGAGCAGGAGGCGGCCGCAAAGCGCGTTGCGGACGAGTTGAAGCGATGGGAGGCCGAAATTCGTTCGACTGAAACGGCGGTCAAGAGCGAGCAGGACCGCAAAAATACGATCGTTTCGCAGCTCCAAAAGGACCAAGCAGACGCCGCGCGGTTGCGTGAGCAGTTGAGCGCACGCAATGCCGCCGTTGCGAAGAAGCCGGCGACCGATGCCCAAAAGAAAGACGACGCAAAGAAAGGTTCGTGCTTGCATCCAACAATCGCATCGATCAATCGAGTGCTTTCAGCGCCCGAACCGAAAAATGAGCAGCCGGCTGTTCCGCCCAAGCCGCAGGACACGAAGCCGTCCGCTGCGGACCTCGAGAAACAGCGAAGGGAGGACGAGGCGGCTAGAAAGCGAGTGGCCGACGAGCTCAAGAAAATCGAGAGTGAGATCCGTTCGACGGAAGCCGCGATCAGGGCCGAAGACGACAAGAAGCGAGTCCTCGACCAGCAGATCGCAAAGGACACCGCTGAGAAGTCGAAGTTGGCCGCTCAGCTCCAACAGCGCGACGCCCAGTTGAAGAAAAAGGATGAGGCGGCTGTCGAGCAACCGGCAGCTCCGAAGCCCGACGGAAAGAAGCCATCCGTCGATGACGCACAACGAGCGAAAGAAGCGCAGGCCACCGCTAAACGTCTCGCCGATGAGTTGAAGCGATTGGACGCGGAGATCCGCACCGTCGAGTCGTCCATCAAATCGGAAGCGGACAAGAAGAAGTCGATTGATGCCCAGATCCAAAAAGACGCTGCCGAGAAGTCCCGCTTGTCCACCCAGCTCCAGCAACGTGACGAGCAGGCGCGAAAGCAAGCGGAAGCTGATGCAAAGCGCAAGATTGACGAGGAGAAGAAAGGTTGGCAAGCCCGTGTGTTTACGTGATTCATGCGATCGATTACAGCCAAAGAACCTTCGAAGAAGGAAGAGGAGCCGGCCGCTCAACCGACGCCCGACGAGAAGCCGCCCTCAACCGCTGACCTCGCAAAACAAAAACAGGAAGCGGAAGTGGCAGCCAGGCGGCTCGCAGAGGACCTCAAGAAGATCGACCAGGAGATCCGTTCGGCCGAAACGGCGATCAAGAGCGAGCAGGACAAGAAGCGTGCTCTTGATGCCCAGAATTCGAAAGACGCTGCTGAAGTCCAACGTCTGCAAGCGGAACTCGCAAAGCGCGCTGCTGACAAGCCGCAGAAGAAGCCCACCGAATCCAAGCAGCGTACGTTCCTCACCCATTCTTTTTATCACTCCCACTCGTTGCTTTCAGCCGTCGAACCGCCCAAAAAGGACGAACAGCCGAGTGTCCCGCCCAAAACGGACGAGAAGGTCAAGGGTACGCGTTTACATTGCCGTCTTGCTCGTCCATTGATCTCGCCGCTTTCAGATGTTTCGGCTACGCCCGCGGAGGTCGAGAAGCAGAAGCGCGACGACGAGTTGAAGCAAAAGAAAGAAGCGGAGGCCGCCTCGAAGCGTGTTGCCGACGAATTGAAGAAGCTGGAGGCCGAGATTCGATCTGCAGAGTCGTCGCTGAAGGCGGAGAGTGAGAAGAAGCGCACGATCGACTCGCAACTCCAACGCGATCAAACGGAGATCACGAAGCTCCGCCAGCAGCTGGCTCAACGCACCGCCCAGCAAGCGAAGAGCAAACAGCCGGAAGTCGCGCTAAAGAAGGCGGAGGAAACGAAAGGTTCGTTTTGACTTCATTGGGGTCAATCATTGATTCTGTTCGTTGTGCAGAACCCGCTCCCGCCGACAAGGCGCCCACGCCGGCGGAGGCCGAGAAGCCGCGCAAAGAGGCGGAGGCTGCCGCCAAACGTCACGCGGACGAGTTGCGGAAGATCGAGAGCGACATTCGGGCCGTTGAGTCGTCGTTGAAGGCGGAGGTCGACAAGAAGAAGTCGATGGACTCGCAGTTGACCAGAGATCGTGCGGAGGTCGCAAAGTTGAAGGATCAAATCGCCCGACGAGACGCCGCCTCCAAGCAGCCCGTTGAACAACCGAAGAAGGACGAAAGTGAGTGGACACAAGGGAGTGCCCGTCAATCAAGCGTGTGTTCGTTTAGAAGCTCCATCGAAGCCGGAAGAAGCAAAGCCGCCCGCTGCGGACCTCGAGAAACAACGCAAGGAGGACGAAGCGGCCAAGGAGCGAGTTGCCGACGAGTTGAAGAAAATCGAGGGCGAAATTCGTTCGACCGAAGCGGCCATCAAATCGGAGAGCGACAAGCAGAAGACGATTAACGCTCAATCTGCAAAAGACACGGCCGAAATTAAGCGGTTGAGAGACCAACTCGCTAGCAAGAAGATCGACACGACCGACGAGCAACCCGCCGTTCCGCCCAAGCAGGAGGAGAAGCCGAAAGGTGAGCCCTTGGGATCGATTCGAGTTGTGCAGAGCACCACTTCTTTGCTTCCAATGCAACGCCAAATCCTTTCGTTTAGACGCTCCCGCCGTAGACGAGAAGCAGAAACGGGAGGCGGACGCCGCAGCCGCCAAGCGACTCGTCGACGACCTGAAGAAGTTGGACGGCGAGATCCGCTCAACGGAAGCGGCGATCAAGAGCGAGCAGGACCGCCAGAAGGCCCTTGACTCGCAGCTCACAAAGGACAACGCGGAGAAGTCCCGGCTGACCCAACAGCTTCAAGCTCGCGCCCCGCAGCCCCCGAAAGACGGGAAGAAGGCGGAAGATGCCGCCGCCGTCCCGCCCACCGACGACAAGCAGAAGCGAGAGTACGAGTTGAAGTCGAAGAAGGAGCAGGAAGCCGCCGCCAAGCGCGTCGCCGAGGAGTTGCGGAAGATCGAGGCCGAAATTCGGACGATCGAGGGCCACTTGAAGACGGAGAGCGACAAGCTGAAGTCGGTCGAGTCCCAGTCGACCAAGGACCGCGCTGAGATCGCTCGATTGAACGACCAGTTGGCGGCCAAGCGAGCGACTGTCCAGCAAAAGCCGGTGGAGGGGAAGCCCGAAGCGAGCAAGAAGGACGAGACTCCCGCTCCGCCCAAGGACGACAAGCCGCCCGCCGTTGACGCGCAGCAGCAAAAAAGGATCGCTGAGGAGTTGAAGAAGTTGGAGGCCGAAATTCGCACGACCGAGACGGCCATCAAGAGCGAGCAGGAAAAGAAGCGCACGAGCGATGTCCAATCGACCAAGGATCGGGCTGAGGTCGCTCGTCTGTCCGCTGAGCTCCAGAAACGATCGGCCGACCAGAAAAAGGCGGAGGAATCCAAGAAAGGTGAGTGTTCGCTGCTTCTTCATTCACCATTCGGGATTTCAGCAGTCGAGCCGCCGAAGAAGGACGAGGTCGCCGCTGCTCCGAAAGTGGACGAGAAGAAGGAACAAAGTACGTCCATTCTATTCGCTCGATTTAATTCACATTCATTCGTTTAGAAGTAGAGAGCACGCCCGAAGATACGCCCGTTCAGCCCGCCGCTGCGCAGGAGAAGAAGGACGACGCGGCGACTGCCAAACGCCTTGCTGAGGACCTCAGAAAGATTGACAGCGAGCTGAAGGTCGTCGAGGCGTCGATCAAAACCGAGAACGACCGAAAGAAGGCGCTGGACTCGCAGAACGCCAAGGATACCGCTGAGGTCGCCCGCCTCACAGCTCAGCTTCAAGCGCGAGAAGCGAAGGCTGCGGACGACGCGAAACGGCTCGAAGAGAAGCGGAAGGCCGATGAGCTCGCCTTGAAGAAGTCTGCAGATGACCGCAAAGCAAAGGATGCTGGGGAGAAAGCGGTCGATCAACAGGTCAAAGACGAAAGTACGTTCAATTAACCATAGAAAACCCTTGATTAAACACGTTCGTTTAGAAGTGACCGAACCGCCGGCCGTCGACCAGAAGAAAATCGCCGAAGAATTGCGGAAGATCGAAGCGGAGATCAAATCCATCGAGTTCTCGCTGAAGTCCGATCAAGACAAGAAGCGCGCTCTCGATGCCCAGCTCCAAAAGGACACCGCTGAAGGGAAACGGTTGAAGGATCAGTTGGCGGCTAAGCGCGATGCCGAAGCGAAGAAAGCGGGCAACCAAAAGGCAGTGGACAAGCCGAAGGGTAAGCAGTGGAGTGAGGACGGATGAGCGGTCTCTAATGAGCATTTAACTCGTCGCTTTAAATTCCCACGTGCTTTCAACGACCACACTGTTTCAGACACACCCGCCGCCGCCAGCGAGCCGGAGACGCCGCAGGAGGACGCGGCGGCCCTGAAGCGAGTGGCCGACGAGTTGCGCAAGATCGATGCGGAGATCCGTACCGTTGAAGCGTCGATCAAGAGCGAGCAGGACAAGCAGAAGTCTGTTGAGGCGCAGATCGCTAAGGACTCTGCTGAACGGAAGCGAGTCCAAGAGTTGTTGTCGAAGCGAGCCAACGAGTTGGTTTCGAAGAAGACTGAGGATGAGCAGAAAGGTTCGTGCTGTCCTTCCAATCCTCTCCACACATCCCTTCCTTTCTTGCAGCCAAACAAGCGGGCAAGAAGGACGAGGCGTCCAAGCCGGAGGAAGCGAAGCCCGTCCCCGCCGATCAGGACAAGCAGAAGCCCGCTGCTGCCGCCGTCGACCAGAAGAAGATCGTCGAGGAGCTGCGGAAAATCGAGAGCGAGCTTAAGTCGACGGAAGCTGCGATCAAATCGGAGGGCGAGCGGAAGCGTGCGACCGATGCGCAGAACGCAAAGGACTCTGCTGAAATCAAGCGAGTCCAACAGGAACTCCAAAAGCGATCTGCCCAGGTGCCGAAGACGGGAGCCGAAGAGAAACGTACGTTCATTTCATTCGATTCCAACCAACGTGGTCTGTTTGTAGCGAAAGAACCTGCCAAGAAGGACGAACAGCCGGCCGCTCCGTCCAAGCTCGAAGAGAAGCCAGCCGTCGATGTCGAGAAGCAACGACGCGAAGACGCGTTGAAGCAGAAGAAGGAGCAGGAGGCGGCCAACAAGCGCGTCGCTGACGAGATCAAGAAGATTGACCAGGAGATGCGCACCGTCGAAGCGTCGATCAAGGCCGAGAGCGACAAGAAGCGGTCGGTCGAGCTGCAGCTCCAAAAGGAGACCGCCGAGCGGGCCAAGTTGACGCAACAGCTCCAGCAACGTGACGCAGATGCGAAGAAAGGTGAGCTGCAATCCAATAAGGTCTACCCAATTTAATCGTTTCAGCGCAACCACCGACCGTCGCTCAGCCCGACGAAAAGCAGGTCTCGCTCGCCGATCGCGAGAAACAACGCAAAGAGGACGAAGCGAACGCTCGACGACTCGCCGACGACCTCAAGAAAATCGAGGCAGACATCCGAGCGACGGAAGCGGCGATCAAGAGCGAGCAGGACAATCAGAAGACCCTGGCTGCTCAGAATGTGAAGGACTCTGCTGAAATTCAACGTTTGCAAGCGGATCTCGCGAAGCGCGCAGCAGTCCAGCCGAAACCGGAAGCCGCCCAGCCTCCCACTCCACAAAAGAAGACGGACGACGCGGCAGCTGCGATGCGTGTTGCGGAGGACCTCAAAAAGATCGACAACGAACTGAAGGCCATTGAAACGTCGATCAAGGCCGAGCAGGACAAGAAAAAGGCCCTTGAGGCTCAGCTGACTAAAGATGCCGCTGAATTGAAGCGCCTGCAAGGGCAATTGGCCAAACGCCCCGTCCCACCGAACGATGAGCCGTCGATCGCCTCAAAGAAGCCTGAGGAAGCACTCGCTCAACCGCCCGAACCCGACGAAAAGAAGCCGTCTGCTGCGGACGTCGAAAAGCAACGTCGAGAGCAGGAGGCGGCCGTCAAACGGCTCGCTGATGATCTCAAGAAGGTCGAGCAGGAAATCCGCACAACGGAGGCGGCGATCAAATCGGAGAACGATCGCAAGAAGACGCTGGACGTTCAAAACTCTAAGGATTCTGCTGACGTCGCCCGCCTGAAGGAACAACTCCAACGAGCGGCACAGGCGAAGAAAGAAGAGACGGCGCTCGCGAAGAAACCGGAGGACAAGCCGAAAGGTTCATTCATTTCATTCGTTCGGATTCACTCATTTGTTGCCATTTACAGAGACCGTCGAGAAGCCGGCTGCCGCCCCAACTGAACCGGAGAAGCCGAAGGAAGACCCGGCTGTCGTTAAGCGACTTGCAGACGAGCTCAAGAAAATCGACCAGGAGATCCGATCGATCGAAACGGCCATCAAGGCGGAGGGCGACCGGAAGAAGGCGGTGGATGCGCAGAATTCGAAGCTGACCGCTGAAGTCCAACGTCAGCAAAATGAACTGAAGAAACGGGCGGATAATCTCGCGTCCAAGCAGTCAGTGGAGCAGGCGAAGAAAGGTAGAGTAAACTCATCACTTCTGCGTCACCAATTCATGTTCATTTCAGCGCAAGAACCCACGAAGAAGGACGAGGCGCCCGTCGAACAGCCGACCGCCCCGAAGCAAGACGACGCGGCAGCTGCGAAGCGCATCGCTGATGAGTTGCGGAAGATCGAGGCCGAGCTGAAGACCATCGAGGCGTCGATCAAATCCGAGAGCGAGAAGAAGCGTGTCTTTGATTCGCAAATCCCCAACGACACGGCCGAGAAGTCGAAGTTGATCGCGCAACTCCAACGCGCTGCACAAACCCAGCAGAAAGCTGCCACTCTCGCCGAGCAGCCGACCGCTCCGCCCACGACCGACGAAAAGAAGCCGTCCGTCGCCGACCTCGAAAAGCAGAAGCAGGAAACTGCGGCTGCCACCGAACGGCTCGCTGAGGACTTGAGGAAGGTCGAAAGCGAGTTGAAGTCCGTTGAGGCGTCGATCAAGGCCGAGCACGACCGAACGAAGGTCCTCGACTCGCAGCTCCAGCGTGATCAAGCCGAGATCTCGAAGCTGAATGCCCAGCTCCAGGAACGATCGAAGCAGCAAAAGCCAGTCGAGACGCCCAAAGAGAAGCCGGACGCTTCGCGCAAGCCGGAGGAAACGAAGCCGTCTGCTGCGGACCTTGAGAAGCAACGGCGAGAGCAGGAGGCAGCAAGCAAGCGAATGGCTGACGATTTGCGCAAGCTTGACGCCGACATCCGCTCGACCGAAACAACGCTCAGGGCCGAGAGCGACAAGAAGCGAACGATCGACTCCCAGCTGCAGAAAGATGCCGCCGAGGTCGCCCGTTTGAAGAAAGAGATGGCCGGACGAGCAGCTCAACAGGCGAAACAACCGGAGGCTTCGGCCGCCAAGAAGGACGAAATGCCCGCTCCGAAGCCCGACGAAACGAAGCCGTCCGCTGCGGACAGCGAGAAGCAACGGGAAGACGATGCGGCCGCCGCCAAACGTGTTGCCGACGAGCTCAAAAAGATTGAGGGAGAGCTCCGCAGCGTTGAAGGCGCGATCAAGTCGGAAGTGGAGAAGAAGAAGTCGATCGATGCCCAGCTCCAGAAGGATGCGAGCGAGAATTCGCGTTTGTCCGCCGAGCTCCAGAAACGCGCGGCCCAGCTCCAAAAGCAGGCGGAGGCAGACGCAAAGAAGGCATCGCCGAAGGATGCAGTTGAACAGCCGAAAGGTTCGTTTCGACGAGATTTGAGAGGGGTTACTCATTTGTTTCGTGTTTCAGAACCCGCTCCCGTTGACGAGAAGAAGCCATCTCCTGCCGTGGTCGAGAAGCAACGAAAGGAAGACGAGCTCAAAGCCAAGCGCCTTGCGGATGACCTCAAAAAGATTGATGGCGAGATCCGCACCGTTGAGTCGTCGATCAAATCGGAGGGCGATCGCAAGAAGACGCTGGACGCTCAAATCTCGAAGGACTCTGCTGACGTCGCCCGTTTGCGCGATCAATTGAGCAAACAAGATGCCCAACAGAAAGAGGAGTCCGTAAAGAAAGGTTCGTGCCCGCATTCACCAATCACATCGAGCAATCGCCTTCTTGCAGCGCCCGAATCGACCAAGGCCGTCGACAAATCCGCCGCTCTCGAGAAGCAACAGCAGGAGGCGGCAGCCAAGCGACTTGGCGATGAGCTCAAAAAGATCGACGCCGAGCTGAAGACCATCGAGACGGCCATCAAGAGCGAGAGCGAGAAGAAGCGCACGATCGACGCGCAGCTCCAGCGTGATCAGACTGAGCGAGCCCGCTTGATCGCCCAACTTCAACAACGCAGCGAGCAGTTGAAGAAGCAAACCGAAGTCGACGCACGGAAGAAGAGCGAGGAGTCGAAGAAAGGTAGAAGATGTTGCTTCCACCAATCGATTCATTCGTTCGTTTGCAGCTCTAGAGCCTGCAAAGAAGGACGAGGCGCCCGTCGAACAACCGCCCAAGCCGGACGACGTGAAGACGACTCCTGCCGACAGCGAGAAGCAACGAAAGGAGGCAGAGGCATCGGCCAAGCGACTAGCGGACGACTTCAAGAAGCTTGACGCCGACATCCGCACGACCGAAGCCGCCTTGAAGAGCGAGCTGGACAAGCAGAAGACCATCGTTGCTCAGAATTCGAAGACCACCGCTGAAGTTGCCCCTTTGAAGCAGGAGTTGGCCAAACGATCGAGCCTGCCGGCGCCTAAAAAGGATGAGCAGCCGCCCGCTCAGCCCAAGCCCGACGAGAAACCGTCGCCCGCCGACGTCGAGAAGCAGCGCAAAGACGACGCCGCTGCTGCCAAGCGTGTTGCGGACGACCTGAAGAAGTTGGACGGCGAGATCAAGGCGGTGGAAGGCCAATTGAAGTCCGAGAGCGACCGGAAGAAGACGTCGGACGCTCAAATCGCACGAGATTCCGCTGAAGCGGCCCGATTGCGGGACGAACTCCAACGACGAGCGGCACAGTCGAAGAAGCCGGACGATCACGCGGCAAAGAAGGACGAGCAGAAACCAAAAGGTCAGTTCTTTCTGTTTGTAATGCCGGTCTTCCGTAGCGTACGGAAACCGAACGGACAAATAAGATCTATAAGGGTGTGCAACGCGTGCGTCCTTCTCGCCCACGCTTTCCGTTGCGTTTCCGTTCGCTATGGAGGACCGACATACATGAATCGGACCTAATTTCCTTCTTCCACCTTGCAATCAAATCGGGAGTGCCCGTTCACGAATCAATCCCATTCGCTTGCAGAGCCCGAACCGCCCGCTGCCGCTCCCACCGACGAGAAGAAGCCCTCTGCGATCGAATTGGTGAAGCAGAAGCAACAAGAAGAGGCCGCCAAGCGCGCAAAAGAGTTGGAGGACCGCAAGGTTGAAGACGAGCGACTCCGACAGGACGCCGAGACCAAGCGCAAGGCCGATGCGGAGACGAAGAAAGCGGCCGACGAGCGGAAGCGACTGGACGACGAGGAGAAGAAGCGGGTCGCCGCCGTAGTCGCGAAGATCGACGGCGAGCTGAAGACCGTCGAATCTTCGATCAAGGCCGAGCAGGAGAAGAAACGGGCGATCGACCTGCAGAACACGAAAGACGCTGCTGAGATCAAGCGCCTCAAGGAGGATTTGGCCAGTCGGGACGCCCAATCGAAGCGTCAAGCCGAATCGGACGCGCAGAAGGCGGTGACCGACGAGCAGCGCGAAGCCGAACGGCAAAAGCGACTCGCAGAGCAAGCAGAGATCGACGCCTTGCTCGCTGGACTGGGCGACGGCGACATTTCGGATGGCTCGTTGTCCGTGGACAGCGGCAAGTCGGCCAAGAAGCCCAAGGGTTCGTTCGAGAGTCGGGGATCCTCGTGCTTACGATCCATTCGTTTAGAAGTGGAGAAGTTGAAGCCGGAGAGTCAGGAGAAGTTCCAGCAGGCCGAAGGTTCGTTGTGAAGGGAATGCTCAAATGATTGCCGTTCGTTTAGAACCGGCGGCTCCGAAGGACGAGAGCAAGAAGGTCAAGAAGCGAACGAAGACCGTGGACTCGGAGGACGTGAAGAAGGCTGTCGAAGAATCTCAACCCGCTGCGCCCGCCGAAGCGGCGGCTGTCGAAAAGAAGGGTACGTTCACGAACAACTCGCAACGTCCTAACCGCCGCTGTTGGTTTAGAAGTCGAGCATCCCAAACCGTCGACTGCCGACCTCGAGAAGCAGAAGCGAGAGGAAGAGTTGAAGTCGAAGCGGTTGGCGGACGAAAAGAAGAGTACGCTCTTGTGCTTGCATCATTGCGAATTATTCCTTCGTGTTTAGCGCAAGACGCCGCCAAGCAGAAGGCCGATGCGGAGGCGAAACGGGCGGCCGACGAGCAGAAGCGACTCGACGAGCAGAAGGCGAAAGGTTCGTGTTCAGTCGATTGATTCGCGAACATCCAATCGAATTCCAGAGCAAGTCGCCGTTCAACAACCGCCACCGGTCGAGAAGATGGAGGAGAAGGCCGTCGCTCCCGTTCAACAATCGGCCGAAACTCCCGCTGCTCCGAAAGACGCCTCAAAGAAGGTCACCAAACGAACGAAAACGGTCGATGCGGAGGACGTCATGGCAGCAGTCGAGCAAACGGCACTTGCTCCTGCTGCCGATGTTCCGAAGGACGCCGCAAAGAAGGTCACCAAGAGGACGAAGACCGTTGATGCGGAGGACGTCAAGAAGGCCGTCGAGCAATCGAAGGCAGCCCCACCGGCCGAACAGCCGTCTGCCGAAAAGAAAGGTTTGTGCAGTGGTCACTATTCGTTACTCATCGTCCTCGTTGCAGAACCTGAAACTCCCGCTCCGGCCGCGAAGGTCGACGAGAAGAAGGCGGCGCCGGCCGAACTCGCCGCATCGAAGGTGAACGACGCAAAAGGTTCGTGCACTTGTTCGCGGCACACACTTCATTCCATTGCTTTCAGCAAAAGAGCCCGCCGCTCCCGACGCGAAGAAGGACGAGTCCAAGCCGCCGGCTCCTGTCGACGCCCCGAAGGACGACGGCAAGCGGGTGAAGAAGCGCACAAAGACTGTGGATGCAGAGGACGTCAAGAAGGCTGTCGATGAGTCCAAGGTCGCCGCTCCTCCCCAACAGCCGCCCGTTGAGCAGAAAGACGGGCAGGCCGCACCGGAAGCTCCCAAAGACTCCTCGAAGAAGGTCACCAAACGGACGAAGACCGTCGATGCGGAGGATGTCCAGAAGGCTGCCGGAAAGAAGGGTACGTGCTGATCCATTTGTATTCGTTCTACAATCCTTGCCGACATTCCAGAAGCCGAAGCACCCGCTGCAACTCCCGAAAAGAAAGGTGGGTGCTAGTTCGTGTTCTTCACTCACAGCCGTCTTTCAGCCGAACCCGTGGCCATGAAGGAGAGCGAGCAGCCGGCAGCTCCGTCCAAGCCCGCCCTCGATGTCGAGAAGCAACGCCGCGAAGATGAGTTGAAACAGAAGAAGGAGGCCGAAGCGAACGTCAAGCGCATCGCGGACGAGTTGCGCAAGCTGGAGGGCGAGATTCGAACGATTGAAGCGTCGATCAAAGCGGAGAGCGACAGGCTGAAGTCGATCAATGCCCAGCTCCAACGAGATCAAACGGAACGATCTCGATTGTCCGCCCAGCTCGAGAAGAAGAAGAAGGCGGAACAACCCGCCGAGCAGCCCGCAGTTGCGCCCAAGCCAGCTGAGCAGAAAGAAGGTGAGCATTTCTCGTTCCATGCTCGATCACTCATTCGTGCGTTCCGTTAAGAAGTGGCCGCTCCAAAGCCCGACGAGAAGCCGGTGGCTGCCGACGTCCAAAAGCAGGCGGCCGAGCAGAAACGACGCGACGAGGCGGAGATCAAGCGGATCGACGGCGAGGTCAAGACACTCGAAGGTCAACTCAAAAGCGAGCTGGACAAAAAGAAGGCGGTCGACCAGCAGAATGCGGCAACGAGCGCTGAGATCACGAAGTTGAAGTCCCAATTGAGCGAACGCGACGCGCGGTTGAAGAAACAAACGGAGGAGGACGCGAAGACAGGTGCGGGTCGATTGCATTCGTTCAGTGGAGTTCATTCCGTTCGATTGCAGCTAAAGAACCCGCGAAGAAAGACGAGGCGCCCACACCAAAGGTTGAAGGTTTGTCGTTCATTCATTTCAATCGAATTTAACGTTCTCCTGGCAGAAGCGACCCCAGCGAAGCCCCCGACCGCCGCCGACGCCGTCCAGCAGAAGCGAGAAGCCGAGGCCGCCGCCAAACGCGTTGCCGAAGAGCTGCGGAAGATGGAGGGCGAGATTCGAACGATTGAAGCGTCGATCAAGTCCGAAACGGACAAGAAACGCACGATCGACACTCAACTCCAACGTGATCAGGCCGAACGGTCGAAGTTGGCCGCTCAGCTCCAGCAACGAGCCGTCCAGCCGCCGAAGAAAGACGCGACTCCAGCCGAACAGCCCTCCGAACAACCCACACCGCAAGAGAAGCCGCCTACCGCTGCGGCCGACCTTGAGAAGCAGAAGAAGGACGATGCGGCGGGCGCGAAACGACTCACCGATGAGTTGCGGAAGATCGAGAGCGACATCAAGGCCATCGAGTTGTCGATCAAGGCCGAGGGCGACGAAAAGCGTGTCCTCGACGCGCAGATTGCCAAAGACTCCACCGAAATCAATCGGATTGCCGCTCAGCTCAAGAAGCAATCGGAAGAAGCCGCTGCAAAGACCAAGACGGGAGAGCAACCGAAGGGTTCGTTCACAACAACCCCCCTGATTCCTTTTGACCCACTCGTTTCAGAGCTACCGGCCACAAAGAAAGAGGAGACGCCCATTGAGCAGCCGCCCAAACCCTCCGCTGCCGACGTCGAGAAGCAACGACGAGAGCAGGAGGCAGCCGCCAAACGCGTGGCCGAGGAGTTGCGCAAGCTGGAGACCGAATTGAAGTCCCTCGAGTCGTCCATCAGGACGGAGCTGGACAAGAAGCGCGCGATCGACCTGCAAAACCAAAAGCAGGCCGTCGAAGTGAAGCGCTTGCAGGAGCAAGTCGCCAAACGGGACGCCGACCACAAGAAACAGGCGGAGATCGACGGGAAGAAAGGTGCAGTGAATTGATTGCCTTCGTTTGATCACTCGTGTGTTTGCAGTCCAAGAACCGCAAAAGAAGGAAGATACACCCGTCCAGCCGCCCGTGGAATCCAAGCCCGCTGAACTCGCAGAGAAGAAGCGGCAGGATGAGGCAGCCGTCAGGCGCCTTGCGGACGACCTCAAGAAGATTGAAGCGGAACTCAAATCCGTCGAAACGGCGATCAAGGCGGAAAACGAGAAGAAGCGCACGATCGATGCTCAACTCGCCAAGGATTCCGCTGAGCAGAAACGCCTCTCCGACATGTTGGCCAAACGTGCGAATGAGCAGACGAAACAAGCGGAGGTCGACAGCAAGAAGGCAGAGTCCAAACGTGCGTTCTCGTTCCTCCCTCCTCATTCGACCAATTCCTTGCGATTTCAGCCGCCGAATCGCCCAAAGACGAGACTCCCGCCGTTCCTTCCAAGCCGAAGGAGCAGGAGGGTGAGCATCGATCAATTGGGTGATTAGTGGAATCAATCATCTCGTTTAGAAGCAAAGCCCACTCCCGCCGAAGTCGAGAAGCAGCGGAAGGAGGACGAGTTGAAACAAAAGAAGGAAGCAGAAGCCACTTCGAAGCGCCTTGCGGACGACCTGCGAAAGATCGATGCGGAAATTCGATCGACGGAGGCCGCGATCAAGACGGAAGCCGACAAGAAGCGATCGATTGAGTCGCAACTTCAACGTGATCAACCGGAGGTCACGAAGCTCCGCGAGCAGTTGGCCCAACGCGACGCTCAAGCGAAAAAGGCCGAGGCGGACGCGAAGAAGGCGCCCCAAAAGGACGGCGAGCAGCCCAAACGTGAGTGTTGTGCGAGATGTTCGATTGAATGATTGTTTCTTTCTGCAGAGCCCGCTCCCGTTGACGAAAAGAAGCCGACTCCTGCCGAAGTCGAGAAGCGACGGAAGGACGACGAGTTGAAGTCGAAGCGGCTGGCGGACGACCTGAAGAAGTTGGAGGCCGCCATCAAGACCGAAGTGGACAAAAAGAAGGCTCTGGACGCACAGCTCCAGCGTGATCAGGCCGAGAAGTCGAAGTTGGCCGCTCAGCTCCAGCAACGCGATGCTCAGTTGAAGAAGGCACAGGAGACGCCCGCCGAACAGCCGGCCGCTCCGCCTAAGTCGGAAGAGAAACCGAAAGGTACGTTCTGCCGCTTCTTGCTGCTAGCAAACATTCCTTACTGCTTTGCACGTGCGTTCTAACGCCCTTTGTTTCAGACACTGCTGCAGTGGACGCGAAGCAGAAACACGAGACGGAGGCCGCGGCGGCCAAGCAGCTCGCGGAGGACCTCAAGAAAATCGAGAGCGAGCTGCGCGCCGTTGAAGCGTCGATCAAGAGCGAGCAGGACAAGAAGCGTGCTCTTGATGCCCAATCGACAAAGGACCGCGCTGAGATCGCCCGCCTGAAGGACCTCCTCGAAAAGCGAACGATCCAGCAGAAGCCGGCGGAGGAGAAGCCAGCAGCGAGCAAGAAGGACGAAGCGGCCGCTCCGTCCAAGGACGAGAAGCCGGCCGCCGTCGACGCCCAGCAGCAAAAGAAGATTGCCGACGAGTTGCGGAAGCTGGACGGCGAGATCCGCACCGTCGAGTCGTCGATCAAATCCGAAAGCGATCGGAAGAAGACGTTGGACGCACAGCTCCAGAAAGACCAAGCCGAGGTCGCTCGTCTGAAGGAACAGTTGGCGGCTAGGAAGAAGTTGGAACACGAGAAGAAGGGTGCGTTCTTCGGCATTCGGTCGTTCACTCCATTGATCAACCTGCTTTCAGTGCAAGAACCGTCCAAAAAGGACGAGGCACCCGTCGAACAGCCGGCCGCTCTCCCGAAATCCGATGTGAAGCCGCCAACTGCTGCCGTCGATGTCCAAAAGCAGAAGGAGGATGTCGCGGCCGCCAAACGCCTTGCGGACGAGTTGAAGGCCATCGACGGCGAGCTGCGCAAGCTGGAGGCCGCGATCAAGGCAGAGAACGACCGCAAGAAGACGATCGATGCGCAAGTGGCCAAGGACACCGCAGAAGTGAAGCGCTTGCAACAGCAATTGGCCGAACGGCCCGTTCCGCCGAAGGACGAGCAGCCGGCGGCCTCGAAGAAGCCGGAGGAGGCGCCCAAAGGTCAGTGCATCTCACGAGAACTCAATCGATTGCTCGTTGTCATTCCAGACGAGAAGCCGTCTCCCGCTCAGCTCGAAAAGCAGAAGAAAGAGGCCGAGGCTGCCGCCAAACGTCTCACTGAGGAGCTGCGGAAAATCGACGCGGAAATCCGCACGACAGAGGCCGCCCTGAAGAGCGAACAGGATAGGAAGAAGGCCCTCGACTCGCAACTCCAACGTGACCAAGCCGACCTCGCAAAGCTGAAGACTCAACTCGCCCAACGAGATGTCCAACAACAAAAGACAGTCGAGACGCCCACGGAGAAGCCGGATGCTCCGTCCAAGCCGCAGGAAACGAAGCCGTCCCCTGCGGACCTCGAGAAACAACGCAAAGAAGACGAAGCGGCCAAGAGGCGACTTGCCGACGAGCTGCGAAAGATCGAGGCGGACATCCGATCGACTGAAGCTGCCCTGAAGAGCGAGCAGGACAAAAAGAAGGCCCTCGACGCACAACTCCACCGTGACCAAGCCGAGATCGCCCGTTTGAAGAGCCAACTCGAACGAGATGCCCAATCGAAGAAGCAGACGGAGGATGCCGCCTCCAAGAAGAAGGAAGACGAGTCGGCGCAGAAGAAGACCGCCGAGGATCGTGCCCGCATCGAAGCCGACCTGAAGAAGGTGGAGGCCGAGTGCAAGACGATCGACGGCCAGATCAAGGCGGAGGTCGACAAGAAGCGCGCCCTCGACGAGCAAATCCGCAAGGATACGATCGAGAAAAAGAAACTTCAAGAGGACTTGGCCCGTCGGGACGCCCAATCGAAGCGGCAAGCCGAAGCGGACGCGCAGAAGGCGATGACCGACGAGCAGCGAGAGGCCGAGCGGCAGAAGCGACTCGCGGAGCAAGCGGAGATTGACGCTCTTCTCGCGGGTGTTTCGGAGGACGAGCTGGCTGAAGGAGCGCTCGTCGATGGCGGCAGGTCGGGCAAGAAGTCCAAGGGTGAGTGGACACTCACAGTCGATCATCTATTTGAGTTGTCTCTAGCAGACGTCGCCAAGCTGAGGCCCGAAGCGCAGGAAAAGTTCGACAAGCCGGAAGGTATGCATTGATTGATGTCAGCTCGTGTATTGATCGCATTCGAATGTTCAGAGCCCACTGCCGCTCCGAAAGAGGACTCGAAGTCCAAGAAGGTCACGAAGCGAACGAAGACCGCCGACGAGCAGGAAGCGAAGGCGGCCGCTCCGACCGAACCGCCGACTGCCGAGAAAAAAGGTACGAATCGACTTGCACTTGATTTGAACTCATTGATGGCTCGTTGGGTTTAGAACCCGAGACTCCCGTACCGGCCGCTGTGAAGAAATCAGCGGAAGACGCAGTGGCCCGAAAGAAGGCGGAGGACGACAAGCGCGCGGCGGACGAGCGGAAACGCCTCGAAGATCAGCGGAAGGCCGACGAACTCGCCGCCTCCAAGCAGAAGGCGGACCAGCAAAAGCAATTGGAGGAGCAGAAGAAAGGTGGGCGGCTGCGTTCGTCGGTCTTACAGTTGATGATCGATCGTTACAGTCCAAAAACCACCGAAGGACGCGGAGAAGCCGGCCGACACCCCAGCCCCAACCGAAGAGAAGAAGCCGTCGCCAAGCGAACTCGCGAAGCAGAAGCGAGAGGAGGAGGCCGCGAAACGCGCGAAAGAGCTCGCCGATCGCAAAGCCGAAGACGAGCGACTCCGTTTGGAAGCCGAAACGAAGAAGAAGAGCGATCTCGAGACGAAGAAGGCGGCCGCCGACGAGCAGGCCCGAATCGCCGCCGAACTGAAGAAATCGGACGGCGAGATCCGCACTGTCGAGGCGTCCATCAAATCGGAAGTGGAAAAGAAGCGCACGATCGACGCTCAACTCCAAAAGGACGCAATTGAGAAAAAACGACTCGCTGCGCAGCTAGAGGCTGCCCGCAAGGCTGCGGAAGACGCTGCTCGAAAGAAGAGCGAAGCCGATGGTCAGAAGCCGATGACCGACGAGCAACGCGAGCTGGAGAAGAAGAAACGACTCGACGAGCAGGCGGAGATCGATGCTCTCCTTGCCGGCATCGACGACTCCAAGCTGGACGAGTCGCCTGGAGTGGCGGAGGGCGGCAAGTCGGCCAAGAAGACGAAAGGTGCGTGTGTTTGCTGCAAGGAGCGTGTGAACGATCGGCTGTTTCCAGAGCCCGAAAAGCTGAAGCCCGAATCTCAGGAGAAGTTCGAGACGGCCGCCGAAGGCACGCATTTGATCTTCACACCGCAAATCAATCGAACTCTCGTTCTAGAACCCATCGCACCGAAGGACGAGAGCAAACGCGTAAAGAAGCGCACCAAAACGGTCGATGCGGACGACGTCAAAAAGGCCGTCGACGACTCGAAGAAGAGCGGCCAGCAAGAGACTACTGCTCCCGCCGAACCGCTCGCTGCCGAAAAGAAAGGTCCGACCAGGCATAACTCATTGAACACACGCAATTTGTTCGTCACTTGCAGAACCCGAAGCTCCCGCTCCTGCCGCCCCGAAGGACGGCGAGAAGAAACCAACGCCCGCCGAACTCGCGCGGCAGAAGCGGGACGAGGAGTTGAAGGCGAAGCAGGCGGCCGACCAAAAGGAAAAGGACGACGCTGCCGCCGCTGCTAAGCGAGCCGAAGATGAGCGCAAGGCCGCTGATCAGAAGCGGGCGGACGACGAGCGGAAGGGTATGCCCACTTCCATCCATTCTGCATTCATCCATTTGATTCCAGCGAAAGAAGTCGACACGAAACGGCTGGCGGACGAGAAAACCCTCAAGGACGCCGATGCGAAGCGAGTGGAGGAGGAGCGCAAGGCTAAGGAAGCGGCCGGCCAGAAGGTCGTCGAACAACCGCAAACGACCGAAGCGGCGCCCAAGAAACCGGACGGTATGTTTCCCTGTGCACTCATTGCCATCCTTCCTTTCTACTGAATCATTTGTGCTGACATTCACTCATTGAACGTGTTTAGACAAGCCCGAAACGCCCGCTCAGCCGCCCAAGCCGAAAGAAACTCCAGCTGCTCCGAAAGACGAGAGCAAACGCGTGAAGAAGCGAACGAAGACCGTTGACAGCGAAGACGTGAAGAAAGCGGTCGAGGAGTCGCAGCCCGCTGCCCCCGCCGCCCAGGAGTCACCCACCGCTCCAAAAGACGAGAGCAAGAAGGTCACCAAGCGGACAAAGACCGCTGAAGCGGAGGACGTCAAGCAGGCGACTCAGAAGCCCGACGACTCCAAGCCGGTGACTCCCACCCAACAACCGGCTGCTGAGAAGAAAGGTGCGTTCATTTCGTTTACAAACGATTTGGTCGCTTGTTGTGGGCGGGGATCGCTACTGAGTGACTGGGCCTAAATGGTCATTTGCCCTCTTCTCCAGGAGTTCAAGCTTTCAGACATTTTATTCTTCAAATCATAAAGAACAACAAGGAGGGGGAGGTCATTGGTAGACGCGGTCGACGGAGAGGTTCTTTGGGCGCGGGCGGGGGTCGACGGGGTCGAGCGCCTCGAAGGACGTGCGGAGGAGGGATTTCGGTTGGCTGAAACGAGGGGATCAGTTGGGCGAACAAACGTTTTTGTTTCTTACCCGGGCAGGCGGTAGGAGCGCCACATCCAGGTGGGCTGTCCGTTGCCGATGAACACGCCGTTCGCCGTGGAATGAGAAGTGCGCACGTGGATCGTGATCGCGCCATTTGCGTCCACGTGCAGCAGATCGACGGGCTCGTGCGCGCCGAGCACGGACCCCGCCCAACTGGGATCCCAGCACGAGGAGGCGATCTCGGCGAGAATCGGCGAGTCGACGGTCGTCCACTCGCCGCTGCGGAGATCCAAGCGGCACAAGCGGGGCCGCAGTACGCGGTTGGGACACTCTCCCACCATCACTTGTTCCATGAAAACGGCCGAGTGGTCGTGGAAAGCGAGAGCAGTCGGCGAGTAGCAGCGGCGAGTGATCCCAGTCTGCGTGCGGGGAATGAAGGAAGGAAATGGGCTGGAACGAGGACTCACTTCTTTCTGCTCCTCCACTTTGACCACTTGGAGCACGCGCCCGCCCGCCAGGTCGATCGTGTGGATCGAAGTGATCCGCGAGATGTCCCGCTCGAGCACGTACAGAACGCCCGCATGGACGTGCAGACCGCCAATTTTCCCGTCCGCGAGCTCCACCGTGACGATCGGGCGGACGGCGCGCGTGTTCACGTTCACCTCGTGGAGCTCCGCGTTCGATGCGTCGCGAAGGACGGCAAACACGAAACGTGCGGAATGGGCGGTCGGCGCGATCAGGTGGCGGTGGTGTTCGAAGCGGTCGATCGCGGACGGCGGGAAGCGGTGGAGGACGTCGAAGTAGAACTTCTCAGTCGTCCAGTTCAGCTCGAGCTGGACGAGCTGCCCGAAAGTGAAAACGAGCAGCCGATCCTCCCGCAGCATCAAGCAGTCGACCACTTGGCCGAGGTGTTCCGTTCCGAAGCTGTGTCCAAAACGGCTGAAGAAGAGAATGGTGAGGAGGAAAGAGTGTAAAGGACATACCGTTGATTGCCGGTGTGCGTGTCAACGACGCGAATGGACGTGCTGTGGTTTGCGAACTCCAACAGGAAGCGGCCGCAAGTGAACGCATTAGACATGTGCGGACACCAGCGGCCGCCTTCGATCGGCGACTCCACACTCGCGTACGCCAGTCCTTTCATCATTGGGAGAGGAGCAGTGGGTGTGATGGGAGGAGAATAAGGAAGAAATGGTCAAAAGCACAATTGTTCGTCTTTTATTCACTTCGTTGACCATCAGTTTTCCCACCGACTGGCGCAATTAGCACGCGGTCAGCCGTTGACCTCACGAGTCAACGGCGGACGAGTGGGAAGATCTCATGTTCTCTTGATCGTTGCGCAACGATCGCTTTCCACCGCCTTATTTCCCTCGCGGTTCAAAGGTTACAAAGTGGGAGGATGTCCACACGGAAAACTCGTGCGAATCTTATGAATTGCAATCTTTGAGCGGACATTAACCAAAAGCGACTTCAATTTCCTTTCGATCCACAACTCTCAATCGTTCCTTCAGAAGCCGCAGTTGGCGCCCCTCCGTCTGACGAGAAGCCGCCCGCCACTCCGGAGGCCCCGAAGGACGAGAGCAAACGCGTCAGGAAACGCACAAAGACGGTCGATGCGGACGACGTGAAGAAAGCAGTCGAAGAGTCCAAGACCACCGCCCCGGCTGCCCAACTTCCGCCCGTTCAGCAGAAGGACGAGCAGCCGCCCGCTCCGGCCGCTCCGACAGACACGAGCAAGAAGGTCACCACACGGACGAAGACCGTCGATGCGGACGACGTCAAGGCTGCTGTGGAGCAATCGAAGGCAGCCGCTCCACCCGCCGAGCAGAAAGGTGGTCCATCCTTTGTCTCCCGTCTCAAACCAATCGGCGTTGTCTTGCAGAACCCAAAACCCCAGCGATCGCCCCGAAAGACGGCGAGAAGAAACTGGGCCCTGCCGAGTTGGCCAAGCAGAAGCGCGACGAGGAGTTAAAGGCGAAGCAGGCGGTCGACCAGAAACGAGCAGACGACGACGCCGCCGCTGCGAAGAAGATCAAGGATGAACGCAAAGGTGGGTTTCGATCGCCTAAGGATCCCCACCACTGATGGGCGTTGTTTAGCGAAAGAACTCGCGGACAAGGCGGCGGACCAGAAGAAGGAGGCGCCCGTCCAGGAGCCGCCCGCTGCTCCCAAGCCCAAGGAAAAGACGCCTGTCGAGCTCGAAAAGCAGAAGCAGGAAGCCGAGGCGAACGTCAAGCGCCTGGCCGAAGAGTTGAAGCAGCTGGACGGCGAGCTGAAGACCATCGAAGCGGCGATCAGGAGCGAGGGCGAAAAGAAGCGAGCGATTGACTTGCAGACCCAACGGGATGCTGCTGAAAAGTCCAAGCTATCCACAGAAATCCAGCGACGAGACGCCCAGTCCAAGAAGCAGGCCGATGATCTCGCTGCAAAGAGGAAGCTCGAGGACGAAAAGAAGGGTGCGTGCAATTGATTCACTTGACCATTCATTCCGTTGTCTGTTGCAGCCAAAGACGTGGAAACCAAACGATTGGCGGACGAGAAGGCGAAGAAGGACGCCGCTGATCTCGCTGCAAAGAAGTTGGAGGACGAACGGAAGGGTTTGTGCATCGACCACCGCATTCATTCACTCGTTTTTTAATTGCAGCTAAAGAGCTTGCGGATAAGGCTGCTGCCGACCAGAAGAAGAAGGACGACACGCAGAAGAAACTGGCGGAACTCGACGCCAAGAAGTCCAAAGGTTCGTAGCGAACGCTCGCTCACTCATCGCTTTAATCCCTCCGTTTAGAACCCGAAAAGCCCGCAGAAGTTCCGAAGGCCGACGTCCAGAAGAAACGTGAGTGCCGAACTTCGATTTGTGCATCACGAATGAACGAATGTTTGTTTGCAGCCGAAGAGGTGAAGAAATCCGAAACTCCGACTGCGCCGCAGACGACGGAAGAAAGGCCGAAAGGTTCGTCTACTTTTTTTCCATTCGTTGATGCCCGTGTGTTCAGAACAAAAGCTGCCTGCTGGTGAGCCGCTCAAAGACGAGTCCAAGCCGACCGCTGCTGCTGAAGCTCCGAAGGATGACGGCAAGAAGGTCAAGAAGCGGACGAAGACCGTCGATGCGGAGGACGTCCAGAAGGCTGTTGGGAAGAAGGGTACGCTTGCATTCTTTCGCATTTGCATCAAGAACTTTTGGCTGCATTTCAGAAGTCGAGGCACCTGCCGCAACTCCCGAGAAGAAAGGTAGGCAAGCCTTCGTGTCCGGTTGCTAATCGCATGCTTTCAGCCGAGCCTGCCGCCAAGCAGAGCGAACAGCCGGCTGCTCCGTCCAAGCCCGCAGTCGATGTCGAGAAGCAACGGCGCGAAGAGAAGTTGAAGCAGAAAAAGGAGCAGGAAGCGGCCGCCAAGCGCGTCGTCGAGGAATTGCGAAAGCTCGACCAGGAGATCCGCACCGTCGAGGGTTCGATCAACGCGGAGAACGACAAAAAGCGCTCGATCGACCAACAGAACGCAAAAACGAGCGCGGACGTCGCCTCTCACAAGGACCAACTCGCCAAACGCGCCGCCCAGCCGCCGAAGCCAGCCGAGGGCAAAAAGGAAGAGGCCGCCGCCGTCCAGCCGAAGCCGGAAGAAACGAAGCCCTTGCCGATCGAACTCGCGAAGCAGAAACGGGAGGAGGAGGCCGCGAAACGCGCGAAAGAGCTCGCCGATCGCAAAGCCGAAGACGAGCGACTCCGTTTGGAAGCCGAAACGAAGAAGAAGAGCGATCTCGAGACGAAGAAGGCGGCCGCCGACGAGCAGGCCCGAATCGCCGTCGAACTGAAGAAATCGGACGGCGAGATCCGCACTGTCGAGGCGTCCATCAAATCGGAAGTGGAAAAGAAGCGCACGATCGACGCTCAACTCCAAAAGGACGGCATTGAGAAGAAACGACTTGCCAACCAACTGGAGGCTGCCCGCAAGGCTGCGGAAGACGCTGCTCGAAAGAAGAGCGAAGCCGATGGTCAGAAGCCGATGACCGACGAGCAGCGCGAGCTGGAGAAGAAGAAACGACTCGCAGAACAAGCAGAGATCGATGCCCTTCTCGCTGGCGTGTCGGAAGACGAACTGGTTGAAGGAGTGCCTGTTGAAGGCGGAAAGGCGGCCAAGAAGGCCAAGGGTGAGTGTTTGAATGCGGCTGGACACCCGTTTATCCCGCTCGTTGCAGATGTCGAGAAGCTGAAGCCGGAAGCTCAAGAGAAATTCGAGCAGACCGCCGGTAATCGAATGTCTCCCGATCCACTATTCACTCACTTGGTTACTTGCAGAGCCCACCGCTCCCAAGGACGAGAGCAAACGAGTGAAGAAACGCACCAAAACGATCGATGCGGAGGACGTCAAGAAAACGATCGAGGACTTGCACAAGAGCGGTCAACCACAGGCGACCGCTCCCGCCGAACCGGCCGCTGTCGAAAAGAAAGGTGCGTTCATTCATTCACTTTTAACACGGCAATCATCTCTCGTCTTTTGCAGCACGCGAAACTCCTGCTCCTGCCGCCCCGAAAGACGGCGAGAAGAAACCGAGCCCAGCGGAGTTGGCCGAACAAAAGCGAGACGAGGACTTGAAGGCGAAACAGGCGTCCGATCAAAAGAAGAAGGACGACACTGCTGCCGCCGCGAAGAGAGCCGAAGATGAGCGGAAAGGTTTGTTTCGATCACCCGAGGATCCCCAACACATAAATGGGCGTTCTTTTAGCGAAAGAACTGGCGGACAAAACGGCGGCCGACCAGAAGCGAGCCGCCGACCTCACCGCCCAAAAGGCGGACGAGCCGACGCCCAAAGGTTCGTTCTCTCGCTCACACAAATAAGTACAATTCATGATTGCTTTCAGCAGTTGGGAACCCGCAGCCGGAAGCTCCGGCCACTCAAGCAAAGGAGGAGAGCAAGCCGGAAGAAACTCCAGCCGCACCGAAGGACGAGAGCAAACGCGTGAAGAAGCGAACGAAGACCGTCGACGCCGAGGACGTGAAGAAGGTGGTCGATGAGACAAAGGCCGCGACTCCCGCACAGCAGCCGACCGTTGAGAAGAAAGGCGAGCCGCAGACCGCACCGGAAGCTCTCAAAGACGCCTCGAAGAAGGTCACCAAACGGACGAAGACCGTCGATGCTGAAGACGTCAAGAAGGCGGCCGAGCAATCGAAGACTCCCGTGGACACTCCGGCCGCCCTTTCCGTGAAGGACGAGAAAGGTGAGCGTTCCTCCACCAATTCTCTTTGATTACAAACGCGATTTCAGTCGAAGAACCGCCGGTGGACTCCAAGGACTCACTGGCCGCCCGTCGGGAGTCAATTGAGAAGCGGAAGATCGAGCAGCGCGCCGCCGAAGACGCCGCTCGCCAGCGCCGCGAGGACATTGACCGCGCGTTGAAGCAAAAGCACGAGGAAGCGCGCAAAGCGAAAGAAATCGAGTTGCAACAGCAAAAGGAGGCCGCCGACCGCAAGGCCACCGACGAGCTTCAGCGAAAGGAGGCAGAGGAGCGCTCCAAGAAGGATGCAGTCGAGCAGAAGCGCCTCGCTGATTTGAAGGCGGCCGATGACGCCGCGAAGCGCAAGTCGGAAGAACTCGCCGCCAAACGGAAGTTGGAGCTGGAGGCCAAGCGCAAGGAAGAGGAGGAGCGCAAAGGTGAGAGAATAAGAGTGGGGCGAGCTAATCACCTCCTTGCAGCGCGAGAAGCCTCCACCGCGTCCCAGCGAGCAGAATCGAAGCCGCGAGGTGAGAAACATGCATCAACAAACAACCGAACTTTCATTGCAGAGCGCCCGCCCACGCCCGCTTCGAAAGAGATGACGCCGGCGGAGTTGGCGAAGCAGTCGAGCAGCGACGAGTTCGCGCGCCTCGCCCGCGAGCTGGAGGAGAAGCGGCGGCAGAAAGAGGCCGCCGAGGACGCCGCCCGCTCCCAAACGGACCGCAAAGCGCGCGAAGAGGCCGAGCAGGAGTCCCGGCGACGTGCCGAGGAGTTGAAGGAGATTGAGGGCCTGATGGCGAAGGCGCAGGCCGTACAGCAAGCGAGTGATTCGAAGCCGCCTACCGCTCCAGTCGAGCCCGATGCGCCGAAGAAGAAGACGGTGAAGAAGCGCTCCCAAACGGCCGACCAGGACGAGGCGAAGGCTGCTGTTGATCAGGCAGCGGTCAGCGAGGCCACCGGTGCGGAAACGCCCAAGAAGAAGACTGTGAAAAAGCGATCCTCCACCGTCGACGAGAAAGAGGCCAAGCAGGCGGTCGAGCCATCGATTTCTGCTGCTGCACCGGCCGAGCAGAACGTTGCGGGTCCTCCCGACGCCCAACAAGTGCCGCCCGCCCCGAAGAAGCTCGTCAAGCAAAAGTCCAAATCGAAAGAGCCCAGCGAAAAGCCGCCCACTCCCGCACAGTCGAGCGAGAAGCCCACGACCGTTGCTGCCGCCGCAGAGGCCACAAAGTCGCCGCTCGCCGTGGAGATTCCCGAGATCCCGATCGTGCGCGACGTGCGGTTCGATGCGGACGCGGACATCCAACGCCTCATCGAGCAGGAAGAGACCCTCCGGCAGCAGGCGTGGGACATGCGCCAGAAACGGCGAGAAGCGAAGGAGCGCCGCATCGAACGGATCTCCGGCTTGTTGTCGCCCGACAGCGAGCTTCGATCGCCGCCCAGCGACTCGACCGTGTTCGGAAAGAGTAAGTGGGGAGCGAGTGGCGGCGAACGGCGGGAAAGGATGGCGTGACAGTGTCTTGTTATCCCACGCTTCCACCTACTCATTCATTCTATTCATTCGTTTGTCTTTAGTGTCCCCGCGTAGTCCCCGCTCGCCGGTCGACAAGCCGGAGGAGACGCGCCCGATCACCAGCGAGCCGCCGCCCGCGGAGCAAAAGGAGGAGCAGAAACTTCCGGCCGCTCTCCGGGAATCTGCGGAGCCCGAGGCGAAGAAGCGGACCGTCAAGAAGCGGTCCTCGACGGTCGATCAAGCGGAGGCCAAGCAGGCGGTGGAGGAATCGCAAGCCGCTGCTGCCGACAAGCCCGCAGAAGAACCGAAAAAGAAGGCGGTCAAGAAG
The DNA here is from genome assembly GCA_024699865.1 of Aphelenchoides fujianensis. Taxonomy (NCBI): domain Eukaryota; kingdom Metazoa; phylum Nematoda; class Chromadorea; order Rhabditida; family Aphelenchoididae; genus Aphelenchoides; species Aphelenchoides fujianensis. The sequence goes on along the minus strand of JAMPIO010000012.1, from coordinate 186,267 downwards.
CGCTCCAGCACCGTCGAAGAGAAGGAAGCAAAGGCGGCGGTCGAACAGCCGGCCGCTCCCGCCGAAGTCCCGGCGGACGGCCAGCAACCGCCCGCAGCTTCCAAGAAGCTCGTCAAGCAGAAATTGAAGTCGCGCGAGCCGAGCGCTCAGCCGGCGGCCGAGGAGAAACGTGAGTCTTTCTTTCCCTCCAAAACGGGCCGCTTGAACGCCGTTGAATTTATTTCGTCTACAAATCATTCGAAAACACAGAGAGGGAGAGAAGCAGTGAGTATTGTGGAGCAAAAGACGATCCTTCGGATTCCCCGGGCGCTCAGAACAGATCGCGCTCCTCGCCCTGGAAGTAGGTCTCCAAGTTGAGGACGCCGATGTCGAAGATGCGCTTCGGGCGGGAGGCCATCGACGTGATGTACTGGCTGGGGATCTTCAGTTTGATCTTCCGCTGGCCGGGCTGCAACGAGGGGAATGAGAGAAGTGGGGGAACGGGCGAGAGCAAACCTTGAAGCCGTCGTCGCAGCTGAACACACGAGACGTTCGTTTGGTCTTCGCTTTTCGGTTGCTCGTCGACCACTCCTCTCATTGGGTTGAGTGATCGACGAGCAAGCAACGAGAAGCGAAGACCAAACGAACGTACTCGTGGTAGATTTTGCACACGGGATCGATGGACGTCAGCTCGTGGGTGGAGCCCTGCAGGACGAAGTTGCCCGACGAGTCCGTGTGCGTCTCGTCCAGCACCTAAACGAAACAAGTGGGCAGTTGGAGGAGGAAGGAGCCGGGCGTACGTCGTCCGGGTCGGGGCCTGAAATTCAGGGATGAGTGAGAAGTGAGGGGCAGTCGGAAACGAACCATCGTCCTCGTCCCACAGCTTCACTTTGACGCCGACGGCCGGACGGTCGCCGCACATCAGGCGGCCCTTGCAGCCGACCGCCTGGTTGCGGATGGCCGCCGACAGAACGACGAGGCCGAACAGCAGGAGAGCGGTGAACAGAATGCGGGACATTCCTGCAAGACGGGGACTTCGTGAGAGGAGTGTGGAGGAACGCGGTGGGATGTTCGCGTGTCTCGAGCGAGAATTGATCAACGCTTGAGCGCCCGCTTTCGTTCGCGGTCGACAACTGCTCGTTCGTTCGATCGACTGCCCGCTTGTTTATATCGAGAGGGAGCTCGAATGTTTACGCCCCACCCATCCCTCGAATGCGTTTGTTTTGCGAGCAGTCGGGGGTCAAAGATTGGGCGGTGGGAAAGCGGAGGCTCTGATCGAAACAAAGAAAATTCAGCCCACCAGAGTTCAGATGACCACGAGTCATGCGGGAATCGCGGCACAATCACATCCAATCGATTTCAGCCGCTCCCCCGACCGAAAAGCCGGCCGACGCTCCGAAAGCGACGCCCGAGGTCCTGCCCAAACGCCGCGAATCGATCGACCGGCAGAAGACCGAAGATGAGGCGCGCAAGAGCAAGGAGGAGTCCGAACGATTGGCCAGAGAGAAGTTGGAGGACGAGAAGAAGGCCAAGGACCTCGAAGCTCGACGCAAGAAGGAGTTGGACGCAAAAAAGGCGGCTGACGACAAACGGGCAGCAGACGAGAAGAAGGCAGCTGAGCTCGCCGCCCAAAAGAAGGACGCGTCCAAGCCGAAAGGTTCGTCCTCTCGCTCACAAATGGTCCATTCACGATTGTTTTAGAAGCCGAGAAGCCCCAACCGGAAGCCCCGAAGGTCGCCGAAAAGAAGGACGGTACGTGCACACACCTTTTTCAGTAATCCAATGTGTTTGTTGCAGCCAAATCGGAGACTCCCGCCACTCTTCAAGCAAAGGACGAGAGCAAGCCGGCCGCTGCTCCCGAAGTCCCGAAGGACGAGAGCAAGAAGGTCAAGAAGCGCACAAAAACCGTCGATTCGGAGGACGTGAAGAAGGTGGTTGAAGAGTCGAAGAAGGGCGATCAGAAGGAGGCGCCGCCCAAAGATCAGAAAGGTACTCGTGTCAATCGATACTGATCCGATTGTTCATTCATTTTGTTCCAGCCGCTCCCGCACCGACCGCCGAGCGGCCGAAAGAAGAAACACCAGCGCCCGCCCCCGAAGTCCCCGCCCCGCCGAAAGACTCGCTGGCCGAACGCCGGGCCGAGCTCGAAAAGCGGAAACTCGAGAAGCAGAAGGCGGAAGAAGCTGCCCGCAAAGCGAAAGAAGACGCCGATCGTGCTGCAAAGCAAAAGATCGAGGATGCGCGCAAAGCAAAGGAGCTCGAGGCCCAGCGAGCGAAAGAAGCGGCCGCCAAGAAGTTGGAGGACGCGCGCCAGTTGGCCGCCAAAAAGGAGGAGGCCGACGAGATCACCCGCCGCAAGGCGAAGGCGGTGGACGACAAGGTGGTCGACGAGAAGCAGCGAGCGTTGGATCAATCGAAACAATCCGAGGCGGACGCCAAACGAGCGGCCGACGATCGCGCTCGCGTGGACGCCGAGCTGAAGAAGTTGGAGGCCGAAATCCGCGCGATCGAGGGGAAAATCAAGCTGGAGACGGACTTGAAGCGAACGGTCGGCGCGCAGATCCAACGCGACGAGGCGGAGCGCAAGCGACTCGACGGACAGCTCAAAGAACGAGACGTCCAAGCGACGAAGAAGGCCGAAGAGCTCGCAGCGAAAAAGCGAGCGGACGACGAGAAGAAGGGTACGTGCAATTGGATTCACTTGACCATTCAATCCGTTGTTTGTTGCAGCCAAAGACCTCGAAACGAAGCGATTGGCGGACGAGAAGGCCCGCAAGGACGCCGAGGAGAAGAAACGCCTCGAGGACCAGAAGAAGTCCGATCTCGCCGCCAAGAAGAAGTCGGAGGACGAGAAGAAAGGTGCGTGCACTCAACCAATTGCTCGTCGCTTCATGCACTCACTTCTTGCAGCCAAAGAACTCGCCGACAAGGCGGCCGATCAGCGCAAGAAGGAAGATGAGTTGGCCGTTTGTAAGCAGGCGGAGGACGACAAGAAAGGTTTGTTTCAATTCCCTCACGACTTGCATTCACTCACCGCCTACTTGCAGTCAAACAACCGCCCAAGCCGGACGAGAAGCCCGCCGATGCGCCCGCAGGTGAGTAGACAAACGATTGATTGATTCAACCCATACCATTCGTTCAGAACCCGCCGCTCCCGCTCAGCCCCCACCCGAGGAGAAGACAGCAGAGAAGAAGCTCACTGCTGCCGAGCTGGCCAAGCAGAAGCGAGAAGAAGAGTCCGTCAAACGCGCAAAGGAGCTCGCCGATCGCAAGGCCGAGGACGAGCGGCTGCGACAGGAAGCTGAAGCCCGGAAGAAGGCCGATACAGAGGCGAAAAAGGCGGCAGCCGACGAGCTGGCTCGTGTCGCCGCCGAACTGAAGAAGCTGGACGGCGAGATTCGGTCGGTGGAAGTCGCGATCAAGGCGGAGAACGACAAGAAGCGGATGATTGACCTCCAAATCCAAAAGGACACCGCTGAACTCAAGAAGCTGCAGAGCCAACTCAAATTGCTCGAGGCCCAGCAGAAGAAGAAGTCGGACGTCGACGACCAGAAGGCGATGACCGACGAGCAGCGCGAGCAAAAAAAGAAAAAGCGAGCGGACGAGCAAGCGGAGATCGACGCCCTCCTCGCTGGACTGCCGGAAGGCGAAACCGCAGAGGGATCGCCCGTTGATGGCGCCAAGGGAGCGAAGAAACTCAAAGGTAGTCCCCATCATTCCTTTTTCGATGCAAGCCATGTGTTTAGATCCCGAGAAACTCTTGCAAGACGTCTTGAAGCAGGCGGAGGGAGCAGGTGTGTGCCCCCACTTCCATCGTGTTTTACACTCCCGTTTCCTTCCAGAAACCAAACCGACCGCTCCGGACGCCCCGAAAGACGACGGGAAACGCGTGAAGAAACGCACGAAGACCGTGGACGCGGACGACGTGAAGAAAGCGGTCGAGGAGTCCAAGAGCGCCGCTCCGGCTGTCGAGAAGAAAGGTGCGCATTCAACGATCGTTCTTGCATTCAATGGATTTCCTTGAATTCAGAACCCGAAAACAAGTTCGCTGAACCCGCGGCCGCAGCTCCCGAACCGCCCAAGGACGCGAGCAAGAAGGTCACAAAGCGGACGAAGACCGCGGACGTTGAGGACGCGCGGAAGGCGGCAGCGGAGAAGCAGGGCGTTGAGGGTGCTGTCCAACCCAAAGGTGCGTGGTTGATCCTTCGTTTCATCCCACTTGTGCCCGTTGCAGAGCCCGAAACTCCCGCTCCTGCTGCCAAGGTCGACGAAAAGAAGCCCGCAGCCGCCGAGCTCGCGAAGCAGAAGCGAGAGGACGAGTTGAAGCGGAAAACGGCGGAGGACGAGCAGAAAGGTTCGTTTCGTCTTTATACCCTCCGTTTGATCGCTGATGATCTCTTTGCAGCCAAAGACCTTCAAGCCAAACAACAGCCGGGCGATAAGAAGAAAGGTGCGTGATATAATCGTTCGTATCTCTTGCGCAACCCCCTCTCCGCAATCTAATCAACGCTCGATTGTTTGCAGAACCCGACCAGCCGGCCGCCTCGCTCAAGCCCGAAGAGAAGCCGGAAGAGAAGAAGCCCTCGGTGATCGAACTCGCGAAGCAGAAACGAGAGGAAGAGGCGGCCAAGCGCGCAAAGGAACTCGCTGATCGCAAAGCAGAGGACGAGCGACTTCGTCTGGAGGCGGAGGCCAAGAAGAAGAGCGACCTTGAGGCGAAAAAGGCGGCAGGCGACGAGCAGGCCCGAGTCGCCGCCGAATTGAAGAAGTTGGACGGCGAGATCCGCACCGTTGAAGCCGCCATCAAGAGCGAAGCGGAGAAGAAACGAACGATTGATGCTCAACTCGCGAAGGACGGTATTGAGAAGAAACGACTCGTCGGCCAGCTAGAGGCCGCCCGCAAGGCCGCTGAGGACGCCGCACGAAAGAAGGCCGAATCAACCGATCAAAAGTCGATGGCTGACGAGGAGCGCGCTGCCGCCAAGCAGAAGCGGCTTGACGAGCAGGCGGAGATCGACGCGCTGCTGGCGGGCCTGCCGGAGGGCGACGTCGGCGACGAGTCGGTCGTTGATGGCGGCAAGCCGGACAAGAAAACGAAAGGTGCGTGTTTGTGTTGAAATGAGCGAGTGAACGAACCATTTGCTTTCAGAGCCCGAGAAGTTGAAGCCCGAAGCTCAAGAGAAGTTCGAGACGACGGAAGGTACTCCCTCGTTCATGTGGCGGCGATTTCATTGTTTTCTTGTTGCAGAGCCCGCCGCTCCCAAAGATGACGGCAAAAAGATCAAGAAGCGAACGAAGACCGTAGACGCCGACGACGTGAAGAAGGCCGTCGATCAAACGAAATCGGTTGAAGACAAACGTGTGTGGCCGACTGGAAGTGATCGTTTCATTGACCGTTTCGTTTAGAACCCGCCCCGACCGAAGAGAAGCCGGCAGCAACCGTACAACCAGCCGGCGTCGATCAAGCAACCGTCCAGAAGAAGGCGGAGGACGAAAGGCGAGCGGCAGACGAACGAAAGCGACTCGATGATCAGCGGAAGGCCGACGAACTCGCCGCCTCCAAAAAGAAGACGGAGGATGATCGCAAACAGAAGGAATTGGAGGCCCAACGAGCGAAGGATGCCGCCAGCAAGAAGGCGGAGGACGAAAAGAAAGGTGTGTTCTCCGTAGTTTCCTGCGCTCGATTGATTCCACCGTTTTCAGCGAAAGACCTTCAAGAGAAAAAGCGGCTGGAGGATGAGCGCAAGTCTAAGGAACTGGCCGACAAGGCGGCCGCTGATCAGAAGAAGAAGGACGAGGTCGCCGCCCTCAAGAAGGCCGAAACCCCTGCTCCTGTACCGAAAGCGGAGGAAACCCCTAAAGGTCTGATGCTTGATCGAATGTTTTGAATGATGTGAGGGTTGTTCAGCGCCCGCTCCCGTCGAGCAGCCCAAGGTCGATGGCAAGGCGGCAGCCGCTCCCGATGCCTCAAAGGATGAGAGCAAACGCGTGAAGAAGCGAACGAAGACGGTGGACGCAGAGGATGTGAAGAAGGCCGTCGAGGAGTCGAAGGCGCCCGTTCCGGCTGCCGGAAAGAAAGGTCTGTTCACAATTCAGCTCTAACAATTATCCCCTGCATGCTTTCAGACGTTACGGAGAAGAAGCCGACTGCCGCCGATCAGCAGAAGGACGCCAAACCGGCGGCTGGAGAGCAGACGCCGAAGGATGCGGCCGCTGCTCCCACGGCTAAGAAACGTGAGTGCCCGTCCTTGCACTAATTAGCCCTCTCATTGATTTGTTTAGCGCAAAAGCAACCTCCCGCTCCCGCCGCCGAGCCTACGGCGATCGTCGAGGAGGTCGAGAAGAAAAAGACGCTCAAGAAACGGAGGCGCACGTTGGACGAGCAGGAGGCGAAGGCCGCCGAGTTCGCGTTCAAGCAGCTCAAGAAGGGAGAGGCCGTTCCCGTCGAGGCGGCGCCTGATCAAACCGCCGCCGCTCTCGTCAAACTCGAACCGAAGGACGCCGGTGCTCTTGCCCAACCGAAGGATGCCGCTGCTCCAAGCGAGTCGAAGGACGGCGCTGCTCCGAGCGACTCCAAACCTGCCGGACCTCAAACGGAGTTCGCCAAGCGCCGCGAAGAGATGGACAGGCGGCGAGCGGAGAAGTTGAAGGCCGAGGAAGAGGCGAAACGCGCTCGGGAAGACGCCGACAAAGCATCGAAGCAGAAGCTCGAAGACGCGCGCAAATTGAAGGAGGCTGAAGCCCAAAAAAAGAAGGATGCGGCCGCCAAGAAGCTCGAAGACGATCGCCGTGCCGCCGAGCAGAAGAAGAAGGCGGATGACGAGAAGAAAGGTTCGTTCCCAACTACCGCAGTACATCAATCCTCTCTCGTTTGCAGCCAAGGACGCCGCGGACAAAAAGGCAGCCGACCAGAAGAAGAAAGACGACCAGCTTGCGGCCAAGAAGGCCGAGGAGGACGCGCGCAAGACCCGAGAAATCGAGGAGAAGAAACAGAAGGAAGCGGCTGCTGTTCAGAAGAAAGAGGCGCCCAAACCGGCGGACAAAACCAAAGGTTCGTGCTCGAATCATCGGCCGTGATCCGACGAATGACACCGTTGTGTTTAGGACCTGAAAAGCCCGCTGTTGATGTCTCGAAGAGCGCTGAGCAAAAGCCGCCAGTCGAGCAGAAGCCCAAGGAGGAGTCCAAGCCGAGCGCCGCTCCGGAGACGCCCAAGGACGACAGCAAACGCGTGAAGAAACGAACGAAGACGGTGGACGCGGAGGACGTCAAAAAGGCGGTCGAGCAACCCAAGCCGTCTGCGGAGACGCCCGCTGCGGGTGAGAAACGTGAGCTTTTAATCGCATGTTCCATTGGTTCACTTCTCCTGTTTAGCTCAAGAGCCGCCCACCGCACCGGAAAGTGCACCAGCCGACTCCAAGGACTCGCTGACCGCTCGCCGCGAGTCAATCGAGAAGCGCAAGAGCGAGCAGCGCGCCGCCGAAGAGGCCGCCCGCCAACGTCGCGAGGAGGCTGATGCCGCGTTGAAGCAAAAGCACGAGGAGGTGCGCAAAGCGAAGGAACTCGAGCTGCAGCAACAAAAAGAAGCCGCAGACCGCAAGGCCGTCGACGAGCTCCAACGAAAGGAGGCCGAGGAGCGCGCAAAGAAGGATGCAGTCGAGCAGAAGCGCCTCGCTGATTTGAAGGCGGCCGATGACGCCGCGAAGCGCAAGTCGGAAGAACTCGCCGCCAAGCGACAACTGGAGCTGGAGGCCAAGCGCAAGGAAGAGGAGGAGCGCAAAGGTGAGTGGGTGGGGTGGATGGGTAACTCGTGGAGTGCGAGCAATTGAGGGACTGGGTGTTCCAACCTTATTGTTAGCGATGATCTTATTCACCTCCTTGCAGCGCGAGAAGCCTCCACCGCGTCCCAGCGAGCAGAATCGAAGCCGCGAGGTGAGAAACATGCATCAACAAACAACCGAACTTTCATTGCAGAGCGCCCGCCCACGCCCGCTTCGAAAGAGATGACGCCGGCGGAGTTGGCGAAGCAGTCGAGCAGCGACGAGTTCGCGCGTCTCGCCCGCGAGCTGGAGGAGAAGCGGCGGCAGAAGGAGGCCGCCGAGGACGCCGCCCGCTCGCAGACCGACCGCAAGGCGCGCGAGGAGGCCGAGCAGACCGCGAAACAACGTGCCGAGAAGCTCAAAGAAATCGAAGGGCTCATGGCGAAGGCGCAGGCCGAACAGCAGTCTGTTAAAGAGAAGCCGCCCGCCACTCCTGATGCCGCGAAGAAGAAGACGGTGAAGAAACGATCGCAGACGGCCGATCAAGACGAGGCGAAGGCGGCCGTCAGTGAAGCGAGCGGTGCGGAAACGCCCAAGAAGAAGACCGTCAAGAAGCGCTCCAGCACTGTCGACGAAAAGGAGGCCAAGCAGGCGATCGAACCACCTACTGCTACTGTACCGGCCGAGCCGAGTCCAGCCGATGCTCCTGCTGACGCCCAGCAACCGCCTGCCGCCCCGAAGAAACTCGTGAAGCAGAAGTCCAAGTCGAAGGAAGCGAGCGAGAAGCCGGCCGCCACTCCCGCACAGCCACCTGCCGCAGAAGCCGCAAAATCCCCGCTCGCCGTGGACATTCCGGAGATCCCGATCGTGCGGGACGTGCGGTTTGAGGCGGACGCCGACATCCAGCGCCTCATCGAGCAGGAGGAGACCCTCCGGCAGCAGGCGTGGGACATGCGACAGAAGCGGCGGGAAGCGAAGGAGCGCCGCATCGAGCGCATTTCCGGCCTGCTGTCGCCCGACAGCGAGCCGCGCTCTCCGATGAGCAGTGCGTTCGAACGAAGTACGTCCACTTTTCACTCATTCTTTCATTCAATCGATCGTTTAGCGTCGCCGCGAAGCCCCCGCAGCCCCCGGTCGCCACTCGAAACGCCCGACGAGAAGCCGACGAGCGTCGCCCAACCGTTGCCCGTCGAGCTGAAGGATGAGGCGAAGCCGCCGGTTGCTCCGCGCGAGTCCGCCGAGCCCGAGCCGAAGAAGAAGGTTGTGAAGAAGCGTTCGTCCACCGTTGATCAGGAAGACGTGAAGAAGGCGATCGACGAGTCGAAGGTCGCCGCAGACGAGAAGCCGAAAGAGCCGCCCGCCGACCGACCGCCCACTCGGAGCGGCGAGGAGGCGAAAAAGAAGCGACTCGTAAAGAAACGCTCGAGCACCGTCGATGCCGAAGAGGCCAAGGCGGTCGCCCAGCCGAAAGAACAGCCGGCTGCTGCCCCGAGTGAGCAACCGGCCGCAAAGGTCGAGGAAACACGTACGTTACCCCGCACATCTCTGTTCGCCATTCATTGCAATCGTTTAGCAGCGGCAACAACTCCCGCGCCCACCGAGCCGACGGCCCCGAGCGAGCCAAAGAAGGACTCGTTGGCCGAACGGCGCGCGTCGATCGAGAAGCGCAAACTCGAGAAGCAGCAAGCCGAAGACGCCGCTCGTCTTGCCAAGGAGGAGAGCGATCGAGCTTCAAAGCAGAAGCTGGAGGACGCAAAGCGAGCGAAGGAATTGGAGGCCCAACGAGTGAAGGACGCTGCCAGCAAGAAGGCTGAAGATGATCGTCGTACCGCCGAGGAGAAGAAAGGTGCGTGTTTGCGTGCACACAGCTTTGATTACGTTCGGATTGCAGCAAAAGAACTCAGCGACAAGCAGGCTGCCGACCAGAAGAAACAAGCAGAGATCGACGCTCAAAAGCAGAAAGACGCTACTGCGAAGACGCAAGGTTCGTATTGCATTGATTTCTCTCCACTAATCGCTCTCGAAATTGCAGAACAACCAACTCCCGCCGCCGTCCAACAGTTGACAGAGCCGAAGAAGGACGGTGAGTGCTGCCCATCTATTCGACTCATTTGAATCTTTCATTCAGAACAACCGCCGACTGCTGGCAAGGACGAGACCAAACCGACCACTTCTGCTGCCGCTCCGGTCGAGGAAGCCGGCGAGAAGAAGAAGACGTTGAAGAAGCGCACCCGCACGTTGGACGAGCAGGAAGCAAAGAAAATCGCTGACGACAAGACGAAGGCCACCGCTGACGTCCCGCCTGCCGATCAGAAACGTGAGTCTTCCATCAAAATCCGTTTGTTTTTTCATACTCGACATCAACGGCCCTTTTCACTCCACAAACGTTTCAGAAGAACCCGCCCAGCCCGCCGCTCCGTCCGACGGCGCCAAACCGACCGCCTCGCAGTCGGAACTCGAGAAGCGCAAGCTCGAGAAGCAACAAACGGAAGAGGGCGCTCGCAATAAGGCGAAGGACGAGGCGAAGGGTTCGTTGCGATTCGATGAGCCATTCGCATCCACTCACCTTCCACTTGCAGCCAAACAACCACCCAAACCGGACGAAAAGCCTGCTGCTGCACCTACAGGTGGGTGAACGAACGTTCAATCACTTCTATTGATTCGATCCGTTTAGAACCCGCTGCCCCTGCTCAGTCCAAACCGGAGGAGAAGGCGGGAGAGAAGAAGCTCACTCCCGCCGAGCTGGCCAAGCAGAAGCGAGAGGAAGAGGCCGCCAAACGCGCAAAAGAACTCAGCGACCGCAAGGCCGAGGATGAGCGGTTGCGACAGGAGTCCGAAGCCCGGAAGAAGGCCGATCTCGAGGCGAAGAAGGCGGCCGCCGAGCAGTCCCGATTGGACGACGAGCGCAAGAAACAAGCGGCGGCCGAGTTGCGGAAGATCGAGGCGGAAATCCGCTCGACGGAACTCGCGATGAAGGCGGAAGCGGACAAAAAGCGGACGATTGAGCTCCAACTCCAGAAGGACACCGCCGAAGTCAAGAAGCTGCGCGACCAACTCCAGCGGGCTCAGTCGAAGCTGGAGGGCGATGCTCCGAAGGCAATGACCGACGAGCAGCGCGAGGCCGAACGCCAGAAACGACTCGCGGAGCAGGCCGAAATCGACGCTCTCCTCGCTGGTCTTTCGGAAGATGGGCTGGCCGAGGGAGCGCCTGTTGACGGCGGCAAGTCAGCCAAGAAGCCCAAGGGTTCGTTTGGCCGTGCGGGATCCGTTCATTCCACACCGCTTGTTGTAGATGTCGAGAAATTGAAGCCGGAGGCGCAGGAGAAGTTCGAGCAGACCGCCGGTAACCGAGCGATCGCCATTTCGACTAATCACTCTCGTTTTTTCAGAACCCACTGCCGCTCCCAAGGACGACAAAAAGAAGGTCAAGAAGCGCACGAAGACCGTCGACTCGGAGGACGTCAAGGCAGCTGTCGAGCAATCGAAAGCAGCCCCACCGGCCGAGCAACCGTCTGCCGACAAGAAAGGTGCGTCTCACCCACTCACCCGTTCTAATCGACTATTCATTCCTGTCGCAGAGCCCGTAACTCCCGCTCCTGCCGCCAAAGTCGACGAGAAAAAACTCACGCCGGCCGAACTCGCCAAGCAGAAGCGCGAAGAGGAGTTGAAGCAAAAGCAGGCGGCCGACGCGAAGCGCGTGGAGGACGAACGGAAGGCGGTCGACCAGAAGCCAGTGGATGCGCCCAGAGAGACGCCGAAAGACGAGAAAGGTGCGTTCGAATTTCCTCTCATGTCCGTTGGATTCAATCGAGTCGTTCCAGTCGAACAACTGGCCGTTTCTGCCGAATCGAAGGACGCCACCCCGCAGTCTGAATTCGCGAAGCGACGGGCAGAGTTGGAGAAGAGGAAAGCAGAGAAGCTGAAGGCCGAAGAGGACGCTCGCAAGGCTCGTGAGGAAGCAGATCGGGCGAGCAAGCAGAAGATCGAGGATGCGCGCAGGGCCCGAGAAGAGGAGGCGCAGAAGAAAAACGACGCGGCCAGCAAGAAGCTCGAGGATGATCGGCGTGCTGCAGAGGAGAAGAAAGGTGCGTGCTGGTGCGTGAGCACTGTTGATCACGTTCGGATTGCAGCGAAAGATCTCGCCGACCGCAAGGCCGAGGATGAGCGACTGAAGGCTGAACTGGCCGCGAAGAAACAGACGGAACTCGACGCCAAAAAGTCCAAAGGTTTGTAGCGATCGCTCCGGGCCGTCGTCGATTCAAACCACCCGTTTAGAAGCCGAAAAGCCCGCAGAAGTGCCGAAGGTCGATGTCGAGAAGAAAGGTGCGTTTCGTTCAATGCGAACACTCTTTATCGCGCGCTTGGCTTGTTGCAGGCAAAGATCAGGCAGCGCCGGCCGCGCCGAAAGACGAGGCCGCTCCCGATGCTCCCACGGAGGACTTGGGCGAAAAGAAGAAGACCCTCAAGAAGCGAACGCGCACGCTCGACGAGCAGGAAGCAAAGAAAATCGCAGAAGAGAAGTCCAAGGGCGCTGCTGCCGATGCGCCGTCCACCGAGCAGAAAGGTGCATACCACTCGTTGAAAACATATCGTAGTTGCAATGGAATCGTTGCAGACGCCCCGTCCATCAGCGAGAAGCCGACCGACGAGACCAAGCCGCCCACCGACGACTCCAAACCCGCCGGCCCGCAGTCCGAGTTCGCGAAGCGCCGAGAAGAGATGGAAAAGCGAAAGGCCGAGAAGTTGAAGGCTGAAGAAGAGGCCAAGCGTGCGCGTGAAGAAGCCGATCGTGCGAGCAAGCAAAAAATCGAGGATGCCCGCAAATTGAAAGAGGCTGAAGCCCAACAAAAGAAAGATGCGGCTGCCAAGAAGGCCGAGGAAGATCGTCGTGCAGCGGAGGATAAGAAACGGGCAGACGATCAGCGGAAGGCAGACGAGCTGGCCGCGAAAAAACGGGCGGACGACGACAAGAAAGGTGCGTGATGTTCGCACATCTGTCCACTCATTCCACCGGTTGCAGCGAAAGACCTTCAATCGAAAAGTGCGGCTCAAGAAGCGGCAAAATCCAAGCCGGTCGAAGGCAAGCCAGAGCAGACGGGCGTTGGAGCGAAGGAGGCGCCGAAAGGTTCGTTCACTCACCATTAGCACCGATCGATCGTATCGCCTTTCCATCTCCCGTTTGCACGGAATCTCTTCAATCGATTGCGTTTAGATCAAAAGCCGCCTGTCGCCGAGCCCGCCCCGATCGTCGAGGAGGTCGAGACGAAGAAGACGCTCAAGAAACGGAGGCGCACGTTGGACGAGCAGGAGGCGAAGGCCGCCGAGTTCGCGTTCAAGCAGCTCAAGAAGGGAGTGGCCGCTCCAGTGGAGGCAGAGGCTGACCAGGCCGCCGCCGCACTCGTCAAACTCGAGCCGAAGGACGCCGGCGCTCCCACTCAACCGAAAGATGCCGTGCCTGCCCCGGCCGAGTCCAAAGATGCCGCTGCTCCGAGCGACTCCAAGCCCACCGGCCCGCAGTCCGAGTTCGCCAAGCGGCGCCAGGAGATGGACCAGCGCAAAGCGGAGAAGTTGAAGGCAGAAGAAGAGGCTAAGCGCGCGCGTGAAGAGGCCGACGCCGCCTCTAAGCAGAAGCTCGAGGACGCGCGCAAATTGAAGGAGTCTGAAGCCCAGCAGAAGAAGGATGCGGCCGCGAAGAAATTGGAGGATGATCGCCGTGCAGCGGAGGAGAAGAAAGGTTTGTGTTCGCCGCGTCCCCCGTTCTAATCGACTTCCACTTGCAGCAAAAGACCTTGCCGACAAAAAGGCCGCCGATCTGAAACGCGCAGACGAGCTGGCCGCGAAGAAACAGGCGGAGCTCGACGCCAAGAAGAGCAAACCGGGCCAGAAAAAGGAGGACGTCCCTCCGAAGCCAGCGGAGTCCAAGGGTTCGACGAGATCCGTGGAATTCCTCGGTTGATCACGATCGATTGCAGAAGAAAATCCACCTACCGCCTCGAAGGACAAGACCAAGCCGACGCCTCCCGCAGCTGCCCCCACCGAGGACCTGGCCGAAAAGAAGAAGACCTTGAAGAAACGAACGCGCACTCTCGACGAGCAGGAAGCGAAGGCGGCTGCCCAATCGAAAGAACAGCAGGGCGTCGCCACTCCGGATGCTCCGAAGGACGAGAAAAGTACGTGCATGACGTCTACCCCTTCGTTCACTCATGCACTTGCAGCCGAACAACCGCCCACCGCTCCCGCTCCACCGAAGGACTCTCTTGCTGAACGCAGGGCGGAGATTGAAAGGCGCAAAGCGGAGAAGTTGAAGGCGGAAGAGGACGCTCGAAAGGCACGCCAGGACCTCGACCGTGCTTCGAAACAAAAGCTTGAGGATGCGCGCAAAGCAAAGGAGCAGGAGGCGCAGAAGAAGAAGGATGAAGCGGCCGCGAGCAAGAAGAAGTTGGACGAGTCGAAGCCGGCCGACAAGTCCAAAGGTAGGGGACTCAATTCAGTTGCTCTCAATCGCGTATGCTTTGCAGACGCCGAACCGACTGCACCGACCGATGCGAAACCGAAAGGTGCGTTTATTCGTTGAGCCAATAGATTCATGCTCATTCCTCTCTTGCAGATCAAAAGCCGCCTGTTCGCGAAGCCCCGGTCGATGCCCCGAAGACCGCAACGGACGACAAGGCGACCGGTGGAGAGCCCGAGGCCAAAAAGAAGACGGTCAAGAAGCGCTCCTCCACCGCCGACCAGGACGAAGCGAAGGCCGCCATCGACGAGTCGAAGAGTGCCGCCCAAGAGCCCACGGACGAAGGCAAGAAGAAGAAACTCGTGAAGAAACGCTCGAGCACCGTGGACGCGGAGGAAGCGAAGAAGGCCCTCGAGCAGAAGCTGACCGCCGCTCCTACCGAGCCGCCAGCAAAGGACGAGAAAGGTTCGTGTTGGCGTCGTTTGATTGATTGCAATCAACTCTCCTAACCGATCCGCTCTCATTCGTTTGATTGCAGTTGAAGAACCAAAGCAAACCAGCGCTCTCGAAGTGCCCGCCGAGCCCAAGAAGGATTCTCTTGCTGAACGCAGGGCGGAGATGGAACGGCGGAAGGCGGAGAAGTTGAAGGCGGAGGAGGACGCTCGAAAGGCGCGTGAAGAGGCCGACAAAGCATCCAAGCAGAAGCTCGAGGACGCCCGCAAGGCCAAGGAACTGGAAGCCCAGCAGAAGGACGCCGCTTCAAAGAAGAAGAAGGAAGTCGAGAAGCCCAAAGGTTTGTAGTCCATTTCGATCATTCGTTCACATCAATTGATTGAATCGTGTTTAGAACCGGAAGTTCCGGAGGTCCCGACGAAAGGAAAAGAAGGTGTGCCGTTCATTTCACACGCCCCGTTCACTAACCACCCACTCGTTTTAGTGGAGCAAGAGCCCAAAAGCAAGGAGCCCGTCGAGGAGAAGGTGGAAGAGAAAGGTGAGCGTTCATTTCACACTCCACTCACTCTACGCTTTGTTGCAGCCCCCGCCGAGGAGGTGGTCGAAAAGAAAAAGAAGCCGAAGATCGCGACCACTTCGATGAACGCGTCGTTCGATTCGACCTTCAGCGACGACTCCAGCGCCGAGCTCGTGAACGTGGACTCGCAGTTCGACAACGCGCACCGCCGCTTTTCGATCAGCGAGACGAACACGACGTTCACGTTGAAGAAGGCGCGCACCGAGCGGATCGGCATCGGCGTCACGCTGAACATGAACCTCGAGATTTCGGACGTCGATTGCGAGTGCGAGTTCGTGAAACCGACCGAAGAGGAGGAGGCCGAACTCCTGATGGAGATGTCCGCCTTCGACGTGGTCGAGTCCGAAGTGACGCCGCTGATGGTGGTCTCAGTGACCGAAGCGGACGAAACGCTCGAACTGCAGGACGGCCGCTCGCCGCGCGACCGCAAGCGGCGGCGCCAAAAGAAGGCGGCCGGCCCGCGGCTGAACGTGAGCCGCGAGAAGAGTCCGTTCGGTACGTGCATTGCTTGCTTCCATTCATTCCTTTGCTGCTTGCAGGCACCCACTACATGAACGTGGAGATCGACATCGACGCGGGCGAGGAGACCGCCTCCACGGACGGCATCATCGAAATGGAGCCGGTGGAGTACGCCGAGTCCGAATCGTCGATCACCATCGAAGAGGACTTTATGGACGTCGACGTGGCCGTGAAAGACATCGACGACTTCCGCGACGACTCCATCGAGGCGATCCTCCCGAAATCTCCGATGCGAGCGGTCAGTTCGAGTGTTCACTCCTCCCTTGAACGCTCACGCTCGTTGCAGGTCGCCAGTCAGCTCGTGATCGTGAAGGCGAAGGAGGCGGTCTCGCTGGAGATCAAGCAGGCCGCCCCCGCACCGGTCGACGAGCAACAGCCGGCCGAAAGCGAGGATGCGAGCGAGAAAAAGACGAAAAAGAAGGCGAAGAAGATCCCCGCAGCTCTGGAGATCCCCGACGAAATCAACTCGCTGCACGGCGAGCCCTCGATCTCCGTCTCCACCGCCACGACCAACGAGCAGCTCGTTGCGGGCGGTCCGGCCGAAAAAGCCGAGTCGATCTCGCCGGTGCCCGAAAAGGCGGAAGCCACGAAGCAAATCGAATCGGCGCCCCCGACCGCCGAGAAGCCGGCGGGCGAGTCGGCCGAGTTCGCGTTCAAGCAACTCAAGGAGGGCGAGCAGCCGGCCGTGGAGGTCGCACCCGACGAGACCGCCGCCGCTCTCATCAAACTGGAGTCGAAGGAAGAGGCCGCCGCTCCCGTCCAACAGCCGGCCGAAACTCCCGCCGCTCCCAAGGACGAAAAGAAGAAGGTCAAGAAGCGCACAAAGACCGTCGATGCGGACGACGTCAAGAAAGCGATGGCCGAGAAGCCGAGCGAACAACAGCCGGCGGAACCGCCCGTCAAGGACGAGAAACGTACGTTTCATTCACGTCAGTCCGTCGCTCTGAAAGCTCGCCGGTGGTCTGCTTTTGTTGACAGTCCCACGGCTGCAATCAATGTTTTCGCCTAAATTTTATGCCAGCCGCAACCATTCACAACGATCGCTGCTTTCAGCCCAAGAACCCACCGCACCGGCCGAGTCGAAGGACGCCGCGCCGATGTCCGAATTTGCGAAAAGGCGGGCGGAAATGGAGAAGCGGAAGGCAGAGAAGCTCAAGGCCGAGCAGGAGGCGAAAGACGCGCGTGAGGCCGCCGATCGGGCATCAAAGCTGAAGTTGGAAGAGGCGCGCAAGGCCCGAGAGCAGGAAGCGCTGCAAAAGAAGGACGCTGCTGCAAAGAAATTGGAGGACGATCGGCGCGCGGCTGAAGAGAAGAAAGGTTTGTCCATTCATTCTCACACTCACCACTCACACCTTCCATCCATTTGCAGCAAAAGACCTCGCCGATAAACAGGCTGCTGATCAACGCAAAAAGGATGAGTTGGCCGCGAAGAAAGCAGCCACCGAGAAACCGCCCACCGACGCCACGCCCCAGGAACCTCCGGCCGCTCAACCCGAAGCTCCGCCCGCCGACACGAAGAAGTTGGGCGGCAAGAAGGACGTGAAGCAACTGCCCGCCGAGGAGCCGTCCGGAATGTCCGAAGCCCAGAAGCGAATGGAAGAACTCAAGCGAAAGCGCGAGGAGGCCGCCCGGCAGAAAGAGGAGGATGAGCGCAAGCGCAAGGCAGACGAGGAGCAACGCCGCCTGAAGGACAAAGAAGCGAAGGACGCCGACTTGTCGAAGGCCCAGCAGGACGCTGCCGATGCCCTCGCCAAACAGAAGGATGCGAAGAGCGCCGCCCAGTCCGACTTGGAGAAGAGACGGGCCGAGATGGAAGAACGAAAGGCCGCGAAGCTCAAGGCCGAGCAAGAAGCGAAAGAGGCGCGTGACACCGCCGATCGACTCGCGAAGGAAAAGCTGGAGGAGAAACGACGCGCAAAGGAAGCCGCCGATGCTGAGAAATTGGCAGCGAGCAAGAAGACGGCGGCCGACGGGAAAAAACCGACCGACAAGCCCGCCGATGTGCCGCCCGTCGAGGAGGCGCCGAAGAAACGCCGAGATTCGAAGGCCGACGACAAGAAGGTGGTCACTCCGGCCGCCGAGAGCACGACCGCCGACTCCTCCGATGTGCCCAAAGCGAAACGATTGGGCAAGAAGGACATCAAGCAGCTGCCCAAGCCGGAGGATGCGGGCGCCAGCGAGGCCCAGCAGAAGATGGAGGACCTGAAGCGCAGCCGTGAGGAGGCGAAACGCCAGCAAGAGGAGGCCGACCGTCTGCGCAAGGAGGAAGAGGAGCAGCGCCGACTGAAGGACTTGGCGGACAAGGACGCCGCTCTCCTTAAAGCCCAGCAGGACGCCGCCGATGCCCTCGCCAAGGAGAAGGACACGAAGAGCGGCGCCCAGTCTGAGCTAGAGAAGCGAAGAGCGGAGATGGAAGAACGGAAGGCCGCGAAGCTCAAAGCGGAGCAGGAGGCCAAAGAAGCGCGTGAAGCCGCCGAACGGGTCTCGAAACAAAAGCTGGAGGACGCCCGCAAGCTCAAAGAGCAAGAAGCCCAGCAAAAGAAGGATGCCGCCTCCAAGAAGCTTGAGGACGACCGCCGTGCAGCGGAGGAGAAGAAAGGTTTGTCCATCCACTCACCCCCACCGCTCACTTCTTTCATTCCACTTGCAGCCAAAGACCTTGCGGACAAGCGGGCAGCCGACCAGAAGCGAGCGGAGGAGTTGGCCGCGAAAAAAGCGGAGCTCGACGCCAAAAAGGGCAAACCGGGCGAGATGAAGGAGGCCGCTCCATCCGACGCCGCCTCCGCCGAGCCGGAAGTCCCGAAGAAGTTGGGCAAAAAGGACATCAAACAACTCCCTGCTGCCGAAGCCGAGGGCCTGTCCGAAGCTCAGAAGCGTCAAGAGGAGCTCAAACGCAAGCGAGAGGAGGCCGCCCGCCAGAAAGAGGAGGCCGAACGATTGCGCAAGGAGGAGGAGGAGGCCCGTCGCCTCAAGGAGCAGGCCGACCGTGATGCTCAGCTCTCCAAAGCCCAGCAGGACGCCGCCGATGCCCTCGCAAAGGAGAAGGATTCCAAGGGCGCCGCTCAGTCTGACTTGGAGAAGAGACGCGCGGAGATGGAAGCTCGAAAGGCCGAGAAGCTCAAGGCTGAGGAGGAAGCTCGCAAAGCTCGCGAAGAGGCTGACCGCCTTGCAAGAGAGAAGGCCGACGAGAAGCGACGCGCGAAGGAAGCCGCCGATGCCGAGAAGTTGGCCGCGAGCAAGCGGAAGCCCTCCGATGCCTCCAAGGACAAGCCGGCCGATGAGAAGAAGAAATCGAAGAAGGACGAGCCAAAGGACGCCGCCCCGACTGCCGACTCCCTCGAGAAGACGAAGAAACCCGCGACCTCCAAATCGGCCGCCCAGGACGTGCCCTCGAGCGAGGAGGAGGCACCGAAGAAGTTGGGCAAGAAGGATATCAAGCAGCTGCCCGCCCCCGAAGCCGCGGGTCTTTCTGAGGCCCAAAAGCGACAGGAGGAGCTCAAACGGAAGCGCGAGGAAGCCGCCCGTCTCAAGGAGGAGGAAGAGCGCAAGCGGAAGGAAGAGGAGGAAGCGCGCCGTTTGCGAGAGAAGGAGGCAAAAGACGCCGACCTCCTGAAAGCCCAACAGGACGCCGCCGATGCCGCCGAGCGCGAGAAGTCGGCCAAGAGTTCCGCAGCGGACGAGATCGCGAAGCGAAGGGCGGAGATGGAGCGTCGGAAAGCTGAGAAGCTCCAAGCCGAAGAAGAGGCCCGCAAGGCACGTGAAGAGGCCGACAGACTCGCCCGAGAGAAGCTGGAAGAGAAGCGACGAGCGAAGGAGTTGGAAGCCCAGCAGAAGAACGCTGCAGCCGGCAAAAAGAAGCCCGACGCCCCGAAGGAGACGCCCGAAACGACGGCCGTCGACTCCGCCGAGAAAGTGAGCACCAAGGCGGAGAAGTCGCTCACAGCCGCCGACGCCGAAGCGGTCGCCGCCGAAGAGGCGAAGAAACTCCGCAAGCCGAAGACCCAAGTGCCCGACGAGGCGAAGCCCCCGCAGGACGAAGCCACCCGCCGGCTGGAGGAGTTGCGGAAGAAACGCGAAGACGCCGCCCGCCAAAAAGGAGGAGGCCGACCGGCTGAAGAAGGAGGAAGAGGAACAGCGTCGATTGAAAGCGAAGGAAGAGAAGGACGCCGCACTCCTCAAAGCGCAACAGGAAGCCGCCGATGCCGCCGAACGGGAGCGCCAATCGAAGTTGGCCGCCGCCGCCGCGCACGACGAGGACGAACGAAAGCGAGCGGACGCCGAGCGGCAGCTGGAGGAGCGCCTCAAAGCGATGGCCGAGAAGAACAAACAGCAAGTGGCCGCCGAGACGAGCGGAGCGAAGGACGGAGCCGCTGCGGGATTGCCGCCCAGTGGCGAGCCGGAGGCCGAAAGTGCGGACGTCTCCAAAGAGCAGGAGGGCATCAAGAAGAAGAAAGTGATCAAGAAGCGACGTCCCCGCCCCGAGGCCCTCACCGACGAGACGACCGGCGAGGTTCGCTGGCAGAAGGACGACGGAACGAAGCCGACCGAGGGAGAGACGAAAGCCGACGAGTTGGCCGAAGAAATGAGCGAAGATCGCTCGTCGATTGCCGAAAGCGAGTCGGAGGACGAGTCGGGACGGCGCCGTTTGGTCACGAAAGCGCTCTCATTCGAAGAGGAGACGCTGGACGACATTTCGGAGTACCTGAAGAAACGAGCCGCTCGCGCCGTCGAAACGGAGGCCGCTCCCGAGCCCTACGTGCGCGCGATTCGCCACCGGCAGAAGCGAGCCGGCTTCGTCACGCCGCCCGAGCACACGATCTACGCGTTGCGCGGCGACCGGGTGGTCATCGAGTGCGAGCTGTTCAACGAGGAGGACGAGGTCGAATGGTCGTGGAACGATGCGAACATCGACCGAGATCCGCGCTGTTCGCTCGAAGATTACGGCTACATCCGCCGACTCGTGATCAAAGACATCGTGCCCGCGGATTCCGGTTCGGTGGCCACCGTTCAGCTGGCCAACGACATCCTCTCGACGACCGTGATGGTGGACGAGACGCCCGTGGAGTTCGTGCGCAAACTGGAGCGCCGCACGACGGCGATCGCCGGCGAGGTGACCGTCCTCAATGTGGAGTTGTCGCACAACGCCGAGCAGGTCCGCTGGTTCTTCAACGGCCAGCAGATCACCGCCGAGACGCCCGGCTATCGCCTCGTTTCGGACGGCATCGTCCAAGCGCTGCAGATCCTGAAGCCCGCCTACGAACTTGAAGGTCGCTACGCCGTGCAGGCCGACCAATCGGAGACCTCCACCGTCCTCGAAGTGGAGGGCAAGCCGGTGGTGGCGGACGGAACGAAGACGATCGAGCTGGACGCCCACGAAACGATGACCTGGCGCCTGCCCGTCCGTTCGAATCCCGAGCCGGACGTCGCGCTGTTCCTGAACGGCGAGTCGCTCTTCGCCGACATCCGCACGACCATCGAGATCTCCGACGACTTGATCATCGTCTCGCGCAAGGGATTGCGCAAGGCCGATGCCGGCGTTTACCAGCTGAAGATCACGAACGAGCACGGCGAGAGCACGCAGGAGGTGAAGGTCGTCGTCAACGGTTCATTCCTCCCTTCATTGGTTTACACTCAGTTTTTTCTTTGCAGACACCCCCGAAGCCCCGCTGCGACTGGTGGTCACCGAAGTGGGCCACGACTTCGCAACGGTCGCGTGGGACAAGCCCAGCCACGACGGCGGCTCGATCATCACCGGCTACATCGTCGAGAAGGTTCGTTCTTCCCCTCTTTCAGCTAATCCATCGGTGGATTGCAGAAAGACGTGAATCGCCGCGTGTTCCAACGCGTCGGCCAGGTGTCCGGCCACAAGAACAACCTCTTCGTGGAGGAGCTGGACATGGAGACGAACTACCAGTTCCGAGTGGCCGCCTTCAACCGCTTCGGCATCGGCGAGTACTCGGACACGGTCGTCGTGTCCACGGGCATTCCGTTCGTTGCGCCCTCGATGTACACGTCGCCGATCGTTTCGCAAGTGAGCGACAAGGTGGGTCCTTTCCCCTCTCGTCCTTCCGCTCATCCCCGTCGTTCCAGTCCTGCTATTTGGAGTGGGAGATGTGCACCGAGAGCGGTGGCTCGCCCATCTACTCGTACGACGTGTTCATGCGCGAGGAGGGCGCCGATTGGGTGCGCGTCAATCGCGACCCCTGCTTCACGACCAGCTTCTGGATTCACGACCAACTGAAACCGGGCGCCGTCTACCAGTTCAAAGTGGAGGCGTCGAACGAGGCGGGACTCACCTCGAACTCGAACGTCGCTTCCGAAAGCATTCACGTGCCCAAATCCTTCGGTTTGTTCTCCCCAATCGATCCATTCCTTCATTCGTTCGTTCAGACGTCCCGAGCGCCGAACTGCCGCTGCCGAGCGTCAAGGTCGCCTTCATGGACACGGCGGAAGTGAGCTGGGAGGTGCCCGCCGAGTACCAGTCGAAGGACATCAGCTACAAAGTCTACTTCAAATCGGAGGGCAACGCCGTCTGGAACGAGATCACCACCAAGAAGACGAGCGTTCAAATCGACGACCTGAAGGAGGGCGTCGCCTACGTCTTCAAGGTGGCGGCCGAGAACGAGGCCGGAATGGGCAAGTCGTCGGGCGAGACCGAACCGACCGTCATCTCCGGTACGTCCTCTCCTTCATGCTTCTCATTCAAATTCATGTTTTCAGCCTACCAACGCCCGACGATCACGAAGCCGATTCGCTCGATCGTCGTGCCGCGCAAGCGGGAACTCCGCCTCGACTGCCACGCGCTGGGCGAGCCCGCGCCGATCTACTCGTGGTTCAAGGACGGGCGCGAGTTGGGCGTCGCGGACGACGACAACATTTCGATTTCGAACGAAGGTTTCATGTCCGTTCTCACGATGTACGCTCCCTTCTATTGATTCTTCATTCCATCCATTGCTTTCAGCCACGAAACGGACGGCAACGACGCGGGCACGTACGAGGTGCGCGTCTCGAATGTGCACGGCGTGGACAAATCGCGCGCCGAAGTGACGGTCGGCGACGTGCGCGCCCACTTCCTCCGCTCGTTCCCCGAACACCTGCAGCTGACCGAGCAGAAGACGCTGGAGTTGGAGTGCGAGCTGTCGGACGAGGAGGCCGTGGTGCAGTGGTTCAAGAACGAGAAGCCGTTGCGCGAGACGGAACGCGTCCGCATCGAACGCTCGGGCCCCCTGCGGCGACTGGTGATCACGGGCGTGCTGGCCGAGGACTCGGGCACGTACATGTGCCAGACGAGCGACGAGCGCTCGTACACCCGCTCCCGAGTCGCAGTGAAGGAGGAGGTCGCCCACATCCACTTGGGACCGCAAGATCAGGTGATCACCGGCTTCAACGAGAAGGTCGTCCTTCGCTGCGAACTCACGCGCCCCGTCGCCGCCGCCACGTGGTTCAAGAACGGACTGCAAGTGAACGAGCTCTCCGGCAAGCACTTCGCCATCAACGACGAGCACCTGCTGACGCTGGAGATCATGAACTTTGACGAGAAGGACGTGGGCGACTACGTGGTGGAGCTGCAGAGCGGCGAGCGTTCGGCGCCCGCCCACATTCGCCTCCAAATCCCGCCCCGACTGGAGTTGTCGCGCGAGGTGCGCGCCGACCGGGAGCTCGTCGCGTACGTGGGCTCCGAGCTGACGTTCACCATCCGAATGGAGGGCTTCCCGACGCCCCGCTTCGAGGCGCTCCTCAACTCCGAAACGCTCCGCCACTTCGCGTCGATCGACGACTTCGACGAATCGAACATTCACGTCCGCATCGCGCCCGTCTCGGCCGCACACGCCGGCCAGGTGTCGTTGCGCGCGACCAACGAGTGCGGCGAGGACGTCCGCAAGTTTACGATTCGCGTCGTCGACGTGCCGGCGGCGCCGCGCAACGTGAACGTCGAGGTGCTGAGCGGAACGGCCGTCGAGATCTCGTGGGATCCCTCGCCCGAGAGTCCCGACGCGCCCGTCGATCACTACATCGTCGAGCGAAAGACGGCCGAACACTCCCGATGGCGCCAATCCGCGAAGATCCGCCCGCAACACCCGCTGCGCACGATCGTGGACGAGCTCTTTTCGGACGAGATCTACGTGTTCCGCGTGGTCGCGGTCAATGACGTCGGCAAGGGCCACCCATCGAAGAGCGTCGACATCGTGACGCCGGCCGACGACGACGAAGATCTTTCGATCATGTCCAACTCCTCGCTTTCGTTGGGCGTCGACCGAGCGGTGCCCGAGCAGCCGAAACGTCCCCGACTGGAGATCGTGAACAAACGCGCGGAACTCCAATGGGAGCCCGTTGAGAACTGCACCGAGTACGCGGTCGAACGAAAGCGGGCCGGCCCCGACGAGATGTGGCTCGAGATTGCGATCACGGACCGCACGACGTTCATCGACCGCTCCGTCTTCGCGTCGGGCACCTACGCCTACCGAATCGTCGCGAAATTCTTGAAGACGCGCTCCACTCCATCGGAAGCCACCGCCGAGGTGCACGTGGAAGCGCAGGCACTCCGCCGCTCGTCGTCGACCTCGTCGGTGCTCGCCGGCCGTCCCGACTCGCCCGCATCCGACGAGCAGTCGAGCGCCTCGACGCTGCGCAGCCGCGACGACAGCGGGATCGGGAACGTCGATTCGAGCGAAGACGCGAGCCGCGCGGACGCCACGAAGACGGCCGACGAGAAGCCGGCCGCAAAGAAGCGAGTGGTGAAGAAGAAGACGACGAGCCGCACAGAAGAGGAGCCGACGGGAGCCGCCGCCAAGCCGCCGAAACCGCAAGCGCCCGCCTCCAGCGCGCCGCTCGAGTTGACCCAACCGATGCGCGACGTCGAGGTGGAGCTGGGCGCGGAGGCGCGCTTTTCCTGCACCTTCGCCGACCTCCCATCGACCGCTTCTGTCAACTGGTTTGCTCTTTCTTCCGTCCACTCACCCACCCTCTCGTGCAGGTCGAAAGACGGCACTCGGATCGGGAACGCGAACGGCCGAAAGTTCAAGAGCGCCCTGGCGAACGGCGAGGCGTCGCTGGTGATCAGCGGGGCGGCAGTCGAGGACGCGGGCGTCTACAAGTGCGAAGTGGTGGACGGCGAGCGACGAGGCGAATCGAGCGCTCGACTGACCGTTCGGGTACGTTCTCCTCGACAATCTTTCGCTCATTCCCTCTCGTTTTTTCAGATGCCCCAACCGACAGAAAAGTCGGAAGTGCCGGTCGGCTCCGGCGCCCCGGCGGCCGACGAGAAGCCGCCGAAATCCGCCGAAGCGCCGAAGAAGAAGCGACTCGTGAAGAAGCGGACGACCTCCGACTTGAGCGAAAAGGGAGGAGAAACCGATCGTCAAGGTAGCCGCTCTTCAATCGATCCTAACCGTTCAATCCCGCTTGCAGAAGGCACCTCTTCGCCCACCGAACCCTTGGAGATCTCTCCGCAGTTCGAAATGCAACTCACGGACACGACGGTGAAGGTGGGGAAGGACGTCGTGCTGGACTGCCGCGTGGTCGCGAAGCCGAACGCCCGCGTCCAGTGGTTCCACGACGGAAAGAAAATGCGGATGGACAACCGCCACCTGGAGTACACCGACCGCTCGGGCATCATCCGCTTGAATCTGATCGACTGCCGCTCGGAGGACGGCGGCCTGATCGAATGCGAGGCGACGAACGGCGTCGGCAGCGACCGCACGCGCTGCCTCCTTACCGTCGAGGACACCGGCGGTGGACCGAAGCAGTGGGGGAGGCGTGCCCAAGGCGTAGACGACGAGGACAAAGGTGCGTGTTCACTGGGCACTCCTTCTCATCTCCGTTCATGTGTTGCAGAGAAGACCCCCACCCCAAAACAAGAGCAGGACCAAAAAAACGGGCAGCGGCCCTCGGCGGACGCTTCTAAGCAGGACGTCGCCCCGCACTTCTCCTACGAACTGAAGGACAAAGCAGTTGTGTTGGGAGAAGACACATCGTTCAAGTGTCGCATCGAAGCGAACCCCACGCCCCACGTGGAGTGGCTGAAGAACGAGCAGCCGCTCACGAAGAGCAAACGCTTCCGATTTTCGCAAAACGAGAACGTTTACGCGCTGAAGATCGGGCGGGCGGTTGCCGAAGACACCGGTGCTTATTCCGTGAGTTCCCTCCATTCTGTTCGCCCAATCCTCTCGTTCGTGCAGGTGATCGCGAGCAATCGCGCGGGCCGAAGCCGATCGGACGGCTTTCTGACCGTGGCGGCGGCGTGCGGCGCGGACGGGCACCTCGTGGGCGTGGCGGTGGAGTCGACGCGGCGCACGGCGAGCGATGCGGCGGGCGAAGTCCCGAAGTTCACGCGCAAACCACCGGCCGAACTTCGCGTCTCCGAGGGCACTCCGATCGAACTGCGCGGCCACGCCGTCGGCGGGCAAGCGCTCACGATGAAATGGCTGAAGGATGGGCGGGAGATCGCCCGCACGAACAAAGCGTATCGAATTCGCGTGGCTGCGGGCGGCGAGCACGTGCTGGAGATCGAGTGCGCGCTCCAGCGAACCGCCGGCGTCTTCACGCTCGTCGCCTCCAATTCGGAAGGCGAAGCGCGCGCGGACACGCGGATTGAAGTGAGCGGGCGCAAAGGTCGGTCCATCCCTCCTCCTTCTCCATCATCCATCTTCTCTTCAGTCCTGCCCGTTCCAACCGAAAGCTTCGCTCCTCGCTTCGTGGATCCCCTGAAAGACCAGTACGTCCCGTTGGGCAAACCGGTCGCCCTTGGCTGCTCGTTCGAGTCCTCGCCCGAAGCGACGATCGAGTGGTTCTTTGTGGACGACAATCAAGCCTCCACGCCGCTCGCTCTGTTGCGCAACGTCTGGACGGAGTACCGCCCGGCGGCGACGAGCGCGGAGATCCGCAGCGTTGCGGCCGTCCGCACTCAGCAGGGCACCTACCAGGCGGTCGCCACGAACAAGATCGGCCGAGCGATCACGAGCTCCTATTTGACGGTGGGCGAAGGCGCCAATCGTTTGGGCCACGCGGGCCCGCCCCGCTTCACCAAGTGCCTCCGCGACTGCTGGACGGCGCTGGGCGAGTCGGTCGCCTTCGACATCGACGTTTTGGGCACTCCGACGCCCGAAATCGTTTGGTACTTCAACGACCAACGGATCGAGGTCGGCGATGCGAAGCGGAAGGTAGCCGATAGTTCTTCCCTCCACCACTCACTCCCGCGCGTTCAGATCACGACGCCGCTGCCCGGCACCTACCGACTGGAAATTGCGGACGTTCGAATGAGTGACCTCGGCGCCTACTCGGTGGAGGCCCACAATCAGCACGGGCTCGTGCGCACAAGCGGCCTGTTGACGATCGGCGATCCCTTCGATCCTCAATCGTCGGTCGGGCCGCCGGGCATCGAAATCGAGGACGTGGAGATGGAATCCGAGCTCGGGAGCACCGTGGGCGACGCGTTCGGCCCGCAGGACGACGACCACGTGCTCGTCGGCGGCGCGCATCGAATCAAACGCAAAGGAGCGGCGCCCGCCTTCGTCATCGGCCTCCAGGACATGGAGCTGAAGGCAGGGCAGACGGCCGCCGTTGCCGGCAAGATGCAACCCAAGAGTGAGTTCTCTTCGCTTCCACACGCTCACTTTTGTGTTCGTTCAGAAAGAAAACACCGCCTGTTCGAGCGAAATCACGACGACGACCCCAAACACCTCCGCGATTCGCTGGTGACGCCCGTGGACGACGATGACCAGCGGACGAACTCCGGCGGCTCACATGGCGGGCATTCCGGTGGGAACACGAGTGAGTTTCTTTTTTTGATGAGGATTCGTTCAATTACATCGCTCTCCACACAATCTTCGACTCGTAAACCACCGCTAACTCGTGCGCTTGCAGCGATGGACGAAATCCGGCACGCGATCGCCGCCCGCAACCAAAAGCTCGTCGCACCGAAGTTCCACGTGAAGCCGAAGCCGCGCAAAGAAATCGAAGAGCACAAGTCGCTCCGATTGAAGACGGCGATCAGCGCCAACCCGCCGCCCGAGGTGAAGTGGGACAAGGACGGGGTGATCCTTGAGACGGGCAACAAGTACTCGATCTTCAACGACGGCGAGTTCTTCAACCTCACCGTGCACCACGTGTCGGCCTTCGACCAGGGCTTCTACAACTGCACGGCGGTGAATTCAAAAGTTCGAACTAAACGGAAGTTCTCTTCTCAACAAAGAGATTGCAGGGCTTCGCCACGTGCACATCGGAGGTGATCGTTCGAGCGTTGCCCGACACGCCGCTCGAAAACCTCAAGAAGCGAATCCGCCGCGATCCGATCGCCCCGTCGTTCATCGACGTCCTGCCCGCGCGCATGACGGCGACCGTGGGGCAGGAGCTGACGGTCGAGTGCTCGATCTCCGGCTACCCGACGCCTGCCATCTCATGGCAACGCAACGGCGCCACTCTGCTGCCCCAACCCGATCGCTACGCCATCTTCTTCGACGGCGAATCCACGACCCTGAAGCTGGCGAGCATCACGATGGCCGACGCCGGCGTGTACACGGCTGTGGTCGAGAACTCGATGGGTCGAGTGATGGCTCAAGTACGTTCTTTCCTCTCAACAATCAACCGAATCCTTCGGCTTGCAGATGCACCTCGAGGTCGCCCGACCGGACGTGAACGAGCGGGACGCTCAGAAGCCGGTCTTCGTGGAAACTCGGCAGAAGTACCGCAAAGTGATGGACGGCCGACCGTTGGAGATCGAAGCCAACTTGATCGAAGGTTCGTTTTAATCAATAGAAGACGATCATTCGCGGATTGCAGGAACCGAACCGATCGCCATCACGTGGCTGCACGACCAGCTGCCGGTGGAGGACTCGGCCGCCTTCCGCTACAAACGAGCGGACAAGAGCGCCTGCTTGGTGATCGTCGATCCCTTCCCCGAGGATTCCGGTACCCGATGAAAGAAGAGAGCATTCGAATGCAATCGATTGAATTGCAGGCGAGTATACGTGCGTGGCGGAGTCGAAGTTCGGCCGAGCGACGGCGCAAATCGACCTCACGGTCGTCGAGCAGGCGAAGTCGCCGCTGTTGGCCACCCGGCCGCAACTCACGCCGCTCCGCCCGCTCGTGCGCGCCGAGCCGCACGCCACCGTCGAGTTGGGCTTCCGCGTCGCGGCCAAGCCCGAAGCGGTGATCTCGTGGTTCCGCGGCGACGCGCAGCTGCTGCCCGACTCGTTGAAGCACGAGATGGTGAACCGGACGCCCGAATTTCTGTTCCGCATCCACAACGTGACGAGCGACGATGCGGGCGACTACCGACTGCTCGCGATGAACAACGCCGGGCAGTCGAGCGAGAGCGTGCGGCTCGAGGTTTCCAGTGGTTTGGCCGTCGACAAGTGAGTGGCTGAGCGGGTTGTTGTGAAGAGAGAGCTTTCATTTCTTCTTGAGAGCTCGCTGTTCAACTCGCTGCTTTCAGCCCCGCCGACGTCGACTCACCGCACTTCACGAAGCTGCCGGTCGCCGTCCAGTGCGCCCGCGGCCAGGCAGCCGAGCTGCGCTGCGAATTCGACGGAACGCCCGCGCCGCACGTCCAGTGGTTCCGCGGCGCGGATCGCGTCTTTTCGGACGACGATTTCGACGTCCAACAGCCGACCGCCTCGTCCGCCCTGCTGCGAATCGCGGCGGTGGACGAGCGAACGCAAGGCGAGTACGTGTGCGCCATTCGGAACGCCGGAGGCGAGGAGTTGGCCTCCGCACGAGTGCTGCTCGAAGGTGAGTGTTCGAAGAAGAACGAACGAAAGAAAGAAGCAAGTAGAGGGGTGGATAACCACTTGCCCTGCCCACTCACATTTTCGCCTCCGTTCCGCCCCCGTTTGGTGAGTGCAAAAGTCATCAAGAGTCTGAGGAAAGCAACGAGTAGTCCCTAACTCGATAGTCCTTCATTGATCCCACTCGCAAGTCAACATTTTAGCCGCCGACCCGCTGCTCCGGTCGTTCGTGGACCGAAGCCGCCGCGCCCTCCTGCTCGCTCTCGTGGAACGTTGTGCTGTTGAGTGGATTGTGTGGGCGGCGAGTGTGTCCACCCTCCAAATGTACTCACTTTCTTCTTCTTTTACGAACAACCAAATGAATCCGTCGGCTTTCAGGCTCCTCGAGTTCGCTGTCCGTCCGCTCGCTGACCGTCCGCTGCCGCAACGTGCATTCGCCGACGCCCGTGGAAACGAAGTGATGTCCTGTACATAGTGCTTGTTTCTTCTCCTTTTCTTTATCTTTGTTTAATGCCCACTCTTGTTTGATCATCAATATTCTGCTCAATTCATGCGCTCGTTTGTTCCGAGCGCTCCGCATTCGTTCGTCTTCCACTCGTGTTCGGCGGGATCACTACGGGGAGGGAAAACACGAGCCACACACGTCCAGCCGATTGCCCGCACTCTCGCAATCCCCACACGCCCACCACCTGCTTTGGACCTTTCCGACTTTCGATTCGGTGCGATTCCTCCCACACGCACCCACCCACCAGCCACCAATATTTTCGTAGAACGCTAGCTGTAGTCTTCTTCTTTCTTTTCTTTGCCGTTAGCTCGTGCTTGTTTGTAGTCGGGGGATTCGTTTGCGGAAATTCGCCTCCCGATCCAGCCAGCCACACAGCCGACGGAACGCTCCGATTCGACGACCGACTGATGGAGAAGGAAGACGATCAATGCTGCTGCTCGTCCCCTTCCTTTTGTTCGACCGCCGGCTCTCGCTCGAATCCCCGCCGTCCATCCGCCGAAGCCGAAGAGCCGCCGATTGCTGCCCCGGCTGTTGCCGACCGACCCGCCGATCTCTGCGACGTTCTCCGCGCTCCGCTCGCCGGCCGCTCGTTCCTGCTGCACCCCAAGATCCCCCGAACGAGCGGACGACGACGCCGAGTGCCCGAAGACGACCGAAGGGCTCCGTTTCGCGTCGACCAACCGCCGAAGATCGCCGCGCTCCGCCCGCTTCGCCCACGAGTTCGAAGAGAAGCGAAGAAGCGGAGGACGTGCGCCCGACGTTCCGACCGACCCGCCCGACTGCTGCACCGAAGATCCTCGAGCGGAGCGGCCGAAACTCCCGCACTTCCCGCCGCTTCTTTCAACCGTTGGATCACCGCCGCTTTTCTCCCGACTCTCCCGTTCGCCCCAACAGACGACCGTTGGGCTGCTGCACCCCGCGAACGGAAGATGCGCGGAGAAGACGCCCGAAGACCCGACTTTCTCCCGCGAACTCCCCCGATGGACGACCGCGAGCGTTCCGTCCGGCTGCTGGCTTCGAATTTCCGCACGAATTCCCCCGAGTTCTCTTGCTCTGCTCCTTTTTTCAAAGTATTTTCCTAATAAAACGTTGTTGTTGATCGAGCCATAGAGGAAGCTGTTTATCGAACGGGGCAAAGGAAACACACGGGAAGAAACGAAGCGGGCGATCAGGCGGTCGACTCGTTGCGCTCGAAAACCGTCGACTCGATCATTTGGATGCGCGTGACGACGCTCGTGGGCTGCTCGGTGACGGGCGGCGAGGGCGGCAGTTCGACGAGCTCCACGGCGGTCTTCGGCGGCGCGCGGCGGAGCTCCTCGCCGGGGTCGCGGCGTTTGTTCTCGCAGACGAGCTTGAACTTGACGCGGTCCGCCAGAAACATCCACGCGTAGAAGTCCAGCGCGAACATGGCGAACGCGATGAAGAAGAAGATCTGCAACGAAGAAAGGAATGAGTGAGGAGTGGAAGGAAGGGAACGAACGGAGAGCATCTTGTGCTGGAGCGGCACGTAGTCCTCCGGCTCGCCCACCAGCACGTGCTTGTCGGGCGTCGAGACGGCGGAGAGGAAGGCGAAGATGGAGCCGACGTACGCCAACGCCTCCAGCGCGAAGGCGGTGCCCGTCTGCCAGCGGGAGCGCGTGTCCGAGCACAGCAGCCACAGCTGGAGCACGAGGATCAGCAGCAGGTCGCCGCCGATGATGATCATGTTCCACGCGACGAACTCCGAGTTTTCCTGCGGCTCCAAGCGGAGCAGGTCGCTGAAGGCGTGCCCGAGTTCCAGCTGCAAGCAGGCGAGTGAATGCTCGAAAGGAAGCAAGGGAGAGGACGAACCATCACGCACACGCGCTTCTCCAGCTCGTACTCGTCCAGTCCAATGGTCGCGTTCTCTGCAAGCGGAGCGGGTCGATTAGAAGCGAGCGCTGCTCACCTTTGATCGTGAGTTCGCTGTCCGCCAGCGTGGCGGCCGCAACGGCGCAGTCGTCGGTCACCTTCGGGCGCGAGCAGATTTGATCGAAGAAGACCGTCCCGCCGATCACGCCGAGGGCGCAGAGGATGCGCAGGAGACGGGCGGACGCCAGCCACTTCATTTCGGTCGATGGAGGGGAGCGGAGAGCAGACGGACGACTCGACTGATCGCGGGTCCACTCCAACAGTGCGCTGAATGAGCGCTCGACTGCTTCCTTTCGCTCGCTCGATCCGATTGGTGGTTATGCAAATTGGTTGTTTGCTTGCGTTCGCGGATCGACGGGCGTCCTGCCCGCTTCGCCCAACTCACTTCGTTGTGGTTCTCATTCAAATGCACGGGTGCGGACGGAGAAACGATAGACCGTCGCCAAACGGCCGGCCGCGTCGTCCGATTGACGCCCAAAGCGACGGGCAATGGAATGCGCCGCGCAAAGGTCGTTAACTTTTGGCCGACGATGTGGCGAGAAGACGCGCACTCGTAGGCAGCAGTAAACAAATCGCGAACGAGTAGGAGCGAAAAATACCATTAACGGCGGGCAGAATGAGGGGCAGATGCTCGAACGGCGCAAATCGAAACGCGCTCCGCTCGCTTGTTGCCATTCGCACTTCGCGCGCGGCGTCCAAGTCATCGCTTGTTTGTCGCGTTGCTTTCGCGTTGCCCCCGTGTTGCTTAATTCTTGTGCCCTTAATCCACTCGTTTCTTCAGCCATGAAGGCTCGTGTGGAGCAGCTGTCGCGCGAAAAGGTGAAGGTCGTCTTTCCGGTCAGCGACATCACGGCTGCCAACATTCGCAGCGATTTTCTGCTTCTCGATTTGCCCCAGAAGGTTCGTGCTCAATTCGGCGTTTACCTTTCGACCGGGAAGCGTCATTCTCCTAACGCGAATGGAGTGGGCCGCACCACCGAGGAAGTGTGGAATCTTTCGTGGGAGCTGAGCGTGATCGACTTCTTCGGATTTTCGAACGCGGAGCTTCAAACGAAGGCGTGGATCAAACGCTGTGACCACGACACCATCGTCTCCGTTTAAGGTCAGTAGTGCGTCGCTTTCATCGTTCAATGTGCTTCAGACAAATGGACTCCTCTGCAGACGTTCACTCCGCAATGTGTTCGCGCGCAATTAACGTGGTCGACTGCTCAAATGGCGACGTTCAAAAGTTGGAAAGCTGCCGAGTTGCACGTGCTGGTGCGCCAAGTGACCGATCCGCTGCTCTTCAAGCCGGGCGAGCACTTGAAGCGCAGCCTGGAGAAGACCTTCCACTCGGGCGACTACTCCGACTTCACAATCAGGTGCGGCGATCGCGAGTGGAAAGTGAGTTCTCTCATCCTTACTGCCTCAACGATTTTTCTCCAGGTTCATCGGAACATTCTCGCTGCCCAGTCCGAATTGTTCAAAATGGCGTTCGAGAGCGACTTTAAGGAGCGCACCGAAAGCAAGTATGAGATCAAGAACGCCGATGCGGAGACGGTCGAGCACTTCCTCCGCTACTTCTACACGGGAGAAGTGAGCGAAGAGGAAGGACTGGCCGCAAAGCTGTTTCCGTTGGCCGCTCAATACGGACTGCCCGAATTGGTCGTGAGTCCTCTTTTGTCACCTCCGCATTCACTATGCCATTCAGGAAATGTGTGGCATGCGGATGAGTGTCAACGTGACCTTGAAGAACGTGATGAAGTACCTGCATTTTGCCGTTCTCTACGGCCAGCCGTTGGAGTTCAAGAAGCGCGTCGTTCGTTTCGTCAAGGAAAACAGCCAAGCGGTCAAGGCGCTGCCCAAGTGGAATCAATTCGTTTGTGATCACGCCGACTTCATGGCCGAGTTCGTCTGACCTCTTGTGTGCTCCTTCTTAAATGAATCCCTGCTTTCTAACACGTCTCTTGTTCTTCGTTGTCTTTTTGGTGAATAAACTGTTGTTGTTTGTCGACAATGGAACGCAAAAGCAAAGAACCGATCCTTAACATTCTTTGAACCGCTGAACGACTCGCCTCTTGCGACTAGCGACTTCCCTCGTTCGGCTCGAGCACGACTGTCCGTTCTTCCTTCGGGCGGGGAACGAAAAACGATGGCACCGAGCAAATCTACCGCTTATGATGGAGCGCATACCTTCGTTCAATGGAAGACGTTCTTGCACTCGAAGCAAAGAGTCCCCGCATGTTTGGGCAAGCGAGCAGCTGGGTGTGCCCGCGTGCTATCTGCGAGTCGCTCGCGTTTTGCTCCGTAATGCGGTTCAGCATTCCATTCACTCGCTTTCAATACGGACGAAGGTGAAACGTTTTGGATGGAAAGGCGAACAAACAGACGTGCTTTTTTTCGGAGTTTATCGCCGCGAATCGCCGTTTGATTCGTTAGAGTGACTAGTCTTCGCGATTCCTTTACATTTCTCGTGTTTTTTGCCTGCAATCTGCGAATTTAGATCGTCGAAACGAATGTCGGACGACGAGGAACAAGAGGGAGCTTCCGACCATTCGGCCGACGTGAACGACGAAGAAGATGAGGCCAGCGATCGAGCGGATTCTCCTCCCGAGTACGAACTGCCGATGCACAACAAGGGATACAACTGGACCAAATTCTGGTGCAAAGTGGGTTGATTTCTCCGTCTTTCTTTCCCACTTTTTCCTCGTTTAGAGCTCGAGCAAAACCCGCTACTCACGAGACGGCCGCTACGCGTACTGCCCGTGCGAGCACCTCTCCGAGTTGCTGATTGTCGACTTCGTTCGCCACGCTCAACTGTTCGTCCTCTTCTCACCTCTTTCAATTGATTTCTTTCGATGTTCAGGTTGCTGAAGCCGAAAGAATCGTCTTTCGACGGGAGCATCGGGGAATTTCTGCTCGTGAACCCGACGACGATCGTCGCCCTCGGAGATCGCGGCTTATGGCTGCTACGGATGGACGTGGAGGCCGCGGAATTCGAAGCGCGCCACCTGGCCGAGCACAAAGCGGTGCTCACTTACGTGCTCACGAAGGTCACCGGAAAGGACGTGGACGTGAAGCACGTGGTGATTCAACGGCAGTATACGAGCCGAACGATATGCTTCTGCCGTTTGAACGTGGACGACGCCCGGCTGGACGTGGACTGGACGGAGTGGGCGGAAGAAGCCGGCCAGTTCTTTCAGCTGAGCAAAGACGGCCGCTCGTTGTTTGGCATCTCCACCAAGGAGTACGACGTGATGTACGTCTACGACCTCGAGCAGAAGACGTGCACTTCGAGGCAGATGGCCGGCTGTGTTTACGACCACGACGAGGATTGCGTGAGTTCTTTCGTGCACGACAGTCGACTGCTTTCGCTCTCGTTCAGATCCCGTCTGAGGCCTTCCGGTCGGCGGAGAGCGTGTACGTCCTCGCGTTCAAAGGAGTCGGGTACGAGCCCAACTACTCGTGCGACGCCTATCGCTGCAATCTGCAGGAAGCCAAATGGGAGAGCCTTCCGATCGACACCTGGAAGATGGGCTCCGTTGCGCCGCTGGTGAACCCCGAGAGCGGCGAAGACGTGGGACTGTTGGGTGTGCGGTTGGGCGGCTGGACCGGCAAGTATCGAGTCGACCGCTACCTCTTCAAGTGAGTCCACTCTCCTGTCTACTTAGTCTTTGATTTCAGCACGGTGGACTCGCTCGAACGCCTCGCGATGGACGCCTTCCGCAAGCACCACATGAACGTGAAAGGCGACTTCAATTTCCACTTCTTTCTGGACGAAACGACGCCCGGCAAGAAGATTCTCCCGTCGATGTATCCGAACATGAAGCCGCCGCCTTGAACGCTCGAGTTCGCCTCGTCTTGTCTCCTTTCGCTCATTCCGGTTGCTGAGTTCACTTCGGTCTTGTTAGATAAAATTCTATGAGCAGTTCGCTGACTGCGGGCCCGGGATTCCTGACGAACAACTGAAAAAGCGTGAGTCCTTCTCCGAATCGTTGGTCGAGTCGACGAAGATGTCGAGCCGCCGTCCAATCGATCACGTGTTCTTGCACTTCCAAACACTTCATTGCTCGCATCGCCGCCGAGTGGTTGGCGGGCAGAGGCCGTGTGATCAGGCCCTTCCGCTCTCGCGGACGACTCGCTGATTGCGTTGAAGCGAGGGCGCGTTGCGGATCGACGTAGAGGCCAGCGAGGGGAGGCTTTTCGACTACAGCGCACTCTTCGACGACCACCGGGCGATCGCGCATTTCTCCGAATCGTTCCCACCACTCTTCGAAGCATACTTTATTTTCAGAAACGAACGGGACAACACGCAAATGAATCGAATTCGGCGGACTAGTCGCAGTACTCGCTCTCCCACATCTGCCACATGGCGGCCTTGTCGCGGTTGCTGCACTCCTCGCTCTCCTGCCCGGACAGCTCGAGGGGGTCGAGTTGCCACATGCGCACCTCCGCCTTCTCCTTCGCCCACATGTCGCGGCCGATGTCTTCGAAGTGACACAACCATTCGCCGCTCGCATGGCAGCGATGGCGGCTGCAAACGAGAGGAGGTGAGCGGAGAGGAGAGCGGGGACTCACTAGTGGACGATCAGGCTGTCCGGCTTCCCGACGTTGTCGTCGCAGGCGCCCTTCGCGTGCCACGCGCCCTGCCGGCTGCTGTTCGTCACGTAGCAGAGGTCGTTCTGGCTCACTGCAGCGAAGAAGTGTTGGGAGAGAGCGGTGGGCACTCACTGAGGTCGTATTCGTAGAGGGCGATCGTCTGCAACCGGGGGATCAAGAGGACAGTCAATTGGAGCTTTTCGGGCACTCACCGCCTCGGTGTACGGATTGCCGTTGCAAAGGACCGTCTGGTTCACCTCGTAGTACCAGAACTTGTCGCCCTCAACGGCCGTCGCCAGCACAAGCACGAGAACCGAGAGCAGAACGCGAGCGGCCACCATCTCAACGAGCAAAAGAAACAAGTGAGTGAGCCGAAGGAACGCGAAGTGGGCAGCTGGGAATTTGCATTGGTCGGTCTGCCGGACGTTCATTTGTGCTCGACGGAGCGGAGAGCGAGGAGCGGGCGAAAGACGACGAAATGAGTGGACTGCGTCTACGTTCGCTTTGTTCACTTCAGTTTCCTGCTTGCGGATATGAGCAGAGGCAGGGGCGACGAGAACTCGCGAGTACTGCACGCCCGCTTGCAGGCAGGAAGCCAGCCGCCTGCTTGCCACACTCTTCGTTTGGACGTTCGTGCTCGGCGGCCTCTCTGCAACGTTTGGCTGAGCCCTGTGGCAGTGGCGGGCGTGGCACGAGGCGGAATCGGAGTTCGCCGTTCGTCCGCCCACTGGAGTTCGCCTAGTTTTTTCGCTCTGCTGAATCCAGTTCTCACGAAACACAACAAACAGAGTTTATTCTCGAACGAATGCGGCAGAAGCAACAACAGACATCGTTGCGGTCGATGGGCGTCCCGCTCGGTCAGGAAGACTACGCTTGTTGGTCGCCGAGTTCGCAGGTGTGAGACGGCGGGAAGAGAGCTTGCTGGCCCTGTTGTCCGGTGTAGCACGCCCAGCAGTCCACCTTTCGCCACGCGTACTAAAAGCGATGGAAATATGAGTGGGAGATAATAAAGCAAAACTCACCACAAAGTAGGCCGCGTAAATCCCGATCACAAGGGAAGGGACGCACAGAACGAGCACGACCACAAAAAGGCCGACCAAAAATTCGCTCGTTGGCGACTCGTCGCGCGATTGGAGCACCAGCGGCGACGTCGTCGTCGGTTCGTCACGACGCCCCGGATGTCCTTTGGCCATCCCGTTGAAGGCGAGGAGCACGAGCAGGAACGAGAGAAGGCGGCCGCTCATCTCGACAAGCGGTTGCTGAATGACTGTTCAGATCTCATTGAGTGCGTAAATGATTGGACAGAACGCGAATTTCTGCTCGCTACTCCTCCGCTTGGTCTCTGCACTGTGCGACCGTCTGAACTCGCTCGTCACACGACACAAACGAGAGACAGAGGTCGTCGCGTGGGATGCGGACGGCCAATCGGGAGCAGCTTTTTGACCAAGTGAACGAAAGTAGAGCGAACGAGAGGGTCGTTTGGCATGGAGTCGGCGCCTTCTCGAACGCCTGGGCATCTTCGGAAGGCAGAGGAAGGAATGAATGCAGGCTTCTTTGTGCAAGGTTGCGATAGGCAGCGATTACGTCCCGTTAATGAGAAAGCAGTCGAGTCAACTTTGGAGCACCTGTTCCCGATCCGCAAGGTCTCTGCGATCGACGATCAATCCCTCGCTTTGTTTTGATTGCAAAACAACCGTTCGGTGGCAAGCCCTGACCTCCACAAAACGAGTAAAAGGCGGCGGTGGCTGGGTTTCCTCACTTCTTCCTCCTCCTCCGCATCCGACCACTCCCTGGATTCCTTCGAATACTCCGCTCTTCGCTCAACGGTAGGCTTCTCTTCCAGCTTCCACTCCCTCACCGCCTTTTTATGATGCAGCGCGTCGCGTCGATCGGAGCCCACGGCCTCAAGTACGCGAGTTCAAAGTCGCAGATCGAAGGGACGCGCGACTTTCCGGATGCCTCAAACGTGTTCACTGACGGCCGCCTGCTCGTTGAGTTCCAGTTCTCCGGGCGCTACATTTTGGTCCTGGACACGTGCACCGCCGCCGCCCGGAAGTTCACTCGCGTGCCGAATACCATCGAGCTAGAGGACGTGGTCGACTGTTGGATCGTGCGCCCCGACTGCCTGCTGCTCGTGACGCGCGAACATGTTGCTCGAATCGACCTGGACGAGGCGACGAGCACTTTTGGCTCGTCCGCCCGACCACTTCCGCTGCCCTCCGACCTCCCGCTCACAAGCCTGCATCGCCGCTTGATTTGCGCCACCGACGATCCCGACCGTTTCCTCTGTTTCGTTCTCAAGGCTGAGCGACGAATTGAAATCCTCTCCGTCGACGTGAACACAATGGCCGTCCAAGAGATCGGAGGCTTCGAACTCGAAAACGGCATCTTTGCGGCCGCTCACTTCCACGCGGGACTTCTGCACGTGCTCGAGCAAGACAACGCGCGCATCAACGGGATTTACACCTGCAACCCGCAGACCGGCAATTTGCGCACGGTGGACGTGAAGCACAACGAAGCCGCAGCCAAGGCGCTCGCTTTCACGCCGTCTTCCGCTGCCTTCCACGGCCACTTTCTCTACGTGATGGATCAACAGAAGATGCGGAAGGACGACCACTCGGCCTGGACTCTGCGGCCCCGACTGCGCCGAATGGGCCTCGAAACGGGCGAGTGGACGACGATCGAATGCGCCCTCATGGACGAGATCGCCGCCTCCTGTTGGTACGCCGAGTGGAAGACAGGCATCCGCAACCTGAGCGAATCGGCCGACCTGCTGCACGTGGACGACAACGGCGAGCTCACGATCCACGTGCGCTCTTCGCATCGCCCCCACTCCTTCGGACCAAACAACGAGCGCATCTACGCGTGGACTTCCTACCGCGTGGCCGTCGGCCGGCCGCAGTCGCTCCTCCGCGCCTCCTTTGCCGCCCGCCATTCCGCCGATCCGCGTCCCGTGCCAAAGAAGCTCTCCACTGAAAAAGTGTTCTATTGATTTCTTCTTCTGCTTGTGTGTAAATGATGCGAATAAACCTTTTCAATAAGAAACCCTCGGTTGCAAATAAAAGAAGGAGAAGACCACTGAAAGCAAGAAGAAAGTGAAACGCACTTTGCAGCCCCACATCCCGATCGACCAAAAGTATGCCCGCGACTCCACTTCCGCCCTCTTCACCCATTCAACCGATGGAATTGAAGCCGCCCAGACCCCATTAGGGACGTCGGCCTGCCCGCCCTCTGCCAGCATCCCACCGGTGCGGAGGAGCGCGAGGCGGGCAGCCGGTCGACTCGCTTCTGGCCCGTCCGCTGGGTCTCGCGCACCTGTTTCGTGCAGCTGCTGACCTCCGAGCTGCTGCGGAGCGAGTACACCGCCCACTTTCGGCTGCAGTACCGCGTGCTCGACTGTGAGCAGAAACTGACGGTCGATCCTCCTTACTCGCTTCTCTCGCTTGCAGCCTGCAACCGGGCGATCTCCGTGGCGACGGGCGATCGGGTGCGTCACGAGCCTCAACTACACCCGCTCCTACGGCCACAACGCCACGTGCACGACGACCATCGAGGTGCCCGAGGGACGACGCGTCCTCCTCGTGTTCGCCGACTTCAACCTCGAGGAGGGCGCCGCGTGCTGGGCTCCGTGTACGTGTACTCCCGCTGGGGCACGACCAGCAGCTGCAACTGCCGCCACGACTCGCTGACAGTGAATGCAAACGTTTCCAAGTGAAAAACGAATGACCACTTCTTTCCGTAGATTCTGTTCAACCCGAGCACGCCGGAGGTGAACTCGACGTATTGCGGCTCGTTTATCCCACCCGCCTACCTGAGCCCCGCGAACTCAGCGGTGCTGCGGCCGGAGGGACGAGGATGCGGCGGCCGGACGGCTC
Source organism: Aphelenchoides fujianensis (assembly GCA_024699865.1). NCBI lineage: Eukaryota > Metazoa > Nematoda > Chromadorea > Rhabditida > Aphelenchoididae > Aphelenchoides > Aphelenchoides fujianensis. Next base: position 145,958 of record JAMPIO010000012.1, on the reverse strand, counting down.
GCGTTTCTTCGACTTCGTGCCCACCTACGAGCCGGAGGGCGGCTTCCCGGAGAACAGGACCCAACGGTCTGCCCTCTCCGCTTGCAGGTGGCCGACGGAGTGCGCCTTCCGCCTGTTCGTCCACTTGGGCTGCGGGCGGGCGTCCGCTGAACGCACTTCTCGGGCGTCGACCGCCGAGCGAGTGGATCCAACTGCCGTGTCGGGTGAGTCGCCGCCGCCGCCCGCTGACCGCTGCTGCAGGACTCGACGCCCGAGAAGGAGGCCCGCCTGCCGGCCGGCGAGCGCGCCCTCTTCGAGTTCCGCTCGGACGCCAACCGCTGGAACAACGGCAACGGCCTGAAGGTCTCCTAGACCTGCACGGACGTCTCCACGCCCGTCTTTGCTCGACGTCGGGGGCAACAACTAAACTCATTGATCGTTAAAGCAATGGCTTTGAATAAACCTTTTGATTCCCTTGTTCTTGGGGTGATCGCAGGCAGAACACTACGAGACGAGACGCTCTTCGACTGAAAAGCAGCAACAAGATGAAAGTGATTAGACGCTTTTGGCGACTGCATCACTCGTTGAAAGCACTCTTGCATGCGTAGTGGGTGGCGTGTGACTAGTCGCCGTAGTTCTCATCCCTCGTTCATCAACCCGAAGGCTATCCGCGTCTCGCCAAAGATCCTCGCACTCCCTAAGAATTGTGTTTATTCCCTCAATGAAACGACGCTTCACGACGTCCCACGATGGCGACGTGCACAAAGCGCTTCATCGTGCGCACGATGCCGCCGGCCACGCGCTGGGTCCCCTGGAGAGCGGGCGTCGACGGGAAGATCCGCGAGTTGCCGTGCAGGCGGACGGGCGGCGGCGGGCGCGCCAGCGGGCAGTCGGCGGCCGTCAGCTGTCCGTCGAATTGGATCAAACTCAGCTCGAAGTGCTGCAATCAAGAGAATTGATCGAAGGGTGGTCGGCGGGGAACTTGCTCGTTGGTCGAGCGAAAGGTCGAACCACTCGCTGAAGAAGAACACGAGCAGAGCCTCCACGAACTCGGCCAGCCGATCCACGCAGCCGCTCAGGATGTACGCGCCTCAAACACGCCGTGTAGAAGGAGAAATCGGCAGGAAACGTACCATTGTGTTTGTGTTGGTGGCGACCCGAGTCGAAGGCCGAAATCACGCCGTTGCTGCGCTGGAGGACGATGAGGATCCCGTGCTCGGGCATGCCCAGAATGAAGAAGAGCTGCGCATGGGCGCCGAGGATGGGGCTGCCACGAGAACAATGCGGATAGAAGTGAGTAGATCGAACCTCCGAATGGCCGTCTCGAAGACATCGTAGAGGTCCGTCCGGCCCACCTGGCACCACTCGACTTCGCGCATCTGCCGGCCGGTGGCGCGCAGCGCGTCGGGCACCGTGATACCCTCCGGTACGCCGCTCAGGTCGTAGGCGTGATTGCCCTCAACAATGCCCTCGAGCAGGACGCTCAGGACGGCCGGCGGGCACAACTGAAAAGAAGGAGTGAGTGAAAGAAAGGAAGGGGAACTCACAGCCGACTCGCCCTCCAACGGGTGCAGCCCGAAGCCGCGCTTGTGCGGCAGCCGAGCGGCGAGGTCCGGCACGAGGACGCCCCTTCGGAACAACCCTTCGGCCACGCAGAGGCAGATGAGGGCGCACGCGTTCGACAAGGTCGTGCGGCCGCCGAGTAGGTCCTGCGAGAAGTGCGGCGGCAGGATCCAAAGGACGGTGGCGGTCTGAAAGCTTCGGGATAAACTGAGGGCATTGAGGAGACGCACGTTGCCTATCTGGTGGGCGCGAAGCGACGGAAATTGAGACTGCAGCGCGAAGTCGGCGAATTTCGTCGAGCAGCCGGTGGGCGACGTGCGGCAGCGCCCCGCGGTCATCCGTGCGCCCATCGAAGATCGTCGCGCGTCCTCGTTCGTGACGTTGTTCGTGGAGTCTCCAGGGAAACGGCGGATCACAGCGAGCGACCGTTGGCAGGAGTGAGGGCGCTCTCGTTGCTGCTTGGCGAAAGCGAGCGAGGGAGGTGCAAATTCGCCGTCCAAACGCAAATTCTTGTCGTAGATAGTGGATTTTTTGTGCCCCGCACACTAAGTCGTGGCTGTCGTTTTGGGGGCAAGCGTGTTGACCCACCGATTGAAAGACTGTCGTGGGTGTATAGAATCGACTGGATTGAACGGAAAGAACAAACAGGCGCTCCCCCCACTCAATCGATCGAACGGGTTGCTCACCCACTTCTCCTGCCTCTTTCTGTTCGTTTCGGGCGAGGGCGCCTACCGCTTGGTGGATGACTTCAATCCGACGAATCTGCTCGAGAACTTCGTCTTTGAGAACGCGAACGATCCAACCGACGGCTTCGTCAACTACGTGACCCAAGAAAAGGCAGCCGAGCGGGGACTCACGAAAATGTTCAATGGGAACCTCTTCATCGGCGGGTCGTGGAGGAGGGAGCCCGTGGGCGGGACTCCGTGCGCATCCATTCGCAGAAGGCGTACAACCACGGCCTCTTCCTCCTCGGTCTGCAGCACCAGCCGGGCGGCGTGTGCGGCACGTGGCGGCCTTCTGGCCGACGGCGCTCACGGATTGGTCGCAATAGGGCGAGATCGACGTGATCGAAGGCGAGTGGAACATGAGGAGCATCTTCACTCCATTTGTTGCAGGAGTAAACAGTCAAGCGACGAACGGGATGGCGCTGCACACGACGCCCGGTTGCACGATTCGGCAGACGGACGGCTTCAGCGGCCGCGTCGGCACTTCGAACTGCGACGCGGGCTGCTCGATCGGGACGACGGACACGCGCACGTACGGTGCGGGCTTCAACGCGGTGGGCGCGCCACAAAGTTTTGTTCTTCGCCCGCTCCGCACTGCCGCCACGTCCAACTCGCGGCCGCTTGCCCACTTTGCGGGCGATTGCGACTTCGACGCGCACTTCTCCGCGGCTTCGACGCGTCTGAGTAGCAGGACGCCGTCTGCGGTCCGAAGGCGCCCTTCTGCACGCAGTTCGTCCAAAACAACCCCACCGCCTTCCAGGAGGCCCACTGGGTGATCGACTCGCTCAAGGTCTTCCAGCGGTGAAACAACATGGATGCTTGCTCATGCTGCTTCTTCGGCGTTCTTTTTCTGGTGATGGAACATTTGAATGACGATCCTGCTTGTTCGACGTGACTTCAAAGTCTGTTCCACCCGTACATTTTGCGATGATCAGCGGGTTTGTGTAGCGCACTTTAATCTTCCTGCTTTTACCGCGAACGAACGAGTCGTCCTCGTCGTAAGCCGCTTGTTCGCACGCTTTTGAGCGTTGAGCGCCTCGGCGTCTTCTTTTCGTTGATAAGCGTTTGGAATGCTTGCGGATTTGTCACGAGGGAGCGCCATCTGAGCATCGGAACGATTTTGAGAAAATGTAAGCGAAATATGACTGCTACGCGCGTAAAAGTGTACGGTGAACGAGCAGGTGGATTTGTTGGTTTTCTGTGCACTTGCGTAACAAAAAGTGTTGCAGGGAGAATGCTGGAGAATTGGTAAGAAAACATTCGCCTGCGTCCAGGCGACCATGTCGAACGGCTGGCTTCTTTTGCTGTGCGTCGTTTGTTGCCTCGTTTTGAACGTCCAATCATCGCGGATTTGGACGGCCATTGCATACAGTCAGGTAGACATTTAAATCGTTCAGTAAAGATGTTAAGAGGTCGGCAGGATTCAGTCGATGAAAATAGCGAAGCACATCCTTTCTTTGCCACCAGTGTTAAATCGCCGGGTTTCTTCCAATAGACAATCTTCATAGGCGCCATCTTCTGAAGCTTCAAACTGCTCTATAGCCGCTTTTCAGTCCAACTGCGTCGTCGATGTTGGAACGCCTTCGCTGCCGCAAAACATCGGGTTGTCCACCGTCCTCTCGGGATTGATCGTTCGGGACAACGCGTGTGTTCGTTTACCTCAACGGTGTTCGCGAGTGTGTAAAGATGGCATGTCAGCTCCACACAATCCCTCGAGTAGACGCATTGCTTGCAGAAGACATTGGACCGCTCGTCTGCCGTCCGGAGTGCCTGCCTGCGAGGCGGCAATTGTGGTGGAGAGATTGTACGGGAACGGTCTGGCGCGTGCAGAACAATCGATACAATTACTCGGAATCGACCAGCCACACCGAAACGGACATCAAATGGACGCAGCAAGCATTTCCGTACTGGAAAGCGGAAGGCACGGTGGTCCTCGATCGCGTTGCTTTTCACGACAACGCGACGTACGGCGACAACTCCCCGAATGCCTTCGTTATGGAGAACGCGCAGTTGATGGTCGGCAAATTGGTGAATTATTTCTAGTGAGAAGTATTACACATATCTCTGTGCATCGCAAGTTTGCAGCGAAGTGAACATGTACCCCGGCGGGTACTTGGGATTGGCACCGGGCGAATACAACCTCGTCGTTCAAGCTTACAATCAAGGCCTCATTCCCGCACCGATCGTCGCTTCTTATCCGGCAGGAACCGAACGGCTGTTCTACTTTGGTGGAGTGCCTAGTGATGCCCCGTGTGCGGATTGGGCCCACTTCCCCGCCTTTGAGAACAAGTGGGCGGTTCGAATGGATCGCGTAGAATTTGTGAACGTCACGTACACGAATCCAATCGTATGCTTCCAACCTATGTGATCTTGCTACCAGTCTTGGTTTAGATTCATTTCACGTACGAATATTTCGACAACGATCTTATTTTTATTTCGGACAAGATGATGCAGCAAACACTTGCTTCCGGAGAGGTCGTCGTTGATCGCGAGAAGAAGGACGGCTACCGCGTCAATTGTTCCACGGACCACCTGCCCGTCCGGATGGTGTGGAACGACCAGGAGTTCGTGTTCAGGATCAGCTCGGAGATCTACGAAGACTGGACGTGTTCCTTTCGTCTCCTCAGCATCAATCACTTCTTAGTGAGGAACAACGGAGTCGTTTACACGAACACGCCAACGATGATCTTCCCGGCATCCGTTCTGCACAAGAGCTGCTTTGCCTTTGACTACGCAAACGAAACCATGAGCTTTGCCAACGCTACGTAATGAACGCAGATAACTGCCGTTTTTTGCGTTCCTTTCTGTTGTGCTGCTTTCTAAATGTAGCGTATTACAGCCTTCAATCAATAATTGTTCATCTTGTTCCTTTTCGTGGTTCACTCAATAAAAAGCGTATCTAAAACGCGAGAAAGACGTCGACTCGCTCCCAAAAGAGACGAACAGAACACAAAGAGAAATTGGGCGGCGTCCGCGTTCGCTGGGCTTAGATAAAACCTTCGGGTTGGTCTCCCAACAATCAGTTGCGGGCGGTCATTAGAAATGTAACCGATGCATTCCATCGTTGTCGGTCTCCTTCTCTTATGTGCAGCGAAAGCGAGTGATGGAGCTTTGTACAACGTCGTCCAATTAACCGATGGGGGCGACCACTCCGATCCCACGTTCATGTATTTGCTGTCATTTTCCGCTCCTCATTCTTTTTGAGTTCAGCATGGATGGGCATTCAATCACGTTCACGGCCAGAGACGGCCCGTACGAATCCAAGTGCCATCACGTCTACAAAATCGATCTGTTGGCCTCCCATCGCCCCGTTTCTCTCCTCTCGAGCGGCTTGGGAGAGGAAAAGGGAGCGGTCGTATGGTAGAACACCTGGAACTACGATTTGATGTTCATGAGCAGTTGGTTGTTCATTTGTTGACACAACAGCGATATTATTTCAGCTCAACTGTTCGGTTCGACCACCGTCTTTTACGTTCGTCGTCGTCCTCTCGCGGAAAATAATTGGGTTTGTCCGTTGATTGCAGGCTCTGCAAACCGCCGAACTGCCCGACAACTTCACCGAGGCCGCCCTGTGCCCGCCTTCTGCATGCGATCAAGCTGGTCTCAGCAAGGCGATGAAGGCCGCGTGTACCCTCGAGTGCCTTCCTACGGTCCAATTGAATTCTTTTGCAGGTGCGACAGCGCACGAAGAACGTTTCGCGAATGAGGTCCCGGCGATGTTCTACACGGTGAACGCCGACGTCGACGTTAATCGCGGAGCCGTGCGCATGCCGATCGACTACTCGACGTGGGGCAAGTGGCTCTTCTACAAAGACCGGTTGAGGATCGGGACGTTCGCCGGCGAGAAGGCCGTCCGCCTCTACTTCCGCAACCACTCTCAAACGGTAAGAGCGGTTGCAGTTGTATCGTGATTGCACTTCGGTAGATCTCTTTTGACCTTCCCGGCTGGGCGGACGGCTTCGATGCAGCGGAAACGACACCAGAAAGTCCCGTTCTCTTCCACGGAGTCCGCTTGCCGGAAGACGAGCGAGAAGCCGCCAGGTCTTCCGAGTTGTGTTGGGATTAAACCGACCGTTTCGTCTAGGTGCGGGATCCTCACCCTCAAAGGAGCGTCCATCTACCGCACTTCTTTCGGCGAGCTTCAAAACAAGAGCTTCTCGATGGACACCCCCTTTCTCGCCGATTCCGACTACTCGCTCCTCGACCCGAAGTTTCTGCGGGACGGCAGCGGGCGCTTCTTCTTTACTCGCCTGGACACTCGAACGGGCGAGAGCTCCGTGTGGTTGCGGGACGGCAACGAGGAGGTTGGAGCCGGAAGCAGCTGAATCAATCGTATGTTCGGTACAGGTCCTCGTCCGCAACGGAGCCAAACAGATGAACACGATCCGCATCAGAAGCGTGAACTACGTGACGTTCGTTGCTCGAGACGAAAGCGGTAAATCCCAAGTGTTTATTGCGACTTTCGGCCAAAACCAAACGTTTCCATATCTAAAACGTGCGTTGAAGTCGTTTTTGGATCTACCGCAAGATTCTTTAGCGTTTACCCCTGTGTTAAATGATCGACTCTCAATGTACGTAAAAAATCCTATGACTTTGAATCGTCCGGGTTTTGTTTCGGGAATAGACGTGAGGTGAAGCGCAGTAATTCTATCAGAGTAACATGCACGAGCAATCATTTTTAGCAGAGAAAACCACGTTGTTCTGCTCACTGCCACATTTGATTCTCGGCGGGTAAATTTTTTGTGCATGTAGGTGAGACTAACCCGCGGGTACTTCAGCTGCTTCAAATCGACGCGAACAAAGAGGACCCGCAAATTTCCGCGCGTCTGTTGGGACCGGGCTTCTCGTGCATCTATTCAGCGCGCTTCTTGACCGAAGACGGCGACGGGGACGTCCTCTTTGTGTCGCCTATTGCCAATTATTCGGCAAGTTTTCGTTAGCTGCGGCGAATCACTAATGAGCCACATTGCAGCTGTATTCACAAAGTTCGATCCCTGCTTCATGCGCTGATGGTGGAAACCTCCCGTGCGGCATTGACGACGAGTGGTGTTGGGAACTCGATACGGTCTGGTTGCCGCAAGCGAACGAGATCTTCCGAATGAATCGCTACGGGACGATCAAGGAGCGACTCACGAACAACCAGTTCTTTGAGGGCGAACTCGCCGTTTCGCCCGACATTCAGCGCGTGGTCTTCGCGAGCAATCGGGACGGCGACTACGACCTCTACATCGCCGATCTGGACGACATTGACCATCCGAAACGAGTGGGCAGTTGAGCAATCGATCAATCTGCTCCTTCTTTCAGATCACGAACACGCTCGGCTACGAGGGCGGCGTGCAGTTCGCTCCGGACGGGCGCTCGATCGCTTTTTGGGCGTGGCGTCCGCAATCGCCCGAAGCCCAAGAAGTGTACCGTTGGCTTCGTTCTTACGACGTCACTAGCATGAACCGAATGGAGGTCTACGTGTTGGAGCTGGAGAGCGGAGAAGAAACGAAGGTCACCGACTTTTCGGCCTTGTCCGATCTGCCCGAACTCAACAACACGTGGAACCTTCCTTACTTTTCGTTCGCACCGAACGGAGAGTTGTACATCCGGCACGACAGACAGTTTTACTGTCTGAATCGCTTCGTCGGCTGCAACGGAGCTCACCGAAGTACGCGAGCGAGCAGAAGACGCTGGAATGACCGTCAACTCTTGATTTTCAGCTGAAGTTTTTCCCCAACGACAACGAATTCGACTACTTCCAACTGCGATCCAACAACACCATTTTCGTTGTGTCCGATTACGAAGCCGAAGAGTACAGGACATTCCGTGGAGAATACAACTTCTCGGCCACCTACGACATCCGAATTCCTCAAATACCCTCCGTCTCTCCACCATTCTTTGATCGCACACGCACCCTTGCAATCTCCGTTTTTCTTGCTGTTTTCTTCTACTTGCTGTGATGTGGGCAGCCGATTGGCGCTTGCTGCTGTTAACTACAATTGTCGCTTCCTTCAACCTTTTAGCTTCCTACTCATCCTTGACGTTACTCGTTCTCACAGCTAATTCGCAATAAACTTCAAAACTACCAGCCTCTTCAGCAAAAAGGAATCATGCCTCGCTGGCGTGTTTATGCTGCGATCGTTCATTCGAACTACGCATCACGACAAGTTCGTAGTTTATTCACAAGCAAAAAGAATCACCAATTGCGAGGTGTCTCATCGATCGCCGTGCCGCTCGGTCGAGAGGTCGTTGGCTGCTGCTGGCGGGCAGGTTGGCAGCGATGGTGGTTGACGGACACCGGCCAGCCGCTAGCCGCCGAGTAGCACACCATGCGCTTGAAGTTGCCGTTGTTCCACTGCAAGAACACAAGTGAGTGAAGGAGCGAGAAGACGGACAGGAGACTCACTTTCCACTGGAAGAAGACAGAAGAGGACCACGCGGAGCGCAGGCACGCGTAGCCCCCGAAGACGAGGACGGCGAGGAGGAGCACGAGGTTGTCCGGAAGATCGAATGAACGGCTGTCGGATCCTTTCACCGTTTCGCTCGGAACAAAGAAGACGGTGGAGAACAGACGAAAGCGGCCGCTCATTTCAATCGCACGTGGAAGAAATGAACAACAAATGCGTGGACGAAAAGATCGTTCGACTTTCGCCGCTCTCCGCTGGAACTCGCCCTGCCGGCGGCCGCCGAAGGCGCCGACGAACGCGCCGCCCGTCGTCGGAACACGAAGCGGCTGCCAGAGCGGAGGACGACGCCCAGCAGTTTGTTCTTTCGGCGAGTTCGCGCGCTGAGCGAAACTCCGAAGATGGCGGTCGCCTCCAGAAAGGTGCTTGGAACCTGACGAGGGCACGAGCGGGTCGACGACGGGAGGACCGTCTCTTTTCGCCTTTTGCTCACCACTTTCGCATTCGGCGAGCCCATTGGACGGCTGCCAGCCCGACCGGAGAGAAGCGGCGGAAACTGCATGAGCAAACGAACGACCGATGGAAGGAAGACCGCTGATCGAATGATGGTGAAGAAGTGGATTGAATCGATCGAGTGACGCCCGTCTTCTTCGCTGCCGACTGCTTTCGGCCGTCTTCTTCTGCGAGAGTCCGCTCGCCGTTCTGCTCGTGCACTCCCGTTCGTCGGCGGTCGTCGTGTTCCTCCGCTTGGATCTTCCGGTTGGGGGCATTGGAGAGCAACACATGAGGAGCAATGCACGGATTGAACGAACTCTTGTTTCCCGCACCTCGTCAGCTTCGGCGAGTCCAGGTCCTAAAAATCGCAGCAGTCACTCGCTGCTCGTTCCTTGAACTCCCTTTGAGGACGAAGACGGCGAACACGTGGGCGGAGACGCGGAGAGCGACCTTCGTCGTGCAGAGCGCCGCCCCGACCGGTCGGCCGCCGGTTGGCTCCACGCTGCGATTCGAGCAGAACGATCGGGAGTGCGGCTGTCGACCACCGACGGCTTGACCACGAGGTCCAACACTTCGGCCGGCTGGTCGGAGAACTCGTTCGCTGCAACGAGGAGTGAAGAGAGTGAGTGGATGCGCGGAACAAACCCGACTGCATGACGGCCGCTTTCTCGCCGCTGTGACAAACATCCACACTAATTCGACAGCACTCGGTCATTGTCAGTTTGACTTCGATGCTCCTGCGAACGGAAAGTAGTGAGTGAATGGAAGAGAGGTGCTCACGTGTTCTCCGCAACGTCCCCGGCGGCCATTCGAATCCAGAGGTCGAATTCGTGCGTGATCTCCGTCGAGTTCCAGCCGCCCGCCGTGCAGTTCGGGTTTTCGTTCCTCGTCACGCTGCAACGAGCAGAAATCTCAAGGGCTCTCGTTTGGGTGCCGCATCGCTTTACTCCTGCTGCGGCTCCTCGCCGGCGTCCTTCGTGTCGGCGGCAAAGAAGCACTCCGTTTCGTTTGTTTTCGCAAGAAGGTCAAGGAAGTTGCCCGTCTTCTGCGATTGAGCAAACAACGCAGTAGACGAAGAAAGCATGACGAGCACGAGCAGAACGGGCATCACGGACCAGTCGAACAAAGGGCAGAGCGCTGTCCCTCTTGAACGAAGAAAAAGCGAATGAGAGCATAACTTCGCGCTCTTTCTTTCTTCCGTCCAACAAGCCGACTGAGTGGAAAAAAGTGTTTATTCTGCGCACCCAAAACTCTATTGGAGGAACGCACGAAAGCAAAGAGGTCGCCGCGCAAGACTGCGACGCTTGCGGCACTGGTCCGGCGTGGAACGGACGTGCACGAAGCGCTTCATTGCGCTCACAATGCCGAAGGCCATGCGCTGGGTGGCCTGGAGGACGGGCGTCGACGGGAAGATCCGCGAGTTGCCGGGCAGCCGGACGGGCGGCGGCGGCGGCGGCGGCAGCGAGCGAGCGAGTGGGCAGTCGTCCGCCGTCAACTGTCCGTCGAATTCGATTCGGTGGATCGAATACGGCACCAAGCGCTGCAATCAACCAAATTAATCGAAGGATGGCCGTAAGAACTTGCTTGTTGGTCGAGCGGAATTCCAAAGGAATCGCTGTAGCAGAACGCGAGCAGCGCCTCCACAAAGTCGGCCATCCGCTCCAGGCGTCCGCTCAAGATGTACGCGCCTCAAACAACCACATGAAGAGAGAAAATGGGAAGAGGAGTACCGTCGAGTGCGTGCAAATGCGAATCGAAGGCCGAAATCACGCCGTTGCTGGGCTGGAGGACGATGAGGATCGCCCGTGAGTGCATGCCGAAAACGAAGAAGATCTGCGGGTGAGCGACGAAGTCGGGACTGCAAAGAAAGCGTTGAAAAGGAATGAAACGAGTGAATCGAACCACCGAAGGGCCGCGTCGAGGTACACTTGCAGGAAATCGTAGACGTCCGTCCAGTACCCCGACCGCCACTCGACTTCGCCCATCTGCAGGCCGGTAGCGCGCAGCGCGTCGGACACGAAAAACTTCGTGCCCTCCGGAACGCCGCTCAGCTCGTACGCGTGGTTCCCATCCAAGATTCCCTCGAACAGGGCGCTTAGGACGGCCGGGGGGCAGAGCTGGAAAGAACGAGTGGGTGAGTGGGTGGGAGAGTGCGGAGAACTCACGGCCGACTCCCCGTGCAACGGGTGCAGCCCGAAGCCGCGTGTGTGCGGCAGTCGGGCGGCGAGGTCGGGCACGAGGACCCCCTTTCGGAACACCCTTTCGGCCACGCAGCAGCAGATGAGGGCGCACGCGTGCGACGGAACTGCGCGGCCGCCAAGGTACCGCTGCGAGAAGTACAGTGGCAGGATCCAGAGGACGGTGGCGGTCTGGAAGCGGGCGGGGGTCGATGAGCGGGGACATCGAGGAGACGCACGTTGCAGATCTGATGCGCTCGATTCAACGGAAAGTGCGATTGCAGCAAGAAGTCAGCCGATTTCGTCGCGCAGTCCGTCGACGGCCGTCGGTCGGTCGGCGACGAGCTGCAGCCGCCCGCAGTCGTCCGTTGGGCCATCGGAAGGCGTCGCGCGTCCTCGCCCGCAAAGTTGTTCGTGGCGTCCGCGCGGAAGACGGCGGACCGCGGCGAACGATCGTTTGCAGGAGTGAGGCCGATTTTCCAGCTGCTCGGCAAAAGCAAACGAGAAGGGTGCAATTTGCCCTCCAGACATGCAAATTCCTGTCGTAGACGGTGGAGTTCCTGTGCGCCGAATTTGAATCGTGGCTCTTTCCGTTCGATCGGCTCACGAGTGCGTTCTCCGCTCTGTTCCGATGGACTCCGCTCGTTTTCTGTTTCTCGCCACTCTCGCGTTCGTCAGCTTCATGAGCGCGGAAGCGACCACCGACTTGCGCACGCCTACGACAGGAACGCGATCACGAATGCGATGAGTTCTCCGCTCACTCGCCCTAACCTCTGCGTTTTCAGCGAACGGCCATTTATGAGAGCGGCTTCTTCGGGTTGGACCTTTTCAAAGTGCTGTTCGATTCCTTCACTTCGCCGACAGAAAGAGAGTTTATTCGTGGACGATCACTGCAAGACGGTCTTCTTCTCGACGAAACGCGGCGTGTTTGCGGCTCCGTTTGGCGCGCTCGGCCTCCTAGACGCGCAGACGGCGGTAGGCGACGCTCACCTGCAACCGCTTGATGGAGACGCGCATGTCGGCGGCGATCTCCAGACAGGCGCCCCCCATGTTCACGTCCTTGGGGTTGCTGCCCTTGTAGCCGGGCGCCGAAAAGAGCGCGTAGCCGTGCAGCGAGGGCTGCAGAGCGATCCATTGATTAAAGAAGAGAACTTGCTTGATGGCCGCGAACGAAGAGGTCGACGCCCAGGCGCTCGGCGGCGTCGCGCACGGTGTCGGCGGCGAACAGCTGCTCGATGCCGTTGAGGGGCTCGCGCACGAGGTTCGGCCGGAAGCCGCCGTCCGAGGTCGCACTCCAGCGAGCCCACGTCGAAGTCGTCGATGGGGCGGCGGATGGCGCGGACGGCGGCCTGCGAGCGCAACTTCGACGACAGGCCGCCGGCACGCGGCCGCCCGCCAACACGGCGAGCGGCAGGTGCATGAACATGCGCTTGAACGTGGCGTACATCCCTCGACGGCCGCCTGCAGCAAGAGGGCGCATTGGGATTGTCCTCGTTGAAGCGGGCGCACACCTCGTCGGAAGGAGTAGGCGCAATTGAGGGACTCCTCCTCGTGGTTTCCGCGGACGACGTGCACGCGCTCGGCGAACTGCAGCTTCAGGAGGGCGACCTTCACGCCGTGCGTCCCCCGGTCCACGAAGTCACCGAGGAAGACGGGCATTCCGCGGTGGAGGTCGGAGTACTCGCCGTGCAGGTCGCCGTACACGACGCACGGCACGGGCACTTCGAGCAGCGAGCTTTCGGCCGCGAACACGCCTGTCGCGCGCTCCAGAACGTCCGCGAGCTCCTCGTAGTCGAAGGCGAACAGCCGCGGGCCGTTGCGCACGAGTCGGACGAGCAGCGGGTGCAGCGAGCCCAGCGGATGGGGGATGTCGACCGGCTCGTCTGCAAGCAGCTTCGTGAAGGGCGGACGGGCGGGACGAACCGGCGGGTGCCGCTGCGGACTCCTCGCTCCACGTGATCTCTTCCGCCACGCCGAACATGACGACGCGCTGGATGGCCGCCGCCCGCGCGCCCACCGCGACGCCCTCCGGCTGCTTGGCGCCGCGCGACATCGACCTGCAATTCGGGCGATCAGTCGGCAGATGAACGGAGGACTCACTCGAGCAACCCGCGCTGCTCCTCGGCGCTGAGGGCGGCGGAAACGAGCGTGGCCGTCCGGTCGAAGTGTAACACGGAGAGCGTGGATGCGGGCGGGCGGCTTCTCGTCGGTCGCCGCCTTCCGCCGTCCCGCGCACGCCGCCGCCGAGAGCGTGGCCGTCGCGACGCCCATCGCCGCCCACACGCCCACTTGCGCCCAATCGGCCGCCATTCGGGTGCAACGAGGAGTGAAGCGAACGAGTGCGCAGAGCGGAGAGCGAAGCGGCGAATTTGTATTGCTTTCTCTTGAGTGGTATGATCGAAGCGGCCGGTCAGAAACGAACTGCTCTTCTGCTTCCACCGCTGTTGCGGTCGAATGTGACGCCGCTGACAGACGGGATTCAACTCGAGCTCGCGTCGATCATCCCCACCGGACGGACGAGCAGCAGAGCGGCGGTCGGCAGCTCTTTGACTGCTTCGACAAAGACGGTGATGGACTCGTTTCTTTCCGCCGATTCGAGGGTAGTTCGGCGTTAAGGTCGATTTCCACAAGATGGGTGCGAGTTGCTTTCGTGTCACTCACAGTTGCTTCGAAGAAGACATGCGTTCATCGCCCTCGTCCGTTGATCGAAACGGCTCCCTCCCCCGCATGTTCCCGCGCCCATTGCAGCTAGCGAGCGGGCGGAAGAAGTCTTCTCGAACGGCAATGGGCGTGTCGTCAAAACGGAAAGGACGGTCGAACTCCGCTGCTCTGATTCGATTTCTTCCAATCAACAGACGAGTTCCCCGTCGGTTGGACACGAGTGCGTCGACAAAATAAGACCATCGACGACTGCCGGAAAGAACCATTTGCAGCCGTCTTATGCTGCTGACCGTTCCGTTCCGTTCCATTCAGCTCGCCCGTTCCAGTTAACTCGGCCTGCTTTGATCAAACGAAAGCGCATGTTTCGGTTAGGTCGTTGCTTTTCTATCCGCCGACATAACGGGCGGTCGGAAAGCAGTCCGCATCCACCACTCACTCACTCACTCCTCCACCCGATCGGTGGAGAAAAGACCCAGACCCAAGCCCTCAGAAAAGACCCAATCGGTGGAAAAAGACCCAATTGGTGGAAAAGCATGCCGGCATTCTCAGTTTGTTTTACTTAAACGAAGGTACCACAACGAATTTGAAAATGAAAAGCGTAACGACAAGCTTAGATCCAAATAGCAGCCGAGAAGAACCGGACGGTAGTTGGGAGATGGCGATGTCGTAAGTGGCCGAAAAGTTGAACTCGCCGCGGAAGATCCAATCGTTCGTGTCTGGGAGGGGTCGAGAGCGAAAAGAATCGTGCCGTAGGAGCGGAGCAGGAAGTGCGTGAATTCGCGGTCGTTGGGGAAGAGCATCCTGGAACGAACGGGGTGTTTCTGCTGCTTGTCGCACTGACCGCTACGTACTTGAGTGAGCTCTTTTGCCGACGATTCCAAACGAAAGAACTGGACGCCTCGTTTGATGAAAAGGTCGCCGTTTGGAGCGAAAGCAAACTGAGGCGCCGGCCACGTGTTGCTGACTTCCGGCAGGTCGGAGAGGGCGGCGAACTGGGTGGCCTTCGTCTCCTCGCCGCTCTCCAAATCCAGCAGGCCGACGTCCATTTGACTCCAATCGCCCATTTCTTTGGAGAGAAGCCAGCGGTAGAGTCCGTTGGCTTGGGGGGACTGCGGCCGGCAAGCCCTGAAAGCGAGCGTGTTCGTTTAAACGACGCCCTTGTTCCTCGCGCCGAAGACGCGGAGGCTGCGGAGACGAAAGGAAGAGGTCCCGTCTGCGTGCGGAGTGGCGGGAAGTTTGAACACTAACTCCTGATCGTCCCGCAGCATTCGGGCGGGCAGGTGGTCCGTCGAAACAGTGACGCGGTAGCCGTCTTTCTCATTCGAATCGACGACGATCTCTCCCTCGCTCAAAGTTCGTTGGATCATCTCGTCGGAGCAGAAGAGCACATCGTCCTCCTCTTGTTCGTACGTGAAGGGGACCTTAACGAGCATTAGCCTTCAATTGAAGAAGGATTACGAGTGCATTAGTGCAGGTGGCGTTGACGAACTCGAGCTCCTCGCTGATCGTCCACTGGTGCTCGAAAGCCGGAAAGTGCGTCCAGTCGACACACGGCGCGTCGCTCGGCAGTCCGCCGAAGCAACGATCGGAGCGGGAATGAGCGCTCGGTGGAAGGCTTGAACGACGAGGTTGTGCTCGCCCGGCGCCAGGTCGAAGTAGCCGGCAAACGGGTTGTAGAAGAAGCTGCAATCAAATAAGAATTGTCCCCACTAGTAGTAATCGACGATCTTGCCGACCGTTAAGGGCGCGCTCTCGACCTCCAACGCACTCGGCGAGTTGTCGTGGAAGGCGAGACGATCGAATAGGAAGGCGCCTTCCGCTCCCCCGTACGGGAACATCCGCCGCCTCCACTCGACGCCCGTCTCGGTGCGGGTGGGCGACTCGGAGCGGTTGTAAAATCGCCTCTGATGTTGCCAAAAGCTCTGCCGGCAATCCCTCCACCACAACTGCCGCCTCGCGGCAGGCATTCCGGCGAGCAGAGGAGCGGCCGGAGTTCTCTGCAATCCACCGCTTTCTATCAAAAATCGGAGGGATCGGAAGGTAGAAAGGAGTGCACAAATCCTCCCAAAGAATCACACCAGAGAGCACGGTGGACAGCCGCAGCTTCTGAGGTAGCGGCGGCCTCCCAACGTCGACGATGCAGTTGAATTGGAGGAAGACGAGAGTGGCAGCCGCTTAATGCCGCTTGCCTCGCCCCACACGCTGGCCGTCCGGATGCGTGAGGACCGAACACTCGAAAGAACGGAGCAGACGACGAAGAACAGGGAAATGCGACTGTTCTTTATTTTGGACAACACAGGTCGCTCGTTCGTGTCCGCAATGTCGTTCTTGTTGCTCCAGCAACGGACGAAAAAGACAACCGGTCCACCTGCTCATTCCCTTACACTTTTACTCGAGAGTCCGCTCAAACATCTCGGACGGCGACAACACCCCTTGAATTCCCGAGTACGACGGCTTACGACTGTGCGGATCAAAGCCACAAGAATTCGAACCTTCATCAGCGATGAAGAACGTGAGATTCTCGTCGGACAGCAATACGCGGCTTTTGTGGTAAACGATCGACCACTGGAGAGCTCCCCAATTGATCGTGGACAGCAACAAGGATTGGCGGCGAGCGCGATGTCCATGGAGGAAAGAGATGGCAATGGCTGGGAGTAGAAAGCGGGATCTCGTTTGATTTGCCGCTCGATCGAACACAATCGACTCACTTGTGTGCGTTTCTCTCCGTTGTGCCCGCCGCCCAACAATCCGCCGCCTTCTTCGAGCGGGCGAACGGACAAGACGGCCGCTCGGCTTCTCGCCGCGAAAGAGCGGCGGTCGGTGCTGCGGAACGCCAGGCGCCCATCCGCCGCTCTCCCGTCCGATCGCGATCGTCGCGTCTCGCCTCGGGTTTCGTCATCGTCATCGTTTTGCGTCGAGTGCTCGTCGATCGAGGTGAGTTCCGTCTGTCTGCTTCTTTCCACAACATTGTCGGTTCATTTTCGCGCAAATCGACCTGAAAATCCGTCGGATTTTCGGAAATTTCTTCAAAAATCATGTATTTCCGCAATTCCTCCGAATTTCTTCCGCTTTCAGGCGAAATGGACGACGCCCGGACCAACAAGCGGTCTCGACTCGACCTGAAGCAAATTCGAAAGGCGAAGATCGAAATCGGATATGATGATTCGATCCAATTCTTGCTGGAGAGCCAGCGGTTCGCGCAGACCTTTGAGGGCGTAGCGGCGGCTCTGGAGGTCGCTCAAAAACTGACCAAGGTCAAGATCGTGTGGCGAGCTCCGTACGGGGTCAACTTCCGTCTGATGCTCCAGTGGATGAAAATCGCTGCGAAGCTCCGCGGTACGTTCTGCGTGCTTTCGTTCTCATTGCTTTGCGTCGTTTCAGCCCTGCCCTCGCTGACGTCGATCAAACTGTTCCACTTCTGGGCGGTTGAATCCAGCGAAACAGACGATTTTGCGGCTCAGTACCCGTTCGTGGACATGTTCTTCGACTCGCTGCCCGACAAGTTGACTCATTCGAACGTCGACGACCTCCGCATCGCGACGCTGCTTCGGAAGCGGAAGGATCAACTCGAGCGGTTCGTTTATGCCGAGAACGAGTTCTGCTCCCAGGGCAACTTATGTAAGAGAACGAACGCACATCAATCATTCCCTTTATTTTTGCAGACTTTGCGGACTTCTTCCGGCTGAAGTCTACGAGTCTGCAACTCTGGTTCGAGGAGTCGACCGGAAATTTCCACCGACTGCACGACTGCGGGCCGCTCGCTCGCAACGACCACCTGCAGAAGCTTCAGATCTGGAGCGAGGAAGTCACGGACAACGGGATTGCGCTAGTTCTGCGCCGCTTGCGCGCCATCAACGGCTACTTCAAACTCAAGTGGGGCGGCGATCACCTGCTTGAGTTGAATGTAAGTGAATTCAATTGCAAGTGTGGACTGATTCGATTGTTTGTTGTTTACAGGACGCTTCCGATCTGAAGCAACTGGACGACGTCAAGATCGGGGCGATGGAATGCGCCAAGGCCATGGGAGATGCGGGATTCTGCTCGCCAGGCGACGTTTCGGAGCTCCGCATTGACGAGTCCGTATGTTCTTCCACCCCGTTGCGCCTTATTTATTCGTCTGCTTTAGTCGGACTGGAAGTACGTCTCGGGCGACCAGCTGATCGAATACCTCGGATGGGAGCGCGAACAACTCAACGACGAGGATCCAAAGTGGGCCATGCATCCGTGCTTCCTCATGCACAACGGCGTTCGCATTCGCACGATCCTCAACGGATGACTCCAACTAGCGGACTTTAATCCTTCGTTCTCTTCTAAAGGAGCAGCATAAACACGTCTTCTACTCTCGTGTCTTCCCTTTTGACGGTTCTAATCACTGGACCCGAGGTTGTCGTTACGATTCGAGTCAGTGATCAATTGGGGCCGAAAGCAACGTTTCTTAATACGAGTAGAACCGTTTTTGAACACTCATCTAACGCTTGCCCGTCAGCTGCCATCGAGCGGAGTCGTCAATGATAGAGCGGGGGAAAGAGCGGGCGGGCATCTTTCGACCGGACTATTGTCACCTTGTCTTTCGGATTCTCGGCCACACGAAGACTCTTGTTCTAACAGCTGCGGGCGACCGCAAACGACGAGGTGATCGCAGTTGACGGCCACAACGGGGCTCATTCCGCCTGCCGAACAAGAAGAAAGTGAAGCACGACGACTCGTGACTTGACGCCAGGCGGGATGTCAGCCGTCTGGATGTTCAGGTTGAGTTCGAAGTCACTTGTGCATTCGCTCAAGAACAACGAGGCGCCGCACGACCCCACGGAACCAAGCGGCAGAGCAGAAATCAGTTTCCACACGATTCTTCTCGTTATTCAGACGGTTTATTCTTCGAACGAAAGGGGAGATTAGCGGTAGATGCGTTCAATTGTGGCGGTTTGCGGGCGCGGACGGGTATCGGCGGGATCGAGCGCCTCGAACGCCAAACGGAGGAGGTATTTCGGCTAGCTGAAACAAACAGGCGACTAACCAATGGTTGTTGCCACCACTTACCCGGGCAGTCGATAGGAGCGCCACGCCTGGACGGAGAATCCGGTGACGGAGCGGCGAACGAGCGTGGATTGGAGGGAAGTGCGGACGTGCAGCCGGATGGCCCCGTCCTTCTCCACGTGCAACAAGTCGACCGGCTCGTACGTGTTGCTCTCTCCTTCCGTCAACTCGGAGTACCAAGAGGAGGCGCCGATCTCGGCGACGATCGGCGTCTCAACGGCCGCCCTCTCGCCGCTGCGGAGGTCCAGGCGGCACAAGCGGGGCTGCAGCCGTCGGTTGGGCGCTTCCCCAACGATCAGCTGCTCCAGAAAGATGGCCGAGTGGTCGTGGAAGGTGAGGGCGGCCGGTGAGAAGCCGCGGCAAGTGATGCCGACCTGCAGCAAGTGGATGAACGAAGGAGATGGGCAGAGGAGCGGACTCACTTCTTCGCGGTTCGGCACTTCCACCACACGAATCAGGCGCCCATCAGCCGGATCGATCGCATGAATTGCAGCGATGCGCGAGTCGTACCGCGCGATCACGTACAGGACGCCCGCGTGGAAGTGGAGGCCGCCAATCCGTCCGCTCGGCAGCCGCAGCGCGCCGATCGTTCGGACGGCCCGCGTGTTCACGTTCACCACGTAGAGCTCCGTGTTCGACTCGTCGCGGAAGACGGCGAACAGGAAGCGGTCGGGATCGCCGGTCGGCGAGATCAGGCGGCCTGGGCGCTCCTCGATGCTGGAAATGGAGCGCGAGAAGCGGTGGAGGTCGTCGCAGCGGAAGACGCCCGCTTTTCGGTCCAACTCGACGTGGACGAGGCGCTCGGCCGTGAGCGCCAGCAAGCGGTTCCTCCCGATGCGCACGCAGTCCACCGGTGCGCTCAGAGGCTCCGCTGCCCAAGCTTTCCTGAATTTCCTGCAACGACGAGCGAATGAGCGGAGGAAGAGTAAGGCGAGAGCTTGGTTTTGAGCGCCCGTGTGCGTGTCCCCGACCCAAAGGAAGCGGCCGACCATGCGGGACTCCAGCAGCAGTCGGCCGGTGGTGAGCGGCGTGTGCGCGTATGCCAACCGGCGGAAGCCGCAGAACGACCACCTTCGGCTCGCGTACGCCAGTCCGCACGCTTTCTTTTTCGTTTTCATCTGCAGAGGAGCGGGGGAGGAAGCAGCCGAGGGGAGCGGCGAATTCAAACGAAAAAGGCGGCAATGATCAAAGCGACCACGCGGACCGCTTTTTATTCGCTTCGTTTGACCTCCGACTTCCAACCGACGCCGTCCAATCAGTCGAGTGCACAACAAAGAGGGCGATCGATCGCTGTGATGGGCAGGCTCGAGAGACCGCATTCCAATGGAAACTGCAGGCATCGCTGCTCCCCAGCCGGCTGGCTTTCTTCGCGGTCCAAAGGTCACCCACAAGACGCTTGTTTTGCTCGTGGTTTATTTTTAACGAAAAAAGACGATCGCCATCACAGAATGTCGAGGCGGCAGCGGCGCAGATCGTAGCCGGAGTCGAAGTCGGCTTGGAAGCGGTCCGAACACGCCTGCACTTCGTCTTCGTTGAAGTCGACGACGCCCAGCTGTCGCACCGTCTTCGAGCACTTGCCCGGCTTCCAGATGTCGGCCTTGACCTTGAACCCCAAGCAACCTGCCTTATCGCCGCAATGGGTTGCACTGAACGAACGGGATGAGTGGACGGAGTGAGGAGAAACGAACATCGAAACGTGGAGCTCGCCGGGCTTCGTGGTCTCCGCCTCCCAGCCCTCCGCGTGGAACATCCCCGCCTCGTCCGTGCGCAGCACTTTGCAGAGGTCCCAGCGGGTGAAGAAATCGTACTCCTTGATGATCGTCCGCTGAAGCCAAACGGATGAGAAGAAAGATAGAAGGGGCCTCACCGCATTCGTGACCGGCCGCCCGTTGCAGCGAACCGTTGCGTTCATGTTGTAAGCGTGCGCGTTCGGGAATTCGACGACCGCCTCCGCACACGGGAAGCCGACGAACGCGAGGGCAAGAAGAAGCGGGAAGCGGAAGGAGGCCATCGGAACGGAGCGGTAAGGGCTCTTGTGAGACGACCGACCGACCGGAGAGAAGAATAGCGATTCAAGTGCGGGGCAAAACAACTCGGCCGTCTACGACAGGAATTTGCATGCCTGGACGGCGAATTTGCACCTCCGGCTTTCTTTTGTCGACCAGCAGCACCGAGTGCGACCTCACACTTGCCGGCGGTCGATCCCCGCGGTCCGCCGTCTTTCGCGCGAAGATCGCAGAGAACTTCGCGGACGAGGACGCGCGACGACCTCCGATGGCCAAACGGACGACTGCGGGCGGCTGCCGTTCGTCGCCCACCGAACGCCGGCCGCCGACGGACAGCTCGACGAAATCTGCCGACTTCTCGCTGCGGTCCCAATTTCCGTCAATCCGCGCCCATCAGATCTGCAACGTGAGTCTTCTTCACGCCGTTCGTTCACCCCGCAGCTTCCAGACCGCCACCGTCCTTTGGATCCTGCCGCTGCACTTCTCGCAGAACCGACTAGGCGGCCGCACGACCCCGTCGTACGCGTGCACTCTCATCAGCCTCTGCGTGGCCGAAGGGTTGTACCGAAAGGGAGTCCTCGTGCCCGACCTCGCCGCTCGGCTGCCGCACAAGCGCGGCTTCGGGCTGCACCCGATGGAGGGGGAGTCGGCCGTGAGTTCTCCGCACTCTTCCACACACTCACTCACTCGTATCTTCCAGCTCTGCCCGCCGGCCGTCTTGAGCGTCCTGCTCGAGGGCATCGTGGACGGGGAGCACGCGTACGAGCTGAGCGGCGTGCCGCATGGCCGAGGCTTCACCGTCCCCGACGCTCTGCGCGCCACCGGCCTGCAGATGCGCGAATTCGACTTGCGCCTGGCGTACCGGACAGACGCCTACTATCTCCTGCACGTGTACTTCGAGGAGGCCATTCACGGGTTCGGCCCACTCGCATCCTTCGCTTTCCACCGCTCTCATTGCAGCTCCGTCCTCGCCGAACACCCGCAGATCTTCTTTGTTTTCGGCATGCACAAGCGGGCGATCCTCATTGTCCTCCAGCGCACCAACGGCGTGATTGCGGCCTTCGACTCGCATCCTCACGAACTCGACGGTAATCATTGGTCAATTCCTCTTCTTCTATACGGCGTGTTTGAGGCCCGTACATCCTAAGCGGACGCGTGGATCGGCTGGCCGAGTTCACGAAGGTACTGCTCGCGTTCTTCTTCACCGAGTATTTCGAGATTCCGCTCGACCAACACGCAAGTTCTCCGCCGGTCATCTTCTTTGATCAATGTTGTTGATTGCAGCGCTTGACGGTGAACTCGTTCCACCGAATCGAATTCGACGGACGGATGCACGGCAACTTGCGGATTTTCCTGTCGACGTCCGTTCTGCAGGCCACTCGGCGCGTGGCCGTCGACATCGTGAGCACGATGAAGCGCTTCGTGCACGACCGCCGCCGCGCGCGCATCCCGGCTGGCAGGTCTTCGATTGGGTCGCTTCCCACGTGAGCGAAAGGCAACAACGGGATGATTGAAGGGCGTTTTCAGATGTACAACGCGCTCGCATTCGTGAATCGCGCGAAGAACTGTGAGGAAAAGGAGATTTTGCTCCGTTCGCTCTTTCGTTCCCCCATTCTCGTCAACAATAAACGCCAGAGTTTCTCGTTAGCAGAAATTTAAGACCGTCAACAGTTGAGCGCTTATGAAGGAACACATTGGTCATAAAAGAGGGCCTAAAAGATCGTGGTTTTTGTACGGGTTGTGTGGACGGCTCGTCGTGGATGGTAGTGAGTTTATTGGGGGCCGTCCACACGGGTACGTAGAAGGGAGGAATCGACGGGAAGAGAGCGGGACCGGCCGGCAGGCCGGGGAGTAGGGAAAGCCGACTGACTGGCGGCGGGGCGGCAGACAGGCGGGCAAGGGGGTGGCAGAATGCCAGAGTCGTGGCGGGGTACAAGCAGAGGCGAGAGAGTGTGGAAGTCGGGGAGACGGGGGCGAGAAACTAGACACAAGGACCGTACAGTTTTGGTGCGGTGTCCACGGTCTGTTGTCGTAAAAGGAAAGACGATCGAATACGAAAATGCTTTTTGCTCGCCTGCACGCCGTGACGCTGCTGGAGGTGGCGGCGGGCGTCGCCGGCAGCGTCCTCGTCACGATGCTCGTCCTCCACTTCTGCGGCCCCGCGCGAACGACTCGGCGCTGCTCGCGTTCAAGCGCTCGTACTAACGCCGCCTCCACTCCTTCAGTTGATGAGGTGAGCGGGAGGATTCTCTCCTTCAATCCCCGTCTGTTTGCAGCGCGTTCGTCCGCTGGGTGCTCGTGCTCGCGGGAACGCTGGTGTCGTCTAGTTGGTGCTGCCGCACGTCTTCTTCTTGAACTTCAGTCCGTCCGCCCGCCCTCCCGCTCGCTCGTTGCAGTGCGCGCCGTGGACATCAACTACGCGGACCTGCGGGCGCCTGGCCGCAATTTCTACCTCCAGGGACGCTTCGCGGAGGACGAGACCAAGCAGCCGATCCTCGGCTGTTGGCACGTGTTGCCTGGCCGCCTGTCTGCCCGCCGCCCCCACGGACGCGCAGATCGCCGAGCTGCGGGTCGTCTCCGAGAAGCCCGTCGTCGTCTACTGCCACGGCAACTCGTACGACCGCACCTCCAGGCAGCCCTCCCCTTCCGCCCGTCCTCCACTCCCGCTCGATTGTCCATTCTCCCCCTTCCGACGATAGAGTGACTGCAGTTGCCGGTTGTTTATTCACTTCAAAATCTCGCTTTCGTTCAGTCCTTCAAGGCGGAGGCGGTGACGATGAAGGACTCCAAATTGACCTCGTTCGTGTTGCGGCGAATGCGGAAGAATCCCTTCTCGCCCCAAGAGGCGCCCCACGAGTTGCCGGCCGTCCAGTAGGGGACGCCGCCCGCCACGCCCCAGCCGACGATCCGCACCGCGTGGCCGCCCACGTACGCGCCGCTCGTGTGCGCGTAGATGCCGCTCGAGTACTGAAAGCGACTGAGTGGGCGGAAGGGGGAGGGGCGGCCGACCAAGTAGAAGTCCTCGTAGACGTCGAAGGTCGCCACCACGCTGCCCGCGGCGAGGATCTCCGCCTGCACGGCGGCGTTGTCCAGCGAAAAGGCGGAGACGCGGCGCCCGAAGTGCTTGTCGCGGGCGTACGTCTTCGCGGTGTATTTCGGCTGGCAGCGACGTTGGCAGGGCGTGGAGGCGGCGGGCGAGCGGCCGGGCGCCACGGCGTACGGCCGACAGCCGCCGCCGCCGAACGGGCCGCCCGTGACGACGCCCGCTTCGACGAACCAGCGGAACGCCTCCGCCGGCCAGCCGCCCGAGCAGCCGGACGCGTAGGGCGTGCAGGCGGCGCAACAGGTCGTCAGGTCCCACGCGCTAATCGGCAGCGAGGCGGCCGACGACGTGCCGTTGAAGCGGATGCAGCGGCGGTCTTGAATGGCGCTCGCCGCCGACACCTGCAAGCCGCCGCTTCGTCTACGCACTCCGCAGTCCAGCACTCACCGCCCAGCAGGAGCCGCAGCCCGCCTGGTCGGGCACGCGATTGAACGTCGCCCGGCAGCGCGGCCACTTGGCGCGGATGTCGAATGAGGCGGGCGGGGCAGTTGGGGGCGCGGCGGCCGCACTCGCGACCTGCGGGACGGCGGCGAGTTGGGCGGCGGTCGGGCGGACGGCGCCCAGGAAGCCGTTCAACTCGGCCCGCGTTTTGTTCTCGAACTGCGCATAGCGGCGGGCCTGAACGGACGGACGGAAGGGGCGTGAGCGAACGAGCGGCTGCTCACCGTGAACAGTCGGGAGTTCGCGTTCAGGAAAGCCGCCAGTCGGGGTCCGATAGGCAGTTTCGTGTCCGCCGAGCCCACCGCTCCGATCGGGAGGACGAGGAGGAGGAGGACGAAAAGAGTGGCCATTGGGAAGAGGGTTGTCTTCTCCGTGTTCCGCGCCTCTTTTATACCCGCCCGCCTACCATAGCCGACCGCTGGCTGCCCCCGCTCGGCTTTGCATTCGTTCCCGCCTTCCGACACGTGTGGCTCGTGGGCGAGTGCAAACGATTGCTGGGGACTTCCGGGTGAGTGGGGATTAAAGGAGTGAAAGCAACTCTTGCCAGTCGAGTTCTCGTTTGTCTTTGGACGAACGCCCGCTTTCCAAACGTGTGCGGAAGGCGTTACGATTGTGAACATGTGGGCAAACTGCGCGCGAAGAGCGAAAAGATGGGACTTCTTTGACAATTGAGCGCATCATTTGTTTCCGTCAATTTGCGCTCACTTCTTGACAAGAGCATTGTTTTAGGTGAATTTATGTTGTGTCCAGGGTGAACAGAAACGTCCACTCGTATCTTGTTTGCTGTTGTTCTCGTCGTCTTCTCAGCGAATCACCTGCATCTTTGCGGTCTGGTTGTCAACCGAAATCAGTTCTTTTGGTTCGAATAAACGCGGCAGTCGGAGGAAAACCCGCTTGCACTCGTTTCCTCACCGCACTGGCTTTGACGCGAGATGAAGACGAGCCACATGCCCGGGCGATTATTGAAAGGGACGAGCAGCCGGCGGTCGTTCGCCCGCTCGAAGCCGTCGGACTCCACGCGCAAAGTGAGTTCTCGGCGGCGAGCAGCAGCCGGCGGCTTCCAGAGCGCCGACTCGGTCGACCCGACGATTCGCAGCGCGGTCAACGCCGACAGTTGGGCGTCCCGTCCAGGCGGCCTAGAATAAACGCACCACTTACTGGGGCCAATTGGAGACCGGTGGAAGCGAGCGTTCTTGTTGGATGACGACCGAGAGCTTCGCTTTGCCATCATCAGATCCAGCCCACTGCCTTCGCCTTTCTTCCCGGCACATTGGACTCGTTTATTCGCAAACATCCGCACAAAAATCACCAATTGCGTCGCACAACGACCGCGTGGTTCGTGGGCGTCTGTTGGACGGTGTTGTAGACGACCACGTTCTCCCGCTCCCGCTCGATGCTCTGCAAGAATACGAGGAGAGATGAGGTGAGTGGGAAGGAGGGAAGACTCACTTGATTCATGCAGTAGTACTGCAAGGCGATGATCCCGCCGACGATCGCGGACAGCAGCACGAAGACAAGGGCGAGTCCCGCAACCGCCCCAATGTAGGCGGCCGAACCGTCCGCCTCCGCCTGGACGACGCCCATGGAAGCGAAGAGCAGGAGGAGAGCGAAGAGGCGGCCGACCATCTCGATCGAGATTGAAGTGTTCGAATGAACCCAATCGATGTTGGATCGCCTGTCTTTCGTTGGATCATGCAAACACGAAAGAGTGCGAACCGGGCTTGATCGTACTGTCTCGCTCACTACCAAGTAGATTTCTTCGACGAAAAGAAGAAGGCGGATGAATGGCTGTGACTCCGCAGCTCCGACCTATTCGCTGTTTCGGAATTCCGCATTTGTTTGGCCGACGACAGAAAGAAGACAACGCGTTTATTTCTTCAATTCACGAACAGGAATCCCCACCACCTCCACCACAGGAATCCCCACCACCTCCACCACAGGAGTCTCCACCGCCCCCGCCGCAGGAGTCTCCAGTAGTTCCGCCGTCGCAGGACTGGCCGCCAGACCAATCTGAGGTGATCGGCGGATGAGAGGACGGTGAATGTCCGAAGTGGGAAGCGAGTCCGGTCGACGACGGTTGGAAACCTCTATTGGAACTGAAAGAATATCGGAGTGAGGAGTACAACGTAATAGAGAGAACTTACCAGCAAATGGAAAGAAGGATACACAACGGGAGCAAAAGAGAGCCCACAACAATAGCGGCGATCGTCCAGGCGGAGAGCCCGCAATTTCCATAGCACGTGTACGCGTCGACGGCCCCGACGGAAGCGAGAAGTAAGAGCACGAGGAAGCAGGCGGCCATTTCGAGTGGACTTCAGCCGAATGAACAAGAGGTCAGCGAACTCCTCACTTATGGACGGGAGACGACTGACCAGCCCCTTCTGCTCGTTGCTTTGTTGTTGGCCGCACACTCCTCGAAAGGTCCTGCCTGTCTTTTGGAGGAAAGGGCAGCTCGATGATTCCTCCTTCTCGACAGCAATCGAACAACGACAGTGTCGAAATAGAGGATGAGTAATGAACGAAAGAAGGAATTGCACGTAGCAGACGAAAGAGTTGCAAAAAAGCACGTCCTCGGTGATTCACCAGTGAGTCGTCAAGAGTGGACGATTGAACGCGGATGGCTGCAAATCCCGTAGCATGAGACGGAAGATGTGGTCGGAGTTTAGCCGAATGAGCGTTGTCATTGACTGCTCGGTGTGAACGGAGTTGGACAACCAACCCTTTCTATTCCTTGCTTTGTTGCCTGCTGCACACTCTTCCAGCTTACTTGTCTCTTGGAGGAGAAGTGAAGAAAAAGACATCGCATTTATTCTTCCTCCTGACACGCCGGCCATTGCAAACTGAAATTTTTCCACTCGGAGGCACTCGTCGCAGAGATGAGCGCCATGTGTGGATTCGAGGAGATTGCGGAAGTGGACGAACGGGTTAGCGAAACAAGTTCCGTTTCTTTGTTCGGCCTTGACCTTTTGCTTCATGGGACTGCGCACGTCATGAAGAGACAAGCGTTTTTTGAATTCCTTTCGAAGCACTGTACTTTTGTAGCGACACAAAACGAATACAAACTCCCTGTCAAACAAGGAACTTCAGGTGTTTTGTAATCTTCCCTTGCCACTCATGTGCGATCATTGTCGCTAAATTCTCGCCCTCTCCTTTTCTTCCGCCGATTGTAGCCGAGCGTCCGAGTGGGATGAACCGCTCGACAACGAGCCTTCTGCTTTATCCTCCCGTCCACTTTATTTCCGATGAACAACCTCACGAATTCGAGCTCAGTAGAAGCCGTGAATAAACCGCCGATGCTGCCGCTGCTCTTCCGCGTCCAGTACTCGATTATCGTCCTTTTCTACTTTGTTTCTGGAGTCTCGCAGTTCTTCCTCTTCTACAAAGTTTGCTCGACTCGTCTGAAGCAACAGCTGACCTTCTATTTGATCTTCAACATCTTCATTTGGTGCCTCGTTTGTCCGGCCGGCGTCGTTCACATCGGCTACCTGCTGCTCTTCAGTTTCGGGACAGGTAGGAGGATGTGCACGGCTAAACAGAAGATTTACGTCGAATTTTAGAGCCTTTCTCCGGACCGATTTCATTCTGGACGGGCGAACTCCTCTACTCGTCCGGCATTTGTCTGAGTATTTCGTTGTCGTGTCTACTGGCCAGCCGAATCGTCATCATCTATCAACCTCTAATGAACAACCAGCTGAGCAAGAGCCACTTCACGGCTACTGCAGTTGTTCTCACACTTGTCTACGGATTCTCTTGTGCCGTCGCTACGGCCCTCATCGAGACCATTCCGCAGCAAACCAGTGGGTTCTTCATGCTCCTGCCTTCCTACAATTCTTCCCTTAGGCTGCGGCACGTTCTCTTGCCCGCTGACAAAAACTCGTGGCCTGATCTTCAGTGTGGCCCGTTTCGTCATCTCGTTCTTCAACATCCTGTTCGCGTCCATCTTCTTGTTCAAATTCGCCAAACACGGGAAGCAACAGCTCAATGCGATGCAGCAACAACAACGAAAGGTAAGCGAAAGCAAGGCGTTTTATTCGAATAGAAGTATTGCAGAACAATCTGATCGCAGCGTACGCAATCGTCAGCGAGATTCTGTTCAACTTCCTTCCACCGGCCATGTACTTCACGTTGGCGTTGCTCATCGATCAATCAGCATTGGGACCTTATCCAACAGTACGATTACTAGTTTTACTCTGTCTGTACCTTGTGTTTAGGTTTTTTATGCCGTCGACGCATTGGTGACGTCCACGATCTACCGACGGGTGATCTCACGGCAGTTCTCGCTACAATCGGTGTCGGTACAGGTTCTTTCGGGAAGCAAGAAATTGTGACTAATAGCACTTACTCGATTTATTTTTGCTTCTGTTCAACTACTGAACATTCTAGTTGTTCAGATAAACTCGATAGAAGTAGTTGAAGAGACCGACGGTGCGGCCAAACTGTTAGGAAACGAGGGCAAGTCGGTCGGTTCCAGTCTCGGACTGTCGAGCACATGCAATCGATTGTTTATTCACGTGCACAGCAAACGAACGAAGAAAATAAGAGATCACCGATTGCGAGACGTCTGCTGCGTGTCCACTCCGTCGGCCGTTCGGGTGGGCGCCGGTTGCTGGACGACGCACACCTCCTGCGGTCCAGTCGCGTAGTCAGGCGGCCCCCAGCCCGCGTGAAAGCAGGTCCCGTCGACGCTGTGATGGGGACACCAGCCGTGTTGAGGGGACCAGCCGTACCGAGGTCCGTACTGAAAGAAGTGAGCAGTGAGTAGAAGCCGGGAAGATTCACCTTGAACAACGTGAAGAGAAAGGCCGCAATGAAGACGAACGGTAAGCAGGCGATCGCCAACATGAAGCAGAGGACGACGAGCATGTTGGCGACGCCCAGCGTTTGCGAAGACGCGTCGGTCGACGCTGTGGCCGTCGTCGTCTTGATTTTGCCCCATCCATTGGAAATTCCGATGGAGAGGAACACGAGCAGAAGGAAGCGGCCACTCATCTCGGACGAACCTGAACAAACGAGTGGGAGAAACGAGCGGCAAGTGAAAGTCGTAGGGCATGCAAATCGTCTACCGTCTTGCTTTTGAGCATTTTCCATCGGCGAAACGTTTGAGTAAAGAGCCGTTTATTTCTCCCTCGCTTCTGCTGACCACATCTAACTTCCCAGACGCCACGATTTCGTTGAGCAGCAAACACAACCAAACCTTCTCTTCTCATCCGTTCGTTTATTCACCCACACAACACAGAAAAGGACGAGGAAGGATCACCGATTGCGAGACGTCTGCTGCGTGTCCTCGCCGTTGGTCGGTTGGGCGGGCGCCGGCTGCTGAACGACGCGCACCTCTTGCGGTCCATTCGCGTAGCCGTAGGGTCCCCAAGCCGGGTAGTAGCCGGGCCCGTAAAAGCCGGGGCGGTACCAGCCGTAGCGATTCCCGTACTGAAAGACGGAAGTGGTGAGTAGAGAGGGAAAAGGGCGGGAAACTCACCTTGATCATCACGAAGAGAAAGACCCCAAAGAAGACGAACGGGCAGCAGAGCGTCAGCAGCATGAAACAGAGGACGACGACCATGTAGACGGTGTACATCGTATTGAAGCTTGAGGAGGAGACCGATGACACTTGGGGCTCATCCTCTCGGAATCCAACGGCCGTCGGGACGAGCAAGAGGGCAAACACGAGCAGAAAGAAGCGGCCACTCATTTCATTTCGGTCGAGCGTTGAACGAATGGGCGGCGAAATCGAACGAAGAGCTGGAGAGGGTTTGAAGATGCAAATTGTCGCCTTTCTTTCCACTTTCTTTGCGCACGTCCACAAACAGCCGCTTTTCGACATTTACCTGCGGATCTTCGAATTTCATGCTTTGGTTTTTCGTGTGATTTTAAGCCGCGTGAAATAAGCAGGCAAGGAACGCAAAGCAGACATAAAAGCAGTAGTTGAGCGCGCGGCCAGCGGACTCACGACAAAGGTGAATCACACGCGCAGAACGCGAAGAAATGCCATTAGCGCGGCAGAAAAGGGCGCCAGACAGCCGCTTGCAAACACACCGGCGCCGCTGCCCGTCTCCTCGTTGCCATTTGGCTTCTCTTGCGCGTAGGAGCAGCCGGCTTCTTTTCCCACTTAATCGTCCGGTCTTTGCGCTCCGTTCCTTTCCCAACAAACGCTTGTTTAGACACCATGAACGATGTGAGCGCTGAAACTCGAGTCGTGATTCCGATGGACCGACTCGTGTACGGCTTGAATCTCTGGAGCCAGGTGTTCAGTTTGGACTTGCCGCAGAAAGTCTCCGCTCAATTCAACCTCCGCATGAGCTGTGCGCGAGGTGGCGACTCCGCTCTGCACCTGGAGATCACCGACTTCGGCGGCCACTCCGTGACCACCTTGCAACTGAAAGCGTGGATCAAAGAGACGAATGGCCGAATTGGATTGTTGATTTTCGGTGGGCGATCCTCCTGCAATCGGACAAACAAGCTAGTTTAGACGAGTGGACTTCTCCCGTCGAGTTCACTCCGCACAAATCGAACCACACGTACGGTTTCGTGTGTGACCACCGAATCCCGGAGTGGGGAGCGATCCAAATGCACGTCCTGGTCCGACAAGTGATCAGCTCGCAGCCGCTCGTCATGCCGCAAGAGCACATGGCCCGCAGCCTCGAGAAGAGCTTTGAGTCGAGCGAATACGCGGACTTCACGGTCAAGTGCGGCGATCGCGAGTTCAAGGTGAGTCCCCCACTCCTTCGTTAGATCTCGCTTTTTGCAAGTCCACAAGAACATCCTGGCCGCCCAGTCGGACATCTTCAAGCTGGCGTTCGAGAGCGACTTCAAGGAGCGGGAGGAGGGCGTGTTCGAGATCAACGAAGCCGAGCCGGAGGTCGTCGAGCAGGTCCTCCGCTACTTCTACACCGGCGGCGTGCCGAAGAACGGCGCAATGGCCACTCAACTGTTGCCATTGGCCACCCAATACCAGCTGCCCGAATTGGCCGTGAGTTCCTGGTTAAAGGGGCTAATGTGCTCCACGTCCACTCGTTTAGGCGATCTGCGGCGAGATGATCAACCCGGAGCTCACGTTGGAGAACGCGATGCAGTGGCTGGAGCTGGCCGCCCTCTACGATCAACCGACCGCCTTCAAGCGGCGACTGATCGCTTTCGCCAAAGCGAACATCGCGCAGATCAAGCAGCTGTCCGCGTGGTTGCCGTGTGCGCGCGCCAACGGCGAGTTCGTGGCCGACTTCTTGTGATCGTCTCGTTGTGACTGGTCGGCAGTTTGGTGGAATAAAGTCGTTTGTTGCTCGAGGCTGGCATAGAAGTGCGGATCAAACGAACCAGCGGTAGACGGCGCTTCGCGCCGTCCCCAGCTGGGGGTGTTGTTAGACTGGGGCGTATCGAATGCTTCAGCTGTCTGATGCGAAGGGGGAAAAGCAAACGGCGGTGGCGACGGTTAAAAACTGATCGCCAAGCCGGAGTGCAGAACTCCACCACAGGACGATCCATTACTCCCTGGCAACCGACAGTTTGAAAAATTTGAAACGGTAGTAAGACGAACAACTACGTGCTCGACATTCCTGCCGAGTTTCAGAAGCTTCTGTCAGCTCATCTCCGAACCCGCCCGCTGTTTGCGCGATTTGGTGCGTTGCGGTTGCACGAATGCGTGGGCCAAATGGTCCAACCCAACGTTGACGCATATACGCAATCTTAAAGGCCGCACTCTGCGCTTTCGAACGAGCCCACATTCATGTCTTGAAGTCAAAAGTGCGATGAGAACGACGCAATTGAAATTTGCCGAAATTTTCAAACCGACACAAAATTTTCGGTCCATGAGCCTGAGGTTTTGACCACTCCCCTTGACACAAATGTGGTCTTAAAAGATGCGCAAGACCTTCTTCTAGGTACTTTTTTTTTCGTTTGCCGAGATAAATTTGGAGAGCCGAGAACGGCGCCTCCAAATGCAGACCTCTTCGATTTTTCGCCTCGACCTTTCGACTTCGGGCGATCACAACTTTCTTCAGCGACATTTCCTGAGGATGCGATCAACAGGTAAAATGTTCCTCGTTTCAAGACGCATCTTTTCGTTCACAGGGCGGGTGAATTTGGCCGTGCGCGAAAAACGGTACGGCGCGGAACGTTGGCACGTAACGTTCAACGTGCCCACCGCCGGTCGAAATGCACATTTTCGAACTTCGCGCATGCGAGTTACTCTAGCCAGAAAAAATTTCAGATCGATAGGTCCAACGGCTAAAAAGTTTAGGGTGCGAGTGCGTCGGACAAACGCACCGGTTAGCGCCGTTTACGGGGGGATTTTCCTGTCGCTCGTTGAATCAAACGAGAGCCGGGAGAACGGATTGCTTCCTTGGACGGACAATGGGGCGATCCGACCGTCTGATTTCGACTCCTATTTCCTCTTTACGAAACGATGACTCAGAGGTCTCGCCTGCTGTCCAACGCCACAAAGGCCGTGATTATCGGTTCTTTTTTGAACTTCGCTGCAAAGCCGCTTGTCCCGCATGACAACCGTAACGGAGAGTTTTTTCCGCTGTCATCTTCAAAGCTCCTTTAATTCTTGCCATGTTCTTGGAGCAGAACGACAGACGACGGAGCATTCGAAAGCGGATCGACCTTTACGCAGTCTGAGTTGTACTTGGAACAAAAATGTGCAAAGCTTAAGGTTCTTTGCGAGTCGCCTTGAATCCTTCCGACTTTCCAGGAAGAAACGAGAAGTGGCGGCTGCGAGCCGCTTATTTCGGCCACTTTCAAGCGGTCGAAAGCCACGTGTTCTCCTTTCATTGATAAAAGTTTGAGACGCGGCATTCGTTAAGCCGTCCCTCGTGGCGATTAAATAGCGATCACGTGGAAAAGTAAACTTGCTGCTGCAAAAGAGAAGAACGAATTGGAGTCGCTACTTTCGACTGCTTTTTGATTTGCAAATAACGTTGAATTGAAATGTGAACTAGTTTGAGTGCCGAGCGACTAATGCGGAACAGCGGCACTTGTCCATTCTTTGTGGCTTGCTTCATCGTTTCGAGCGCGCGATCGTCGAGCATCCGAAGAGCCGTAATCTGGGACGACGTAAGAAATCATTGCTTTTCGTTGTGTGCACGGCTCCAGGTCTACTGCGACGTTGACGTTGGGACGCCGGCACTTGGAGTCCCCCTTCGACTGTCCACCGCGCTCTCGGGCGTGGTGCTTCTGGAAGACCCGTGTGCCGTGCTGCCAATTCGCTGCGCTCCAGTGTGCGCGAATGGTGCGTGTTTGTTTGCAGACGATTAATTGAGACAGGTGATTGCAGAAGACTTTGGGCCGCAAGTTTGTCGCCCAGAATGCCTGCCGCAAAAACAACGGCGATGGGCGCAGGACTGTGCAGTCATAGACGAGCCTATGGACAGCAATTACTACAACCGTTCGGAATCGACCACCCACACGGAAATACAGGCCGAGTGGACCGCACAAATAGGCGAGTATTGGAAGGCAGCAGGCGGCCTCGTTCTCGATCGCCTCCACTTCCACGACAACTGGACGGGTGGCGACGACACGCCGCAGGTGTTTGCCGTCGAGCGCGCGCAGTTGATGGTCGGAAAACTCGTGAATTATTTGTGCGTTGTGCTCGCAGCACTGGAGACTGAGCAACTAGTGGCTTGCAGCACCTTCGACTACGAAATCAGTGGCTATTTGGGCTTGGCGCCGGGCGAGCACAACATCGTTGCCCAGGCGTTCATTCAAGGCCTCATTCCCGCACCGATCGTCACCTTTGTCCCTATCGACGGCTATGGCCAACAAATGCTCTACTTCGGCGGGCTTCCCGGGGATGCGCCATGTACGAACTGGACCCGCTTTGCAACCTTCGAGAACAAGTGGATGTTCCGTGCTGACACGATGGACCTTTTCGGTCTCACGTATACAAACCCAATCGTAAGCCTGAAACCACAACACTCTAACTAACGCCAATCCTCGTTTAGATTCATTTTTCGGCCGAAACGGTCGGCGATGACGAACGTGTGTTCTTGTCCGACGAGATCTTTCAGCGGGCATTGAGAGCGGGCGTTCTTGTCGTCGGCGGGGAGAGAAATTCCTATCGAACCAACTGCTCCGGCGAAGTCGAGGCTCGCGTAAGGGCCGGCGATCAAGCGTTTGCTTTTCCCGTTGCTTCTGATTGGGATGGCGAGTCGAGTTGTGATCTGTTTGTCGGTCGGATCAGTTTCTTCGGCGCGTGGAACCACGCAATCGCGTACACGAACACGCCGACGGTCATGTTTCCGCTCAGGTTTCATCAAAATTGCCTCGTTTACGATTACGCGAACGAAACGATAAGCCTCGCCAAGTACACACCCGATTGACGATGTGTATTTTCTTTCGTTCATTGCGGTCAGTAAACTCTTGGATTGGAAAGCAGACTTCTTGTGGCCCCGCCTCCCACATGTTCCCAAAGATAACGAAGAAGAGAGATGAGAGGGCGGCGTTAAGGATCCTTTTTTCATCAAGCGTACTGGACACCTGGGGCATAGCCACCGCTGTTTTGGATGCGGTCGTTGTTCGGGTGCTTTCTTCTTTTGTGGGTGGTGGAGGCCAGCGATGTTTCTCTGTACCAAGTGGTGCAGTTGACGAACGACGGTGGTGATCACTCCGATCCGAAGTTCAGGTGCGCTCTTCTTTTGCTGCATCCACTCCGTCTTTCAGTGCTGATGGACAGTCGATCACGTTTACGGCCAAAGGCGGCCCGTACGAAACGAAGTGCAATCACGTCTATCGAATCGATCTGGCCGCTCCCAATCGACCGATCTCTCTCCTGTCGACTGGAATCGGCGAAGAGAAAGCTGCAGTCGTGGAGGTCGTCGAAACAGCAACACATAAATCGGGCGGGCCGACACATGCGGATACGCATTTGCGCACCGACGTTTGCGGACGCGCACTTGCGCACGCGCAGTTGCGGACGCGACACTTGCGGACCGACATTTGCGGATGCGAGATTTGCGGACCCGACTTTTGCGGACGCGCTTTTTATGGGGTGGTTTTTTCACGCCACTTTTTACATCAACAGATTCGGCGTGATTAGCTGGTTTCAAAAATGTGTAACTCAACCAGTTATAACCAGCAACTATCATTTTAAAGCGCATCATAGTTTTTTCTCGTCCGCAACTGTCGGGTCCGCAAGTGTCCCGTCCGCAAGTGCGCGTCCGCAAATGTCGCGTCCGCAAACGTCGGGTCCGCAAAAGTCGGGTCCGCAACTGTTTCGTCCGCAAGTGTCGGCCCGCCATAAATCGCTTATAAAAGGTGCCTAGATGCTGGTTGTTAGGCAATTCTACTGGCAGTCTTTCAGATGACCTGACGGTTTCGAGTACCGCCTTCTCCGTGCGTCTCCGTCCCGTGTGTTCAGCGGCCATCTTTAATTGCAGACTCTCCGAAACGTGAAGTTGACTGACGAATTCACCGAAGCCGCCTTCTGCCCGCCGTCTCGATGCGATCAACCCGATTTGGACGAAAAGACGAAGAGTGCTTGTAATTTCAACCAACATTCATCCGTTTCCTCTTGAAATTGGGTTGCAGGTTCAAAAATGCATGAGGAACGTGTGAAAAACGAAGTGCCGACGGTCATTCAGGTCGACGCCTCAACGAAGCAAATCCGTGCTGTGAGCGAAAGCCGGGTGGACTACTCGACGTGGGGCAGGTGGTTGTTCTACAGGAATCGCATACGAATCGGCACATTCGCGGGTGAGGAAGGCGTTCGACTCTACTTGCGTGATCACTACCAAACGGTAAGAGCGCTAATAACCTGCCACTGTAGCCACTGCTTTTCGACCTCGTGGGATGTGCCCGGCTGGGTCGACGGCTTCGATGCGGTGGACACGAAAGAGGACAGCTGGGTGCTCTTCCACGGCGTCCGCTTGCCCCAGAACGAGCGAGAAGTTGCCAGGTAACCAAATGGATCGTGCAGTTAGCAAATCCTTTGCAGAAAAGGGATTCTCACACTCGAAGGAGCGGCCATCTACCGCACCTCTTTCGGCGAGCTGCAAAATGGATCGTTCTCGATGGACACTCCCTTTCTCTCGGATCCCGACTACTCGCTGCTTGATCCAAAATTCTTGCGAGACGGCAGCGGCCGCTTTTTCTTCACACGGCTGGACACTCGAACGGGCGAGAGCTCTGTTTGGCTGCGAGACGGCAACGAGGAGGTTGGAGCCGGAAGCAGCTGAATCAATCGTATGTTCGGTTCAGGTCCTCGTCCGCAAGCAAGCGAAGCAGATGGACACCATTCGAATAAGAGAAGCGGACTACGTGACCTTCGCCGCGAAGAAAACCGGAGAGGACGAGTTCCAGCTGTTCCTTGCGACCTTCGGCCAAAACAAGACATTCCCGTTTCAAAAGCGTATGGACGTCTGGCTCCTTAACACATTCACCGAATTGTTGCGCTTATTTCCAGGACCTAAAACGACTCGCAGTGATCGGCTTTCAATGTTCGTTCAGAATGCTTCCTCACTTATTCAAGTGTGGTTCGAAACGGTCGCACGGATAGAAATCAGGTGATCATACTGTCGTCTCTATGCAGTTAAGTAGACGTTTCAGTCGGACGAGTACTAGAATCATGGGCCTACCTGAGGTTTACGACACGCCGGTGCGCAATCGGGGTTTATTGCACGTACACTACAAGCATTTCAGGCCGTGCTAACAGACGTCAACTACGATAACGGGCCGACATCAGCACGTTCATTTGGCCCCGGCGTCTCGCGCATCTACTGGGCGCGTTTCCTAACGGAAGACGGCGATGGAGACCTTCTCGTTGTGTCGCCGATCGCGAATTACGCCGCAAGTTTCTTCGTTTGCTGCGATGACGATCGTGTGATTGCAGCGATGCTTCGTTGCGTTCGATCTACCGGAATGTTCAGGGAAAACAAACTGCCCTGCAAACATTCTTTTGCGTATGACTGGCGTGCTTGTTATGGTAACTACGCCTACTTGCCGCAAGCGAACGAGATCTTTCGAATGAATCGCTACGGGATAATCACGCAACGGTTGACCAACAACCAGTTCTTTGAAGGCGAACTCGCCGTTTCGCCCGACTTTCAGCGCGTGGTCTTCGCGAGCAATCGGGACGGCGACTACGACCTCTACCTCGCCGATCTGAACGACATTGACCATCCGAAACGAGTGGGCAGTTGAGCAATCGATCAATCTGCTCCTTCTTTCAGATCACAAACACGCTTGGCTACGAGGGCGGCGTGCAGTTCGCTCCGGACGGCCGCTCGATTGCTTTTTGGGCGTGGCGGCCGCAATCCCCGGAAGGGAAAGATTTCTACCGCTGGCTCCTTTCCTATTGAGGTGGGCAGAAAGTTTCTTTCTCGGCGGCTTCTGATGCAAATCCGCTCTTCGTGGTGGCCCCGATGGTCGGGTGGCGAAGACCGAAAATTTGCACGGCAGTCGTCGCCATTTGCCACTGCACCACGCGGGCCGCAACGGGACGGAAATTTGCATTAGAAACCACGGAGAAAGAAACTTTCTGCCCACCTCAATACAACAGCACCAATCTGGACCGATTGGACGTCTTCTTGTTGGATTTGGAAGGCGAAAAAGAAACGATGGTCACCGATTTTGCCGCTTTTTCGGGGCTGCCGGAGCCGAACAACACGTGGTTGCAGCCTTGTTTTTCGTTCGCCCCGAGCGGAGAGTTGTACATCCAACAGAAGATCCAGTTCTATCGCCTGAACCTCTCATCATCTCCACCGGTGCTAAACGCGGTCAGTCGGCGATCAATTCCACGAGTAGTCATCGAAACTTTGCGGCTTTTAGTTGACCCGTTTCCCTAACGACCACAGATTTACGGCCTTTCAGTTGCGAGCAAACAACACCATTTTTATCCGGTCTCGAACAAGGAAAGACCTTCGGTTATTTCGGGCTTTTCAGGACGAGACCGCGCGCATTGTGTAGATCTCGGCAAGAGAAACAGAAGCCACCACTCTCATTTTTGTCCCATCGGCCACGGTAACACAAAGACGTAGATTTCTTGCTCCCCAGTGTGAGGCGTTCAAACGAAGAAATACACGACCACAGGGGCCAGGATCAAAGTTGCGATGTTTAAAGAGCGGCGTGTCGTGGGAACGGCCGATTGGACAAAAACGGTAATTGTGGTTTTTGTTTCATTCGCCTGAGATCTACAAGATGAGAGCGGTCTCGTCTAAAAAGGCCGGGAATCACTGAAAACCTCAATTTTAAGACAGGTTTTCCACGGCACGTACAACTTCTCGGCCACATACGACATCCACATCCCTCCAATGCCATCCGCTTCTCCTCGACATCGCTTTGACAGAGAGGTTATTGCGGTTCTCTACCTTCTTTTCATCTTGCTCACTGTTTTGTACTGATCCCTTCAAACAAGGAACTCCATGCAGAATAATCCCTTTTGTCTTTTGTACGTTGCTCATTGCATACGCAGTAGAAAATAAACTCGTGTAGCAATCTGCCTGGCAAAGAGTTTCGGTCGGCGGCCAGGAATCGCGATCGGCGGACGTTCACAACGCCGCCGTCTTTTCCTTCGACCACGGGCGGCGGCGTCTGACCGCTGAGAACAAATCAAAAGCTCGAGTACGGTGGGCGGTGCGAGCAGCACAACCCGACGGCTGGCCGTTGATCACAGTCGCCCATCGTTGCCCACCGCCCGTCTTCTGCCGCCCATCGTTCATCTAAAGCCATTAGCCGTGAGAGCTGCATTCTGCACAGCGAACGGTATTCTTTTGTGCAGTTCAAGCAGTGTGCCGAGTGGCTCCCGTTTGCGCGCGCGAACGTCGATTTCGTCGTCGAGTTCGTGTAACTCCTCCTCGTTGTCGCTTGTTTGTTGGTTGAGTGCCCGGCGAAGAATAAACTTTTGTTTTGCTCTCGGTACTCGTGATGAGTTAGCCAAACAGTCGCCTGTCCTACCGAAAAGAATGAACAACGACCGCCTCCTTTTCGCTCCCTTCATCCAACAAACTCGCTTTTCGGAATCAAAGCAAACCGTTTATTCGCGCCCAAACAAAGCGAAACGGAGATCACCAACGGCGTGGCGTGTCCTGCTCGGCGGCCGCGCTGCTCGCCCACGTGCCGCTCGGCTGCTCGCTCTGGCGTGCGTGAGCTCGTTGTTCCCGTTCTCGAGCCTCCTGAACGAAAGAAGAGAGTAAGTGGTGGAAGACGAAAGAGAGAACTCACCGACTTCCAGCACCAGTATCGAAAAGCGATGAGAACCGCGGCGATGCAGCCGACCACGACGAGAACGGTGATCACGATCAAAATCGGGCTCACGGGCTTCTCCCGAGCCTCAACGACGTCGATCGAAGCGAAGAGCACGAGGAGGAGCGAGAAGAAGCGACCGCTCATTTCGATCGACCTTTCGTGGAGTGAGCGAAACGAAAGAAAAGATCTTTGATCGGGGCTTCAATTTGTCTCGTGTCCTTTGTTCGTTGATTAAAATTGTATGGTTTCTGGACACACAATTCGTTGTGTTCCGCACTCGAGAAATGCAGTGCGAAAAGAAAGGTGCGGAAGGCAACAAGGTAAAACTTTTATTCGTCTTGATGCGCCCAAAACGCCTGTTATTAATCCCAAACTACTCCACAGTGAATTGCGCAACGGTGTGGCGGGTGTACACGACCACTGCATCCTCCTGTTGCTGTGGTTGCTGTCGTTGGGCCTTAAAAGAATAAAAATTGCAAAGAACAGGCAAGAACTCACTCGTCTGACGCAGACACCAATACTGCAGCAGATAGCGATCCAAAAGATGAGTGAACAAATTATGCTGACGATCGTCACCGCGTCTGAATCGTGGTGCGCCCGGACGGACGTGAACGAAAGCAAAAAGACCGCGAGACACAAGCGGACGTCCATCCTGGTTGAATGACGCGATCAAGTGAGGCCAGTCCTTCGAGCAACCACTTTAAAATGTTTGTTCGGGTGAGTCTGTTAGGCGAAGCGGATGTTGTGAGCGTTTTATAGCCACCACTTCATGGTTCACGGCGTCCGCCTTTTTTACAGCAGTTGAAGGGCACAAGCAAACAAAGCGTCGCGTCCTGCAGACGCTAATGCAGCTCAAAGCAAAACAGCACTAGACAACAGGATAACACATTTATTCGTTTGGGCTCGAAACCCAACGCCGGGCACGCCTTATTCCACAGTGAACTGCGCGACGGTGTAGGAGATGGACGCGATTACCATTTCCTCTTGTGGCGGTGGTTGTATTAGCTGAACTGGGTGGGCTGGTTCGGCCTAAAAGGCAGATAGAGAATACGGAAAGGATGGTAGATTTCACCTGTCTGATGCAGCAAGCAATGACAGCGAAACAACCGGCGATGCAAACCCAAATCGCAACCGCTATGATGAGGATTGTCACGGGCGCTAATTCGTCGGCCTGGACAGCCGTGACCGAAAGAAAAAAGGCCGCAAACAACAAGCAGCCGCGCATCCTGCCAACAGACGTGGTCGAGTGAGGCCAGTCGATCGAACAGGGTCTTTTAATGGTTTTTGGGAGTGTCTCTTGGACGAAGCGGACGTTGAGGGCGTTTCATGGGCACCGCTTCATGATTCACACGCTTAAGATCTTTTTACAACGGTTGAAAAGCTCAAGCAAACAAATGAAACGACGGACGGAACCGGCTGGTCATCCATGAAGATTCGCAGTGGTGATGTCCCTCAGTTGTCAGTTTCTACGCACCTTCAGACAAACACCCACTCGAAAAAGCGGTCCTAACGTTCGTCGCCACGTTTTTTCCGCCGCCCGTCCAATACGATTGCAGAAAAGGCATTCACCAGCCATTTCTTCCTTTCCGTTTTCCAAAGCACTCACTCGGTTGACGCAAAACGAGTTCTTTATTCGCTCTCATACAAACGAAAGCAGAAGTCACCAATGGCGGGGAGCGTCCTCATCGGCGCCTGCGTTGTTCGCCCACGTGCCGCCCCACAGCTTCTTCTGCTACCGATCCACCGTTCACACACCGAAGTTTTTTCATTCGTTTCAAGCCGGTTGATGATTGCTGGTGGAAAGCTGTGGGTTTTCCGCCGGCTGCAGGTTTTTCGCAAGCTGGGCTTCGCTGTGGGCGGGTGCAGGCGTGGCCGTGGGCGGCAGATAGACGGGAGTGGTCGAAGATGGCGGGTGATAAACGAAGGTGGTTGGAGGTGGAGGCTGGTAGAAAGGCGGTGGAGTCATTCCCGGCGGCATGGTCGAGTAAACGACCACCCCTTGACATTGCGGTCGATTTCGTAAAGCCTATCGAAAAAGAACTACAAAAGGGCGGAAGTCGAGATCCTACCCGCGTGTAGCAATAGTAACGCGT
Organism: Aphelenchoides fujianensis; assembly: GCA_024699865.1. NCBI lineage: Eukaryota > Metazoa > Nematoda > Chromadorea > Rhabditida > Aphelenchoididae > Aphelenchoides > Aphelenchoides fujianensis. The sequence goes on along the minus strand of JAMPIO010000012.1, from coordinate 104,118 downwards.
TGAAGCAGCGGCAACTCCAACGATGAACCAAAAGAAGATGATGGGAAGGATGATGAAGACCACTGACGATGAGCCGTCGTCTTGTGCATTGACCGTCTCAATCAAAAGAAAAGCAACGAAAAGGAACAAGTGGAAGTTCATAGTTGTTGAGACGAGCGGGAATGAAGGGAAGACGCTCTGTGGAGAGCGAGGGAAAACACCAAGAGTTCAATCCTGCGGTTTCTCAAAAAGGAGCGCCGAAGGATTTGCGGCCGCCACGCCGGAACTCTTCTTGCAGCGGCGCCTCGCCGTGTTTGAGCCACACCCTGAAATTTCGTCAATCGAAGGATCGAACAAGGCGATCCCAACGTTTGCCGCGTTATTCATTCCACCGCCCGTTCAATACGACGCAGAGAAGGCGACCACTGGGGAGATGTGGACCAACGCGACCTCAACAAGATGCTTTGTTCGCGCGAGAAGTGATGTGTTTCAACCCCTTTTCCACCTTCCTTTATCGATCAATGGAGCCGAACGACCAGTAGAACTTCTTCAACGTTTATTTCTCACAGAACAGAGGAACAGAAGAGACACGACCAAGAAACTCGTCCGTCGATCAGCCCCACGGCCAATCGAAGTTCTTGATACGATCCCACGCGTTTTCCGCCGCTTCTTCGACCGCGTCCTTCGCCTCTTCGAACGCTTCTCCGGCCGCTTTCGCGGCTTTCTTGACCTTGTCGACGGCACCGGGAAGCCAGGCCACGACTTGCGGAACGCCGTCGTCGCGGCAGTGGTGCTCGTCCCATCCCTCGGCGACGTCCGCTTCCATTCCGTTGGTGCAGCGGTGCTCGTGCGTGTCGTTCGCGAACTCGATGTCGCCCAGGTCCGACTGGAGTTTGTGGCACTTTCCCTTGCGCCAATGGTCGGGCTGCACCACGCGGAGCACGCAGCCGGTCACGCCGCCGCAAGTGAGGTTGCTGCAAGTCGGGGAAGCTTTGAGTGGAGCCGAACGAGGGAAGGACTCACGCGAAGACCATGAGATAATCGGGCACATCCGTTCCGGGTCCGTCGTCCTCGTGTCCGTAGGCTTCGAAGCGCCCCACCTCGTCCGTGTAGGTCACGCGGCAGAGATCGCTGCTGATCAGGTCGTACTCGTAGACGGCCACGGGCTGAAACGAACGGAGAGGATTAAAAGAGGAGGAGAACCGCTCGCTCACCACGTTGGGCATCGGGGCTCCCTCGCAGGTGATCGCGCCGCTGATGTTGTACGCGTAGCTGGCTCCCGACGCCTCCGGCCACACGAAGCCGGCGAGCACGAGAGCGACGAGCAGAAAGCGAGCCATCGGAGCCGAGCAGAGCGCACTCGTGAGACGACCGACCGAAAGCAAAAGACACGAATCGAATGCGCCCGGAAAAAGAACGCCGTTTCTCCCCACTTTGTTCTACTCGAATTTGCATCAAGAATTGTTCGCTCGTTTCGATCGAACCTCACTTGCCGGTGGAAGAGCAGATTGACGACCGATCGGTTGCAGTCGACGAGCAGAGGTCGACAACCTTGAAGCCCTTTCTTGTTCGTTTTGTCTTGCCATCTTCCAACAAAACTGTTCGTTTTCTTCCATCCGTAACACGATACCTTGATGTTCGAATGTGTTTACTTCTTCCAGCCAAAGGGCAGAAGCGAGAGCAGTGGACATTTGCGAAAGGAAAAAGGAGGGGGAGAAAAGTGAGTAGTCGGTTGAGGGAGGGGGGCAAACGGACGCGTTTAGAACTTGAATATCCGCACGACGGGGTTCTGCGGCCAGCGACGGACGGCGTACTTGCGGACCTCGTTGTAGGCGAGGATGAAGAGGCCGAACACGGCGACGATCGCCCACGGCTTCCAGCCCACGCGGTGGCCGCCGAGGAAGTGCGCGACCGCTGCAATTGTCGTGAGAAGTGAGAAGGAGTGAGTGGGAGGACGTACGGGGAACGTAGACGAAGATCAGGAGCAGGACGAGCTCCGCCGCAACGGCCACGAGCATCAGCTGCAAGCAAACGAGAGCGATCAATTGGCCTGCCTTTGTCGTCGAACTCACCCGATTCGAGAAGAGGCCGTGCGTGAAGATGGACTGACGGAGGGTGCGCGCGGAGAAGATGTGGAAGATCTGAAATGAACACGAGTGAATAAACGGGAGGATGAGGAGAGCACCTGTCCAAACACGATGCCCACCTGCCAGGCGGACATCGCCTCGCGCGAGATGAGCTCCCGGTCGTGGAAGGAGAAGTCGTGGCCGCTGTAGGTCAACACCGCTTTCTCGTTCTCCCACTGCGTGTTCACCATCCACAAGTCGCCGATGCCGATGCCGTTGTCCCTGCAACCAAATGGATTGATCGATCGAATGAAAGCAAAGAGAACTGACCAGTAAACGGACATGTAGGCGAGGAAGCAGGCGAGCGACTGGACGTGCGCCGTGTAGCCGTAGCAGTAGGCGATCATCGCCTTTCCGATCAGCATCGTGCCCGACTTGCGTGGCGGCCGCTGCATCACGTCGCCCTCGAGCGGCTCCTTGCAGAGCGCAATGCCGGGCAGAATCTCCGTTCCCAGGTCGATGGAGAGGATCTGAACGCTCGATGGTCACTTGAAGAGTGAGAGCACATCCCCACCATCAAGGTCGTGATTCCGATGGGCATCCCGAAGAGGTAGTAGATGAACAGGGCCCACAGCTCGGGGAAGGCGTGCGTGAGCACGTAGATCATGAGCTTCTTGATGTTGTCGAACATCAGCCGACCCTCCTCCACCGCCTTGACCATCGAGCTGAAGTTGTCGTCCACTAGCACGATGTCGGCCGCCTGCTTGGCCACGTCGCTTCCTTCAAAGGGGGATGAGTGAGAAGAGAGCAGAAGTGAGCTTGCCGGATCCCATGCCCACGCCAATGTCCGACTTCTTCAGTGCGGGCGCGTCGTTCACGCCGTCGCCGGTCATCGCGATGATTTGGCCGCGCTTCTCGCACTCTTCCACGATTCGGTACCTGCAAGCAAGCGGGGGATGAACACGCAGCTCTCCTTTGCACTCACTTCTGCTCGGGAGTCGTGCGGGCGAAGACGAGGTTGCGGCGCGACACCAAACGATCCCAGTCGGCCTCCGTCAGGCGAGAGATCTCCTCGCCCTTGACCACCTCGGAGTCCTCCTCGCCTTTGGCCTGAACACACAGTCCGAGGGTTGAAGAGAGTGAGAACTCACGTTCTTGCCGCCAATCAGTCCGATGTCCTTGGCAATGGCCGTGGCGGTGATGTGATGATCGCCGGTGACCATGAAGACCTTGATGCCGGCCTCCGTGCACTCGCGGATCGCCTCCGCCGTCTCGTCGCTGCAAACCGACGGGAATCACTCGAATTCAAGCCGGCGGAACGAACCGCGGCGGGTCCATGATCGCGCACACGCCCACGAAGATCAGGGCCTCGAACGGGAAGTTCTGCTCGTCGGCGTTGAACTTTTTGTCGGGCTCCGCGTCGAACATCAAGTGCGCGAAGCCGATCACGCGCCGGCCGTGCTCGCCGAACGTCTTGTACGCGTGCTGCAACAAGCAGTAGTGAAAGGAAAGAAGGTGAGCGTACCTGGAACTCCTCCATCTTCTTTTCGTCCAACTCGGCCTCGCCGTCCGACGTGAGCGTTCGTTTGCCTGAACAACAGAGAGATCAGAGCGATCGTTCGAGTGCGAACGAACAGCGTTGAATGATGATCTCCGGGGCGCCCTTGATGATCACTTGGTAGCGATGCTTGCCGTTGCCCACCGAGTGCATCGACGCAATCACGAGGTGGTATTTGCGCTTTGAGTTGAACGGAATCTCGAACACGACGTTGTAGCGTCGGCGAAAGTCGTGCACGTTGATCAGCTGCTCCGCGTACTTGATCATGGCCACTTCCGAGGCTGCAATCGAGCGGTGAGTGCACTCGTGCCCTCTTTGATCGCTTACGAGCTCCGTGGGCGCGCATTCCCTGGACCATTTCGATGCGACGCCGCCGCCGGCGTTGGATCGTCGACTGCGAGATGGTGTTGTTGTTGGACGAAGCATTTTGGCCGCTCATGCTCGAGACCGTGTGGTTCGTGGACCTGAACGATCAAATGAACAGGTGAGGGCACAAGAACACAAAGAAGCGCTCACTTGTTCTCGCTGATCGACGGCATGTTGATGCGAACGGAGCGCTTGTCGCTGCGCAGCGAAACGACGGCGTTGCGCTCGGATTCGGGCATTTTGGAGTCGTCGAAGGAGGCCGTGTTGCAGATGGTCCTGCAATCCCCGAGGTCACTCTCTTCCTTCCTTTGGGCACTCACATGGCGATCAACAAGTCGGACATTGGGTGCTCGACCTTGGAGATCGTTTTGACGGTCATCGTCCGCTGGCTGCCGATGATCTTGTGCTCGGGGATGTCTGCAACGAGCAGAAGGAGGTTGAGGACGACGAAATGAAGGGAACAAACCAGTCACGAACTCGTTCGAGTACCAAACGTCCGTCACCGTCATGTCGTTCTTCGTCAGCGTGCCCGTCTTGTCCGAAGCGATGATGTTCGCCGATCCCACTGCAAACAGACAAGTGAACGAAGGGATTAAAAGAAAGAAAGCTCACGAGCTTCCACAATGTCCAGTCGTTTGATGTACACGTTCTTCGATGCGAGACGACGAGCCACGAGCGTGAGGATCGAGGTGACCGTCGCGGGCAGACCTTCGGGGATCATGGCGAGAGCGCAGACGGTGAACGAGGTCACGAGCAGCTTCACGATCTTGTTCCAGTGCTGATTCAAGCCGCCCACGACGAACGCGATCACTCCGATGGCGAAGGCGAGAACGGTGAGGAACTTGACGAACACTTTGATTTGGTACTCGAGGCGGCTCTTCTTGTCCGACTGCTGGGTGGTCATCACGGCGATTTGGCCGATGATCTGCACAGAAGGAATGTAAGAAAGAGAAGAACGAGGGGAGACTCACGGTGTCGGTGGCTGTTTTGATCACCAGCCCGATGCCATCGCCGTCCACGCACATCGAGCCGTTGAAGGCGACGTTGTGCGCGTCGAAGATGATCACGTCCTCTTTCACGGCCTGCGCGTGCGTCTCCACGGGCTCCGCCTCGCCGGTGATCGCCGACGTTTCGAGTTTCAGCTCCGAGCAGACGAGAACGCGGGCGTCCGCGGGCACACGCGTGCCCGACTTGATTTTGATGATGTCGCCGACGACGAGCTGGTCGGCCGTGACGGTCGTCTCGTTCCCGTCCCGAATGACGCCCGTGTTGATCGGCAGCAGATTCTCGAAGCCGCGGATCACCTGCAGAGCGGAGGAGTGAGTGGTGGAAGGAGGGAGTGCACCGACCTTTCGAGCTTCGCGCTCTTGCCACCAGGACAGCGTGCACATGACCACAATCATCACGTACAGAATGATGCACACGTAGAGGGTGGTCGGATCCCTGAAGGCCATTGAATCAACGAACAGCCAGCGAGCGATCACTCACGATGGGTCCAAAATGTAGCCGACGAGCGAGAGGGTGGCGGCGGCGATCATGAGCAGCCAGAGGAGATTGCAGAACTGCATGAAGAAGAGCTTAAAATCGCTGACGTGCTTCGCTTCGGGCAGCTTGTTCGGGCCGTTCTTCTGCAAACGGGCGAGCGGTGAACGAAGAAGGTGAAGGAAAACGAACCTCAAGCAGCTCCTTGGCCTTCTCCGTCGACAGTCCCTGGCTCCGCTCGGGATGTTCGGCATCGATGCGCGAGTCCGGGTGCTCGGCGATCAGGCGCTTCAGATCCCACGTGTGCTCGTGGTACAGGCTGCAAACAGGAGAGGAAATAAGAGAGGATGACAAATGGGGGATTAGTGGAGGCAGACCACTCGAATCGATCCCTCCTGTTTGCCCCAAAAGTACCTGTGCAGAGCCACGATCTTCGGCCGTTTCCTCTTTGAGTGGTGTTTGTGGATGGCGAAACGTTGGGAGAAGAAGGGATGGACGGTGGACACCTCGATTTGCTCGGATTTCACCCCTTTTGCGCCCATCTTCCACCCGAATCAATTAGACGCAAAGAGGAACTATGGAGAACGGTTGGAGCAAACGGGCGGCTGGAGTTTCAATTGATTCCTCCGCTTTCGCCTTTTGTTTTCCAAAAGGTCGTCGCTTTTGTGCGTGGCCCACGATTCCCGGCCGCCCGCTCCGCCCTTTTGGCCGCCGCTGGCTTCTTTTGTTTTCGCTCGATTGATTGCCAACGAAACGGCAGAAACTGCAGAGACTTGAGGCAAAAAATTCGTGTATTCGAAGCGAAAGCTAGTACTTTGACCTCAAGTCGTGATCCCACATCGTTTCAGACCGCAGCAAACGACGGAGTGACTGGATTGCCCAGTTTTCCCTCTGCTTTAGACCCCAGACATCAACCGTCTGCCGCGCCCACCTGCTCAGATCGTTGGCCTTGGAGCCGCTGTGCTTGAGGCCGTTCGAGCTGTCCGACTTCTTGAACTTGTCGGTGAGGCGCGAGAGCGAGATGCCGGACGAGTGTTGTTTCTTCATGCCGCCGTTCGCCTGCTGCGCGCCGTTCGGATGCAAGTGAGCGCCATCCGTCGCGCTCCCGTTGGTCTTCGTGCCGGCTGCAAGGAGAAAGGGGATTAGAACCGAAGGAAGTGGAGGTTGACGTCATTTCTTTCGCTTCAGAATTCCCCGCATTCCCCTCCTCTAACTGATTGCTCATCTCTCGGCAAAACAAACGACTAATTCGAGCGGGAAGCTACCAAAACAACCACAATTAATTGGGAGCAAGAACAGGCGGTTGACATCACTTTTCAGCCCAAAAGAAGCCGCAAGAAGGCCGAAGGACTCACATTCGTGGGAGGGCTGCTCGTCCGGCTCGGGCGCGGGCTCCACGTGGAATTTCGGGTGGTCGGCGGCGGCGGGCGGCTTGGCCGCGGGCTTTGGCGGCGGCGGCGCGTCTTCGTGCGATTCGGTCATTCCGGTGGCGACGGCGGCCGTTCGGCGAGGGGGTCAGTCGACGAGAAGCTGGAACGCGAGCCGCCGGTCGGAGGGGACGGAAATGAGCGAAAGTGGGCCGCAGAACTGAAAGACGGCCGAATGACGAGCGCTCGAAAGGCGAGTGCGCGCGGTCAATTATGCTAATTGCATCGAAGCGACTCGACTCGGTGCAAACGTCTTTCAAACGAGAGTGCCCGTTCGAAACGGAAAGAAGAACGTGAGATGTTTGAGAAACAGCTGAACCCAAGACAAATCAACCCGCCGGAACACCCGGGAGTGATCAAACGAAACAGCGGGCAATGCGGGGCGTTACACTCTCGACCGCTCCGCTTTTGATGGCCGCTCGACTGGAAGGTTTTCGATCAAAGACGAGAGCGAAACGGCCGGCGAGAAGACGGCGCGGCGGCCGGGCGAACGATTGACGACGACGACTTGCGCAACCCGACCGAGTGCACGCAGACCACAACCGAAGACGGCGAGAGTTTATTTTCGCACTTCCGTTCGCCCATCTGCGGGCAGTGTAATGGACGTAGAAGAACGATCAGAGCGGAAGTCGAGCTGCAAACATCCACCGAACAAACAAACAAGCAGGAGGGAGCGCGTGATCTCCAGGGAGTTCAAACTTCCGAGAAGCCCCCAATCGGACGACTCGTCGCCGGTTCCTCTCGCCCAACACCCCGCCCGCCCGCGCCCGTCCTTATCGCGCGCGCGGATCAGCGGAGGCGGCGAGTGCGCGGCGTCAATGTTTTCGAAGGGCGCCGTTTTTAAACGATGACTCGAGGCACGAGGTCAAGCGAGAGTGAAAGCAGGCGGTCGATTGACGAACAAGCCGGTGCAAAACAAGCGACGGTGATCGGCGGACTGTCCCCTTCGATCTCCTTTTGTTGCGCAAATCGAGCACTCGGACGAGCGGCCGAGTGGAGGTGTGCACTTGGAGATCGAACGCGGTCCAAGTGCAAGGTGCAAAACGAACAAAAGAGTGGTCACCTCGACGGCCCGAAAGTCCCCGCCCGCTGATTTACGGTCCCCCGCAAACCCCAAGCCGAAGCGGGCGGGCAGGCGGCGAGCAGCAGGCGCCCGGTCGGCCTGCCGATAAGAAAGATCGCCGCTGCCGTCGCCGTGTGGGGCGCGGGCGGCAAATCCGCGCGAGCGGCGAGCGCAACCCAGCGGACGGGTGGACGCGGCGAAAACAAGCCCCGCAAGTGGTCTTTGAACGTTGAAAGATGAACAAACAAGTGCGAAGACGAAGCGGAAGATTCTGGCAGGCAGAAGTTTAATGAACGAGCGGCGATGAGGGGAGTCATGTGTCGATGGAAAGCGAAAACATCCGGGTACCCTTCGATAAACACACGAGCGAGAAGGGTCGATGAACCCGCCTTCGTTCTCTGGCGAGTGAGTGAGTGCAGACGATTGTTTATTTTTCGTTTGATCGGCCGCCCATCGGCCGTCGGGCGATCCAACAGCTGCCCATTCGATTCGCGGAGTGACGAAAGCGGGACAAACGACCGCACAAATGAGGTCGGCGAGATCTTTGATTCCCGCCCGAACGTCTGGCCGTAGCTCATGGAGGACCACAGAGAACAACAAAAGAATGTCGTCTGACTGCCATCAAGTGACCACAAAAGAGAAGCAACTGCTTGCTTCAACCGACCCACCACTTCTTCGTCGTGCTTACGCCATCGATCATCGCCGCACTCACGGCCGTTTTACGGCGGAAAGCGCGCGATTTTCGTCGACGAAAAAGAAGCGCCGCCGTTTGCGTCAATGAATCAAAAGTTCGAAAGGCGGCGGCGGCGGCGGCAGTCGGCGGAGTCACGTACAAACGAGGCAGCAATTGCGGCAGTCAATCAACGGAAGAAGAACGATTGACCGAAGGAATGCTCGGATCACACAGCTTTTATACCGGCCCTGCTCGTGCTCGAGATCGACCGATTGCCTCAAGCGACCTCAAGATCGGACGAATTCGAGCTCACCTTCGGTCTTTCTTTTATTTCAGGGAGTTCGATGACGCGATGCGGTTGCTGGTTGTGACTTCTTTCCGTTTGATGTCATCCCTTGCGAACACTCAGCCGCTTGTTTTCGCCCACCTGCCGGCCGCCGCCGCTTTCTGTTCGACGAACGCAACGAGTGCAATTATGATCGATCGCTCGACCGCCTTTCAAGCGAGGCGAGAGGGAATGCACGTGCGCGAAGTTCAAAGCTCGCTCGTCCGCTTTCACTTGCGGGAAGTTAATCGATTTTGACGTTCCCCCGTTCTACCCAATTGGTTCCTGTGTTTACAAGCAGAAACGTTTTATTGAGGTTACATGGATCGATAGAACATTGTTAACAGCAGGTAAAAAAAAGACTGTGCAGTTAGTAAGGCGGAGCAGCGTGGCAGACGAGCCCAAAAGAAATGACAGTGGAATCGACAATCAACTGGAACACGGCCAAAAGCTTCACGTAGCGCTTGGCGAAACGCTCAAGCAGCTCCGAATCAAAGTGCTCCGTTTGAACGACGAACTTCGTGTGTTCGGCGAAGAACCGTTTCACTTCCTCCGTTCTCGGTTGCTAAACACCAACCAATTTGAATGCTGATTCGAAGAACGAACCAAGTTCTGCGGATTTGTGTGCCCCAAGTAGATTTGAGCTTGCACTTGGTCCAAACGAACGCCCGCCTCCTGTCCCCACTGAACGAGCTGCATGCACCTCTCCACGAGACCGCTCAGTTTCTTGTGGCAATCATTCGACGTCTAAATACTCATAGAAACAAATGCCAAGTAGATGCTGACATACATCCTTGGTTGTCACCAAGGCGCCTTCAACGATCATCCGAAGCCGAAAGTTTTCGTTCAACGAGCGGAGATTCTTGAAGGCCGCGTCGAAGTCGAGGGCCTCTTTCGCGCCACGGTCCGCTCACATCGCCGAACATTTGGATTCCGTAAAGGTGGGGCAGAGGAGCTTCGTATCGACACACGGAGAGGATCACCCGTTCGACCGCTTCGTTCCGTTCGCACCCGCAATCAAATGATTAGCTATTTCAATCAAACCTATTCAGCTTACGGTCCGTGTGCAACGACTCTTTCGACGCGCGCAGCGAGGTGGAGCGCACGAACGCGAGCGCGAAAGAACGTAGAAAAATCTAAACATTGCGACTGTTTTCCGTAAAAAATGGATAACGAACAGGGAAATATCTCAGTTTCCGCTCGGATCGCCGCCTTCTCCAGTCGTCCCGAAAAAACAAGAAAGAGAACTCCGCAAAAGGAGCGTTCGAATGTGGCCGCATGGATCTTGTCGGACAAGAACTCTGGAATCATGTGCTGCACAAGGGCTTTGATTACAAACTCTTGGTGCAGAACGATTTCCTTCAACGTTTGATGATCTAAACAAAGCGGCTGTAAACAATAGAAGACGACGTTTACCTTTCAAAGCCAACAGCATTGCACGCCAATCGCCGTTCGGTTGCCGGAGCAGTCGTGCCCTGAGCGCCATCACAACGACGATGCGCTCCAGCCGCGCCACTTTCAACAGGCGAACGCGAGTGCCGCCGGTCCAGTGATCGTCGGTCAGCCTCACGACCGCCTGCCCCATCCGCGTCGACTCCATGAGCGACGACACCCCCACCCAAATTTTCGCTGCGGCCGCTCGCCCCTTCTGCTTCGAGTCGAAGACGACATTGACAAATGCAGAAGAGCAGAAAAGGAAGCGAAGCGTTCGCTGCCGAAGAGCTTCTCGATCTTGCAGGTAGGTGAGCGATTCCTGCACGAGTGTGTTGAACTGCTGACCAGTGCGCGTCGCGTGGAACATCACGAGCCAGCGGCCGTCCCTTTTCAGCTTTGCTCCGTTCTTTTGCGAACAGAAGAGGTCCATGAAGGAGCTGGGCGCGCAGAGCGGGAGAGAATGCAGCAGTCGACCGGTTGCTACTGGAAAAAAGAACCCACAGCTGCTATTCGACTGACCCACATCCCCGCTTCCTTTCAAAGGCGGGCACAGCGCCAGTCAGTGCGGGCAGTTGCGCATTATGAGAAACGCCGGCAGTCACCTGCCTCTCTTTTTTCTTACAACAACGATTCCACTCACGCCTTTACTTTTTGCACGATCGCAATGGTAGTCGTCGATCTCTTTGTCGATTTCTATTCTTTTGAGTCGTTCGATTTGTCTTTTTACACGATCGACAAGTACACGCATTTATTGGAAGAAACTGGTGATATGAGCAGAAACACGAGAGAAACCGGTGAGTTCGAAGGAGATCAGCGGGAAGAAACGGGCAGACCGAAATGCACAAAGAAGAACGGGGGTTTTGGCCACGAGCTGCGAGAGAAAAGGCGAGTGTACCCGCACGAACAAAGAAGATTTGTGGTGATTGCGAGGGAAGACGGGCATTGGAAGTGAGAAGAACCGTATGTCTGATTAAAAAAAGAAGTCGTGAGTTCAAAGTCGTTCGGCGTGATGCCGCTCGTCGGTGAGCGTTCGCTGGGCCAAATCGGGCCAAAAGCGGTTGTTCAGCAGGCGGAGCGTGAACCTAAAGAAGCGATCATTAAATGCGCCCAATCATGCTCGTCCTCGTGTTTGTTTGCCCCCGTTTTTTCTCGTGGAATCCCATTCAAACGGTCTTTTGACGTCAGCGGGCATTCTTTCGCCTCCGTTTCGTGACGAAAATACGCCCGAATTGATCGGCGAGTGTTGAAATCAAACAAGCGGAACGTTTGCTCGCTTTTCTTCTGATTTCTCGTCCCTCACCTCGGCAACAGCGCAATGATGAACGTCAGCACGAGGGCGGACCAGAACTGCACTTGGCCCATCATTTCGAAGGCCGCTCGCAGCGGGGTGTCGGGAGTCCCAAGAAGTGGAGCGCCGACCGACGTGTAGACGAGGAAGAAGAGGAAGTGGATCATGGCGAAGATCAGCATGATCGTCAGCAACGGAGTGGTCTGAAGTCGGGAGCATCACTCGTTGCTGCAATGACGGAAACGAACCCAACGACGAACCAATAGCGCCAAGTGGAGGTTGTTCGTGAAGAACATGGCCGTCGAGATCAGGAACGCAAACTGCCACAACGTGACCTCTCGCGCTTCGAAGCACTGAACGAAAGAAGGGAGTGATCACTCGGATGATTCCTCTACTCACGAAGAAAGGAATGAAGAAGATAACGGCCGACTGCCAGAACGAATCGAGCATGTTGATTGCGAACAGCTTGAAGGTGCACAGCTCGCTCTCTCGTCCCTGCTCGTACAGGTGCGGGTAGAGCAGGAGTTGGTCTCGCTCCACGTCCTGGTCGAAGATCGAGTAGACCATCGGTTGCACACTAAAAGAAGAATGAATGGAGACGGATGCGAGTGAGTACCTCGTGAAGATGATCGGATAGAGCATCGAGTATATGGGATCGATGAAGAAACCGCTGGAGAAGCCGTTGAATAGCTGCTCCCAGAAGATGACGAGCACAAAGACCGCGTTCTTGTCCAGAAAGTAGAGGATCGCATTGGCCAGCCGGTAGTAATTCCAGTGGCCGTGCACGAGCAGCAGCTTGCGGAGGAAGCGGAAGCGGGAGATCGCGAAGTCGGAGGCCATCACCGCCTGTAGAACGAAGAAATTCGAGGTATTGCTGCAGGAGAACTCGCCTGAAGTCCCTCCCGCCCGGAGATCCCAACGCCGACGTCCGCCGAGAGGATCATTGGGACGTCGTTCGCTCCGTCGCCGATCGCAAGCGTTTTTCCTTTGAGTTTCGTTTTCACCGCCTTCACGACCTCCGCCTTCTCCGCGGGGGTCATTCGAAAGCAAACGATCGCTGCACAGCTGAAAGCAAAGCGGTAAACCGGAGTGAAAGGAGTGAACCAACCGTGGGATCAACGCGAAGATCTCGGGCGCTCCCTCCTTCATCAACCGAATGATTTCGGAAGAGAAAACGGCGTTGAAGTACTTCGGCTCGGGCGGGCACCGGCAGACGTCTTCGAGCGAGTTGAACGTCACGATCTCCAGCTGCTCGTTGAACAAATGACAGGCTTTGGCGATGTTCACCGCGGTCTCGCACTTGTCGCCCGTCAGCACCCAAACGAGGATGCCCGCGCGGCGGAGGTCGTCGATCGCTTCCGTCACTCCGGCCTTCAAACAAGAGGAGTGAGAGGAAAGGAAAGAAGGAGCACTCACTTGGAGCCGGTCCTCAATGGCGGTCACTCCCAACAGCTGCAGCTTCTGCTCGATTCGCTTCGACGACTCGCTCATCAACTCGTCCGTTTCGTCCGCACACACCGACTCCACCTTCAACCAAAAGCATTGAATGGTTGGGAGGAAAGAGAGGACTCACGAGTTCGCGCGTCTCCAACCACTCGGCGAACTCCTCCTCGCTGACCACCCGCATGGCCATGCACAACGTGCGGAGGCCCACTCGACCGTAGTTCGCGAGAATCTCGCGGTTCATTTCGATGAGCTCGGGGTCGTTGGTCAGCGGGTCGAGGTTGGGCAACACCTGCTCGTCGGCGCCCTTGCACAGCAGCAGGATTTCGTCCTCGAAGCGGACGATCACGCTCATTCGCTTCCGGTTCGAGTCGAACGGGAGGATCTTGAGGATCTCCAGCTCGATCTCGTCCTCGTAGAGCGTGTTCGTGAAGGCGGGCGAGGTGTTCGGCAGGCGCACGCGGATGTCCGTTGCCGAGCGGGAGACGAGCGTGAAGCCGTAGGCGTCGGCTGCCTTCACCAGCGCCAACTCGTCCGGACTCTCCGCATCGTAGTTGTTCGTATCGGCCGCCGTCGCCGCCAGCGTCATCGTTTGGCGCTTTTGGAAGATCCTGCCCACCAATCCATCAACCATTGCTCTTCTCTGCGGGTGCACTCACTTGGACAAACTCCCGATTCGCTTCAACAACTCGGCCGGCGCGAACGTGAACTGCTTGAGAGACGAGTTGGGCGTCAATCCTGCTCTAAACTTCCGTTTGTTCACTTCATTTCTTTTGCGAGAGGACTCACGTGTGCGGCGTGGCGGTGGTCGCCGTCTGGAGGCCGTCGGCGGGCACGAAGAAGGCCGAATTGCCCACGTTGTACACGTTGTCCTCCATGAAGCCGAACTCCACGTCGTCCACTTTCTGCTTCTGGCGGACCATTACTGTGTTGCTGCAACCAAACAATCCATTTGATCAATCCACAGGGACGAACCAAACGGTCATGTTGAGCAGAAAGTAGAACTTTGCGGTTCGATCGGCCGCCATCGCCGCCGCCGCAGCGAGCTCGGCGCGCAGTCGGGCGGAAATGTGCGGCGTGTCGTCGTCCGCGGAAATCACGAGCGGCGGCGGCGCGGCGGTGATCGACGAGTTGCGCCGTCGCAGCGTCGAGCGTCGCCGCGGCCGACTTTCCGGCTCGTAGACGTCGCCCGCGATTGCGCACGAGCTGAACGAACGAGCGAATGCTCCGTGGAACGAAAGGATGCTCACCGAAAGACCATTTTGTTCTCAGTGAGCGTTCCCGTCTTGTCCGAAAGGATGTACTTGATTTGTCCGAGTTCTTCGGGGATGTTCAGCGATCGACAGAGCAGCTTCTTGTCCCGCTCCTCGTCGTACATGTCCAGGTCTTGCGTCATCCTTTAAACGAATGAAACAAAGATCAAGGCAGGAACTCACAAGTAATTCTGTCCCAGCTTAACCATTTCGATCGAGATGTACAGCGACAGGGGGATCAGCGTCTGCAATCCAACGGTTAGAAGTGAACAAACCAGTAGAGAACTCGCCTGATAGACAAGAATGTACGCGAGCATGTTGAGAACTCCTTCAGCAATCGCCGAATGGGCGAACGTGACGATGAAAGGGATGGTCTTCTCGTGTGCGTGGTACTCCTTCAGCCAAATCATCGAGCAAACGCCGCCCGCAACGACCATGAAGACGAGCAGGAAGACGCAGAAGAGGATGAAGTAGTTCGTGATTCGCTCCAACGACGATCGTTTGTACTTGACGGAGCCGCTCGAGAGCATCAGCTTCGTCTCCTTTCCTAAACAACGGAAGCTTCAGTGAGTTCAATGGAAAGAAGGAGACGAACCGGTGTAAATGACGATCCCCTCGGCGAAGGCGGTGTTTCGAATCTGACAGCCGCGAAGGATCACGTTCTCTTTCGTGATTTTGTCCGTGTCGCCCGCCTCGTAAACGAGGTTGCCGGCGATGTGGTTGAGGCGGTTGTCCGGCGGGTTGCACATCACTCGCAGTTGCAGCGAGGAGGGATCGAAGGTGTCCGACTGCAAACGAATGATTGAAAGAATCAGGAATGGAGGGGACGAACCAAACACAAGCTCTTGCACTTGGCGACCACCACCTTCTGCTTCAGGTTGTTCTCGCCGTCCAGATTCGAAGTCTCCACGTACACGCACCCGTCCGCAGCGGAGCTCCGAATGAGGACGATGTCGGCCGGGAGCTTCTCGTCAGACGAAACGTGGATGAGGTCGCCGACGAGCACCAACTCCCACAGCGTCTTTCGGAATCTCTTCTTTGTGCTGGAACGGGAGCAATGAGCAGAGAATTCAATGAATGCCCGCACCTATCCCACACATGAACCGTGTTGTGATTCAGCCGATGGTCGGCGCGATGCCGCCGCCAATCCTCCACGCCGTCCTTGATCGCCGTCATCGACAAGACGGCAATCACGGGGATCATCCCCAAGTAGCGGCTGAAGGCTTGCAGTTGGGGGACCCAGTTCATGCCTGCAAGCCAACGGAAATCATCGACGATTCCACTGCGCTACGGGCGCTCACCCATGATTATGCAGAAGTAGATGTTGGCCCATCGGTGGAACTGCTCCCACAAATTCTTGGGCAGAAAGGTGAGCCACGTGTACTTGGAGGTGGAGATCTTGTTGCTGGGGAACTTTTTGTAGTTGGGCAGGCGGTAGCGCGGCACGTGCAGCTGCGTCCAATTCGGTTCGATCACGCGATCCTGAGCGTCGCCCCGGCTGGAGCGGCGGAAGGGATTCCGAAACGATTGGGCGGAGAAGTCGAGGGCGCGCTCGTAGATCGGCGCCGTTGCGGGGATCCAGCGAGAAGAATTCCGACGATGGAACGTCGTCGATTTCGTCGGCGTTTGGACGGCCGGCTGCTTCCCGCCGCCGCCGCCGCCGCTCGTCGTCGTCGTGGTCGTCGGCGTTTGGACGGCGGCCGCGTCGCCGCTCGGCGAAATCTGCGGCGTCGTGGAGCGCGACGAGAAGTTCGTGTGCATCCCGCCGCCGCCGCCGGCCGTGGGAGTGCCGACGGAAACGGGTGAGCGGGCGTGGGCGGCGCGATGGACGCCGTTCGGAGGGGCGCCCGACAGTCGCGGCTTGGCGTCGAGCAGCCCGATCGACGTGGGCGGCGTCGCCCGCGGCGTCGGCGAAATCTTCTTGCCAACAATTTTGTACCTTCGAAGAGGTCCGCGAGAACCGAAAAGCAGCGAAAGAAGATAAGAACCGAAAATCGACGGGAACGTTTGGGGCGACGCAGAGCTCGACAGCTGATGCTGGACGCGAAATGTCGAAAAGCCGCGATTAGAAACACGAGCGTAAGAAAAACCCGGCTGTTTGGCGTCGTTTCAAAAGTTCAATCAACGCACGTCAATCCAACGAAGGGCAGGTGAAAAAGGGGAGACAAAAATCACACGAATCTCTCATCTTCGACCGATTCCAGCGACGAATTCGATCGACAGACGAGCATTCCAACGACGAAAAAACGAAAAGAAAAGCAGAAGATCGAAAACACGTGTACACGAAGCGATCGCCCAACAAAAATAAACACGCGACCACTCTTCCGCCGGCCGTCTTTTTGTTCGTCGATCCTTGCGGACGGTCGGACAGCCGTCGGGCTTTTTGATCAAAAACCTCTCTTTTTGCCGGCCGGCCGTGCGGGCGACTTCTCGCGGCGTGTCCACTCGACTATGCGTTCGAAAAAGTCGCCAGTCGACCGGACGGAAAGCCGCGAGTGACTCACGCGCCGCCCAAATCGCCGCAACGTTCGAATCGCCGGAAGCGGGAAAGGCGGACGCCGAAGTCGGTTTTGGGGCGCCGCGAGCACGTGAGTCACTTCGGCGGCGACAAGGACGAAAGAAATCGAAAGAAAACGAACCAAAAAGTACACGAATAAAAGCAAGGCTGACTGGCGGTCAGCAGTGGTTGTTAACGCGTGCACGTGGTCGGATCCAAAGCAAGTCAATTGCGAAAGATCCGGTGCCAAATATAGAACCCACAGATGTTCGCGAGTGGGGCTACGAAATGCGAACGGCGAGCTCTCTCGTTTTGCTCGCGAACAAACGAGCAGCGAACACGCACGCAGCGTGCGGATTCCAGACGCTTGCCAAAATTCTTTTGTTTCGATCGAATCGAAGCGGAAAGAAGAGCGTGGAGCGGCGGCGTCTCGCTCCAAATCGAATTGAAGGCGGCCGAGACGACCGGCGGCATCGACGAACGAAAAGAAACGAAGGGGAGGACAGACGAGAAAGCCGGTAAAACACCTGGCTTTCGTACGCTTCGCCCTTTCGTTTCGAGCGTTGACGTCTGCATGCCCAATGGAATCGGCGGACGAGAGTGGACTCGAGATCGCCCGCTAATCAAATCCAACGTGGAGCGCGGTTTTCTTTTGGGCCGCTTCGCGGAACGACGACCGCCGGGGCGCTGCAGGTGAATCGAATTCCACGAAACTTTCCGTTGGGTTTCGCGTAAATCGCCGCCTTTCGGCGGTTTGTTTTTGGGGCGCACCCATCCGAACGCTTCGAATTTCTTCGCGGATTTTGTGTGTGACGTTTGATTCGAGGAGGAGACGCGAAGATGCTCGAAAGAACTGCGAGGTGGTCGCTTGTTGTCGATGAAGGGCCAAAATCAGAAGATTCGTGGTCAAGCGATGAATCCCGCGTTTTCGGCCGGCCCTCCGTCCGTCACACTCATCACTCGCCGCCGCCCGCCGCCCGCCGCCCGAGACGTGCAAACATCGCGCTCGCCGTCGCTTGTCGGAATGAGGGGAACGCGCCCTTCGCCTTCGGCCCCGCCCGCTTACTCACGCTTTGCAGGGAGAAGATGGAACGAGCAAGAGTCACCGCGTAAGAACGGCGTCAACAATCCCCGCTATTCGAACGTCGAACGTCATTTCAATTCGCTTCGATTCGTCGAGGAAAAGAAGCGAGCGAAAAGAAAACAAAGCCCGCCGAGTTGACGCAAACAGGCGGCCGTCTTCGAGTGGCACGTGGACGACAAGCCGCTGCGATCATTCGAATTCAAACGGGAAGAAGGGGGAAGGAGGGGAATGATCGGTGGAGGAATCACTCCGTCTTATCACAAACCGCCGCTTTCTTCTCCCTTCCAGCCGCCTATCAACCGCCGCCTTTTGCTCTCAGTTTGGAGCGATGTTTGTGCGAAAAGACGTCAATTCGAGGCGGAAAGAAGCGGAAGGAGGAAAGATCTGTTGGACGTGGGCAAGCGCGGCAATCGATCGTGAATCGACCATGAGAGCAGAAACGGAAAGCGGAATTTTGAATTCGGTCCAAATCGAGCGGATTCCCGTCCAAACGCCAAACCGGCGGCCGGCCGAAGGGCGCAGTTGGGCAAACACGAGAGCCGGCGGAGCAAACCGGGCGTCGTATTCCAGCCGCTTCCGCTCGCTGCTTACGGCGTGTGATCCCAAAAGAATAGCAGAGCAGAGGGATCAGCGGGTACATTCGATTAGAATTTGGCACGAACGTGGGCAGTGCAAGGGAAAATAAGATCGAAACAAGACACAAAGGAGAGTTCACGCAGTCACAGACGCGTTGGCCGGTCACCACACAAAGAAAGCTGCACGAACACGCCCTTCCAAAAGCAGAAACGAAACTCCCGTTTCATGTCACGAGAATCCGCAAGAAACTTCCGATTCGTGGGGGGCCGGCGAGAACAATCGAGCAGAACCGAATGCTCGCTTGCAGTCGGCCCTTCGTGCGTGTTCCCTCTAATCCATTCGGCGAATAATCCCGCTCGTTTTCACCCACCAACCCAACCACCCGCCCTCTTGATTTCGACAAAAGTACGATGCAGAGCTGAAATCGACGAGAATCGCTTCACTTGCACGCACGAGTAAAGCGATAGTGGCCCCGATTCCTCTTTTTCGTCTTGTCGTCTCGTGGTTCGTAGTCACAAAGCGACTTCCGTTCGACGAATCCCTGTCCGAAATACGAATCGCTGTTAGAAGAACCCAATAGAAGAAGCAGAGATAAGGTAAAGGAAAGCGGTAGTC
The DNA here is from genome assembly GCA_024699865.1 of Aphelenchoides fujianensis. Lineage (NCBI taxonomy): Eukaryota > Metazoa > Nematoda > Chromadorea > Rhabditida > Aphelenchoididae > Aphelenchoides > Aphelenchoides fujianensis. The sequence continues at coordinate 84,989 of JAMPIO010000012.1, read as the reverse complement.
GCTTTTGACCTCTTTTACTCCCATTTCGGTCGGTCATGTGATCAAAAAGCAGGTGCTTCTGAATACGTTCGACGGGGTCTTTAAAGTCAAGAAAGCCAGCAAAGCTTTCCATTCGAGGACAAAGGGGCAAGCGAAAAGTAAAAAGCGGGTAAACTTGTTAGCACAAGAATCCGACGAATGTTCATCACGCAACCGGGTGAAGAATTGACGGCGTTACGTTCCACGCACCACCTTGAACGAAACTCCCAGCGGACAAAACGGTAGAACGGAGCGGACGTCCGAACCCGCCGGCAAGCAGCAGGCGGACGCGTGGGGTGAAGAAAGCCGGCGGATGAATTCAACGGTAATTAGTCGTGGGCAGAACGCGTAATCCCGTCGGGCCGCTTCGGCAATCCGCTTATTCCCGCCGTCGTCCAAACGAACAAAGCCGAGCGTTTTGTGGGCAATTCAATTAGGCGAAGGAGTTACGAAAACAAGTGTAAAGTGGCCGTTCGGCCGGCGCTGTTGAGAAAGCCGCTTATTTCACGGCTTGAACGCTTCTTTCTGCTCAATGAGCCGAATTCAATCGCTGACTGACTTCTAATGACATAAACCGAACGAAGAACATTAAAAAAACGCGCGCGTGTCGCAAACAAAACGCCGAAATCATCGAAATTCTCGCCGACCGCAGCCACTTGGCAACCGAACGGAACTCGCTTCGTTTTCGGTTCACGAGTGACTTCTGCCCTCGTTTGCCACGAGTCATCCGCCCGCGTTGTCATTGACGCCTGAACGGACGGGCGAGCGGGCGGAACTACGTGGAATTTGCGAGCATTCCCTTCCGTCCGGAAGACGGGCGGAGATCAACGACGGGAGTTCTTGATAAAAAGAAGCCGAACGGAAGGAACCGCTCGCTTACTGCTCATTACTTCGCAGATAAGCAGGGGTAGAGGGATTACGGGCGTGGTCTTTAGACGCGGCGACGTTCTCAGCAAGAACAAAAAAAATAAGCCGAAAGAGCTTGCCCCAAACAAAGGGCCTTAATTGCAAGCGAACTCGATCGAAACAGTTCCCCCATTATGACTGGAACGTTTAAGTTCGACGCGAAAGCCACGTTTTGTTGCCGAAAACTTCCGGAAAGCAGCGAGTCGTCGTGGAAGCGTCGAAGTGATAAGAGACGAATGAAATCGCGGAATGCCGGAAGAAGCGGGCGGAATAAGCAGGAATTATCGTCACTTTGAGTAAAGAAACTACGTGTCAGATCCAAACTGCAGGATTGTCGATGTCAATTGCAAAACGCCAAAAGAAACCAAACGAACACAAGAAAGAAGAACGACGAGAAGAACGCCCAATTTCAGTCCACCGCCCTTTCACCACCCACCAAACAGGAGGTAATTAACCTTCGGATTGGAAGTCAGACGTTCCGCACGCCACCCGGCGGGCGGCCGGCGAGCAAGTGGGCAGTCGGGGGATTACGGGCGACGATTAACCGTTGGCTACTCATTTGTTCGCATTCAGCCCGTCTGGCCGTTCTGTTGGTCGAGAGTTGAAATCAACATGTCGTTTTCTTGCTTGTGTAGTGCGAAACTGTTGTCAGTCTGGTCGTTCATGTCAGCTTCTCTCTCTTGTGCTTTGTGGGTCCCGGCGTTGGGACGATCAAAATTTCCATCCGCTGCAGGACGCGGAGCCGGTGACACGAAAAATGTTAGGGAGACGTGCAGCGATTCCTCGCCGCCTGCGCCCACGTCCCCCTTTCCACTGCAACCGCAGACGCTGGGGCACTTGTTGGACCCCCGACGCCCCCGAAAGGGCGCCGAAGACCGGACAAGACGGCGACCGGCCGCCTCTTCGGCCAACTGGCGAACGCGCGGTCGATGAGAAGCACGGGGTTGGGCGGCCCCATCCTCTTCGTCTAACGGCCTCTTCGATCGCCGCGCATTTCTTTGTTGGCCGTGACTCATCGTGAGTCACCGCCAGAAAGCGGACCGCGCAATGCGGCGAGACGGCGGTTGGAAGAGCGGGCAAAAAGCCGCTTCTTGTTCACTGGCAACAAAAAAGAAACGTCCGTAGGATAAAGTATTATTGCCTGTGTCCTTCTTCCCCGGAGCCACCGAAACACAAGAAAACAGAGAAGCAAGTGAGAAACTGCGAGGAATCATACTCTTTTCGCCCGTTGCGCGCCCGATTTACGGTAGACGCCCGACCAAACGGAAGAACGCTCGACGGCTGCGAACTGCGGAAATCTCGGAAGTTCGAATGGTGTCATGATCTTTCCGAGTGCACGCACGGGAAAGTTCCACGCCTTCCATCCATTCTTCGGGCAAAAGGTGCTTTCTTTCGAGCGTAAAATCAGTACGGTCCATTGGTTGAACGGAGCGAGAACAAAGAGAACCGACGTAACAGCTTCTTTATGCTGTTTTACTGATCTCAAACGCATCAATGAAGGCGATCTGCGAAGCCCAGTCGGAAGGTCGAGTAGTCCAGCAGCAGGCAGTAGCGATTCCACGCGGTCGACGGCAGATTGAGTTCGGGGAAGTCGACGAACTGAGCGTAGAGCGCGCACGTTCCGTACTGCTCCAGCTCGCGGTCCACGTAGTCCGCGGCCACCACGCGGAGCTCCACCTCGCCGATTGTGAACAGAAGGTCGACGTTCGCGTCGCAAGGAACGTGCGACTCGTCTGCAGCGCCCAGCGCCTGCAGAAAAGCGGAGCGGAGAGCGGACGGCAGCACGAGGTCCGCCGACTGCAGCGAGAAGAACAGGCGGCCGGGCGCATCGAACGAGTACGCGCCGAAGGAGAGCCTGCAGCTTGTTTGGATAAAACGATCGCCTGCCGGCCGCTCACTCGGTGACGTTCAGCGTCCACTGCTCGTGCGGGTCGGCGCTCGTCGCTTCCGTCGCGTACTTCCAGTCGGCGCCGCAGCGGTCGTCCGGTCGGGCGCCCAACGTAACGACGCCCGAGCCGCCGAACTCTTCGGTCCGCACAAACCTGCAAGCCGCTCTTTAAGGGCTGCCGTTCTCTTTTGCATCGTTTCGTTCTCCGGAGTCCCGCTGTACTCGCCCTCAAGTCGCCCATTGCGATCTCCCAACAACTCACCGGTCGAAGGAGAAGACGGCGATCCACTCGTGAAAGTCCTGCAGCACGGACATCACGAACGACTGGCGTCCGTCGACCGGCCGCATCCACGCGAGGAAACCGCTCACTTTGCCGAACCAATCCTCCTCGTCGAAGACCTCGAACGGCTTCTGCTGGACGGCCACTCCATCATCGCCGATCTGCAGAGAAGCGAGTGGACGAGCGGATTCAGCGGGCGACAAACCACGAAGTCGTCCCGCCCGTAAGCGCCGATCGCCTCGCCGTTGTCCGGCTCGTGGATGACGCCGGTCTGCTCGAAACTCGCGGACTTGCTGAACGAAACGAAGTGAGCGGTGGGGGCGGTGCGGGACGAACTCAATGGAAAACACGCCGCCGCTCACTCGCAGATCGTCCGGCTCTGTCAGGTCGCCGATGTCCACGCAAAGGGATTGCGCTGAAAAAAGCGAGCAAGTGAGTGATCGAGGGAAGCTTCCGCACGTGGAGTTCCAACGTTCAGCTTCAACAGTTGCCCCGTGGTGTCCGCAGTGAACGTCCAATCGATTCGCGCAGCAGTCAAGAACGTGACGGAAGAGAGAAGGAAAAAGAGAACCGAGCGGACGTTCATTTCGACGAATAATTGGTGGAAGAATCGACGCACAAATGCGGCTTCTTGTCGACCGCCGGCCGGAACTCCTCCGCTCCGGCCGCTTATCAGCGAGCAGACGTTCGGACGAACACTTCTGCGCGAGCAACGCGGCCACTCGGATGTTTCCGGATGACGTGCTGCTGTTGAAACGAACGACTGCGAAGTGCGCACTGCAGGGTCGAACACCAGGACAACACGTGTTCTTCTCTGTCGTCTTGCTGTGTTAGTTGTTGGATTGCGAGGCTGTCCACATCTTCTTTCTCTTGGGCCTTTCACTTCTTCTCACACGTGCACGTCTTTCCACTCGACCGCTTGTTGGTCCCGGCGTTGGGACGATCAAAATTTCCATCCGCTGCAGGAAGCGGATCCGGGACCGAGAGGGAGACGCGCGGCGATCGCTCGCCGCCTGCATTCGCGACTCCCAGCTGGAGGAAAATGGAGGCAATGGAGGGCGATGAAGGACGAACCCCCGACGCCCCCGAAAGGGCGCCGAAGACCGAAAAAATCGGCCGGACGGCAGCCTTTCGGTCGATCGGCGAGCGGGCGGCCGATGAGAAAGGCGCGCCCTGCCCGTCGTGCGCCCTCCTCCGCAACTGCACTATGTCTGCCATTGCGTCTCGCCCGTTGCGCGGCCGGTTGGGGGCACGCGGGGGAAAGACAAATTGGCAGTTGCTCGATGTCTTCCCGACAAACAAACGTAGACAATCGAACGACCCATTGGTCAGACGAGGAACGAATGGAAGGAACCAGGAGAAGAGCAGTGGGCGGAGGTGTCTTATTTGCGAGAGTCGAGGCGGTCGGCTGTTGGGAGGCTCAGGTCGCCGCAATGCTCCTGCCATTGCCTCGGCCTGAACGCGCGTTCGTCCTTGTGGGCGCTTTCTTGGGCCTCCTGCTGCTCGTGCGTTTAAACCGACTCACACACGACAAGCGCCCGCCTCCAACCGAATGCTCGAGGTGGGCGCCGCCGCGTAGGCCAAAAGTGAGTCGCCGCTCGGCTCTCCGCGCGCCGTTCAGATCGCTCCGGCTGGCTGCTCAAGTTAGCCCACCGCCTTGCGGGCTCGCGGCTGGTCGCCGAAGTGGCGACGCCAACCGGGCGGTTCCCACTTGTCGTTGTGCGGATCTTTTCGCCGGCGAGTGGCTCCCCCTTGTCGTCGTGCGGGCGTGACTGAAAGTCTGCTGCTCGCTGCCATTACCCGCCCGTGCGCGCCGTTCAGATGTTCTCGCCGCTAGAGTTGACAATAGAGGCCATAGACGGACCGGAGTCGCAACACACCGGATGTTAAGCCGGAAACGGTGGGGAATATCTGCCCACTTCTTTCCATTCCCGTCGTTTGTTGTTCTGTTTTGACAAAGGCCTGCCGCGACGAGCTTCTCTTCGGTACGCGGTTCGCCAACAAGAACCGTGAGTGGGCGCGATCTCCTTTCATGCTGCCCTTATTTCTGCAGTGTTCCCGGTCTTCGGCAGCTTCGACGGTTTTGCGTTAATTCGCGCGAACATCACGAGCTGGACGTCCGCCGGCGACCCGCAGGCGCCCGCCGACCGGCCGCTCCTCCGCTCGCCCGCTTTCACGTTTGGGACCAGGCCAAGTGCAAAAGTCGGCCACCCGCTCTTCTGCTCACTTGTTTGCAGTCGCCTACCGCCGATATTCGTGCGCCTACGGCCTGAACGACCTGCCGCGCATCGCCACCGCCCACAAATTCCACGCGGATTTCGAGTGGGCGGTCGCTTTCGCCTGCGTGCGGAATTCCGCCGCCCCGACCGGCCGCCCCGCCCGCCGCCGCACGTCCGCCTGCACAACGGCGAGAGAGTCGGGCAGGGTTTCGGCAGACAAACGCGAATAAACATGAGCTGTTCGAAAGCGTGTGGTCTGCTGAGAGTTCTGTGCGCGGTCGTTGAAGGCCTGCGCGTTGGAATCAGCGGAAGTCGGCGAACAAACACAAAAAGAAGCTCGGGAACTCGCAGAAGAGACGGCGTGTTACCCGCCGATGATCCCGTCCCACTGTCCCCTCTTTTATTCTCGCATCACCAACAAATGAACCAGAAACACTTGTACAAAATCGTCATTCGCTTCTCCCACTCCTCGTCCGTGTGCTCGAGGAAGGGCACGAGGTTGGGCGCCTTCAGGTACGAGTAGCCGGCGGACGAGCGATCTTCCCGCCATTTCGGGCCGTAGTCTGCCTGCAATCCAACCGAATAAACGAGTGTCCTCTCGCCCGCACTCACCTCCAACACTTCGCGCACGTTGCAGGGGACGTGCACGAGTGAATCAAAGAGGAGGCCTGTGCAGAGGCCGGAAATCCGCGGGTAGACGGCCGCTAGCGTCCGTCGGCGCTCGAAATCCACGACCGTCGCGTAGGAGAGCGTCCCGTTCAGCGGGTAGACGGCGAACAAGTCGGTTTGGACGCCGGCGAGCCACGTGGTCAACTCGAAGGAATCCTCCAAGACGCCGAGTTTGTGCTTCAGCCGGTGCCTCCGCTCGATCTCCCGCACCAACTCGGCGGTCAGTTCGCTCGATTGGAGCGCAAAATCCAGGTCCTTCGTGTGCGGTATGAGGGCGCATTCTCGGTACCAACCTGAAGAAGGTGAGTGAGAAGCGACTGAAAGGGAGAGCTTGCCGAGGAGTGTGCCGCCCAGGAGGAACATCGTGGCGTCGTTCTCGTCGAGGAAATCCCGCAGTCCGGCCGCTTCGTTCCACGCGGTGAGCGGAATGAGCGGCTTCGTTTCTCGCCGGTCCACTCGAAGGTTCAGGCAGTCGACGAAGCGCGCGTTCGACCAAGTGCGGAGGAAGCGGCGCGTGTTTACCGGCACGCGCACGAGTCGACCGGCCGCTTCGTCCAGCGCGTGCAGCCGCGTTTCCATCGCTCCACTGAAACAAAAGCAGCATCCCTTCCCCTAATGCGTGGTGATGTCCGGAACGCAAAATGAGTTCCAGCCATTGGCAAAACCCACGTATAGCAAGTCGGTTACGCTGATTACCAAACAGAAACCCGTTTTTTGAAATTCCAACGCAGTCGGGAGATATTGCGCGTAGAAGGTCTAAATGTTGCGATTTTTGGCCATTTTTGGCCCGCTTTTTCAAGTATTTCCTCTGCTCCGGGTGACGTGAGATTTTGCATGGATGTAGCTGGCAACGTCCTCTACCAGCTTCAACTAACTGCTTTGCCGAAAAATGTCGTTATAGCGAGGGAGCGCCGTTATCGCGTAGGCGGCTTTTAAGGTCGGTTTTTTACGAGTAACTCCAAACGTGGGCAGATTCACAAACCCAAAAAACTCATGCTTATGCGCACAGACATTGCGCGTCGAATGGTGTATAGCACGTGGCCAACCGTTTCGCCGTTATAGTCGAACAACTGCCTTTTATGGTCAGAAATTTCGAGGTCGGTCGATTTCGGCCTGTTTTTCGACGCTTTAAACAGGTTTTTGGCATGAGCACCTGCAATGTAACTGTAGCAAATTTACTCAGCTACTCAGTAAAGAAAGAATTGAATCGATCGACCGTCTTTGAGCCTTGCTGCGACAATTTGAGTGGGATGCAGTTGGGGTAATTTTTCGTCCGGTTTTCCGCGTACTTCGCGTTGCTCGAAAAACGTGAAATTAAGCATAAACGTAGATTGTGACGTCCTCTACCACATGATACCAACCGCTTTTTGAAAAAGTGTCGTTATAGCGAGGGAGTGTCGTTTTAGCGCGTGCGGTTTTTGATCTCGGTTTTTTGCGTGTATCTTCGATTGTGGGCGGATTCGCGGCCACGAAAAACGCACGTAGATGCTTCATATTATATGTAATTAAATTATTTCTGTTGATCCTTACCAGGAGATGCGAGTGACATGTGAACGGTGGTAGAAGGACGATAATGGATTTTGCAACGCGTTCGTAATTCTGCTATGTACCATTATTGAATTCACTCGAATTGTAAGTTAATAAAATCGTCTTCTTCAAGCAATTGCCAGCAGTGAACGCCGACGGAAAATTGAAAGCTGCAAGTGAATAGGCGAAAGAAGTGGTGTGTGGTTGCAAACGAAAGGCGATTGCCGCCGCAAGCGGTCACCAGCGGCACGGCCAAATGAGTGTTTTTTGTTTAATCGCCCCGCTTGCCAAACAGTGGAACAAGCAAAACGAAAAATGCGCGTTTTTGCAGTGCGCGCGTGCGGCAAACAGCAGGTGTTTTTGGCACCGAATTTGGCCGCCCGCCGAAATACCCGCAAGCAGTGCAATTGCAACGGCGAAAGCGGGGCGTGTCTTTTGCGCAGCGCGCGGTCGATAAAAAGCGGGTGTTTTTTGGCACTCAAATCGGTCGCGCGCCGAAGCACCCGAAATCAGTGCAATTCGAGCGGCTGAAGCGGGGCGTGTTTTTTTCACCAAGCGCGCGGCACAAAAAAACAGTTCGCCCGCCCGCCGGCAATCAAAACGCGCCGTCCGCCCCCTTTCTTCAGTGGAAATGCCCGCTGTTGGGGGGTCGCAGTATCGATTTACATGAACTACATCAAATCCATCGATGACATACATCAACAGAAAGGTCTTGACGAGACGAATCGAATGAGCTAAGAAATTCGACTCAATTCCCACAAATAAGCGAGAAACAAGCGTTTGAAAATCGAGCAAGCGGGGTCCAGGACGCGGCATTTTGCGCTGAAAATTCATTCCTTTGACTCGCTCATCGGAAAAAACGCTCTCTCGCTTTCAGCGCTCAATCGATTGCGATCGAGGATGGTCTTCGAGGCGACTGCCGAAGACCGGATGCGGTGGCGGAAGCAGCGCCGCATTCGATACAAGCGACTGCAACGGATCCGGACGGCGAAGTCCGAGGGTTTGTTCGAGATGGTGTGGCGGTGTCTTCTGGACATCGTCATGGCGTGGCTCCTGCCCGCCGGCGAGTACCCCGACTGGGCGGAAAGCCAGCGCAAGTACCCCTGCGGGCGGAAATGCGCGTACAAGTACCCCTCCGGGGCGGAACGTACTTGCGAGTACTCCTTCGGGATGGAAAGCAAGCGGAAGTACCCCTCCGGGGAGGAAACCGCGGACAAGTACACCTTCGGGGAGGAACGTCCCGGCGAGTACCCCCACGGGGAGGAAAGCCACGGCGAGTACTCCTTCGGGGAGGAAAGCCCTGGCCAAGGAACGATGTTGCAACCGCACTTCGTTCGGTTCAAAGGCGGCGGCAGCGGCTACAAGTCCACCTACGCGAAGAAGCGGAAGGGAGTCGGAGGCCGCAAAAAGACGATTCGGATCTCCGATTCGGAGTCGGACTCGGATTCGCCTAGCGAGAAACGCGCCGCTCCGCTCGAAAGCGTTGACATCGACTTTCGGTTGAATGTGCAACAAAACGAAGTGCCCGCTCGGCCCGCCGACTTGAATCCTCGAACGAATGCTGGCACCGACGATCACCACTTCGCCGTTGCAGACGTTCTGGAGAGTTTGTACCCGCAGCTCCGAAACGAACACCTGCAGCGAGAATTCGAGAATCACGTGACGATCGATCGAGAGATCATCGCCGACTTCTTCAACACGGACTCGATGCTCGATTCGGCTGCGGTCAGCGTCCGCTGCTTGCAGTTGCTGAAAGAACACTACGAAGCGAACCCGAACGCAGCAATGTGCTTGGTGTCCCCGCTGTTCTTTCACTTCGAAAGCAATCGGGCGATTCAAACGGCTTTCTTGACGACTCCTGCGTTGTGCAATGTGGCCATTGTGCCCATCTACCACAACGTTCATTTCACGCTCGCTATTCAAGAGTACGATGCCAATCGAAACACCGTTCGCTGCATGTACTACAATTCCTTCCAGCGGCGGAACGTTCAGCAATCGATTGCGCACAAACTCCGGCGCATCGCCGATTTCTTGCATCCAAGCAGCACGTACCGTTTCGAAATTTGCTCGCTCGAAAGCGACCTGCAGAACGACTTTGTCAACTGCGGGGCTTTCGCGACCAAGAATCTCGAGTTGTAAATGCGAAATGGTCGCGTGGAGGAAACTCCGCTCTCCGCTTGGCAAAAACGGCACGAGTTGCTCACCCACGTCGCTCGCATGATCGAATTCCAAGTGCCGCCGTTTGACGAATGCTTCGGCACTCAGATTTCGCGGGGACTCGGTCTGCAAGGGGCAACCGTCCAGGAACAAACGCGGCAGCGAAAAGCTCTTCGGTTCGACATGATGTCTGATGAAGACGTTCGAGACGAATGGCGGCGTGAAAAACGCAACCGACGCAGCAACTTGGGCGTTGAAGCCGTTCGTCAAGAAGTTCGCAATCAGCGTCAGAAAACCAAACGAACATCGCTGAAGATCACTCCCGATGAGCTGAAGATTCCGGCCGAGCAGACTCCCGTCCACTACCTGGGGAGGATGGACGTTGTGTGCAAATGCGGCGCCCTCCACTTCCAGCAGGAACGCATCAACCAAGGCACCTTCTCAACTTGCTGTTCCAACGGAAACGTTTACCTCGACTTCGACGACTGCGATCCGGAGTTGGTTGAGCTCTTCAAAGGCAAACATCGCCAGTCGAAAGACTTCTTCGACAACATCCGGCAGTACAACCAAGCCGTCCGATTCGCGAGCACGATCACGCAAGAGATTCGGCACAGCGGCGGTCCGCGCAGCGGCCCCTACTGCTATCGGCAGTTGGGAGAGTTCCGACGGGCTCTGAACACCAACGCGTTGCCCGACGCTCCCAATCAAAAGCCGTCTTACGGACAGCTCTACATGATTGAGTCGGACGTCGCCCACGGCATTCGTTCGGAGCGAAACGACAATCTGGACGAAAACTTCCTGCGAAAGATCGAGAAGTTCATGGAGAACAATCAGTATGCGCAAGCGTACGTGATGCTCAAAGATCAGTTGGCCATTGAAACCGAACGAGCCGCGCAGAACAACACGACTCCGCCGGCCGTCAAGCTGTTGTTCTCGATGAAGCCCGGCACCGACACCCGCCGCTACAACCTGCCGCAGTCGAACGACGTGGCCGCTGTGTACGTTCCCGGTCCGCAAGACGAAGCGCCCCCCGCCTACATTGCGGTGAACGAACGCGGAAACGACAGCTTGAAGATCCTGAGTCCTTTGGACCGAGCTGTCGAACCGCTGTTGTACCCGCTCTTCAACATCCGAGGCAAGCCGGGCTGGCAGATCAACACGAAAGGCACAAATGGCAAAACCGTCACGTTAAACGATCACGTCCAGTACAAGATTGCGGTCCGCAAAGACGGTCGCTTCAATCCGCTCCACTACGGAAAGAAACTCTTCCAAGAGTGGATTGTCGACCAATTTCTGCGCGTTGACCAAGACCGTCTGAACTACCAACGGCACAAGCTGTCTGAGAAGATCTCCAGCGCCTACGACACGCTCAACCAATACTTGCGCGAGAAAGCGGCCGAACTGGGCGCCTCTATCGGCAAGAAAGTGATCCTTCCCTCCACGTTCGTGGGCTCCCGTCGCTACATGTCCGAAGCGTACGAGGACGCCATGGGAATGGTGCGAGTATTCGGCAAACCCGATTTATTTGTCACCATGACCTGCAATCCGAACTGGAAGGAGATTCAGAATGAGCTGTGGCCCGGGCAAACAACCGCCGACCGCCCCGATCTCGTGGCTCGCGTGTTTCGCCTGAAATACCGAGCGATGATCGATTACATCATCGAAAGTCAGCTCTTTGGTCGCGTGGTCGCTCACGTCGGCACTATCGAGTTTCAAAAGCGCGGACTTCCGCACGTCCATCTGCTATTCACGTTGGCCAATGATGACAAGTTGGAAAACGAAGAAGAGATTGACAAGCGGATTCGAGCAGAGATTCCCGACCCGATCACCGAGCCGACTCTGTACAAGATCATCACCGGCTGCAACATGCACGTGTGCAAAAAGTTCGGTGCAAACGGCGACGTCCACTACATGCCCTGCTGCTCGGCTGAAAAGCTTGAGTGCAGCAAGAAGTTCCCCAAAGACTTCTTGGAAGAGACGGAGCACGGCAACGGCGGCTTCACTCGCTACCGTCGCCGCAACGACGGCCGGACGGTCGTGAAAGACGGCCAGGTTCTCGACAACCGCCACGTCGTTCCGTACGCGCCAAAGTTGAGCGTCAAGTTCAACTGCCACATCAACGTCGAGCACGTTGCCGCCTTGGATGTGATCAAGTACCTTCACAAGTACATCTTCAAAGGCCCCGATCACGCAACGATCCTCCGCGAATGCTACGGCTCGGACGGCAAAAAGATCCTCGACTACGACGAGATCAAGGCGCACGTTGACTGCCGCTACTTGAGCGCTCCGGAAGCCGCTTGGCGACTTTTCAACCACGAGATCGTCGTCAAGAGCCATCACGTCGAGAAGCTCGACCTTCATCTCGAGGGTCAGCAAAAGGCGTATTACAACGAGAAGGCAACGGCCAAGGAAATCGAAGCCGCGCATCGCAACGCGAAGTCGAAGCTGATGGCTTTCTTTGAGCTCAATCAAAAGAACAAGCAAGAGTTGCCCAGCGACCACGAGTTCTGCAACATGCGCTACTTGGATGTGCCCACGAAGTTCACGTGGCATCGCGACACCAAGCGGTGGAACGTGCGAAAAGCGCACTTCAACTCGATCGGTCGCATCTACGCGATCTCGCCCCGCAACCACGAGCTCTTTCACCTGCGACTGCTCCTCTTGAATGTGCGCGGACCGACTTCTTTTGAAGACCTTCGGACTTACAAAGGAATCGTCTACAACACGTACCGAGAAGCTTGCTACGTTCGCGGTCTGATCCAGAGCGACGACGAGTACCACACAGCCATGGCGGAAACCGCCGGCTACAAGATGCCCTCGCACTTGCGCTTCTTCTTTGCCATGCTCCTCATTCATTGCGGCCCGACGTTCCCGGACGTTCTCTACCAGGCCTTTGTGCAACCCCTATCCGAAGATTACATCCGTCGATTCGGAGACGATCTCGGAAAGAAAGTCGCCTACCAAAAGATCAAAGAAATTCTGTTCCGCAACGGAACGAACTTCCTCGCTTTTGGGATGAGTCCGTCCGAAGAGATCGATCGCCACGTGTTGGAGCAGATCGCCGACGACGATCAGCAGATCTCCCGGCCGCCGTTGACCGTCGCGGAAAACGCCACCGCTTACCGCGCGATGTACGAGCGAATGAACGAAGATCAGCGAAAAGTGATCAACGAGCTCAAAAACGTCATCGAACGAAATGAACAAACTGTGAACTGTTATTTCATCGATGGGCCCGGTGGAACGGGCAAAACGTTCATCTACAAGGCTCTCAATCACTTCTTGAACTCGCAAGAGAAGTCCGCAATCAACATGGCATTCACCGGCATCGCTGCGAACTTGCTGTCCAACGGGCGAACAATTCACAATGCTTTCGCGTTTGGAATCGACGTTGATCCGTTCACTTCCTCGAGCGTCGAGAAAGGCACAATGCTGGCGAAAGAACTGCTCGATGCGCACGCGTTCATTGTCGACGAGGCCTCCATGGTCTCCCGCGACATTCTTGCGATCATGGACCGCACGCTCCGCTACTTGACCGAAAACAACGAAATTCCCTTCGGCGGGAAGATCATGCTTTTCGGCGGCGACTTCCGGCAGACGTTGCCCATCAAGGAGAAAGCGACGGCCGAGCAGTTGATGCAGCTGTGCCTCAAGGGCAGCGACCTTTGGCCTCACTTCCGAATCTTTAAGCTCAGCCAGAACATGCGAGCCGGAGAGCACGAAGTTGCCTTTGCCCAAGAGATCCTTGACATCGGCGATGGGATCGCGAACGACCCGAATGACACCGTCGCGCTTCCTCAGCAGTGCCTTTTTAACGGCGATCTGCTGAAAGAAGTCTTCGCCGCAAAGATCACTGACTCCAACATTGGCTGCATGTTCGGGCGCGCAGTCCTTGCGACCACCAACAAAGAAGTGGACCTGTTGAACGAGGCCGCTTTGGGTTTGATCCCCGGAGACGAGCAAGTCTACTTGAGTGTGGACGAGATCATGGAGGGCAACAACCACCGCCATCTCTATGTGATCGAAGCGCTCAACTCGCTCAATCCGAATGGAACGTCTAAACACGAGTTGAAAGTGAAGAAGAACGCCATCATCATGCTTCTTCGAAACCTCGACATTTCGTTTGGCCTCTGCAACGGAACGCGACTCTTGCTCATCGAGCCGAAAGAACGCGTTCTGATGTGCAAGATCATCAGCGGCGACAAATGTGGCCAGATCGTTTTCATTCCGCGAATTCGGATCGAGTGCACGGCCAAGATGCCCGTTCCCTTCTACCGGAAGCAATTCCCGGTGACACTTGCCTTCGCCATGACGGTGAACAAGTCGCAGGGTCAAACTTTGGACAAAGTGGGTCTGAAGTTGGACGAGAAGGAACCGTTCTCGCACGGCCAGTTCTACACCGGCGTCTCCCGCGTCCGCAATTGGGAATCCTTGAAAGCCAAGTTGAAGCCCGACGGCAATGGACGAACGAAGAACATCGTGTACAAAGAGATCCTCTAAGCGCGCACTTTGCAGCAGCACACACGAACACAGGGTTGAAATCCCCTGATTGAATTCATTCGATCAAAAATCCTTTCCAAGTGACCACCTTGACGAGGTGGAAGGGCTTAATGTCTCTTCGGAGGCAGAACCAACGGTCACACCACAACATTTAATCCATTTACTTTTTTTCAACATCAACAGCAACACGACTCACCCAAAGTCTAAGAACACCCCAGCAGAGACGCGGCCGGAGGCCGCGTTTCGGCTGGTTCGAAACGAAAGCGAGTGAACTTGCAGCGGCATCAAACGTTGCTGAGCGTCCTCAACGGAGAATAACGCCACGTGGTCCCTTCGGTGCGCGTAGTGCGCGCGGTGGACGACGCGAAAGTGCGGCCGGAGCTCGGCGGCGAGCTGCTCGAACGTCCGCCCGTCTCGCTCGAAAACGGCCACTTCGATCGGGAGCTCGCAGCTGTCGTTCGTCTTCAACCGTTCCAAACACTGCTCGTCCACGATTAGCGGCCTCAACGGAAGAGTTGGAGCAAGCAAGAAAAAGAACTCACTGCTCCCACACTTCAAAGTCGTGTTCCACTCGCTGCGGCTCTTCGTCGGACGCGTTGAAGAACACGAGGAAGACGAACAAAAGCAAGACGGAAAGGGCGAGAGCGCATCGACGCTTCATCTTCGGCCGCATTCTCCGCAGCGATGATTCAGTTGCTGGACGATTCTTGGAGGGTGGGACTGGAACTCGAAGAGAAAGTGGGACTAAATGATCAGTTCACTCATTCTCCTCTTCGCAAATTCGTGAATTGAACCCAGTTCACTTCTTGTGCCCCCGGCTGTTTGCTTTCGACGAGACGGCCGCTTGTTTGCACACCGGACACAAATCGCATCACCGAAACGTTCAACAGGGACAATGAGTCACTTCTCTTATCAACGGTTGCTGCGAACGAGAGACCACAATGCTTGACCATTTTGTGCTCAGAGCGGTCGAATGGAGGCGCCCGGACGGCTGCTGTCTGGGAGCGGCGAAAGAAGATCAAAAGAGTGAGACCGGTGCGCCTTCCCTTTCCAAGCGGACACTCCGCCCATTTCTATTTCGATCGGAAAGTTGGGTTCCGAATGGATGATGTTGGCCGTAAAACGTCACAATAAGGGCAAAAGAAGGTCGACTTCCCTTTGGAAGACCCCAACGATCGCTCGCTGTGAACTGCCGTTCGAACAAAGTGGCCACGCTTCAGAGCAAAACGCACAGTTTATTCATCCACTCAACAAGTAGCCGAATCACGAGGACGAGGCGGGCGGTGTCCGGAGATGCACCAAGCGAGCGCGTTGTTGCTCGATCTTCTCGCGCAGCTCGCCGATGTTCTCGTCGGCGCCCTTCAGCATCCGCTCGGCTCGTTTCTGAACCGAGAGCATCGAGAACGATCGGCAGAGGGGACTCACGGCGAATTCCCGCTCCTCGCGCTCCTGATTGTCCACTTGCGCGCAGAACTTCTCGCACTCCCGACGGTTGACGTCGAATTTCCGCTGGAGGTGCGCCAACTTCGCTTCCGCCTCCTCCGCCTCCACGCGCGCCCGTCGACAGAGGCGGAGCAGGAAGCCGAGGCCGCCGACCGTCCCGCACAGGAGCGACAGCCAGAGGGCGAGGCCGAGGAAGAAGAACACTTGGAGGGCTGAAACGAAGCAGTCAGAGAAACCACGCAATCTTTTCTCTGCTCACTGTACGTGGACTGGCCGGCGTCTTCGGTCGCCGCTGCCGACGCGCGCCCCACTGACAGCGCGCTCACGATCCCCACGAGCAGAAGCAACAGCGGAGTGTCCATCGATCGGCGAAGGCGAACGACCACCCAAGAGAGCAACGGGTGGAAAGTGAAAGGAGCGCGGAAGTGCGAACGATGGATTGAAATTTACATAAACGAATGCAATTGTTTGTTCCCACTGGTCGGCTGACGGCAGAAATGCCAGTGTTTGCCGTCTTCCTCGCTCTTCGGCTCGTCCGATCGACTGCCTCCGCTGCCTCCGAGATGCGGGAAGTCTGCGTGGTGCGGAAGGAGAAACGTCGTTCTTTTGTCACTTCCACGCGTTCGAAAGCTCTTTCTGCTTCACTTTCGCCCGATGGCGAGTGTGAATCCCAGAAGCTCTCACAATCAAACGAATGCCAGCGACTGCACGATCTCTCGCCAAACACAGCTACCTATCCACTTCTTTTTGTGTTCGATTCGAGCATCTAGCGCCGACTCGTCTGCTCGCATTTGTTGGCTACACATCGGAGGCACACCCATGATCATTCGAAGATGTCTGGTCCGAAATTTGTGAGTCTTCGCTCACGTAAAGTCCCGTAATTGACTCGTTCGTCTGCACTACAAGTGGAGTTTATAGAAGTCACGAAGCATTGCAGAGTGACCCCCAACTGCCTCACGCCTGTTAAGACGAACGGCGGCGAATAAAAAGACGAAACAAACCCACGACCAGCATGGCCTGCAAATGTCTTTATTGTTGCTTCTTTTCCTCTTCTTCTCGTCCGTCAATGCAAACTCCAAACTCTTCAACGTGCGGCAGCTGACGAACGGCGGCGATCATTCGCTTCCGAAGTTCAGGTTTCATCACAACTGTTGTCTCGTTTGATCACAGCAGATTGTTTAGCCCCGATGGAAAGGCGGTCTACTTCACGGCCAGCGGTGGGCCGTACGAGTCGTCCTGCACGCACGTCTACCGCCTCGACCTGCGCACTCCCGCCCAGCCCGTCTCGTTGATCTCGACGGGCATCGGCGAGGAGTTCGGGACTTCGATTGACGACCAGACGAGTTGTTTCGTTCGCTTGTTTTTGAAGTGCTTTTGATGTTTAGGTTTCGAAGTAACGACGTTGACGGCCGTTCTCTCCATGAGTGGGCAAGAAGGGTCGCCTATTCCTCTCCTTTTTGCAGTTGCTGAAGAACCCGGCGTCTAACGCGCCTTTTACGAGCGACGCTTTCTGCCAACCGTCCGTCTGCTCGAACGCCAACCTGGACGCGAGAACGAAGGCCGCTTGTAGGATTCTTCTCGAATGACGCTCATTCTTCCTTTAGGCGGCCTTCCGCACGAGGAACGACACGCGTACGAGTGGACGACGTCGTTCACTTGGGACGGAGTGCCATTTGGCACCATCGCGGCAGGCGGTCTTTGGACGAACGTTCCGCTCTACATGCCGGGCGACCGCCGCATCAGCACTCGACTGGGCGAGCGGGGCGTCGTCCTGAGCTACGACAACGGAGCGGGCAAATCGGCAAGCTGCTGATTTCGCTTCCTCAAATTCGATCAGCTGACAGGGCGTGATCGAAGTGGTGGGATGGGCGGACGGCTTCGACTCGCTGCCGAACGACGTCCATCAGAGCGTTCTCTTCCACGGGCTGCCGATGGCCGAAGCTGACCGAGTGGTCACAAAGCAAGTCCTCTTTTCACTCTTCCGTTCATGTTCGTTGATTGCAGGGAAGGAGTTCTGCCTTTGCTCGGAACGACCGTCTACCACACGTCTTTTGACGATCTGAGCGGCGGCGGCTTCTCGCTCACGAATCCCCTCCTTTCGGACGACAACTTCTACTTTCTGCGGCCAAAGTTCGTGCCCGACTCGAGTGGCCGCTTCTTCTACACGAAAGTCGAGAAGAACAGCGGAAAGTCGGCCGTCTTCCTTCACGACGGAAACTCGGAGGTTTGTTCTTTTCATTCCTTCCTTCCGAATCGGCTGTTTGCTTGCAGGTGTTGATTCGTGATCGAGCGAGAGACTTGGACGTCATGGTTGTAGATGGAACGGTTTTCGTGACGTTCGCCGCTCAAACCGGGACGAGCGGTGACTTCGAGCTGTTTTTGGGCACGTTCGAGGAAGATCGCAAGTACCCCGTGATTGCTGGTTCGTTCTCTTCGAAACGCTTTAAAGCTTCCGTTTTTAGCCGAAATTTGGCCCGCCGCTAAGCCGCCTTCGCCCTACATTTCGAACAGCGTTCAACTCTACGAATCAGACATCGACGACGCGTTCGGACTGAGCGTGAGTGCGGACGGCAATTGGCTGATGTTCGCCGCCCGCTCGCCTTCACAAGTGAGTGGACATCCTCGAAATGAATCCTATTCGTTCTGCAGATCTACCAAATGGATTTACGAGCGGACGCGGCCGGCTTTGTGCGCCGAGTGTCCGCCGGCTACCGCTTCTTCTCGTCGGCCGTCTTCTTGAGTGCAGCCGACGGCAAGGGCGACGTTCTCGCGATCTTCTCGATTTCGTACAGCAGCGTGAGTTCGCCGTGCGTTCCGTCCGAGTATCGCTCGTGTTCAGAGCTGCGTGAAGCACGAAACGGAGCCGCGCTGCGTGTACTCGACGAGCGGCTGCGCCCTTTCGCCCGCCGATCCCTGCGCCGACTCGGTGGTCGTCGACCTTCCCACCTTCAACGAGATCTACCGTTTGAACTCGTTGGGGACGATCAAGCAGCGGCTGACGAACAACGAGAACTACGAGGGCGAACTCGCCGTTTCTCCGGACTTCCGGCGAGTGGTCTTTGCGAGCAATCGGGACGGCGACTACGACCTCTACATTGCCGAGCTAAACGACCTGGACAATGCGAAACGAGTAGGTGGCCTCCGCACTCACCGCCCACCCTCTCGTTCAGCTCACAAACACGCTCGGCTTCGAGAGCGGCGTTCGCTTCACTCCCGACGGCCACTCGCTCGTCCTCTTCGCCTCCCGCCCGCAGTCGGCCGACGATCTGCGGTGTTACGAGCAGCTGCGCGCTCAAAACATGGCCGCGTTGAGTGCCGTCCAACTGTTTTCTTTCGATTTGGCCACAAAAGTGGAGATGCAACTCACGAACTTCACCGAGAAATCCTCCGATTTGCTCCGCTTCGCCCTCGATCCGAGCGGCGACCTCCTCTACGTGATGCGCGACTCGAACTTCCAGCGAATCGATTTGAAGACGAAGGAGAGCTTCACGGTAACCACCCACCAATCGGTGTTCTCATCTCTCTTGTTGGCTTGCAGCTGCCAGGGCGGAACGATTTCGAAGAGATCGCTTTCTGCGCGAACGGCGACGTCTTTGTGACGAACGACGACCGGCAGGTGCTTCGCGGCGTCTTCCATCCGAACGCGGGCACCACGCCCGCCGTCGAGTCGACCACAAAAGGAGCCGATGGATACGTACGAGTGCCTTTTGTTGCAATCTTCTTGCTTCTTTTGAGAGCACTTCTCGAATAAAAGAACTGTTTCATACTGTTGCTCACCGCGTGGTCGCTTGCTGATCACGTTAAAGAAATCGCTGGATCGTTCAAACGTTGATTTCTGCCACTTTCGGTCGCCCACTCGGATCGATCGGCAAACGGCAGAAATGCGGGTGTCGCCGACTTTCCTGTGCTTTGGCTCGTACAACCGAACACTTCTCGGGCCTCCACGCTGCCGGAAGTTGGGCAGCATTTCACTCGATTGAAATGCCCGCTCCTCCCGTTGAAACACATTTGTCTGCAGTTCGCTGTCTTTGGCAGAGTTCGAGGAAACAATGCAAGAGCCGAAGGACACCACTGGATAGTTTTCTTTCCACTAACTTTATTCAGCTTGTTTTTGAACACGTCGTCCGGTTACGGCGGCGGCTCGACTCGACGCCCAGTTGTGGCTGCAGATCGTCGTGTTCGCGAAGCGAAACGGAACCTTTGTAGGAAAAAGAAGCGATCGCATTTGTGTGTTGCGTTTAGTTTCAAATTGCAATCTGTACAGAATAGAAGGTTGAAGTGGAAGGGATTCCAATGGACAAGGGCAACCAAAAACCGACGGAAATGCTCGCTAATGCGTTCTTTTCGGTTTTTCGGTTCACTTCTTTCAGGTCGCATGTTCCAACGAGTGACCACAAAGCAGGAATGGTCGTGGACAACCCTCTCTTCTGCCGCATCAACGACGATTGACTGGCGAATGTGCGCGGGATGGATTGCGGCCGTTTTTGCGCACACGCGACTCTCGATAGCGGCCGGCGACCGGAAGGACTGAAAGAAGACGACCGTTGGGATCAGCGGCGACAAGAAGTCGCACATCGGGATGCCGATCACGTTGACGTTCGTCCACTTGCTCCTTCCATTCCGTTTTGCTTGTTGCCGTCGATGACTTTCGATTGACGGCCGGCGGAAGGATGCGGAAGCGGCGAAGATCGAAGCGACCAGTCGGGCGTTCGTGCAGCACTGGCGGCACGCGTTCTCTTTTTTCTTCATTTCGTGTGCTTGCAGGTCATTCGATGGCAACTCGTTTCGTCATTTCGGCCCACTTGTTCTCGAGCTTTCCGCTGGTCACTCGTTTCGTTCTTGGCCGGCTGATTTCCCTCGTTGGACGGCAATAAACGGTGAGTTCTTTGATTCGATTGAGGGAGACGCAGCGGATTGTCGCCGTCTTCCGTTCGCCGCGATCCCGATCGGGAGTGCGACGATTACAGCGAGCGGGGCCGCGCCGTTCGGGCGAGCGGCGAGCGGGCGGCGGGTGGGGGGCAGCGGGCGCCGGCGATTGTTTTTCTCGCGAGCAACCGAACGAGCGAGCGGGCCGATTGGAATGCGGGAGTCGCCGCTCTTTTTTCTCCGCTTCATTGCGGACACTCCTTTCGCGTCCGTCCTCCCGTTCCCCGTTGATTCCTCCGCTTTTAGATGGCTGATCCGTTCGCCGGTGGCCAGGTCAACATCTTCGACCATCAATCGTCGGCGACGTCGCGCCGACTGCGCGCGAACATCGCCACGATCGGCCGCAGGATCAGCGCGGTGGGCGTCGACTTCATCGGCCGCATTCGTGGAGTACCTCCTTTGCGCGCCCAGGAGACGCGACCGGCCGAGGTCGCGCAGTTCGGCGGTCGCCGCGCCGCCGCCACCCGCGAGCCCGTCCGAATCAACCGCCCAACTGCCGGAATCATCGTGATCGGCGACGCGATTCTCAGCGGCTCCACTCGTGACACAAACTCGCACTTCCTGACCGTCTGCCTGCACAAGCGCGGAGTTCTCGTCAAGAAGGTGAGTGCTCTCGTTCGGCGGGGTTATTTTCCGGCTTGACCAAGCGGCTTCTGTTCGTTGCGGGCTTCTTCGAGTGTTCTCCGCTCTTTTCGGAAGAGGAGGCGGAAAAGCGGATCACGAGGCGAGCTGGAGGCCGCAGAAAGCTCGTTCTTCTTGTGCATTGCGGCCGTTCCTCTTCGGTTCATCGATTCTTTCACTTGCCTTTGGTTTAGATCTCGGTGATTCGCGACAAAGTGGACGAGATCGCCGAGGAAATTCGCCGCTTCAGCGCTCAATTCGACGTACGTTTCCTTCCATCGATTGTTTGTCTTGATCGAGCGGCTTCCAGTTCGTGTTCACTACGGGCGACATCGGGCCGATGTTCGACGATCGGACGTTCGAGGGTTCGTTCTTTCCTCCGTAGATCGACTGATGACCGTCTCTCGTTTGCAGGCGTCGGGCGGGCTTTCGGCGAGGAGCTGCACCTGAACGAGGAGTTGCGGCAAGTGGTAGAGATCTTCCTGAAGAAGACGAAGCTGAAAGACGTGGACACGGCGGTCGAGAAGTTCTGCCAAGTGAGTCCTTTTTTTATTCCTTCACGCGCACTCTTTTCTTTCAGATTCCGAAGTCCGCGAAGCTGCTGTGGGGCAAGACAGACGCCTCGAATCTGTCAAACCAAATGAAGAATCTCCCGCCCGTCCAAATGCGCAACGTCATCTGCTTCCCGGGCGTCCCGAAGTTCTGCGAGCTCGCCTACGAGCAGATCGAGGTGAGTATTCGAGTGAACGGAAGCGGATTGTTTGCGGCTGTTTCCAGGACACCGTCTTCCCCGTTTTGGGGCCTGTTTTCTCGCGCCTCCTCTACCTGAAGCGGAACGAAGTGTACCTGCAGGAGCAGCTGACCGAGTTGGCCGAACGCTTCCCATCAGACCAGCTGATCATCGGCTCCTACCCGGTCATGGAGAACAGGCGAATGGGCGGTTCGAGGGTTGTTGACTTTCGAATGATTGCAGCTACTTCAAGATGAAGCTCGTGGTCGAGAGTGTGGACTCGATTGCCGGCCAGCGAGCGTTTGACGAGATCGCGCAAGTGTTCGCCGGTAATTCCCGTCCTAATTCCCCGCATTCCCTTTCGTCTTTCTGCAGAATTCGTGGTCAACCACGACGAGGAGCCGTGGGTCGAAACGGTGCTCAAAATGGAGGTCTTTCGGAACACGACGCTGCAAGGCGACCAGTTCGCTCCGCGATTCGACCGCTCGATTCAAGTGATCGACGATGCTCTCGAGCAGTACAGGTGATCCTTCCTCCCTGCTTCTCAATTGAACGTTCTTCCCTGCAGTCTGGACGAGATCGCGATCGCCTTCAACGGCGGCAAAGACTGCACGGCGTTGCTGCACCTCCTGCGCTCTCGCATCGACAAGTGAGTCCGCCGACTGCCGCCTTTCGTTCACCTCCGCACTGCAGGAAGTACGGACCGCAGACGCCCATTCAAGCGTTTCACATTCGATCCGGCGTGGAGTTCGCCGAGATGGCCGACTTCACTCGCGATGCCGCCCGCGTTTACCGGCTGGACATCATGCAAGTGAACGGGTCGATGGAGGAGGGCCTGCGCCGACTGCGCCAACGCCGCCCGAAGATCCGCGCCGTCTTCATGGGCTCCCGCCAATCCGATCCGAACGGGCGGCAGATGAAGTCGGAGGGCGAATGGACGGACAAGAATTGGCCGCAGTTCTTCCTCGTCTGCCCGATCCTCCGCTGGAACTACGCGGACGTGTGGCGCCTCCTCCGCTCGCTCTGCATTCCCTACTGTCCGCTCTACGATCGCGGCTACACGTCGCTCGGCGATCGGACGAAAGCCGTCCCCAACGAGGTCCTGAAGCAAACGGACGGGAGGTGAGTGGCGGCACCTTCGTTCTTTTTATCCGTCCATTTGCTGCAGCTACTTGCCGGCCTACCGCCTCACCGAAGGCGCGCTCGAGCGACACGGCCGATCGGAAGCGGCGCCCCAGTTGTGAGCTAATCGGGTTTCTTTCTTCTTCGTAGCGAATAAATGAGTCCATTCTTCGCCCATTGGAAGTTTACTTCAACGGGTTTCAAAGAAAAAAAGAAGGAAGGAAGAAAGTGAGCCAACGAAATGAATGCGAGGACAGTGGAGGGGGATTACAGCGGTTTTCGCGTTGAAGATCGTTCGGTTGGGACCAGCGAGGACGAGAGGCGTGCTTCTTTTCGATGACCATCCGCTAGATTGGCTCATGCAGGCGGCTCAACAACGTCCACAGGGAAACCGGCTCGCCCATTCGCGGGATTCTGGCCTCTAAATGGCCGGTTGGGCAACGAGGAGAAAGAAGGGCGCCTACCGGGCGCCGCCATCGTGTCGGCGGAGGGTCTCTTGGGGATGTGCCTCTGCCGTTCCATCCCGATGACCACGTGGATCTGATCGTAGGCCATCAAGCGGAGGCCGTGCTGCGCGCTGCACACGAGATTCTCCCGCTGCTGGGGCGTCAGCGCGCTGAGCGGGTTGCTCTTCTCCTTCTCGCACGGGTCCTCGAACTTCGCGCCGCCTGCAACGAGCGATCAACACAAAGGAATAAATGGAAAAAACGAACGAAGCATGAGGACGCCGGTGGCGAGCAGTTCGAAGACCCGCCGGAAGGCGTCCGAGACGCGCAGCTTCACCGGCACCGACATGATCGTCTTGTGAGCGATCAGCTCCATCGTCTAAAAGCGAGCGAGCGAGCGGGTGAAAGAAAGGAGGGATGGAAGGGGACGTACGTAAAGCGGCAACACGCCCCACATTTCGATTCGATTGGCGATGTCCCGCAGGAGGATCACCACCTCATCGAGACTCTGCAGTCCGCTGCATTTGGACTGCAAGCAAAAGAAATAAGATTGAGTTCTTCATTGAAAAGGGTTCACCTGATAGAACTTCGTGTGCCTCAAGTCGGCCAACGCCCGCAAGCACGGCGATTTGGAGAGGGCTTCGGGCGGGGGCGTCGGCTTTGCGCGCTTCTCGACGCTCTCGGTTTCTGCAGGCACACAAACGAAACAAAATATAGAGAGAAATGTCCAATAGAAGTCATTAACGACCCTCATTGTTACGGACGTGAAGGTCACGTGGCAAACGAAGTCGAAGTCGCTGAACTGGACGCTAAAGGCGGACTCTTCGGCGTTCATCTCCAGCTTCAGCGACGCCTTCTGCTAGTCGTCGTCCACGTACGCGGCGAAGTTGGCGACGATCTCCTGCAGCAGCGTGATCGTCGGGATCGTTTTGCTGGTGAGCACGAGGTCGGCGCTTGTCGAAGCGGCAGAGGAGGCCGTCGGCCAGCGCGCCCACGCGAACGACGCCGCGCAGTTGGCGCGTGTCCTCGTCCGGCTTCTCGGCGTCCACGTGCATTTTGGAAAGGCACTTCAGCATCCTCTCCACGAGGAAGACGAGCCACTCGACGCGTTCCGCCTGCTGCGCGTCCGGCTTCAGCTGCGAGAGGCGCTGCTGCACGTGGTGCTCGTTGTACGCGTCGTACTTCTTCGTTTCGGGTCGCACGGACATGCCGGTAGGCGGCGGCCGAATGAGAGCTGGCTGGCGGATTTTCTGCGCGAACGACTGGCTGGCGGCGAGAGGCGGCGAGGCGGGCGGCGTCGCCGGCGCGTTACACGGCTTGTCGAACTTCAGCGGGTTGTAGAAAATGCCCGTGCTGCAAGCAGGCGATCGATTCAATCCACACAACAATCAAAGAAGACCTCGGAATTCGATGCTTCATGATCTTCGGGGGCGGCGCGTTGTTCGGGTTCGGCTTCAAGCCGCCCCGCTGGACGACCCGCGCCTCGTCGTTCACGTTCAGCGTTGGGTCGGTTTTGCCCTGCAACACACGAACAATCAACAGAAGAGAATGCTGGGCAAACTCGGTAGGAAACTCGATGCCGTTTGCCGCGCACGTGTAGATCCCGAGCCGCCGGATCGCCGATGTTGCAGAGACAGAGTTTGCACCAAAACTGCTGCTTTTTGCCGCCGGCCAGCGGGTCGAGAAACTCCTCGCCGATCGGTTCGAAGCCGCGGTACTGAACAAAGGAGTGGGCGAATGGGGGGTGGAGGAAACGAACCTCGTTCTCCTACACCAACACCTCGACGGCGCCCTCCTCGTTGCCCGTGATGCTGAGCTGGACGCCGCCGGTGAACATCGTACTTTGAACGCCGACGATTTTCTTGACGACGGGCAGGTTGGCGAGCGGATCGCCCAGGGGCTCCACGAAGAGGGACTCGGGTAGCGGCCGCCCCATCCGCTGCAGCGTGGCGACCGCCTGCAATCGGCCAGTGAACGACGAGCACACGAGAAACGAAGCGGACGAAGCTTGGAGTGTTTAGTGCCGCTCAAGTGGGTAGCGAAGGTCTCCTTGGAGCAACAGGTGACGTTGCAGGCCTCGCATTTGAACTGCGGCAGCGGGGTGTCCAGTTGGATCTTGCACTCTTATGTCAGTCTTCTGCTGGTGCGTCTTACCGATCAGGGCGCCTTGTGAGCGGCCTCGCCCAAGCAGAAGCGGTTGCACAGCTCGCAAAGACAAAGTTCTTTTGGTTGGCGGTTTACGATGCCCCGCAGTCATTCGTTTTAAGGGCGACTGGTGGGCTGTCACTCTGCCCGCAATGGCGAGCAGAGGTCGTGCATTCGTGTACTCTTCGATTCCAGCGTCTGCTCGCGCGCCTGGCTGCTTTTGCAGCAGTCGCGTTCGATGATGTCCGAACTGCCGCTGCATTCGTTGCAAATTGCGGAGTACAGTCCTCGCATCGACGAAATTTTTAACTCAGTTTCTTTTTGTTTGATGGAATGCATAATGGCGGGCAATTTCGTCTACTACTGCTCTCCGCGCACTGGGCGGTTCTTCGCTTTCCACCCGACCACACAACAGCAATGGTATCTCCACTCTAAATAATTATTAGATGATTTGATATTTTCACAGGAGCTTCAAAGTAGCATTGTTTGAACAGTGGGCATCGGAGCACCGTCTGGAGCAAGGGACTTTCGTCCATTCTCTTTACGAGAATTGGTCAGACAAAGTGGTGCATTTACTGGTTATCAAAGGCTTGTACGAGGATTTTCCAGGTATTTTGAGGTGGCAATTGTTATCAGTAACTTATTTGTAGACTCGTTCATACTGTTGTTTTTGAAACTGGACTTAAAACACCAGACGGCCGAAATTCTCAAAAAAATCATTCATAAAGATTGTTTCTGGTTGTTCTTCGACGACCACAGGTGGATCATTTTGGAGCGACAAGTAGGAAGGATGAAAACTCGTCTCGTTTACGAGCTTCAAGCGGACTACGCGCTGGAGCCAGTGGGAGCGCCAATTTCGGTGAACGAACCGCCCAGCGGAATGCACGTGCTGCAAGCTCCGCAGTTCCATGTGTTTGAAGGGGCTCTTTGGTCATTTCTCATACCCCATGGCCTGTTCGGTCTGACTTCTGGCTTGTCCAGCATCCGACGTTTCGACTTTGATACTCGTCAGCACGAAGTGGTCGATCTGACGCCGATGCCCGCGGCTTTGTGCAACGTCATTGACGAGAAATTGGTATTAAATGTCTGATGGAGAGTAATGGTGCTTTCGGTTTCAGCCGGTTTATTACACGTACTACTCAGGCCTGTGGCAAGCAGACACTTTCTACTTGACGATTATGTGCAATTGCAAAGACATTCAACGTCGTGAGAATTGCACTTGCATCCAACACGTGGCAGTCTTGAAACTTCGAGCCGGAAAATGGATGGACGTTCTGCTTCCCATTTGCGTCTTGTCTGCTTTTAATGCGTACCTCGTCGCTCAGTTGTTCGATGTGGAGGACGGCGTGTTAGTTTTGATGGGCGGGAACAAACGTGAGAGACGAAAGGCAGTCGAAGGGTTTGCCATTTACCGCATTCCTATTCAGTGAGTTCTTTCTTTGACCACTACTACTGATTCGCTTGCTGTTTGCAGTAAGCCTGATCGGCTCGTTAATTTGGCGCTTGCTTCTGCCCGGTTGGTTCGTCACAAAACCCGCCCGTCGTTTGGCCAGAAGATTCGCTCCATTTCGAAGAACGTTCGTCGCTTGTCCTCTTCTTGTTCTTTGTCGTGAACGAAATAAACTTGTCGTTGAGCTGAAAAAAATAAGTGACCGCATACACGCGTCATTGCCTGTCGGTAGAATTTTAGAGGACAGTTAGGGCTTGTGGAAGAACGTTCTGAAGCTCCCGTCTGCCGTAACTCAAGCTGCAGCAGTGGAGAAGCAAAAGAAATTGAACAAGGCAGACGTGTGCGAGCGCTCTCCTTCCATCCAGCACTGCTTTCTGCTTTCTTTCAAGCGCGACGACTGCCCGGTCGGCGTTCGTTAGTTGTGAGTTGGTCAGTTATACGGAGAATAAAGTTCTTCTAGCCGCTCTTCAACAATGCCTCGCAGTCATTTGCTTTGAGGGCAATCAGAGAGTGTTCACTCCACCCATTCGTGCGCGTGGTGGGACGTGCACTTGCTTGCTCGTCCGTCCGCGCGTTCTGCTGCTCCGCTGCCTTGCCACATTCGAAGATGCCCGCAATACCGCTGAATTCCTTGCAAATCGCGGAATATCGTCCTTGTATTCCCCACACTATGACTTTCTCCCTTGACGAATGCATGATAGCGGGCAGTTTCGTCTACTACTGCTGTCCGCGGACCGGGCAGTTCTTCGCTCTTCATGCGAGCACACAGCAACAATGGTGTTCTATTCTTGGAAGCAAATAGGGATTTTTATTCTTCCAGGTCATTCAAGATCGAACGGCTGGAGCAGTGGGCGTCGGAGGAAAGTCTTGGGTACGGGCGGCGTTTTCATTCGCTTTCCGAGAACTTGACAGACCACACCGTCCATTTGCTGATGATGAAAAGATTGGAGGACTACTTTCCAGGTATTTTTGGGTGCACTTCCATCGGTAAGGTTGGTTCTTGTAGGCCCTGTGGTCGTGTTGTTTATCCGACTGGATTTGAAACGACAAACAGCCATCATCCTCAAAGAGAACCTCTTTGAAGACTGTTGCTAGTCGTCGTTTGACGACGGCAGGTGGCTGATTCTTGAGCGAGAAGAGGACGAGACGAAGACGAGTTTCGTCTACGAGCTTCAAGCGAACTACGACCTGAAGCCGTTCGGAGCGCCAATTTCGGTGAACGAACCGCTGAGTGCTACGCACATCTTGCAAGCTGTACACCACCACGTGTTCGGCAACGCTCTCTGGTGGTTTCTCATCCCGCACAGCAGCAGAGCATCGGAGATGATCTCCGGCTTGTCCGCAGTCCGCCGCGCCGACCTCATCACTCGCGAACAAGAAGTGATCGATTTGAAGCCACTGACCACGATTTTATGCGAAGTCATTCACGACAAAACGGTAACACAAGATGAAACGAACAGAAAAAACTGTTCGCGATCAATTTCAGCCGAAATACTACTGCTACTCGGGGATGTGGCAGGCAAAGACGTTTTATTTGACGATCATGTGCTCCTGCAATGAACTCCTGCGTCGTCGCCACAATTGCGCTTGCATTCAACACCTCGCCATCATGGACCTCGAGACCAGAAAGTGGCTGGACGTGTTGCTTCCAATTCGACTCGCTTCTATCTGCTCGTGGCACCTGCACTTCTCATTGTTCACTGTGGACGACGGAGTGTTGATCGTGGTGAGCGGGGACGAACAGGCGACACGCGAGCAGACCGATCGATTCGCCATTCAGCGCATTCCCTTCCATTGAGTCTTCTTGTTGACAGCAATCACTCTTCTCTTGTTGTAGGAAGCCCGATCGACTCCTGAACTTGGCCCTCGCCTCTGCTCGCTATTCGGTCGTCGGAAAGCTCGGCCGCTTCTTGAGCACACGGTTCCCCTTGCCCAAACGAACGTCCACAACCACTCGTCCTTTCTGTTCGTTGCTGTGATTGAAATAAAACTGTTACTCAAGTCGGAAGAAAGGTTACAGAGTCGCGTTGTTTGAACGGCAGTTCATAGAAGGCAGGGCAAAGTTCCGCCTGAGTGTCGGCCAGAACACGATGCGATTGTTGGCGGCAGCGCGTGAACACTCGCCAATCCACTTGAAATGTGCTTGCCGAGGGCTCGAAAAGATTCCTCGGTTCAATTTGTTGTCGCTTGCTGCCGTTCAGACCTCAACAAGCAAATAGCTCAAGAACAGCCCGAAGCAAAGGTTTATTGCGCGCAACGAACAAGCGAGCGGGTCACTTCTTCTTGGGCGTCTCCGCCTTCTTCTCGCCGCCGCCGGCCTTCTTGTCCGCGCCGAAGACGGCGTCGTTCTTCCCGAGATTCGCCAACGTCTGGTAGTTCGGGTCGTACGTGTGGGCCTGCAGGTGCGGAGATTGGACGAGTGAAAGCGAGTGAACCCACCTTCTTGTTGACGTCCTCGGGCGCCTTGATTTTCTTGTCTTCTTCCGTCTTCCCGGCGGCCTTCTCCTCCGTTTTGGGCTTCTTTTCGTCCCTCGGGGGAGCAGGCGACTTTTTCTCGTCCGCCTTCTGTAATGAGAGGAGTGAGCGGGGGCAAGCGAGAACTCACGGCTCCCTTCTCGTCCTTCTTGTCCTTCCCGAAGACCGCGTCGTTCTTGCCGACATTCGCAAGAGTCTGGTAGTTCGGGTCCATCGCTCCTGCAATCGTTCGAGTGGACGCCTTTTTGTGGCCTCCTCGAGCACTCACCGGCAACTCCCTTCTTCTCGGGCGCCTTGATCTCCTTGGAGCTCTTCTTCTCTTTCGAGCTCTTCCTCTCCTTGGAGCTCTTCTTTTCGGCCTTCTTCGCGTCCTTCTTGTCGCCGCCGAAGACCGTCTCGTTCTTGCCGACGTTCGCGAGGGTCTGCAGGCGATGGGAACGAAAGAGGTGGGTGGACTCACTTGGTAGTTGGGATCGAAGGTGGCCGCCTTCTTCTGCTGATCGTCCGGCGCCTTGATCTCCTTCTTGGAGGTCGCCTTGCCCTTCTCTTTGGCGCTCTTCTTCTCCTTGCCGCTCTTCTTTTCGGCCGCCTTCTTGTCGCCGCCGAACACCTGATCGTTCGCTCCGACGGCCGCCAACGTCTGCAATCGACAAGAAATTAGAGCGGAGAGATCGGCCGGGTGCCTGATAGTTGGGGTCGAACGTGCCCGCCTTCTTCTGTTGGTCCTCGGGAGCTTTCGGGCCGTCTTTCTTGTCGTCTTCCTTCTGCAAGCAGGGCTGTGAGTGCGAGAAGCAATCGACACTCTCACGGCTCCCTTCTCGTCCTTCTTGTCCTTGCCGAAGACCGTCTCGTTCTGCCCGACATTGGCGAGTGTCTGGTAGTTCGGATCGTGGGTCTCTGCAACGAAGACGAACAGCAGTGAACGGAAGGGATCCTTTCGAGGGAACTCACCAGCGACGCCCTTCTTCTCCGGCTCCTTCGGTCCGCCCTCCTTCTTCTCGTCCCCGTCCTTCTTCTTGTCGTCGCCGAACACCTGGTCGTTCGCTCCGACCGCTGCCAGCGTCTGGTAATTCGGATCGTGCGTGTCTGCAGTGGGGGTAACTCATTAGATGACTGCTGGGGTCACTCACCGACGATTCCCTTCTTCTCGGGCGCCTTCGGGAGGTCCTTCTCGTCCTGCTTCTTCTTCTTGTCGTCCCCGAACACCTCGCCGTCGGCCATCCCGGCGAGCGTCTACAAGAAGCGGAGGGATGAAGGAGCGGGAAAGTGGGCGAGTCGCCTGGTAGTTGGGATCCAGCGCCGCGACGATGCCCTTCTTGGCGGGCGCGCGGATGCCGTCCTTGTCCGGGGCGGGCTCGGCGGCCGCCTTCGACTTCTCTTTCTTCGAGCCGGCCTCCTTTTTGGACGCCTCCTTCTTCGAGCCGTCCGCCTTCTTCTCGTCCGCCGCCGCCTTCTTCTCGTCGGCCGGCGGCTTCGGAGGCGCGGAGGCGGGAGCGGCTGGAGCGGCGGCCGGCGGAGTGGCGGGCGGCGCGGCTTGGGCGGCGGCGGGCGGTTGGCGCTGGGAGAAGCGGATGAGGGATGTACCAACCGATGGGAACTCACCCGCTTGGCGCACTGGACACTTGAAACGAGGACGCCGGCCAGCAGCAGCGGCGCGCCCACGAGCAGCAGCCCCGCGTCGAACATCACGAGCCGAGCGATCGCCGAACGCGAAACGGGAGCACACGACCGCACGCGCGGAGCACTTGCGGAAAACGAACTCTCGCGCGCTCTCCGCGAAGTTCGGACGACCGGATGCAAATTTCTCGCAGCGCAGAAACGCTATTGACTGCTTTTCGATCGGTTCTTGCGGAATCGTGTAAACGGGGTTCGTTCGCTACGAGTGCACGAGTCGGAACGAGCGGAAGACGGGCTTTTTTCGGCACCAGCGGGCGAGTTCGCGTGAACCAAACGTCGACTTTTCATTCAACGGCTTGCTTCAATCAACTTCTGGTGCTTCTACAATGTCGGCGGGACGACGAGTAGGCAGAAGAGAGGACTCACCACGAGTGATTCTGGCAAACACCGTTGAACTGACCGGAAAGAAGGACAGCAAGGAAAGTGAATGCTCCAAAAAATGCAGTTGTTTCTTTAGTTTGAGTGAACAATAGTTCAATTACACCACTTGCTGCCCGAAGAAGAATCGCTGGTTTATTGCTCAGCAGCGGTCAACTGGCAGGCGGCTTCTCGCCGCTGGAGGCGGTGGAGTCGGTGGCAAGCGGCGTCGCGAGCTGCTCTTTGGGGGCCGTCGGGCGGGCGGCGGCCTCCCGTTCGCTCGCGTAGACGTTCGAGGGCATCCGTTGGGCGGGCACCTCGTGGAGCGTGTCCGCGTCCTCTCCATCCAACTGGCGGCTGCAACGAACCGATGAGCCCGGTGGGAAGGCCGCCCACTCACGCCTCCTTTCGCCGCCGCTCCAACGCCGCCCGCCGCTCGTCGCGGGCGCGCCGCGAGTCGGCCGAACGGCGCGGCCGCTCCCGTCGGCGCGTTTTGCGGCGCGTCCGCCCGACGGCCGTCTGGAGTTCGCGGACGGCCGGCGGCGTGGGCGGGACGCCGCTCGTCTCGGCCGGTGGCTGCAAGCGGGCGGATGGGCGGCAGGGATCGGCGGCGAACTCACGCGTTCCTTTCCGCTCAACTCGGGCGTCTTCTCGTCGTCCTGCTCGCCCGACGGTTGGGATTCCGGCGGCCCTTCTTTCGGCTGCTTCTTCTGCAAGACGGGAGTGAGTGGAAGGGCGGCAGAACTCACGGTTTCGGCGGCCACCACTCGCGTCTCCGTCCGGCGGCTCTCTTGAGTTTGGCGCGTGTTCAGCGTCTTCTTCCGCTTCGACTGAACGAACAAATGAGAGGAGAAAGACGAGAGGAACTCACTCGCTCGTCGCCCGTCTGTTGAGTCGAAAGCACCGCGACGGCGCGCCGCTCGGTCGTCTGTTGGGTGCGGTCGGCCGTCGTGCGGAGCGGCGCGGGCGGCCCGGTGGTGGTCGTGAGTTCGCGCGTCTGCTGCGTCAAATCGAGCCGTCGCTGTCGGCGCGTCTTCCCGTGCACGCCGGCGCCCTTGTTCTCGAACTGCGTGGCCTCCTGCTCGCCGGTCGGCGTCCCGATCGCCGCCGGCAGGACGGCCGGAGCGGCCGACGACTCGGCAGACGAGCGCGCCGCCTCCCGCTTCGTTTCTTTCGGCCGCTTGCTCGCGGCGATCGTCGACGAGAGCGGCGGCTTCCGCGCGCTCCGGTCGCTCAATCGACTCCCGCAGCAACCCATCGCGGAGACGACCACTCGGCGGCGGGGGAGTGGTGAGAAACTGAACATTGTGGAATGTACTGCACGAGAATTCGCTTTGATTTGCATGATCGTTCGATGGGTTGCTTTCGTTCGTCTGGCTGCCTGCTGTGAACTCGGCATGAACGAGAGCAAAATTGCCGGAATGCGGCTGGTTGAGATCGCTGGGCGTCACGAGAACAAGAGATCTCGTTGCTGAATACTCGGAAGCTAATTCTTGTTCAACGGTTGTAATCGAGCAGTTACCCTCTTTGCAATGCAATTTCGGTCGAAATCGAAAGAAGAACGCTTGAATCACGCGGACGAACCATCGATCGACCGAACGAAACCGCCGATCAGACCGCCGTCCAACGAAGCGTGCGGAAAGTTCGAAAACATTCCGTTGGATCGAACGTCGGGCCGCCGGATCGCCGTTTACTCACGCCGCTCGTCTTCTTGTTTGCCCGATCTTCGCCTTCCGATCGGCCGGGATGACGAGGCGGCGGGCGCATCGCCGCGTCCTCCGTTCGGCCGCGGCCGCCGCTTCGCTCCGCCTTCTCCCACACGGGCGGCCGAAGAGCAACGGCGACCGGGCGGCTATAAAAGCCGGTCGACCGGCGCCTTCAATCGTATTCCCTCGTGTTCTCCGGCCTTCACCCCCCGAACACGAACGAAGGAGCTCGAAGATGATCGGCGGCAAATCGACGCTCGTTCTCGGCCTGACGCTCGCGGTGGCGTGCGCCCAGTGGCCGGCGGCGCCCGTCTACCCGCAGAGGTCTGTTGGAGGGATTGGAGGGAGTGATCGCTTTCTTCTTGCAGCTACCAAACCTCAACCCAAGCGCCCGCCCCCATCGCCGTGGAGCAGCCGCAGTACGAGCAGGCGACCGAGGGTCCGATCGAGTGAGTGGACGGCGAGAGGGCGGTCATCCCTCTTCTTTCTTCTCGCAGGTATCACGGCCCGATCCAGGGACCCGTCGCGCCGGTGACCGAGGCCCCGACCTACGCGCAGCCCGCGGCGCCGGTTGCTCCCGTCCAGCAGCAATACGGTGCGTGTAGATCGAAAGAGAACGATTGATGATCGCTTCGCCTTTCTTCAGAGGCCCCGACGACCCCCGCCGCTCCTCAGGCGCCGGTGCAGCAGTACACGCAAGCCTACCAGCCGCAGGAGACGCCCGCCGCTCCCGTCGCGCCCGTTCAGCCGCAATACGGTGAGCAAACGAAGAAGAAGGCTTAATAATCGTTGTGTCTCGTTTTAGAGACGCCCACCGTTGCTCCCGCGCCGGTCGCTCCGGTCCAGCCCGCTTACGAGCAGCCGCAGTACCAGCCGGCCGCTCCGCAGGCTCCCGTGACTGAAGCGCCCACTCAAGCTCCGTACGCGCAGCCCGCCGCTCCGGTGGCTCCGGTCGAGACGCCCGCCCCGTACGCCCAACCGGCGGCGCCCGTTGCGGTGAGTAAGAAGAATGCGGACCACCTTCTCCACAAGTGGCGAACTGGATTGGGGGACGGGCAGGAGGGCCGAAGAAAGCCGGCAACTCGCTTCGTTCGAGCGATAACTGCAGTGGCGATCGTTTAGTTCCTTGCATTGATCTCAAAAGCTGCTTGAGCTTTTGCCTGCTAATGCACACTCATTACTCTCTCGTTTAGGTCGAGCAGCCCACTTACCAGCAGTACGGTGAGTAAAGAAGCAGCATTAATGAGTAAAGATCGCTTCTCTTCGTTTCTAGAGGCCCCGACGACCCCCGCCGCTCCTCAGGCTCCGGTCCAGGAGTACCAACCTGCCGCTCCGGTCGCTCCCGTCCAGCCCGCTTACGAGCAGCCGCAATACCAACCCGCCGCTCCGCAAGCTCCCGTGCAGCAGTACGAGGCGCCCACGACTCAGCCGCCCGCCCCGGTCGCGCCCGTCCAACCTCAATACGGTGCGTAAAGAAAAAAGAAAGTTTGATGATTGCTGTCTCGTTCCAGAGGCGCCCACCGTTGCGCCCGCGCCGGTCGCTCCGGTCCAGCAGTACCAGCCGGCCGCGCCCGTTGCCGTGAGTTGCTGAAATTGCGGGATCGTTTTCTGTCTGCTTCACTCTATCAAAAAGAGTAAAGTAGAGTGGAGAGGGGTGAAAACGGACGGTAAGGCCAACGAAAACCGGCCGCTTGATTAGCTGTCCGTTTGATTCACACGAAACGACGGGCTTCAGCGGAACCCTTTTGCTTTTCAAGCTTACCTGAGAGATTCATGACCAGTCGACTGCAAACGACGACTAATAACTGGCTCATTTCAGGTCGAGCAGCTTACGTACCAGCAGTACGGTGAGTACAGAAACAGAGCAAATGAATGAGGATCGCTTCTCTTCGTTTCTAGAGGCCCCGACCACGCCCGCTGCTCCTCAGGCCCCCGTCCAGCAGTACACGCAGCCGCCCGCTCCCGTCGCTCCGGTCGAGACGCCCGCCCCGTACGCGCAGCAGACTCCCGCCGCTCCGATCGCCGTGGAGACGCCCGCCCCGTACGGCCAACAGCAGCAGCAGCCGGCCGCGCCCCTGGCGCCCGTC
The DNA here is from genome assembly GCA_024699865.1 of Aphelenchoides fujianensis. Classification (NCBI taxonomy): domain Eukaryota; kingdom Metazoa; phylum Nematoda; class Chromadorea; order Rhabditida; family Aphelenchoididae; genus Aphelenchoides; species Aphelenchoides fujianensis. The sequence goes on along the minus strand of JAMPIO010000012.1, from coordinate 49,643 downwards.
CAGCTGCCGCCCACGATGTTCCAACAGCCCGCCCCCAAGTGGGACTCCGGACGCCGTTTCCACAAGATTTCGGCTCGCTCCAACGGCACCATGGGCGGCCTCACCCTAAGCAACACGACCAGCTCCGAGAGCCAAGAGAGCCCCGAGAACTGAGCGACCGCCCAAGTGCGGAGTGATTCCTTCTTTCTCTCGTGTTTCGTAGTGCTTCGAGCGGCAAATAAAATCGTCTCCAATGAGTTCCGTTGGTCGACAGAAAATAGAGGATGCGGGGGATTATGTCGATGTGCGAAAAGCCTCAAGCAATGAGCAGCTAAGCTACCAAACAACTGCAAGCTCGTTTATTTCACAACTTTCGGCCTCAAACAGCGAGAGCAACGGTGGACTGCTCGAAGACGCCGGGAGTCAAGAAGGAGATCTCCGAGTGGTTGATGTCTTGCTGCACGCAGTACGTGAGTTGGAAGGAAATCCGAAAGCGAAGTCGAGCGAGAACTCGTTCGGTTTGTCGAATGCCACTCCGCAGTCCAACGGCATTCCGATCTGCAACCAGGCGATCGATTGGACAAAGGAAGAAGTCAACAACGTAGTTCGTGGCGGGCACGCGTAACTCCACGCCGTTGATCGAAACGACGAATTCGGGGAAGACGTTTGCATTCGAGCAGTCGGTCGTTCGCTTTCTCGCTCTTCGCACTCGAACTCTCATTCCAGTTCGCATCGTTCGGTTCGTTCCGCTCGCCGTTTTCCGCTCGCCCGTCCGGCCATGATCGTCGTTCTTCTGCTCCCGCTCTTCGTTTTCGTTCGGTCGGCGACCGCGTTCAACAAGGCAAGTCCTCCCTCCACTCCCTTCATCCTTTCGTCGTCGTTCAGTTCGAGGATCCGTGGAAGTTCGAGAACAACGAGGCGGAAATGCGGACGGAGGCGCTCATCTACAACATTGTCGTCTTCTCTTCGTTTGCCATCGGGTTCGTCCACTCCTCTCTCGATCGTTTGATTGATTCGTGCGCGAATTGCAGAGCGCTCGTGTTCGCCGGCATTTCGGGCTCGATGTTCTTCGACGTGTACGTGGTGCGCCGCAAACGGCCGCCCACCGAGGCGCCGTTCGCGCCCGCCGCCCAGGTGCCGTGAAGCCGGCCGGCGGTTCTCGTTTTGATCTCCGTGCTTCGGCTTGTTTCTTCATGAGATGAAAGGAAATCAACTCTTTGATTTACTTCGTTTAATGCACGTGATTCGTTCGTGTTCGAACGAGAACGACCGGCGGCAGCGGTTGGTGATTGTTTGCCTCGTTGGTCTGCCGGAACGATCGCGATCATTCGGCCGATTGATCGTTTGATTCGATTTGAGTCACGCGACAATCGGGACGATTTCTTCGCCGCTTCTTCCTCGGCCGAGTGAATCAAGCGGCTTCGTTTCGATCGGACGTGCAGCCGGGCGGTTTCCGTCAGGTTTCGACCAAAAGTCACGTCCGTCGGTTGGGAAACCGCGACGATCGCCGGGCATTTAGGCGACGAGGAGCGCGTTCTTCCCATCTCTTCTCTTCTGATTTTTTCTCCCGACTGCTTCCAGGAATCGAAATGCGAACGCGTGGACTCATGAGCGCCGCGCTGTTGGTCGCGTTCGTCGGCGTCGTTGGGGCGCAGTTCCCGAGTGAGTTCTCCATCGATTGGACGAGGTATTCAACGAGCATTCGGATGCTTTTCAGATGGACAACCTCAGCAGCAAGGACCGCAGCAAATGCCGCAACAGCAAGGACCTCCCGCACCGCCTCCGCAATCGTGGCAGCAGATGCCCCAGCAACAGCCGCCCGTTCAGCAGCCTCAACAACAGCAGCAGCAGCAGGGCCAATTCCTCCCTCAGCAGCCGCAGTTGCCGTCCCAACAGCCGCAGCAACGTCCTTCACCCGGCGGCCAGCCGAACGGACCGCCTTTCCTCGTGACCCCGCAGCCGAGCGTCCAGTTCGACCGGCCGACCCCGCCGCCTTCGGCCGCTTCGGCGACGCCGCCGCCGATCGACTGCCACGTGCGGGAGGACGGAAACTACCTGCCCGACGAGACGCCCTGCTCCCAAATCTACTACGTGTGCTCGCACGGGATGTCCACGTGGATGCGTTGCCCCACGGACTTGTTCTACTCGACGGACAAGGGCGCCTGCGATTTCCGCGAGGAGGTCCACGATTGCGCTCCGATTCCGAAGATGACGCCCAAGCCGACGCGCGCCACGAGTCCCGCGTGGACGCCGCCGCCTTCGACCACTCCCGCACCGACGGAGGCGCCCGCGACCACTCAAACGACGCCGGAGCCGACGACGGAACAACAACAGCAGGTAGAATCTCAGCGGGATCAACCGCACGAGCAGCAGCAAGAAGAGAAGACCACTCGGCGGCCGTACAAAAAGCGACCGACCACAACGACGACCGAAGAGCCGCAACACGATCGGCCGCACCAAGACGACGAGCCGATCACTCCCGAGCCGCCCGCCTCGTCGTCCACGAAGCGCTACACGAAGCGCCCGACCACCGAGCGGCCGCACGAGGAGGACAACGACGAGCAGCTGGAGCCCCAACACGATCAACCTCAAGAGCAACAGCAGCAGCAAGAAGGAGGCGAAGAGGCGACCACCCAGCAGCCGGAGAGCAGCAGTCGCAAGTACACGCGGAAGCACGGTCACGAGCAGCAGTCCACCGCCGAGCCCTCGAACGGCGGAGGCGACGAGCAGACGAACGGCGAGAGCTCCAACGATCAGCCCCAACAGCAGAACGACGAGCAGCAACCCCAACACGACCAACCGCAAGAGCAGCAGCAGGGCGGCGAAGGAGGCGACCAGCAGCCGGACAAGAAGCCGAAGCACTACCGCAACGGCACTCGCCACCATCAGAAGCACCACGATTGATTCGATTCGATTCGAGTCGATTGTGAGCGATTGACTGATGTGTTTTCGATTGAATGAACGGCGTTCTGTTCGAGAAAACGATTTCGTGAGCGAGGGGTGAGAAGAGGGCAGTTCGCCGGACTTTTCCTCGATCCAGCAGCGAACACGGCCGTTCGGGTGAAAGACAAATTGTGGCTCTCTTCCTAGGCCCAATCGTCCTCAAACAAACGACCGCTCAATGAAACGAATTTAACGGTTTATTCACGAACAGCACACAGAAAGCAACAAAAAAGACGAGGCGGTCACTCCCAACGACGGAAGAAGCGGCGGACGCGCTTGCGAGGGGCGGGGGTCACGCGGGGCGGCGGCTTGAAGCGAGCGGGCCCGTCGTAGGCGCGGAGGATCTGATCGTGGCGCTCGACGAGGCGCGGATGGGCGCGCAGGAAGGCGGCGAGCTGCTGGCGCTCCGGCCGCTCCGAGTCGAGAAGGATGGTCGGCAGGTGGCCCTCCGCTCTGCCGGGCTTCAGTTCGACGGTGAGCACGTGCGGACGGCCGCAGCCGTGGAAAATGCGGAGGCGGCCGGTGAAGACGAGCGCCTGGGTGGTCGTTTGGATGCGATACCAGCCGTCCTTGTTCGACTTCACTTCGCTGAACACACAAACGAGTGAGTGAACGAAAGGGATGGCCGGAGAGAACTCACGCAATCGGCCGCTCCTCGTCCTGCCACCGGTCGAACAGCTGCATCGTGACGCCGCCCGCCTCCTTCGGGTCCCGGACGCAGAAGAGACGCCCGTGGACGTGGACGGCGACCTCCGGCTCGGGCAGCAGCTCCCGCGGGTCGAACGGAAGGCCGCGCGACGGGCGGGCGCCGCCGCAATCGGCGATCCAGACGACGAGCAGCAAGAACAACGCCGACCGGAACATTCGGACGAAAATGAGCACAAATGAACGAGCGGGCGGGGAGAAAACGTTTTCTTTCGAGCTTCCGTTGGCCACTCACTTGCAAATCTCGAGGTACTTCCATTCCATTCCTTTCCGATGCTTTAAGCTCGGCGTTCACCGTTTCCTGCTGCTTATCGCCTCGACCGACGAAACTGCAGCACAGTTCGCGCTGATTTCCCTGGCTTCAAACGTTCCTTCGAAGCTCACAGCCAAGCAAGAAGCGAACCGCAAAGTTTATTGAACACTCGACTAGACGATCCACTACGCGTTCTTCCGACCGCCGGCCGCGTTCGTGTTCGAAGTGGCCGGCTTGGCGGGTGGAGCGGGCGCGTTCTTCGGCTGGGCGGCCGGCGGGAGGGACTCGCCGGTGGTCACCTGAGTGGGCAGCATTCGGATGTCCTTCAGGTCGATCAGGTCGTCTGAACACGGGAAGAATAAAAGAAGTCGGAAGAGAGCGGAGGGAACGCACCCACTTGTCTGTTCAGATCGACGACGCTGAACGTGCGCCGCGCAATCGGTCCCGTGATTTTGACTTCGCGCTTCGGCGGGTCGGGCGCCTTCGTCGAGCAGAACTCGTTCTCTTGCTGCAACCGACGAGTTGAATGCTGCAAAGCAGGGGGAACGAACCAGGAACGCGTACGTGGCCGCCGTGTTCAGGCGCGTTTGTTTGCGCGAGTAGATGGACGCGTCGCGCGCCCGCAACACCGCGACATCGGCCCACGGATCGTGCGGCGTGGGGTCGTGGTCGCGCATGGCGGGCGTCAGCTGCGACATCAGACGGGTGACCTCTTCGCGGTTCATCGCTTCCTGCAACCAGCGGGCGATCAGTTGAATGAGGGAAGCTGCCCGGACGAACCTCGCCGCGTGGCTCGTCGTTCCCGCTCTCCTCGTCGGCCTTGACGGGCGAGCGGGAGCCGGCGGACTTCGCGGCCGCCGCTTTCGGCTTCCCGCCGGCCCCCTCGCCGTCCTCCAGCGACGAGCGCGGACGGACGCGTCGGGGCGAGTTCAGCGCGAGGTCGTCGGTGCCGGCGGACGAGGGCGCCGTCGAGCCCTCCGACGGGGGCGCCTTCTCGCCGGCCTTCCGGCGTCCGGGCGAGCGCGAGGCGCGCGGCGAGTTGGCGACCGCCGAAACGGTCAACGTCGTCGACTGCGAACCGACGAGCGGCGCCTCGATGTGCGGCGTCGGGGGGTCCTCGGCGGCGGTCATCGACAGGTGGACGGCGTCCGAGTGCGCGCTCGTCGCCCCGTCCTTCTTGCCCTTCGACCTGCCGGCCGCCTTGTCCTTCGACGCGCCCTTGCGCGCCGTCTTCTCTGCAACACAAACGAGTGAATGGAAGCGAGAAGAAGAGAACCGACTGGTCGCTCGTCGCGAACGCGCCTCCTCCGGAAATTTGTCGTCGCCCTCGCGAATCGAACCGCTTCGTGACTTCCGGAGACTTCGCTGCAAGCCGGGCGGGATCAAAGGAAGACGAGAGGGAACTCACGAGTTTCTTCGGCTTCTTCTTCTCCTTCTGCTGCCCCTGGGCGCCGAGTGCGGGCACGACGGCCGTCGCGGGGACGTCCATTTCGGCGAGCTGATCGTTGGAGGCTGCCGCCGCCCGCACGGCCGCCTGCCGCGTGCCCCCGCGCCGCGCGGCCAACACTTTGAGGCGACGATTCGCGTTCTTGGAGGCGCCTCCGCCTCCGCTGGGCGACGAACGGCGGCGGCGTTTGCGCGAGTCCTCCTTCGGGCGGGGCTCGTTCTTGGACGCCCGCTTCCTGCCCTCGGCCGAAGCGGGAGCGGGAGCGGCCGCAGTCGAGGGCGCCGCCGTGGACGGGACGGTGCGCGGGCGGCGTTTGGTTGCCGCCGTGTTCCCGCCGGTGCCCGAAGAGCCCGAGGAGGCGGACGGGGCGCCGGACGGCGGGTTGGACGAGCGGCGCGGCGAGCGCTGGACCACCGGCGAACTCGACACTCCGTCCTCCACGGTGCCGGCCGTTTGCTGCGGCTGCTGCGTGCCCGTGGGTTCCAGCGAGTTCAGCGTGCTCGGCAGTTGAGTGGCGCTGATCACTGCAACAAGAAAGAGGTGAGTGGAACGAAGCAGAAGGAAGGAACTCACCCGGCTTCCCACCCGCCGGCGGCCCCGCCTTGTTCGAGCTGTTCGACTGCTCCGGATTGCTCGCGTTCTTCGGCTGCGAGGCGGAGCGGTTCGGGTTGGAGCTGTCCTTGTCCTTGTTCGAGCCCTCCTGCTTGTTGAACATGTGGAGGAAGCGCGAAAAGAACGCCATCTCGTGTGCGCGCTCGGCTCGCCGCTCGGCCGCCCGTCGGGATCGAAAGTGGACGTGAATGGCGGCCGACCGAACTCGCGAACAAACCGCTCTTTCCGTTCGGTCGGCGATGCAAATCCCTGCGGGCGAGAGAGCACGCGAGCGAGAGAGGGCGCTCGACGACGAAAGGCCGCCGACCCATCGGCTGCCCCGCCAGCTGCCGTCCGGAAGTTCCGTCCGCCCACCACAATCGCCGACTTTCAAGAGTCCTCTGAGGTACTCCCTTCTGCCATTGCCCTCTTCGGAGTGGCCATTTGGCGATAAATTTTGGACCGCTCTGCCTTCGCGGCGGAGCTCATATTCGAAATGGTTTGGAAGTGGTTGGTCAGCCTTGACGGTTGCCTGATCGCTGATCGTCTTGCTTGCTAGTTGGCGGCCGTAAAAGCAATTGTTTGATGGTCTGCTCTAATTGTCAACTCGGCAGGAGGGCGCTGTTCGTTCACTTCCCTGCCGTCGATCGCTCGCAGCAGAAGTCTTTCACTGGTGGAAGCAATGAAGTTTTATTGCGTTTAACCCGTAAACAACAATCATAAAAGGTATAAAGTGAGCGGCAATCACTCGACCTTCGCCTTCTCGTTTCGTCGATTCCACAGCGAGCGGACGAGGAAGCAGACAAACCGCCAGCCGACCCAAAGGACGAGCGAAAAAAGGGCGCCGAACGGGAGCCAAATGTCCAGCGCGTAGAACTCGACGGTGCTCAAGTGGCGGGCGTAGAGGTCGAGATTTTCGGCGACGTCGAAGCGAATCGCGTGCTCGGCGAAGCGGACGACGCGGTCGCGCGCGCCGAACGGCTTCGCTTCGATCATCGCGCCCAACTCGCGAGCGCGTCGTTTGAACGGCGAGTCGGGGGCGATCAGCCGCCGGAGCTCGGCGCCCATCCGCTCGGCCGTCATCTCCGATCGCTGCAGCACGAGGGCGATCCCTCGCTGCTTGGCCATCTGCGCGTTCTTCTGTTGGTCGGCTGAACGAGCGAGGGATTGGTTGAATGAGAGGGGAGAAGAACGAACCAAAGAGCGGAATGCACAACGCCGGACATCCGCGATGCGCGGCTTCCGAAATCGAGTTCTGGCCGGCGTGTGTCAAAAAGGCCAAGAGCTTGGGGTGGGCTGCAAGTGGGACGATAAAAGCTGGCTGTTTCGTTAGGGCAGAGATCACTCATCAAAGGCAATAGTTTCTGTTGCTTGCCCGCTTTCAAACTGCACATCCCAGCCTGTTGTTTTACGATTTCCTGCGTTGGCTTCCTCACTCGTTAATTCGACGGGTGAGGTCCCGCAATTGACGTTCTTTACGGATTTTTTATTGCCCCCTTCATGACTTCCTTTAGCTAATCAGCGAAAGAATGCGAACGTTCAATCCTCCGTCTTTTTTACTTTGAACCGAAAGAACCGTGGCTGTCTGCTTGAATCGACGGCTTAGAGTTTGATCTTGAGGACCATCTTTTTTGTCGTTTGCCGATCGAAAAGAAGCGGACGGCGGCGGAAAGAAGAGCCCGTGCGGTCTTCTTATCGCACGAATTCTTCGAACACGAACGACAATCCGGCCGCCCGCTCGTTTGCAGAACTCGGGTGGCCTTTCGAAGCACAAGGCGGTTGTTTGCATCACCTCCGCCGCCATCTCTTTCGTTGCGGGCCGAAACAGTCGCGGAATGGCGCAACAAGCGAAGAACGGCGACATCCAAGCTTTCCCCTTCTTGTTCCCCCAAAAAAACCAAGCGCTCACCCAAGAGATCGCCCTGCGGCACCCACGACTTCAGGACGACGTTCTGCATCTCGGGCATCGACTCGTCGGCCGGCCGCTCGTATTTGAAGACGAACGTGACGTCCGGGAAGTTCGAAAAGAAGCGGACGAATTCCGCTTTCGTGGCGTTCGGCATGTCCGACGAGAGCGCCACCGAGCCGAAAGAAACGAGCACGACGCCCCGCACGGAGGAGTCGAGGATTCGCGCGAATTCCTGCAAACCGCCCGATTCATTGGATTCTTCGAAGAGACGACAAATTTCAAGCCAAAAAGATCACTCGTGTTTCGATCACCCGCGCCAGACGACCGCCCGGTCTTATCGCTCGCTCGTTCGTCTGCACGCAACTCGACGGAACTTTCGATCAAAGAGAACCTACGGGATCCAACGGTTTCGGTTTGTCCATCCGCAGCCCTCCGATGTGGACGACCTTTGGGCTCAGCGGCTGGACGAAATCCAAGTGCTCGTCGCTGTTCACGAAGTAGTACGAACTCCCGACCGCCATCTCCTGAACTACCGAATGAAAAGAATAAATATGGAAGTTTTTCGCACGTAAATGTTCTCCCGCGGGTTCAAATCCAGCGCTCGATTGACGGCCGCCACCATCGGGAGGGCGAACGTGAAGTCGGCGAGCAGCGGGCCGACGATCGAGTCGACGAGCGCCCGCACGCGCTGCCCGTAGGTCATCGCTTGGCCGTGCTGACTGCCGTACTCTAAAGAACGAACAATCTTTGCATCCCATTAGTCATCGGATGTACGCGGAATGTAGGACCGAGTGGTCGGATGGCCGAGATCCCGCAACGCCTCCGGGTAGATCGGAACGGCCATTGCGGTGATGTACTTGCGGATTCCGAGCCGGCGGACGAGCCCGAAGGTGCACGCGTCGTAATGCTCGCCGATCAGCAGGTCGAAGCGTTCGGCCTGCAGCTCGTCCATCAACCGGTCGTCTTTCAACAAATCTAAATGGAAGCAGTATGAGAGGGCCTTCGGTGGGGGACTCACGATAGCACGAGGTACTCAACAAGACAGCCCACGAGCGGAATTGGTCGATCGTGTCGCGAAGGCCGAACGTGGACTCCCAAATTTCGTTCGGCTCCAAGATCCCGCTCATGTTCAGCGGAAAGTCCCGCGGGCGGAGCACCACGCGAGCGGCCTTTGCGCCTCGACTTCGGAAATTCGGGACGAGCTCGGTTTGCAGGTACGTCTGCAGCAAGAAAATGAAAGGATTGAAGGGGAAGAAATGAACGAACCACGTTGTGCCCGGCTTCCTGCAGTGTGTCGGCGATGGAGCCGACGAAGAAGACGTGAGATTGACCGAATTGCGGAGCATAAGTGAGAATCTTGTACCCATCAGCAAGTGCAGCAAGAAGCAAAAGAAGTACCGCAGAATTCATTGCCAGATCGGAAGGAATGAAGGCCGCACAAGCGCGTTCGTTCAAGACTTGCCGCCTTCCAGCGCGTTCGAGAGCGCCCACCGATTGATCGTGGGAACGAAGAGGGGGGAGTTCACTCGCCGACGCAAGAAAGAAGGCGGGCGGGCGGTGAGTGATTGCAAGCGAGCGGGCGGCAGGTCGGTGGAGGTCGATGAGAACGTGCAAAGCGGGAACAAAACGGTAGTGACTACTCGTTCTTATTTTTACGACCGCAGAGCAAAACGAAGCAAATGATCGGTATTCCACTCCGCGGACTGCTGATAATTCGGGGGCAAGTGAGCGAAACGTCGTCCGCTAATTGAGCGCAAAGGACGAAGTACAAACTACCTCCTCTCATTGCACTTGAACGCTCCGTTCAAACCTTGCACTTGTTTTTCCGCTTGATTTGGTGCAAAAGTGGTGGGCGTTCGGCGAATCTCGAATGTTTCAGCCGGCCGCTCTTCGAAGAACGACCGCCGGATTTCCAATGGTCGGCGCATTGCGGGGATCATCCGCCGCGTTGCAAGCCCGAGTTCGAACCTCCGCTCTCGTCCGCTCGCTAATGAGTTCATCTCCACGCACTCGCAACGGGCGGGAGTTCGAAAGAGGCGGCCGGTAACAAGCGAGAGATCATCCGCTCGGTCCTGTTTAAAAAGCGGTGCTCTTCGCTCGAAAGTGCACTCGCTACAGGCCCTGCCGATCGATCGAAATGATCGGCCGTTTGTTCTCCGCCTTGCTCGTCTGCCTTCTGCTTGTCCATTCGGATGGGAGCCCCGTTCAGGACACCGCCCAGTTGGTCTACGATTCGCTCACGAACTTCCTCACGAAAGACCAGCTCGCTTCCATCCTCACGGTCGTCGCTGAGGACATTTACGCGCAGAAGTCGATGGACGACATTCGAGAAGGCAAACGGAAATGGCAAGGATTCCCTCATCTTTCCTGTTTAGATGCGAAAAACAAGATCGTGAAGAGCGTAAGCGCCATCCAAGCGAGCTCCTTTCTTTCGATGTACTCGAAGTTGAAGCAGGATTTGGGCGACGACTTCGACTCGGTCACCGGCAAAATCATGGCGGCCGTGGGCAAGAAGGCCCAGAAGTTGATCAACAAAGTGGGTTCTTCTTTCGATCAATCGATTGATTTGAGCGTTCGTTTAGCTCAAAAAGAAGTCGAAGAAGCTGGTGAAGAGCGGCAAATCAAAGCAGCAGGCGGTGGACGGCTGCTATCCGGCAGCCGACAAGCTGATCAAACCGACGATCAAGGCGGGAATGAGCGCCGCTTCGCAGGCCGTCAGCCAGGCGCAGTGGAAGATTGTGAGCACCGACCTCGCGAAACTCCTCCGTTTCGATTTGTACGCTTAGTCGGGAGATTAGAGTGAAGTGAGTGGAATAAACGGGCAGTAATTGAGGCAAACGAGTCGGAGATGTGAAGAGTGCAATGTCGTGTTTATTCCCGACCTTCAAATCAGTCGGAGCAGAAGCAGAACGGAGAAGGAGATTGCGTAGAAGGCGGGAGAGATCGTCGGTTGGCCTGCAAAGACAGCAATGAATGACGAGCACCCGCTGGATCGAACAAACCCTTCTTTTTCTCCGTCCCCTCGTCCATCAGCTTCGGCGAGTCCAGGTCCTAAACAACACGACGATCATTCGCCCCCAGTTCGACTCACTTTGAAGACGAAGACGGCGAACACGTCGGCGTGGGCGGGGACGCTGACGGCGACCTTCGTCCTGCGGACCGCCCGCCCCGCGCGGTCGGTCGTCGGTTGGCTCACGCTCCGGTTCGAGCAGAACGAGCGGGAGTGCGGGCCCTCGACCACCGACGGCTTCACCACGAGGTCCAAAACGTCGGCCGGTGGATCGGAGAACTCGTTCGCTGCAACGAGGAGTGAGGCGAATGCGGGAATGGAAGGAACGAACCCAACTGCAAAGCGGCCGCCTTCTCGCCGCTGTGCCGAACGTCCACGACGATTCGGCAGCATTCGCTGAACTTCACTTCGATGCTCCTGCAACCCAAAGCAAGTGGGAGTGGATGGAAGGAAGAACTCACGTGTTTGCCGCAATGTCCGCCACGACCATTCGAATCCAGAGGTCGAATTCGTGCGTGATCTCCGCCGTGCAATTCGCCCCGTCGCTTTTCATCACGCTGCAACGAGCAGAAAGCTCAAGGGATCTCGTGTTCTCGTTGCCCACATCGCCTCGTACTCCTGCTGCGGGCCCTCGCCGGGGTTCTTTGCAGTGGCGACGAACAAGCAGTCCGTTTCATTGCTTTCAGGCGAGAAGTTGAAGAGATCGCTTGCGTTGTTCGATTGAGCGAGCAACGCAGTAAATAAAGAAAAGAGGACGAGCAGGGGCAGAGCGGACATCACGAATCAGTCGGGTGGGGGCAAGAACAGACCGCTGCACCTCTTGAACGGACGAGAAGCGAATGAGTACATCTTCTTTCTTCCTTCCCACCAACAAGCCGAGCGAGTCGAAGTGAGTGTTTATCCTTGGCGCACGAGAGTCAGTTGGAGGAACGCAGGAAGGCGAAGAGGCCGCCGCGCTCGGGCGCACGACGGCGACGTTCGCGGCGGCGGCGGCGGTCGGGCGCGGGGCGGACGTGGACGAAGCGCTTCATCGTGCTCACGATGTCGACGGCCACGCGCTGGGTCACTTGGAGGACGGGAGTCGACGGGAAAATCCGCGAGTTGCCGTGCAGCCGGACGGGCGGCGGCGGGCGCGCCAGCGGGCAGTCGGCGGCCGTCAGCTGTCCGTCGAATTGGATCAAACTCAGCTCGAAGTGCTGCAATCGGCCGAATTAGTCAGAAGATGGTCGGCGGGGAGCTCACGTGTTGATCGCGAGGGATTTCGAACGATTCGCTGAAGCAGAACGCGAGCAAAACCTCCGCGAATTCGGCCAGCCGATCGACGCGTCCGCTCAGGATGTACGCGCCTCAAACACACCGTCGAGTAGAAGGAGCTTCAAACGAGTACCGTTGTGTTCGTGCCGGTGCGAGTCGAAGGCCGCAATCACGCCGTTCGCGCGCTGGAAGACGATCAGGATCGCCCGCGTGTGCATCAGGAGAACGAAGAAGAGCAGCGGATGGGCAGCGAGGACGGGGCTGCAACGAGCAGGTGCGGACGAAAGAAAGGTGAACTCACGACTGAATGGCCGCCTCGAGGTACACGTGCAGCAGGTCGTAGGCGCCCGTCCGGTCCACCGAGCGCCACTCGATTTCGCGCATCTGCCGGCCGGTGGCGCGCAGCGCGTCGGGGACGTTGAACGTTTTGCCGGCGGGCACGCCGCTCAGCTCGTACGCGTGGTTGCCCTCGACGATGCCCTCGATCAGGGTGTTCAGGACGGAGGGCGGGCACAACTGAAAGAAAGCGAAGGAGTGGACGAAGAAAGGAAGGGGAACTCACGGCGGACTTCCGCTCCACGGGGTGCAGCCCGAAGCCGCGGCTGTGCGGCAGCCGGGCGGCGAGGTCGGGCACGAGGACGCCCTTCCGGAAGAGCCCTTCGGCCACGCAGCAGCAGATGAGGGCGCACGCGCTCGACGGCGTGGTGCGGCCGCCGAGCAGCGACTGCGAGAAGTGCGGCGGCAAGATCCAGAGGACGGTGGCGGTCTGGAAGCTGCCGAATGAACGGAGGACATCGAGGAGACGCACGTTGCAGATCTGATGAGCTCGAATGGACGGAAATTGGGACCGAAGCGCGGAGAAGTCGGCGGATTTCGTCGAGCAGTCAGTCGGCGGCGCCCGGCGGTCGGTGGGCGACGCGCGGCAGCCGCCCGCGGTCGTCCGTTTGGCCATCGGAGATCGTCGCGCGTCCTCTTCCGCCGATTAGTTCGTGACGGTCGCCGGGAGACGGCGGACGGCGAGGAACCGCCGGCAAGTGAGTGAGTCCGCTCTGCTGCTGCTGGGCGACAACAAGCGAAAAGGGCGCAAATTAGCCGCCCAGACATGCAAATTTCCGTCGTAGACGGTTGTTTGCTGTTGCCGAGAATTTGAGTCGTGGCTCTTCTCTCCGGTCGGTCGCCCCACAAGTGCGCTCCGCTGCTCTCCGTCCCGATGGCCTCCGTCCGCTTCCTGCTCTTCGTCGCCCTTGCGTTCGTCGGCTTCCCGTGTGCGAAAGCGGTCGTCGAATTCCCGAACGCGCACGCCTACAACATGAACGCGACGATTCGCTGCAACGGGCGGCCGGTCACGAATGCGGTGAGCCTCCCGTCCGGTCTTTTCCTTCTCATCCGTCTGCCTTCAGCGGATGATCATCAAGGAGTACGATTTCTTCACCCGCTGGGACCTCTGCAAGGTGCTCCGCACGGACGAGGCGGGGATGTTCCACGCAGAGGGCTGGGAAGCGGAGACCACGAAGCCGGGCGAGCTCCACATCTCGATGTTCGCTCCTCCTTCCACTCCTCACTGCTTCCACTCATCTCTTCGCTTTCAGTGCGACCCATTGCGGCGAGAAGGCCGGTTGCTTGGGGTTCACGGTCAAAGCCGACATCTGGAAGCTGGGCAAGTGCTCGAAGACGGTGCGACAGCTGGGCGTCGTCGACTTTAACGAAGACGAGGTGAAGGAGTGTCCGGACCGCTTCCAAAAGGACTTCGACTCCGGCTACGACCTGCGCCGCTGTCGCCTCGACATTCTGTGATCTTGATCGTCTTTTGCTGTCTGTTTCGTTAAAAATAAACCACGAGTGAACAAGCAAAACAAACAGGCGTCGGTTTGTGCGAACTTTGTACCGCGACGAAAGCCAGCCGGTCGGAGAGCAGCGCTACCTGCAGTTTCCATTGGAATGCAGTCTCTCGAGCCAGCCGATCGCAGCGCTCGACCGCCCTCTCGCTTGCGCATTTGACTGATTGGGCGGCGTGGGTTGGAACTCAAAGGTCAAACGAAGCGAATAAAAAGCGGTCCACGTGGGCGCTTTGATCATTGCCGCCTTTTTCGTTTGAATTCGCCGCTCCCCTCGGCTGCTTCCTCCCCCGCTCCTCTGCAGATGAAGACAAAGAAGAAAGCGTGCGGGCTGGCGTACGCGAGCCGAAAGTCGTCGTTCTGCGGCTTTCGCTGGTTGGCCTACGCGCACACGCCGTTCACCACCGGCCGGCTACTGCTGGAGTTTCGAATGGCCGGTTGCTTCCTGTGAGTCGGGGACACGCACACTGGCACTCAAAAGTGGGCACTTTGCTCCCGTCCGTCCGTTCATTTTCTCGTCGTTGCAGGAACTTCCGGAAAGCGTGGGCAGCGGAATCCCTGGGCGCACCGGTGGACTGCGTGCGCGTGGGGAAGGACCGCTTGCTGGCGCTCACGAACGAGCGGCTCGTCAACGTCGCGCTGGACCAAAAAGCGGGCGTCTTCCGCTGCGACGACCTCCACCGCTTCGCGCGCTCGTTTTCCAGCAGCGAGGAGCGCCAAGGCCGCCTCATCGCGCCGATCGCACATCCTGCTCGTTTCGTGTTCGCCGTCCTCCGCGACGAGTCGAACACGGAGCTCTACGTGGTGAACGGGAACACGCGGGCCGTCCGAACGATCGGCGCGCTGCGGCTGCTGAGCGGACGGATCGGCGGCCTCCACGTCCACGCGGGCGTTCTGTACGTGATCGCGCGGTACGATTCGCGTATCGCTTCGATCCACGCGATCGACCCGCTGGACGGGCATGTGCTCCGAGTGGTGGCGGTGAAGGAGCTCGAAGAAGTGAGTAACCCTCTGCACATCTCTTGCTTTCATCCTCTCGTTGGAGGCCGACATCACCCGCCGCGGCTTCTCGCCGTCCGCTCTCGCCTTCCACGACCATTCGGCCGTCTTTATGGAGCAGCTGATCGTTGGAGAGCAGCCCAACCGACGGCTGCAGCCCCGCTTGTGTCGCCTGGACCTCCGCAGCGGCGAGAGGGCGGCCGTTGAGACGCCGATCGTCGCCGAGATCGGCGCCTCCTCTTGGTACTCCGAGTTGACGGAAGGAGAGAGCAACACGTACGAGCCGGACGACTTGCTGCACGTGGAGAAGGACGGGGCGATCCGGCTGCACGTCCGCACGTCGCTTCAGTGCACGCTCGTCCGCCGCTCCGTCACCTGCTTTTCAACCCACACGTGGCGCTCTTACCGCCTGCCCGGGTAAGTGGCAGAAACGACTATTGATTAGCCGCCGTCGTGTTTCAGCCAACCGAAACTCTGATCCGTTTGGGCTTTGAGGCGCTCGAGCCCGCCGATCCCCGTCCGCGCCCGCAGACCGCCACGACTGAACGCATCTACCGCTAGCCTTGCTTCTCTTATATCCTTTCTTCTGTTGTTTTTGTTTGAAGAGTAAAGCGTCAGCAAAACGTGAAGAATTGAGTTCTATTGGGCGGGAAACAGATTCTTGCTCTGGCAATCGGTTGCGCGTGATCGCTCGATGCCTCGCCGTTTGAGGGCGACCGCAATGAGTTCGCGCTCGGCCTGCGCATCCAGACGGCCGACTTCTTGCTGCTGTTGGCGTCGAGTGCCGGCGAGTTGTCGTGTTGCGCTTTTCGCTCTCTCGGAAGGCGGAACGTGTCTTCCGTTCTGGACATCTACTACGATCACTTCGTCGCTCGCACCTGATCGGATAAGAGTGCTATGTGTTTGAGGACCCGAAAGACAAATAGGCGGTGACGTTTTGGTCGAACGCTGCCCGCCCTCCCTTTCCGCCGCTCCATGCTCGACGACTGCGCTCGATGACAGCAGGCGGGCAAGCGTGGTGAGAAGAGGAAGACGGCGCTGCTTGTGAAGAGCAGTGGTTTCTTTAGTCTTAGGTAGATCTCCGACTCGAACCGCAGACATTGCTTGTTCGACGTGACAGGTCGACGCGTACAAAGTCGAAAAGGAAGAGATGGAGAGACAGCGTGTTTATGTGGTCATTTAGAAAAGAGCACGACAATAGTGGAAGACCAATGCCTTAGCTAGCTTTGGTTCTTGAGCTTCATCACGATGCGGACGCCGTTGTTGTGCACGAAGGAGCACGCGTGCGTGGTCCGAATCGAGTCGTCAGCGGGGAGCTCTTCGCGGGCCCATCCGATGTGCTCGAACAGCTGGTCGGCGGGCACATGATTCGGGTATTTCTGAACTTGAAGAAAAATACAGACGGCACAACGGAGAGGAAGAACAAACGGTATCGAAAATGGAGAGCTCCAAAACGTCGCCCTGCGAGCCGAATCCCGCGTCTTTCATGACCGTGGCGAATTCCATCGCCCCGATCTTGACGTCGTCCAGTTGCTTCAGATCGGACGGACCCTGTAAACAACAAGCAACGAATAGTCCACACCTGCTATTGTATTCACTTACATTGAGCGTGTACGTGTAATCAACGCGCTGCTGTAGTTTGAAATGGTCGTTGATGCCGCGCAGATGGCGGAGGGCTTGCGGAATCCCGCCGCCCGCAACGGTTCTGTTCCAGATTCGAAGCTCCTGCAGGTGGTCGTTGTGGTCGAGCGGCCCGCACTCGTGCAGTCCGTGGTAGTTCTCGGGCGAGTGAGCGGCAAACCAGACAAAGATGCGTTGCGACTTCAAACGGAAGATATCCGCAAAGTCTGCAAAGAGAAGTGATGATGGCTGTCTGCCCTTCAACTTACGCGCATGCTGTTTGATGGGGTCGCGGCAGTCTATGAAGTCAACCAGCTCGAGCTGATCCGCCCGCTTTCGAAGCAACGTCGCGATGCGGAGCTGGCAGGTAGACACGTGGGTCAGCTTGTCGGGCAGCGAGTCGAAGAACATGTCCACGAACGGGTACTGGGCCACATGGTCGTCCGTTTCGCTGGAGTCGTCCGTTTCGCTGGAGTCGTCCGTTTCGCTGGAATCGACCGCCGAGAAGAAGCCCACTTTGATCGACTTGAGCGAGGGCAGCGCTAAAACGGAGACAAAATCGGTGGAACAGACGGGTACAAGGGAGCTTACCGCGCAGCTTTGCAGAGACTTTCATCCATTCGACCATTGAGCGGAAGTTCACATGGTCCCGGAAGACGCTCCAGCCGATCTCGAGTTTGGTCACGTCTTGGCAGTGGTCAAGGGCGGCCATCACTTCCTCGAAGCCGAAGATGGCCGAACGGACCGGCGAAGAGAACTGAATCGAACCGTCGCTCAAGAGTGCAATCTCCGCCGATAGCATTTGGGGCAAAACCTCGCCCATTTCGCCTGAAAACGGAATAAATTTTGAGAAAGGCGGCAATACGCGATTTTTGGAGGAAATTTCCGGAAATTCGACGGATTTTCGGGCACATTTGCGCGAAAATCAGCAAAGAATGCCGTGGAGCAAAGCAGAAAGACGGAACTCACCTCGATCGACGGGACTCAACGCAAAACGATGACGATGACGAAACCCGAGGCGAGACGCGGCGGCCGCGATCGGGCGGAAGAGCGGCGGATGGGCGCCTGGCGTTCCGCTGCACCAACCGCCGCTCTTTCGCGGTGGGAAGCCGAGCAGGCGTCTCGTCCGCCTGCTTTCTTCCGCCCGCTCGGCGAAGGCGGCGGATTGTTGGGCGGCGGGCACAATGGAGAGAAGACAAACACGAGTGTGTCGATTGTGTTCGACCAAGCGGCAAATCGAACAGAAATCCCGCATTCTACGGCCAGCCATCGCCATCTCTTTTCTTCCATGGACGTTGCGCTCGCTGCCAATCCTTGCTGCTGTTCACAATCAATTGGGGAGCTCTCCAGTGGTCGATCGTTTACCACAAAAGCCGCGTATTGCTGTCCGACGAGAATCTCACGTTCTTCATCGCTGATGAAGGTTCGAATTCTTGTGGCTTTGATCCGCACAGTCGTAAGCCGTCGTACTCGGGAATTCAAGGGGTGTTGTCGCCGTCCGAGATGTTTGAGCGGACTCTCGAGTAAAAGTGTAAGGGAATGAGCAGGTGGACCGGTTGTCTTTTTCGTCCGTTGCTGGAGCAACAAGAACGACATTGCGGACACGAACGAGCGACCTGTGTTGTCCAAAATAAAGAACAGTCGCATTTCCCTGTTCTTCGTCGTCTGCTCCGTTCTTTCGAGTGTTCGGTCCTCACGCATCCGGACGGCCAGCGTATGGGGCGAGGTAATCGGCATTGAACAGCTGTGACTCTCGTCTTCCTCCAATTCAATTGCAACGTCGACGTTGGGAGGCCGCCGCTACCTCAGAAGCTGCGGCTGTCCACCGTGCTCTCTGGTGTGATTCTTTGGGAGGATTTGTGCACTCCTCTCTACCTTTCGATCCCTCCGATTTTCGAATGAAAGCGGTGGATTGCAGAGAACTCCGGCCGCTCCTCTGCTCGCCGGAATGCCTGCCGCGAGGCGGCAGTTGTGGTGGAGGGATTGCCGGCAGAGCTTTTGGCAACATCAGAGGCGATTTTACAACGGCTCCGAGTCGCCCACCCGCACCGAGACGGGCGTCGAGTGGAGGCGGCGGATGTTCCCGTACGGGGGAGCGGAAGGCGCCTTCCTATTCGATCGTCTCGCCTTCCACGACAACTCGCCGAGTGCGTTGGAGGTCGAGAGCGCGCCCTTAACGGTCGGCAAGATCGTCGATTACTACTAGTGGGGACAATTCAAAGCATTCTTATTTGATTGCAGCTTCTTCTCCAACACGTTTGTCGAGTACTTCGGCCTGGCGTCGGGCGAGCACAACCTCGTCGTTCAAGTCTTTAACCTAGCGCTCATTCCCGCTCCGATCGTCGCTTCGGCGGACTGCCGAGCGATGCGCCGTGCGTCGACTGGGCGCACTTCCCGACTTTCGAACACCAGTGGACGGTCAGCGTAGAGCTCGAGTTTGTCAACGTCACGTACGCAACTACACTCGTGGTTCTCCTTCAATCGAAGACTGATGCCCGTTGAGATCCACTTCACGTACGAAGAAGAGGAGGACGATTTGCTCGTCTTCTCCGACGAGACGTTGAGCGAGGGAGAGGTCGCCGTCCACTCGAAAGAGAAAGACGGCTACCGCGTCAATGTTTGGACGACGCACCTGCCCGTCTGAATGCGGCGGGATGATCAGGAGCTCGCCTTCAAGCTTCCGGTCACTCCGCACACGGACGGGACGTCTTGCTTCCGTCTCCGCAGCTTCCGCTTCTTCGGCGCAAGGAACAACGGTGTAATGTACACGAACACGCTCGGCAACAAAAGCGGCGTCGCGCTGGCTTCTTTCCAAAGATGTGGGCGATCAGAGCCGAATGGACTTGGAGAGCGGCGAGGAAACGAAGATCACCCACTTCTCCGCCCTTTCCGACCTGCCGGAAGTCAGCAACACGTCGCAGGCGCCTCACTTCGCTTTCGCTCCGAACGGCGACCTCCTCATCAAACGAGGCGTCCAGTTCTACCGTTTGGAGATTTCGGACAAGCAGCTCACTCAAGTCCGCAGCGATTAGTACAAGAAGCAGAAGAAACTACTCGTTCGTTCCAGCTGCATCTCTTCCCCAACGACCGCGAATTCACGCACTTCTAGCTCCGCTCAAATTAAACGATTCTTTTCGTTCTGGACCTCTTCGGGGATACGAACGATTGGATCTTCCGCGGCGAGTGCAACTTCTCGGCCACTAACGACATCGCCATCTCCCAACTACCGTCCGGTTCTTCACGACTTCAATTCAAATCACAGCTCGTCGCCGTGTTTTTCTCATTTTCGATGTAGTGCCTCTGTTCAAGTAAAACAGCTTGAAAACGTGCGGCATGATTTCAGATGAATTGGGTCTTTTCTCCACCGATTGCGTCTTTTCGGAAGTCTTGGGTCTTTTCGGAAGGATTGGGTCTTTTCTGAGAAACGATGTCGAGCAGAAGAGCGCCCCCGGGGATTTTGAGCAGGTTGTTGAAGGGCTACTCTACGGCCTTCAGAAGGCGCTGCAGGGACGTTTAGGAGAGTGAGGGGCTCCTCGAGCACGCCGCCCTCCACGCCGTCCGCTCCTTTCAGCAGGGCGGGAGCTGCGAGATATTCGAAAGCCGAGGCGAGTAGACGGTCTTCGTGAGGGCGCCAGCTGTCGGCGGCCGCCCAGCAACCCGCTGACCTCGCCGACCACCGGCTGCGCGTTCCCGAGCAGCCCCGAGAGGAGTTCCGTCGTGAGCGGCTGGGCGGCCGTCGAAGCGGCCAGCAGGACGAAGAAGATGGCCGTAGAGGAGCGGGCATCTTTGGATGAAAGAAAAATATGGGTGGATGATGAAGTGAGTGAGTCAGCGGAGGATGTCGGCTGCCTGCTCGACCGCCCGCTTGGTCGGCAAAGAGAAAGTTGGCAATCCCACCAAACATGCTCTTTAGTTTGATCAGAGAAAGGCGGAGTTCACCCGAACGGGCGAGCTGAACGAAACGATGAGCAGCAACAGGCGACTGCGAGCATTCCTTCCTGGCAATCGTCGATGTCTTTTTTCGTCCACGCATTCGTGTCCAACCGACGGGGAACTCATGCGTTGACTGGAAGAAATCGAATGGAAGCAACGGAATCCGATCGTCCCCTCCGTTTCGACGAGCCGCCCACTGCCGTTCGAGAGGACTTCTTTCGCCCACTCGCTCGTTGCGAAACACGCGGGGACTTGCGGAGAAGCGGGCGGTTCGGATCAACGGACGATCCTCAACAAACGAATTCGATGAACGAATTCCTTCTTCGAAAGAACAGCGAGAGACACGAAAGCAACTCTTGCCCGCTCTGTGGTCATCGCCTTCGATTCTGGGATTCCTCTTCGAATCGGCATAAAGCAACGAGTCCATCGCCGTCTTTGTCGAAGCTGCGGAAGAGCTATCGACCACCACTCTGCTCCCCGTTCGTCTGGTGGAGATGGTCGGCTCGAGGTCGAGTTGAATCCTGCCTGTGAGCGGCGTCGCATTCGACCGCAACTGCGGAAAAAGCAGAAGAGCAGTTCGTTCCTGACCGGCCGCTTCGATCACACCAACCGAAAAAAAGCGATGCAAGTTCGCCGCTCTGTTCCCCGCTCACTCCCGTCCGCCCTGCTCACTCGTCCACTTCACTCCTCGTTGCACCCGAATGGCGGCCGATTGGGCGCAAGTGGGCGTGTGGGCGGCGATGGGCGTCGCGGCGACCACGCTCTCGGCGGCGGCGTGCGGGGGACGGCGGAAGGCGGCGACCGACGCGGAGCCGCCCGCCATCTGCGCGCCGAGCGAGACGACGGACGGCGGCCCCAAAACGACCGTCTGGCCGCGCCTCCACGCTCTCCGTGCTCCACTTCGACCGGACGGACAAGCTCGTCCCCGCCGCCCTCAGCGCCGAGGAGCAGCGCGTGTTGCTCGAGTGAGTCCTCTGTTCATTTGCCGACTGATCGCCCGGAGTGCGGGTCGATGTCGCGCGGCGCCCGGCAGCCGGAGGGCGTCGCGGTGGGCGCGCGGGCGGCGGCCATCCAGCGCGTCGTCATGTTCGGCGTGGCGGAAGAGATCACGTGGAGCGAGGAGTCCGCAGCGGCACCCGCCGGTTTGCCCCCCTCTGTCTGCCCGCTCACTCGGCCGCTTGCAGACGAGCCGGTCGAGATCCTCCATCCGCTGGACTCACTGCACTCGCTGCTCGTCCGACTCGTGCGCAACGGCCCGCGGCAGTTCACTTTCGACTACGAGGAGCTCGCGGACGTGCTGGAGCGCGTGACGGGCGTGTTCGCGGCCGAAAGCTCGCTGCTCGAAGTGCCCGTGCCGTGCGTCGTGTACGGCGACCTGCACGGCCAGTACTCGGACCTCCATCGCTGGCTGAACCTGAACGGCTGGCCGCCGGCGACGCGCTCCGTCTTCCTCGGCGACTTCGTGGATCGGGGGACGCACGGCGTGAAGGTCGCCCTCCTGAAGCTGCAGTTCGCCGAGCGCGTGCACGTCGTCCGCGGAAACCACGAGGAGGAGTCCCTCAATTGCGCCTACTCCTTCCGACGAGGTGTGCGCCCGCTTCAACGAGGACAATCCCAATGCGCCCTCTTGCTGCAGGCGGCCGTCGAGGGATGTACGCCACGTTCAAGCGCATGTTCATGCACCTGCCGCTCGCCGTGTTGGCGGGCGGCCGCGTGCCGGCGGCCTGTCGCCGAAGCTGCGCTCGCTGGCCGCCGTCCGCGCCATCCGCCGCCCCATCGACGACTTCGACGTGGGCTCGCTGGAGTGCGACCTTGCGCGCGACCTCGGACGGCGGCTTCCGGCCGAACCTCGTGCGCGAGCCCCTCAACGGCATCGAGCAGCTGTTCGCCGCCGACACCGTGCGCGACGCCGCCGAGCGCCTGGGCGTCGACCTCTTCGTTCGCGGCCATCAAGCAAGTTTTCTTCTTTAATCAATGGATCGCTCTGCAGGCCTCGCTGCACGGCTACGCGCTCTTTTCGGCGCCCGGCTACAAGGGCAGCAAACCCAAGGACGTGAACATGGGCGCCTGTCTGGAGGTCGCCGCCGACATGCGCGTCTCCGTCAAACAGCTGCAGGGGAGCGCCGCCTACCGCCGCCTGCGCGTCGAGGAGGCCGAGCGCGCCAAGCGGAGCCGCAAACACACGCCGCGCTTCGTCGAGAAGACCGTCCTGCAGTGATCGTCCGGGAATAAACTCTCTCTCTCTTTGTCGGCGAACCCGAGAAATCGAACAGGCGCCTCTTCGGCACGAGCGAGGGAAGGAGGCCCTCGTAGCAAAGCGGAGCGGGACGACGCGCCACGAATCAAATGCCCGCCGACAGAATTTGACCGTCTACAAAAAGAATTTGCATGTCTGGACGGCGAATTTGCATCGTCCATTGCTCGCTTCTGCTCGGCAGCAGAGAGAGCGGTCTCACTTCTGCCAACGGTCGATCGCCGCGATCCGCCGTCTTCCGCGCGGACGTCACGAACAATCCGGCGGACGAGGACGCGCTACGACCTCCGATGGGCGCACGGATGACTGCGGGCGGCTGCCGTTCGTCGTCCACCGACCGCCGGCCGCCCACCAGCTGCGCGACGAAATCGGCTGACTTCTTGCTGCAATCGCACTTTCCGTTGAATCGAGCCCATCAGATCGGCAACGTGCGTCTTCTGGACGTCCCCGCTCATCGACCCCCGCCCGCTTCCAGACCGCCACCGTCCTCTGGATCCTGCCACTGTACTTCTCGCAGCGGTACCTTGGCGGCCGCGCAGTTCCGTCGCACGCGTGCGCCCTCATCTGCTGCTGCGTGGCCGAAAGGGTGTTCCGAAAGGGGGTCCTCGTGCCCGACCTCGCCGCCCGACTGCCGCACACACGCGGCTTCGGGCTGCACCCGTTGCACGGGGAGTCGGCCGTGAGTTCTCCGCACTCTCCCACCCACTCACCCACTCGTTCTTTCCAGCTCTGCCCCCCGGCCGTCCTAAGCGCCCTGTTCGAGGGAATCTTGGATGGGAACCACGCGTACGAGCTGAGCGGCGTTCCGGAGGGCACGAAGTTTTTCGTGTCCGACGCGCTGCGCGCTACCGGCCTGCAGATGGGCGAAGTCGAGTGGCGGTCGGGGTACCGGACGGACGTCTACGATTTCCTGCAAGTGTACCTCGACGCGGCCCTTCGGTGGTTCGATTCACTCGTTTCATTCTTTTTCAACGCTTTCTTTGCAGTCCCGACTTCGTCGCTCACCCGCAGATCTTCTTCGTATTCGGCATGCACTCACGGGCGATCCTCATCGTCCTTCAGCCCAGCAACGGCGTGATTTCGGCCTTCGATTCGCATTTGCACGCACTCGACGGTACTCCTCTTCCCATTTCTCTCTTCAATTGGTTGTTTGAGGCGCGTACATCTTGAGCGGACGCCTGGAGCGGATGGCCGACTTTGTGGAGGCGCTGCTCGCGTTCTGCTACAGCGATTCCTTCGGGAGTCCGCTCGACCAACAAGCAAGTTCTTACGGCCATCCTTCGATTAATTCGGTTGATTGCAGCGCTTGGTGCCGTATACGATCCACCGAATCGAATTCGACGGACAGTTGACGGCGGACGACTGCCCGCTGGCGCGCCCGCCGCCGCCACCCGTCCGGTTGCCCGGCAACTTGCGGATTGTCCCTTCAACGCCCGTTCTCCAGGCCACACAGCGCATGACCTTCGGGATTGTGAGCGCAATGAAGCGCTTCGTGCACGTCCGTTCCACGCCGGACCAGTGCCGCAAGCGTCGCAGTCTTGCGCGGCGACCTCTTTGCTTTCGTGCGTTCCTCCAATAGACTTTCGGGTGCGCAGAATAAACACTTTTTCCATTCAGTCGGCTTGTTGGGCGGAAGAAAAAAAACCGCTAAGTTATGCTCTTATTCGCTTTTAGTTCGTTCCAGAGGGGCAGCGCTCTGCTCTCGTTCGGACGACTGGTCCGTGATGCCCGTTCTGCTCTTGCTCGTCATGTTTCCTTGGTTGGATTTGTTCGCCCTGTCGAACAACCCAAGCGATCTTCTCGACCTTCCGGCAGAAACAAACGGAACGGAGGGTTTTTCGCCGCCACACGAAGAACCCCGGCGAGAACCCTCAGCAGGAGTATAAGACGATGTGGACAACAAAGGAGGTGTCTAAGTTTTCTGTTGGTTGCGGCTTGATGAGGAGCGACAATCCGAATTGCACGCCGGGCGGCTGGAACTCGGCGGATATCGCAACGAGTTCGACTTCTCGATTCGAATGACCGTCGCGGACGTTGCGGAGAACAGGTGAGCACCTCTATTCCATCCACTTCCACTCTGTTTTGCAGCAGCATCGAAGTGAAACTGAGCGATGGCTGCTCATCCGGAGTGAACGTTCGACACAGCGGCGAGTAGGCGGCCGCATTGCAGTTGGAGTCATTCCACTCATCCACCCACATGACGAGGGGCAGAATGCAAGGGTTTGTTCGATCCGTCGGTTGCTCCTCACTTGTTGCTCTTCACTGCTCCCAACCGGAAGATCCCATCGAAGGAGCACGACGACCGCCGACCGACGGAAGTGCACGAGCGAAACGGCGAGCGGACTCCCGCCGAATAAGACGGCCGAAAGCAGGCGGCAACGAAGAAAACGGGCGTCCGGCAATCGATCCAATTCACCGCTTGCTGCAATCAGCAGGTCTTGCTTCCATCGGTCGTTCGTTTGATCGTGGAGTGACCGCGGCTTCTCTTCGATCGGACCAGCGGCCGGCGGCGCGGTTTGCCGGGCGACGTCCAGCGGAGAGCGTCGGGAGTCGAACGGTCTTCTCGCTCGCGTGTTCCTCGTTCATTTCTTGCACGCGCGGCGGAAATGAGCGGCCGCTTTTTTCTGTTCTCGGCCGTCTTCATTGTTCCGAGCGAAACGGTGAAAGGATTCGACAGCCGTTCATTCGATCTTCCGGACAACCTTGTGCTCCTCCTCGCCGTCCTCGTCTTCGGTGGCTACGCGTGCCTGCGCTCCGCGTGGTCCACCTCCGTGTTCTTCCAGTGGAAAGCGAGTTTCTATCCTTCATTCGTTTCTTTCAGTGAAACGACGACGACTTTGATTGCATCGTGTTACTCGGCGGCTAGTGGCTGGCCGGCGTCCGTCTATCGCCATTGCTGACAACCCGCCCGCCCACAGCAGCCGGCATCCTCTCGACCGAGCGGCACAGTGGTCGATCAACAGACGCCTCGCAATTGGTGATCTCTTGCCTGTGAATAAACGACCAACTATCCCTACTGCGGAGTTTGACGGGACGATCGCGGCATAAACAAACCGGCTAGCGATGATTCCACTTCGCACAAGCGACTGGTATTTTTGAAGTTTATTGCGAATTAGCTGTGGGATCAAGTAACGTCAAAGATGAGTAGGAAGCGACAATTGTAGTTTACAGCAGCCGTCGCCAATCGGCTGGCCACATCACAGCAAGTAGAAGAAAACAGCAAGAAAAACGGAGATGGCAAGAGCGCGTGGGGGAGCAAACAGGAGTCGTGGAGAAAATGCCGGAATTTGCGGGATGTGGATGTCATACGTGGCTGAGAAGTTGTATTCACCGCGGAAAATTTGATACTCTTCGTCTTGGTAAGCTGAAGCAACAAAAATAGTGTTGTTAGATCGCAGCTGGAAGTGGGCAAATTCGTGATCGTTGGGGAAGAATTTCAGCTGAAAAAGAGAGCTCATGACCGTCGAATCGTCTACTGCTCGCTTGCGTACTTGGGTGAGCTCCGCTGAACCTGAAGAGCGATTCAAACAGTAAAACTGTCTGTCCCGACGGATGTACAGCTCGCCGGTCGGTGCGAACGAAAAGTAAGGAAGGTTCCACGTGTTGTTGAGTTCGGGCAGATCGGACAAGGCCGAAAAGTCGGTGACCTTCGTTTCTTCTCCGCTCTCCAGCTCCAACACGTAGACCTCCATTCGGTTCATGCTAGTGACGTCGTAAGAACGAAGCCAACGGTAAATTCCTTGTGCTTCCGGGGATTGCGGACGCCACGCCCAAAAAGCGATCGTGCGGCCGTCTGGAGAGAATTGGACGCCGCCCTCGTAGCCGAGCGTGTTCGTGATCTGAAAGAAGGAGCAGATTGATCGATTGCTCAACTGCCCACTCGTTTCGGATGGTCAATGTCGTTCAGATCGGCGAGGTAGAGGTCGTAGTCGCCGTCCCGATTGCTCGCGAAGACCACGCGCTGAAAGTCGGGCGAAACGGCGAGTTCGCCCTCAAAGAACTGGTTGTTGGTCAACCGTTGCGTGATTATCCCGTAGCGATTCATTCGGTAGATCTCGTTCGCTTGCGGCAACCAGACCGTATCGAGTTCCCAACACCACTCGTCGTCAATGCCGCACGGGAGGTTTCCACCATCAGCGCATGAAGCAGGGATCGAACTTTGTGAATACAGCTGCAATGTGGCTCATTAGTGATTCGCCGCAGCTAACGAAAACTTGCCGAATAATTGGCAATAGGCGACACAAAGAGGACGTCCCCGTCGCCGTCTTCGGTCAAGAAGCGCGCCGAATAGAAGCACGAGAAGCCGGGCCCCAGCAGACGCCCGGAAATTTGCGGTTCCTCCTTGTTCGCATCAATTTGAAGCAGCTGAAGTGCCCGCGGGTTAGTCTCACCCAAATGCACGAGAAATTTACCCGCCGAGAATCAAATGTGGCAGTGAGCAGAACAACGTGGTTTTCTCTGCTAAAAATGATTGCTCGTGCATGTTACTCTGAGAGCTTTACTGCGTTTCACCTCACGTCTAT
Source organism: Aphelenchoides fujianensis (assembly GCA_024699865.1). Taxonomy (NCBI): domain Eukaryota; kingdom Metazoa; phylum Nematoda; class Chromadorea; order Rhabditida; family Aphelenchoididae; genus Aphelenchoides; species Aphelenchoides fujianensis. The sequence continues at coordinate 22,388 of JAMPIO010000012.1, read as the reverse complement.
TCCCGAAACAAAACCCGGACGATTCAAAGTCATAGGATTTTATACGTACATTGAGAGTCGATCATTTAACACCGGGGTAAACGCTACAGAATCTTGCGGTAGATCCACAAACGACTTCAACGCACGTTTTAGATATGGAAACGTCTTGTTTTGGCCGAACGTCGCGAGGAACACTTGGGATTCACCGCTTTCGTCTCGAGCAACGAACGTCACGTAGTCCACGCTTCTGATGCGGATCGTGTTCATCTGTTTGGCTCCGTTGCGGACGAGGACCTGAACCGAACATACGATTGATTCAGCTGCTTCCGGCTCCAACCTCCTCGTTGCCGTCCCGCAACCACACGGAGCTCTCGCCCGTTCGAGTGTCCAGGCGAGTAAAGAAGAAGCGCCCGCTGCCGTCCCGCAGGAACTTCGGGTCGAGGAGCGAGTAGTCGGAATCGGCGAGAAAGGGGGTGTCCATCGAGAAGCTCTTGTTTTGAAGCTCGCCGAAAGAAGTGCGGTAGATGGACGCTCCTTTGAGGGTGAGGATCCCGCACCTAGACGAAACGGTCGGTTTAATCCCAACACAACTCGGAAGACCTGGCGGCTTCTCGCTCGTCTTCCGGCAAGCGGACTCCGTGGAAGAGAACGGGACTTTCTGGTGTCGTTTCCGCTGCATCGAAGCCGTCCGCCCAGCCGGGAAGGTCAAAAGAGATCTACCGAAGTGCAATCACGATACAACTGCAACCGCTCTCACCGTTCGAGAGTGGTTGCGGAAGTAGAGGCGGACGGCCTTCTCGCCGGCGAACGTCCCGATCCTCAACCGGTCTTTGTAGAAGAGCCACTTGCCCCACGTCGAGTAGTCGATCGGCATGCGCACGGCTCCGCGATTAACGTCGACGTCGGCGTTCACCGTGTAGAACATCGCCGGGACCTCATTCGCGAAACGTTCTTCGTGCGCTGTCGCACCTGCAAAAGAATGAGATTGGACCGAAAGAAGGCAGCAAAGAGTACACGCGGCCTTCATCTCCTTGCTGAGACCAGCTTCGTCGCATGCAGAAGGCGGGCACAAGGCGGCTTCCGTGAAGTCGTTGGGCATTTGGGCGGTTTGCAGTGCCTGCAATCAACGGACAAACTCAATAAATTCTCCCTAGCAGACGAACAGAAAAGACGGTGGTCGAACCGAACAGTTGAGCTGAAATAATATCGCTGTTGTGTCAACAAATGAACAACCAACTGCTCATGAACATCAAATCGTAGTTCCAGGTGTTCTGCCATACGACCGCTCCCTTTTCCTCTCCCAAGCCACTTGAGAGGAGAGAAACGGGACGATGGGAGGCCAACAGATCGATTTTGTAGACGTGATGACACTTGGACTCGTACGGGCCGTCTCTGGCCGTGAACGTGATCGATCCTCCGTCCATGCTGAACACAACAAGGCAATGGTGAGCGGAAAATGACAGCGAATACATGAACGTGGGATCGGAGTGGTCGCCCCCATCGGTTAATTGGACGACGTTGTACAAAGCTCCATCACTCGCTTTCGCTGCACAGAAGAGAAGGAGACCGACAACGATGGAATGCATCGGTTACATTTCTAATGACCGCCTGCAACTGATTGTTGGGAGACCAACCCGAAGGTTTTATCTTAGGCCAGCGAGCGCGGACGCCGCCCATTTCGCTTTGCGTTCTTTTCGTCTCTTTTGGGGGCGAGTCGACGTCTTTCTCGCGTTTTAGATACGCTTTTTATTGAGTGAACCACGAAAAGGAACAAGATGAACAATTATTGATTGAAGGCTGTGTCCGGTCCGAGAATCCCCTTTCTCCCGTCCTCCTCCTCCCGCTCCGTTTTCGCCTGATTCCTTGGCGTAGTGTTCCACCCGACCGCTTGCTGCCGTCTCTCCTACGCCTCTCCCCCGAGTCTTCGGGGAGTCCTCCACCTCCACCGATCTCCACCCGTCCAGTTCCTCGTCTCTATTTACTCCGTCCAATAAATACCGAGACTAGAACCGAACAATGGCGCACTGAGTCTGCATCCATCCACGCGGCCGCCCGGTGAGTGAATTTGAGTTGCAAAATGAAATTTTCGGAAATTCCACCGATTTTTCGCCAAATTCCTCTCCAAAATCCGTCGGGCGCGGCCATTTCCATCCACTTTGTGCATCCAACCGGAGCTTCCGCCCGGTAATCCACATTTCGGACTCCACAAAAGAGAAATTCGAAATTCCAATCGATTTCCGCCGAAATTATTCCAAAATTCCCGTTTGCGTTCGGATTTCCCACTTCCGTTCGGTTGCTGCTCCTTCTTTTGCTTGCAGGAACCTCCACCGACGATCAACGGTCAGTCCACGACCAGCTACTCGCCCGCAGTCCAATCGGCGCGAATTTCCGCAAGTGCATCCGGTGAGTCCCTTTCGTTCAGTTGGCTGCGGCCTCTTCTCCTCCATTTAGGCTACGAGGATCCACGAACCTCCGCTCCAAAAGTGTTCTCCGCCCCCGCAGTCCAACCGGAGACGATCTCCACGGGTCCTTCGAGCGTCCCGTTCCAAAACGCTCCGCTCCACACGGGTCTCCAGCGCGTCCCGTTCCAAAACGCCTCGTCCACGCGGGTCCACCGAACGTCCCGCTCCAAAACGTTCCGCGGCCACTCCAACGCCGCCTCCAAGTTCCACGGCCACTCCAACGCCGTCCTCTCCAAGTTCCACGGCCACTCCAACGCCGTCCGTCAAGTCCACTGGCCACTCCAACGCCTCCTCCACCGCGACTTCGACTCCAAACTCCGACCACTCCACGGCACGAAGCGTCCCGACCAGCGGCACGCCTGTACACGGACATCAAGGACGACCAACAGAAATCACATCCAAATTCACCCCTGATTTCCCTTGTTGTTCCACTTCACTTCGTCCTTTCCATCTCCCTCCGTGCATTCCATCCGGCCATTCCACTCCATCCGCCTCCCTTTCTCCCTCCAGTCCGCCGCCTTCTGCTCCTTCACTTGTCCCGCATCTCCATCGCCCTCTTCCACTCCATCCCCTCCTACTCTTCCTGTACGGAGGGACCGAGCGAGCGGTGGCTCTCGTGAAGGCTGCTTTAGCGAAGGCGGGGAAGGGGTTGGCCGGCCTGAGCTCCGCCGTCCGCTCGATCTACCCGCTTCCGTCCGACTCCTCTCCGAACGACGAGTCCCGGCGTTCGCCTACTTCCAACGTTCCATCCGGACGCCGTTCTCCACACTCCAGCCCGAAGTCCGCGTTCGGTCCGACGATCCGCCGTCCTCCTCGGCATCCATCCACTCCGCGCCTCCACGCGCAAGATCGCCGGGCGCACCTCCGCATCCAAGGACTTCGCGTCGTCATCCACGACACTCCAATGCGTCCGACCGCCCGCTTCGACAACCCGCTCTACAAACGACAAGATCCGACCCTCGCCGACGAGTCCTGAACGTCCGGCCTCCTTCTCTTCTCGCTCCGCGCTGCCGTCAGCCTCTAACTGCCCGAGCGAAGAGTCGTTTGAGCGAAGCACGCGTTCGGCCCTCCACTCCACTCTCCTCTTCTCCGACTTCCATCCACCGTCCATTCCAAGTGACTTCCACCTGTACGCTACTCCCTTCCACTTCTCCTGTAGCTCTTGTACTTCCTCATAACAGGGGAGGATTGTCCGGTCCGAGAATCCCCTTTCTCCCGTCCTCCTCCTCCCGCTCCGTTTTCGCCTGATTCCTTGGCGTAGTGTTCCACCCGACCGCTTGCTGCCGTCTCTCCTACGCCTCTCCCCCGAGTCTTCGGGGAGTCCTCCACCTCCACCGATCTCCACCCGTCCAGTTCCTCGTCTCTATTTACTCCGTCCAATAAATACCGAGACTAGAACCGAACAGGCTGTAATACGCTACATTTCGAAAGCAGCACAACAGAAAGGAAAGCAAAGAACGGCAGTTACCTGCGTTCATTACGTAGCGTTGGCAAAGCTCATGGTTTCGTTTGCGTAGTCAAAGGCAAAGCAGCTCTTGTGCAGAACGGATGCCGGGAAGATCATTGTTGGCGTGTTCGTGTAAACGACTCCGTTGTTCCTCACTAAGAAGTGATTGATGCTGAGGAGACGAAAGGAACACGTCCAGTCTTCGTAGATCTCCGAGCTGATCCTGAACACGAACTCCTGGTCGTTCCACACCATCCGGACGGGCAGGTGGTCCGTGGAACAATTGACGCGGTAGCCGTCCTTCTTCTCGCGATCAACGACGACCTCTCCGGAAGCAAGTGTTTGCTGCATCATCTTGTCCGAAATAAAAATAAGATCGTTGTCGAAATATTCGTACGTGAAATGAATCTAAACCAAGACTGGTAGCAAGATCACATAGGTTGGAAGCATACGATTGGATTCGTGTACGTGACGTTCACAAATTCTACGCGATCCATTCGAACCGCCCACTTGTTCTCAAAGGCGGGGAAGTGGGCCCAATCCGCACACGGGGCATCACTAGGCACTCCACCAAAGTAGAACAGCCGTTCGGTTCCTGCCGGATAAGAAGCGACGATCGGTGCGGGAATGAGGCCTTGATTGTAAGCTTGAACGACGAGGTTGTATTCGCCCGGTGCCAATCCCAAGTACCCGCCGGGGTACATGTTCACTTCGCTGCAAACTTGCGATGCACAGAGATATGTGTAATACTTCTCACTAGAAATAATTCACCAATTTGCCGACCATCAACTGCGCGTTCTCCATAACGAAGGCATTCGGGGAGTTGTCGCCGTACGTCGCGTTGTCGTGAAAAGCAACGCGATCGAGGACCACCGTGCCTTCCGCTTTCCAGTACGGAAATGCTTGCTGCGTCCATTTGATGTCCGTTTCGGTGTGGCTGGTCGATTCCGAGTAATTGTATCGATTGTTCTGCACGCGCCAGACCGTTCCCGTACAATCTCTCCACCACAATTGCCGCCTCGCAGGCAGGCACTCCGGACGGCAGACGAGCGGTCCAATGTCTTCTGCAAGCAATGCGTCTACTCGAGGGATTGTGTGGAGCTGACATGCCATCTTTACACACTCGCGAACACCGTTGAGGTAAACGAACACACGCGTTGTCCCGAACGATCAATCCCGAGAGGACGGTGGACAACCCGATGTTTTGCGGCAGCGAAGGCGTTCCAACATCGACGACGCAGTTGGACTGAAAAGCGGCTATAGAGCAGTTTGAAGCTTCAGAAGATGGCGCCTATGAAGATTGTCTATTGGAAGAAACCCGGCGATTTAACACTGGTGGCAAAGAAAGGATGTGCTTCGCTATTTTCATCGACTGAATCCTGCCGACCTCTTAACATCTTTACTGAACGATTTAAATGTCTACCTGACTGTATGCAATGGCCGTCCAAATCCGCGATGATTGGACGTTCAAAACGAGGCAACAAACGACGCACAGCAAAAGAAGCCAGCCGTTCGACATGGTCGCCTGGACGCAGGCGAATGTTTTCTTACCAATTCTCCAGCATTCTCCCTGCAACACTTTTTGTTACGCAAGTGCACAGAAAACCAACAAATCCACCTGCTCGTTCACCGTACACTTTTACGCGCGTAGCAGTCATATTTCGCTTACATTTTCTCAAAATCGTTCCGATGCTCAGATGGCGCTCCCTCGTGACAAATCCGCAAGCATTCCAAACGCTTATCAACGAAAAGAAGACGCCGAGGCGCTCAACGCTCAAAAGCGTGCGAACAAGCGGCTTACGACGAGGACGACTCGTTCGTTCGCGGTAAAAGCAGGAAGATTAAAGTGCGCTACACAAACCCGCTGATCATCGCAAAATGTACGGGTGGAACAGACTTTGAAGTCACGTCGAACAAGCAGGATCGTCATTCAAATGTTCCATCACCAGAAAAAGAACGCCGAAGAAGCAGCATGAGCAAGCATCCATGTTGTTTCACCGCTGGAAGACCTTGAGCGAGTCGATCACCCAGTGGGCCTCCTGGAAGGCGGTGGGGTTGTTTTGGACGAACTGCGTGCAGAAGGGCGCCTTCGGACCGCAGACGGCGTCCTGCTACTCAGACGCGTCGAAGCCGCGGAGAAGTGCGCGTCGAAGTCGCAATCGCCCGCAAAGTGGGCAAGCGGCCGCGAGTTGGACGTGGCGGCAGTGCGGAGCGGGCGAAGAACAAAACTTTGTGGCGCGCCCACCGCGTTGAAGCCCGCACCGTACGTGCGCGTGTCCGTCGTCCCGATCGAGCAGCCCGCGTCGCAGTTCGAAGTGCCGACGCGGCCGCTGAAGCCGTCCGTCTGCCGAATCGTGCAACCGGGCGTCGTGTGCAGCGCCATCCCGTTCGTCGCTTGACTGTTTACTCCTGCAACAAATGGAGTGAAGATGCTCCTCATGTTCCACTCGCCTTCGATCACGTCGATCTCGCCCTATTGCGACCAATCCGTGAGCGCCGTCGGCCAGAAGGCCGCCACGTGCCGCACACGCCGCCCGGCTGGTGCTGCAGACCGAGGAGGAAGAGGCCGTGGTTGTACGCTTTCTGCGAGTGGATGCGCACAGAGTCCCGTCCGCGAGCTCCCTGCTGCACGACATTTGTCGAGTCCACGCCGATAAAGAGGCTCCCATTCAGCACTTTCGTCAATCCGCGGGCGGCCGCCTTCTCTGCGGTCACGTAGTTGACGAAGCCGTTGGTCGGGTCGTTTGCGTTCTCGAAGACGAAGTTCTCGAGCAGGTTCGTCGGCGTAAAGTCGTCCACCAGTTGGTAGGCGCCCTCGATCGGGATGAGCAGGAGGAGGAGGCAGGAGAAGTAGGAGAGCATTCCAATGGAGAGCCTGTTTGTTCTCTCCGTTCGATCTACTCGCTTCTATACCCTCTTTCGATTAGTGGGGTTGATACCCGTTTGTTGTGAATAACGAGCACTCGGGGCGCGAAACGTTCCTCCCCTTCCGTTCTACTCGCTACGAATGAATCGCCCATTGAAAGCAAGCGGAGTGTAGTCGAGTAATCGATCTGTTTCGAGCGACGAAAAGAAAGCCAAGCGTACGGCATCCTCCCTGCAAACGGAAAAAAGGAGAGTGCGGGCCGCCTGCTCGACCAGCCGACCGGCTTGCCATCACTCGAGTAGAAGGCTTGTTTCTTTCACTCAACAATTCACCCAATCAACCGGATGTTGAGATCACTTCCAATCCCTTAAAGTCAGCTGCAACAGAATGGTTTATTGTTCGACTGGACTCTTTAGGGCCATAATTCGGTGACGACGTTCACCCGCCAGTTGGTCGCTTCCTGGGCGTTGAAGAGGGCGGGATCGTCGAAGAACTTCACGCCGCTCAATAGCTCGATGTCCCGCACGCGGGCGGTGTTCGCGAGCAGGAACTCGTTTGCGCTCAGGCAGTTCAGGTCGGGCGCGTTCGGGAGGACGAACGGCAGAATGCGCGTCTCTTTCGGGTCCTTGCACTTGAGCCCGTTCGTCTCCCAGCCGCCCTTCTCGCAGCGAATCAAAATGCGGACGATGTGCGACGGGACGGGCTGCTCGTTCTTGTGCCGCCGAGTCTTCACGCGGCTTCTGCAACAACTCGACGAGTAAAGAGGAAGAAGCAAAGTGGAAGGGCGAACCGAACGACGTCCTCCTGGTCGGCCAACCCGTCAAAATTGAAGTCGTAGATGGCGCCGGTGATGGAGAGCAAATCCGAATACTTCCGCACGTATTTGTACGTGAGTTATTGGAGGTACTTGTACGGCCCCTTCACAAACTTCTTGTACATCATGAACTGCGTGCGGTCGAGGCCCGTGAACGCTGAAGAGAGGAGTGAGTGGGCAAGCGGAGGGACCGCTCACTGTTGCCCGCATCCGCGAAGATGCTCTGCCACTCCAACTGGGCGTCTCGCCGCTGTTTGCGGAGTGTGCGGAAGCTGGAGCAGTCGGAATCGAAGCGGGAGTCCACGAACGCGCACTTGACGGACGGGTCTCGCCGGATTTGGCCCTTCGACAGGCGCTCGAACGCGAACGTAGACGAGCCCAACGTCTTCTTGCCGTCCATGAGGATTCCCGTCTCGCACATTTTCGTCACGTACAACGAAGAGGTGCCCGCGCCGACGAGCTTCTCGTAGTCCACACTCTTTGCGCACTTCTGCAGCTTCCGCTCGGCCGCCCGCGCCTCCGAACTGCACGCGTCACAGCCGACGAACTTGGCCGACGCAACGGAAGTCGTCGGTGTGCACACCCTGAACAACAGGAGGTGAACGGCTGTAACGGAGGGCACATACGAAACAGGACGAGACTTTTGCCGGAGGACGGGCGCCTTCGGCTTCAACCCGCGAAGCGCAGGGTGGAACACGCCCTCCGTCCCGTTGTTAGGCGTGTCCTTTCGCAGTCGGAGCAGGTCTAAACAGGAGTGTTGGCAAGAGGCAGTGAAAGAAGCGAACCGGAGAAGAGGTTGAAGAGCTCGATGTTCTGGAAAGACTGGAGTTGAGTGCGCGGCCGGATGTTCGGCCCGCGCGCGAAGAAGATCGACCGCATGTTCGGGTGCAGGTAGTCATAGCCATGATCCGCGTGCAACTTCCACTCGCTGCTCCTCTTTCTGGAATCAACCACTCACTCGACTGACTTCTTCCTCCTTTGCACTCACGCCCAAAACATGGTGCCCGGCCGGCCTTCGAGGATCACGTTGCCCACTCGCATGTCCTTTGCGTAGTGGTAGCGCTTGGGCACCCGCTTGCGGTCGTACACTCGGTAGGCGTGCGGCGCCTTGCACTGGAACTTCTTGTACACGGATTCCACCGAGCGGCCTGCAAGCACCCGCTCACTCCTCTCTTCTTCCTCGAGCGGTACCCGATTTGGCGAGGTAGATGCGCCCGACGACGCCGCTGGCGACGATCAACCCCTTCGTGTCCACCATTTCGTCCACGTAGTACTTCTTTTGCAGGACTTGCATTCCGTGGTCGGAAACGATGACCAAATTGACGCAATCCAGCAGTCGGTGTCGCTTGAAGGAGGTGAGCAGGAGGTCGATCGTTTTGTCGACGTGTTCGAGCTCCTTGTTCACCTGATCCGTCCGCTTCTGATGTCCGGTGGCGTCGGGATTGTTGAAGTAGGCCATGATGAGGTGGGGGCGGCGGCGGGTGGGCAGCCGCAACCAGTCGACGATCTGAACGCAGAGATCACTGCAATTCTGCTTTCATCTGTTAACCGTCTTCACTTGCTCATGATATGACATCTTCACGCCGTACTTGATGTCCACGGTTGGCTTGTAGCTTGCAACAAGTGGAGAGTTGTGTGCGATGGCAACAGCTGCCGCTTCACCGGTGATGTTGTAGGAGCAGCCCGGGTAGAACAGACAGTGCATTCGCTTCTTCTGCCGCACAGCCGCGGACCAAATCGGCTCGGAACGGAAATATCTGAAGGTTTCTGCTCTCAATTGCATCTTTTCGATGGCTTACGTCTTGCGACCGTGGTACTTCCGCACGTCCTGAATGTTGCGATGGATCTTCGGATCGTAGACCGCGTTGTCCACGATGCCGTGTTGTTCGGGGTAGACGCCAGTGGCCATCTTAAAACGGGCGTTTGCAGTCGAGTCTCCTCTCCCGCGGATCCGCATGAAGGAGGCGGAACGTACCGTAAAGTGATTGGGAAAGGTCTTGGACGGATAGGACGGGAACATCTGCTTTGTGCGGGCCCCGCACTCGCCCATCTTCTCCAGCGAGAGGACTTTCTTCCGTTTGCGGTACTCGTTGGCGAAACCGTCGAAACTGATGACAACCAGCGGCGGAGTTTTCATGCTGCCAGATGGATGGAAAGTGGGGAGCGTGGACGACGTTTCTGAGAGCACTCACTCGCTTCTCGTGCACTTTCCGTTGCACTTCGGGTTGTGCCACGAATACCGCTTCTTGCTGCGGGTTTGTCGCCGTTTGGACGAAGCCGGACGTCGTTTGGTCGGTCGCTTCTTGGATTTCGGTCGGTGTTTGGAAGCGGGGCGGCGTTTTGCCGAGTGCTTCGTCGAGCGATGACGGCGAGTACGTCCCCGCTTCGCTCGCTTCACGCCGCGCAGTTCCAGGGTCTCCGTTCCGATCGCTGCCCTTCCTTCTTCGGCTTCCGCATTCGATTCTTCCAGTTCGCCACTTTCCTCTTCTTGTTCGTCTTCTTCTTCCACCAACAGCGCCTTCTCTTCGGCCAAAGCTCTCTGCAACGCTCTTTCGTTCATTCCCGCACTCTTCGTTCGCTCACTTACGTCTAGTTTCTCGGTGTTGTCGACGACCGCAAGCTGCAGAGTCTCGTGAAGAAGAAGGCGCGGGCGTATGGAAGGAGGCAGAAGAGGAGGAGAAAAGCGAACACTTGTCGCATCTTCACCATCACAAAGCGGTCGATTCAACTCGGGACTCCGAACTGAACGGCCGACTGTTTTACGCCTTATTACTCCCGTTGCTCCGCTTCTTCTAGCAGAACGACCGAACGGCTGAGCAAACGGTATGCTGGAGAACGCCGCCCTTCTCTTCACCCATCAAGTGGAGTTTGTGGGCTCCGCAAGCTCCCACAAAGAGCGTGGGCACGGTTGCCTACGATTCAAGAACGCCCTACGGGTCGAGAGCAAACCAAAGATTCGATTACGCTCGTGCGTGCTTCTCGTTCGGAAGCTTTCCGCTTTGTTTCCGGCCGCCTGACGGAATCTGTTGCGTGCATCAAAAGCTGAACAAACGGCCCGTCTGTTTGTCCGCGTTTACCGTACGGACCCGCAGCGAGAGGCCGCGGGTGATGTTCGCTGCCCTCGAGATTACCCCGTGATTCTGACGAAAAGTCTTCATTTGAACCGACGAGAGGCGAGGCTTTTGTCGATTTGCTGTTCGACTGCTCGACGTTTTGATTGAGACATCGCGAGATCCAACTGTTGCTTCTAATGATTAGCATGTTCTCGCTGCAATACGAACGACCTGGCTGTTTTGAAGACATGAGAAGATTCTTTTACAGAGGAAGATGTTTGATACCGGCGACTTTCTCGGCGTCTTTCGGAACGACTACGAGCGCCTTCGGCTCACGAGTTTGCGTTTCCAGCTGATCGACACAACAGAAAGACGCCCAAACAGCACGCGATTCTTCACGCGCCTTGGGGAATTCAACGCCTTTGTGACCGGCCGCCCGTTGCAGTGGATCGTCGCGTTCATGTTGTAGGCGTGCGCGTTCCGCATCCAGTTGGTGATCGCGTCCGCGCTCATGAAGCCGACGAACACGAGAGCAATGAAAAGCAGGAAGCGAGCGGAGGCCATCGCAACGGAACGAAGTGGAGAGGGCGCTCGTGAGGCGACCGAACGAAAGCAGAGCCACGACTCAAATGCCCGGCAACAGCAACCGACCGCCTACGACAGAAATTTGCATGATTGGACGGCGAATTTGCACCTCCCTCGCTCGCTTTCGCCAAGCAGCAACGAGAGCGCCCTCACTCCTGCCAACGGTCGCTCGCTGTGATCCGCCGTTTCCCTGGAGACTCCACGAACAACGTCACGGACTAGGACGCGCGACGATCTTCGATGGGCGCACGGATGACCGCGGGGCGCTGCCGCACGTCGCCCACCGGCTGCTCGACGAAATTCGCCGACTTCGCGCTGCAGTCTCAATTTCCGTCGCTTCGCGCCCACCAGATCGGCAACGTGCGTCTCCTCAATGCCCTCAGTTTATCCCGAAGCTTTCAGACCGCCACCGTCCTCTGGATCCTGCCGCCGCACTTCTCGCAGGACCTACTCGGCGGCCGCACGACCTTGTCGAACGCGTGCGCCCTCATCTGCCTCTGCGTGGCCGAAGGGTTGTTCCGAAGGGGCGTCCTCGTGCCGGATCTCGCCGGCCAGCTGCCGCACAGGCGCGGCTTCGGGCTGCACCCGGTGGAGCGGAAGTCGGCCGTGAGTTCCCCTTCCTTTCTTTCACTCACTCCTTCCATTGGCCTCTTCCTTCACTCACTCACTCCTTCGCTTTCTTTCAGTTGTGCCCGCCGGCCGTCCTGAGCGTCCTGCTCGAGGGCATCGTGGAAGGGAACCACGCTTACGACCTGAGCGGCGTACCCGAGGGTATCACGGTGCCCGACGCGCTGCGCGCCACCGGCCGGCAGATGCGCGAAGTCGAGTGGTGCCAGGTGGGCCGGACGGACCTCTACGATGTCTTCGAGACGGCCATTCGGAGGTTCGATCTACTCACTTCTATCCGCATTGTTCTCGTTGCAGCCCCATCCTCGGCGCCCATGCGCAGCTCTTCTTCATTCTGGGCATGCCCGAGCACGGGATCCTCATTGTCCTCCAGCGCAGCAACGGCGTGATTTCGGCCTTCGACTCGGGTCGCCACCAACACAACGGTACTCTTTCTGCTGATCCCTCCTTCTACTTAACGGTTTGTTTGAGGCGCGTACATTCTGAGCGGACGAGTCGACCGGCTGGCCGAGTTCGTGGAGGCCCTGCTCGCGTTCTTCTTCAGCACGTCTTTTGACCTTCCGCTCGACCAACAGGCGAGTTCCCCCACCGCCACTCATCGATTCACTTCGTCAATTGCAGCACTTCGAGCTGAGTTTGATCCAATTCGACGGACAGCTGACGGCCGCCGACTGCCCGCTGGCGCGCCCGCCGCCGCCCGTCCGCCTGCACGGCAACTCGCGGATCTTCCCGTCGACGCCCGCTCTCCAGGGGACCCAGCGCGTGGCCGGCGGCATCGTGCGCACGATGAAGCGCTTTGTGCACGTCGCCATCGTGGGACGTCGTGAAGCGTCGTTTCATTGAGGGAATAAACACAATTCTTAGGGAGTGCGAGGATCTTTGGCGAGACGCGGATAGCCTTCGGGTTGATGAACGAGGGATGAGAACTACGGCGACTAGTCACACGCCACCCACTACGCATGCAAGAGTGCTTTCAACGAGTGATGCAGTCGCCAAAAGCGTCTAATCACTTTCATCTTGTTGCTGCTTTTCAGTCGAAGAGCGTCTCGTCTCGTAGTGTTCTGCCTGCGATCACCCCAAGAACAAGGGAATCAAAAGGTTTATTCAAAGCCATTGCTTTAACGATCAATGAGTTTAGTTGTTGCCCCCGACGTCGAGCAAAGACGGGCGTGGAGACGTCCGTGCAGGTCTAGGAGACCTTCAGGCCGTTGCCGTTGTTCCAGCGGTTGGCGTCCGAGCGGAACTCGAAGAGGGCGCGCTCGCCGGCCGGCAGGCGGGCCTCCTTCTCGGGCGTCGAGTCCTGCAGCAGCGGTCAGCGGGCGGCGGCGGCGACTCACCCGACACGGCAGTTGGATCCACTCGCTCGGCGGTCGACGCCCGAGAAGTGCGTTCAGCGGACGCCCGCCCGCAGCCCAAGTGGACGAACAGGCGGAAGGCGCACTCCGTCGGCCACCTGCAAGCGGAGAGGGCAGACCGTTGGGTCCTGTTCTCCGGGAAGCCGCCCTCCGGCTCGTAGGTGGGCACGAAGTCGAAGAAACGCGAGCCGTCCGGCCGCCGCATCCTCGTCCCTCCGGCCGCAGCACCGCTGAGTTCGCGGGGCTCAGGTAGGCGGGTGGGATAAACGAGCCGCAATACGTCGAGTTCACCTCCGGCGTGCTCGGGTTGAACAGAATCTACGGAAAGAAGTGGTCATTCGTTTTTCACTTGGAAACGTTTGCATTCACTGTCAGCGAGTCGTGGCGGCAGTTGCAGCTGCTGGTCGTGCCCCAGCGGGAGTACACGTACACGGAGCCCAGCACGCGGCGCCCTCCTCGAGGTTGAAGTCGGCGAACACGAGGAGGACGCGTCGTCCCTCGGGCACCTCGATGGTCGTCGTGCACGTGGCGTTGTGGCCGTAGGAGCGGGTGTAGTTGAGGCTCGTGACGCACCCGATCGCCCGTCGCCACGGAGATCGCCCGGTTGCAGGCTGCAAGCGAGAGAAGCGAGTAAGGAGGATCGACCGTCAGTTTCTGCTCACAGTCGAGCACGCGGTACTGCAGCCGAAAGTGGGCGGTGTACTCGCTCCGCAGCAGCTCGGAGGTCAGCAGCTGCACGAAACAGGTGCGCGAGACCCAGCGGACGGGCCAGAAGCGAGTCGACCGGCTGCCCGCCTCGCGCTCCTCCGCACCGGTGGGATGCTGGCAGAGGGCGGGCAGGCCGACGTCCCTAATGGGGTCTGGGCGGCTTCAATTCCATCGGTTGAATGGGTGAAGAGGGCGGAAGTGGAGTCGCGGGCATACTTTTGGTCGATCGGGATGTGGGGCTGCAAAGTGCGTTTCACTTTCTTCTTGCTTTCAGTGGTCTTCTCCTTCTTTTATTTGCAACCGAGGGTTTCTTATTGAAAAGGTTTATTTGTATCAGTTACACACAAACAGGAGAAGCAATCAATAGGTAGAACACTTTTTCGGCGGAGAGCTTCTTCGGCAGCGGGCGCGGATCGACGGGATGGTGGGCGGCGAAGGCGGTGCGGAGGAGCGAGTGGGGCCGGCCGACGGTCAGGCGGTAGGACTTCCACGTGCAGGTGGGCTTCTTGTTCGAGTCGGCGGACCATAGAGAAGTCGACTGGCGGCTGTGGATCGTGAGCTCGCCGTTGTCGTCCACGTGCAGCAGGGCGGGCGGGTTGGTCGTGGTCTGCTGCCAGTCTCGCCGATTCCATTGGATGTGGGTGGAAGAGACGGGCAGCGCGTCCAGAACGGAACACGCGACGGCCGCCCACTCGCCCGTCACGAGGTCCAGTCGGCGCAGTCGGGACTGCATCGAGCGCAAGGGATTGCGGATCTCTACGTCGTCCAGAACGAAGGCGAAGTGGTCGTGGAAATCGATGGAAGACGGCGAGAAGTCGTTGCCGATCACGTTCGCCTGAAGCAAAGAGATGAGGAGAGAGCGGAAAAGGCGAACAACTCACCTCTTCCTTCACTTTCACCCGAGTGACGACTCCGTCGGACAGATTGATCGCGTGGATTGAGTGGATGGACCGCTGGTCTTGGATAATCGCATGCAGCCGCCCCGCCTGGAAGTGGATGGCGGCGAGACTTCCCGACGGGATTTCGAGCGAGCCGACCGACTTCACGCTGTTCGTGAGGAGGTCGACCGAGAAGAAGCGAGCGCGCGGCTGGGCACTCGAAAGCAGCAGAAGGAAGCGGTCGGGAACGTCGGTCGGAGTGAGCAGCCGACGGTAGCGTTCGCTTTTCGGGACGTTGTGAAAAACACACGCCGGCAGGACTTCGAACCGAAACCGGCCGGCCTCCGGATCGAGGACGATTCGCGCCAGGTTTCTCCGCGTGACGACCAGCAGGCAGTTCGAGTGCACGACGATACAGTCGAGCACCTCCTGATCGAAGGACCAGGCACCGGCACAACGGAACGTCCTAAAACGACTGGGGATTACGCTCTAGAAGAATGAAGAGAACTCACTTCTTTGTGCCGGTGCAGGTGTCTAGAATGACGATGTAGCGTCACTGACAGCGGAAGTCGACGAGGAGCCGGCCGCACGTGAACACATTCGAGACCGCTCCGTTGTCGTCGTTCCCGACGATCGACTCGGAGCTCCCGTACTTCAGGGCTTGAGCGCCGATCGTCGATCCCTGCTGCATATTCGAGGAGGCGGGAGAGCGGTGAAAGGCGGCAAGGAAGAGAGGGATCGAAAAGCCGCTTGCCGCTGCTTTTATTCGTCCACTCGAACTCGGAGTTTCTCACCAATCGGCTGTTGCGCTGTCGAGAGAAAGCGAGAGGTTGATTGCAGAGGCCTTGCGTGATGGGGAGCTCTGTTCGAGAGGTCATTCGGCTGCTGTCTCATGCGCGGGACGTGGTCGTAGTCTTGCACAAAGAAACCCGCATTCATTCTTTCCACTGCCTTCCGACGATGCCCAGGCGTCCGACAAGGCGGATTCCATGCCAAACGACCCACACGCATGCTCCTCTCCGTCCACTCGTTAAAGAAGCTGCTGCCAATTAGCCGTCCGCACTCCAGACAACAACTTTAACTTGTTGTGTGGTGTGATGAGTGAGTCCAGACGGTCGGCGAGGCGCACGGAGCCGACGGAGGAGAAACGGGCAGGAATTTGCGTTCTGTCCGATCATTTACGCACACAATGAGTTCTGAACACTCATTCACCAACCGCTTGTCGAGATGATCGGCCGCATTCTCTCGCTCCTGCTCGTGCTCCTCGCTTTCACCGGGATGGTCGAGGGACATCCGGGGCTTCGAGACGAAGAACTCATCACGACCTCGCCGCTGGTGCTCCAATCGCGCGACAAATCGCCAACGAGCGAATTTTTGGTCGGCCTTTTTGTGGTTGTGCTTTTCGTGTGCGTTCCTTCCCTTGTGTTCGGGATTTACGCGGCGTACTTTGTGGTGAGTTTACTTTATTACCAGCGGTTGACGGCGCTTCGCGCCGTCCCCAGCTGGGGGGTGTCCTTAGACTGGTGAGTATCGCGTGCATTTGTCGATTTGTTCGATAACCGAGTGCTCACTGGAACGGTAGAACGCTTAGTCGCGCTCACTAACGTTTGGATTCGATTGAAACTCGGCGAATTGTCAGTCTCTGGACAAAGGGTGCCTACTTACTCCATTCTGCTCATAAGAGCCCAAGAAGAACGAAGGCGAACAGTTTAAGTCGCATGCCAACGCGGGCTTTGGGCATGAAGGTGCGCAGAACGTTGTTAAACATTTGCGAACGGTGCCGAACAGTCTGTTTTGAGCCCAGAAGGCGGAAAAGGGTAGTGCTCAGTGCTCGTTGCGGCACCCAAAGAAGGCGGTCGCAAAGCTAAAGTGCAGGTCCCCACATAAAACCATCCATTACTCCTCGGCAACCGATTCTTTGAAAAATCTGAAACGGTGGAAAGATGGGCAACTACGTGATCGACATTTCCGCCAAGTTTCAGAAGAATGCGTCCACTCATGCCCGATCCCGCCCGCTTTTACGCATATTGAGGGAGTCGGTTCGCGTAAGCCGCAGTGGCCAAGTGGGCCAAGAACAACAACAACATGCAGTGCGCTGAAAAGTCCAGGTTCTGCGCTTTCGGATGAGCTCACCCATGTATTCTCACGCCCGATAGGCGATGAGAACGACGGATTTGAAATTTGCTTCAAATTTTCTAACCGACACAAAGTCTTAGGTCCATGAGCCTGAGGTTCTGGCAACTCCCCCCGACCTAAATTCAATTTCAAAAGATGCGCCTGACCCTTTTCTAGGGAGGATCTTTTTTGTTTGTGGAATGAAATTCCGGGGGCCGAGAACGGCGCCTCCGAGTGCGGACCTCTTCGATTTTCCGCCCAGACCTTTCGAATTTGGGCAATCACAACTTTCTTTAACGACGTTTCCTGATGATGCCGTCAACTAATAAGATGTTCGTCTTTTCAAACCGCATCTTTTCGTCCACAGGGCGGGTGAATTTGGCCGTGCGCGAAAAACGGTACGGCGCGGAACGTCGGCACGGAACGTTCAACGCGCCCACCGCCGGTCGAAATGCACATTTTCGGACTTCGCGCATGCAAGTTACTTTAGCCAGAAAAAATTTCAGCTCGATTGGAGCAAAGGCTAAAAAGTTGAGGGTGCGAGTCTGACATACAGGCTCACCGGTTAGCGCCGTTTACGGGGGGATCTCCCACTCATCTTTCCATCGCTTTTAGTACGCGTGGCGAAAGGTGGAGTGCTGGGCGTGCTACACCGAACAACAGGGCCAGCAAGCTCTCTTCCCGCCGTCTCACACCTGCGAACTCTGTGGAAGGCGGACGAAGATCCGCCTCCAATTTCTATCGATCAGGCCACACCCCTCGATAATTGTATATAAGTCGCCTTCATTCACTTGTGAGGCAAGGTTTGGAACGGAGCGAAGGCTCCTGCCCGCCTTCACTCGCGGGAAAAGTCAATAAACGAGTAATTAACGAGTTATCGGACTTTTCCCCGCGACAAACTCGGCGATCAGCAGCCGGAGTCGTCCTGAAAGAATGGCACGTTCATCGGCTGTAACCATGTATGTTGTTGCTTCTTCCGTTTTCGTTCGAGAATAAATCGTGCTTGTTCTGTTCATGGAGCGCTTCAGTGAGCAAAGCGGGAGCAGAAATGAGTGGATTCAGGAAGCGATCGGCGAAAGGAGCGGGCGAACGTTGGACTTCAGCTCCGTCTCCTGCCTCGAACGTCACGCCATAGAACGCAGCCGAAAAGCTGCCGAACACGAACGTTCGAAAGGAGATGACAGTGAGCAGGTGACCTTTTGAAGAGGAGAAGACGGTACTCACGTGTCCTTGTCGCTTTTCGGTCTCTCGCTCACCTCCGCGAGCAGCCAACAGAAATTAGCGAAGCGGATGAAGCCGAAATTCTCTAGTTTCGTCGTCTCCCACGCACTCCTCGCTCTCCGTTGCATCGAGCACAGATGAACGCCCGGCAAACTGATCGATGTAAATTCTCAGCTGGCCATTCCGCGTTCCTTCGGCTCGCTCACTTGTTTCGTTTGCTCGTCGAGATGGCGGATGCCCGCGTTCTGCTCTCGCTCTTCGTGCTCATGCTGGCGACGGCTGTGGAAGGCGGCAAGCTCTGGTACTACGAGGTGAACCAGACGGTCCTTTGCGAGGGCAAGCCGTACACCGAGGCCGTGAGTCCACACACTCGCTTCCTCCTCTTGATTTCCCGGTTGAAGACGATCGCCCTCTACGAATACGACCTGAGTGAGTGCCTCCCGCTCTCTCCCAATACTTCTTCGCTGCAGTGAGCCAGAACGACCTCTGCTACGTGACGAACACCAGCCGGCAGGGCGCGTGGCACGCGAAGGGCGCCTGCGACGACAACGTCGGGAAGCCGGACAGCCTGATCGTCCACTAGTGAGTTCCCCGCCCTCTTCCTCGCTCATCACTTCTGTTTGCAGCCGCCACCGCTGTCAGACGGGCGGCGAACTCTTGTGTCACTACGAAGACATCGGCCGCGACATGTGGACGTTCGAGAAGTCGGAGGTGCGCGTCTGGCAGCTCGACCCGCTCGAGCTGTCCGGCCAGACGAACGAGGAGTGCAGCAACCGCGACAAGGGCGCCATGTGGCAGATGTGGGAGAGCGACGACTGCAGCCGCTGAATGCAGTTCGTGTGCATCGTTTGTTCCGTTCGTTCATTTGAGAAAATAAAGTTCCTTTGAGGAATGGTCGGGACGAGGGAGAGACAAGGCGGTTGCCGGCGGTCGTCTAGTGGCCATCGCTGAGCTTCCCGGCGTGGAAAATGCGCCTCTTGCTGGCCTTCAAGTCGATCGGCGCGCGGTCATCTCCACGCGGTCGCTTGGTGGGCCGAAAGTGCAGGAAACAACGCGGACCGCGCGCTTCTGCCCGCCAACCACTCGGCGACAATGCGAGCAATGAAGTGTTTCGAAGTGCAAGAACACGTGTGGTCGATTGAAAGGCGGCTCAACCAACGATTCGGAGAAGGCCTCACGCTTTTCAGCCGTTCGTCAGGAAGCCCCGGCCCGCAGTCACCGAACTGCTCATAGAATTTTATCTAACAAGACTGAAGTGAACTCAACAGCCGGAATGGGCGAAAGAAGAAGAACCGGAAGAACTCAAGCGTTCAAGGCAGCGGCTTCATGTTCGGGTACAGCGACGGGAGGATCTTCTTGCCGGGCGTCGTTTCGTTCAGAAAGAAGTGAAAGTTGAAGTCGCCCTTAACGTTCATGTTGTGCTTGCGGAAAGCGTCCATTGCGAGCCGTTCGAGCGAGTCGACCGTGCTGCAGGCGATCGATGAGCAGAGGAATGTCGGAAAAGAACTTACTTGAACAGGTAGCGGTCGACTCTGTACTTCTTCTCGCAGTGCTCGTAGCTCACGGCCAGGAATCCCTCGTCTTCGCCGCTCTTTGCGTCGACCAGCGGCGCAACGGGGTCCATGTCGCAGGTGTCGATCGAAAGCCGCTCCCATTTGGCTTCCGGCAGGTTGCAGCGATAGGTGGACCACGCGTAGTAGGGCGCGTGCTCCTCATCCTGCCACTTGCGAACGTACAAGTTCTCCACCGACCCACTGGCCTCGTCCGGGAGCTGAACGAAAGCGAAAGCAGTCGATTGTTTCCGCGAAAGAACTCACGTGATCCTCGTGGTCGTCGTAAACGCAGCCGGCCATCTCCTTCGTAGTGCACGTCTTCTGCTCGATGTCGTAGACGTGCAGCACGTCGTACTCCTTGGTGGAGATGCCGAACAACGAGCGGCCGTCTTTGCTCAGCTGGAAGAACAGGCCGGCGTCTTCCGCCCGCTCCGTCCAGTCCACGTCCAGCCGGGCGTCGTCCACGTGCAAGCGGCAGAAGCAAATCGTCCTGCTCGTCCACTGCTTGTGAATCACCGCGTGCTTCACGTCCACGTCCTTTCCGGTGATCTCCGTGAGCACGTAAGTGGGCACCGCTTCGTGCTCGGCCAGTTTGATCGTTTCGAAGCTCTCGCCTTCGACGTCCATCCGCAGCAGCGACAGGCCGCGTTCGTCGTGCTGTAATCCACCCAACCCAGCGTGGACAACTCCCGCCCACCAAAATCGACTTCACTCCGTCCCCCGAGCATTCTCCGCGCAAATTCGGCTCACGGGGACCGGGAACAAGTAGGTAGATTCTGGTAGGCGGGAGTTGTCCACGCTGGGGGGGCAACCTACGAAGGTCTCGCCGCGTTCTCCGATTGCGATCATCGCCGTCGGGTTCACGAGCACGAATTCTTCGACAATTCCGCCAAAAGCCGACTTGGGCTTCAGCCGGCTAAACATCAAAAGAAATCAATTGAAAGAAAATGGAAGAGGACGGACAGTTGAGCGTGGCGAACGAAATCGACGATCAGCAACTCGGAGAGGTCATCGGAAAAGCAGTACGCGTAGCGGCCGTCCCTGGAGTAGCGGACGATGGTCGAGGTCTGAACGAGGAGGAAGTTGAAGGGGGAAGACGGAGAAATCAACCCACGTTGTAGAAGAATTTGGTCCAGTTTCTCATCTTGTTGTAGAACGGCAGTTCGTACTCAACGCGAGACTCGCCTCGACCTCTCGCTTCCTCGTTCTCTGCGTTCTCGTCGGCCGAACGGTCGGAAGCTCTCGCTTGTTCCTCGTCGTCCGCCATTCGATTCGACGATCTAAACTCGCAGATTGCAGGCGAAAAAGCGAATAAATGGGAAAGAATTGCGAAGATTGACCGCTCGAACGGATCAAACGGCGAGTTTCGGCGATAAAAATCGAAAGAAACACGTCATTTCGTTCGTCTTTCTATCCAAAAAGTTTCGTTTTTGCCCGGTGCAAAAGGGGAGTGAATGGAAACGCTAGACCGCTTTTCGGAGCAAACGCGCAAAAAGCGGGCAGGCGCACGCACTCGCTTTTCCTCGCCCAAACAAGCGGTAAGTCTCCGCTTCAAGTGTGAGGCCTTCTATTGAACGGGAGGTTTGTGCTCGATCACAAGCGGGGGATCGCTCGAAGGCCATCCTTCTTCGTTCTTTGTTCGCCGCCAAGAGGACGGAAGACCTCGCATACTTGCGCAGTTCCACAGAGCAGAGTTCTTCCCAAACCGCATCAAAACAACCGCTCCCTATCGAACCGCCTCGTATTGAGCAAAGACCGCATTTATCGTTCTTAAAGCACAACACAGACAAAAGGACACTCGTTACACACCAACGGCAAGAAGCAGAGCACAAAAAGAATCGCCCGTCGACGATCAGGAGTCCTCCTCGTACGCGAACTCGTCAAGCGGCAGCAAGTGGGCGCTCGTGTTCCAGCCGACAGCCGCCAGTTTCGCGGCCAACTCGCTCGTGTCCGGCGGTTCGTGGGCGTTCGGGAACTTCCTGCAGCAACAAAGAGCATTGATTGGACGAACGAGCGGAAGACTCACGAGTGGAGAACGAGGAACTCGAGCTGGAAGGCGGCGAGCAGGACGTCCTCCGCCGTCGCTCCCCGCCGTCGAATCAGAACGCCGAAATCCCGACCGTCCGCTTCGAGTCGCCACCCCAATTGGGCGCGAATTTGGCCGTCGACGTCGCAAAAGAAGCCCTGCTTCGTGCACTCGTTGAGGGCGAGCAGCGAGCAGCCGAAGCGGCGCGTCGAGCGGCCGCCGGAGATCAACGGTTCGCGGCGATTCGCCTCGCGGACGTCCAGCAAGCGGCCGGTTTCCACCCACTCGCTGCACAAAAGGATGGAGAGCGGAGAGGAGGAACGAACCGAGCAACGATGCGCAGGCGGCTCTCGTTGAAGATGTCGAACTGGAGCGAGCGGACCGCCGCGTAGTTGGCGCCCAGGTGGACGGCGGTGAGGGCGGCGAACGCCCCCCACACGCCCGCCGGATTCGAGTCGAAGAGCGGCAGAAGGACGAGCGAAGTGAGCAGCGAGACGATCCCCAAGAGCGTCTCCTGACTTCCGTCCTTTGCCGCCACATCGGCGAGGTTCTCGCGGCGGGCTTGATGCCGAACGACAGCCATTCGCGTCCCCCCGCGCGCTACTCCGAGGAGATTTCGCTGAAGACGCTCACCCCCACTCTAACGTTCTTTTTTGTTGATTTGCTTCGATCACGACTTGAACCCGGATCCAAACGGTG